>CM024638.1:21450472-23850472 GCA_014182715.1 Eucalyptus cloeziana
ATTTCAACTTCAGACTCATTCCTCAAACCAAACCAAATTTTTTCTTCAAGTTTAAACATTTTTTTGTTGTTATTTTGACTTATTTTGACTTTATCTTGAGTTTTTTTAATTGTGTGCAGTTTTTGAATGTGTGCTCATTATTGCATTATTTTAAGCTTTTAAATTAGATAAAGATAGTACTGTCTGTTCATGCATAATGAGGTTTCGGTGAATGCAGATCTGTGTACAGGGTAAGTTTGTGTATCGGATATATCTGTGTACAGGATAACTTCTACTATTTTTATTCTAATCTTTATGAGATATCAATGCTTGCTTAAAAGTTGTATTGCAGGGCAATAATAATCAAATCTGCGAGAAAAAGTTTTGTCACCATCAAAAAGGGGAGATTGTTGGATAAATTCTCTTAAAGTATTTTGAAGTTGACAAAACATTTTCATTAGTCTAGTCGAAGACTTACGGACTCTATTGACAAAGTCGAAGATCAAAGTACGAAACTAGCAAGACTCAAGACTCATATTTCAAAGTCTACTCTCATGGACAGTTTCCAGACCGACGTTTATTCTGATCTTATATGATCTTTATTCTAACGGCTAGAGAATATCCTTCAACTGGATTCAGCACTAGAAGATCTAACTTTCATATTCGAATTTGTATAGATTCTCTAAAGATTTCGCAACTTTTTTTTGGAAGGATCTACTTATGGAAACCGAGATCCGATTGTATGGGCGAGCGGGATTGATGGGCTATCAACACTTACCTTAAAGAGCTCAAGATCTCTCTAATTGATTCTGTCCAACGGGTTGATTGGAAGAACTTCTTTGGAAGGTGCCAACGGTATGGAAGGCATGAAGAAGTATATAAGAGAGATGCTCTAGTTGTTGAAGGGTGCGGATAGAAGAATTCCAAAGTTTGAATCTCCTTTTTCTATTTTGCGATATCATTCTTCGAGCGATATATGTAATCAAAAGAGATCATATTGTAGTGAGACCTTGAGGAAGTGTAGTAGAGTTTTCTACACTGTGGACTCAAGAGCGTGAGACTGTAATCACTCTTATTGATTCATAGTGAAATCCAGCCAGAAGGGCTGTCCGTGCGGGAGAGTGAACGTAGGCTTGGTCTAAGCCGAACCACTATAAATCTGAAGTCTTGATTCTCTATCCCTAATCCTTTTATCATTAACTGCTTTCATTTGCTGCAATTGTTGATTTTAATTTATTAATTTCTCATTCGGATTAAATTGTTAAAATTGCTTTAAACACCTATTCACCCCCTCTAGGTGCTAATTCTAGTCCTAACACTATGGATGGGTTCATGAACCTCTCATTTGCCATATAAATTAAATCATTGAAGGATAGGAAGTCACTTTCTTGCATCATAGGCAATTCAACCCTTAATTATTTTATTTGATTAATCTAGTTCTAAACATTCTCTTGCCAATATAGTCTTTTCAGTTAAACTAACCAATTTTTTTTTTTTCAAAAATTGCCGACATTGACACTAGTTGTCCCATGCGACAATATTAGCGTGCCGACGTTGACGTGAATAATTTTTGTAGATTTTAAATAATTTTCTCTTCTTTCCTTTCTTTTTCCTTATTTCCCTCAAGCAGTTAATGACCTCAGCAATGGCTAGTGACTCTGCCGGCCACAAGTAAGGGACGAGACTCCCTTGCCTGCTCTAGATGAGGGCGTGCAAACCCTTGTAGTGGTTGACAATTGCCACTAGGCATTGCTGAGATTGTGGACTAGTAGAGGGAAATAATAAAAAAAGAAAAAAATGGAAAATTTAAGAAATATTGCAAAACATGCGTGCGGTAGCCTGACCAAGAATTCCAATCAAAATTGATTGGAAAGATTACATTGACAAATTGCTAGAGGGTTTAAAATTAAATTCATTAAATTGAAAAATTAATAACTAAATTGATTGTCATATAATAAATTTAATATTTTCTATTGGTTGAAATAAGTTGCATTGAACAAGTTTCCCATTAATAGTAGTTCACGATCTTGATCTATGTTGCAGTGGACTATGTAGTTCATGAACCTCTCATTTGTCATATAAATCCAATCATCGAAATATAGGATATCTCTTTTTGGTTATCCATAAAACTTTCTGGAGTAACGACAAATGATGATGAGTTTGTTTAAAGTACAGGGAATGTGAGTGACTACCCTTTTTAGGTTTGTGAATTAACAATATATTTCCGACAAAAAAAAACGAACTAACAATATAATTCAACGGTGCAACGATTTTTAATGATAAAAATATTGCAAAGAAATAAATTTTGAAAGTACGTAGGTGAAATTAGGCCAAGCATCTATTTAAGTGATGGAAATAATTTTCATCAGTCAATTAAAATAGTTAGACTGCTTGATCATGGTATACTGATAGTATGGTATAAAATATTTTTTTTACTCTCTCCAAAAGTAAGTTACATTGATTTAATCATATGTTCAATTTATTTGTCATTTTCTTTTGAGTTTTTTTTTTTTTTTTGGTAATCGAGAATCTGCCGGGGCCTCTTTCACTTATGCTATTTGAGGTCTCACAGTCCTCTGCGATGGAGAGACCTATAATGCCTATACTCGGGGACATTAGCATAGGACCCCACCACCATGGCCCCCTACTTACAATGCTAGCAACTGCGGGTTTCGAACTCTCGATCTCGGCGATGAAGGAGAGACTCTCAACCAATACAGTTGCCTACCAGTGGGTTCATTTTCTTTCGAGTTAATATCACAAAAAATCCTAAACTAGTATATCTATAACAAATTTATCTCAAACTAATTTTTTGACATAAAAAAATCTCAAACTAGTATACTTGTCATAAATTTAACCTATGCTAATTTTCGTTAAATTTTATTATCAAATTACTGAATTTGATGACACTTGGTAGTTAATTGGTATATTAATTTGGGATTTTACCATCCATTTGTCATAAGTGTATTCGTTTATAATTTTTCGTGATATTAATCTAATTTAATTAAAACCAACAATGGATAAATTTGTCATAAATATACTAGTTTATAGTTTTTTGTCATCAAAATATTAGTTTAGATATTATCACAAATACTAGTTTGGGATTTTTTATAGTCAAAAAAATTAATTTGGGGCAAATTTGTCACACACACACACACATATCAATTTGCGATTTTTCATGGCACTAACTTTTTTCTTTTCAATATGTTTCGACTTGCCTACTTTCATAGCCATCTTCCAACAAAAGATAAACCGTGACTTAAACCAATAATAATGTAGATGACACTTCCCATGTTTATTCCTCAAACATTTGTTTTCATTATTAGGCTGTTTGAGTCCGTTACTATTTTGCTAAGGAGCTTTGGGCGCCAAAGGTTCTTGGGCAAATACAAAAATCATTTGGCAACTTTTTTGAAGAGTTTTAAGAAGATGCAATTGCATTTCTGACTTAGCCCAAAGAAGCTCTGATGGTGCTTTGATCATTTCCAGAGTGCAAATACAATTTTTTCTTCCAACCTTACTTTCGCTCAATTTTCATATTTCTGGAAATGACCTAGGGTTCAGGCTGCCAGCGAGGCTAGATTTGGCTCGCTAGTGGCTAAGTTCTGCTGACAAATAGTTATATATATATATATATATATATATATATATATATATATTTATTTATTTAAATGGCAAGTGTTGTTTTTTCAATTGGTATTTAAGTTAAAGTTGCTTTCAAATGTGTTTGTTGACACCTAAATTTTGGCGACCCAGTCATTTATTCAATGCATAGAAAATTAAGGATTAATTTTTAAGCCCTAAAAAAATATAACAATTAATTGCATAGCAAATAATTTTAGATGCATTTATTTATTATTATTGCATTTTGCATTGGACCGGTGACGGATGTGTTTGACTTGATGGTTCTAAATTTTAATTAGACAAGTTGGATTAAGCCTGCGGTGAGAGGGAATTGGCCCAAGCCCGTTGTTCTCTGATGACCGACAATTGACTTATGAGGAATGACGATTTAAAATTTTCGGAAAAGATTTGTAATATTCTTCCAATATTTGGTAGATATTTTATATATTTATGCGATATATACATTGAGTGATATATTTCACAGCAAATTGAAAGATTTCGGAGCAAATATCAAAATAATCAAAGAGAATATTGCACTTGGGAGATATACTGAATGATATATTTTTTGTCTCAAAATGAGAGAGATTACATGGTCATTAGAGATTTCGTGCGGAAATTTTCTTTCCCTGATGGGATCATACCATTCACCTATAAAATGCCACTCAGTCAAGAAAAGAGAGGGGGGAGGCACACTATAGAATACACGGCCACATTGAAGAGGAGCACCACGGAGGAGTGAAAGAGAAATAGCTTCCTCTTCCTCAAACTCCTAGTACTGCAAGGAGCATTCATTGTCTCCGCTGTGATCTGGATCATAAACCACACTCCTCAATCACAATCCTCAAAACACATCAAGGGATACACATGTGAGAGAAAAGGTTGGCAGAGCCTCCCCACAATCCATTGATCCCCCTTGCCATCCGTCGATCGTGACTCCTACCATTGCGCCGGTGCTGCCTTGTTTGTTGCTATCCATCAACGACTTTGCTTGATAGTCAACACCTCCATGCATCGCATCGTGAAGCGGAAGCATAGTGTCGATCCGCTGCACTTCACCAGTCGCGGCCACCAATTACTTCAAGCCAACGACATTGACCACGAATTGTCCCTGCCCCGGGAGGAGTTCTAACTCATTATCTATGAAGCACCGACACTCTACAAGAGCTTTCACGTCGTGTCGGACACTTCGACACGTGTCCGATACTCTCTGACACTCTCGGACACTCTCGGATACTCGGTCAACACGTGTCGGAAAATCCGACACTTGGTCAACTTTCTCGACGCTCTCTGATACTCGAGTTGGAATTATGACATACGATTTTCCGACATATGATTATGATATCAATGTCAATTTTAAAAATTCAATAAATAAGAGGTCAATATATATATATGTGTGAAAAAATAAAACATAATAATAAAAATAATAAATGGAGAAATAAGGAAAACCTAATTTTATCTTCTCTTATGATTCCCACTCCCTGTGATATGCAATTCCGCCCTTAAGTTTTTTTTCTCCTTTTCCAATATATCTAACATGCGAGTCCATAATATGAATCGCTTGTTTTTTCTCCAAATTCTATGAATTATTGAAATAAAGTTGAATTTGTCAAATTGAAATAATGAATGGAGGATTAATGTTTTTTATGTATATTCATTCTATGCTTTTTTAATTATTTATTTATTTATGAATTTGATTGAAATAATCATAAAAATGA
Source organism: Eucalyptus cloeziana (assembly GCA_014182715.1). NCBI lineage: Eukaryota > Viridiplantae > Streptophyta > Magnoliopsida > Myrtales > Myrtaceae > Eucalyptus > Eucalyptus cloeziana. Next base: position 21,455,791 of record CM024638.1, read on the forward strand.
TAATTTATTATGTATATATAAAAATATATATTTAATATATAATGTATTCCAATGTGTCAGAATTCTCTGTTTTTTTAGAAACGACGTGTCGACGTGTTGTGTCGTGTCATGTCGCGTGTCTCGTGTCAGTATTGGTGCTACTTAGCTCGTCACCCATTATTTAAAGATTCATCGACTTGTGCGACGTCACCTTCGTGCAGCTATCTGCTCCAACGGGTCCAAGATCACTTGTCCCGAAACACTACTTTCACACACTAGAATTTTTCTCATTGCAGGGAGAAGGAAAGAAGCCATCAATTGGAGCCACGTGTGTGAGCTTGCATGGGAGGCAAAAAGAGAGGTGGCGACTCCCATGGAAATTCTGATCTCCCCTCCGTGAGATGCCACGAGCATCCTCGAGCCCCCACCACTGCCGGTACTAAGCCACTGTGAATGTTGCCAATCGCCGGTTAACCACCGCCGCCGCCGCCACCACCACCACCTTGGCTAGTGTTGACATCTAAATTTTGGCGATCTGGTCATTTATTTATTGCATAGAAAATTAGGGGTTAATTTTATCACTGAAAAAATATTAATTGCATAGTATATAGATGTAGGTGCATTTATTTTTAATTTACATGTTTTGCATTTATTTATTGGACCGGTGACGGGTGGATTTGAATTAGTGGTTTTGAGTTTTAAATTGATAGGCCGGACTAAGCCCATGAAGCGAGCAAATTGGCCCAAGCCTTTTTTTTTTTTTTTTTTTAAGTAATCGGAAATTATCTCGTGAGAAAATGAGAATTTGAAATTTTCCGGGATATGATGAATTTTTCGGATAGGGCACATGTGAAAAGTGAATATTGCATTTGGAAAAAAGAATCTTTGTGGATATCAATTGGAAAAATTCAAACCCTAGTTTGAGGCTTATAAATAGATTAGTCGTATAGGATTTTCAAGGGGTCACATATTGAATACACGGCCACATAAAGAGGGCTTCTTTTCGTTCTAGGTTAAAAAAAGAGAAAACACAATATAAAGGAAAAGAAAAAGAGTTCTTTTTGGGGGCTCTTCTTGGTCAAAGAAAGAAGAACACAAAAAGTAAAAAGTAAAAGAAGAGAGAAGAGATAGAAGGGAGGGGACAGTAACAGGACGTGCAGGCAGAGAAGAAAAAAGAAGAAAGAAGAAAAAAAAAAGAAAAAAAGAGAAGAAAGGAGTTGTCCATGTTCTCCGTCTTGTCCTGCTGTGCCGTGGCCGATCCCCTGCACAGCGCTGGCAACCAAGCCTCTGAGCACCATCGCCACCTCTGCTCCGGCTTTGCCTGTGCCGCCTTTGCTTCGGCTTTGCCGCTCCGCTTGCGATTTGCTCATCATCACCACCTCGCAGTAGTCGTGAGCACCAGCCTCCGTCTGTTGTCTCTGCTCACACCGTCCCTCAGTTAGAACGCTACTACCCGTTCTCCGCGCCACCCAACAGCCGAAGCTCAGTCCCTGTTTACTGCTCCGCGAGCTGTTGCGAAGCCGTCGCTTCCTCGCCGCTCTATCACGCGACCTACAATCCCCCGCTCGTCGCCACGCATGCTACCCATCGTCGAGCGCTGCTCGCCTCTACTACTGCCTCCGCCTTTGCTCAGCTGCTGCCCCCGACGCCAGCAGATCTCGAACCAGTCGCTGCGCCTCCGCTTCTACTTTGCTATTCCTCCACGCGGTTGCTGTAGCCCCTGCGACTCTGGCTTCCCCTATCCGTTGCTGGTTCGCCTTGTTGCTGATGGCACCGTCCTCGACTCCAGCGACGATTGCAACAAACCACCACTCTCCAGCCACGACCTAACCCCATCACTAGCAGCTCGCCTGAGTGCCGCCTCTATCTTCGCCGTGTCCCTGCACGTCGGTTCGAGTCATCCCTCTCCGAGCGACAGCCGAGCTGCTCTGCCCCGTTTTGCTCGCTAGTCACTGTTGTTGCCGCCTACTGCCGGTCCTCACTGGAGCTCCGGCGACCCACCATCACAGTCGTCTTTTGCCGTCATGCCGAGCATCCTGTTTGCTAACCCTAGTTTAGGAACCCAAAATCCTAATTAGGTATATTTTCTTATTTTTATTTTTATTATTTGTTTATTATTTTTATTTATCATTTTTATTTATTATTATCTATCTTGTTTCTTTATTTGAAATAATCACCAACGTATGATTGAAATTTCTAACATGAAATAGCTCCTCAAATTAGGGATTGACAGTCTGGTTTTCACGCTCGAAATCCGACTCGCAATCTCTTGAAAAATCATCAATCCGATATCCCACCCGAGATTCGATTCGTGATTTAGTTTAAAATTGGTCAACCCGATCTTATGTGTGAAATATGGTTTGCCAATTTTTGGATATCAATTCTGTCTTATCTGATTTGCTGTCGTGTTGGTTGAATCAATTTTATCTCCGTAAAAAAAATAAAATAAATTTCTGAATTAGAATTAGGTTCGTTTTTAGAATATTCCTAGTCTTAGAGTTATCTTGCTTATTTAGAATTGCAATCTTATTTCGAATTTTTAAATAAAAATATGCGTTCATTTAAGATGTTAGTTTTCTTTAATTTAAATTGAACATTTAATTATGTGTCAACTTTAATTTCGAATTTTATAAAAAAATACAAAAAAAGAAAAAAATCATCATACATATATAATGTAGAATTAGGGCATTCTTTGTATGTCATTGCATATTATGATAAAATTGCATGTTTCATTTTAAGTTTAGACTGTTTGTTTAGATGACTGCATCTTAAGTTAGAGATTGCTAGGTTAAGATAATTTCTTAGTTTAAATTAGGATTTAGTCTGACCTAATCCTTAATATAAACTGGATAGAATCTTAATCTAGATAGATAATTTTTGCATTTTTCTTAATTTCGAATTTCATGAAAAATACAAAAAAGATTGTCTTCGAATAAATTCGTTCCATTTTCTAGGATAAATTGCATTTTTTTTAAAGAAAAAAAAAAGAAAATATGTCAAGTGCATGTCATATAGGATTAGATTCATGAAATGTATGTCATTTAGTGTGTGTTGATAGGTCCATTTAATTAGAAATTGTCCGTCATTAGAATTAGGTCATTTGGTTAATTTAGATTGCACATTTAATTATTGCATTTCTTTAAAAATTACCTTACTCATGTCATATAGTTTAGGTCTTATTGCCATGCCATATCATTTCATATTAAATTAGTAGCATGCGTTGCATGATTCTCATTAAATAAAGTGAAAACTAAAATTGAGTGATTGCATGTTAATTAGAAATCATATCTAGGATTATCAATGTGAATTCCGATCTAACATTGCAGATGCTTTCATTGCTATGAGGTAAGTTTTGCAATTTATTCATTTGCTTTCTTGAGTGCTAAATTGATGGTTTGCGCACCCGCATGATTGCCTCACATGTTAGGGAAGTAAATTGAAATCAATTCAAGCTGCTTGCCAAACATTCTTTTTCAAAATAAAAGAGAATAATACCGAAAGGGCGTTAGAGAAATTTAACGTAATCAAGTCCCCATACCCAAAATCTCTGATTCGTAGGAGTAAAATAATTTTATCATTATTTTATTTATGTGTCTAATTGACCTACCGTAAACTAATTAGTGGCGACTCCATTTGCATGTTAGATATTTGAACCTAAGTTGCGAATTGGTATGGGCTTAGGAGAGCCCGAGCTAAGTTAGACCTAGTAGTCCATTAGCCTAATTTTAGGTGGTGCACCCGAAAATTTGGTCGTGATAGCTAGTCAAGCACCCAATGATCCCTCAAGCTAATCCACAAGTCGTGATCCGGTCTGATTTCGATCTAGATTACACGTGTTCGGATTTGGTAACAATCTTTATCCAATTCAAATGGAATATTTCATTCCTTAATTCGGATTGATTGTTATCTGATATGTGATATTAAGCATATCCAATTAGGGCTTATTGATAAAGTTGATTTAATTATTAATTTGATCTATAAAGATATCAGATCATCTTTTTAATTATTTCAACTTATTATTGGATAATTGTGCTATCTGAGATTACGATAATCTTTAATTTGACCCATGAGACAACGAATCATTTTTTTTTATTATTATGTTTGATTCTGAGCAAGTGCCTTATCAAGATTATGATATCCACGTGAGATGGATTATTTTTCTGGATATCGCAATCTTTTATTTGAATCTCGATGGATATCTTGAATGAGTTTTGCTATATTTGAAATTTTGTTTAGGTAGAATTGCAAACTTTAATGAATAAAAAATACAAAGAAAAGATTGCATGGCATATCATATCATTTAGAATTAGAATGCATGTTTAGATAATATCAAGGCTAGATACCAATTTGAATTAAATGGCATGTTAAGATAAGTTTTTAAGTTAAGATAGGATTTAGGTTAGTCTATTTCCTAACTTAAAATAGATAATATCTCACTTTAGGTAGATTTTTATTTTTAATAATTTTTAATTTCGAATTTTTATATAAAAATGAAAAAAATACCTTGTGCATGTCATATAGGTTTTAATTTAAATAAGAGAAAAATCAAAAAAATAATTTCTTGCATTGGTGCGTTTAATACTTTTGGTTCAATTTATTTAATAATTGATTGTTCAATAATGGTTGTGCATTCACATGATCACCCCATTGCATGTTAGTGAATTAGGCTAAAATTAGGCGTTAGAGAAATCTAGCGTAATCAAGTCCCCGAACTCACAATCTCTGGTTCACAGGAATAAAGTAAATCTCCCGTTATTTTACTTAGGTGTCTAATCTACCTACCAAAAATAGATTAATGGCGACTCCTAATTGAAAAATCATTTACATGTTAAGAACTTGAATCTAAATCATGCATTGGTAAGGGCTTGGGAGAGCTCGAGTTAAGTTTAGGTTTAGTAGCTAAACCCTAAGTGGTGCACCCGGGGTTAGGTTGCGACAATGTTCTTAAAATACACTTTACCAAAAATTATTTATATTTTGGGAAAATTCTTTTCATCTAAATTTTTTTGCATTTCCTCAAAAAATTTTCCACAAAGTATTTTCAAACGCGCCCGGATGTCATTGTCTCAGCTTACTTTTGCAGGCTAAATTTCAAACAATGATGACACGAAACAGACCATGTTTTCCATGAAACGACATGGACAAGCATCGGACATGACGCAAATGAAATGGATCCAGTCTTAGAGTCTGGAAACGGCCTTTCTCTCTCCCGTTTACGTCTTGAAGAAGGCATTGTAGGGTATGGCGAACTAGAACGTGCTCATTTCTCGTTCTTTTAATATCTGCTTACGGTAGCGCGGTTTGACTTCGCTGGTGTTTGAGAGTATTTACCGAGAGGTTGGGTGGGGGTGAGTCTGGAGACGGCCTTTCTCTCCCCCGTTACGTCTTGAAGAAGGCATTGTATTGTATGGCGAACTAAAACGTGCTCATTTCTCGGTCTTTTAATTTCTGCTCACGGCAGTTTCCTCGTAGCTATCTTGAGGTGCATGCGCTTTGACTTTGCTGGTGTTGAGAGTATTTATTATCCAGCACGAATATCACGTTTGATAATGAGCAGGAGCCCCGGAAACACACCCGGCATCAATCGTTCTTATCCCATCGAGGCTAGATATACCGTCATTGGTGACGTTTTACACTTGGCGACCAAAGTCAATTTCAATATCCATGAGAAAGTCTAGACAAGAAAGCGTCGATTTCTTGAGGTCGTGGATTGAATGGAAGGGCACCATGTTCTAAGAGTATCAATCGATCGATCGATCAATTTGCACGGTCCAAAGAGGAAGATTCAATCATTCTGATTTTTTGGGTAGGTGAATCGGGAACATCAGTCCTAAGCAACTAGGGGAAGTCTCCCAATCACTTTTGAGGTGCCAAGGGACTTCCATGATTTTGGAAATCTGCCAGGCTTTCAGAAGTGGTGCTGAAAGCGCAATTTACTCCTAAAATTTTTAGATTTTGTGATTGTCAATTTTTAAAACTTATAAAATAATGACACAATAAAAATACCATCGGGAACATTTTTCTTAAATGACGGAAAATTTTGATGTGGAATTATTGATTGGTACTCTTTATTTCTGGATCTTTTTGATTGATTTTCTCTTGTTGTCATTTTTTAGGTTGTCCCAAAAAAACAAAAATTCCCAAAGCAAGAACTCAAGCAGCTAAAGTGTTAAGTTTAAACATCTTTAATGTAATTGTTTCCAGCAAGTGAATATTCCACGAATTTACTAGATCAACCCAATTGCACCTCTTGATTGTGTGGAACCAAAATTGAGTCCTATTAAAAAAGGCACGCTACATTCTCTCTATAGTTTATGCACTGTGATTGATTCCATCGACTGCACTTCCCCTATAGACTTAGTCTAATACAAAATTTTCTCAACATACACACACTTAGAAGGGGACCAGATCCTTCTCAAGCACATTATTCAAGTAAACCGACGCGAGTTTCATTTCACAACAAATGCATTCACTTGCCAATTAGATGGTTTTAATCTGGTTGTGTTGATACTCTCATAATATGGAAAGAGGATTTGCCTTGGAGCTTGCATGCAAGGAAACCTTTCGAGTAATCAGCGGTGCTGATTCTCTTGAACAATGCTGGGCTTTCCAAAGTAATTAGGCTCTGAGCTGGGTCGATTTGTGGATCGAACCCTGGGTTGCAAAAGGGGGCGACCGCTAACCTTTCTTTAGTCGAATTGACTACGGTATGTCCAAATTATCGCCATTGGCCAATAATCTTTTAAGCAAGTATTGATATTTTTCTCTAATTACAAATTTCCATAAAATACACGCGATAGCTTTTGAAGAGTACTACAGAACCAATCATAATATGAATATGTGTAGGACGTTGATTGGACAGTCTAAAAAATAAATGAATACCCAATCGTCAATGGATAATGATAAACGGAATAACACGAGAGTTTGCCTAATTATGATTATTTAAGATCGAGATCCTCTCTTTTTATAAATTTATTGAGGGAATTTATTGAGGGATTGACCCCTACCACAAATACAAGTAATCACCGAAATTTATTTATTTATTTTTCCTTTTTCGTTTGATCCCTTATTTTCCACTTTAATTCGATCTCTGTGCGTGTTCCGTTCGAGCTCAGGTTGTGGGCACGGAGGGTCACAGTCCATCCTGAACCGCACAGTCCCTCCTTCAAATTGTTTCTCCAGATATTTCTTGTCCATCCCCGATGCCTTTGCTATTATAAAAAGGGGTGGTCCTGCCTAGGGTTTTTAGCTCCACAGTGTAATTCCAAGCCATCTCTGGGAATTGAAACAAAGAAAAAGAAGTAGTCTGATTAGTCGATGCCTGGGTTTTGGATTCATTTTCCTCCTACAAATTTAAGAAATATATCATAGTTATCGGTCCATTAAAATGAACTAGTGACGGGATTACATTGATTATCATATAGTGAAACATCTATCAAGATAGAGTTGAGAAGATACCTATGCTAACATTCTTTGTCAATGGGTCAGGTCAGCAATTTTTCCAACTCTATGAACCATTATTTCTTATCCGGTCAAGGAAAAGCCATTCATGCACAGACTAGGAAGTTCCGACAAAATAAAATAAAAAAGATTGTGGATACTCCCTGAACATATATGTTTGCGGCTCTAGAACTCACAGACATTCGTTTTGAGTCACACTATCCTTTTTAGGTAAAATGACTGGTTATAAGCCCTGAACTACTTAAATTATCGCTCTAGGAATACCCTATAAATTCTCATGAATATCAACAAGTAATTTCTTGTAGCATTTGATCCACTTCCATTTGACTTGAAGTATGAAATTAATGAAGCTGCAAATGTTTAGATGTACAAATGTTTAGATGTAAAGTCCCGGTTGTTTTGCCAATTGAACCAACTTTGAAGTTCAATTTATGCATGCTTTTGTCTTCACGGGGAGTAAAGAAGCATTGCAAGGACTAACGTCTTTTCGATCAAATCAATCACATTTCAATGATATGTGAGACTGATGTTGAGTCCCCTAAAAGGGCAAATACCTTTTCCATTTCTTTAGCAGGATTAATTTTATATAAAATTTTCTTTTAGATGACATGGAGAGAGAGAGAGAGAGAGAGAGAGAGAGAGAGAGAGAGAGAGAGTATGAATGGAGAAGGAAGGTCAGGGAATAGAGGCTTCCTCAAGTGCTTGGGAAGGACCAACACGTAGACGTGGTCTCACTAGCACAGTTTTTGGTCTTCAGACACAACGAAGGCCTGACTGAATTCCTAGGTTTGTCATCACTTAATAGATTGAAATAAAAAGAAATTCTAAATATAATTGTGTAAATATGAAAAGGTGGGAATAACAAAGGACTGATTTTATTTTATTATGAAAAGTGACGTGTTAAATTGAATAAATTAGAAGTTTAGTGATTAAATTGAATATTTTAAAATAATTCAAAAGTTATATTGAATAAATCAAAAGTTCAATAATGTCATTGCACATAAAAACAAAAATTAATGTCGGGCTCACCTTAGTGACCAGAAGTTGCAGTGGGCCAATTTCTCTATGATTAGGCTCAATTTTGTTAGTCATAAGTGTGTGTGTGTGTGTATATATATATATATATATATTGATTAAGAGATAATAATAAATAAAAAAAACTCTTGTAGATTCTCTTTAATTTGTATAGGAATTTGAGTCTCTTAGCATATATTAAAACTCGTGGCATGAAAAGATATTATTGGAAAATAGAATGCAGATGCTTTAGCATATATTGTTCTTTTTTCCTTATATAGTTGATTTTCATATTTACTACCTTTTAACTGTTTGAAGATGTATGGTGAAACATTTTTCAAAATGATTCGCAGTTTATAACTAAAATCCCATGAGTAAACTTCCACTACAATTTAGATGAAATAGTACCTAAGTCAGGAAAATAAAATATCATTCAAACATAAAGATATTGATATAATGAACTACCTATGTCGCAAGACATTATGCTTTTTTGACAAATGATCTTAGAAATTGATTTGCTAATTAGAATTCGAATAGGATATGACAAACTCTTATTGGATGTTTAAGTATGCTTCAATTAAGCTTGTTGAGCGATGGCCTTCCAAAATCCTTCTCATTCACTCCTCCTCAGATGCAACGGCCTTCTCTTATTGAAGCTTCATCTTCTCTAACTATGACTTTCCAATAAGGTTTTGGGAAAAGAAATCTTTGAGATATTTCTCCATCTTTATCGTTCTAAACAACGCTGGACTCTCCTTCGTCGTTAGGGATTGGATTGGGCCAATTTCCAAGTCTACCTCAGGGTTGAAGAACATAGCAATTGAGATCCTTTCTCTCGTCGAATCCACCATGGCTCTGTGCTCAATGCTATCGTAAAGACCATTGCTAAGAATCTACAATTACAAGCAATGGAAAATCATATTAGATACAGAGTGCAAATGGGTTGGGCTTCACGGAAATTTTCAGCGTGGCCAAATTCTGAGAAAAAGGAAAAATGGGCCCAGTAGCCTTTTCTAACTGAATCCCAAAACAACTAGTTGGCGCTGACCAGGCCAATTTCTTTCATACTTTCGAATTAATTTGAATACTCCTAGTAATAGATAATTATTTGTGTGATATATTCATGGTTGTTGAAAAATTATATAAAATGCCTCTCATGACAAGATGCCTAAGTAATTTGATTCGGTGAATGGTCCACGGAACAAATTCAAGGCTAATGTTCGATACAAAGGAATGGAGAAATTGAAGCTTCAATTGCTACATATGATCTTCCTACTACACTTCGAAAGTGTACCAGAACTTGTACTCAACACCCTATATCTCATGTTGTCTCATATGACTCTTTGTCTAGCTCTTTTCGTACTTTTGTGTCTTTTCTATCTACTATCTCTATTCCATAAAATTGGCAGGAAGCTTTTGCAGATAAGATGTGGAAGGTAGCAATGGTGGAGGAGTTCGTGCTTTGAAGAAAAATGGTACATGAGATCTTATTTTTTCTTCCTCTTGGGAGACAATCGGTAGGATGGAAGTGGGTGTGTATAGTCGCGAGCGCCACTATGGCACCCCTCGACGGCCCCCGATCTGTTAGGGTCACCACAAGTACCTTTCACTTTGCCCTGATAGTCTGATACTTTGATACCAAAGAATTTAAGATATCTCTTAATCCTGGGGGTTTATATTTATCAATTTGGTCCATGCACAAAAAATATAACGGAAGTGCATCCATCAACTTCCCTTCCTATATTTAAAACGATGCACACCAACTAAACACAATTATAGGTAATAAGCTAAACACTTTTATTTACATAAAACTAGATGGACATCTTTAGTCGGTACACAAAAATGCCGTAGTCTTCTATACTCGGCTATACTTCAAAAGATGACCAACATCTTTTCCAACAATCGTATACATAAAGTCCATCGATTAGTGTTTGCGTCCAAAAGTTCCTTCCTCTACTGTCCTCCTCCTCGCGGTCATATCTAACCACTCGGTCCATCTGCTGGTGGCGGTGGCCGCAGAGGTATCTTGTCTGGTCTGAAATGTTAGTCCCCAAAAAGGGGTGAGTACAACCACTTAGCAGCAAAAGATCTGCTAAGCCATATCATGCATAACCATCACTATCCAATTTCGTGCAAAAATAGACAAAACATATGATCAAGAAATGAATGAGTATGCATCAAATCAGTAAAACTTTTCAAAGTAATGGCAATGCAGTTTCAAAAACCAAATGCATTGTTTCAGTCACACATGCCCGATTATAGAATCAAACTGATATGGCACGTCCTATTCCATGCCATACAATTTAGTCCTATAACCAGACCACACACACTTAGTAGAATCATCAATTTTAATATTAAAAAAGGTTTCACCTCCCGGAGGACTAATGTTTGCATCCCTTCGGGCATTTGCACCCAATCCTGGTGTCGCGAAGTCCTCCGGCATTACGCCACCGGGCCACTGGGCATCCGGAGCGTGTCTCATTACACCTCTGGGCATCTCGCATCCCACCTGGCATCACGAGGAATCTCTGGGGCTTGCCATTAAAATGGTCACCTTGACCCTCCAGAATTACGTACAGACATACCACCAGGCATCCTCGGAATTACGTACCGATATACCACCGGGCATCCCGACACTCTTGGGGAAAAACTCTGGGGCTCACCATGAAAATGGTTAACCCTATCCTTCGGAATTACATACCGACATACCACCGGGCTTCCCCGGAATTATGTACCGATATACCATCGGACATCCTGACACTCCCGGGGAAAACTCTGAGGCTCTACAGACCTCAGAGATCCAAAGGGCATCGACTCATTCGAACCTTTGGGTATCCCGACTCCCGGGGCATCGTCGACCCGAGCGTCCGACGGCAACATTAATATCTGTTGACACCTAAATTTTGGTGATTTAGTTTATTTATTTATTGCATAGAAAATTAGGGGTTAATTTTATTAATTGCATAGCATATAGATTTAGGTTGCATTTATTTTTGTTATTTGCATTATTTGCATTTTATTGGACCGGTGGCAGATGAGTTCAAATTAGATGGATCAGGCCCATGAAACGAGCAAGTCGGCCCAAGCCCATATTTTTAATGATTGAAAATTATTTTGTGAGAAATTTGAAATTCAAAATTTTTCCGAGATATAATGATTGTTTTTTTAGATAGGGCAGATGGGTAAAAAATATTGCGATTTGTCTTTGAAAGATTTGGATTTAGAAAAAAAATTTATCTTAATCTCGAATCCTTATTAGTATGGGATAATTTTGTGAAAAAAATTTGTGAAGGTTGGTTCGAGGAAGAATTTGAAAATCCAATTCCTTTCCATATAAAAGGCTGTGTGTGTGAGAGGTTTGGGGGGGGGGGGTTCTTTTCTCGATAAAAAGAAAAGTGAAAATCAAGCACTGAAAAGAGGGAAGAGCTTCGTTTTTTTTTTTTTTTTGCTGAGTAGGGGGTTTTGCTTTTTCCTTTTGCAAAAGTGTTGCATAAGGTAAAAAGGGGGTTTCTTTAGGGTGACAAAAAAAAAGGGTAGAAGGTGGAGATGTATAGCAGAGGTGAAAAAGTAAAAAAAGGGGAAGGAAAAGCCAGTTCATCTTCTTCCTCGAGAGTTCCTTCGCCACGCCACCACCGCCTTGCAGCCATCCGCCGATCCACCTCCGTGCTGTACCGACGCTGCCCGAAGCCCGCACAGACTCGATTCCACCTCTCTGCACCAACCCCGCTCGCTTGCCACTAGCCGCGATTGCCGCTCAGGACCGACGCCCTTTCTGAGCTGACCCCAGCAACTCTGCGACCTGCCGCACCTCCTCCACGAGCTGCCTGCGTCCAGAAGCCAGGCCCGCGTGCCTCCGCCCTTGTTCCGGCCACCTGTGCCAGTTATCTGCCAAGCCGGACTGCCCTCTGTTGCAGCCCTCTGCTCCCCGCGACGCCTGACCCCCCTGCATTGGTTCAAGCCCTTGCGATTCTAGCAGCGACGCCTCAACAACCCGCGAGCCCATTGCTCGAGCTCCGCTCCTATAGCTAGATCTGACCACTGCAACCTCTGACTGGTGACCTGACGCTGCAAACTAAGTTGATCCGCCTTGTCCGTTGCCGTTCGGCCCTCTATTCCGTCCGACGAAGCTGCTGCCAATCCAAGTCTCACCCGAGCCGCTTCCACTGCTCCAGATTCGGACGCCGAGTCACCGTCCAATGCCCCACCGTGCTGATTAGCGATGACCCCGACTCTGCAACTGGTTCGTTCGTCGCTGGTTCGCCTACGGTCAACCCTTCCTCGCCAGCTCTGCTCCGACACGAGGCCCTTGTTTCGCCGGTTGCCTCTACTACCTAGGTGTTGCCCTGTTCCTACCGGTTTGCCGTCATTGGATTTCCCCTGCCGGACCTCCGATCCTTTGCCCTTGGAGACCAACACGCACGAGCAAGCCCACTTTTGGGAAAAAGAAAAAAACAAAAAAAAGAAAAGAAAAGAAAAGGAAATAGGTAGTTTTTTTTATTACTTATTCACTTATTGTTTTTTTATATTTTATTTTCCTTTATATCTTGTTTTTTTAGTGGGATTGTTCCTTTAAATGTTTGATTGAGATTCCAACATGAAAGGGATTGATAGTCCAATTTTAACGCCCGAAATCCGACTGGCAATCCCTTCCAAAAATTGACAATCCGATCTCATGCCCGAGATTCGATTCGCGATTTAATTTTAAAATTGGTGAACCCGATCTCATTCGCGAGATATGGTTCGCCAATTTTTGGATGTCAACATTATCTTGTTTGATTTGATGTTGTGGTGTTTGAGTCAGTTTTATTTTCGTAAAAAGAAAATATCCAAAAAAAGATAAGGTTTGTTTTTAATTACTCGCATGATTAGAATAAGGATTTTATTTTGAATCATGAAAAAAGAAAAAGAAAAAGTGCATTCATTTAGGATGTTAGTTCTTTTTTATTATTTCACTATTATGTGAATTGCATGTTTAATTTTAAATTTGAATTTCATAAAATTAGAATTAGGGCATTCTTTGCACGTCATTGCATATTAGATAAAATTGCATGTTTAATTTTAGGTCTAGATAGATCATTAGATGAATTGCATGATAGGTTGTTGTTTTTTTTTTAAAATGCATGTTTAGAAAACATTTAGAATAGATAGTATTTCACTTTAGTTTGATTTTCATTTTTAGTGATTTTAATTACGAATTTTCGCTAAATAAAAAATAAAAAAGAATTGTCATGTGCACGTCATGTAGAATTAGGTTCATGAAATGCATGTCATTTAGGGATTATTGCTAGAGTCATTTAATTAGAAATTTCACGTCATTAGAATTAGGTCATTTTGTTTAATTTAGATTGCATATTTAATTATTGCATATTCATTAAGAAATCATTAGTTTCTTTTTTACTCATTCATATAGTTTAGGACATTTAGCCATGCCATATTCTTTTATTAGAAGCATTGCATTGCATATGGACTATATTCTTGTTAAAAAGTGAAAGCAAAAATTGAGTGATTGCTTGTTAATTAGAAATCATATCTAGGATTGCTATTGTGAATTTTGATCTAACACTGTAGATGCTTTCGTTGCTTTAAGGTAAGTTCTGCATTATTTAATTGCTTTCCTGAGTGTTAAATTGGTGGTATGCGCACCTGCATGATCGCCTCACACGTTAGGAAAGTGAATTAAAATCAAATCAAGCTGCCTGCAAAACATTTTTTTCGAAATAAAAAGAGAAAGGTACCGAAAGGGCACTAGGAAAGTCTAGTGTAACCAAGTCCCCATATCCAAAGTCTCTAGTTTGTAGAAGTAAAATAATTTTCCCATTATTTTACTTAGGTATCTAATCGACCTATCGCAAATTGATTAGTGGCGACTCCTTTTTGCATGCTAAATATTTGAACCTAAGTTGCAAGTCGGTATGGGCTTGGGAGAGCCCGAGCTAAGTCTAGACTTAGCAATCCATTAGCCTAATTTTAGGTGGTGCACCCGAAAATTTGGTCATGACAATCTGGCGACTCCGTTGGGGACTTGAGTTGAAACTCTTAGTGGACTTAGGCCAATTTTCTTTTTGAAAAAATATTTTTGTTTGGCAGCAAGGATTCCAGGTACGTCCCTAATATTTAAGGTGTTAAATGTTTTTGCAGATTATGAGGTATAATGGGAAGTGTTTGCTAACCCTTGTTTTGTAGGGAGGTATAGAAATGAATGGTTTACTTGCACATATGAAGTGTTGCTTGCTACAAACTGTTGTGCATGCTTTGCATTTACACTACACTTTTGCACACATAACCTGCCGCCGGACTTGGGCCGCATAGGATCATTTAGGATGTTGTTGATAGGGATACCACTCCGATCGCATGCTCGTGGTACGAGTCGCCCATCTCAATCCCGAAGTTTCTTTCATGGTGTCAAGAGTACCCACCTTGGTCCGCATGCCTGCGACCTGGGTCGGCTCTTTGACCAAGCCGGAGTCATGAGGACCCGACATAGTCCACAAGCCTGTGGCTAGTCTGATAATCCTTGTGGTTCCACCTTGCTAAAATTAGAAATTTACTTTAACATTACAATGAAAATAAAATCACTCGGGCCTAAATATTCGTCTCTGGCCCAATAGGCTCAAACTACAACGATCATGGTCCATCAAACTAAATTTACTAATCTAACAATTCTAAATCTTGGCCCGCTCTAAGCTAAGTCCAAGCCCAGCTCTTCCATTCGGCTTATCAAACCTAATTCTAAAATTCATGTGGCCCGCTTACTTCTTGAGCCCACACATTCCTCACAGTCCATTGGGTTCACTTTTTGGCCCAATCTAAATTAATCTAAGTTCCTAATGATTTTGATTACACTAATGAAGGTCGGTGAAATTTGGGATGTCATAGCCATTGCTGCCGCGCCTCCGTCTCTACTCCATCCTCGACATAGCCATCCCTGTTATGACCCGACTCTGTTGGTTTCACCTCTGACGCAGCCGCTGCTTGTCCCTGTTGTGCCGTTGCCATTCCGCCATCCCCGACGATAGTCGTCGTGTCTGGGTCCCTGCCGTGCCGAGCCTCGTCGTAGCACCAGCCTCGAGCCACTACGGGATCCCACTGCCATCGTTGCACCAAGCCACCATTGCCGTCTAAGTAGCACCATTATTGATATGTGACACGCGACACAACACGACGCAATATGCCGACACATTGTTTCTCAAAAAATAGAGAATTCCTACACGTTAGGACATGTTGTATATTAAATATATATTTTTATATATACATAATAAATTATCATTTTTACGATTATGTCAATCAAATTAATTTGAGTCAAATTCATGAATAAATAAATAGTTAAAAAAAACCTAGAATGAATATGCGCTAAAAACATTAATTCGCCATTTATTAATATCATTTATTTTTTTAATTTGACAAATTCAACTCTATTTCAATAATTCATCAAACTTGGAGAAAAAATAAACGATCCATATTCTGGACTCGCATGTTAGATATGTTGGAAGAGGAGAAAAAAAAAATTAAGGGGTGAATTGTGTATCACGAGAAGTGAGAATTAGAAGAGAAAAGAAGACTAGGTTTTAATTCTTTCTCCATTTATTATTTTTATTATTGTGTTTTATTTTCACACACGCACACACACACACAAGAGAAGAGAAGACTAGGTTTTAATTCTTTCTCCATTTATTATTTTTATTATTGTGTTTTATTTTCACACACACACACACACATATTTTGACCTGTCATTTATTGAATTTTTAAAATTAACCTCGATATTGGAATAACGTGTAAAAAACTCGTATGTCAAAATTACAACTCGAATGTCCAAGAGTGTCGAGAAAATTGACCAGGTGTCGAATTTTTCGACACGTGTTGACTGAATGTTGGAAAGTGTCTGACACGACACGAAGGCTTTATGAGAGTGCCGATGTTTCATAGGCTGCCGTTCAGTCACTAGGCCTAGCGATGTCGTCGATGTAGCTCACCGCGTGCAGCCGGCTACGGCCACCCACCGCGTTGTCGCCACCAATTTTAATTTTTTGATGAGATATTTTGCATATTTCTCTTGATGAATAAAGATACATTTTTTCGATTGTCTAACTTGCAATCCCAGAAAAAAAAAGTTAACTCACCCATCATACTCTTCTCTAATTCATCCTGCATACATCTAGAGAATTTCTTACATAGATTTTCATTAGGAGATCCAAAAATAATATCATCAACATAAATTTAAACCAACAGAAAATCTTTACCTTCTCTTTTTATGAATAAAGTAGTATCTACCTTTCCATTAACAAAACCATTTTGGGTTAGGAATTTACTTAACATTTTATACCAGGCTCGAGGTGCTTGCTTCAGTCTATAAAATGCATTTTTCAGTCTATAGACTGAGTTTGGATTTCTTGAATCTTCAAATCTAGGTTGTTATTCTACATAGACTTCTTCTTGGATAAATCCTTTTAGGAATGCACTTTTTACATCCATATGGAATAACCTGAAATTTTTATAGCAAGCAAAAGCAAATAATAGTCTAATTGCTTCTAACCTCGCTACTAGTACATATGTTTTGTCATAGTCTATCCATTCTTCTTGCGTATATCCTTTGGCCATGAGTCTTGCTTTTTTCCGGACCACTTTCCTTTCTCGTCCACCTTATTCCTAAAAACCCATTTGGTCCCAATAATGAACTTACCTTTAGGTTTATGAATTTGCTCCTAAACATCGTTGATGCTAAACTGTCTGAGCTTTTCTTGCATAGCTTCGATCCAGCTTTCATCAGATAGGGCTTCTTCTACACTTTTGGGTTCTATCTCAGAAACAAGTGCTAAAGCACTAAGCTCTTCTCACCTTTTGGATTTGGTTCGAACTCATTCATCAATGTTTCCAATGACGAGTTCTTTGGGATGACTTGACTTATGTTTCTAGTTGCTAGTTAGTCTGATAGTCTGCTGATCCTTTGCTTCAGTTGAATCTTCTAGTTCTGCTTGAAGTTGATCTCTAGAAGTCTGAACTGCTTCGGGGGAAGTAGACTTTATAAAGTCTTGAGTAGGTTCAAATTCTTCAAGTTGAGTCTGATCCAGTTGATTCTGTGAAGAATCTTGAAATTTGACGTTCATAAATTTTTCCACAGATTGAGTCTTCTTGTTAAAGACTCTGTATGCTTTTCTTGTGGTTGAGTAGCCAAGGAAAATTCATTCGTCTGATTTTTCTTCAAATTTCCCGGTTCAATTATTTGCATTTTTCAAGACATAACATTTATAACCAAACACATGGAAGTAAGAAACATTTGGTTTCTTCCTTTTATATACTTCATAAGGAGTTTTCTATAGAACGGGCCTCAAGAACACTCTGTTGATGATGTAGTAAGCTGTAAAAACTGCTTTAG
Source organism: Eucalyptus cloeziana (assembly GCA_014182715.1). Classification (NCBI taxonomy): domain Eukaryota; kingdom Viridiplantae; phylum Streptophyta; class Magnoliopsida; order Myrtales; family Myrtaceae; genus Eucalyptus; species Eucalyptus cloeziana. Next base: position 21,473,615 of record CM024638.1, read on the forward strand.
CCCAAAATCGAGAGGAAATTTTTCTCTCAATTAAGAGGGTTCTGGCCATCTCTTGTAAGGACCTATTTTTCCTTTCCACAATCCCATTTTGTTCTAGAGTGTAGGGAGAAGAGAAAACATGCTGGAAACCATATTCATCACAGAACTTTGCATAGTCTTGATTTTCAAACTCACCTCCATAGTCTGTTCGTATGCTCAAAATAGCATATCATTTCTCATTCTGAATCTTCTTGGCAAACTTTGAGAAGTGAGAGAATGCTTCAGACTTATTTGCCAAAACGTAAACCCAAGTAAAGCGAGAGTAATCATCCACGATTACTAAGCAGTATCTCTTTCCACAAATACTTTGAGTTCTGATTGGTCCAAAGAGGTCCATATGCAGAAGCTACAAAAATCGATCATTAGAAACTTGATTTGCAGGTTTAAAATAACTGCTAACCTGTTTTCCCAAAACACGTGGAGTGCATAATTCATACTTTTGATAAGTTAGGTTGGGGAGACCACGGCAAGCTTCTTGGATGAAATCTTGGCAATCTGCTTCATGTTAACATGGCCAAGATTTTGATGCCAAAGATTTGCTTCCTCTTGAATTGATATAATACATTGAGAACTTTCTGGTTTTATATTCATAAGGTAAATGTTCCCATGCCTTCGTCCAGTGAAAGATTGAGAATAATCTTTACTTGTTCCCGAATAGATGCCTTCTTGGAAATTTATTTTGAATCATGTATCACAAAGTTGACTTATGTTGAGTAGATTGTAATTCAGACATTCCACCAAGGAGACATTGTTGATAGTCAGGCTTCCAATTTTCACGGTTCCGCAACTAACAATTCTTCCTTTACTGTTTCCACCAAAAGAAACTTTTCCACCATTCATTTGAACAAGTTTTATAAAATAGCTAGAATCTCTTGTCACGTGTTTTGAACAACCACTATCCAAATACCATTTGATCTTATTTTTTATAGTGACTTGTGATCAAAAGAAGAACTCAAGCTTTCTTTGGTACCTCGATTTTCTTGGGTCTAGGAGAGTTAGTACTAAAAATAGTTTTAGCCCAGTCCCTTTTAACAGGTCTCCAAACCGTGAGACATTCATTCTCAAAATGTTCTAAACTATTACACTTTGAACATTTAAGAATACTTCGGCCAACAGGTTTTACGAAAACCTTTTGAAAATGATTTTTGTAAAATGCCATTGTAGGTCTTTGTTTAATTCTTTCTTTAACTTTGGGAAAATCAATTAAAGGAATAAGTTTTGAAGTCATACCCAAACCAGATTTGTTAAAATAAGGTCTTTGTACAGAAAGAATTTTCTCCAACTTCTCAGATCGTTTTGAAAATATTTTTGTAATAGTTGAAATATCTTCTTTCAAAAAGGCATTTTCCTTTGAAAGAGAATCTGAATTTTTTTCAAATCGACAAAACTTTTATCTAGATTTTCAAACATTTCTTTCCAAAAAGTTTCATGTTGCCTTAGTTTAAAATTTTCCCTTTTTAGTTTGAAAATCCTTTTAAGAGATGTTTTGAGACTGAGATAGAGTTCATCTATATACTTTGAGACTTTAATAGGAATTTTTAAATTACTAACCTCAAATCTTTGTCTGAGTCTGAATTAGAATATGTTTCAAAGTCTGAGTCTGACTCTAAATTGGCCATCAAACATATGTCGGCATATTCTTCATCACTTTCCTCGCATCCGCTATTGCTCCATATTTCTACTTTGAGAGCCTTTTTGTATTTCTTAGTTCTTCCATTCTTTTTCTTCAATAGAGGACAGTTATGTCTAATCTTCCCCTTTTTCCTACATTCGAAGCATATCACATCTTTGTTGTTTTCATTGTCCTCAGTTAGATTCTTTTGGAATTTTTGAGTGCTCTGCTTCTTCCAATTGAATCTTCTTCCCTTTTTATTCAACTTCCTAAACTTCTTAATCATGAGTGCTAGCTCTTCATCGTCAATGTCATCTTCTGAATTTGTATCATTAGAATCATTGTTATATTTTAAAGCAATTGACTTATTACTTTTAGGATCTTCTTCCTCATTGATCTGCTCCACTTCATATGATTAAAGTGTGCCTACTAGTTCATCTACTGAAAGAGGCATGATCCTATGGGTTTCTCTAATTGGCGTCTTCACGTGATTCCAATTTTTGGAGAGTCCACGCAATAGTTTATTGACCTTCATTGGTCCTAAGATAGGCTGTCCTTGGTTTGCTAGGCCATTCACAATCTCTATGAAGCGACTAAACATATCAGTAATGGATTCTCTAGGCTTCATCTTGAAAGCTTCATACTGTCTGAGTAGAATATTGATTTTTGTTTCCTTTACTCGATCAATTCCTTCGTAGGTAATGTGCAACCTATCTCAAACTTCTTTAGCTGTTTCACAAGAAGAAATTTGATTATACTCAGTAAGAGATAAAGCACAGTATAAGGAGTAGATGACTTCAGTGTCAAGAGCTTGTCTCTTGGTTATTTCTGCTTATGTCAATTTGCCAGCATCTACAGCTTCCTTTCCTATTTATGAGGTTGATGTAGCTTTGGGGTTGATCCATTTTTCTACCACATCCCATTCCAGGGGATCTTTTAGTCTCAAGAATGCCTTCATCTTGTTTTTCCACACACTGTACTCATTCCCATCAAAGTAAGGAGGTTTGGTGTTGCTTTAGCCTTCGACCAAACTTGGAGCCAAAATACTAGCCGTAGATCTTTAGCTTAAGAAATAAAATACTTCAATAAAATAAGCACACAGGCTCTGATACCAAATGAAAGGGCTAGTAATAACACCTAAAGGGGGGTGAATAGGTGTGAATAAAAATTTTCGCAAAGTTCAGTAGAAGTATTTTTCCTTTTAGAAGACAACAACCTATAAATTGATTTAGCTTTAAACAATTAGATAAACTTTAAATAAAATAAATGAGTTTAGGGAAGAGAATAAGAGCACAAAGTTTATAGTGGTTTGGCTTAGATCAAGCCTACGTCCACTCTCCCGCACTGACAGCCCACTGGCTGGATTTCACTAAGAATCAAAAGAGATTTTATAGTCTTCCAGTCTCGACTTCACAGTGAAGAACCTCTACTAGTCTCACACAAAGTCTCACTATGAGTTTCTCTCTTTTGTATACAACTTTGAGCTTAGTGAATGAAATAACAAGGAACTAGGAAGTTTCAGACTTTGAAAATTTTCTTTCACGCACACTTTCGAATAACTAGAGAGTTCACCTTAAATACTCCTTCATGCCTTCACGACGGTTGGCACTTTCCAAAGAAAATCTTCCAATCTATCCGTTGGACAGAATCAATCAAGGAGATCTCAAGTCATTTGATGATTGTGATGAAAGCCCGTCAATCTTGTTCACCCATACAATCAGGATCTTGGTTTCCATAAGTAGAACCTTCCAAGTTTACTCGTCTTCCAAAAGATTTGAATATTGAAATTGGTTCCAATAAAGATAATCAAAATGCATGTGCTGTATCCAACCAAAAAGCCATCCATAAACCTTATGGATCGAATCCTTGAAGAAATAAAGATAATTTCGTATCTGAATAAGTCTTCATTCTTTAGTTTGGAAACTATCAGTGTGGGCAGACTTTGAACCTAAAGTCTGGTGGTCTTCAGACTTTGACAATAAAGTCTGGAAGTCTTCAGACTAAACTTTGGAAAGGTTTTGTCAACTTCAAAACAATAAAGGAGTTTTCTCCAACACGCATGAGTTATGAGCGCCATCCCATTATCGACCTTGTGCAAATCGGAGGCAACAAGACGTTGGCTCTCCTCTTGGACAAGAAGCTCATAAATCAGGCCAATCATCAGCATGGGTTCTATGGCAAAAATTTGATCGGAAGGAATGGTAAGACTCATTCAAGATCAACAGGAATCTGGTCACTTTTTTCTCTCTCTCTTATGGCGCTGTATTGCTGCAAGGTCAGATCTGGCCCTTCTAATTTCTCCTCGACTGCCTCTACTTCGTTCCATAAAGCTGAAATTTTGTTATAGACCACGTTGATGCTCATATTTCCTTGCTTTAAATCTGAGAGTTGTTGGGTCAAAGAGAAAATTTTCACACAGTCTAATTTTTCAATCATTTTTTTTTTTATATTGTCGCGACCAATTTTTTGGGTGATCCACCTAAAATTAGGCTAATGGATTGTTAAGCCTAGACTTAACTCGGGCTCTCCCAAGCCTATACCAATTCGCGACTTAGGTTCAAATTCTTAAAACATGCAAATGGATTTTATCTAGGAGTCGCCACTAATCTATTTTTTGGTGGGTCGATTAGAAACCCAAGTAAAGTAACGGGAGGTTTACTTTACTCCTACGAACCAGAGACTATGGGTACGGGGACTTGGTTACACTAGATTTCTCTAATGTCCTTTCGGTACCATTCTTTTATTTAAAAAATGTTTGGCAAGCAGCTTGAATTGATTTTAAATCTAGTTCCCTAACATGCGAGGTGATCATGCGGGTGCGCAATGCATCAATTTAACACCCAGATAAACAATAAATAAATTGCAAAAACTTACCTCAAAGCAATGAAAGCATCTGTAATGTTAAATTAAAATCCACATCAACAACCCTAGATATGGTTTCTAATTAACACGCAATTTCATTTTTTCTTTTCACTTAATTGATGTAAATCATGCAATATGCAATGCAATATTAACTAAATGACCTAATTCTAATGACATGTAATTTCTAATTAAATGGGCCTAGCAAAAATATTAAATGGCATGCATCTCAATGAATCTAACCCTAATGACATACATATGATATTTTTTTTCTTTTTCCTAAAAGAATGCATTCTATCCTAAATAATGAAACTAATTTAGCCTAAGGCATTTTTGTATTTTTATATGAAATTCGGAATTAAAAAAAAATGTGGAAATTATCTAGTTAGATTAAGATCCTATTCAATTTATATTAGGAATTAGATTAAACTAAATCCTAATTTAAACTAAAATCTTATCTTAACTCAAATAATCCTAGAATGCAATCTATCTTAAAAAAAAATCTATCTAAACTTAAAATTAATTAGGAAGTAAAATTAAACATGCAATCTTACCCTAATATGCAATAACGTGCAAAAGATGCCCTAGTCCTATATGATATATACATGATGTTCTTTTGTTTTTTTTTTTTTATTAATTTCGAAATTAAAATTTAACATGCAAATCAAATAATAAAACTAACATTCTAAATGAATATGCTTTTTTTCTGTTTTCTTTTTCATGATTCAAAATAAAATCTCTATCCTAAACATGCAAAATAAGAAAAGCAAACCTAACCCTAATTTTCCTTTTCTTCTTTTTTTTTTTTTTTTTAATTTTCGAAATTAACAATTGCCTAATAATTAAACATGCAATTTTAAAGTTACAAAAAACTAACAACCTAAGTCAATTGTTTTTATTTTTTTATTTTTTGATTTTTTTTTTTTAAATTCATGATAAATAGAATGTTTAACCTAAATATGCAAATAACCCTAGAACATGCAATATCCTAATTCTAACATATTTCAAGATAAATAAAGCAATCAAGTTCATTCAAAATTACCCCAAAAAGATATCACACATCGTTTAGATCAAGGGATAATATTTCGCTAGTAAAACCGATAAATTGATCTAAAGCCTTAAAGATCAAAATATCAATTTTATTCCCACTTGATTAATTATTTTATCTAAAGCCTTATAGATGAAATAAAAAACCTTGGCGCGGTTGCGAATTAGGTAATACATTGAGATTTTCAATTATGCATAGATAGACATTCCAACCAAAGAAAACAACATATAAAGAAATAATAAACAATAAATAATAAAAAAAAACCTAAACTTGCCTAATAAAGTAAAGTAAAAATACCTAATTTAATTTTTTTCTTTTATTTTTTTTTAAGAAAAAAAAAGCTTGGCCGGTTCGGAGGTCCGGCGAGGAAGGGCTCGTCGGCTAGGGTTCCGGCGAGGGAGGCAGGGGCGGCACGTCAGTGGCGCGGCACTAGGGCTTCGGGATCGGCACGGAGCTGGGCGCGAGCAGGACGGAGGCCGATGGCGGTGAGCAGCAGCGGCGCCGGTTGCTCTTCGGGGAAGATGAACAATGTCGATTAGGGTTTTCACATTGTTTCAGCACACTTTTTTTTAGAAAATCTCTCCCCTCACCTTTTTTCGAAATTTCACTCAAAAAAAAAAAAAAATCAAACTCTAACCTATTGCTCTCAAAATTTTCTCTCAAAATTTGCCGACCCCTTTTCTGTACCCCATCACACTTTTTATAGGGCAAAAAATTGAATCCTTATTGCATATTTTGTTTCCAATTTTACTCGTGCAATATTCTCTTTTGCATGTTCTGCATATTCCATCATTAAAAAATTTCCTTTCCGCTCAAAATACACCTCATAGTGTATATTACTTGAATATGTAAAAAATCTGAACATGATATGTGAAAAATCCTCCCTTTACCGACAGCCTAAAATAAAAATAAAACAAGAAATGAAAATAAAATGTTGCCATGTGTGTTTTTTTTTATTATTATTTTTTTAAAATTTAGCAAAAATCAACCCCAAAAATTTAGGTGTCAACATATATTTTCCCACATTTTTTTTGAATCTTCCGTCGGAGGTAGTTCGGCAACAACTTCGGTGGTGATGCCATTTACAATCCAAGTTCGGATTAATTGATTGCATTTCCTCCATAGTCGCGCCATTCGCTCGTCCGATGGAATCAGTAACGTTCTATCGATGAAAACTTCTTTGTCCTTCGTTACCTACGCTAGCCGAAACTCCACCGACTAGCTGGAATAATTATCGGGGCCTAACAGTTGTTGGGTGATGAGTCGCAGCTTTAGTCTGTCACCCGTCGTCGTGTAGAGTGGATCACCGGGCTCCGGTCGACCGCTGGTAGGGACAAATGGGTATGACAAGAAACCAGGTTGGGAAACCGGGTAGGGATTTAGTCTCGGACCCGAAATACCCGATTTGGACGAATAGCCCGCATTCGTTGAATTTGGCCATGTGGTTGGGCTCGCCACGAAGACGGTTGGTGGGTCTCCACTAGGCTGGATTGGTTCTCCGAGGCCTTGACCCATAGACCATGGGCTTGTTTGCACGGGCCCATAGATCCATGGACTGGGTGCCATTTGAACAGGCAACCACTGGATGGATTGCCTTGAAACATGCTGGGTTGCAATCGGTTGCCCCGAAGTGGCCTGGCTCGTGATAGGCTGTCCCTGGTTTGACTAGGCCTAGACTTTTTGCTCCTAGTCCACGACGTGTTCTTGCTGCATAGTTGACTCCTCCGGGGTTCTTCCTTTAGAAGTCGATGAGTCCTCCTTAGCTATGGTGTCGGTAAGAAAGAAAACGGTAAGAAGAAATTGTTTTTTCTGATTTTTGAAGTGCTTAGATATTGATCCATACACCGGAGTGCTAACCTTTTTTTGCAAGTTTAGTGTTCCTACAACAACGAAGGTAAGAAACGTCCGGAAGGCAATCAAAGGGTGTGGAAGTCAGAAGAAAAAGACCGCTCGCTCTGATACCATGTCAGAAACCAAAGTAGAAGCGAGAAGAATGTCGAGAATAGAAGAGAGTGTATTATGTGCACTTCATTGATTGATTCAATGTACAAAGGGAATTAAATAATACAGAGGATGTTTAATGAATAAGGAAGTATATCGGATCTAATCCTAAATTGATACAAAATAATCAATTACAATCTTGAATATATATCCACCAAATATGGAAGCCATAATCTGGCGTATCTTCCATATATGGTGCATATCTTCCAACAGGTTGTCTTTATATATTAAGCCAACCTCTCTTTATTTTACATGAGCAAATGTAAGTAGAACACGGGGGATTCAATGGCAGCTAATCTTCCATTAAGAAACATCCGGAAGGCAATCAAAGGGTGTGGAAGTCAGAAGAAAAAGAACGCTTGCTTTGATACCATGTCAGAAACCAAAGTAGAAGCGAGAAGAATGTCGAGAATAGAAGAGAGTGTATTATGTGCACTTCATTGATTGATTCAATGTACAAAGGGAATTAAATAATACAGAGGATGTTTAATGAATAAGGAAGTATATCATATATAATCCTAAATTGATACAAAATAATCAATTACATTCTCGAATATATATCCACCAAATATGGAAGCCATAATCTGGCATATCTTCCATATATGGTGCATATCTTCCAACAGGTTGTCTTTATATATTAAGCCAACCTCTCTTTATTTTACACGAGCAAATGTAAGTAGAACATGGGGGATTCAATGGCAGCTAATCTTCCATTAAGAAACATCTGGAAGGCAATCAAAGGGTGTGGAAGTCAGAAGAAAAAGAACACTCACTCTGATACCGTGTCAGAAACCAAAGTAGAAGCGAGAAGAATGTCGAGAATAGAAGAGAGTGTATTATGTGCACTTCATTGATTGATTCAATGTACAAAGGGAATTAAATAATACAGAGGATGTTTAATGAATAAGGAAGTATATCAGATCTAATCCTAAATTGATACAAAATAATCAATTACATTCTCGAATATATATCCACCAAATATGGAAGCCATAATCTGGCGTATCTTCCATATATGGTGCATATCTTCCAACAGGTTGTCTTTATATATTAAGCCAACCTCTCTTTATTTTACACGAGCAAATGTAAGTAGAACACGGGGGATTCAATGGCAGCTAATCTTCCATTAAGAAACATCTGGAAGGTAATCAAAGGGTGTGGAAGTCAGAAGAAAAAGAACGCTCGCTCTGATACCATGTCAGAAACCAAAGTAGAAGCGAGAAGAATGTCGAGAATAGAAGAGAGTGTATTATGTGCACTTCATTGATTGATTCAATGTACAAAGGGAATTAAATAATACAAAGGATGTTTAATGAATAAGGAAGTATATCAGATCTAATCCTAAATTGATACAAAATAATCAATTACATTCTCGAATATATATCCACCAAATATCGAAGCCATAATCTGGCGTATCTTCCATATATGGTGCATATCTTCCAACGGGTTGTCTTTATATATTAAGCCAACCTCTCTTTATTTTACACGAGCAAATGTAAGTAGAACACGGGGGATTCAATGGCAGCTAATCTTCCATTAATTTCCATAATCTTCCTTTCATTTTGCTATGTAGCTTCTAGCTTTGATCAAGTCTCCTTTCTCCAATGCTTTTCCCTTCATTCATTTCAATCCAACTCCACTTCCAAAACCATCACAACAAGAAAAGATCCGACTTACATCTCTCTTTTGCAGTCTTCCATTCAAAACCTCAGATTCTCGAACACTTCCTCACCAGGCCCACAACTCATTGTTACCCCGGTCAATCGATCTCAGATACAAGCAGCCATAGTATGCTCCCAGAAGCTCGGCGTGCATGTGCGGGTGCGAAGTGGGGGCCATGACTATGAGGGCCTCTCCTACGTATCCCAAATGCCCTTCGTCATAATCGATCTCAGGAACATGAGGTTGGTCGAGGTGGACGTCGAGAAAGAGAGTGCATGGGTGGAGACTGGAGCAACAGTTGGAGAATTGTACTATGCAATTTCTCAAAAGAGCAAGGTTTTGGGATTCCCAGCTGGTAGTTGTCCTACGGTTGGAGTTGGAGGACAAGTTAGTGGGGGTGGGTTTGGCACGATATTTCGAAAGTACGGTCTAGCAGCCGACAACGTGATCGACGCCAAAATTGTTGATGTTAATGGAAAGGTTTTGGATCGGAAAGCAATGGGTGAAGATCTTTTTTGGGCTATCAGAGGAGGTGGAGGAGCAAGCTTTGGTGTGATATTTGCCTGGAAATTTGTGCTGGTTCCTGTCCCTCCAACCGTCACTGTCTTTGAAGTGGGAAAGACCATTGAAGAAAATGCAACTATGCTTTTGTACAAGTGGCAGAATGTTGCACACAAGCTTCATGAAGACCTCTTCCTCCATGCTGTGACAGGAGTTGTCACTCCATCTTCGAGTTTGGCGAACAAAACAATCAGCATCGCATTCGGGGGGTTGTACCTCGGCAAGATTGAAAAACTCCTGCCTTCAATTCAAGAAAGCTTTCACGAGTTGGGTTTGACGCGTGAAAGCTGCACGGAGATGAGTTGGATTCAATCCGTCCTTTATTTTGCAGGATTCTCTCCAGAAGGATCTCCCGAAGTCTTGCTCAACCGGACTCAATCGTCCAGATCCTTTTTCAAGGCGAAATCCGACTACGTGATGGAGCCTATTTCGCAAAGCGCTTTGCAAGGTCTGTGGAATAAGCTCATCGAAGACGAGACGTCTTACCTGATTTTAACACCTTATGGCGGGGTAATGAGCCAGATCTCCGACTCGGCGATTCCTTTCCCACACCGGGGAGGGAACATGTACCAAATTCAGTACATGGTTACTTGGGACAGTGAAGAGGAAAGCAATCAGAAAATTAATTGGATGAGAGAGTTGTATGATTATATGGCTCCTTATGTTTCACGATTTCCAAGAGCAGCTTATATGAATTATAGGGATCTTGACTTGGGGAGGAACTACGTCATCAATACTACTTATGCTCAAGCAAGTGTCTGGGGTTTGAAATATTTCAAAAGCAATTTTAAGAGATTGGTGAAAGTGAAGACCGCGTCCGATCCGGCTAACTTTTTCTGGAACGAGCAAAGCTTTCCTGTGTTGTCTCCGGGAAGACGATAAGCGCAGGCTTATAAATAGTATTAGGGATTAGCCCGTGTTCTGAGGAACAACATCAACTATGTAATAAGTGTTCGACATACTTAGAACTTTTCAGTGACTAATTGGCAAAATATCGTGTCAAGTTCAATAATTTGTGGTAGTACACACATTTTGAGATATAATCCTAACAGCTCTTCCATTTAATAAAGTGAGTATACTCTTGATATATGTCTCCATTTTTTAGCCTGAAATCTGAAACCTGAGCCGAATTAAAGCATGTGAAAACGGGATTTCTTGAAAGCTCGAATTTGTGGTCGTTTCCTAGTCCAAATTGGCTCTTATTCATGTACAGGATATCTTGCTGAATTCGGTTTCAACGTGGGTTCATGGCATGCATATAGTTCAAAGGGTAGTTTTTGTTTTTAGTTGTTTTGTAGCTGCACAAAAGAAGTCCACAAACCGCAATATTTGGGGCCTATTCTTTGTGGAGTTTACTTGCTGATCTGTAAATTACCTCCAATCAAGATCGCTAGTCTTACTGAGGAAATGATTATTTGGATGTCGTGAGGTAATCTCCCGTGATTTATTTTATTTATCAATTACCCGAGGCTAAACACCATGGATTTGATTATAATCTAGGACTAGGAAATATTCAATTGAGCGATTGTAACTCTGCACTTCTTTTATTAATTAGTGGGAAATTGTTCAATTGGTCATAAATATATTGAACGAATGTCAATTCAGTTCTAAACTTTTCAAATTTGTCAATTTTTATGAAAATTCCAATGTAATCCCTACGACCAATTTTCGTTGGAAATTGCTGACATGACGGTCTACTGCATAGGATGGCAAATGCTGACTGGACTATTACTTAGTGATTACCAATGAAAATTGACTGGAATTATTACATTAAAACTTCATGCAAAAATTTAAGACTAAATCAGCAAAATTGAAATGTACCGATTATAAGCTAATAATTTGTTTTGGCTAGTTATGAATAAATGTTTGTCCACATGAATTTGGTTTTAGTAATTGATCAGGAAAAATTGTCCAAAAAACTCTAAACTTATAGCACTTTTACTAATTCAATCCTAAGTTTTTCAATTATTTCATTTTTTTTAATCACAACTGAGGCTTATCATTTCATGTATAAACAAGCCCTCTAGAGTAAAGGACATCAAAACACAGAATCTCCCATAAAGTAGGTGGTGGGTAAGAAATCCGAAAATGTAGAAGGGCCTTACATTTGGAGGCCTTTACAACCCAATCTATTAGTCTATTTGAATCTCGAGGACAACAAGCCAACTCAAGACTTTCAAAAAGGGTCACAAAGCCTAAACATTTTGTGATAAGTGGCTCAATGTCCCAGGAGCAAAGAGAGGAATCTTGCAGGAAACTTATCAAGGAGGAGCTATCTGTTTCCATCACATATCTCTGTCCAAATCGACTAGCAAATTGACGAAGGGCATGGAGACAAGCAAGGGTTTCAGAATGGAGGGCAAAGGACACTCCGATGGGTTGTGTAGCTCCTTTGATCAATCTCCCTTTAGAATCACGATACACGAAAGCAAAAGCCTCTTCTGTAGACCCTTAAAGATGCGATCCATCGATGTTAATCTTTAGCGTCCTTGGTTGTGGTGGTCTCTACCTCGTAGGTAAATCCTCCGATGCATGCTCTCCATCCTTGTTACTCCTGTTCCACTTTGCATAGTTCTATTGCATGGCAAGAGATAAGTCTACTATGCTTTTGGGACTAGGATTTTGGTGTTGGAAGAAAACGGAATTCCGTGCAACCCAAATATTCCAGAGAGTTGTTGCGATAAGCTTGAGGGGTAGGTTCTTTCGGGTCAGGTCTATAAAGTTCAGCAACCACTCCTCGATTTTGGTCACTTGTTGGTGAGAGAATTGAAACTTGAATTCTGGACTAGACCAAACATGCTTTGTACTATCATAGAGAAGGAAAAGATGTTCCGCCGTTTTAGGTTCCTTTCGGCACAAGGGGCATTGAGGCTCAAGTAAAAGCTTCCTTTTATACAAGTTGACCTTGGTTGGCAAAGCATTTTGGTAGACGCTCCACATGAATAATTTGATTCTGGGAAGTGTTTTTAGCTTCCAAATTTTGCTCCGCTGAGAATTGGGAGTTTGGTAGGAGGATGAAGTTTGCTAGTTGTCTTCTTTGGTTTCAATCTTTCAAAGTTGATTATAACCACTTTTAATGGAGTAACACCTAGACTGATTTGCTGACCAAACTAGCTTATCTTCTATTGAAATGATTAGTAGTGGAATTGCTGGAATTTCGTTAACGACTTGCTCATCAAAAAGGTTCCTCAATAATTGCGCTTTCCATTATTGTTCTGTTGAGTCTATTAGTTCAGCAACCATTTTGGGATCTTGTTGGTTATATGGCCCTCCCAGTACAGCCCTTTCCAACCATCTATCCTCTCTAATTCTAATTTGTTGCCATTACCCACTTTCCATTTCTCCTCCTTCGAAATGGCTTCTCTACCCATTAGTAAGCTTTGCCAACCCATGACGAGTGAGAACCCTTAGTAGCATGCTAGAATTCACAATTTGGGAAGTAACTTCCTTATAGTATTTTGGAGCTTGCGGCACTTTTAGCATTTGGCCAAATATTAAAAACCCAAAACTGGTTCTTATTAGCATTGAGCCTTTAGTTTTTCCAATGCCAACAGTTGACTGAAAGCCCCTTGGACAGGCTTGCCAAATATCCCAGCATTTCCCTAAGGGACTTTGGAGGCTGAAAGCCTATTGAGAAAGCCAAATCAAACGCACCCTAAAGTCAAAACCCTTTTGTCTTTCCTTTTGTTTAGTGTACCCATTCTTTTCCAATGAAGGCCACCTTTGGATGCATGTGTTTTCCACCTTCCTTTATGGCTTTGCAAATCGACATTGGAATTTTAAAAATAGAAATCGCATATTGAGGCAAAACTTGCACCACTGCTTTGATTTATATTGCTTTTCTAGCTTTGGAGATAAAATTCTCTTTCCAACCTTCCAATTTCATGTTTACTTTTGCTAGCATATATGCAAGCATCTCTTTTTTCGTTCGGCCCCAATCTAAAGGGATGCCCAAATACTTTCTAGTTTTGTCAATCTCCGCAACTCGCATCTCTTGGGCCATGTTCCTTCTTAACTAAGAAGGGCACCCTGCACAAAAGAATATACCTTATTTGTTTTGGTTGATTTCTTGACCCGATGCGAAGCAATATTGATGAAGGATAGATGGTAAGTTTTGGCATTCCATGACCTTTCCATCCACGAAGAAGATGGAATCGTCTGTGAATAGTACATGGGAAAGCGTGGGGTTGTACCTGTTTACTCTAATTCCTTTTGAGCTCTCGATTGCTTTTTTCATGAGGGAAGAAAGCGCATTTGCCACAATTATAAATAAATATGGGGACAAAGGGTCCCCTTGGCGAAGACCTTTTGAGGGCTTAAAGAAGGGAGGGTTTCCCCATTAAAGTGGACGCTAAGGGAGGTGGTGGAGACACATTGCGCAATCCAAGAAACCCATCTTCATTATTAAAGCTTCTAGGAAATTCAATTTGACTCTATCATAAGCTTTCTTCATGTTCAGTTTTAGAATGGTGTGAAATCTCTTTTTCTTCTTCTTGATTCTTAACTAGTGGAGGACTTATTGTACCACAAGAATATTGTCTTGTATTCGTCTACTACTAGCGAAGGCGCTTTGTTTCTTTGCTATCAAATTAGGGAGCCAAGGTTTTAGGTGGTTCGCAAAGACCTTGGATATATTTTTGTAGCTAAAATTGCACAATTTGATGGGCCTAAACTAGTCAATCCTTTCGAGTTTGGGTTTTTGGGGATGAGAATCATGTGGTTCTGTTCAGATTAGGGTCGAAAGAACTTATGTTGAAGAAAGACCTCACCATATTTATGCACATCGTGTTGGATGATTTCCCAATGATGTTGATAGGATTGTTCGTTTAAACCATCTAGTCTTGGTGCTTTCCTGGCACCTAACTAAAAAGTCGCTTCCTTAACCTCTTGCAATGTTACACTTCTTAGTAGATTTTGATTCATCTGATCCTCCACTAGGGTGGGACACTGATCAAGTGCTAGCTGAAAATTTCTTTGATCTGTTATAGTCTAAAGCGATCGGAAAAAATGCTTCATCAATTCTTACAATTATCTCGGATCACAACTCCACTCTTCATCTGTCGTTTTTGACATGGAAATTTTGTTTCTTTGTCTTCTTTGAATTGTGTTTGCATGGAAATACTTTGTGTTCTTTTCTCCCCCTCACAGTCAACTAATGAGCGATCTCATGCCCCAATACATTTCCTCCTATTTCCATAGGTCTTCAATTTGATGGTTTAAGGATTTGACCCTCTCCCTAATTTGCCGCAAAGTTGGGGCATTTGTAATCTTTTGGAGTTCTATTTTTAAAAAAATTATTTGGCTCTACACATTTGAGAACTTTTCCTTGCTCCACTTTGTCAAGGCTTCTAAGACTCTCAGTAATTTCCTCATGAGCGTCTCTCTTTCCAACCTAGGGGTGCGCCATACTTTGGTGTAATCTTCCTCTTCCATCTAAAAAGCTTTGAACTTGAATTCCCTCTTTCCTTTAGATGAGGCAATTTAGAGTGTTAGCAATAGTGGACCGTGGTGAAAACTAACCGCAGAAAGGGCAATAACTTCTGCACTTGGGAACTTTAGCCTTCATTCCACATTGCACAAGGCTTTATCTATTCATTCTTTCACATGTGTCTCCCCATCCCTATTGTTCACCTAGGTAAACAAGCATCCTTTGCTCTTTAGATCCAGCAGGGAACAATCATTAAGGAATTCTCAAAAAGTAGCTAGCCTGTAGTTGTCTGCCATACGTCCTCCAACCTCTTCCCACTAGTGCAAGATTTCATTGAAATCACCTATACAAATCCGTGGGAGTTGGTTCGAAAGACTAACTCTTTGTAGCTCCACCCAAAGTTGGAGCCTTTCTTGGTAAACAGTTGTGTCATGGACAAAGGTGATTCTCATATGAGTTTGTCCGATTGTATCCCAGCATATCAGGTCAAAAAGCTCTAGAGAGGCCCTTAGCACATTCAAGGATAACAAATTCATCCACAACACCACTAATCCACCTGTTGCTCCCATTGGGTTTACAACTTCCTAAAATTGAAAGCTTAGATGTCTCATCTGTTTTTGAATCTTCACTTCTTTGTTCTTCGTTTCCATCAAAAAAGTAATATTGGCTCGAAAAGAGCCACTAAAGCTTGCAGTTCCTGGCTTGTTAGGAGTGTGTCTAATCCCTAATAACTCCAGCTTAAGATATTCATGGGAAACCTAGTGGCTTATTAGAGCAAACCGCCAAAGCCCGGGCTCATTGAGAACTTGGATTGGGATATCTAAAAGATGGGTCTTGCCCAAGGCAGGGGAAAGACACTTTTAGGGGGAGTAGGGACTATACCTGCTCTTGATCTTCTTGCTTGCCAAGTTCTTTCCTTTGTTATTTTTCTTTTAAGGGCTGCTAGAACTCCCTTCAATCCCAAGGTGGAGGACAGGGTCATTTAGCAGCTGATTTGGTCAGTAAGGACCATCTTTAGAGTAACAGTCACCGCCTGCCCATGCTTCTATCTTATTCTCACAGCTTGGGATCAACGGACTCTGTCCCCGTTACTCGTAAGGCACCATCTGAAGAGAGAGGGGGTTGGAATATTGGGAAATATCTCCTCATCCATAACTTCATCCACTTGTTTAGTGTAAACTCATTTCCAAAGGGGGCTCCACTCTTTCACTTCAGCACAGAGCCTAAGGCCAAAACAACTTGGGTTATCTTTCTCTAGCTAGCTCTTGTCGTATTGCTCTACTTCACTGAACTTGGTGTAGTGCCCAATCCGAGCGCAAGCGTAGCAGAAGTGTGGTAGCCTCTCATCTCTAAAATCAAACCATGGTTTCCTTCCTTCTTGGCTAATAATCGTACCAACCTTCAAAGGGGCAGTTAAGTTCATACCAACTTTAGCCTTTCCACTTGAAAAAGGTGGAAGAGGCTTTTGGGTCAATTTTCACTTCATAAACAAGACCCGTAGCTACCGCAATTCTCCTTATGGATTTCTCTGAGATCCAGTTTGTAGGTAAACCATGCACTTGGATCCAAAAGTCACAGTGTGTATATTCATGGCATTGTAATGGAATATCTAGGACAAACGGTTTGAGCACCACTAAGTTTCCAAAGAAAGACTAGGGCCTTGAATCCCTCACCCTTTTCATCTCATTCTCGGATTTAAAGGTAAAGGCAAACATTTTTTGATCTACTTGGGTAATATTAATTGAATCAACTCTCCAAGCTCTCTTCATTGTACTTTGGAATGCCTAGACATTGATATTAGAGGTTGAGAACAATGGCCCGCATATAGTCAATCAGCCATTGTGTATTTTTTTCCGTAGGAACTGCTCCATCAATAATTGCTAAGTCATTTTCAGACCATAAATTGCCCAGCTTGCTGCAAATGGAAGCTAAGCGAGCTTCTGTAACGTTGTCCTCCACTATAACCCAACAGGAGAGAAAACCAGGACCCGATGTGCAAGGATCAAAAGAGAACACTAGAGGAAGAAACCAAAAGTACTGGGAAAACAGGGGCGAGAGGTTAGACTAAGCACCTCCACTTGAGAAAATGGAGAATGAAGGGGTCAAAGGGGTGATAACTGTCATGTCCCGATCCTTCGAGCACGTGCCCATCCCTCCCCGGTCAATTAAATAGCGACGTCCCAGGACGAGTCACCGACCTATTCATTTTAATGCACATACGGAAGCAAATAATTAATCCCCAAACAACACAAAGATGGTATAGAAAAGTAGGGCCACAATTTTCAAATCAACACATTATTAAAAATCACCATCTGGTTTACAAACAGAAGCCAACCCTAGGGTCTAAGTATAGGAAGTCTATCTTCAAAAAGGACTTATGAGCCATCCATGCTCCTAACCCTTATGCCTCAAACTCCGGGTTCTTCACCCTAGGAACTTGAAAATGTTATCCCACAACGGGGTGAGACGACATCTCATCAAGTTTACTCCCTAAGCCCCAACTAGGAAGAAAATATGCCCCTAGGACTGCTTAAGCATAATCACGAGTCAGATGACTTACCTTGGCCTCAATCCCTTCTTGCAAGTCAATACAATTCACCACATCACATCAATAAATTAACTCATCACACCCGATTGACTCATCGATCAATCAACCCAGTCGATTCCACGTCAACAAGACATTCACACGGTCATTTCAATTACTCAATCCAACTATTAATTATGGCCACACTCAGGCACAACCCACTAAATGTTTAGCGGTGAATTACGGCCCAACGAGCATGACCAGTTCCAAGTTCGGCGGTAAATTACGGCCTAATAGGCACGGCCGGTTCCAAGTTTGGTAGTAAATTACGACCTAACAAGCACGGTCATATTTTGGTGGTTAATTACGGCCCAACGAGCATGGCCATACTTCAGCGGTTTTCTTGATCTAACCAATAATCTCATGCAGAACATGCGTCATCTCATCCTTCAATAGTCATTTCACTACGACTATAAACTATCACACATTTTCTCCATTTTTATCATACTCGATAAAAATTATCGTGAGTGGGTACACGGTTGGCCTCGGCCAAAAATATAATATTTGCACTTTCAAAATTCTCACAATTTATATAGTCAACAAAAACATTTTTGCCCCTGTAAACCAACGCCTTGTAAATTTCTAATTAATTATTGAAATTAAATAAATTTTGGGATGAATACCCAAAATCATAAATCACACACAATCATCACAAATTAGAACTGAATTAAATAAATAGATCACACCATTACAATCAGCATAAAATTCTAGTCACTGGCTATCCCGGTATAATTTTCGAAAAATAAATAAATAAATAAATAATTACGGAAAATAATTAATAAATGCCAAAAATAACAACTTAGGCTCGTAAAGCTTAATTAAAAGTGAGACGAGCCTAGAAAATTTCCGAACCACTCTAGATAAATACTAGAGTTTGTCTAGGCCCTAATTGATCTAAACTAACCACCTAACATGCAATACTAACCACCTAATCCAAGCTTAACTTAAACTAATCAACCCTTAATCGCCATTAACTTAATAAGTATGGATTAGTCAGTTAAACTCATTGGATTAACGGTTCGACTGGACCACGATGACGGCGACGTGACGACAGCCGATAATTTCCAAAGTGGCGGCACCAACGGGACCCAGAACGGGCCGAAAACGGCCCCGCAAGCCCAAGGTTGAGCTAGGTTTTATGTTCCTGCGATGCTAACCTTGCTGTTTTGATGGAGACGAGCCTTCACCCAGTTGAATGAAGCGGCTGAGAGGGAAACAGGTAGAGAAAGGCTGCACGAAGAAGCTGCTTCGATTGAGACGCAGCTGCGGACAAGGGCTTTGATGACGCAGGCAGCAAACAAAAAAAAAATGAAAGAGAAGGGAAGAGAGAGAGAGAGAGAGAGAGAGAGAGAGAGAGAGAGAGAGAGAGAGAGAGAGAGGGGTTGGTGGGGGCTAATGCACCAAAGAAGAAAAAGAGAAAGGGATAAGAGAGGGACAAAAGCTGTCGACTAGTGTGGGAGGACGCGTGAAAGAGAGAAAGAAATAGAGAGGAAGAAGAGAGAGAGAGAGAGAGAGAGAGAGAGAGAGAGAGAGAGAGATCTGCTGGTGGAGGGGACCACTGGTCAAAGGAGAAAAAGGAAAGGAAGACCAAGCAAAGGGTTGTCGGGTGAGGGTGAGACGTGCGAAAGAGAGAGAGAGGGAAATGGAGAGAGAGAAGAGAGAGAGAAAGGGGTTCGGTGAGGGGGAAGAGAAAGATAATTAAAACCAAAATACTTTTAGCTCAACTTCGCACAACAAGAACAATTGGTCATCTAAGGCCAATTTCAACACCAACTTGCACAATTTGAAGTCCAATTGAAGACCAAAATAAGACAGTCTCTCAAACCTATGAATTTCCCTCAATTCCAAATTCTATTTCTTTTTTCCCATAATCCGATTTCTAAACAAACCTCTCCGATCGAGGTCCGATTTTGTTGAAAAAAAAGCCCACACCACTTCCTTTTACTATATAGTTCACACAAGAGGCCAAAAATCCATTCGATTTGGCCAATCCGAATTTCCATTTGTTTTCCAAATAGTCCGAATTGATTTTTTGTAAAAATCCCAAACTCTCCGAAAATACCTCAAAAGATGAGTCGACGTTCCTAAAATGACTCGTGACAAATTCGCGGTTAATTTCAACCGGATGCAATTTTAACGTGACTTAACCTACCAAGTAACTTTTAGGAATTTTTAGTACAATTGATCCGTTGTTGATTTTCTTCAAGCCAAACGTACCTTTTCGACACATTGGCGACTCTCAGTTATCATGAAAAGCTTTAGGTTTCAAATACGGACACAGGGCGCCAAAACGATAGAAAAATCAGTCTAGTGCCGATCGACTATAATTTTGCAAATTAGTGGAATCACTCACGTTTAGCCACACATCTCAGTTGAACCGACCTATTTTTGATCTCTTATTAATTTTTAACCATGCCATAATGACCCTTGCAGACTAGCATGGTTGAACAGTCGATTCTTAGACAAATTCTCAAGTCTATTACGTTTATATTGCTTAACGGCTTCACTCAATAGGCCAATTATCTCATGAGTGGCCATCTAAGAGAAAAGCACTATAGTCGCATCAATGAAAGGCCTGACTTATCCAATCGAAATTAGAATTGAATTTTTAGGATGTCACAAATATACCTATTGCAGCCAATACTCATCTTCATAAAAAGGATGGTGATCTAGTGGATAAGGGCCGTTATCGGTGATTAGTAATGTTACACCCAACTCGCTCTAGATGCAAGACACCCCACACTCTCTTTTGTCTTAGGTCATTCGATTGGGATGTCCTAGGAGAATCGTTTTATTGATTAAATCGCTAGTGGAAGCATAAACAAATCACCCAACCAACAAATGAGGATAGTTCAAATCACAATTATATATACACATGAATCAGAGAGTCGTCAAATATGATAGGCCATATTCACATAAGTCAAACACACCAGTTTAAACCTAGCTTGCTCACCACATTCGATTGACCTTTACCGAAAGGGGGTTCGGGGTAAACCTAGCACCTTTGGTATTATGAGGGCGGTTTCAAAAAGTGATGTTAGCCCCACTACCTCCTAACTTGCAAGGGGCTCCATAATTCAAGGCTCGGGCTCGATGATCATATCGAGGTCGAGCTCAAGGTCGAACACCCTTCCCTCGCCCCGGCGGGAACATCCACATTCATAGCATCCAAACTGATGCCTCCCCCTGATTCTTTGGCACCTAGTGGACCATCGAAACCATGGATTGGTCTGTGGCTCTCATCCCCTATCCAAAAGTACTAAGCCACAAAACAATGAACCACTAGGTTAAGGATTGCCTCATCAACCTAGATGATTGTGACATAACGTGTATAACATGCATCAGTCCCCTCGATAGAATAATTGGTCGCCTACTAGCTATGCTCTACGAGGAGTCTGAATCGGATCTAACGGAAAGTCTTAGCTATTCTTAGGGCCTATAAATATTTAATGAACAACAGTGAGATAAACTCAATTAGTGAACTCTCTCGACCTTGCCTAGGGAAGGGCTTCACCTTGAGATCGCCCTAAACATGCAAGTTAGCTATTGATGACAGATCAATAACAAAGCCCTTGCTTTGCCCTAATTATTCACATGAGTGGTTCACTTCACTTTCTTAAGGTCATTACAACATATCATGTAAACAATTCATATAACACGTCTCATATCCAAAAGTCGAACATAAAGATGTACAATATATCATAAACATGCACCCACGCGATGCACTAGTCCAATCATGATCATAAGTCAATCTCATGCACATTCCACACATGTATGTCTAGATTATTATGACCACTCAGGGCCATGGCTACCCCGAAAGTCGGCCGACATCCAGTGTAATCAGGCATCGTCTTGCCTCATCGAGCATGACATCATCCCGTGTAAACGCATCAAGAATGAATTCCTGTAAAGACCTCTATTCTAAATTCCATCCACAAACGACATCCCGTTAACTTGTGGGCATTAGAACTGAATCAAGCATTGTCTTGCATAATATGCATCAGGATGAGTTCACTATCCTGCGTAAAATGTATCAATCTTTAGATTATCACATAGGCATACCATCACACAACTCATTTTATATCTTTTCTCATTAATCAATACAGGAGTGTGTAATGCTCATAACATATGCAATCACATGTGTCACATATAACTATTTCATGCTTGCATCTCATATCTTTTCCCGTTAATGCATCAATATCAAACTTTAAGGCACATAGGACACTTCTTTAAAACATGTAACGGTCTAATTCATTACTATACCATTTGATAACTTATTTTAGTAACATAACTTATCACAACAACCTATGACATAACAAGTTATCTCTCTATTGTAGCGCATCATATTAACATATTATACTTCACTTATAATAGCATAGCAACTTATCACATACCTACCTATCACATATTGATAACTCATCCAACATTGGAAGGACTTATCATGATAACCTATGGTGATAACCTATCGGCTAAACATGATAATCTACTGGCAAAGCTTGATAATTTATCCCGATAACCTATCGACCAAAATATGATAACCTATTGGCAAAACTTGATAACCTGTCCCAATAAGCTATTGGTCAAAACATGATAACCTATCGGCAAAGCTTGACAACCTATCATGATTATTTATCAATAAGACACGATAACTTTTCCTGATAACCTATCAGTGCCTTACTGTAACTTATCACATAAAACACACTTATCACATCATCCAAACATTGATCAACCTTAATCTAGCCCTAATCTAATCCTTAAGTGCAACAACACCTCTAATCAAGGGCTACAAAGCCATTCATACCCAAATTCAAGCTTTGGAAAGCGTCAGGGGAGGTATGGCGAGGCTAGATAGTGGCTAGGGGCAATTGGTCATGCCTTTATAGCTCATATGGGTGGGCTGGACGACGTCTGACGTAGCCTCGGCGGTGGATAGTCTCCCTTAAGCTGGCGATGTCCAAGCCACCAAAAAGAGAGAGAGGAGGCTGTTATGAGGGGTTGGACAGCAACCTTCTCGCCTCCAAAACTCTGACACGATTGCAAGAACATTGACATGAAAGGCGGTTCAATGGCGGTGATGTGATGAACGATTGCTGGAGAGGGAAACAAGAGGAAAAGTGAAGGAAAAAGCTTGAGATGGAGATGAAAATGGAGATGGAGGGTGGTCGATCACAGAAGGAGAGAGAGAAAGTGAGATTCAGAGAAAAAAGTGAGAAAATGAAAGAGAGAGGGAGAGAGTGAGCGAGATGGCTGACGATTTGGGGGAAAGAAGAGAATATAGAGTGAGATATCTATTCCAATAAATGCCCATCTCATCTAAATCTTCTAAAACTCCTCTCTACCAAGCAAAAGGATATGCAATTTTTGAGCAAAAATCCAAGCATCAAGGAGATTTGCACATGTGAAATAGGGTGGTAGGTTAGACTTGTCGAAATGATGTCATTTCTCTTCTTCAACTGCACATGGGCACCTAACCTTGGCCAATTCCAGCTTTGTCCTTTTGTCTTTAGTTGATTGAGAGGGCAATTCTGTCACTTCCTAAAGATTGCACACTATTCACGTACTTGAGGGCAATTAATGCCAAGATTTAACCAAGGTGGACCTAATGGGCTTGGAGAGCCCATGGCTCTCCCATTGGCCACCCACCTCCTAGGCGTGTGGCCCTTGGACTGCCTATCATGGGTGTGGGCCTATTTAGGCCTAGCTTTATGGGCTTGGGCCCATTGAGCCGCCCAACGTCGGCTTGGGCCCACTTGGGTCCTCGCTCATGGCCCGTTCCCAACTTTCCGAGTTTCCACATTCCGATGATGAGAATTCGAGTTTATACCTTAGAATGGCATTCTTGACATTCTTGTGGTCTATTGATCCTCGTTGCATTGTTGTTTGAAAAGTAGTCGTCAATGGGATTCCGTTTTGAAAATTGTGATAGGATCGAGGATGTCACAAGTAAGCCGGTTGATTTATTTGTCACACACTCAACCTAATATTACTTTTTCATGAGGTTGGTAAGTCAATTTATGCATGATCAAGACTACCCATATGGATGTTGTTCGTTGAGTCCTTTAGTATTTAAAGTTTATTCCTGGGAAAGGGATTCTTTTGTCTCCTCATGATGGGTTAAAAGTTGAAGTCTATACATATGCTAGTTGAGCTGGATCCCCCAACCATAAGTCTATTTTTGGGTATTGTACTTTCTCAAGGGAGGAATCTTGTGACTTGGCGCAATAAAAAGCAGAATGTGATTGCTTGGTCCAGTGCTATAGTAGAGTTTTGTGCAATTGCATAGGGAGTTTGTGAGTGAGGGAGATGGCTTAAAGGATTAGTTGAAGATCTTGATGTAATTATTCATATTTTTATGATTCTATATCGTGATAATAAGGCTGCTATTAGTATTGCTCACAATCCTATATAGCATGACCGCTTGAAACCTGTGGAGATTGACAAGCACTTTATCATGGAGAAGTTGGAGAGTGGTAAATGCCCTTTGTTTAATCTAGTGATCAACTTGCTAATTTAAAGGATTAGGGGGTAAATCGTTTCATCCTACTTTAGTCAAGTTGGGCATGTGTGATATTTATGCTCCAACTTGAGGAGGAGTGTTGAGAGTATTTGGCCAATAAGGGTCAAATTTGTCTATTTCCTCTATTATTTTATGTATGGTCACAAAAAGGATGATATTGTAATTTTGGCATATGACTTTATTATAAATAGATGGTTTGAGATTACATCGACCTAACCAAGCATTCAATTCAATTTTTGTCACTCTATAATTGTTCACAATAGAGAAATATAATTCATGCTAAACCTAGTGATTTGATGTCATGGAAAACAATTGTTAATGTATGGCCAACTTTAGAGGAAGGAGCGGTATGGAGCTTGAGAAATGGAGATTAAGTAAGCTTTTAGAAAGATAGATGTATTCTAGAGTCAGAGCCACTCCACAACATAATTATTTCTACTTGCCTTCATCTAAGGCAGACAAAAAAGTCTGTGATTATGTGCAAAATGGGAATTGGAACTTTTTGCTCTTCCAAGGAATCTTACAAAAATATGTAATCCTTAGAATTCTGGCCATCAAACCCTCGATAGCCTCCAATGAGAAAGATAGTCTATTTTGAGAAAGTTGCAATGGATCTTTCCTTGTTAAGTCAACATGTGAAATTGTTAGAGGGATCGACCATCAAGAAACTAACAAGTTATGGTGCCTATATGGAAGTGTAGGAGACCTCAGTGTATTAGAACCTTCCTTTGGCTAGAAACACATAAGTGTTTATTAACCAATGAATTGAGGACATCTCACAATGTGGGAGGTAACCCTTATTGTCTACGTTGTGAGTCTTCAGTGGAAACAACTTTCCATGTTTTATTGCATTGTCGAATAATTCAAAACATATGGGTTGACCTCATTGCAGCACATTGTCTTGAAGAGTTCTTCTCAATGAATTTATCTAAATGGTTGAAATCCAATTTAACTAGGCATTCAATTTAATTTTTGGTCACTCCATTATGATTGGAGTACTACTTTTGCTTTGAGTATATGGCTTTTTGGTAATGGCGAAACAAGTCACTTTTCAAACAAAGCTTTGTTTTTCCCTCCAACCCTATACAAGTAACCCAATCATACACAAAGGAAATCATAGCTTCACTCATGATCAACTAATCTAAAAGTGGATCATGTACTTCTCCCATTATGGTCGACTAGGATCCTCCACCTCTGGGATGGATTAAACTGAATACAAATGGAGCATCTAAAGGTTATCCAGGACTTGTAAGAGCCAGAGGATTATTTCAAAATGAAGGGGGTGACTAGCTTGGTGGTTTTATCTCATTTCTTGCAATATGTTTGTCTTCACAAGCAAAACTATAGGCATTATGGTTGGGAATTACCATCGTAAAGCAACATGGTTTCCATAAATCGATCATTGAGATGGACTCCAAAATTATCACCAAACTTGCTAACCAAGAGAAATAGTGGATAGCACTGGACCAATACTACTTAAGGATATCAGAGAGGTACAAACACCTAAAGTGCCAAAACTTGGTAGGGGGGACACTTAAGTGTCAAAAGTTTGGAAAGTGACACTTAAAGGCCAAAATCGGAGCAAAATGGATCACTTAAGTGCCAGTTCAGCCAAAATCCGACCAAAATATAGACATGGCATTTTCTGGCGACATGCTTAACCAATGTGGCAATTTAAAAAAAAAAAAAAAAGCACACGTGCAAGAGGAAAACAACGTCGCCCCATCCACTTTGCTTTGACCAAGCTTAACGACGTCGCTTTTTCTTAGTGCTAAACGACGACGTTTATATTATTTAGGGTTTAACCGATTGTCGCTCACGTTCACACCAAATTTGACATCCTCTCCATCGCCATTCATATGTTGCCGTTCGCAAGTCATCGTTCATCATCATCGCTCGTCGTCGTCGCTCACTGTTGTCACTCGCCATCATCGCTCGCTCAGGTTTGTTCTCTTCTTCCTCTCCTCTGTGGTGAAGTTATGGCTTCGACTCATTTATTAGGGCTCCAACTTGAAATTTGGGGGTCGATTGGGAAATCTTGGGCTTGGATGGTATTGATATGAGATTTAGGGCTCAGATGTGGTGCTAGAACCCTATTTAGGGTTCGGATTGACAGTTTAGGATCGGCCTCAAAATGTAAGGCTCGGCGTAGGGCTCGGCGGGGGAAAAATTAAGGCTCGGATGTGGTGCTAGGTACTGTGATGTGTCATTTAGGGCTCGGATGTGGAATTGTGATGTGTGAAAGTAATTTGTAGGGGTCGGGTGTGAAATGTGATGTGCGATGGTGATTGTTAGGGTTCGGAGTAGTTGTCGTGGGGACTTCTGGGTATTTTATTTAAATTGCATTGTTGAAATTGGTGTCATGAGGACCTATGCTTATTTGGGGGACCTCTCCATATTTTAAGGGAATGCGACATAATCAAAGTAGTTGTCGGGTGTGGACCTCTATTTGTCCTGAGGGCATCTTTCCAATCAAAGTAGCTATCGTCTGACCTGTGCATCTTTTCCCTCTTTCTTATCTTTTCTTTAATAAAAAGTGTAGGGACCTCCACATGCAATTGTCTATTGTCCTTTTTGAATGTGGTCCGAAAAGTTAATTGTATTTTTTTTCCTCTTTTGTAGCAGAAATGGCTCATGATAAGGACTATGTTGCTGTCATTGTTTGCAATGGTGGAGATTTTGTGATTGGGGAGGATAAGTGGGAGTATGAAGGGGGGAACGAGGGTCCTATCTTTGTAGATATAAAGAATGTATCTTATATTGGATTTGTTAGGGATATAATGACATATTTGCCTTGTAAAGTACAAAAGTTATTGTATTATGTTCCTAAAAAAGGCTTGAGAGATGGTTTGAGAACTTTAGAATATGATAATGGTTTTAGGGGTGTCCTATATCATTATTCTCATGGCGAAGAGGCGGAAGTATATGTTGAATACAATAGTATTAGTGAGGAAGAAGATGATGATAGAGAGAGCACCCAAGTAGGAGAAGGAGGAGATGGTATTCAAGCTAGTACTGAAGTTAGGGATGAAGGAGGGCATGATGGACAAGATGGGGAGGAGAGGGGCACAGATGCTGTTCACCAGAGTGATGTCACCATCACTGAATTAGATTGGGAAGTAGCTAAACCCAGTGATGGTGATAATGATGATGAAGGGTTGGCTGCAGGAAATTTCTTAATCTTAAGTGATGATGACGACGAGTAGCTTACATAGTTAAGGATAAAACAAAGGGACTTTTTGTCAGATAAATTTGCAACTTTGCAGGTAGCTAATGAAGTTTCAAATAGAGACGAAGGCCCTGCAGATGCTCCTGGTGTTAGTGGCTAGGAGACGGATTATGAAGAAAGCATCAAGACTGCTATTTCCCAAGACAAGCTTGAAGAAAATCAAGGAGCTGTGCGTAGAAGGAAAAGTAAGTTTCCTTCTTATGATCTATCCATTGCCTCTCCTGCTTTATTAGTAGGTATGAAATTCCAAGATGTGAAACAATTTAGGGAAGTTATACTGAAGAACTCCATTGCTGCATAAAGAAATATTGACTTCATTAGAAATACTAAGAACTTTGTTAGAGCTAGGTGTTCACAGCAAAATTGTTCATGGAAGATTTACGGCGCGTTTGTTAAGAGGAGTTGGTCTTTCTAGATTAGAGCCTACCAAGAAAAACACATTTGTTTCATTAATTTTCAAAATAAAAGGGTAACAAATGCATGGTTGTCCAAGCATTTCTTCGATTTGATCAAGCTGATGCCCGAGATGAAATGTACTGACTTTAGGATGCTAGTGAAGGAGCGTGTAGGCATCAATGTATCTAGGAATCAATGCAAAAGAGCAAAGCAAAATGTGATAATGATACTAATTGGTCAGTATGGCAAGGAAGATGGGCAGGTGTGGGAGTATGCTTGGGAGTGTAGGCTGTAAAACCCTTCAAGTAGAGTGTATGTAGAGGTGGTGGAGAGGCCGCTTCCTGATAGTGGGACCAAGTTCGATAAGTTCTATGTGTGCTTTGATGCATGCAGACGAGGATTTTTAGCTAGTTATAGACGGATTATAGAATTGGACGGCTATTTTTTGAAGGGCTTGTGCAAGAGATAATTGTTGGTGGTGATTGGTAGAGATGCAAATAACCAAATGTTCCCACTAGCTTGGGCTATTGTAAGGATTGAGAACAAGGACAATTGGTCATGATTCTTGAAAAATTTGATGGCTGACTTAGAAATAACATATAGGGAAGGGTTAGCGTTCATGAGTAACCGACAAAAGGTAATGCTTGCTTTTTGAAAAATTTAGTCAATGGTTTGCTTTGTAATATTAACATGTTATTTGCTTACATTTCTTACTTTGAATTATTGTAGGGATTGGTTCCGACAGTAGCCGAGTTGTTGCCCCATGCTGAACATCAAATGTGTGCGTGGCACATATATGGGACTTGGCCAAAGACCTACAAAGGGGATAAGCTACAGTTGCAATTTTGGCAATTAACAAAGAGTACGAATATAACTGACTTTAGGATAGCCAAATAAGGATTGCTTCAGTTGACAAAGGAAAGTTGTGCAACACTATTTCAAACAGAACCGAAGCATTGGTGCAGGGCATTCTTCAGTGAGCATGGCAACTAAGTGGAATTCCTTGTGCACATGCCATACGTACCATCTAGTTGAAGGGCCATAATGTAGAGGATTACTTTGATGATTGGTACAAAAAATCAAAATACCTTACTTCGTGTCAGTTCATGATGCAACCAATTAGAAGTAGCAAGTTTTGAGAGCCGATGGATCATGAAGCACCTCAACCTTTGCCACTGAAGAAGAAAATGGGAAGGCAAAAACGATGATGAAGGATGGCGGAGGGAGAGGTCTTGGGTCAGCAAAGAATGAGTAGGACAGGTGCAAAGATGATGTGCTCTTATTGTCGCGTAGTAGTGCATAACACTAAAGGTTGTCAATTGAGGAAGCAACAAGAACAGTTGAGGTCAACTAAAGGGCCTAGTGAAGGGACAGTTGGAGAAAGGCAAACAGAAGGGCTAAGTGAGTCGATTGTTCTTCAGTCGATAACTAGAAGCCTAGTAAGTCATAAATTTATGTTTATGTTGCTTTGTGGTTTATCATAAATATGTACATAATATCCTATTTGGCCTTGTATGTAATGTCTTTATCAGGTCACAAGAAGAACCCCAATAAGTCATAAAGAAAGGGCATGTTTGAACAAGGCAAGGTAGAAGACTGCCAGTTGAAGATTGGCCCAAGTAGCTTAACGACCAATTCAGTCGACTGTTCTTCAGCAGAGAAAGAAATACCCAATAAATTCAACAATTTGTATTCAGTTTTTCTTTCTTTACGTTATTATATAGCCTGATGTTATATTTATGATGTCTTTTGCCTCTTTCTTAGGTTCGAACAATGCAAGTTGGAGCTCAATTGCCAACTGAAGGGCCATCACAAGATGCCCCCACAAGGGTCACCATAGGGGCTACCAGAAGAATCACTACAAAGGTTACCACTGTTGACACCTAAACTTTTGCATAAAATATGGGTTAATTTTTACCAAAAAAAAAAAAAACATTGCATGACTTATAGTTAAAAAACATTTATCTTATTTTATTTTGTTGTATTTTATTGGATCAACGGTGAGCGTGAGATTTTTCACATATTCAGGTAATATACACTAAGGGACATTTTCGAGCAAAAAGGAAATTTTAGGATGGAATATTCGAAAAATACAAAAGAGAATATCACGCGGAGTGCAACAATATATTCAGGGGATTATGCACAGGTAAAATTGGAAAAAAAATGTGACAAAGGTCTAAATTTTTCCCCTATAAAAAGTGTTGTTCGTGTACGGACACGAAGGAGGGAATTCGAAATTTTTGAGAGCAAATACGTGAGGAAGTTTTGGGGCTTTTTGGGTTTTGGAACTAAAATTTACAAAAAAAAAAAAAAAAAAAAAAAAATCTTTTCGGTGAGGTCAACTCACGTTTGAAAAGCAGGAGAGAGAGAGAGAGAGAGAGACAAGACCAGTGAGTGACGTGAGAGAGAGAGAAAAGAAAAAAGAAAAGAAAAGGGTGTGCAGCTATTCATCTTTGTCAGGAGGAGCCCCCCGACCATGCCGACCTCGCGGCTGCACCTGCCGATGACGACACTGCCTCCACCAGCCACCTTTGCGCCTCTGCCGTTGTCGCCCTGCCAATCGCTGGACATCCTCCTCACCCGTGAACCCGCACCGGTCCACGACATCGCTGCTGCTCGCGTTCCCAGAAGCCGCGAAGCCACCAGTCCCCACCGTGCTCCACCTTGCCTCCAGCCCATGCCGGCCCGCGACACCATTGATGTCTCGATCTCACGCTCGGGAGTCTCGACAACGGCAGATCTGAGCCGGTCATTGCTCCACCGTTGAGCGAGCCTCGCACCGACCCACACCTTCGCGCTGCTATTCCGTCCGCGACTGCTCGGTGCATAACAGCCTTGCTTGCTACGCCATTGACATGAGCCCCGACGAGCTGCAACTGCTTGCTGCCTCTGCTCGCCACCGTTGCTGCCATCGACCAACCCCCCTTTGACGGCAAGCAGTTGCTTTCGCTTTGGTCCCTTACTATGACGGCCAGCTTTGCTTCCGCTCTGGTCCCCTGCTACGACGACCACCGCCATCCACTTCGCCCCCACGCCCACGCGGACACACCGCTTGCCGTTGATCCCTCGCCGGCAGCCAAGATTTCCTCTTTTTTTTAAAAAAAAAAAAAAAAAAAAAAGAAAAAAATCGAATTAGGCATATTTGCTTTATTTTATTAGGTAGGTTTATCTTATTTTTTATTTTTATTTTATTTCTTGTTTACTTATTTGAAATATTTCTCTATGCCTAATTGGAAATTCCAACATACCACCTAATTTGCAACCATGCCTGGGTTTTTTATTCCATCTATAAGGTTTTAGATGAAATAATCAATCAAGCGGGAATAAAATTGATATTCTGATCTTTAAGGCTTAATATGAATTTATCGATCTTATTAGCGAGATATTATCCCATGATCTAAATGATGTACGGTATCTTTGATGATTGTGGATGGTTTGTCTCATTTTGATTGCTTTATTTGTCCTTAAATATGTTTGATTTAGATTAGGTTCATATCATAATATCGCATGCATCAGGGTAATTTGCATATTTAGACTAAGAATTTTATTTATTCTAAATTTTCGAAATAAAAAATACCAAAAACATAAATTTAGTATGTTAGATTGTCTTTTCATTAATTTAAATTGCATGTTTAATTATTTGACAATTTTAATTTCTAATTTTTATAAAAAGAAAGAAAGAAAAAATAGGATTAGAGCATTCTTTGCACGTCATTGCATATTAGGATAAAATTTCACGTAGTTTAATTCTAGATAATATTTTCTAATTTATTATAAGTTTAGATATTCTTTAGGTATTGCATTAGGGATTTTTAAATTATGATAACATTCTAGTTTAAATTAGGGTTTGGCCTAACCTAATTCTTAATATAAATTGGATGTCGCGTCCTAAGATTTCATAGCGAACCCTAGATACACCATGACCTATGAAAAGGTGATGGAAGCGCCATTGGACTATATTATAGCCATTAGACCAATGGATTTCAATAAATCAAGGCCGAGCATTTAATGGACAATTATTTTGTTGGAAATGCATCCTATGTCCATGTGAGATTAAGGATTGTATTAAAGGATAAATTGATAAGGAAATTTTGCTCTTTGCCTTGAACTTTATAAGATGGATTTTTATTGATCTATGTTACAAAGTTGTATGGCCATATAAATTTGTAATTAGGTATTTATATAAGTGGGGATTAAGGTGGATTATTAAAAAGAATGAGTGGGCTAATTTCTTAAGGCCCAAGACCGCCCACAACCAGCCCACCGTTTCCCCCATTTGGTCGACCAAGGCTGGCCCAAGCCCAGCTAAATGAGGCCCACCATCTTGCATGAAGAATGACAAGTGGTGTGAAGGGTTCTCCAAGTGGCTCTTGCATGCAAGCTAATGATTACTAGCTAATGAGGACTTGACTTAGTATACGAGGCTGCAACTAAGTCATCCCACCATTTTAACTCCACTTTGCTTAGGCTTCCTAGTTAGAAATCAAACCCCACATTTCATGCGCTTGTTTATGTGGTTGCTTTAATTGTTTGGTAAAGTAAGCTCTCTACCGTTTACTCTTGCAATTTACTTACTTTATTATGTGTTTGGTCGGTCCACGACATTAGGTTGGTTGAGTCTTGATCTATAAACAATGGGAAGATCTGACATTCGATTCGTGCTTGCACCAAAGGTTGAATTCAAATCATGATGGGATTGTCTAGGCCATGATGGTCAAAAGTTATGTGGAAGGCAGACTTGGTCGCCTTGTTCCCCTTATTGACATCGATGTCCAAAGCGGCGTCATGCAAGCACTCGCTCATTTCTAGTGCCCCCAAACATGAATGTTCATATTTGGTAAGCACGGGTTGACTCCGACTCTGGAAGAATACACCATTGCAATAAAAAAACCTTTGGAATTGGACTTATTTGTCGAACTTTCTTAGGATGGATAAGAATCATATTAAAAGAGTGTAGAAAGATAATTGTCATGTGTGTCCCTTCTCCTTCCTAGATCAAAATTTTGCTGATGAACACTCTTTTAAAAAGTAAGATCTTCCTTCTAGCCTTCTTTGGATTTATTGTTTTTCCTCTTCGTAAAGGCGCCATTAATCCTTCTGTCGCATGGGTGGTCAAACAGGTGTATGCTAGAGTTAGTTTTGTCAACACCATTTTAGCTAAAACATTCTTGTCGCTCACTTGATTTAAGGAAGATCGAGATAAAACTTTTCATGCACCAATCGAGTTTTCACAAATCTGGTTCTTTTCTCATATGAGTAGGATTGATATTCGCATGAATATTATTAATGTCACTGATTCCCATCATCCCATCGAGGTATTCAAAAATCATCAGGATTGAACTCTGAATCTTTCTTACTCAAAATGGGTCAAATTGTTGAAAAATCCGAATACTGAGATTTTCTTATGGCATGCTAAATGGTTCCAAATCTCTAAAGCACGTCTCTCTCATGGTGATGATGAGCCAATCCCACTATTTGGGATCACTAGTGCCACTTCCTACTACCCACTCCGAGTGGCCCGTCAATATCGAGTTTTGCAGGATTTACCGCGCCCTCTCAAGCTGGGTTTGTTCCAAGCTCGATTCACTACCAAGGATAGTGATCACAACAAGAAGCTTCACTGTATCGAACAAGCTTGGCTCACATGTCGCGAACAAAAGTTGAGATTGCCTAAATATGAGCTTGAAGGGAAGGAAAAAACTTACTATGCCACGGCTCGATACATCTATCAGCATAAGATTCCGACCAAGTATCTCCCAAAGGTGCCAAATGTGACTGAAATGCCAACTTGGCAAGCGGAGCTTAATCGTCACAAGAAGAAGATTGAAGAACTTGAGAAGCAAGGTAAGAATGATGTTAATGAGAAGAGGCAACGACATCGAGTGTTGGCTTCCCATTTGTTTATAGATCGGGCCAAATAAAGTGGCTTGAATCTATTTAGTTTTTTACTTTAGGAAATTGAGTCATTTACTTGATTAGTTTATTTGTTTAAGGCTTTTCAAGTTCTTTTACATTTTCAATGTCAAACAATTTCATTAATGAATAAAAGCGGTTTGACTTTTGTCATGGACCGGCATGCTTTATATGAAATGCTTATGTGTATTCATATCTTTAAATTTAGGTGATAACGGATCCTCCACGCTCGCCAATTATTACACAATTAAGAGCTAAGATGGCCGATCAAGCTGAAATGTAGGATCATATCTCCACTATGGAAAACCAACTCCAACAATTAGTCACTTCTCCTTCCTTCTAATAGCTCAAATCCAATCCCTCCTAGTGAATCCGACTCTTGCACCTGCTCTCCCTGAGATAGTTGTCCTAAAGCAAACCAACAATGCCTAAATGGGTGATGACAACATGCCTGAGCAGGAAGATGACCCATCACCAATCAATGTGCAAAAGGCTAAACTTGACAACGTCCCTAAGGCAGAGCAAGATGAACGCTTTGCAAAGCTTGATGAGAAAGTGAAGCAACTGCAAGAGTTGCAAAGTTCACTCCCATTTGACTTGCCAGTCTATGAGAAAGTCAAGATGCCAAAGAAGTTTAAAATGCCGAAGTTTGAGAAATACGATGGTACTTACTGCCCAAAAGCTCATTTGCAGATATATCACGTATGCATAGCCTAATATGTCAAGAATGAGCCCCTCATGATCCAATCATTCCATGCGAGTTTAACCGGACTTGCGCTGAACTGGTATATGATGAAGAATGTGAACCTTCTCGACACCTGAAATGAAGTGGCTGACGCATTTCTCAAGTAGTACAAGTTCAACATGGTCATTGCACATTCCCGAGAGGATCTTGAGAGGATGGAGAAAAAGAGGAGAGAGTCGTTCAAGGAGTATGCCGTGAGATGACGAAATCTGGCAGCTCAAATCACTCCTAAGCCTACTAATAAGGAGTTGATGAAGTTGTTTGTCAAGACTCTCTTGTCTCGAGTTACGAATCGAATGGCTAGCACATACGTCAAGAACTTCAATCAGCTTATTCTTGTGGGAGAACAAATCGAGATGGGGATAAGGGAATGATGGTTTATTGAGCCATCGAGTAAAAGATTCTCTGCTAAGAAGGAGAAATAAGCTGCTGTTGATGTGAATGTGGCTTATAACCAAGAAAGTACCAATCGTGCCCCGACAATTTAGATGAATCCAAGGCAACAACAAACTGTTGGCCGTCAATCATTTGCCCAAGCAAATAATAGAAGGCAGTTATCTCCTCTCCCTAGATCTCCATCCTAGGTGTTGGTAATCCTCCGAAAGAAAAGCTTTCTTACTAGTGAACCGAAGCGCCCTAATCGCAAAAGTATTCGTGGTTATTACTCGACGAAGAAGTGTGACTACCATAGCGGTGAATTGAGGCACTCAACTAATGAATGTTTCACTCTCAAGCATCGAATCCAAAACCTCTTGGACATGAAGGCATTTTCATTTCAAATTGCTTGGCCGAATATCCAGAAAAATCCACTACCGGAGCATGAGGATACGGTCAATGCTATCGTAGAACCTAAAGTCGGTCGAATCAAGAACTCGAAGGTGCACGTGGCGGATGCCTACAACAAACTAGTGAGAGCTGGATATTATCCAAATCATGAGGATATTCCCCTATCATTGATGAGGGAAAGAGTTGCCAAAATGGTGGATGACGGAATCATTGTGTATGATGACCATAACTACATGGTTTCCACTATTTCCCACATCATTATCGATTAGGAGGAGGAGCAGGCTGCACTCAATGCCGATAAGGAAGAAGTTGATCATTCGCTCGTAGATTTGCCCCCATTAGAAGATGCATTTGACGAGGAGATAGTAATTGAAATGCCTCAGCCGTATGATTATGTCAACAATAAGGCAATGCCTTGGTCTTATGACTTAGATGTTGACCTCGTTACAAGGTCTAGTTGGACTTATGCTCAAGCTAGTGCTCAACCTACAAAGCCTGTCACTAATGAAGAGGCTAAGGAATTTCTAGCTTTGATTAAAGCAAGCGAGTATAACGTGGTCGACCAATTGCGAAAGATGCCCACTCAAATCTCCTTACTCAAAACTCTTGTTAACATCCCATGTACATCAAAAGTCGTTGATGGAAAGTGCTTAGTGAAATTCGTGTGCCAGAGACTGTTGAGGCGGACAAGCTAGAAGAATTTGTGGGATCTATCATTCTTAAGGACTTGATTGCTTTTTTTGATGAGGAATTCCCTCTTGAGGGCAAAGGGCATAACAAATCACTCTATATATCTGTCAAGCACAAGTCTTATCATGTGTCCAGAGTGTTCATTAATAATGGATATGCCCTAAACATATGTCCATTGGCCACTCTTCACCATCTCAAGATAGACCCATCCAAGATACATGCTGCGAAGATTTCGGTGCAAGCTTTTGATGGGACAAAAAAGGAGGTGATCGGGGAAATCCACCTCGAAGTATAAATAGGGCCAATCATCTTCAATATTCCCTTTCAAGTGCTGGATATCCCTACCGCATTTAATTTCTTACTAGGTCGTCCCTGGGTACATACTGCTGGAGCAACGCCTTCAAGTCTACATCAAGCTATGAAGTTCGTGATCAAAAGGAAGCAGGTCACTATCTATGACGAAGATCATCAAATTTATCATGAGGCGGCTATCCCTTATGCAGAGCCAGATTTTGAGTTCAACTCGAGTTACCACTCATTTGAGTTGATGTCCACCATACATGCTTCCCGATATTCGCCACCACCCACTTCCGAAGTTTCAAATGCTGCCCTCATGATGGGAAGAGTGATGGTTGGGAATGGCTTTCTTCCTGGCAGTGGTCTTAGAAGAAATGGTCAGGGCATTCGAAACCCCCATTGAAGCCCCTCAAAGGTCCCGTTCTGCTGGATTAGGGTACCATGGAAGAGGTAAAGAAAGTTCTGGAGGACGAAGACAGGAAAGGCAGAACTTGCCACTTGACCAAGGGCGAGGGAGGCAAAACTCATTACCCCTAAACATTCGCGAGACATTCCCTATCCTCTGATAATGATGCAAGATGAAGCAGAAGTGATGGACACCTTAGGGCAGCCAAGTGGCAAATTCAACTATCTGGTGAAGTATTCGGCTCCTCCAAGCTTTTACATTGACCCTCACGACATAGTCCCAGATGGATGGGGTGGCATGGACAATCCGACACACCTAGAGACAGAGAACCCTGATGATGCATTGTAAGGAATCACAAGTCTGTTCGATGACCTCTTCATAGGAGCCATTAACAAAGGCTTCTAGAAGAGATGGGCCCTAGCCCACAAGAGTAACTCGTTTATTGCTCTTCCACATTCCCCTGTGTGGGAATCTTTATTGCTTTCTAGGAATTGATTTCAATTCCTTCTTTTTCGCTTTCTTTTTAGGGCTTGAGAATTGCATTTCCATTCAATAAACGTAATCGATTGATGAATTTCAATAAAATTACAAGTTTTTTTTAGGGCATCATGAGATACACCAAACCAGCCCAGTGATGATATCCAGCCAATAAAAGAAAAGGAAAATCCAATGAGAATTTTGAGGCCTAGGCTTCATCATGCTTTCTCATGTCAAAATGTTTCAAAAAATGTTTTTGCCAAATAATTTAAAAAACAAAAACAAAAACAAAAAGATGTAGATTATTTTGTTTGTCTTTCTAATTTATCTACTTCATGTTTCGGAAATAGTCTTACGGCATACAAAGGTGTGGAAATGGTCCAATCCAATGCAACAAATGCTAATATTGATGATCTCGAGGACTTCATCGAAGATTCCATTGAGGTGCAGCGTAGTTGGGAACAACATGAAAAAGCCAAGGTTCTTACATCCGAGTAGACTGTCACTATTAATTTAAGTGATACTAAAGAAGCCAAGGAGGTGAAAATTGGAGCGAATCTCCCCAAAGACGAGGCTAAGCGCCTAATTCAATTACTAAAGGAATATCAAGATGTCTTTGCATGGACCCACGCTGACATGCCTGGGTTAGACCCATCATTCATGGAGCACTGTTTGCCTACTAACCCGGATGTGCCACCTAAGAAGCAGAGGCTACAGCGAACTAAGCCAAGCTCTCGAAAAAGATAGAAGAAGATGTGATGAAGCTTTTGAAGGTGGGATTCATTGAAGTCTCACAATACCCAGAATGGGTGGCTAACATTGTGCTAGTGATGAAGAAGGATGACCGAGTTCGAGTTTGTGTCGATTATTTGGATTTGAACAAGGCTAGCCCAAAAGATGATTTCTCACTACCTCATATAGATGTCCTTATGGATAGTACTACCGGATTTGAACTATTCTCGTTTATGGATGGGTTTTTTGGGTACAATCATATAAGGATGAAGGAGGAAGACAAGGAGAAGACTGCATTTATCACCCCCATGGGGGACCTTTTATTATAAGGTAATGCTCTTCGAACTCAAGAACGCAAAGGCAACTTACTAGTGAGCTATGGTAAAACTATTCCATGATATGATGCATTAGGAGATTGAAGTCTATGTTGATGATATGATTGCGAAGACTCGACCCTGGAAGAAGCCATGTTGAAACCTTGAAGAAGTTGTTTGATCAACTTCATGAATTCAAGCTTCGACTAAATCCCACCAAATGCGTGTTTGGGGTAACATCCGGTAAACTACTTGGATTCATCGTGAGCAGTAAAGGGATTGAGATCGACCCATCTAAAAGTTAAGGCCATATGCAAGTTGCAACCTCCGTCGACGGTGAAAGAAGTGTGGAGCCTTTTGGGGAGATTGAATTACATTGCTCGATTCATTTTCCAACTTTTTGAAACTGCCAAGCCGTTCTTCAGACTCTTGAAGAAGAATGCACAAATCAATTGGGATGATGAATGTCGAGAAGCGTTCGACAAGTTGAAGCAGTACTTGATGAATCCACTAGTGCTTGTCCCGCCATCACCAGGGCATCCTTTGATTCTCTATCTCATCATTCATAGTGAATCGTTGGGCACAATGTTGGCTCAGGAAAGCCCCATTGATAAAAAAGAATGCGCCATTTACTACCTGAGCAAAAAGTTCACTATATCAAAATTGAAATATTCTATTGATGAAAAGACTTGTGCTACATTAGTGTGGGTATTGCATAGATTGGGATAGTACACATTGCATTACCAGATGTTTCTTGTGACTGAGAATAATCCTATCAAATACTTACTTGATTGGCCAGCTTTTGTGGGTAAGTTGGCTAAGTGGCAAATTTTAATCTCAGAATTTGACGTGCAATTCATATCCCAAAAATCAGTTAAAGGTTAAGTGATTGCTAATCTATTGGCTGAAAATTCAGGAGTCTCAAATGATGATGATAATTTCCTAGATGATCGTGTCTTGAGTGTAAATGAAGACTCATGGACAATGTTCTTTGATGGAGCTATAAACTTGTCTGGTTCTGGTACTAGGGCAGTTCTGATATCCCCAGACAAACAACACCATCCAGTAGCTGCAAAATTGATATTCCCATGCATTAACAATGTGGCCGAGTATGAAACTTGCATATTCGGACTTCAAGCCGCAATCGAGATGGGTGTGACCAAGTTAAGGGTATTAAGAGATTCAACACTGATCATACTTCAGATAGTAGGTGAATGGAAGACTAAAGACGCCAAGTTGCTCTCGTACCACGAGTATTTAAAAGATCTGGTAAAAGAATTCGAAGAAATTTCGTTTGAATACTTGCCAAGGTCTAATAATCAATTTGTTGATGTACTTGCGACTTTGTCATCTATGTTGCAAGTCACTGACAGGTTAGAAGTTGAGCTATTGAAAATAGAGGTTTTGCCAAAGCCGGCTTATTGTATGATCATAACTAAAGAATCTGATGGAAAATCATGGTATTACGATATCGTGAACTACAATAAAAAGCATGAATTTCCTGAATGAAGTACTCGAGCTAATAGGAAGTACATCAGGAAGATGGCCTCAAAATTCTTCATCAGTGGCGAGAATTTGTATAAGAGATCTTATGATTCAGTGTTATTGCGGTGTGTGGATGCAGCTGAAACCACTCAAATCATGCAAGAAGTTCACAAAGGAGTATGTGGCCCTCATATGAATGGGCACATGATGGCTAAGAAGATCATGAGATTAGGCTACTACTAGCTCACACTAGAAAGTGACTGCATCAAGTACGTACGAAGTTGTCATTGCTGTCAGATTCATGGTGATAAAATAAATGTTCCTCCAACTGAGCTGCACCAGTTTGCTGAGCCATGGCCCTTTTTAATGTGGGGGTATTGATGTGATTGGCCCAATAAATCCTAAGGCTTCAAATGGGCATCGGTTCATCTTGGTGGCAATATACTATTTCTCCAAATGGATTGAAGCTACATCATTTGCAAGTGTCATTGCTCGCAATGATGTGAAGTTCATCAAACATGAAATAATTGCTCGCTATGGTGTTCTTGAAGCAATCATCACTAATAACAGGACAAATTTGAAAAAAATGATGAGTTGTTCAGCGACTTCAAGATCAAACATCTAAATTTGTCCCATGACCGTCCTCAAATGAACGGGGCTGTTGAAGTGGCCAACAAGAACATCAAGAAGATCCTAGCTAACACAGCCGAGAATTATCGAGATTGGTATGACGGGTTACCCTTCGTGCTAATGGCGTACCAAACATCGATCTATAAGGCAACCCCTTTTGCTTTGATATATGGCATGGAAGTAATTTTACCTACGGAAGTGGAGATTCCTTCTCTAAGAATTTTATCCCAAGTGGAGTTATCTGAGGCAGAACGGTCACAACAAAGATTGGAACAGTTAAACTTGATTGATGAGAAATGGCTGAAGACTCTCTGTCATGGCCAAACTTATCAATAGAGAGTGGCTAGATCCTTCAAATGGAAGGTATGACCGAGACATTTCGAGGTAAATGATCTTGTTCTAAGGAAGCTGTTGCCAATTTTTCCGGATCTCGGGGGCAAGTTTGCTCCAAATTACGACGACCCATATGTGGTGAAGAAAGTACTTCCTGGAGGTGCCTTGATCTTGGCAGAAATAGATGGTCATGAGTTTTCCACTCCAGTTAATTTCGATGCTGTCAAGAAGTATAATCCATGATAGAATTTGCCATGTCATGTTTTGAACTGCAAGTATTTCTATGATGAATAAGGGTGCGTTTGGTAACATTTCTGTTTAAAAATTGTTCCAGGGAACAGAAATAGAAAAAAGGGTTTCTGTTCCGGGGAACAATTTTTGAACAAAAAAACGCGTTTGGTAACTTCATAAAATTTATGTTTCTGGAATAGAAAAAGAACAGAAACATGTTTGGTAACTGCACAAAATTTCTGTTTCTGGAATAGAAAAAGAATAGAAACACGTTTGGTAATTGCACAAAATTTTTGTTTCAAATTTTTTTCAAGTGTTTTTTTTTTTAAATTTTTAATAAAGTATAAACTTGGTATTGAATTATCATTCTCATGAAATGCTCATCAATTTAATTTTGTTCATGGTGAGTGAAAACAAGCATTCTAAACATGATCATATGTAGACGGTTTCGAGAGATTCTCTTAGAAGGATGAAGATATAATAGATGAGGACAATGAAGAAGTTGGGAGATTCTCCTTTTAGCACCAAATCCCTGTGATGAAAACTTTAACCCATTGACTATATGTATATGATTGCCGGTGGCTATTGATCACCCTCATGGACAGGGTAACAGACTTCACATTGTCTCGGTGTAGGCGCGTGAAGTGTTTTGGTCTTAGCTGTGTATATCCGACATATGATAACTTTGAACTTTCATCATTTATTTTTGTGGGTGGCAAATGCATGTGATTAAATCTGCAATTTTCATGCCGTGTTAATCAAGTGACAATGTTTGTGTTCCTAGATTCTGATGACTCCCAAGTGAGTAGATTATGGAGCAAGCAGAGACGGTCTCACCCCAGAGTCAATTTTAAATCCAAAATGTGGTCTCTGTATGCATTTGCAAGATTTGTGACGACGCTTCCTCGTTAGCATGTATGTATCCTGTAGCAACATTAATTAGGCAGTAGGAAATGAATTAACGATGACCAATCGCGAGTTTGGATTTCCTACAAGCAATAGATCATTGTTCCCTCATGACTAATGAGTTAACTGTTGCACATCCAACTATGTTTTCAGCTGATAAAGAGGACAGACATATGCAACTGTCATCTGTCATCGGAAATTCAGAATGTAGTGTCTACACTGTCTGGAACAAGATCGCTGTCCCTGCAGATTTTGCAAAAATTTCCGCCTATTGAGAACAAAATGGAGAAGCTCTCTGAAGAATGTACTTCACAACTACGGGATTTAGAGCCTGTCCATTCGTCTGCTGCTTATAAGATCTTTCGGTGGTTGAGTGTCGAGTCGTATTGCTTGCCGCCTGCTTTGGGAGATGGGGTAAGTTCAAATCTTGTATTGCCCGCTACTTCTTGGCTGTCCAGGAAAAATAACCAGTAATTGCATGATTCCGAAGATTCGAGAGTACATGGAAGACCTTAATTTCCTCCACTTGGAGTAACCATTGATTCCTAAATAAGATTCTGCAGAGCAGTGTTCAATCATTTGCCAAGACAATAAAACTTTTCTAAGCAAATCTTTTTGTTTGTGTGACCAAACTGGCGCGGGCTAGGACTTGTTTTCTTTTCTGGCTAATGAAGACTAAAACTAATCCTTGCTGAAGGATGATGGTAAAGTAACAACTGCTAAATAAGCAGTGTAATAGCCAGATTTATTTGCTGTAATCACTTACCGTTTGCTTCTCGCTGATATCACTCTTGGATCCTCCTCTTGGCGGCTTCGAATTTGATTTCTATTGCAACCTCCTGCAAGAACTTGAGCTTCTGAGTGAACAGAGATCCATCCTTAGTTTTTCGAGGCAATGATAAACCCGAAACTCAAGAGACTTCCGTTCCTACTTACATCCCTTTGACCAGCGAGTTGTCTTTTGCTACACACGGCTACTTCATTCGGCTTTTCCAGTTGAGCCTTTCTTTCCATATCGAACTTCTCCAACGTGATCTCGTCCGGAGGGGTAGTCCTCGAGTCACTTTGCAAGGACCCATTGGGCTTCACAACCTATAGCTGCTGCTTCGATTTCTGGATTGCAGAGTTCTTCTAATGTTGCAAGGATCTGCACAAAAAAAGTTCAGCTTGCATTAAAAGGCATAGCAAGCAACAAGAGACTGAAAAAGCCATGCGCTCTAAAAGACTGCTTACTTCCATCATCCACCATAGCTTTCCATTATCTGTAGCGAAAAGGATCAAGAAGTGATTATACAATAAC
Source organism: Eucalyptus cloeziana (assembly GCA_014182715.1). NCBI lineage: Eukaryota > Viridiplantae > Streptophyta > Magnoliopsida > Myrtales > Myrtaceae > Eucalyptus > Eucalyptus cloeziana. The sequence continues at coordinate 21,516,793 of CM024638.1, forward strand.
CGGATCAAAGTGTAAAAGAATCCAAGCTTTTAGACACCGAATAAAACCAAGTTGCTGAAGCATCTATGCCTACACCATCAACCAAGCTTTTGGCATGCAAAACATGGGTGTTTCTGACTTGGATTATACAAGAACCAGATCAAATTATTTGCAGTTGCCGAGAAATAATCATCAATTATGAGTACAAACTAGTTCTAAAGATTCTGACTTTCGACAAGGAAAAGATTTGCTTGATTAGCAGTCAGTGTGAGATTTGTTCTATTTCTTCTTGTGATAGGATTGTAAATGTGATGTTTTTCAGAAGCTAATTCATTGTTGAGAATGGTAAGGAACACCATACTCTATGATGACGTGCGCAAGCTGAGCAATCTGCTTCGATCTGCAGTTTCTCCGGAGACTGTTGACACTTATGCTGATCTTAGTCGTCTGCAGATGGTCAATTTTTAGGTACTCACAGTTGACAAGCGAAATTGGGCAAAAATGGCAAACAAGCTGCTCAAATGCCTATCTAGCATTGTGTTTTAGGAACTTCATACGAAAGGATATGCACTCAAACCTCCAAGATATCCAGAGACTAGAGTAATGGCCATCGACTGGAGTCTTCGCAGTGATTTGCATAGCGCCGAAGCGGATTGCTGAAACGAGAAACATAACAAGTAAAAGATTCCGTGTGCTTCAAGATTCTCAATGATCAATACAGCAGCTAATGGTCTATGCGCATGTCTGCCGTAGATCTGGGCGACTCATTCAGGGCCCGAGCGCGAGGGCTCGCTCAGATCTCGAGCGAGTAGACGAGCGAGCGTGCTCGCCCGGATCTCGAGCGAGCAGACGAGGCGCTGCTGCAGATCTGGGCGAGCAACGCTTGCCCAGATCTCCGAGACTCTTGCTCGGGGCTTGAGCGCGAGGGCTCGCTTGAGCAAGCGTCTCGCAGATCTGGGCAAGCACTGGCTCGAGCGAGCCCTCATGCTCAAGCTCCGAGTAGCCATCGCCCAGATCTGCAAGGGGTGGCTCTCGGCGAAGCCCTCGTCAATCGGTGAAGGAGGAACAGCAGCTGGTGACGATGAAACTTACCTCGAATCAGAAGGTTCAGCTGGTGAAGGAGCAGCGGCTGTCGACGCCGGAGAGGACGATGGTGGAGAAGCCGGATGGTCTCGAGACAGAGTGGGAGGCGCCGGAGAAGACGACGGTGGAGAAGCCGGAAGGTCACAGAGAAGATGCAGGAGGAGAAGGCAGTGTTCGAACGGCTGTAACAAGAAACAAAAAAGAAACTCATTTTTTATGTTTTTGTTCTTTTTTTGTTCTTAAAATTTGTTTCAGAAACAAGAAACAAATTTTTCTTGTTTCTTATTTCTGTTCCAAAAGTGTTCCCGGGAACAAAAACGCAAACAAACGTGTTTCTTTTCTTTTTTTGTTCCAGGGAACAAAAAAACATAAAATTTGTTTAAAAACAGAAAAAAGAAGTAAAAACAAACAGACCCTAAATTGCCTCAATGAGTTGAATTGTTCAAATTTGTTACAAATCTTGCCTTTTTCTTGATTAATTGTATGAGATAAACTGAATGTGTTGCATGGGATGCTTTGGAATGATGAAAGGCAAGCTTTATTCTATACACTATTTCATACACTAACCCCTAGTGAGTTATGTGGAAAAATTCCATGCCTACAAGGAAAAGGGCGATCTCGCAAAGGGTACGTCATCCAAAGTGATGAGAGGCAATTTCTTCCTCTACTCGAAACACTATAGGTATACCCATTGTTTAGCCCTTTGAGCTCACACACAGGAAGAGCTTTTTAAATTATCCCTGTCAAGGACCATCCCATATTAGGACAAAATTTGAAATGGATGATAAAAAATTTTTTACTCACACTTGCATCAATCTCCGAGTGTTGCTTTCACAGTGTAACTTATACGGTAATTGAAGTGTCTTAGGATGATGAAGAACAATTATTTCTCTATCCTATACACTTTTATCCATTGCATAGCCCACTTGAGCTTATGAATTTATTTCATATTAAACCCAGTTGGTGATCATCCCCTACACTGGGGCAAGACAAAAACATTCAAGTGGCATGAACTAGAATGCTGACAAAAATGGAGACTTTGTCCAAAGAAAATAAGTGCAAAAAATAGGGCATAAAAAGTAGTGTGCCTGGTAAAAGCAAAGCCAATGCCCAAAAAGAGAAAAATCAAACACTTGATGTAGTGAGTCGTATCCCCAACAAGGCAATACTAAAAACAAACTCAAATGATGCTATAGTCAATGGAGTAGTGATATGAAGAAAATCTTTAACAATGGAGAAGAAAATTGGTAGAGATATCAAGATGATCACCAATTTTGACCCCCTAAACACTTTTTGAGCCTAATGATCCTTTCGTTTCTCAACTCATGAACCAAGCCTACGTTATGTCCCTTGTAAAGTCTCTTCAAATGATGGCACTTAAATTAACGTAAAAGTTCATATATTTGAAAGTATCGCTCGAGGAAGTGTGAGTAAAACAATTTCTGCCTCATTTCGTATGTTTCTTGACTTGTAAACCCCAAGATGATTACGAAATATTACTCATTTTTCAATAGCCTCGACTTAAGGAGTCCCCTTGGTTAATCCTTTGACCAAGCCCACATTACGGTCCCTGTTAAAGACCTCTCAGATAGGTAAGATTGTACCTCAAACCCTTGTCTGGCATGACAATGATGAGATAGAGTGATTGTCAAGATCTTACATCAAAGGTCAGGATGAAAAAGTCATTTTAATGAGGATGAGTGAAAAGTCTTTTCGGACTGAAGGATCTCTCACTTGACACATCCATGACGCTCATGTATTCAGATTGGAATATACTTTTGAAATCTTTCCCGATGGAAATTAGGTGATGCAAGATTGATAGAAATCATCACGCATGAACCTTCCTTGAATTAATGCATGTCTGTCACCACAATTGCATGTTATTTCTCCTACGACTATGTTTGACAGGAAACATATTCCCAAGGATCAAAGATGTTATCAAGTAAGTATATCTCTACCCATAGTCTAAATACTTGTCATTGTGCAGGTACTCTCTCTAGAGTGCATCGACACTCGACTTGGTCAAGCTGTCCCCAAAGATTTTTCTCCTGATTTAGTTTGATTAAGGCGGCTGAAAAAATATTTGGGTCTTGGTCAAGTGATCCATGCTGCAAGGCTAGGCGACCGAAGAAAGGTTCGAGTCTTAGCTAAGCAAAACCTCAGTTTAGGCGACTGTAGAATGGTACGGGTCCTAGACAATGTTTATGGCTCTAACAAGTGACCGTAGAAATGTACGGGTCCTGGAAAAGCCATTTCCTATTCAGGCGACCGTAGAAAGGTACGAGTCCTTAAAGTGTTTTCCCATTTAGGCGACCATAGAAAGGTACAGGTCTTAAATAATATTTGTTGCTTTAACAGGCGACTGTAGAAAGGTACGGGTCTTAGAAAATCAATTTTTATGGTTAAGGCAACTGTAGAAAGGTACGGGTCCTAGACATAACCAAACACTACCATACTGGGCGATCGTAGAGAAGTACGAGTCCTAGGAAAGCAGTTTCCTTACTGTCGCAACTAATTTTTCGAGTGTGAACCACCTATGATTTGGCTAATGGATTAATAAGCCTAGACTTAGCTCGGGCTCCCCCAAGCCCATACCAATTCACGACTTAGGTTTAAGTTCTTAACATACAAATGATTTTCAATTAGAAGTCGCCACTAATCTACTTTTGGTGGGTCGATTAGAAACCCAAGTAAAGTAACGGGAGTTTTACTTTACTCCTACGAACCAAAGATTATGGGTACGGGGACTTGGTTATACTAGATTTCTCTAATGTACTTTCGGTACCATTCTTTTATTTTCAAAAATGCTTCTGCAAATAGCTTAAACAAATTTTAAATCTAATTCCCTAACATGTCAGGCGATCATGTGGGTGCGCAAACTACTAATTTAACACTCAAATAAACAATAAATAAATTGCAAGACTTACCTCAAAGTAACGAAAGCATCTGCAATGTTAAATCAGAATTCACATCAACAACCCTAGAAATGATTTCTAATTAACACGCAATTTCTTTTTTTGTTTTCACTTTAATTAATGGAAATCATGCAATATGCAATGCAATATTAATTAAATGACTTAATTATAATGACATGCAATTTCTAATTAAAATGGATGTAATAACAATCTCTAAATGGGATGCATCTCAATGAATCTAACCCTAATGACGTGCATATGACATTTTTTTTTCCAAAAAGAATGCATTTTATCCTAAATAATAAAACTAATTCAACTTATGACATTTTTTGTATTTTTTATGAAATTCGGAATTAAATAAAATGTGAAAATTATCTAGCTAGATTAAGATCCTATTCAATTTATATTAAGAATTAGGTTAAACTAAATCCTAATTTAAACTAAAATATTGTCTTAACCCAAATAATCCTAGAATGCAATCTATCTAGAAAAATCTATCTAAACTTAAAATTAATTAGGAAGTAAAATTAAGCATGCACTCTTACCCTAATATGCAATAACGTGCAAAAGATGCCCTAATTCTATATGATATATACATGATGGTTTTTTTTTTGTTATATTAATTTTGAAATTAAAATTTAACATGCAAATCAAATAATAATAAAACTAACATTCTAAATGAATATGTTTTCTTTTTGTTTTCTTTTTCATGATTCAAAATAAAATCTCTATCCTAAACATGCAAATAAGAAAAGCAAACGTAACCCTAATTTTCCTTTTCTTTTTTTAATTTTCGAAATTAACAATCGCCTAATAATTAAACATGCAATTTAAAGTTAAAAAAAAAAAACCAACAACCTAATTCAATTGGTTTTTTTAATTTTTTTATTTAAAATAAAATTTCAATTCCAAACATGCAAACCTTAATTCTAACCTACATCTTTTTTGATTGATTTTTTTAAGAAAACTAATTTAAATAACACCACAGCAAATCAAGCAACATTGATACCCAAATTGATGAACCATATCTCACGCATGAGATCGGGTTGGCGATTTTTTTTAAGTAATTGCGAGTCGAATTTCGGGCGCGAAAATCGACTAACAATTACTAATTCCCAAGCAATTTCATAACATGAACTCTCAATTTTACACTAAAAGGATGATTACACTAAATATAGCAAATAATATGCAACATCAATAATAATAGAAAATAATAATAATAATAATAATAGAAAATAATAATAATAATAATAATAATAATAATAATAATAATAAACAAATAACATAAAAGAAAAATAAAATTTTCCCTAATTTTCCTATTTTCTTTTTTTTTGTTTTGTTTTCTTTCTTTTTCAAAAGAAAAAAAGAAAAAAAGAAGTTTGGAGGCCGGCCGGCGAGAGGGAGCTGGGTCGGCTAGGTTTCCGGTGAGGGCTCCCAGGCGGCGTGACGGTGGCGAGGCAATAGGGAGTGTCGCGGGATTGGGTGAGGCCACGAACGAGACAGAGGTGAGGCGGAAGCGGCGTCGCGACGGCACGGTGAGGTCCCGGTCAGCGTTGCGGGCACAGGTACTCAGCTTCGACTGCGGGGCAAACGGCGAGTGGAGGAGGATCACAGCGGCAGGGATCGGCGCGGCGGGGCAGCAGAAACCCCAGATCACTGTCGGATCTAGGAGTTGCAGGTGGCGGGCCTGGTCTGTTCGGTCAACGGGCGTTAGGCGAGACCAGTGGTGGAACAGGAAGGGGCTCACGGGTTGCCGGTGTGGGGCTACAGAGGGCGAGCGGCGGTGACGGGGCGTCAAGACTCTATGGCGTTGGGATAGGGCACCGGTGCGGCGCCGACGGAGCAAACGGTGATGGTCGGTGGAAACTTCCCCTACCCCCCGCGAGGAAGACGGACAGTCGCGCGTGGGGGGGTTTTTTTTTCTTTTTTTCTTTTTTTGCTTTTTCTCTCTCTTACCTCACTTTTTCACCTTTTGCTTTCTTTTGGTGTTTTTTTTTTACCCAATGGAAAGAGAACCCCCTTCCTCCTACCGTACACGACTCTTTTATACACAAAAAGAAATGTATCCTCGTGGTATATTTCATTGCCAATTTTGCTCGTGTAAAATTCCATTGAATATATCATTTCACCCCGCGCAATATTTTTTGCATATTCGATCAAAAAAATTCCCGTCTTGCGCAAAAATGCATCTCTCAGTGTATATTACCTAAACTATGAAAAATCTTAACAAAATATAACAAAAAATAAAATTTGCCTAAACTATATGCCATGTGGTTATTTTTTTATTATTTTTATTTAGCAAAAATTAACCTAAAAATTTAGGTGTCAACATATGCCCCTCTTTAAAGGTGAGCTTGCAGAGGTTGCATTCAAAGACAAATTGAGACCTAAATTTTGACCATGAATGATTTTTGTTGGAAAATGAATTACATTTTTTAATGCAATTTATATGATGCATGGAAATGCTAATGCAAATGATAAATGAACCTACCCGGAATAACCTACCTTCAAGAAGGATAGAGTAATTCGAGATAGTTGGTGTTACATGTCCAGGACCCATACCATTCTACGGTCGCCCAGAATAGTAACATGACTTTGTGACGATGCTGCTTTCCTAGGACCCGTACCATTCTACGGTCACCCAGTATGGCAAAAAAGAGCTGCATTCTCAGGACCCGTACCATTCTACGGTCACCTCGTACGGCATAAAGTTTTTGTAAGGAACTACTTTCCCAGGACCCGTACCATTCTATGGTCGCCCAATACGGCAGAAAGGTTTTGTCTATGGCCCATACCATTCTACGGTCGCCTAAATGGGGATTCATTTTCCAAGACCTGTACCCGTTCTACGGTCGCCTTGACAAAGAAAATTGTTTTTCCAGGACCCGTACCATTCTATGGTCACCTGTTAGAGCAATAAATGTTGTTTAGGACCTGTACCATTCTACGGTCGTCTAAACATAGGTTTTTGCTTGGCTAGGACCCGAACCATTCTTCGGTCGCCCAGCATTGCAATCTGGAGAAAAATCTTTGGGGGACAATTCAATCGAGTGTCGGTGTATTCAAAAGGGGAATACCTGTGCAATGACAAGTATTTGAGGTATAGAGATATACTTACCTAGTGACATCTCTGTTCCTTGGGGACATGTCTCCTGCAAAACATAATCGTAGGAGAGGCAACATGCATTTATAATCACAAACGTGCGTTAATTCAAACAAGATTCATGCGTAATGATTTCTATCAACAACGCATCATCCTAATTTCAATAGGAATGATTTCGAATGATGATTCCAATCTGAACGCATGAGTGTCATGGATGTGTCAAATGAAGGATCCTTCAGTCTGAAAGAACTTTTCACTCATCCTCTTTTAAAAGGGGCTGTTTTATCCTGACTTTTGATGCAAGATCTTGACAATCATTCTATCTCACTATTGTCATGTCAGACAAGGGTCTGAGCAATCTCGCAAGTGGTACGACCTCACCAATTTTAGGGGTCTTTAACAGGGACCGTACTGTCAGTTTGGTCAATGGCCTAACAAATGGGACTCTTTAAGTCAAAGCTATTGAAAGATGACATTTCGCAACTGTCTTGGATTTTATAAGTCAAGAAACACACGAAATGAGGCGGAAATTATCTTACTTGCATTTCTTCAAGCGATGCTTTCAAGCATGTAAACTCTTACGTTAATTCAAGTGCCCTAATATGAAGAGACTTTGTAAGGAACGTAACATAGGTTTGGTTCATGGCTGTGAAATGAAAGGATTATTAGGCTCAAAAAGTGTTTAGAGGGTCAAAGTTGGTGATCATCTTGACATTTCCACCACTTTCCTTCTCCACTGTCAAAGATTTTTCCTCATCAAATCCCCATTGATTGCAACAGCATTTAAGTTTTAGTACCGCCTTGTTGAGGATACAACTCATTATAGCAAAAGTTTGATTTTTTTTTTTTTTTCAGCATTCTAACTCATGCCACTTGGATATTTTTGTCTTGCCCCAGTGTGAGGGATGATCACCAATTAGGTTCAATATGAAATGAATTCATAAGCTCAAGTGGACTATGCAACGGATAAAAGTGTATAGGATAGAGAAATAACTGCTCTTCATCATCCTATGGCACTTTAAACTATCGTACGGGTTACAACGCGAAAGCAATACACAAAGATTGATGCAAGTGTGAGTAAGAAAATTCCTATCATTCATCTCAACTTTTGTCCCAATGTGGGATGATCCTTGACAGGGATGATTTAAAAACTCTTCACGTGTGTGGGTTCAAAAGGCTGAACGATGGGTATACCTGTAGTGTTTCGGGTAGAGGAAAAAAAATTGCCTCTCATCACCTTGGATGGCGTACCCTTTGCGAGATCACCATTTTCCTTGCGGACATGGAATTTTTCACACAGCTCACTGAGGATTAGTGTATGAAAAGTGTATGGAACAATGCTTGCCTTTCATCATTCCAAGGTATTCCATTTGACACATTCAATTTATCTTACACAATTCATCAAGGAAGAAAAATGCAAGATTTATGACAAATTAATTCAATTCATTGAGGCATTTTATTCATCATAGAAATACTTGCAGTTCATGACATGACATGGCAAATTCTATCATGGGTAGTACTTTTTGACAACATCAAAATTAACTGGAATGGAAAACTCATGACCATCCATTTCTGCCAAAATCAGGGCACCTCTAAGAAGTATCTTTTTCACCACATATGGGCCGCCATAATTCGAAGCAAACTTGCCCTCAGGATCTGGAAAAATCGGCAATAGCTTTCTCAGAACAAGATCATTTATCTCAAAATGTCTCGATCATACCTTTCGGTTGAAGGATCTGGCAACTCTCTGCTGATAAGTTTGGTCATGACAAAGAGCCTTTAGTCTTTTCTCCTCTATCAAGTTTAACTGCTCAAGTCTTTGCTGCATCCATTCAGCCTCAGACAAGTCCACTTGGGATAAAACTCTCAGAGAAGGAATCTCCACCTCCACGGGCAGAACTGCTTTCATGCTGTACACCAAAGCAAAAGGGGTTGCCCCAGTAGAAGTGTGGATCGATGTCCGGTATGCCATTAGTGCAAAAGGTAACCGATCATGCCAATCTCAATAATTCTCCTCTATCTTAGCCAAGATCTTCTTAATGTTCTTATTAGCTGCTTCAACAGCCCCATTCATTTGAGGGCGGTAAGGGGACGAATTCAAATGCTTGATCTTGAACTTGCCGAACAACTCGTCAACGAGTTTATTGTTCAAGTTCATCCTATTGTCGGTGACAATTGATTTAGGGATGCCATAGTGAGCAATTATGTCACGTTTGATAAACTTTACAACATTGCGGGCGGTGACATTCACAAAGGATGTAGCTTCGATCCATTTGGAGAAATAGTCTATCGCCACCAAAATGAATCGATGCCCATTTGAAGCCTTAGGATTGATTGGGCTGTTAACATCAATCCTCCACATCGAGAAAGGCCATGGCTCAGAAAACTTGTGCAACTCAGTTGGAGGAACATTTATCTTATCACCATGAATCTGGCAGCGGTGACAACTTCGTACATGCTTGATACAGTCACTTTCTAGTGTAAGCCAGTAGTAACCTAATCTCATAATCTTCTTAGACATCATGTGCCCATTTATGTGAGGGCCACATATCCCTTCGTGCACTTCTTGCATGATTTGAGTGGCTTCCGCTGTCCCCACACATCGCAACAAGACTAAATCGTAGGATTTCTTGTAAAGATTCTTGCCATTGACGAAGAATTTTGAGGCCATCTTCATGATGTACTTCCTATCAGCGGGAGTGCTTCTTTTAGGAAATTCCTGCCTTTTAATGTAGTTCATGATATCGTAATACCATGGTTTTCCATCAGGTTCTTCAGTTATGATCATACAGTAAGCCGGCTTTGGCAAAACTTCTATTTTAATGGCTCGACTTCTAATCCGTCAGCAGCTTGCAACATAGATGACAAAGTTGCGAGTGCATCAGCAAATTGATATTGAGACCTTAGTAAGTATTCAAACGAAATTTCTTTGAATTGCTTCATGAGACCTTCTAGATACCGGTGGTATGGGAGCAATTTGGCATCCTTGGTCTTCCACTCACCTATAGTCTATAGTATGATTAGTGCTGAATCTCTCGAATACCATTAACTTGGCCACACCCATCTCAATTGCGGCTTGAAGTTCGAGGATGCAAGCTTCATACTCGGCCACATTGTTGGTGCATGGGAATGTCAATTTTGCAGCTACCGGATAGTGTTGTCCATCTGGGGATATCGTAACCGCCGATGCACGAGTAACCAAACAAGTTTACAGCTCCATCGAAGAACATCTTCCATGAGTCTTCATTTACACTCAGGACACTGTCATCAAGGAAATTGTCATCGTTGTTAGAGACGCCTGAATTCTCGGCCAATAGATCAACGATCGCTCGACCCTTAATCGACTTTTGTGGCATGAATTGCACATCAAATTCAGAAATCAAAATTTGCCATTTGGCTAACTTACCCACCAGAGCTGGTCGATCAAGTAAGTACTTGATGGGGTCGTTTTCTGTCACGAGAAATGTCTAGTAATGCAATGTGTATTATCGCAATCTATGCAATACCCATACCAATACGGCACAGGTCTTCTCAACATCAGAATGCTTCAACTCTGATATAGTGAACTTCTTACTCATATAGTAAATAGCTCGTTCTTTTTTATCAACAGGACTTTCCTGAGCCAACATTGCACCCAAAGATTCACTATGAATGGTGAGGTAGAGGATCAAGGGATGCCCTGGTGATGGTGGGACAAGAACGGTGGATTCATCAATCTTGCTTCAACTTGTCGAACGCCTCTTGACAATCGTCATCACAGTTGATTCGTGCATTCTTCTTTAGGAGTTTGAAGAATGGCTTGGTAGTTTTAGATAGTTGAGAAATGAACCGGGCTATGTAATTCAGTCTTCCCAAAAGACTCCGAACCTCTTTCACCGTTGATGGAGGTTGCAGCTCGCATATGGCCTTAGCCTTAGATGGGTCAATCTCAATCCCCTTACTGCTTACAATGAATCCAAGTAGTTTACCGGATGTTGCACCAAACATGCATTTGGTGGGATTTAGCCGAAGCTTGAATTCACGAAGTCGGTCGAACAATTTCTTCAGGGTTTCCATATGGCTTCTTCCAGGCCGAGTCTTTGCAATCATATCGTCAACATAGACTTCAATCTCCTGATGCATCATATCATGGAATAGTGTTATCATGGCTCGTTGGTAAGTTGCCCCTGCGTTCTTGAGTTCGAAGGGCATGACCTTATAATGAAAGGTCCCCCACGAGGTGATAAATGCAGTCTTCTCCTTGTCTTCCTCTTTCATCTTTATCTGATTGTATCCGGAAAAACCATCCATAAATGAGAATAGTTTGAATCCAGCGGTACTATCCACGAGGACATCAATGTGAGGGAGCAGGAAATCATCTTTTGGGCTTGCCTTATTCAAATCTCGATAGTCGACACAAACTCAAACTCGACCATCCATCTTCATTACCGGCACAATGTTAGCCACCCATTCAGGGTATTGTGAGACTTTAATGAATCCCACATTCAGAAGCTTCATCACCTCTTCCTCTATCTTCTTCGAGAGCTCGGGCTTAGTTCTCCGCAATCTTTGCTTCTTAGGTGGCACGTCCGGATTAGTAGGCAAGAATTGCTTGACAATCGATGGGTCTAAACCAGGCATGTCAGCATAGGTCCATGCAAAGACATCCTGATATTCCTTCAGTAGTTGAATTAAGCGCTCGGCTTCGTCTTTAGGGAGATTTGCCCCAATTTTAACTTCTTTAGCTTATTCAGCGTCACTTAAATTAAAGTGACAGTTTGCTCGGATGTGAGAGCCTTGGCTTTTTCATGTTGTTCCTAGCTTCGCTGCACCTCATCTTCAATCAAGTCCTTGAGATCATCAATGTCAGCATTTATTGCATTGGGTTGGACCATTTCCACACCTTTGTATGCCACAAGACTATTCCTGAAGCATGAAGTAAACAAATTAGAAAAACAAACAGAGTAATCTACATCTTTTTTTTTTAATTATTATTTCTTTTGAAAATAATTTTGGCAAAAATATTTTTTTTTTAAATATTTTGACACGAGTAAGAATGATGAAGCCCAAGCCTCAGAATTCTCCTTGGATTTTTCTTTTTCTTTTATTGGCTGGATATCATCACCAGGCTAGTTTGGTGTACCTCATCATGCTCTCAAAATAAAACTTGTAATTTTATTGATATTCATCAATCAATTACATTTATTGAATGGAAATGCAATTTTCAAGCCCTAAAAAGAAAGCGAAAAAGAAGAAATCAAAAACAAGCCCTAGGAAGCGATAAAAATTCCCACGCAGGGGAATGTAAGAAAACAGTAAATAAGTTACTCTTGTGGGCCAGAGCCCATCTCCTCTGGAGGTCCTTCATTAATGGTCCCTATGAAGACGTCATCGAAGAGACTAGTGATTCATTCCAATGCATCTTCAGGGTTTTTTGTCTCCGAGGGTGTCAAATCGTCCATGCCACCCTATCCATCTGGGACAATGTCACGGGGATCAATGTAGAAATTGGGAGGAGCCGAATATTTCACCAAATAGTCGAATTTTCCGCTTGGCTGCCCCAGGGTGTCCATTATTTTTGCTTCATCCTGGATCATTATCGGTAGATCAGGGAATGTCTCGCGAATGTTCGGGGGTAATGGGTTTTGCCTTCCTCGCCCTTGGTTAGGTGGCAGGTTCTGCCTTTCTTGCCTTCGTCCTCCCGAACTTTCCCCACCTCTTCCATGGTACCCTAATCCAGCAGCACGGGACCTCTGAGGGGCTTAAATGGGGTTTCAAATCCCCTGACCATTTCTTCCAAGGCCACTACTAGGACTAAAACCATTCCTAACCATCACCCTTCCCACCATAAGGGCAGCATCTAAAACTTTAGGAGTGGACGAAGGTGAGTCTCAGGGTGCGTGTATGGTGGACACCAATTCAAATGAGTGGTAACTTGACTCGAACTCGGAGTCTGGCTCTACATAGGGTATAGCTATCTCGTAGTAGATTCGATGATCGTCTTTGCCATAGACAGTGACCAATTTCCCCTTGATCACGAACTTCACAGCTTGATGCAGACTTGATGGTACAGCTCCAGCAATATGAATCCAGGGACAACCCAGAAGAAAGTTGATGGCAGTGGGGATATCCATTACTTGGAAGGGAACATTGAAAACCACTGGCCCTATTTGCACATCGAGGTGAATCTCCCCAAGCACCTCCTTCCTCATGCCATCAAAAGCTCGTACAGAAGTCATTGCAGCATGTATCTTGGATGGGTCTACCTTAAGGCGATGAAGAGTGGCCAATGGACATATGTTCAGGGCAAACCCATTATCAATGAGCACTCGGGACACATGAGAAGCCTTGTGCTTGACAGATATATAAAGTGTTTTGTTATGCCCCCTACCCTCAAGAGGGAACTCCTCATCGGAAAAAGCAATAATGTCCTTGAGAAAGATCGACCCCACAAAATCTTCTAGCTTATCTGCCTCGATCATCTCTGGCACATGAATTTCACCTAGCACCTTCATCAGTGACTTTTGATAAACAGGGGATATAAGTAGGAGTTCGAGCAAAGAGATCTGAGCGGGCATCTTTCGTGTTCGACCACCTTATACTCGCTTGCTTTGATTATGGCCAGAAACTCCTTAACTTCTTCATCGGTGACAGGTTTCGCGGATTGAGCATTGGCTTGAGGATAAGTCCAACCAGACCTTGTGACGAGGTCAACATCTAGATCATAGGACCAAGGGACAGCCTTATTGTTGACATATTCATATGGTTGAAGCATTTCAATCACTATCTCATCGTCGGATGCATCTTCAAGTGGGGGCATGTCCAGGAGCAAAGGATCAACTTCTTCCTTATCAACATTGAGCGCAGCTTGCTCTTCCTCCCAATTAATGATAATGTGGAAAATAGTGGAAACTACGTAGTTATGGTCAGCATAGATGATGATGCCGTCATCCACCATCCCAGTGACTCTTTCCTTTATGAGTGACAGAGGAACATCCTCATGATTTGGATAATATCCAGCTCTCACCAGCCCGTTGTAGGCATCTGCCACATGCACCTTTGGGTTCTCGATCTGACCGACTTCAGGCTCGAGGATAGCATTGATTGTTCCCTCATGCTCTGGTAATGGATTCTTCTGGACATTTGGCCGAGCAATTTGAAATGAGGTTTTGGATCTTATGCTTGAGGGTGAAACATTTATCAGTTGAATGCCCTAGTTCACTACTATGGTAGTCACATTTCTTCGTCGGGTCATAACTGCGATTGCTTTCACGGTTAGGACGCTTTGGTTCACTAGTAAGTAAACCTATCTTTCGTAGGATTGTCAGCACTTGGGATGGAGACCTAGGGAGAGGAGAGAATTGCCTTCTATTATTTGCTTGGGCAAATGATTGACGGCCAGCGGTTTGTGGCTATCTCGGATTCATTTGGATAGCCGGGGCACGTTTAATATTTTCTTGGCTATAAGCCATATTCACATCCACAGCTGCTTCCTTCTCATTTTTGGCAGTGAATCTTTTACTAAATGGCTCAGTAAACCATCCTTCCCTTATCCCCATCTCGAGTTGTTCTCCCATGGGAATAAGCTGGTTGAAGTTTTCAACGTACGTGCTGGCCATCTGGTTACAAAACTCAGACGAGAGGGTTTTGATAAACAACTTCATCAACTCCTTGTCAGTAGGCTCGGGAGTGATTTGAGCTGCCAGATTTCGCCATCTCACGGCATACTATTTGAACAACACGTTCCTCTTTTTTTCCATCCTCTCAAGATCCTCTCGGGAAGGTGCAATATCCATGTTGAACTTGTATTGCTTGAGAAAAGCGTCAGTCACTTCATTCCAAGTGTCGAGAAGGTTCACATTCTTCATGACATACTAGTTTAATGTAGGTCCAGTCAAACTCGCATGGAACGATTGAATCATGAGGGGCTCATTCTTGACATATTGGGCCATACGCACGTGGTACATCTGCAAATGAGATTTTGGACAGGAAGTACCATCGTACTTCTCAAAATCCGGCATTTTGAACTTCTTTGGCATGTTGACCTTCTCATACACATACAGGTCGAACGGGAGTGAATTCTGCGACTCTTGCAGTTGTTTCAACTTTTCCTCCAGCTTTGTGAAGCGTTCATCATGATCTGTCCTTGGAACGCTGTCAGGCTTGGTCTTTCCAACAAGGATCGAGTCATCGTCCAACCCGGGCATATCATCGTCAATCTTTTGAACTTTGTTTGTTTGCTTCGGGATAATTATTTTAGGAAGAGCAGGTGCAGTTGTTGGATTTGCTTGGAGGAATTGGAGTTGATCCGTCACAAGCTGTATAGAGGCGAGCACTTATTGGAGTTGAGTCTCCACAGCGGACATACAATCACGCATTTCAGTTTGGTCGGCCATTCTAGCTCTTAATCGCGTAATAGTGGGTGAGCGTGGAGGATCCGTTATCACCTAAATTGAAGAAATGAACAAAAATAAGTATCTCATATGAAATACGCCGGCCCATGGCGATAGTGTAGAACCTTTATTCATTAATGGAGCTTTCGACAAGCCTATCAAAATAGCAACTCGAAATGTTCTAAACAAATGAACTAGGAAAGTAAATGACTCAACTTCCTAAACATTAATCTAAACATGAACATAGCAATATTGATTCAAGCATTTCATCTGGCTTGATCAATATACACTCGGGACACCATTCAACGCAATCGTTTATTCTCCTCTTGAGCTTTTTTAGCAACTCTTTTGAGGCGTTTATTCTCAGCACAATTGGTGATCTTCAATGGCACCTCTGGTATCTTCGGAAGCAGCTTCTCAGGAATCTTGTGTTGTTGAATGTACTTAGTCGAGGCATAGTACTTCCTTTATTTACCTTTCAACTCTTCCTCGGGCCATTTAAGCTTTCGTGGATGGCACATGTCCCACATTGATTTGATAGTGAGAATGGAATCTTCATGGCCTTGGCTTCCATCAACGAAGCTAACTTGGAGCGGATCCACTTGTAACACTGGGGGGAAGCTCTTGCACGACTTGATACTGACAGGTCACTCTAGTCGGACAGTATTCCAGTGCTCCAGTGAATCTTAATAGGGGGATTGGGCCAACACCTCCACACGAGAGTCTCGCCACTCGAACTTGGAACCATTTAGCATGCCATAGGAAACCCTTGGAAGTTGGTTTTTTCATGAAAGCTAGCCACCTAGAATAATGGTAATCCGGTGCATGTTTTTGGTTGTTCTCAAATCTCATAATAGGGTGATTTGAATTACTAACATCATGTATAGTCATTAAACCACCAAATCCCTTTATATAAGAAAGGAACCAGATTTGTAAAAGTTCAGGAGAGGAATGGAGAGTCTTATCACCACCTCCTTTGAATCGAGTGAGAGAAAGAAAAGTTTCAGTTAGGACAGTATTTACAAAATTTTTTCTTTCCAACACTTGTCTAACTAATTGAGCAATCAAAGGGTTAATAGCATTCTTGCAGTAAAGAAATACTAAAAAAAAAAAAAAAACTAAAAGGAAAACCCTACGCATTTGAAATGAGGTGCCTTTTTCAAAACATTCTTTCAGAAAAAGATAAAGGACATGCATTGCGGTGAGCCTTTAAAACCTTTCTTATGTCATCTTCCTTAATTCTCAGAAAATCAGATAAAGCCATAACAGGATTTATTTCGATAGGCGGACTAATCAATTCAGCTTTCAAGGATTTTCCTATGGCAATGCTATATTCTTCCAAGGTGGGAGTGAGCTCATGCTTACCGCTGAAGATAAAGGTAGAGGTCTCGGGGCAACAACAATGGGCGAGTGCTTGGATGAGGCCGCCATGGATGTTGATGCGCAGCAGTGGAAGTAGGCGACCAATGTGCAACTCTATGAACTGACGGCCATCTTAATCTAACTTGTCCCACCAAGTGCTAAGCTCTTCCTTTAGAGGGAGAATAATTCGAATGTCCGAAGTCCCCATTGAATATTGATCAAGACTCAGGACAATCCTAATGCCATGGACCGACAAAATAATGCGATAAAGTAAGTAAATTGCAAAGGAAAAAATTTAAAGAACTTACTTTACCAATGGTAAGCAATCACATAGACATGCGCATGGTAAGTGGCTCAATTTCTAATCTATAAGGCTTATCAAGGTGGAGCCACAAGGATGATCAGACTAGCCACGGGCTTGTGAACTATGTCGGGTCCTCATGACTCCGACTTAGTCAAAGAGCCGACCCGGGTCGCGGGCATGCGGACCGAGGTGGGTACTCTTGACACCATGAAAGAAACTTCGGGATTGAGATGGGCGACTCATACCGCGAGCATGCAGTCGGAGTGGTATCCATCTCAATACCATCCTAAATGATCCTATGCAGCCCAGGTCCGGTGGCAGGTTGTGTGTGCAAAAGTGTAGTGTAAATGCAAGGCATGCATGACAGTTTATATCAAGCAACACTTTGTATATGAAAATAAACCATACATTCCTACACCTCCCTGCAAAACAAAGGTTAGCAAACACTTCCCCTTATACCTCCCATCCTACAAGAACGTTTAACACCTTAAATGTTATGGACTTACCTGGGTTCCTTGCTTCCAAGCAAAAACATTTTTTCAAAAAAAAAAAGGAAAATTGGCCTAAGTCCACTAAGTGTTTTAACTCAAGTCCCCAGCGAAGTCGCCAAGCTGTCGCGACCAATTTTCGGGTGTGAACCACCTATGATTTGGCTAATGGATTACTAAGCCTAGACTTAGCTCGGGCTCTCCCAAGCCCATACCAATTTACGACTTAGGTTCAAGTTCTTAACATGCAAATGATTTTCAATTAGGAGTTGCCACTAATCTATTTTTTGTGGGTCGATTAGAAACCCAAGTAAAGTAACAAGAGTTTTACTTTACTCCTACGAACCGGAGACTATGGGTATGAGGACTTGGTTATACTAGATTTCTCTAATGCCCTTTCGGTACCATTCTTTTATTTTCAAAAATGCTTTTGCAGGTAGCTTAAACTGATTTTAAATCTAATTCCCTAACATGTGAGGCGATCATGCAGGTGCTCAAATCACCAATTTAACACTCAAATAAACAATAAATAAATTGCAAGACTTACCTCAAAGTAATGAAAGCATTTGCAATGTTAAATCATAATTCACATCAACAACCCTAGATATGATTTCTAATTAACACGCAATTTCTTTTTTTGTTTTCATTTTAATTAATGGAAATCATGCAATATGCAATGCAATATTAATTAAATGACTTAATTCTAATGACATGCAATTTCTAATTAAAATGGACCTAATGGCAATCTCTAAATGGGATGCATCTCAATGAAACTAACCCTAATGACGTGCATATGACATTTTTTTTCCTAAAAGAATGCATTTTATCCTAAATAATAAAACTAATTCAACTTATGACATTTTTTGTATTTTTTATGAAATTCGGAATTAAATAAAATGTGAAAATTATCTAGCTAGATTAAGATCCTATTCAATTTATATTAGGAATTAGGTTAAACTAAATCCTAATTTAAACTAAAATATTGTCTTAACCCAAATAATCCTATAATGCAATCTATCTAGAAAAATCTATCTAAATTTAAAATTAATTAGGAAGTAAAATTAAACATGCAGTCTTACCCTAATATGCAATAACGTGCAAAATATGCCCTAATTCTATATGATATATACATGATGGTTTTTTTTTTAATTAATTTCGAAATTAAAATTTAACATGCAAATCAAATAATAATAAAACTAACATTCTAAATGAATATGTTTTCTTTTTGTTTTCTTTTTCATGATTCAAAATAAAATCTCTATCCTAAACATGCAAATAAGAAAGGCAAACCTAACCCTAATTTTCCTTTTCTTTTTTTAATTTTCGAAATTAACAATCGCCTAATAATTAAACATGCAATTTAAAGTTAAAAAAAAAGAAAACTAACAACCTAAGTCAATTGGTTTTTTTAATTTTTTATTTCAAATTAAATTTCAATTCCAAACGTGCAAACCCTAATTCTAACCTACATCTTTTTTGATTGATTTTTTTTAAGAAAACTAATTTAAATAACACCACAGCAAATCAAGCAACATTGATACCCGAATTGACGAACCATATCGCGCATGAGATTGGGTTGGCCAATTTCACATAAATCACGAATCGGATCTCAGGCGGGAGATTGGATTAGCGATTTTTTTTAAGTAATTGCGAGTCGGATTTTGGGCGCGAAAATCGGACTAACAATTACTAATTCCCAAGCAATTTCATAACATGAACTCTCAATTTTACACTAAAAGGATGATTACACTAAATATAGCAAATAATATGCAACATCAATAATAATAGAAAAAATAATTATAATAATAATAAAGATAAACAAATAACAGAAAAGAAAAAGAAAAATTTACCTAATTTTCCTCTTTTCTTTTTCTGTTTTGTCTTCTTTCTTTTTCAAAAAAAAAAAAGAAAACAAGAAGTTTGGAGGCCGGCCAGTGAAATGGAGCTGGGTCGGCTAGGTTTCTAGCGAGGGCTCCGGGGCGGCGCGACGGTGGCGAGGCAGCAAGGAGCGTCGCGGGTTTGGGTGCGGCCACGAACGGGACAGAGGCGAGGTGGAAGCGGCGTCGGGACGGCGCGGCGAGGTCCCAGTCAGCATCGCGGGCACAGGTACTCAGCTCCGACTGCGGGGCGGCGAACGACGGGTGGAGGAGGACCACAGCGGCAGGGATCAGCGCGACGGGGCAACAGAAACTCCAGATCGCCATCGGATATAAGAGTTGCAAGCAGCAGGCCTGGTCTATTGGGTCAACTGACGTTGGGCGAGACCGGCGGTGGAACGGGAAGGGGCTCACGGGTCGTCGGTGCTGGGCTATAGAGGGCAAGCGGCGGCGACGGGGCATCGAGGCTCCGCGGCGTCGAGATAGGGCGCCGGTGTGGCGCCGACGGGAGCGGACGATGATGGCCGGTGGAGATTCCCCCCCCTGCGAGGAAGACGGACAGTCGCACGTGGGGGGTTTTTTTTTCTTTCTCTTGTTTTGCTTTTTCTCTCTCTTACCTCACTTTTTCACCTTTTGCTTTCTTTTGGTGTTTTTTTTACCCAACGGAAAGAGAACCCCCTTCCTCCCACCGTACGCGACTCTTTTATACGCCAAAAAAATATATCTTCGTGGTATATTTCATTGCCAATTTTGCTCATGTAAAATTCCATTGAATATATCATTTCACCCCGCGCGATATTTTTTGCATATTCGATCAAAAAAATTCCCGTTTTGCGCAAAAATGCATCTCTCAGTGTATATTACCTAAATCTATGAAAAATCTTAACAAAATATAACAAAAAATAAAATTTGCCTAAACTATATGCCATGTGGTTATTTGCCTACGGGTGACCGTAGATAGGTACGGGTCTTAAAAAGCAGTCTCCTTACAAAGTCTCATTGCTATTTTGGGCAACCGTAGAAAAGTACGGGTCTTGGACATGTAACGCCCACTATCTCGAATTACTATATCCTCCTTGAAGGTAAGTTATTCAAGATAGGTTCATTTATCATTTACATTTTCATGCATCATATAAATTGCATTCAAAAATGAAATTTATTTTCAAACAAAAAATCATTCATCGGATGCGCATGATCAAAATTTAAGTCTCAATTTATCTTTGAAGGTAACCTCTACGAGCTTGCCTTTAAAGAAGGGAAGCTGTTGACACCTAAATTTTTGCATAAAAATTTGTTAATTTTTACCCAAAAAAAAAAAAAAGATTTGCACGACATATAGTTTAGAAACATTTATCTTATTTTGTTTTGTTTTATTTTATTGGATCGACGGTGAGTGCAATATTTTTCACATATTCCGCTGAGATTTTTCACATATTCAGGTAATATACACTGAGTGACATACTTTCGAGCAAAAAGGAAATTTTCGGATGGAATATTCGAAAAATTCAAAAGAGAATATCGCGCGGAGTGCAACAATATATTCAGGGGATTATGCACAAGTAAAATTGGAAATAAAATATGCGACAAAGGTTTAAATTTTTCCCCTATAAAAGGTGTTATTCGTGTACGGACACTGAGGAGGGAATTCAAAATTTTTTAGAGGAAATACGTGAGGAAGTTTTGGGGCTTTTAGGGTTTTGGAGCTGAAATTTAAAAAAAAAATAAAAAAATCATTACGGTGAGGTCAACTCACATCGAAAAAGGAGAGAGAGAGAGACAAGACCGGCGAGTGACGTGATAGAGAGAGAGAGAGAGAGAGAGAGAGAGAGAGAGAGAGAGAGAGAGAGAGAGGGAGAGAGAAGGTGCGCAACTATTCATCTTCATCGGGAAGAGCCCTCCGACTGCGTTAGCCTAACGGCCGCACTAACCGACACTGGCACCACCTCTGCCAGCCACCTCTACGCCTCCGCCGTTGTTGCCCCACTAGTCACTGGAGATCCTCCTCACCCACAAACCCACGCCGGTCCCACGATGTCGCTACTGCTCATGTTCCCAGAAGCCGCGAAGCCACTAGTCCCCACCATGCTCCACCTTGCCTCCAGCCCATGCCAGCCCGCGACACCATCGCTGTCCCGATCTCACTCTTGGGAGTCCCGACGACAGCAGATCTTAGCCGATCATCGCTCCACCATCGAGCAAGCCCTACATCGACCCACGCCTCCGCACTGCTATTCCGTCCACGACCACTCGGTGCCTGACAGCCTTGCTTGCTATGCCACCGCCGTGACCCCCGATGAGTTGCTACTGCTTGCTACCTCTGCTTGCCACCGTTGCTACTGTCAACCAGTCCCTTGCGATGGCCAGCAACTACTTTCACTCCGGTCCCTTGTTGTGACGGCTAGCTCTACTTCTGCTCCAGTCCACTGCTATGACAACCACTGCGTCCACTTTGCCCCGCTGCCCACACCAGACGTGCCGCTCGCCAGCGATTCCCCCTCGTTGGCAGCCAAGATTTCCTTTTCTTTTTTTTTAGAAAAAAGAGAAAAAAATCGAATTAGGTATCTTTGCTTTATTTTATTAGGCAAGTTTATCTTATTTTTTATTTTATTTCTTGTTTCTTATTTGAAATATTTCTCTATGCCTAATTGGAAATTCAAACGTTCCACCTGATTCGCAACCGCGCTTGGGTTTTTTATTCCATCTATAAGGTTTTAGATGAAATAATTAATCAAGCATGAAATAAAATTGATATTTTGATCTTAAGCCTTAAAGATCAATTTATCGATTTTATTAGCGAGATATTATCCCTTGATTTGAACGATGTACAATATCTTTGATGATTATGGATGGTTTGTCTCATTTTGATTGCTTTATTTGTCCTGAAATATGTTTGAGTTAGATTAGGTTCACATTATAATATCGCATGCTTTAGGGTAATTTGCATATTCAGACTAAGCATTTTATTTATTTTGAAGTTTCGAAATAAAAAAATACCAAAAACATAAATTTAAGACGTTAGATTGTCATTTCATTAATTTAAATTTCATCTTTAATTATTTGCCAATTTTAATTTCGAATTTTTATAAAAGAAAGAAAAAAAAGTTAAGACTAGGACATTCTTTGCACGTCATTGCATATTATGACAAAATTGCACGTAGTTTAATTCTAGATAATATTTTCTAATTTATTATAATTTTTTATATTCTTTAGGTATTGCATTAGGAATTTTTAAATTATGATAACATTCTAGTTTAAATTAGGGTTTGGCCTAACCTAATTTCTAATATAAATTGGATGATATCATAATCTTCATAGACTTTTTTTTTTTTTTTGCAATTTTCTAATTTCGAATTTCATGAAAAATACCAAAAAAAAAAAAATCATCTTAGAATAAATTAATTCCATTCTTTAGGTTAGATTGCATACTTCTTAAGAAAACATAAAAAATATTATGTGCATGTCATCTAGAATTAGGTTTATGAAATGCGCGTCATTTATTGATTATTTCTAGGTCCATTTATTTAAAAATTGCTCGTCATTAAAATTAGGTCATTTGGTTATATTGCATTGCATATAGATTGATTTTGTTAAACAAGAGAAAATTCTTTACAAAAATTGAGTGACTGCGTGTTAATAAAAACCCTAGGGCTTTTGATGTGAATTTTGAATTAACCTTGTAGATGCTTTTGTTTCTACAAGGTAAGTCCCGAAATTTATCCATTGCTTTCTTGGGTGTTAAATTGGTAGTTTGTGCACCCGCATGATCACCTTACACGTTAGGGAAATAGATTTAAAAGTAATCCAAACTGCTTGCAAAAGCATTTTTGAAAATAAAAAGAAATGTTACCGAAAGGGCATTAGAGAAGTCTGGTGTAACTAAGTCCACGTACCCAAAGTCTCTGATTTGTAGACGTAAAATAATTCTCTCATTATTTTACTTAGGTGTCTAATCGACCTACCATAAATTGATTAGTGGCAACTCCTAGATAAAATCCACTTGCATGTTAAAAACTTGAACCTAAGTCACGAATTAGTATGGGCTTGGGAGAGCCCGAGCTAAGTTAGACTTAGTAGTTCATTAGCCTAATTTTATGTGGTTTAACCGAAAATTAGGCCGCGACAACCACAAGTACCACCAGAAGGGCCAACTAAAAGTGTCACTAAAGCTGAAGAGCTACATAAAAGGACAGCTACAAGACGGCCACATGAAGGGGCAGTTACACAAAGGCCATCTAGAAGACGCTCAACTGAAGAATTGGTCGAAGAAACCCTGGCTGTAGTTGAAGGGCCAAAAGAAGGGCCCGAGAAATTATAGGCAAGAAAAAGAGCCAATAAATCACAAGTTCCTGAAAGTGACGCCCCTATTCATACAAGAGGGGCACTTGGGAAGAGGTTAAGACAATATGGCTATGGCCTTTATACAGATGAGCGTACTGGAATAGTTATTATGAATGTAAGTTTTATTGGCTGCATTTAATTTAATTTATGCTACAGACTTTTGTTGACAATTTATTGTCTTTTTGTAGCCTAGGAGAAGTTCAGAGAATCTTATCTCTCAAGGCCCAACTCAAGAATCAATGGCGGCACCAACAAAAAGGAAGAAGAAAACATTAGTTGTGCTTACAAGAAAGAAAAGCAAGAACCCAGTTGCAGGTCCATCTGAATCAATTCAGCCTAGGACAGTTGTAACTGCACCTCCTTCTAAATCAATTCAGCCTGGGACATTTGTAGCTCCATCTGAGTCAGTAGATACTAAGAAGGTTGAAGAAGAAGTTGCACGTCTAGTTAGAAAGAGTGCAAAGATTATCAATCAAGTGAAAGGCCTATCAAAAGGAGCACAAACATGGGGTGTTGTGCATATTAATTGATGAGATGGGATGTGATAGGATTTGTGGAGCTTAGGAGTTAGTTTTGTAAACATTTATAATAACTTGCCATGGTTATCTTTTTTTTTTTTTCTTTAGTTTGTCATTAATTTTGTGAGACTTAATTTCAATATCAATGGAATGATCTTGCTACTTGTCAAATTCTTTTGCTTTTTATAAGATATGGATTCTGCTTTTCCTTGTTGCTATTGGTGTTGGGTTTGTGGTGGTAGCTGGAGTGCTGGTGTGGCTGGTGGTGGTGGATGGTGATGCTTGGTGGTAGTGGGTTTGTTGTTGGGGTTCGGGTGAGGGCTCGTGCTACATCTGGTTCAAGTGTGCAGTGTGCACATCTTGCACCAGGTGGTATTGGTGTAAGTCTTAGCTTGCACCAACACCTTCTGCAGAAGACCCAACACCAGCACAGTGGCTGTTGGGTGGTGACCGGGTGCTAATGTGGTGGCTGGGGTGTTGGTGTAGCTGGTGGTGGTAGTTGGTGATACCTGGTGGTTGTGGGTTTATAGTGGGGGTTAGGGGCTTATGCTTCACCTGGTGCAAATGTGTAGTGTGCACATCTTACACCAGGTGTACTGGTGCAAGCTAGTGCAAGGCTCAGCTTGCATCGGTACCTTTCATGGTGGTGGCTAGCGCAATTTTTAAAGAAAACCTATAAAACATTGGCACTTAAATGTCCCACTTCTAAAAACAAAAGTGACATTTAAGTGTTCACTTTTAACTGTGTGACACTTAAGTGATCACTATAATAATAACTTGACACTTAAGTGATCTTTTTTTATCGTGACTAGCACTTAAGTAATTACTAAATATAACTTATGGCACTCAAGTAATCACTCGTGTTTGTCTTGTGTATATGCTGGTTTGTAGCAAATTAGAGAAGGTGATGGTAATTTAACTTATGGCAACTCCATTCAATTCCAATATTTGCTGCTGGTTTGTGTTTATATTCACAACACATTAACCCAATACACATCCATCATTATTGGTTTGTATTCAAGAACAAGCAAAAACACATTACAAGCAACATCTAATTCACTCATTCCCTTTCCTTAACCTCCTTACAAACACAAGAAGTAACCCACATTACATATGATAGCACAAATAACAACAAAGCCACAATGATCTTGTGGAACAACACAAACTTCTTCTCATCTTTCAAAAAGAAAAAAGCCTACATTTAATCCTAAATAATTACATTTCTCCACTCATTTTATTTATGGTAGTCGGAGAAACTTTTTCTCATCTTCAAGTGCTTTACATTTCATCATAAAGTATAATAGACAACAAAACAACACCATAATAAACGCTTGATAACACTTCCGTTCAATATTCATTCTTGAAACTTCATTCTTGAAAAGTTTAGCCGAAAACGCTTGAGCTTGGATTGAGTCAACATCATCTGAGCCATCCACAAACATAGATGAAGATTGATGTCTTTTATCAAGTAGATCCAATATTCTGTGGCTCGGTGAGAGAATTTCGCATCGACCCATTTGAAGTATTTGCACTTCAACCCTTCTTTATATCTGGTGCATTCATAAAATCTTCTCCCAGGATTCATTCGAGTCCACGATGTTCTTCTTGGACTCGGTAATCTACAAAAACAGAAACTCTGGCCTTCTCCTTCGCTTCTGTGAGAGGATTTTGAGGCGCTGCTACAAGTCCTGCTCTCCATTTCAAATATTCAATGATGAAATTTTGGGCAAATCAAAATTGTGGTTTGAGACTAGGATTCGAGCACTTCAATAGGGATTTTAGCCAATTTAGGGTTTTAGATTTGGGGCAATTTGGGTGATGACGTCGTTTTGGCAGATTCAGGGCTTATATTTTGGCCAACTATGGAAACGGTGTCATTTTGGGTGAGTTAAAGCTAAGTCAACTCTCCGGTGAGCCACCTCGGTGAGCAAAAATAATAAAATATTGCCACGTAAAATTTTCGGTAAGATTCGCCGGAGGTGGCACTTAAATGTCCCACTTTTTAAAAAAATGGCACTTAAGTGTCACTTTCCTCACTTTTGGCACTTAAGTATTCTCTCGTGCCAAATTTTGGCACTTGGACTGTACTTTGCCAAGAAGACTATTGAGCTCTCATTTTAAGTTCAAAATACATCATATTTTTTGGGAAGGCAATCAACCTATTGATATCGTTATCAAAATTGGCATAATTAAGTGATTTGATACTATGTTCTACTTATAGCCTCCTAGAGAATTATCTCATGTTTTACTTAGTGATAAAGTTGGGATTGTAGACTTTAGAGGTTAATTTTCTTAGTTTTGTACCTTATGTTTTTATATATATATATATATATATATATATATCCTGTTTTATTAGGTTTCTTATTATTTCATGGGATGCAGCATGTTAGAGATCTGCTATTTTCAATAAAATGAAATTTTAAAAAATTCAATATACACACCTAAGACCTTTTTTTTTTTTTTTTTTTGGTTTCATGATCGATATAGGAGAATTGTGTTATTTAGTGCATGAAGTACTTTACATTGAGTTAAAATTCACGTTTAATATCTTATTCTTGAATTTATGCGTATTTATTTCTTAGAAATTTTTTCACGGGGTCCTGTCCCATGACATTATAATAATGCATTATATTTTTTTTTCCCGACAATGTTCAAGTTATTTTTACATTTTCTTTCCTTTTTAACTTTACTTATAGAAGAGGGCGTTCTACGATGTGCTCAGAGTTCGCTCGGCTTTGCCTCCGCCAGCACTCGCCACTTGGATCACCACCCTAATGAATAGGTTGTGGTCGAGTTTGTCCACGACCTGTTGACACCAGTGCAGGAGTTTCGTCGCACCTTGTTCCAAAGTCCTAGTTACCGTGAAGACAGTCACCATTGAGGGACTGGCAACAACTTTATCTTCCACTCGAGGATTATTCCGAAGCTCCCTCCTCCCCCTCCTCTAATGACCCAGAATAGATCCTCACCCATCCCTGCCCGATCATGGATTCGGCCATCTGCATCAACGATCAGAGCATCAAGCACATTATCCACCCCGAGGCCATAATTTCTCATCATAGAACCTTTTGCCCCGCCAGTGATGTGTCCCCCAACACCAAGGCTTGTGCATAGACCTGCCGGGAAGCCGCGGATTAGACTCTTCTCGGCAATTCGGTAGTAAACTTCCCCTATCGTGGTCTTCGCCAGTACTCATGCAGTGTTATCCGGCAAATTGACATCCACGTAGCTAACTTGATCAACTCCATGATGATGAACGGGTTTTCGACCTCGGACACGTAGGACAGGCCCTCATAATCGTGGCCCCCACTCCAGACCCTCAGGTGGATTCCGAACTTCTTCGAGCAGGCAACGGCGTCCTGGACCTGCATTTCGATCAGTGGGAAGAAGACGAACTCCGGTTTTGGCACAGAAGGCGCTAGGTAATGAAGATTCTGCGCGGCGGACTCCGTGTTTTGGGAAATGGGCCTAGAAAGGAAACAATGAAATGGGTTGAGTTTAGTGTTGGTAAATCTGGGTTGGGTTTAGGATAATTGAATTTGGACTCGATTTAGGCCGTGGACAAATTGTGCTTGAGCCGTTGAACTCACTTCTTTCATTAATCTAGTCGGTATCACTAGTCCAAATCCGCGAGCCCACATCTGACCTTACATGCGGATTGGGCCCAAGGACCTGGCCCAAGTCCTACTTTCCAGAATTAAATAATGTTTTTATTGTATTTTATTGGTAAAAATTCCAAAATTTCCAAAAAAATTCCAAAAAAATTGAATTTCGAGCAAAGCTTAAAAAATAGTTTTTGAGTAATATTCTTTTAAAAAGTGGAAGTCTTTTGATCTAAAGTTGTGCTCAAAATTTGAACGAGTCCTTATGACTTTACCGTAAGGTTTTGATGATTCTTCAAGGTAAAGGCCCTTGATTGCGCACTTTCAATATGATGATCATGGCCTCCCTTTAACCTAGTTAGGACAGACGGTTATCTTTTTCTCAGTGTTATTTCTTTACTATCCCATGCAATCTATTTAATACTTTCCTTGATTGCTGATTGTTATGTCAATGATTATGCACCTACATTATCACCTCACATGAGTAAATATAAAATCAATCAAGATTGCCTAACCAAAATCTTTTTTTTTTGTAATGAATAAGATTAGGTATCAAAATGGCACTAATTAGTTAATTAGTGTAATCAAGTCCCCAACCCTAAATTCTCTAGTTGTGTAGGATGTGTAGTATGCTCCTACACTTCACTTGGTTTCTAGCCGACACAATAGGCTAATTGTGACTTCACTTTAAGAAAATTCTTATAGCGTCAATTTAAGTACCCAATGTCACGCAACGTATGGGCTTCGAAGATCTCACGTTTAAATCATGGGTCATACACCCCTCCTTTAGGTGATACCCCTAAACTTATGCTTCCCTCTGTACCAAGAGGAAGGTCGCGATAACAACTAGCTAGCCCACAACTTTCTTATGTCTGTCAATGAAACCTTTCTTATGTGCAGCAAAATGAATATACATTCTCTCAAATAACGTCTTAAATTGCATATCAGGCTTTTCGACCTTCATTATAATAACACGCCTAGTAACTGCTCTCAATAGTCACATAATTTTGTATATTCATTCCTATAATTACCCATCCAAGCTCTATAGACAATCAACTTAACCTTGGTATGTTGATCCACATTTAAATCCAATTGCTCCTTGATGATATTCTTCAAAATAAGAGTTTTAATAGTTGGCATATTTTTTATTGTGGCAAGATAGTGATTTACCAACTAAGAACTTGTCACCTTCTTATTTTTTAATCTAATGGTACATGTATGTTCTTCATCGTATGTCTCCACATGGCATAATCCAGTTCTAATATTAAAGGATGCAAAGATCTTCCATAGACAATTTTCATCAACATATTTTTCCATGATATATTTATTTTTATCCAGACATATTTTTATATCTCTATACTCAACCACCAAATGCTTTATGAGAGCATATTTAAATTACCTACCATCATCAAGCCTCATAAACGTAGTAAACATAGACACTGCACAATTAAGATTATATATTGGAAATCAGGTTCCCCTTCTTGTAACAACGTCATCTTCTTCATCTACATTAGCTTCGTAATATTCTATCTGATAATCAACTTCAACAATAACCATATCATATTGTTTGGGATTAGATGATTCAGCTATAAATTTTTGAAATAATATAAATCCCATAAATGATTCCCTTATAATTGAGCCTTTGTAACCCTTTGATCAAATTCTTTGATATTCTTCTTTCATTTGACAAGATCCACATTATATATATCATCATCATCTATAAAGATTTGAATATCAATGACGATGTCTGTGTATTTATCTTCTAAATCGATTTCCACATCATCATTATCATTGTCATCGATCACTGCCTTATTACCTAAATTAATGTCCTCATCTTGACCAACACTCTCATTAACACCCTCAACAATGCCAATGCATTGACCAACAACCTAACTAATGTCCTTACCTTAACTAAAACTCTCACAAGTACCCTAACCATCATATTGAGAAGCTCTATTACCTAACTCATTGTCAACATATCATCTTTATACCTCAGCTAACGCATGATACAATTAATAGAAAACTAGATTGAATACAATGGTATCATTCCATATGTATTTCTATCCATCTTCTAGACTTCTCAAGATATTTAAAATAAGCTTTTCAAATTTATCAATTCTCACATTCTTGAGATTTATAATGAAACATTCATAGCTAATCGATATGAAATCTATGTATACCAAGTCATATTCTCCCCAACATATTCTAACATTAAGGGACGAACAAATTTTCCATTATGGAAAAGGCAAACGAGTGTTGTCTTGTCGCTCATCTCAACTCTACAGAAAAAGGCATATATTATAAGCATATGTAACAGGGGGACAACATTATAACACATTTTAAAATAATAAGCAACAACACAAAGAAATCTAACACGGGTACAATTCAAGCAAGGGATACGTGAAGATAATTCCCGTGTGCTCAAATTAAATCTATATGGTTGTCATTGTGTGTAACATTCTCGATTCCAAGCCCGTAAGGATTGGCCATAAGGTCCAAAAAGGATTGATCATGGGCCATTGGCCATGGATCAATCGGTTTGATAAGCAAAGAATCGCGGATCGATCATGGTCCGACCAATTGATTGATCAACCGATCGACCAACCGGTCACGAATTGGTCGAGGTGTCGGCCGTGAATTTCTACTGACCATACGGATGGGATAGGATCACCATCTCATAAGATGACTTGTTGATCATGAGAATTGGTCACGAGATGATTTTGGATCGGCGGATGGTCATGGGTTGATCCAACCGGTCATAGTTTTCTAGCTGCAGGTAATTCTACCTGCTTATGCACCAATACACAGACAATCCAAACTGATCAAATGCTACTGTCTTCCGACCAAAAATGTATCATTCCATATTTAATTCTTAGTTATCAAAATGGAATCTCGAATTGGTGATGCCTGATCATGGATCGGTAACGCACTGACCATGAACCCTACTAGTGGATCGGGTGCTAACTGGAATGAGCTCAGGGATAGACCCGGCTATTCCGTCACTAATTCTAAGATCCACGAGTGCCTTGGCTTAGTGTTAGTCCATGGGTAGCCTTAAGATTGGTCTCGAACTGATCGAAGGACAACCGACGCTTTAGGCTAACTAATCGACCAAAGGAACGGTTTAGGAGAATATAGGATGTAATGGCCGAATCTCAAGTGTATGTGATTTCATTTTTCAAGGGGTACCTAATGATCCCTTCTCCGACCCCAGAATCAACTTGGACGATAGAATTCTCTAGACCGCCTTATTAATGAAGAAAAAGACAAAATAAGGAAATTTCTAGAAACCCCTCATTAAATGAAGGGGTGAGTTGTTCTTTGAATAATTAAAAGTCATGATGGTGGCCAAAATATCTTTGGATATTCTAGAAAAAGGTGGCATATACTTGGACCAATCGAAAAGTGATACACGAGGGACAGGCCCTGAAGCGAAGGACGGGAACGAGCGGAATATTTATATTAAGTAATCAAAATATTAACTAATCAAAATTTTATTAAATATTAATGACTAAAGGTTCTAGAAATTGCCGAGTTGGCAACTATGGCACCATTCTTATCAAACTCCATTAAATATTCATTAAATGCGAGGTATAGGTAGACCAATAAAAGAGTGAAAAGTGAGCCATCATCGATGATGCCTATAAGCTTGAATGCCAACCAAGATCTTTTACCTACGCCACCTCATTCTTTTAGGTGCAATTAGGCTTGCCAACTAAGGACTTTAGGCGGGACACTTGGAAAAATTAGAGTAAACCATTTGGCTTGGTAATGATGGCTTGAGATTTTCCTTGGAGAAGAAGTTGGTGACTTATAAGTGTAGGTGTCCTCTAGAATCTTAGGTTATGATGAGCCTAGAAGATAGCCTTGGTGAACAAGACAAAGGCCAATCAATCAAAAGAGGGCATTAGGCATCAAAGGGGCTTATGTGTCAGTTAGGACCATAGGCACATCATGAGCCTAAATTGAGCCTTGGAGAGCAAGTCAATAGGTGATCCGATAAGAACATGGCAAGTGTTTTTTTAGGACCTTAGGTGTGCCACCTTGCAAACTAGGCTTACCACCTTGGTGGCATAGCCGTGCCACTTAAAGAAATGTGATTGGGCCACTTGGATGAGCAATGATGAGCTTGGTGCCTATAAATAGGAGGAGCCCTTCCTCATTTTCCTCACCTCGTCATTCATTTCCTCTTCCCCCTTCTCCTTTCTCTCAACCTTGCACCATCACCCCTCATCAAGTCATTCAAGCTAGTGCTCGAGGTTCATCCAAGTAAGTAAAATTCCTATGTCTCCTCTAGGGTGGTAGTCTCCATTATCGAGTCTAATTAGGTGCTCACCCGTCAAGCCACAGACAAGATATTGGATCTTTTGTATGGTTTTGCTCATTTTTGTGCTTGAACGTGTGCTCGAGTTGTTCACGCCCAAAATGAGGCCGAGGTTCGTTTGGATTGAATTCATTGCAAGACAAGTTGCCCTAGTCATAAAGCCTTGGTTTCGGCATATATAGGATGCTAGGTCCAGGCCTTGCTTAGTGGGGGAATTGCCTAAGGCCACAAGGTCCTAAGTCGACATTGAGGCATGTCGATCTTATGCCTTGATCGGTACAGGGATCGCCAAATCCACGAGGTCTTGGTAAGGCACCAAACATGTGATTTCCATAGTCCAAATGGACGCAGGTACTTTGTGCTTGGCATTGAATGAAACCGCGAGCCAAGGGTCAAGAACCAAGGGTCATTCTTGATATATGTGTAATCACATCGGGATTGGAGCCGAGGTCCGTCAAGCTTGGGATCGTCACTAAAGCGAGGTGTACCCAAGCCTCGAGGTCTTGGATCAATATTAAGGCGTACCATTTCCAAGCCTTGTCTGGTGCGGGGATTGATGTTAAGTGATTGATTCAAGTTATGGACCAAAGATCATTCCCGAGATATTTGCTAGTGAAGTATAAGAAACTCATGACACACACGAATGAATGAGCACGCCTTCAAGCCATACATGTGTTGCTAAGAGATAAGATAAGAATGGACTTGTAGGAAGTATTTATGCATGCACTTAAAGAGGAAAAGGCCCCCATCGCCACACAGCATTGGTGGCGATGCCTTGTTCATTGAACGGGATGCCTCGGTGGAGTCGGGATGCCTGGGTTTTGAACTCGGAAGCCTCGAGAAGCTAGCCCTAAGAAGTCTCGATCGAGTCAAGATGCCCTAGTCAAGCCATGAAGCCCAGTAAGAAGCTAGAAGCCCCAGTCGAGTTGAGAGGGCCTGGTCGAGCTAGGACGATGGTAAATGAATTTGCATGAGTGCTGATATTTGCATAAGTATGATATGTTGATATTTTTATTAACTAGTCAAAGGTAAGTATGTATTGAAGCATGTTGTGATGGACATTTGCATGTAGTCAAGGGCAGTAACAAGTTTGTTATTGATCTGTCGTCGATATTGTTTGCGAGTGCTGTACTTGCTAGGCTTTAACGATGATGAGATGCTTTCCCAGTAAAGAACTATGAATTCTACTTACTGAGTTTCCCCAAAACCCATCCCTCATCTTTTAATCTTGTAGGTATGGAAGTTTCACGTCAATTTTGGGAGCTGCAGTCACGCTAGAGGAGATAGGATTTCCCTTGACTTATGTGGAAAACTTATATTGTGATGTAAAAAGAAAAGAGGGCCCGTAGAGAAAGGGGCTTGTTAAAGTATTGTTATAATATGAATTAGTGTGCTTAGCTTGATGTAAATCCGAGTCTTCTAGTTGTTGTTTCTTCGGGGAGTTATTTGTTCATGTTTCTGCATGTGCATGATAACAAGATAAAAATAATCGAGACGGCGACAAGCCTGAGATGTCATGAAAATAACTTGCAGCTTGACTTCTGAGAGTTGGGGTTGTGACATTATGCTTGATTGATGATTTACCAAATATCCTGACACTCCTCATGAGAACATGAAAAGTGTATATACTAAATTAATTCGCTAGTTAATTTAGGACATTAAAAATAATGGTTTTAATTGGATAATTAAAACTTAATTTAGCATACTTTCAGTGTAAATGAAGGAAGTAGTTTAATACTAAAGTACACTCGTAATAAGACCTTCAATAATGTCTGAAATTCCACTAAAGCATTAGAACAAAGACAAAGACTCTTATTTTTGTTCCAAAATTTCATGAAATTGGACCATGCAAACATTTTTAATGAAACATGCATGTTTCAATGATTAACAATGTTTGTGATCAGCCCATTTGATCTATCTCAACATCTACCATAATCCAACCTACCAATTTTTTTTTTATCAATCTAAAATAATTCTTCAATTTGTTGAGCTTAATCAGATGTGTGCCTTAAATACATTATCATCATTAATAACATGTGAAAGCGCGAGGCATCATTCACTTTCACTTAGATTCAATCCACATGGATGGGTTCTTCCGATTGTCAAAAAGTCACCTCCTAGGGAGGTAGCTACTAGAGGTCCTCGTGGAATTCCCATTTACATACACTTTCTATGTTCCTACACACACCCGTTATGTACACATTCAATAACCAATCAACCCTAAATGCCCACCAACATCTTCTCTCTCTAGTATATATATAAAAAAAAATGAAAAACTCTTGGGGACCATGAACCAAATTGATTTTACTACACATAGTTAGGTCGAGACCATGAAAACATAACCTTTTCCCTATTTGTTAAGTGCCTACAACACAAGCAAATTGGGACCGCTATATTTTGTGTTTGCTATGGAATCTTGAGATTGAATTGGGTCATGACTAGGTATGGGTGAATCGGGTTTCCACATCAAATCGGGTCTCGACAAAGCTAGTTGCGAAATTCCCTCGGTTCCTCCTAAGCATCGTCAATTGTCGGATGGCCGTCATTGTCATGCATCATCAAGCAAATTTTCGAAATCAGCACTATGGTGTTCTAATTTTTGGAGTTGGGCAAGCAAATTAGGTCAGCGTCTTCCCTAGAAACGAAAATAACGAAATTTTTTTGAAAAAAGTTGCTGTTTTTTAAGTCCGACATCCACGTTAGTGCCGATCTAGCTACATAGGATGGCTGGCATTGACTGGATTCCATCTAAGCATTTTTGGGGTAAATTGTTTAGATGGACTTAATTGACAACTATCAAAAGGTTTATGACTCAATTAGTAAAATTGAAAGGTTTATATTAATTTGACAAAAGTACATTAAGTTTATGACTTTTTTGACAATTTTCCCTAGAGTTTGGGAAGATCCGGATCTGCAAACGCTACAGGCTAGTGCACTACCCTCCCTCCCGCTCCTTAGTAGGGTCTAGGGAATTTAACATGCTACAAAATGACATGATAATTTGTCCACAACAAGCGACATTCTTTGCCACGGCTATTTCAATCAACACGTCATTTAGGTGATCCAATTGGATTATATATTTTGCCTTCTCTATCAACTCATCCTTATGGCCTCTTCAGGGATTCCAACACCTTATCCTTACCATCCAACACATTCATCAAACCATGAGTTGTTAATAAGGCACACATCTCTATGCTTCACAATCCAAAGTTATTTCCCTCGTTGAACTTCAAAATCCCAACCGCTCCAGACATAATTGCAATGATAAAATCTCCAAATAGTTATTTGACAAGCAAAAACTCTAAATCAACTCCAAAAACATTAGTTCATGCTTTGATACCAATTATTGTGAAATGACAATGGACCTAGTGGATCTAGCAATTAAATACCAAATATGAGATGATAAAATTACTAGAGAAATCAACAAGAAACGACAAAAAATATTGGAGATTTACATGCTTGTTCAAAGACGTCAGTACTTACTGCACGACAAGAGCTAGCCATAAAGAATGAACAATCAAACAAAGAAATATAAAGTAACAAACAATGAACTGCTCAATTACTAATCTGTTTCCAAAAATCTAATATACCAATCCTCATAAGTTCTCGTGTTTCTCTGAGGAATAAGTATATTGAAAGTCCTAAACTTGTTAACAAAGTGCAATTTAGTGCTAAAACTTTTAAAAGAATACAATCAAGTCCTAAAACTGTCACGAAAATGTAATTGAATCCTAAAACTTTCAAAAAGTGCAATCAAATCCTAAAATTTATCAAATTGATCAAATCAAGTCTTTTCATTAATATAATTTTTTGAAAATTTTAGAACTTGATTACATTTTCATGATAAATTTTAGGACTTAATTGCAATTTTTGAAAGTTTTGGGATTTCATTGCACTTTCATGATAAGTTTTATAACTTAATTGTACTTTCTGAAAGTTTTAGAAATTTTATTTTTGTGATAAATTTTAAGACTTCTAGTATACTTATCTTTGTCTCTAACAAAGTTTCGCTAGGAATTCCTAGGAGAAACCTTGCTCGATGGTGTTCCTCTTCGAAGCAAAATAAGTATGGAAACCTTTTTAAAAAGGAGTGTTTTTAAGGGTTCGCGTGACAACTGGGCTGGGCTTTTACTTGGAATGCGCCAGGTGCTAGTTTGCAATCTGGCATTTCCAGGCCAGTGCGCGAGTGCCTAGCCATGTGTCACCGTATGTTCTGTTAGGGCTGGTGAGTCGACCGCCGCATGCCTAGTAGCTAAATGCTACCGGGCTTGTTCAGCGGGCTCTCGGGGCTTAGTCAACCGATGCATGCCCAGTATCGTTTTAATGTTTTTCCAACTTGTCCAAGCATGTCATCGACTTATCTCTGGGATCCCTTACTGTTGACGCCTAAAATTTCCTTTTAATTAATTAGATTTTACTTTATTTTATTTTAGTTTATTTTTTTTCGGATAATAAATAAACAAATAGCAAAAAAAAAAAAAACAAAAAGAAAAACAGAAAAGAAGAGAAGCGGCGGTAGCTCCCCCAGTGGGCCTCCATGGCCCGAGCGCAAGGCCCGGCCCCCTTCGGGTCTTCCCCTTCCTCGCGCCTCTGCAACTTCGGGGAACTCAAAGCGAGCAAGGGCGACACGATTAGGTTGCGAGCTCAACAACCTCCCTCCGAGAGACTTCGGGGGAGACTGGCGACAAGCGAACCCAGATCCACGAGCTCACGGCCAAAGAGAGAGAGAGAGAGAGAGAGAGAGAGAGAAATCGAAGGCGTCGCGCACCCTCCGTTGCCGTCTCCACCGCTCGCCGTCCGCCACCCCGCCATAGGTAATCGCCGCCATCGCCATCACCCGCCCCCGGTCACTGCTATCGCCGCCGTCATCGCCGCATCCGCTCGGCCCTCCCCTCCTTGGCGTCGCGAATCGGGAACCCCAGGATTCCCGATTTTTCGGGTCACGACCCGGGTCGTTGGGTCGGACCTAGGTCAGGGAATCGGGTAGGGTTTCGCCGGTTCCCCCCCAAAACGACGCTATTTCGTAAAAAAAAAAAAAAAAGGGCCCGTCAGTTTTTTGAAACGTTGGCCCCTTTTTTATTATTTTATTTTCAAAAAAATCAAAAAATAATTTATTTCGAAAAAATATTAAAATATATTAAAATATATTAAAAAATATTTTATTTTCCAAAAAAAATAAAAAATAAAAAATATTTCATATTTTCAAAAAAAAAGCCAAAAAGTCCATAAAAAGCCAAAAAGACTTGTATTTTCTAAAAAAAGAAGTCCAAAAAGTCCCTTTTATGTCCAAAAATAGAAAAAGACCTAAAAAAATGTTTTTCCTCCCCAAAATGCATGGAAAATCCCTAAAGCATCCAAAAAACCTAAGGGTTTAAACAAGATCAGGTACCGAAAGGGCATTAGTGATTAACTAGTGTAATCAAGTCCCCGATCCTAATTTCTCTAGTTGCGCAGGAGCGAGTATTTCTCCCAATATTTCGCATGGGTCTCTAACCAACCCACCCCAAATTGATTAGTGGCGACTCCGTTTTAAAAAATCAACTTACAGGTTAAATACTTAGACTATTAAAGTCGTGAATTTGTGGACTTAGGAGAGTCCGGGCTTAATAAATTTAGCCGAGCCATTAGCCTCTATGAGGCGTCGCTCTAATCGGGCGCCGAAAAAATGAGGTCACGACAGCTTGGCGACTCTGCTGGGGACTTTGAGGATTTAGGCCTTTTTTGCCTTGTTTAAATTCTTTACTGACTTAGGTTTTTCTTTATGCAGGTTAGTAGCTTAGAAATTTATTTTAATTTTGCTTAAAATAGATTGTGTTGTGATTATGAATTGTTGTGCATACTTTACTGTTTCAGCACTACACATGGCACACACAACCCGGCCGCCGGACCTGGGCCGCCATAGGATATTTTGGATGATGTCAATAAAGATACGACCTCGAACGCGAGACTGCGATGTAGAGGTTGCCTTTCTTTTCCCCTAATTTCTCTAGCCGAGGTTAGGAGGGTATGCTGCTAATGCGAGACTGCGACGGGCAGATAACCTTTTAATTTCAACAAGCCTTCTCAGTTAGAAGTCGAGCCACACATCTCATGTGCATGTCTTTGTGCTTGCCATTTTCTTTAAATGCAAAGTAATTTATTTACTTTTACTCCGTGTTTTTATTGGCCCATGGCAATTTAGGGTAAGTTTTTCGAGTCCCAGTTTATATGCGATGGGAGAAGATGACATCCAGCTTATTCCCACTCCCAAGGCAGAGCTCGTCAAATGGTGGGGTCAATTGGACCAGTATGCCCAAGAGTGCGTGAAAGCCAAAGTCGGTCATCTTTTATCGTTGATCCAAATCCGTGTTCATCCCGAAGTCATACAAGCCATGGCACATTTCTGGTGCCCGAAGACGACTACTTTTATGTTTGGTGGGTTCGAACTAACCCCGACTCTGGAATAATACAGCATCATCACTGGAATGCCTCTCAAGAAAAAGCTTGTTAGGCCATCAACAGGCATTATCCCATTGCGTGGGTTAGCACGACTGTTAAGAACTAAAGTCCATGTTATGAGGCAAATTCTTGAAAACAACCATAATACCTGCCCCCTTTGCATTTTTGACTGTCTGTTTTGAAAATCAACCCATAACCCAAAAAAGCGATATTTTCCTCTTGGCCTTTTTCGCGTTCATCATTTTCCCCCATCAAAGAAATGTCATAAGTCCAAAGATGGCATGGATAGTTGATCAGATCTCAAGGAGGCAAAATTATGTCAATATGATTTTAGCTGAAACATTCTTGTCCCTCAATCGTTTTAAAGAAAACACAGAAAAGGTCATGCGGGTCTCCCCGGAAATTTTACAAGTCTGGTTCTTTTTTCACCTAAGCGAATTTCGATGCTTCATGCGATCATCTGAAATAAATGATGTCGAAAATCCATTATAGAAATTTATGGTTTTAGGACCATAC
This sequence comes from Eucalyptus cloeziana, assembly GCA_014182715.1. Classification (NCBI taxonomy): domain Eukaryota; kingdom Viridiplantae; phylum Streptophyta; class Magnoliopsida; order Myrtales; family Myrtaceae; genus Eucalyptus; species Eucalyptus cloeziana. Next base: position 21,556,012 of record CM024638.1, read on the forward strand.
ATTCCTAACCAAAGCTGTTTAAATTGGATAAACTTTCTAAGAGACCCAGCTCCTGAGGCGTTCCAATGGTGTGCTGGTTGGTTCCATGAAAAGAGAGCTTACTTTGCTTACAGACGCCGCCATCCAATTCCGTTGCTTGGTTTCACTGGCGCCATTTCTTATTTCCCATATCGGGTGGCATGACAGTATGAAGCCCTTCAAGAGATCCCACCATCTTTCAAGAGGAAGGCCCCTCCACTCCTTTTCACCCATCAAAGTCGTGAATACACATTTGAGATTAACATTATCGAGGAAACATGGAGCAGGTGTCATCGTAAAAGAATTGTGATACCTGAAGGGCTTGAGGGACAAGAAAAAGCCCACCACGCCTCTGAATCCTACATCCACAACCATCGTATCTGACAAAGTGGAAGCCATCGATCCCTCACCCAATTAGCGAGATCAGCCAGCATGAGCAAGCAGAACTTATACAAGGGGATTTGGGAATGGGCTGGATACATGTCTCGGAGCCAGTCCAAAAAAGCAAGCATCTGCGCAAGAACAAGGCTCACCGTCGTGTATAAAATAGCAATCATGTGTCCCTTAGTGTTGATATCGTGAAAATTCCGTCCCATTATTTAGGGACTTTTGTTTAATACATAGTATTTCCTTTTGTCATTTCAAGTTTTAAATGTCAGAAGTTTGTGGTCTATAAAATCCTCTTTTGATAAATAAAGAAACAGATAGACCATTGCCATGGGTCAATCTTTGTTTACTTTTATGCTCATTCATGATTTTTGCGACACAGGTAATTATGAACATTCGACTATCAGCCACCCCCGATGGCCTCGCGTGATAGGACCCGATCAGAATGATGTACAAAACCACCTCACCAACATTGAAGACGGCGTAGGACAGATGTCCATTGTCCTTCAACAACTCTCAAGACAAATGGAATCCACTCAAGCTAAACCCAACTCCATAACTGCTTTAAGCACACTTCTGGCACCTGCAAATTTGCCAGAGGATGACCAACAAGATAAACAGCTTGAAAAGATCATGAAAAAGTTGAGACAACTGCAGAGGCAGGATCCTATGGACTTGTCTAAATACATCGGCATTAAAATCCCCGAGGAGCTCAAAACACTGGAATGCGAAAGGTATGCTGATACCTCCCACCCAGAAACCTACTTACAGGCCTACCTAGTCCAAAGGATGATTCAATCATACCAATCAAACCTGACCGGCCCTGCCTTGCGATGGTACATTGTCAGGAAGATTAGTTCCCTTAAAACCTGGAGGCAACTAATCCATGTTTTCCACCAAGAATATAATATTGACATCAGCCCTAACATCGCCTTGCCCTACGAAGAACCGATGATCCCGGAATACGAGGAGCCATTAGGAGAAGAAGATGTCAATGAAGCCTTACATGATAAATGGGCGACTGAGCAACATCATATTACTGAAAAGTTTCCCACTGGGAAGGCAAGGAACCTGTGTACGAGATCAAAGACACGGAGCATGTTCAAGACTGGGGCATGACAAGATAGCTCCCCAAGCTTACTGCAAGAGCTAGGGTTCAAAGAATACCGTCCCCTATCAACATAGAAAGTGAAGCAGAGAGTGAAGCTTTAATATCTCTCATTCCCCTTGACAAAATCGAACTGACAAAACGAAGGGCTTTACTTAAAAGGTCTGGACCAGGAGCCAAGAAAAGAAAGCCTAAACAAATCAATTTGACATCTACCACTGAGTATAGGTGAAATTTGATTACTAGTGAGCCGCTGCACCAAAACTTCGAGCATTCTCTGGAATACAACTCTAAAGGCTACCGTCCTCTAGAGTACGACCCTAATGACTTCCAGTCCCTAGGATACACTCTCAAGGACTTCCAGTGTTATATAAATGAAGCTGACAACTCATCGTATAACTATTTCCTACCATCACACAGGGACGAAAGCCTGTCAGAAGAAGGAACATTTGTCCTTATCCGCTATAATCCCAATGAACTTCTAAACTTGTCACCTTACCATGAGGATAGCTCAAATGCTTCATCCTCGTTCGGTAATTTTGACCAAGAAGAAAGTAATGGGATAATCTCGGTAGAGTCCAGCTTCCCTAAAATACAAAAATTCACCACTACAATGAATATGCAATGGGAAAACCAGTGGCCTAACCAAGACATATCAGGCCCGTCTTGCCCTCATATGATCATGACCCCCAGCGAAGTATGGATACTTAATCTCCGCAAGTATAACGGCACAACTTGCCCCGTGGCTCATTTGTAATATCTCCATACTGAAATGAGTCAGTACTATGGCTCGATGTCATTCACAACTCAGGCATTCCAAGAAACTCTTATGGGGTCTGCATTGCAATGGTTCGTCACCGCAAGTATTTACCTCATAAAAGATTGGAATGAGCTATCTTCCACATTCTTGCATCAGTACCAAAACCAGATTGGAACTGAACTGCCTTGCGAGAGTTTGGCCCAATTCGGAAGAAGACCAATGGAAGATTTCCGAGCATATGCAAGGAGGTGGAAGGCTTTTATAATGCAAACCCACCCTCAACTGGCCGAAGAAGAATCGATAAAGCAGTTCATAGAAGCTTTACCCCATGAACATCGTTGTTGGCTGCATGGGTTACACTTCCGTAACTTCAACGAAATAGTCATCGCATGCGAATACTTCGAGTCTATTGGAGGCAAGGAATTCAAAGATGCTTGACTTCAGGCTCAGCACTATCAAAGTGTTCCTTTTCATAGGAGTTTTCATCGATTTTGCTTGTTTTTATGTTTCTTATCTAGTGTGCTACTGTTGTATTTTCCATTATAGTACTTTAGTGTACAGTTATAATATTTTGTTTTGAGAGCATGAGGCGGTACTCCAAACCAGCCCAGTGATGCTATCCGACCATGAAAATAAAATACCATCCAAGAAGAATACTGAGGGTTAGGCTTCCTCATGCTTTTTCTCCCCCAAAGACATATTCTAAAATAAAAATAAAAAAAAAATATTTCATCACCAAAAGCTTTCGTCAAAACAAGATGATAAATTTAACCATGTTTGTCTTTCTGACTCTCTCACTTTATGTCTCAGAATATCATCCCCTTTGACTTAGTGTAACAGAAAGCATTTAAAACTAGCACATCGTGTGAACAGACCGAGTTCAAGAACACCCTTTCAAGGAAGCAAGGGCAAACAAAAAGGATCATCCTGTTTCAAAGAAGGTAAGTCTTATTCCCTGAACATAATTTTGAAAATGATGTCCCCTCTCTTTTGTGTATAGGAAACGAAAGATAGGAGGTAACAGGCATAGGCATACGGTTAAACTCGAAGCATGCACATCATGGTAGCTCGAGGCAAAATAACCTCCCCCATGCTGCTTTCGACCTTCCCATTTTTGTAAGCCGTCCTCAGGAGCTCTGTGCACTCCACCTCACTCCTATCCAACTCCTTCTCAAGATGGAGCAATATCTTATCCCCCCAACATGCCCGAACAATTAGACGTTACAGTTTCTTTGAAGGGATTTCCAGCTTCGACAAGCCAAGAAGCGCAAGGAAGAAATTTCTTCTCTTCCTTTGAATTCATTACTGTCAATAGGGAGAAAATCCAGACAGTCAAGGCGATCTATAGCCTCCACTCCAGAAATGACTCTAGAGTCTGGAAGCTTCACTCCATGTTCCAGACACGTATTCTTCAAAAAAATAATCACCATCAGAAAACTGGAGGTTTTTGATTGTCCATCTCAGATTCCATAGAAGCTTGAGGTACGTGACTTTTTGCTCAATGCAATTATAGTTAAAGACAGAAGAAAAATTCCACAGAAGGAAGGCATTGAAGATGAATCAACGACCAGCAATCATGCATACAGGGTCACAAATGAGGAGAGCCAATCAAAAGAGACATTGAACTGTGTCAAAGACAAAAGGCCGTCATTGACACTCAAATATCCCTAGAAGTCAACAAATATAAACTCTGGGGAAGAGTAATTTGGTATCTTTTCCAATACTACCAATATCTGAACTCACTTTTGACACATTTTCTCCTATTGACAGGAAGCATAGGATTCAAAAAACAAGCTTAATGGTTAATTTGGCCAAATCAAGTGACCCATATTGATTTACCTAAAGTGGTATGAAAGGATGTGCCATCCAAGAGTCGATTTGGTTAAATGAAAAAAGAAGCGCCCTACGATCACCGTCAGTACCTCTAGTCAAGTAGTACCTGGGAAGAAGCAAAATGGTCCAAATTAGAGGGTTCAAATCCCCGACACGACAGCTAGCCACTGGAAAAAATAAAAAAAATAAAAAAAATTTCTCTTGCACCTGCAAATTACAAGAGAGCAAATGACCTAACGGAGTGAAAATTACAGGAATTGATATCCTCCTCGTACTTCAGGTCTATTCAAACATCTATAAACCAGTGAAGGGTAATGTTGTATCGCTTCCAAGTTATTCGACTCTTGAAAGAGCTTCTAACTAACATGATTCCTCTTGTTGGTTGCAGGATCACCTGATCGTCAAAGATGCAGAAAACAAATCAATGAGAGGCATGTCAGACTATGATAAACTCTCACAAGCCAAATGGCGTCTCAAGTATCGCCAAAGCAGATGACAGAAACCTTTCAGGCCTCAAATCAAGTGTGATTTTGGCCCTACTAATTGATTCTATCTTCTCTTCTGCAGGGGCAAAAGCAGAAAGGCCCGTCAAATCAATGATCAGATCCCCAACCCCAGCTGATCCTTCTTGTGTCATTTCCCTACTTAATAAGGACAATCCATTGACACCCATTTGTGAATAACTCTCTTGATGTTCAAAATTCAACACATTCGTAAATACAATTCCACCAAGTAAACACCCTTAAAGTTGTCAATAGGATTTCTTGAGTAGAAATCATTCATTTGTTTTAAGAGTACAAACTCTCTCATACTTAAAAAATGCTGCATGTCTTCTCCAAATGGATTTATGCATAATGACTTTGTCTGTCTAAAATCACTGATTCCATTGAGAATTATTAGAATAGACAGCTAAGTGGAGAATACAAGATTAATTGAGCATGTTGGATGAGGCGTGGCAGAATGATGACAGGCAAGCCATATCCTACACACTTATGAGATGAGTGTAGAAGATTCCATGACTGCAGGGTAAAGAGGTCTCTCGCAAATGGTACGATAACCAAAATAGTGAGAGGCATTTCATTGCTCACCCCCTATTGAGCCCCATACACTGGTGAAGCTTCTCTCATCAAAAATCACCCCATACTGGAGCATGTCAAAGGCAAGGCAAATCAGCATCACAAGGTGAAAAGAGGGATAGAAATTTTCTTGCTCGCACTTGCATCAATCTTCGAGTGTCTTTATTGCATATGAACACTCGCGTTAATTTAAGTGCCTTAGAATGACGAAGAGCAATTCCTTTTCTATGCATCTGCATACATTATACAACCCAAGTGAGTCTGTAATTTTACCCTCACATTGAGACAAAGTAGACGGTATTGCCATAACCTAGAATGCTGGTTGAAGATGAAGACTAAAAGTCTAAATAATAGTGCTTCAATTGAACTTGCCTAGATCAGTTCCTCAAGCAACAAAAATGAAAAAGCTAGATGGCATAAGAAAACAGTGTACCTGGTAAAAGCAGGGTCAAATGCCCATAAATGAAAAGTTGGAATAAAAGCAGGGGCATAAAAAAGCAGTATGCCTAGTAAAAGCAAGGCCAATACCCCCCAGTAAAAAAATACAACCAAGAAAAAGTTATGGTTGTAAAATCTCCATCTAATAGTAAGAAGAAAGACCAGTGGCGAATGCTGAGACAATCACCAACTCTCACCCTTCTACATGTGAGTCGAGTCTACAATATATTCCCATTGTAAAAAGTCTCCTCAAACTAGGGGCACTTCAATTAACGTGGGTTTTCATATGTGCATAAGTATCGCTCGAAGAAGTACGAGCAAGATTACTCTATCTCTTTTCGTAGGGTTCCTGACTTGTAAACCCAGAGATGATCGTACAACATTTTCGTCCATCAACTTCGACCTTGATGGTCCCCTTTAATGAGCTGCTGACCAAGTCTTCATCACAATTTCAACAAAGACCTCTGACATTGGTAAAGTCGTACCACTTGCGAGAATACTTGAGCCCCTGCTGACATGATGACAGTGAGAAGTGTGATCCTTATAAATCCTGCATCAATGGTCAGGATAAAATAGTCTTTCCATGAGAGTGAGTGAAAAGTCCTTTCAGACTGAAGGTCCCTCATCTAGCATGCTCAAGACATCTACATTCTAAATGAGGGTTGTCTTTCAAAATCTTCCCCAATGGAATTCAGATGATACAAAATTGACAAAATTGTCATGCATAAATCGCATTTGAATTTACAGCATATACAATCATTGTGTACATGTCTGCATATTGTGTAAATAGCAAACATATTCTCAGTAATCGGAGACATTGCCAGGTAAGCATATCCATATCCCCATCTGTCTTAAAGTACCTACCACTGTCCAGATACTCTCTTCTTGTCACTCGACCTATTCGAGTAGTCCCTTGAGTTTGGGTGCTTGCAGCGGTCTAAGTATCCCATTCTCTTTTAGTACCTGCCATTTGCTGGGTACTCCCTCTTATCGACACTCAACCTGTTCAAATTGTCCCTAGAGTATTGATATTTGCGACTGTCCAAATATCCCCCAGTTTTTGAGTGCCTGCCATTACTCAGGTACTCCCTCTGTTGACACTCGACCTGTTCAAGTTGTCCTTAAAATTTGGATACTCATGATTGTCCAAATATCCTCTTGTCTTTGAGTACCGACCACCGTTTGGATACTCCATTTCCGTGACACTTGACCTGTCTGAGTTGTCCTCAAGATTACGCCATTGAATACTAGCAGCTACTCAAGTATTCCACCACATTATGCGCCTGCGATCACTCAAGTATGCTTTCTTACACTTGGACCAATTGAGTGGTCCCTGATCATATCATTAAATATTTGTGTTCATCCAAATATTCCTCTACTTCGTACACATGTGTGCCTGCGACCATCCAAGTAAGCCTCGTGCTACATTCAAACCCCCAATTTCCAGGAGCTGAGAGACCTTCATGAATATGCGAGGTGCGCCCTCGATATTCCCCAATTGCCAGAAGGTGGGAGACCTTCATGAATATGCGAGGTGCGCCCTTAATATTCCCCATACCAGGAGGTGGGAGACCTTCACGAATATGCGAGGTACGTCCTCGATATTCCCAATTACCAGGAGGTGAGAGACCTTCACGAATATCCCAGGTACATCCTCGATATTCCCCAATCACCGGGAAGTGAAAGACCTTCACAAATATCCTAGGTACCAAGAGGTGAGAAACCTTCACAAATATGCAAGACCCATCCTCGATATTCCGTCTACCAGGTATTCTTTAGAAATTCGTACTTGTGATCATCCAAGTACCTCTTCAATGCCTGTGAACGTTCAGGCATCCTTCAAAGTCCGTACTTGTTACCATCCAAGTACTCTTTCAACACTTGCAAGCAATCGGGTATTTTCCAGCATCTAGTACTTATGATCATACAAGTACCCCTTCGACGCCTACAAAGGCCCAAATATCCTCCAAGTTAGTGCTTGTGAATATCCAAGTACTCTTTCAATGCCTGTGAATGCCCAGGTATCTTCAACAAATCAATGCCCTGAGAAAGGTCGGCACATCCCGAGAAAGGTCGGGTACCAACTGGTGTCATTGACTGAGATTAGGCACCCCACAAATCGATGCCCTGAGAAAGGTCGGTGCATCCCCCAAGAAAGGTCAGGTTCCAACAGGTGTCCTTGACGAAGATCAGGCACCCCACAAATCAATGCCCTGAGAAAGGTCGGTGCATCTCCCGAGAAAGGTCGAGTACCAACTGATGTCCTTGACTGAGATCAAACACCCCACAAATCGATGCCCTGAGAAAGGTCAGTGCATCTCCCGAGAAAGGTCAGGTACCAACTGGTGTCTTTGACAGAGGTCAAACACCCCCACAAAATAGATGCCATGAGAAAGGTCGGTGCATCTTCCCGAGAAATGTCGAGTAGCAACTGGTGTCCTCGATACAAATCAGGCACCCACAAATAGATGCCTTGAGAAAGGTCAACGCATCTCCCGTCACGATAATTGAAGAAAGGTTCGGATCCGAGACAAACCACTTACTGCTCTGACAGGCGACCGAAGAAAGGTTCAGGTCCTAGAAAAGCAATTTCCTGTCAAGGCGACCAAAAAAAGGTTCGAGTCCAAGACAAACTACTGATTGCTCTAACAGGCGACCGAGGAATGGTTCGGATCCTAAAGAAGCAACCTTCTCATATCACCAGGTAAGATGACGCCTTGATACTTGCCAAAACTCGGGGTTCACACCTTCTCTCACTCACTCCCGGTAAGTAACTCAAGGTATTTTCTTATTTGTCTTAGTTATATTGCTTTTTTTCTACATAGAATAATAGATCCCAAATAAAATATAATCTGCTACGCATACACGGATAAAATTTAAGCATCAGTTTGTCTTTGAATGCAACTTCTACGAGCTCACCTTCAAAGAGGGGCAGTTATTGACGCCTAAAATTTCCTTTTAATTAATTAGATTTTACTTTATTTTATTTTAGTTTATTTTATTTTTTTCGGATAATAAATAAATAAATAGCAAAAAAAAAACAAAAAGAAAAACAAAAAAGAAGAGTAGCGGGCAGCTCCCCCAGTGGGCCTTCACGGCTCGAGCGCAAGGCCCGGCCCCCTTCGGGTCTTCCCCTTCCTCGCGCCTCTGCAACTCGTACGCGCGCACGCGCAAGGGGGGGTGCGACGCCGGAGGGAGATGGACGAACGGCGACGCACGTGGAGCAGAGGAGCAGCTGGCGTCAGATGGGACACTAGTCCAGCCGTCAGGAGCCGCTCGGCGCGCGAGGGGGACCGGCGGTCGAAGTTTCGTCAACCGGCCACCCCCTCACTTATAAATACCTAGGCACTGCCTCCGTCGAAGGGCACGCATTGGCCAACAAACTCCGAGAAATCCCCTGAGAGACTTCGGGGAACTCAGAGCGAGCAAGGGAGAAACGATTGGGTCGCGAGCTCAACAGCCTCCCTCCGAGAGACTTCGGGGGAGACCGGCGGCGAGCGAACCCAGATCCAAGAGCTCGCGGCCAGAGAGAGAGAGAGAGAGAAATCGAAGCCGTCGCGCACCCTCCGTCGCCATCTCCGCCGCTCACCGTCCGCCACCCCGCCACAGGTAACCGCTGCCATCGCCATCACCCGCCCCCCGTCACTACAATCGCCGTCGTCGCCGCTGCATCCGCTCGGCCCTCCCCTCCTTGGCGCCACGAATCGGGAACCCCGGGGTTCCCGATTTTTCGGGTCACGACCTAGGTCATCGGGTCGAACCCGGGTCGGGAACCGGGCGGGGTTTCGCCGGTTCCCCCAAAACGATGCTATTTTCAAAAAAAAAAAAAAAAAAAAAAGGGCCCGTCAACGTTTTGGATGGTCGGCCCCTTTTTTATTATTTTATTTTCAAAAAAATCAAAAAATAATTTATTTCGAAAAAAATTATTAAAAAATATTTTAATTTCCAAAAAATCGAAAAAAAATATAAAAAAATATTTAAAAAATATTTTATTTTCCAAAAAAAATCAAAAATAAAAAATATTTCATATTTTCAAAAAAAGCCAAAAAGACTTGTATTTTCTATAAAAAAAAAAAGTCCAAAAAGTCCCTTTTATGTCCAAAAAATAGAAAAATACCTAAAAAATGTTTTCCTCCCCAAAAATGCATGGAAAGTCCCTAAAGCATCCAAAAAACCTAAGGGTTTAAATAAAATTAGGTACCGAAAGGGCATTAGTGATTAACTAGTGTAATCAAGTCCCCGATCCTAATTTCTCTGGTTGCGTAGGAGCGAATATTTCTCCCAATATTTCGCATGGGTCTCTAATCAACCCACTCCAAATTGATTAGTGGCGACTCCGTTTTAAAAAATCAACTTACAGGTTAAATACTTAGACTATTAAAGTCGTGAATTTGTGGACTTGGGAGAGTCCAGGCTTAATAAATTTAGTCGAGCCATTAGCCTCTACAAACTCTGATTCGGCAAGAAATTGAGCCATAAAACAACAATACGTAATTGCGAGTCCTAGGGACATAGGCCAGAAAAAAAAATGGCCTTAAAAAGTTTCCACACACGTCGTGGTGTCTAAAATCATTTAGTTTAGCTTTTGATCATAAATCAATATCAACTATATTGGGTTTGCCAGGAAATGACTATTTTAGCTTTTGATCATAAATTAAGAATTGCTCTCCTTTCTATGCTTCCAAACTAATGATTCTGCTCTCTATCAAATGCCCCATGATTTTTTTCGATGTCAAGGTGAAATATGGATGATGGACAACATCCGATGGTACATAAGCTAGGCTATAATATATGAAATTTCAGATTCCAATTGGTACATAAGCTAGGCTATAATATATGAAATCTCATTTTCCAAAAATTGGAATCTGAAATATGATTAGGTCACTACTGGAGGATGTGAATTGCGATTTACCTTAGAAGGTACAAACCCCTTCGCCAATCCAGTAGAGCATCGGCTTCTACATATCAAGACAAAGTTTACATATTTCTAGTACAATTACATCCATCAAGAGGTGACTTATCCAAGCACCACTCACGCCAACCCACAAACCATTTACACCCACCAAAGTGCCTCACAAAAGACCAATATAACCCACACACAATGCTTTCAAGGGCCAACCCCATCTTCTCTCTCCTCCTCAGTCTGTTGTCCACTTCCCCCTCAGAGAAAGTGGCAACGGTGGGATGCTCTGTTCATGTCTGAAGAAGTTGTCCGGGTCGACCTTGGTCTTCACTTGGACCAACCTATCGAAGTTCTCCTTGAAGTACTTGGCGCCCCAGACAGTGGCCTGTATGAAGCTTGTCCCGTTCTTGTTCATGCCCAAGTCAAGGTCCCTGTAGTTCACATACGCCTCTCTAGGAAACATCGAAACGTAAGGGGCCATGTAGCTGTAGAGCCTCCGGATCCAGTTCATGTGCCTGGTGGCATCCTCGTTGGCATCGTTCCAGAGGCTCAGGTACTGGATCATGAAGATGGTGCCCTTGCGGTGTGGGAACGGTGCCGAGGACTCTGACATCTTGCTCATCATCCCGCCGTACGGTGTCCATATCATCAGCGGGTTGTCCTCCTGTACCAGCCTCATCCACAGCCCCTCCAGGGCGGTCTCTGAGATGGTGTCTCGGACGAAGTCCGACTTCGCCTTGAAAAAGTTCTTGAATGTGGACTTCCCCTGGAGGAGGACCTCAGGCGGTGTCCCGCTTGGGTACCCAGCGATGTACAGGACTGATCTGATCCAACTCATTTCGAAGCAATCGCTCCTCATGAGTCCCAATTCCGGGAAGCTGTCTTCCATCACCTTAAGGAGTCGGTCAGCGGTCCCTAAAAAGAGGGCATTGTACGACGTGCTCACAGTTCGGTTGGCTTTGCCTCCGCCGGCGCTAGCCGCTTGGATGATCACCCTGATGAATAGGTCCTCGTCTAGCGTGTCCACCACTTGTTGCCACCGGTGCAGGAGCTTCGTTGCACCTTGTTCCAAAGTCTTTGTTACCGTGAAGACAGTCACCGTCGAGGGGACTGGTACCAACTTTATTTTCCAGTCGAGTATTATGCCAAAGCTCGCTCCTCCACCACCTCTAATGGCCCAGAATAGATCCTCTCCCATCGCCGCCCGGTCCAGAATTCGGCCATTCACATCGACAATCCGAGCATCCAGCACATTATCCACCCCGAGGCCATACTTTCTCATCATAGAACCATATGCCCCGCCAGTGATGTGTCCCCCGACACCAAGACTTGCGCATAGACCTGCTGGAAAGCCGTGGATTCGACTCTTCTCAGCAATTCGGTAGTAAACCTCCCCTATCGTGGCCCCCGCCTGAGCCCATGCGGTGTTGTCCGCCAGATCGACAGTCACGGAGCGAAGCCTGCTCAAATCCACAATGATGAACGGGGTTTCGGTCTCAGACACGTAGGACAGGCCCTCATAATCGTGCCCCCCACTCCGGACCCTCAGATGGATCCCGAGCTCCTTCGAGCAGATAACAGCGGCCTGGACATGGCCTTCGATCAGTGGGGTGAAGATGAACTCGGGCTTCGGCATGGAAGGCAAAAGGTAACGGAGATTCTGCGCAGACGATTGAAGCACCGCGCTGAAATTGGAGCTCTTCTGGTTGTAGAAGGTGGAGAGCGGCACGACGAGCTCAGAGTTGAGGTTGAGGCACCGGACGAAATCATCTTGAATGGTGCTCGAAACTGAGATTAGGCACGAATGTGATATGAGAAGCAGTAGGATCAACGAGAGCGCGGAATGAATTGAAGGGGACATTTTTCCTGGGAGGGTGTGTGTTATTCGGTGGAATGTGCTCAGCAGATGGAGCATCACAAATGGCTTTTATACATGCTTATGAGGATTTCAGGCATTTTATGTGGCGTGCTTATGATCGTAACGTGGGATTGAGTTAATGCAAACGTCACGCTAAGGTTCATTCGTGTACACTTGAATTTGGGTCCTACGTCGTTGTCGAAACAGAAAATTTTCTTTTATAGTGCCACTGTGGTTCCGACATACAAGGAATTGGCCGGTACCACCATCGGTCCGTTACTGATTCTAGGAGTCCTACTTTGTAATGGGACAAGCAATCTTTTGAAAATCTTTCACTTTTCAGAGCATTACCTTTCCTCGCGGGAAGGAGAAATTATTGTGTTGGTAGTACATATGCTAAATCGAATTTAGATAGCTGAAAACTGTAAAACCTATCCACCACGTCAACTGAATGACTTCCTGTCAAAATGAGTTCTTCAGCTTTTCACTTTCGAATTTTTACGTATTTTTTTGTGCTTTTCCAGTTCCGATGCTTTTCACTTTGATCATCGTCATGACTTTCATGGCAGGTCTAAAGTGCCGCTAATTGCGATAAGATTACTACAAAGATAAATCGATTTCGGCATAAGAGCTAAAGGCAGAAGAATAAAGGCATTAGCAAGCAATAAGCGGTAATGGGTCATTATGTTCCCCACTAAAAGATGGCACCAATATTCTTTGCATAGAAAGCTGTGTCCCTTTCAAAATTAAATCGTGGACTCCATTTGTTTCACAAAAAAATAAATAATTTATAAAATATTTTCCTAAAAATAATTTTTTGTTACTTGAAATAATTTAGTCAATCATTTTTTAAGAATAAATATATTGAAAGTTGTAAAATTTGTCAGCAAATTGCAATTTAATTATAAATTTACAAAAAGTACAATTAAGTTCTAAAAGTTGTTACGAAAGTGCATCAAATCTTAAAACTTTCAAAAAATGTAATCAAGTCTTAAAATTTATCAGATTAGTTAAATCTAGTCCTTTTATTAATAGCGTTTTTGAAAGTTTAAGAATTCGATTGCACTTTTGTGATAAGTTTTAAGACTTAATTGCATTTTTAGAAATTTTTATGACTCAACTGTACTTTTGTAATAAATTTTAGGACTAATTTGTATTTTTTGAAAGTTTTAGGACAAAATTGCACGTTTTAGGACAAAATTGCACTTTCGTGACAAGTTTTAAAATTTATAGTGCACTTATCCCAATTTTTTTTAAATTATTGACAATAATAAATGTCTAAATATTTTCGTGCACAATGAAAATACTTTTTAAACATTCATTTTTGTGAGTGACATAATCTATCATATTTAGAAAAATATTTCCAAATCATTGTTTGCCCCAGTCCAATTATTCATCACTCACGTGATGGATAATGACTTGCTTTTGCTTCGAGGTTTTGGAAAGATTGGTCCAAAAGCAATTTGACCCAGAATTGCCATTAAAAGTTTCTAATAGATTTGCCCATATGGTGACAATGGCACTGCATCAGTTTTACGTCAACTAGGTTTGGACGGGCGACGTCTAAGGTCGGCAACTAGGGTTTTCAAATCATGTGTCGGTTCCTGCTTGGCGTAAAAGTCTCATCCATGAACAAATAGAAAACGCCTCTTAACGGGCAAGTCTGGGAATGGTACCTTAGGCGTCAAACGTTTGGAGAAGCAGCTTAATTAAGAATTTTTTAAAATCAATTGTTGTTGTCTTTTGGCGAAAAATAATAAATCGAAAGCTATGATTCTTTTTTATTATGAGTGTTTTCTTTTTCCGTAGATTTCCTTTAGATAGGAATTACCGTGTGCCCAAGGTCCACGATAAGTAAATTTAGATCCTTTGTCACTATACCTATTTATCTATGTATCTATCAATGGCAACGATAGTAAAGAAAAATTCTTCAGCTGTTTAACTCCATGACATCGGCGGATTTATGAGTGTTTCTCGTTGGAGTATGATCTGACACAAGATAATGTAACAACTATATTTATATTCGAGGTCTCTTTTAAAATGAGAAGTCACGTAAACGTGAGATAGGTGTATCTCTTCGACAATTACTTTGTACTTGTGTCCATATTTTTCAGGTAATTAGTGTCATATTTGTCGAATTAAGTTTATTAGAAAATTTTCATCCGAAAGGTTAAAAAAAAAATGGTCCGTTAAAGATAATATTTTGTACCAAACGTTGCTCGTAATTCAACCTGGTTTAAAATCCTCTATCTTGGCTAGAGGATTTGAGAGTGTGTATCTTAATCCAAGAGTTAGATGAGAACCTTATATTAGGCATGTCTATTACATTAAGGCTCTATTTGGTCGTCTGGATTTTTAATCAAGATTGGAGGGATTTTGTTTGTCCTATCCATTGTTAAAATTGAGTATTTCAACATCCTATTATGTCCATTGTTTGTATGAATGGCATATTAGTGCAAATGAACAAAAAACTTGCACAAACGAAGATGATAAGAATCTCTCACGACAATCTTGCCAATTTCAATTTTTATTTACTTAATTCTTTTTATTTTTCCCTCTCTTTTGTTCATTTCTTTTTTCCCTTGCCATCATTCTCTTATAAAATTTTATTAAATACTAAACTATACTAATATACCTAAACTTTGTAATAAATATAAATACTAAATATATATTTGTATATATTGAAGTTATATTATAAGATAGAAAGAAATTCAAATATATAAATAAAAATATAAATAAAAAACGAAATTGTTGTTATTTTTTTGTTATTGAATTTTTATATAAGAACTCAAATATTTTTTATATTCAAATATTTTTTATTTTTTTAATTTAGAAAGTTTGTTATTCAAAAAGAATAACTTTTATATCATTAATATTAAAAATCCTATTCATCTTCATCATACCTCCTCCATGGAATTGTTTTATCCGAATTATATCTTCCTTAAATTCAACTTTATTGTGTTTTGGGGAAGAACTAAATACAATTTTATCATATCCTAAATTTTATCATAGCTACCAAATGTATGCTAAGAGTTTGTATACTTAGCATATAAGAACAATTAAAACATTAATCAGTTGCACGAAAAATTAGATAGGGGGCCTTTGTGTCAAACCTAGGATGATGCTGTTATTCTTAGAAAAGCCCAAATCCGAGGACTTTCTTTCTTTGTCGGGTGCTGATTCAAGCTTTTCACGTCCACTTTCACCCAAAAAAAAAAAAAAGAAAAAGAAAAATCATGCGCTCATAACTTTGTCAATTACCCAACCAAAGAGGGCAGTCACTATAGGTTCCATATGGTTTTCAATTGTTCTTAGAATGACAATTTCACAATACCTTCTTTGGACAGTATACATCCATTTTTATGGGTTGTTCAAGTGGTAAGGGCTTAGATTTGAAAACTGTCCTAATCGCACAAATAATTTCTGGCCATGCTTTCGAGTGCAGATTTGTGTTGTCTCCGATCACGGGATTGGGCAACTGCCACTTTTGACGGTGATTCATTAGATGCTCAAAGTGCCCTGAACATCCGCGGACATCTCGTTGATTTAAAAAGTAAGAAAAGACAATAAGCATCAATTTTATTTCATGTTGGTCGAATGTCATTTTCGAATCAACAAGAGAATCCACCTGGCCCACCGAACAACAAGGTGTATCTCATATGTTTTCCGGGGACGCTGGCATTTAAACTTTTCAGACCGCAACATTTTGGAGAGTCTGTCTCAGTAAAGGCGTGCTCATCTGTAAGAGTTACCAACTAGTCAGATAAGATCAATATATTGGATTTGCCTGATGCACCTTTAAAGAATCTGCTTCCCATTGCCGGAGAAGGTTCGTTCATGGCCGCTTTGACCTGGCCTCCAAAATTCACCATGGACGAGCCATAGTTGAAATATTGAAACAGTTCTCTCAGCCGGTATCCAACGGGAGAACGCCCACCCCCAATGGTAAACCTTCAGTTTGCAATCTCAGACCCTATCATGAAAATGTTGTTGGGAAAATTTGTTTGGTGAAGAAGAAAGAGAAGTAATAGTAGATTATTGATACTTTGATGGATGATGACAGTCACTGTCCTTAAGGTATTATTTGCCCCCACTATTGCTGCTGCTGGGTTTAGAATAAATATACCTCTAGGATATACATCAAAACCGCAAAAAAACGAGTTTAGCAATTACTCAATTTCTCTCTTGGAATTTCACTTTGAATATGTTAAGATTGCGTGTATGAAAAGAGAAGAAGAGGAAAGCATTTAGGAACAGTTGTAGTTATTATAAATCATATGTAAATTAATCTCCATTCATAAACAACCAATCAATACACCTCTTGGAAATATATACCTTATCACCAATCATTACCACTCTTCATATCAAGAATAACTTTCTTTCATAACTACGAATAATATCATTTTAGGATGGAGAGTCATCTTTTTCATAACCAAGAGTCACTTTTTATCTTAAATAAGAGTCACGTATTCTCTTAACCAATAAATATCTCTTTTATGATAACAAACTGTTTCAACAACTATTGACTTAGTTAATTTGTTGCGAGAAGCGGTAAAATGCATCAAGCGGTGCATACGGTTACATAGCTTAGTTAACATGATTGGAGTTGAATAATTTTGCCAAATGATCTTATGAGGAAAGAAAATGCGACATGTCAATTCAGAAATGGTCAAATGCAGGGCTGTCGAGTGAAACACGGCCTTCAAAACCTTTTCCAATCTTAGGAGTCCATTTACCAATCTTAAAGATATATCGGAAGCCAAAGCTGGTTTATGAAGAATGTATACCCTCAATACCAAGCAACTATATTGGACAAATCAAGTAAACGTAAGCGTAAAAATATATTGTATATGAAATAGATGATGGCTCGTCAGTTATATGGGTACAAATACAAATAGGAATAGTCCTTGTTTCATAAGAATTAACAAGTGAGCATGTATTAAGCATGTGTCCCGAGTTTAACATCGTGTACCAAACTCAAAAGGATTGAATGAACTCCAGAATGGGGCAACCTGCTTTAAGGAAGGTTCGAAACTTGGACTTTGAGTCAACGATCGGGTTGCAATTACCCTGATATTTTCCTTTTTATCTCTTTTGACTTGGTCAAAAGTGGGGTTGAATGGAAAAAAAAAGGAAAGAAAGTGGACTTCAGCCGGTAAAAAGAGAAATGCACGCATGAACGGAAAAGGGAAAGAGAGAGGAGAGAGAAAGAAGGAGAAAAGAAAAGAGAAAAAAGAAGAGAGAGAAGGCTAAGAGGGTTTTGTGCACACTCGCCATGAGGACGCCACCAAGCTAGATTTCCTTCAATTCACAATGCTCAAATTGCAAGATTATTGGCTCGGACAATTATGTTGGTTGGTTTTAGGCATTTTTATGTGAGTAGTGCTAATCACTTCTTTGATTGTGTAAAACCCATGCCTTGAAGTAATAGTGGTTCAATATATATTACCTAAGCATAAAACTAGATGGTTTACAAATTTTTTATTGTTGTGAGATGCTTTGATAAACCTTTCTTGAAAGTTATCTGTACTACTTTGTGAATCTAATTTATGAGAGATCTAAAATGATTTGAGAAATAATTTACAAAAGGAGATTCTAACCAATGAACTGAGTTGTGAAAGATTATGTATTTTGATTTGTGAAACCAATTTATGATACGGAATCTGGATTTTTTTGTGGAAAAAATTGAGTTGTGAAAGACTCTATGTTGTGGGTTGTAAAATCAATTGTGATATGGACTAGTCAAGAACTAAGTGTTACATGGTGACATGAGTCTTGTGGGAACCACTTCTAAGGTCTTGTACTATTGATGTGTGTTGGTCAAAGACTAAGTGCTACATAGTAATGCGAGTCTTGTGAGAGTCACTTATAGTTATAGGGTCTTGTACTATTGATATGTACCAGTCAATGACGAAGTACTACATGGTAACGCGAGTCTCATGGGAATCACCTCAAGGGCTAAGTGTTATGCAACAACACAAGTCTCATGGGAGCCACCTCTATGGCCTAGTAGTGTTAATATGTGTTGGTCAAGGGCTAAATGCTACATGATGTCACGAGTCTCATGGGAGCCACCTCTAGAACCTTGGACCATTGATATATGTTGATCAAGAACAAGGTAAGTTTTACAAAAGCCACCTCTAGAATCTTAAATTGGACATTGAGCGTGGAATTGATCATTGATGTGTGATTTGAGATTGGTCAATAGAATAGACTATTAATGTATAATTTGATGAGATTGATTAATGGACTTGATCATTAATGTTTGAATCATGGTGATGGATTAGATAAGTATTTTTTATTTGTATAAATCTTTGTTAAAATGAAATAACTCATATTTGATTTGATACGGATATTATATATATGATTTGATTAAAAGAGATGCACTACTTACGAAGCTATGGTTGCTCATTTCTTTTCTCTTTAACTTTTTTAGGTTCCTTGATTAGTAGTCAATAGTACGAGAACACTATCGTTGGGGACTTTTGGGCTAAACGCATCTTTAGGACCATCGAAGAGCCGGACTTCAGCTGTGCTGAACTGCTTTTCTCCACACTATGGATTATAGACATCGATGAAGGTTTGTGCTCCATGCAGAGAATCATTTGGAGGATGTACCATGGTGAGATATGCAAACTAGAAAGTAAAAAAAATTGAAGTATGCAATATCACTTAAAGTGCACATATTGTGTAGCTACAAGATATCCGTTAATTAATTTCTGGTGGGGTATATATCAGCATTAGTCAAATTTTTTAAAAGCTTATTATGGTAGCTTTGGACATAAATGACGTCCATATACTTTCTAGAACACAATTAAGCTGTAACTAGCCCTCCAATACGCTCATGTTTGAATAGTTTATTTTTAGTTTCTAGTTTAATTTAACCTATAGAGAACAGAGATAATTAAGATTTAAAAAATTTAAACTCTCTTTTCATCTATTTAATAGAAATACTCCGGTAAGTTACTTAGAAAAAAAAAAACTGAATTATTAGGAAGAAGATAATCCTTTGAAGAGATTGGTTGACATTTAAGAATGATTCAGGATTTTGGAAGCTATCAATAAATAAGGATCAAATATAAGATAAAGCATTTGATAAACTTCATATAACTCGAGTAACGTATTTTGTGTAGATGTTGAATTGTTATAAAAACGTGGAAAAAGAAGCGCAATAAACAATAAGGTTTCGGCTCATAATAGCATACTTATAACACATGGCAAATTTAGTAAAATTGAGTAATCTAAAAATTAGTTTACTACTGGAGAAAGGAATGAAACGAGGAGTAAATAAAGGAAGTAAAAAATTTGTTTCACTAAATAGTGACGGTAAAGGAAGTTTTCACCACCTTATGTTTTTATAGAAGCAAAGAGTCATGTTCATATATTCAGTTAAATTCACGAAATTTAAGTAATCTAAAGTACTTAAATTCTTGTAAGCACAATATCATCTATCGATACGAGTTTCTCATGGACTTTGATTTTCCAAGGGGTGATTAACATAGCATGTCAATATTTGAAACGCACAAGAAATAGATTGTCAAAGTGCACGACTGAGTATAGTTATATCTCAATCTATAAACTTCAAAAAATTTATAGATTGAGTAATGCAATTGACTACAAAATTAAAATAATTAAAATGCTTACATGATTGCTCGGAGACCCATTTGGTACAAGATTATGATTCTGTAGTTATGTCTTCTTAAGAGATTTTTCTCTTATCAGATCTTCTCTCGTCGTTCTACGAATGGGGACAGTTTCCTCGGGACAGCCATCGAAAACATGTAATGTCTCTTGTTGCATAACTTGCGACGTCGTTTCCCTCTTGGCTCCATCCGACAAAAAGATAGGGTTTCTCTATTCAAACATTTATAATTGCTTTCAACAAATACATTGTATAACAAATTTCAACACAGATAAAATGCACAGTACTTCCTATATGATATGATTCGGAATTTCATTTGCTTATAATGCAAATAAATTGACAATGCAATTGATCGATAGCTAAAGTGGATATTAGTATTTAGTTGCAAGCATATGTTTTTTTAATTAAAAAATTTAGACTACCCGCTCACCAAGAACAATAGTTTTCGATTTGTCCGATTATTAGTTGGGGTACTTTTTAATTTTCAATAAAAGTACAAGTGCAGTACACTAATCATTGAATAAGATTCAATACTTGCAAAGTTCTTTTTTTTTTTTTGGTCGAAAAAGATAATAAATTGCGATTCACGTAGGAAAATAGGAACAACCCTTAACTAGGGCTTCATTACGAAGAATGTCTATCATAAGTTGAGGAGGAGAATTGATCCAATTAGGTGAAAGGGACCCTCTTCCATGGGCCTTGGTGGCCCAGTCAGCTAGGGCATTTGCTTCCCAGCAGCAGTGCTTCACCTTGAGGTTTCGGAAACATTGCAACAGCTCTTCGCTTTCGGCAAAGAGGGCACGGCACTCCCATGGTGGCGGACGACACAGATTGATTGTTTCCACCAGAATGAAGTTTATCATATTCCAACAACAGGTGAGATTCAGTTCTTTGTTGCTATAATAGATCCTTAAGAGTGCATAATAATGCTTGGATCTCCGTCTTGAGAGCAGAGGATGCTGAAACGCTGCGGGTGAAGCCTCCGATCATACTGCCGGTGTGATCTCAAGCGATGCTTGCTATCGTACCCATTTGATTCGCAATAGGGAAAGCTCCGTCCAAATTAACCTTCATCGTGCCCTGTTGCAGTGGAAGCCAAATTTGATTAGGGTTCAGCCAGGTGATGCGATTTCTCAATTCCTGCTGCTGAGTGCTAATCTGGAGATGAGCCAGGGCGAAGGTTGTTTCAACAAGTTGGTCCAGGTGTGTGCGTTGATGGCAAAACACAAAGTGGTTCCAAGCCTTCCAAATTTCCCAGAGGAGGCCTGCAATATACTCAAATGCTGGTATGTCCCTTTTCTATTTTAGTAAATCAGCTATCCATGCATCAATTCGGTGTGTGTTTTAAGCTGAAGTGTTGATCCGTACTTGAGAGTGGTTCCATATACATTGTGTCCAGGGGCAGCACAAAAATAAATGTTCTGTAGTTTCGGGGGAGTTAGAGGAACAGAGTGTACATACTGGGTCAACGATAATGCGTCGTCGAAAGAGATTGTCCTTTAATGGTAATGCATTTTGGCATATAGACCAAAGAAAGTTGCGTATTTTTGGTGATGTTTTAACTTTCCATAGCTACTTCCATACATGCTCGAGTGTGTGATACGAAGAAGATGCTTGAGGGTGTACCATTCTAAGTGCTATCTGTTTAATGAAGTTGTATCCGCTCTTAACAGTATAATTACCATCCTGTGTCCCTGTCCAGATCTGTTTATCTGCTGTTGACACTGGCCAAAGTTTTAATTGTAGTATTTCCCTAACAATGGGTTCATCAAAGGTGCGAGTAAGGAGCTCCACATTCCAGTCATTCTGCACTGAACAATTGAAACCTGCTACTGTTTCAGGTTCATTTCTGGTTGCTGGCCCACCAAGAATTCCAACAGGTAACCATTTGTCCTCTCTAACCTTTATCGGTTGGCCATTACCTACTGACCATTGAAGCTTTTTTATAATCGAATCTCTGCCTAACAGGAGACTCTGCCAACCCCAGGAAGGTCTATTCCCCCTGTCAGCATGCTAGAAGTTTTTGGAATGAAAATACAAGGCTTTAAACACTGGACTCCACAATGACGATGGATCTTGAAAAGTCGCCAAGCCTGCTTTCCCAGAAGGGCTTTATTAAAAGTAAGTAGGTCTTGGAACCCCATCCCTCCATTGTCTTTATTCTCTTTCAGTAGATCCCAGCTTTTCCAATGTATTCCAGATCTGTTGCTATTGTTTTGCCACCAAAACCTTGATATTTTCTATTCAACAGACTTGCATATAGATACTGGGACCTTAAATATGGACATTGCGTACTGTGGTAGTGATTGAACTACTGATTTTAACAAAATCTCCTTCCCCCCTTTTGAAATGAAATTTTCTTTCCACCCTTCCAATTTCGCATTTACTCTTTCAAGGATCCAAGTAAACATGTCCTTTTTAGATGAACCCCAATCAAAAGGTATCCCTCGGTATTTACTTGTTTTGTTCAGAATTGGCACCCTTAGTTCGCTGGCCAAGTTTATCTTTAGTGGTTGTGGGCACGATTTCCCCATAAACAGACCAGATTTATTCCTGTTAATCTCTTGACCTGTAGCTAGATAATACTGGTTTAGGATATTTGCTAGATTTTGGCATTCCCTGGTTCTACCCTCCAAGAAAAAGATAGCATCATCAGCAAAAAAGAGATGGGATAAAATGGGACACCACCTGTTAAGTTTAATGCCACTAAGAGTGCCCATGTTGACTGCTTGTTGCATAAGAGTGGAGAGCATATTGGCCGCTAGGATGAATAAGTAGGGGGAGAGAGGGTCGCCCTGTCGAAGTCCCCGAAATGGATGAAAATAAGGTAAATGTTCGCCATTAAGCTTTACACTGAAAGAAGTAGTGGAGACAGGCATCCAAGAAATCCCACTCCACCCTATCATAGGCTTTCTTCATATCCAACTTTAGGATCGCCTGAAGCTTTTTCTTTTTGTTTTGAATCTTTAATTGATGTAGCACCTCATGAACTATCAGGATATTATCTTGTATTTGTCTTCCTGACACAAAGGCACTCTATTCTTTGGAAATTAACTGAGGTAGGCAATTTTTCAGGCGATTCGCTAAGACTTTTGATATGATTTTATATAGAAAATTGCATAAACTAATTCGGCAAAATTGATCTAACCTCCTCGGGGTTTGAAATCATGGGGATCAAAGATATTGAAGTCCTATTAATGTCAGCTGGCAGCACCCCTATTATGAAAAAATTTTGAACTAATCGAAAAATATCCTCCTGTATAATGTCCCAGTGGTTATGATAAAAGAGCCCATTCAACTCGTCAGGTCCTGGGGCTTTCGTGGCTCCCAACTGAAATGTCGCCTGTTTTACTTCCTCCCTTGTAACTTCAGCTGTCAATTGTGTATTCATTGCAGCCGTCACTACTCGAGAACATTGCGCTAGAATAGGTCCAAAATCCCTATGTCCCACTGAAATGTAAAGATCTCGAAAGAAATTGAATGTACTGTTTTTCACCTATGTTGGCTCTCGGATCCATTCATCATTTACATCCTTTAGTATGCTGATTTTGTTGCTTTTCCACCTTTGGATAGTTGTTGCGTGAAAGAACCTCGTGTTTTTGTCCCCCCACCTCATCCATTTAATTCTGGAACGCATCGCCCAGTAATGTTCTTCCTGTAACCATATGTTATGTATTTTTTCCTTCAATGAATTGACATAATCATTGTTGTAATTGCAAACAGGTTGGTTAGTACATTGCTGGGGTTGCTGCTTAAGAAGAGCTATTTGATGATGACCTGCTCTAAACTTCAATTTGCTCCAGTTAGCCAGCGCTACAGTTGTAGCCCGGAGCTTCTGAGAAATAGTGGATTGAGCAAGTGATAAAGAGGACCAGGTTTCTAAAACCACCCTATGGTAGTCAGCATCTTGCAGCCAATAAGATTCAAAGGTAAAAGTCTTCCGCCTCCTTACTGAGCCTAAGGCGAGAGTAAAGCTTGAACTTCAGCATATGCATAGGCCATTCGCCATTCTATATTACATAAAGCTCGATCAAGCCTCTCTTTAACAACTGCTTCTCCACTTCTATTGTTCACCCAAGTATAGGCACAACCCTTTGTCTCCATATCCATCAATGCGCAATCATGTAATAATTCTCTGAAAGAGTGTAATCTATATGGCTCAGCTGGTTTCTTTCCTACTTTCCCCCAGTGATGTAAAACCTCATTAAAATCACCTATACACAGCCATGGCATAGTTTGTAAGTGGCTGAGTGGCCTCAAATCCGCCCATAAAAACTGTCTCTGATGATAAACCACATGTGCATGCAGACAGGTAATACACATAGGGGATACACTCCTATCTTCAGAACATACAACATCAATAAAATGCGAATTGTGAGCATTAATAGTAAGAGAAATATGGTCCGTCCAAAAAAGAACCATCCCTCCAGCCAAACCTAAAGGATTTACTACAAAACTTCTATGATAGTTCAGCCTCCTCTAAATTTTCCTAACAACAAGTTCTTGATTCCTTGTCTCCATCAAAAAGACAATATCAGGCCGTTCTTGAGCCACTAAGGCCCTTAGAGCTTGAATTGTCAGGGAATTGCCCAATCCCTGGCAGTTCCAGCTTAGTATTCTCATTTGTCAATTGGTGGATTGTTCGGGCAAGCCACCACAGCCTAATCATTGGCCCTTTCGGCCTCAAGTATGGGAGTATCCAACAGAAGACTTTCATCTAAACTTTCTGGTAAGATAGAACGCGAGCCATAAGGAGAAAATCTCTTGACTTTCTTTTGGGGAGTTCAAGGGGCAACAAAAGTTTACAATTATAAGTGATTATGTAATTGATAATCGAACCAGCTTTTACCAACTGATAGAGATTATGCAAATGCACAAATGCATGGAGACAAGTGATAAGCATCGAAGTTCTTATATGTCTCAAATATTTCCAATAAATTATCCAAAAGAAACTATTAGTACCTAAAGCTTGTGGCTCCTCAGTAAAGGATGGTCGAAAGATGGCTACTTGTATATATTAACACAATCGACGATATATGCATCATTTGTCTGAGCAAATAAAGAGCGAACAGGGTTATTTTTGTTTAAATAGTAGAATGGTTGAAAAATCATGAAAGATATTGGGAGGAAAAAACGTGAAACCTTAATGGTCTTGACAGGAACTTTGTTGACAACCTGGAGTTGCCTTTTCGGCTCCAAGTCTCCTTCGTCAGTATTGTGGCACACCCCCAAACCAGTAAGGTCACCACAGATACAAATCGCTCTACCTAAAGCATACTGGTTACTCGTCTGTGGAAAAAGGGGAGTTTTAAAGAAGAACCAAGAATTCAAGGGCATTTTTTTTTTTTTTGAAGAGAGTTTAGCGCAGCTCATAACGGAAATTAAAGGCGAGTCTCACCATCCCTCTACTCTCTTAGCGATGATACAATGCATACCAACAACACATAAAAGGAAAACATAAAGCCGAACCACTTTTATTTACATTTTCAGGATGGACATCTTGGGTCGGTATAAACAAAAAGGAAACCAAAACTTTTCACTACGCTTGGCTACATCTCAAAAGAGATCATCGACCCCCTATATCGAACGTGTAAACCTTCCATCTACAAGTGTCGGCCCCTCCTCTCCAAAAAGTGTCAGCTATCTCCAAAAACTTTCAACTCCCTCTCCTCTCGCGAGGTGTTACACCCATCCTGGTGCGTCCGGCGGTGGCGGCGGCAACATCCCCATCATCACTCCGTCCCGACGGACGTGAACGAATAGGAACTCCTGGATGACGGGGCCCCCAGCCAGGCCCACATCATACATTACCCGCACCCGCACTCGTAAGAACACCAACCCAGGGATGGTGACGCATACGTGCTTCATGCACTCGACCTCCACATCCGAGGGAAGGCTGTAAAAAGTACCACGCGAGACTGGAGGAAGAGGCATCTCTCTAATCTGAAATGTTAGTCCCCAAAGGGGTGAGTACAACCACTCAGCAGGTAAAAGATCCATTACACTACTCAATGCATTAAACAGAGCAATCATGGCAACATGTAGTACATATATATCAATCATATCTCATCTTTCGATCATGCATGATACATCAAAACAGCCATGTATAAGTCACCATATCATGTGCATAAACCACCAATGCATTAGTACATAGATCATGTAGTCATGCATTCATGTCATCATACCATGTGCACACATCACCATGCACTTATACATATTTCATCATGCAGTCATGCATACATGTAACCCTACCATGTGCACATATCATCATGCACTTATACATGTTACATCATGCAATCATGCATACATGCCACCACATTATGCATGATTCAATTTCAACTCATGCTTTCCAATTAAATCGCCACATTTCTCTTTCCCGGGACCAGTAATTGCATCCCACATTTCTATCACTCGCACCCAACCTGGCATTGCGAGGAACCTCCGGCACACACCTCCGGGCATCCGGCACACACCTCCGGGCATCTCGAAACTCCCGAGGACATCGGGCGCACACCTCCGGGCATCCCAACACTCCCGAGGCATCGTCGGCTCACACCTCCGACGGTATCCTCATTTCAATGTATGTTCTTATATGTCTCATTTTCAATTTCACATTTGATGTAACAACACCATTGATTGAAATCAGCCTTTTTGAAATCATGTAACATGCATTGGGAAAGATACCTTTTGATGCAATGGTTTTTAAAAAAAAAAAAAAAAAAGAAATCCTTCTTGGAGTTCTTGAAAATTTACCAATCCTTTAATGTCATATGAGATGTATAATGTCATC
Organism: Eucalyptus cloeziana; assembly: GCA_014182715.1. NCBI lineage: Eukaryota > Viridiplantae > Streptophyta > Magnoliopsida > Myrtales > Myrtaceae > Eucalyptus > Eucalyptus cloeziana. Next base: position 21,582,825 of record CM024638.1, read on the forward strand.
ACATCATTTCACGGGCAATAATCCAAAACATCATGATTTACACAAAAATTTCAATCACCCATAAATAACACAATTTCCAACTAAATGAGAATACTTACAATCCGTATATCACAAGAAAAGAGTTTTAGCCTTACTCATGCACAGTTTTTGCAACATTTTCAATTAAATACCTAAATGACCTTCAAAATTTATGAAATTTGAACATGTGATAATTAAGACATAAAAGAAGATACTTCATGAAGAACACTTCACCAAGAGATCCCCACATAATTAACTACAGACCACGCATCACAGCATTATTTATTTTGTCCGTTCATCTTGCACAGTTTTTGAAACATTTATAGTTAAACACCCAGATGACCTTCTAAAATTATGAAATTTAACTATGTTGCAGACGAGACATAGATAGAGACATTTCATGAAGAACACTTTCCCAAAAGAGATTTGTACAGAATAGTATAGACCATGCATTTCAACATCATCAAGTCCGAGTAGGCAGATTGCACAGTTTTCAAAACACATTCGATTAAATATGCAAATGACCTTCAAAAATCACGAAGTTTAACTATGTTGTATTCAAGACATAGATGAAGATATCTCATGAAGAACATTTTTCCAAAAGAGGTTTGTACAGAATAGTATAGGCCATGCATTTCAACATCATCAAGTCCGAGTAGACAGATTGCACAGTTTTCAAAACACATTCGATTAGATATGCAAATGACCTTCAAAAATCACGAAATTTAACTATGTTGTAGTTAAGATATAGATGAAGATATCTCATGAAGACATCGAAGCTAAATTTCAAGTGGAACATAACATGCCAGTCCCTAGAACATCCTAGGTCAAGCTGTTTTCTCAAGAACAGTCCACTAACTAGAGTATTACACTCATCACCTCAATATTTCGCACCCCATACCTCCGAAATCATCACAAACCAAAACACATACACCAAACACAACATGCAAGAGTAGATCACGGATCCCACTTGCCTCTAGACCGAGTAAAAGGGCGAGCACACGGTGGCAACGGATGCCGACGCACGGTTCTCCTTCTTCCTCCTTCTTTTCTTCCCTTCTTCATTCTCTTCCTCTTCTTTCTTTCTCTCGGTCGCACTCTCCTCTCTCTCTCTCCACCATGTGACCACCTCCCTCTCTTTCTTCTTTAATCCGGTCACTTTCCCCCTTAATTTTTCTTTCCCCTCATCATTACCCATCATTACAATGCATGGGTGACACTTGGCCACAACCATGAGACAAATGGGAGAGGCATGCAACTGGATCCCCCCCCTTCTCTCCTTCGCACGACAGCCCCCCCTTATGGGCTTATGGGCCAACCTTCTTGGCCCATCTTAGGCCCAACACCCTTGGGCCTAAGTCCCAAGCTTAAATAAATTCTGAAAGTACCCCTTTAAAACCAACCAAAATTCTTATTTGAAACAAAGTACTAAATTGCAAAATTAGGTGGCTAAACACCTGAAACCATGAATTCATGAGCTCCAATTCATGATGCATATGGCCAAAGATAGTACTTTCTTTCTTAAAATTTATCCATTAAGGCTTGGCCATAAATCTCATTGCGAATCATGGATCAAAAGGTTATAAAAATATCTTAACGGCGCATCCATCACCTATTCATAACTCATGGCATTCTTAGGGGTTTTTATGAAATTCTAGGATGCCACAGGTATGAAGATGTTGATGATGAAGTCCATTGGCTTCAAAGAAGAAAATAAAACACAAGGTTACAAGCAAGGCCGCTTGTCTCCACTCTATCATCCTTCAATGGAGTAGCTTTTTCAATTTTCTATGGTAGATCAATCTATGGGAAAGACTCTTTATATGCATAGGTTAAGAACTTCTTTTGTCATCTTCTAGGAATTAAAGTTCAAATGAGCAATACTGTCCAGTTTCGATCATTCAATTTTGAACCAGCAAAGCTTGTGAGGGTTGACGAGACTATTTTCGGCAAAAGTACATTATAGTACCTTGAAGTTCTCAAAATAGATAGTTTGTCGGTTTGTGCAACTTAGGGCCTGTTTGTTAAAAGGTGTTTCTATTCCCTAGAATAAAAATTTATGTTCTTTTGTTCCAGGGAACAAAAAAAGAACAGAAACGTGTTTGGTAAAAATTTTATTCCCGAGAACAAAAAATCTATTTTTTTGTTCCCAGAAATAAATTTGGAACAAAAACAGGAAGTAGAAAAAAGTAGCTTTTTATTCTCGAGAACAATTTCTAAAAACAAATTTTCTCTCTCCTCTTTTTTTCTTCTCTTTCTTTTCTTCTTCTTCTTCTTCCTTTTGGCCGGTCGCCAGCCTTGGCCATGACCGGCGCCGGTGACTGGCTAGACGAGGGCCGGCAACCTCGCTAGAGCATCGTCGGCCCCCGGAGACGCCAAGCCACGATGAGGCTCGTCGACACAAGCCTCGCCATGGCTGGGTGAGGCCAACCTCGTGCCTTCTAGGTGAGGCCAAGCCTCGCCGATGGCCTAGCGAGGCTCGCCTGGCCACCAAAGCCATCGACGAGGTCGAGCCTCATCGGTGGTCAAGCGAGGCTCCAGCAAGCTCGCCGACCCTCGCCCGGCCTAGCGAGGCTCGGCGAGCTCGCCGGACCTCGCCACTGGTTGCCGGCCGCCGACAACCGGCCACAAAGAGGAAGAATGAGAAGAAAGAAAAAAAGAAAGAAGAAAAAAAGAAAAAAAGGAAAATATAATAAAAATATTAAAAAATTAATAGAAACAATAAAATTATACAATTTTTCCAAACACATTTCTTTCCCAAGAATAGAAATTTTGTGCAATTATCAAGTGCGTTCTTATACTCAAAAATTGTTCTTAAGAACATAAAAAAAAAAAAAAACTATTTCTATTCAAAAATTATTCCCCGGAATAGAAGTATTACCAAACACGCCCTTACTAGCTAATTACTTAAACAATCAAGTCTAAATTCCCATGCATCTATTTAAAACTAATTAAATAAAAAAAACCTAGGTATTATAGACAAGTTGTGTAATCAGCTAATCCATTTGAATGCTGCTAATAAATTTGTAAGAAAAACTAAAGCACTTATTTTGATGGTTCAACTATATGTGCTAACATTTGGCACCCCACAACACCCTTTCAATAGCAGGATACATTGATTATGTCTTGTATAAAACTATGTGCATTATTTTATTGTCTAATCATAAATTATATGTTTGCTCAAAAAATAAAGCATAAATTATATGTGTGATGTTTGTTATTTATAATGAAATATTGTCGAAATCACTATCAGTGAAGCTGTTGCAAAAGAAGCGAATAATTATTCATCTGATGATACGACACCATCGATGTGTGCATATACAATATTTACTCTTCGAAAAACGTAAATGCATGTAACTTATCGCATGATGTATGCAAGCAGATAAGAGTTTTCTATGATCAATGTCATATGTATTTGTCCCAAAGATGCAACCAAAGTGGGAGGGGTCAATTGATTGTTTGATCTTCGACCAAAAAAAAAAAGTTATATGTTTGATAAATCTGCTACTATTTTCTAAAGAAATGCAACTTCTGAAATTTTAATTAGTACTTTGATCTATTAAATTGAATATAAAGGAGATTTAACCAATGTGAAATGCTAAATCAAGCCTCCAAGAAAGTATCTGAGAAAAGGGAAAAGTACTAAAACGGTCCTAAATCTATTGCAATTTTTTCAATTCTGTTCTAAATCTTTTTTTTTTCTGTCAATTAAGTCATAAATCTTTTGTATTTATGTTAATTTAATTCATCCGACTAATTTTGGCTGGCGGGGCCACTGGCCAATGCTAGCAATCTAGCTGACGCTGACATGTAATTTTTTTGTTTTTTATTTTTTCAATTTTTGTCTCTCTTTTCCTTTTCCCTCTTTTCTTCTTTCTCTAGCCAGTCCGTGATTGGCCAAAGCCAAGTCGACCTCGCTAGCCACTAGGTAGGCTTTACCCTCGTCAACATTGGCGAGGGTAAGCCTCGACCACCCTTGGCGAGAACTGACCGTCGCAAGCAAGGTCGTTGGGCTAAGGTGAGCAGCGCTAGGCAAGTCGTGCCCAACCCAAATTCGGTGGAGGGCTAGGGCAAGGGCAAACCTTACCGTCCGTGAGCCTCCCCATGGCTGGGCGAGGTCGAGCTCACCCAGCCATGGCGAAGCTCGCCTTTGCCCAAATTTGGTGAGGGCGAGCCCCAGCCACTGCCAGCAAGGACTTGCCATCGCAACGAGGGTTGCTATGTGAGGTCGAGCTTGCCAAGGGCCACGACGGCGAGGGTGAAGGCAAGGGCAAGGGCTAGCCTCGTCGTCATGGGCAAGCCTCACCTTCCATGAGCCTCGCCAAGGTTGGGCAAGGTGTTAGCCCTCGCCCAGCAACCTTCATCTGCAATGATGAGTCCTCACCAAGGGTGGCCGAGGCTTGCCCTCGCCAGTGTCGGTGAGGGTGAACCTCCCAAGTGGTTGGCGACGTCAACCTCATCAGACCGGCCAAAGGAAGAAGAAAAGAGAGAAAAAAAAAAAAGAACAAAAAAAATAGATAGTAAAAATTGACATGTCAGTGTCGGCCAAACAACTAGCTCTAGCCAGCATCCATTGTAGATCGGCTAAAAAATTGATTAGATTGACTGAATTAACACAAATACAAAAAAGTTTAGGATTGAATTAACAAAAAAAAAAAAAAAAAAATTATGACTGAACTAGAACAATTGCAATAGGTTTAGAACTATATTAGTAATTTTCCCTTTGAGAAAATATAATAGCACGAATGATAATCATTATGGTTAGAAGTTGATTTTGAAAGAGAAATAGATTTTTCTATTTATGTTTCTGTATGAGTTTCTGAGCAAAAATTCGTATTTGATAACGATGAGAAATTCTTGTTCTCAGAATTGAATTTCATTTGATAGTGACAAAATTTCTCCTTCCCAGAAGGTGGCAAACGACGACCAATAGGGGACCACCAGTGACCGACACAGCGGGTAGCCAACAAACGGCGGATGGCAATGGGCGGTCGGTGAACATTGACCAGTGGACAGTGACGAACAGTGGCCGACGAATGATGGCAGTGGCGATGGGCAACAGCGACAGGCGACGGACAACAACAGTAGGCAATGGATGGTAGGTGGGTGACCAATTAGTAAAAAAAAATTACTTCTCATTTTGTTCTAAACCTATTTCTAGACTAAAAAATTGTCTCAGAAATAGAAAAATAAATTCGCCACGAAACAGATTTATGTCGAAATAGAAAAAATTGTTCTGAAATAGAAATAAAATGGTTGTTATATACGCGTCCTAAATGTTCGTCCCAGAAGCAACTTTCAAGAGTTCTAAGTATAAAGAATACAAAAGTACTGATTTTCTTGGCACTTTTACTGTTGTAAAAATACTTAGTCGGCTGAGTTCGGTTTATCTTATTTTGGTAAAGTTCATGTAGTCACACGAGCTCTTATTCACTTTCAAAGTTCGTTCGGACAAACTTTTTTGTTTTTTTTTTTTATTGTCTTTTCATCATCCACTATGTCAATTAGACAGATTCATTTGACTTTAATTTCTTCTTTGTCCGAGGTATGGTTGACATCATTCTCCCTGCCAAACTATTTAAAAAATTCAGGGGTTCTCTAAATCATCGGAATCAAATGGCCATGGCTGTATATATATATTAAATTTTGGAAATTGGCATCGTTATAAAACTTGCGATTAGCACTACCTAATTCTGCCGTCTCATCTTAATTTTTTTTTCAATGAAGGGAAGCCTCGAGTGAGGTCCGATCAAAACTTCAACCTTGTTAGTAAAACATTTTGCGGGACCATTTTTCAACCCACGAATGGCTTCGCGCAAGCCTTCCTCATCGAAAAGACCAAAATACTCTTCAATATAATAATAATAATTGTCACGCCCCGACCCTCGGGCACGCACCCATCCCTTACCTTGGTTAATTATAAAAGCGATATCTCAGGACTACGTATCGCCGACCCTTTCTTTTTATTGCGCAAGCGGAAGCATATAAAATCCCCAGACAATAAAACATTGGGATAGAACAGCAGGACTAAATTTCAAACCTTCACTCTTATAGACATTGCAAAACAATGCACGTATATATACAAAGTGAACTATTAAGTCCAATTCACATTAAGCCAGTTAAAAACACAAGGTTTACAAACATAAGCGGGGTTCTACAAGTTACGAGTCCCCATCCTCCTCTTCATCATTCTCCACACTCCAACTGGAGATTTTAGCAGACTGCATTGGAATTCGAGACCTTCAACATCCAAGTCTGCTACAGCTAGGGACCTAAAATGGTTATTCAATAACCAATGAGACAGCAAGTTCTACCCCCTAAGACCCGATTAGTAAGCCACTACGGCCGCCTAAACACGCACAGGTCGGAGGACTTACCTTGGCCTCGATTCCACTCCGCAAATCAAGACAATTTATAATAGGCACTCAACTACTCATAACAAATCGAACAGGTCGATTACATGTCATAGAAGACACGCGCATTCTCTAAGCGCACTAGTTCACCAAAGTGATGCATCAAATCACCGAGCCCACGTGTCTCTCCCAAAATGCCTCATTTAAGATCTAGTTGCTTTACGGTCCCACCCGACCCTCTCAAGATCTAGTGGCTTTACTGGTGGCCCCACCCGACCCTCTCAACTATGGCCAACAATATTGCAGACCTCATAATTTATTTTAGCACTAAGTAAAGCTCAAATAAATAAACGGACCGCACCACGACAATCAGCACGAAATTAGGTCGTCACCATCTCGGCCTTAATTTCCGAAAAATAATTAATTTCGAAAATTAAATAATAAATATTATAAATTCAATTTAGCTCAAAATAAAGCTCGATTAAATAAACGGACTTCACCACGTGATCATCAGCATAATATTTAGGTCATTTTGGCCATCCAAGTTGAATTTAGGAAAAATAAATAATTAAATAATTAATTTCGAAAATTAAATAAATAAATACTAAAAATCCAATTTAGGCCCATAATGCTGATTGGAAGCCGAAACAATAGGAAAATTATCGAGACTCGTTCAATAAATAAGCATGGCATGTTTACTTGTTAGTGTCTATTTCTAACCACCTAACACGATCAATAAGTCTACTAATTTAATTTATCTAAATTAATCTAACCATCTAATCGCATTTAATTAAATCTAACCAACCTTAAGTATGATTGGTAAACTAAGAAAGCATTAGTGAGTAAAACTCACTTGGCAAAGCGAAGATCAGAACACCGCGACGGCGGCACGCCGGCGGCCGAAATCCGAACTTTTGGCGGCGTCGACAGACATTCGGGCCAGGCCCAAAGATCTTGCCTCGCGGGCTTGGGCTTCAAAAGAACTTGCTGAACTTCACTGGACTGAACTTGAATCAAGACTGAACATGGGCTTCAAATGGACTGAAGCTTGCTGCGAATGGGCTTGAATAAGAAAAGAATCTGCTGGGCTGAAGACTACTGAAATCACGAGCTTCCAATGGGCTGAAGCTGAAGTTCATTTGGGCTGCATGTTGCTGGAATTTGCTGGCCGAACTGCACACAGTGAAGATGAGCTGAGGATGGGCCCAACTGCTAGGCCGAACCAAAAGTAGCTGTGGAGAAGATGGGCCCATGAAACTAAAGATTGCTAGGCTTCGCTTGCTGCTGGGCCTGAGCAAAAAGAAAAGGGAAACTGCTGGGCTTCTGCACTCGATGGGATTCCGCGGACGTGGGAGAAGCTGGCGGTGGAGTCTTCGAAATTTGCTGGAGCATTTGCGGTTCGGTTGACTACCAAGACGCATGGATCTTGGACGGTGCTGCTGTGGCGGCTCAAGCGGAGAATCGGTGGGGAACTTCCGCTGGGGCTTCTTGCGGACGGTTGAGCTGTTGGACGCACGAGGTCAAAGAATCCGACCGAGACGTGGACTGATTTTGTGAGCAGACAACACGGCTAGCTGCAGGGAAGTTATCACGTGCATGCGGTTGAGGAATCGAGCAGGTGGATGGCAGAGGCGGGCAATCAATGGTGGTGGAGACATGGTTTCTCCAGTTGACCTGCTTCGTGCGACTTGCGGCCGTTCGATGGACTTCACTGGTAAGGCGAACACACGGCAAGGAGTCAACAACGGAGCTTCTATGGCTTGAAGGTTGACCGAGAGAGAATCGGGGTCTCCATTGGACAGTTGAGCACCAAGCTTTGGGACTGCTTCGGTCAAAGATGGAGGGCAGCAGGAGTGAGAGAAGCTGCGGGCGTCTATGGACTTCAAGGGAAAATTTGAATAACAAATGCTGGCTGAGGGAGAGTGACGTGGAGAAGGCTGATCCGAGGAAAATGAAAGTGAGGCAGCAAAAGTGGGATGCAGCTGGATGTGAGAGAGATGTAGATAAGCTTGACTAAAGTCAAGATAAGGTGAGAAGGAAAAATGGGGCACGGTAGGCTGTCGGTGGGGCGTTTCGCACGCAAGAGAGAGAGAGAGCACGCGAGTGAGTGGGCATTCGGCCAAATGGGAAAAGAAAAGGATAATTTAAAAGAAATTATCCTAAAATCAATAATTCTTGTCCCATTTGCATTTGTTTAGTCCAATTTGATATCTGAAAATTCCCATATAATTTTCTGTAAATCCCCGACACTCACAAGCTTAGTTTAGAAGCCCCAATTTCCATCGATTTAGCCCATCCGAATCTCCACTAATTTTCCGTAACGTCCGAACCGATTTTCCGTAAAAATCTCGAACTCGATGGAATTTCTCCGAAAGACAAGGCGACGTCCTATAATTGAATCATGACATGCTCGAACGTCTGATTTCCGAAACCGAATTCAATTTCATGGTTAAAAGTAACCGAACGCGATTTTGTCCGATCCAACCTATCGAGTAGCTTTTAGGGATTTTACCGCGGTTATATCTCTTAACGACTTCACCCAATAGATTGGTTAACTCGTGAGTGATCAGCTCAGAGAAAAAGGACCATCGGCGCGTCGACGAGTTGCCCATTTCATATATTCGGGACGGGTCGAAAATTCGGGATGTCACAATAATAATAATAATAATAATAATAATAATAATAATAATAATAATAATAATAATAATAATAATAATAAACCCAAGTCATACGAAGAGATCATGTGAATAGACCCGTCAAGTTGGGTTTAGGTCAAGTCAAAAATGCTCTCACCCAAATTGATCCATTTAACATCTTTTGATCTATTTACTTATGATACAATTTTAGCGATCTATATCCAACCAAACCCTTCCGACCAAAAAAACAAAAAAACACAACCCAACTCATGATTAACCTAGCCAACCCGACCTGAGATCTAATCTTAGCAATATTTCTCTTTAAATCATTCCCTTTAAAGAATTGGCAGCTCCATATACCGGCTTATCGAGTTAGCAAAAGCATTCAAAGGGTCAAGTTATGGATGGGGGCATGAAGGTGGTTATAAAAGTCTTGCTTATCGGCAGCTCTATTTGACTTCGGTTTAAAACTGATTGGACAATTTTCCTAGTAAATTACCAAAACCAAAGTCAAATGGACAAACATTTATTTATTTTTTTGGTGAAAGGTAATAAATATATTGAGGAAAGGCTAAATGTACAAAAAATCACGGCACCAAATCTTACACTCAAAATGAGAACACATTAAGAGTGGAAGGATACCGAGATGTAAAAGCCGCTAGACCGCAGCAACCACACTACAAAGACTCACAAACCAAAAACAAGCACGGCATGAATAACCGGCTACCAGACAAACATTTATTCATAAGTGGCCAAAACAAAAATAGTTTATGATACCTACCCCGCGGTGGACAGGTTGGTTCGTGTTTTGACCCCTCATCCGGGAGGGTAGAGGCTCGAAACTTCTCTCCCCCATTGTGCGACTTAAGTGGGGTGCCATGGGAGGTGGTCCCTGCACTAGTGCCCCCTCAGGTTTAGTCGCCAACTACCGGCTGTATGGCGGTTCCCAGGTCATAAAAAAAAAAAAAAAGTTTATGATCGGTACTTTTCAATTTTGCCAATTTAGTTCTAAACTTTTATACGAAATTTCAATATAATCATTCTGAATAATTTTTGTTAGAAATCACTATGTAGTAATCCAATCAGTAGTAAACATCCTATGCGGTGGACTGCCACGAGAGCAATTTCCAACAAAGATTGGCCGTGAGAATTACATTGGAGTTTTCGTAAAAATTGGCAAACTTAAAATGTTTAAAACTGAATTGATATCCGTTCAATAAGTTTATGACTAATTATACAATTTCCCCCAAAGAATCACTAATTAATCAAAGAAGTACAGATTTACAATTGCTCAATTAAATATTTCCTAGTCCTATATTATAATTAAACCCATAGTGTTTAACCACAGGTTTTTGATGGATAAAGTAAATCACGGGAGATTACCTCACGGCATCCAAACATTCATGCCCTCAGTAAGACGAGCGATCTTAATTGGATGTATTGCACAGATCACCAAGTAAAATCCAAAAGAATAGGCCCCGAATATTGTACTATGTGGACTTCTTTTGTGCAGCTACAAAACAAATAAAGACAAAAACCACCTTTGAACTATATGCATGCCAACTAAAAACGCTCTCTACCTGATGGTAGCGTTTCTCTACCCTAGGGTAGTTTTGCCCCAAAATCCCGCATAAACCCTAATCCCAAATACAACTCCATCAGATGATTTCCCCACCGATCCACCCTCCCCATTCCCATTCCCATACCCAATCATCATCCCATGAAACAAATCTTTCTTAAACCCTAAAATCATAGTTTCACCCTGGTCTTTCACGACTATCTCCTTACTCCCGATGAAGCAGGAAAGCAGGCTCTTCTGTGTTGATGCCCTGGATCTGTGCTTCTGAAAGGTATGTTTAGAGCTCCCTTCATCCGAAAATCACCAAATGGAACTCCGTAAGAGCTTTGTGTCAGCTTGTCCTCTCCATCAAGATTAGTATAGTATGATGCCCGAACACCTTGCTGATAGGGTCTGCTTTTCGGTTCATCCCTGGAGGGCGTAGTAGATGCTGTGTGTGAAAATGGACAATCAGAATCTAGAAGATAGAAGGTTAGCAGCACTTTGTAAAAGTCTGGGTAAACTATGGTCAGAGGAGGATGTGATTCATGTCGAAGAAAATATTTCAGAAGCCAGACTAGCTGAATGCAGGTTAACTCTGTTTGGAAAACTCTATTCCAGACCTAATGTAAACTTTCAAGCGTTTTTAAACACGATGAGAAGGGCATGGAAGATAGATACTGTAACTTGCACCCAAATAGAACCTGGCCTATTTTCATTTTCCTTCAAAGCAGAGGCAGAAAAACAGAAAGTACTGGACCAAGGGCCATGGTCTTTCTCCAGCAATCTCCTGGTGCTCAAACAATGTGAACCAGACACTCCGGATATGTGTTATGACTATACTCACTGCCCATTCTGGGTGCAGATGTATGGTTTACCTTTTGGGAGAGTTACAAAGGAAATCGTAAATGAAATTGCCTCTAAACTCGGGGAGGTTATTGATGTCAAGCTGGAAGCTAAAGGGAGCAGTAATTATAAAGCAGGCAAAGCTAGAGTTATTCTGAACCTAGCTACTCCTCTCAAAACGGGCACTGTCATCAAGCTAGGGCTGAAAAATCTCTGGATAGAATTTAAATATGAGCGGCTCCCTCACTACTGCTACTCTTGTGGAAAGATAGGACACTATGCAACTGAATGCAAAGAGATCCCATATGAGAAGTCAGGGCTAGAGGAAAACTTACCAGGAATTTTTGGGCAATGGCTTCGTGCGGAGGTGAAAGATCTAAGCCCTTATGGGAAGATATTCTACGGCAATCAAGGTGACACTGCAACAGAAACAGAAAAAATCCAGATCAATCCAAATCTGGCTGCCAGCAGTGAACCAGAACTCACTATAGCAAATGATGAGAAGGAGGGTGAGAATTCCTCCCCTGAATCAATGTATATGTCAACAATTATGTTGCCAGAGGATAAAGGAACTCAGAAAAGAGGAAGCAGCTGCTTGGATAATGGGTCCACCCTGGTTTTATACAAGGAGCAAATGAAAGAAGCAGAAGCGGATATGCTGGATATTGCAGAACCAGTCCCTAACCTCATAAGGTGCAAAGGAAAAAATACCAAGCTTACTTCTGCAAAGAAAGGCAAAAGATTCTGTCCATATGGAGCAAACTCCTCTAAATCAGCATCTCTAGATACTTCACAGCTAGTGGATAACCCTATCACTTTGGCGGAGAAGGACCCGGAGTGGGCTTTGGTGGCTAGCCCTAATAAGCCACCGAGCAAACCATGAATCTTCTGAGTTGGAATTGTCAGGGGTTGGGCTCACCCCTGACAATCCAAGCCCTGCGAGTCTTAGTGACTCAAGAAAAGCCCGCTTTAGTTTAGTTTTTAATGGAAACAAAAATAAAGAGCAAAAGGTTTTACAGCTTAAAAGAAAACTTAAATTCCAGCATAGTTACCTGGTTAACCCAATCGGAATTGGCGGGGGTATGGCTCTCTTCTGGAATGATCAAGTTGACATATCAGTGGAAGTAGCAACAGACCACTTTATTCATGTCCTGTGTCACCTACATGAAAGCAGACAGCATATGCGTATTACTCTTTTGCATGCCCCGACTGAATTTAAAGATAGAATATTACTTTGGGAGGAAATACAGAAGGTATGTGCTGCAACTACACTACCATGGCTATGTATGGGGGACTTCAACGAAATTTTATACCCCTGGGAGAAAGTAGGAAAGAAGCAGGCTGAACATTACAGGCTTACAGCCTTTAGAGATTTCCTGCATGCTTGCTCCCTAATGGATCTAGAATCGAAGGGGTGTGCCTTCACGTGGGATAATCGAAGAGGAGGAGAGGAATTTGTGAAAAAGAGGCTGGACAGGGCGTTATGTACAATGGAGTGGAGAGTTGAATATCCAAATGCTGAGGTTCTAGCCATGCTAGCTATTGGCTCAGACCATAGCCCGTTACTGATATTAGTATTCCCAAGAAGGAAAAACAGAAGAAAGGAATTCAGATATGAAGCCTTTTGGGATGAAGACGTGGAATGTGAGGAGATAGTTAAAAGAGCTTGGTGCAATTCAGCACCCCCTGAAGCAGATCTACTTGAAAAACTCAACCAACTGACAAAACAACTAGCTGCTTGGAGCAAAAATAGATTCCCTAATGCACAAAAACGAATTGTGTGGCTGAAGGATGAACTCCAAATTTTGCAAAACAGATCAGACTTATATGAGGATAACCAGAGAGCCCAACAGCTGAAAACAGAGATAGAAAATTTATGGCGACAGGAGGAAATGTATTGGGGTATGAGATCAAGGGTGAATTGGCTAAAGTGGGGCGATAGAAACACTAAATTCTTTCATGCAACAACCATTCAAAGAAGATCACGAAACCGCATTTCGATGCTGAAAGATGCAGAAGGAACTTGGGTCAAAGCTGAACATACTCTCAAGCATATGACAGGTGTGTTCTTTAATGATCTCTATACCACAGTGGGAACTAGAAATTTCCAGCCTATTTTAAGCAATATCCCTGTCTTGGTTGACACTGCCACGAACCAAAAAATAACAAAACTTGTTACCATGGAGGAAATCACAGCAGCTACCTACCAATTAGGAGCTTCTAAAGCCCCTGGTCCGGATGGTCTTAATGGGAGATTTTTCCAAAAACACTGGCAGATCATCAATACAGACGTTTTCACAGAAATACAGCACTTCTTTGAGACTGGAATACTAAACCCTGACCTGAACAAAACCACTATCGTCCTCATCCCCAAACTACCCAACCCAGAAAAGCTGGAACAATATCGCCCAATCAGCCTCTGCAATTTTGCATACAAAATCATCTCTAAAATCCTCTCAAATAGGCTAAAAGCATTGCTTCCAGATCTCATAACAGCAGAACAAAGTGCCTTTGTAGGAGGCAGGCAAATTCAGGACAACATTTTAATAGTGCAAGAAGTTCTACACAAAGTCAGAACCAGAGAGAGAAAGAAGAAGTTCCAAGCTGTACTCAAATTAGACATGCAAAAGGCATACGATCGCATAGAATGGGATTTTCTTGAAGAATGCCTTACAAAGATGGGATTCTGTGGGAAATGGGTGCAGTGGATCATGCAATGTGTGTCTACGGTTTCATTTAGCATAAAATTCAATGGTGATCCTATGCCATACTTCAAGCCAACCCGAGGAATCCGCCAAGGGGACCCGCTTTCCCCCTATCTTTTTATTATAGTAGCTAATGTCCTATCATATATGATGAAAGAAGCTATAGCAAATGGTTCTCTAAGGGGTGTAAAGCTAAACAGAAACTGCCCGACTCTCTCCCATCTACTATTCGCGGATGATTCCATATTCTTCCTGGATGGTAAAGTCATAGAATGTCAAAATCTGGCATCTATTTTGCACCAATACTGTTTTGCTACAGGTCAGGCCATCAACCTAAACAAATCAGGTATCTACTTTAGCAAAGGCTGTCCAGACAGCTTAAAGAGGAATATGGCAGCAGAGTTGAGAGTTCCAGAGATCTTAAAAACAGGAAAATACCTGGGCATTCCGTCAGATTGGGGTGCTACCAAGAAGGATATGTTTGCATGGATCCTTGCCAAGGTCAACATGAAACTGGAGACCTGGAAAGAAAATCTGTTATCAAAAGCAGGAAAAGAAATACTCATTAAATCTGTGGTGCAGGCTCTTCCTCAATATGTGATGTCAGTGTTCAAAATCCCTGTTTCCATTTGTAAAGCTATCGAAAAACAAATAGCTAATTTCTGGTGGAGAAACAACAATAAATCAGCGAGATTACACTGGAAAAGATGGGAAATTTTAAAGCATCGGAAGGAGGAAGGGGGACTGGGATTTAAGGATCTTATTGTGTTCAACAAAGCGATGTTAGGCAAACAAGCATGGCGAATGTCCCAATATCCAGAATCTCTTTTGAGCAGAATTATGAAGGGCTTATACTATCCTCAGTGTGAATTCTGGCAAGCAGGCAAAGGATCAAATCCTTCGTGGGGCTGGCAAAGCCTTCTAACAGGGAGAGATATCATTGCCCCACAACTTATGTGGGCGGTTGGCAACGGACAAAGCATCTCAATCAGGGAAGACAAATGGTTTAAAAATGGACCTATAGGCGGCCCAGCAACCAGAAATGAGCCACTCAAAGTAGCTGAGTTGATTGATATAGAAACAGCACAATGGAATGAAAATCTGCTGAAGACTCTGTTTGATGAGCAGTTAGTAATGGAAATTAAAAACATATCTATAGGCCTCCCGTCTACAGAAGATAAGCTAGTGTGGACAGGTGATAAGTCAGGAAAATACAATGTCAGAAGTGGCTATCATAACCACCAGAGCACTAAAGCCAACCCACACAGTTTGCTCCCATCCATATCTTACCAACCAAAACCCGAATTGTGGAAGATCATCTGGAAGTCAGAAATTACACCCAAGGCTAAATTCTTCCTATGGTGTGCATGTCAGAATGCCCTGCCAACCATGGATAATCTGTACAAGAAAAAAGTAGTACCTGCTCCCATATGCCCGATTTGCAAACTTGAACCAGAAACAGTAGAGCACACCCTGATACTATGCCCATGGACTTCTCTGATCTGGACTGCCTACTCCCTACAAGAACAAACAACAAGAGTAGGGTTAACCCGCTTTGATGATTGGCTCATTAGAATTACAGAAACTCCACGAAGCTCACCAACATTAGATCAACTCGCCTTGCTCCTGTGGTGGATCTGGAAGGACAGAAATCACCATATATTTCGGCAAAATCCCCTGAACCCGCTCAATACCCTGTTCAAAGCTTCAGCATCACATGACAGTTTCGCAACTTGGAAGGTAAAACAGAAAAAGCAACAGAAACAAAGTACCTCAACTCAGAAATGGCAACCCCCAGACCCTGGCACGATCCTAATCAATATTGATGCCTCCTTTGTTGCCGACGTCTCTATGGGAGGGGATCGAGCGAATCAACGAAGACCAGAACAAGATATCCCAGGAGGACCTGGCCATCACCACCCTGACCAACCTTCAAACTCCTTCAATAGACCAGCACGGATCCAAAACATCTCGACAGCTGAGACAATCTGGAGAAACATCGATTCAATGGGAGCAATCGTTCGAACGAACGTATGGGAACCTAATGATTTCAGGGCAACACCAGGGCAAACCTACCCTGAAGCTGAAGAAAACAGGGGATTAGAACAACTAAACCCTATCTCCTTGGAAGAAGACTTGCTCGACACATACTTACCTCTAAACTCCGAGGCTAAAAGACAAGCGGGATCTGCTTCGGTCGGTGGAATTATTGTTGAAGACGGGAGGAGGCTGATATCTCCCTCGACAGAACACCATCTCCAACCAGGTCAGTACTCCAGACTTGAGGAAAACAGAGCAGGTGCCCAAACCTCGGCGAACCACCCCCACGATGAAAATCCAAGCAGTAGCGACGCCAACCTCCCGATCTTCGTTCCTCCAGACGCCGATCAGCAACAGGAGCCCTTCAGTTTCAACATGCCAAGCCCACCGTGCGGGTCCGACGCCAGATCTACCTCAGCAAGACCAAACAGGGGAGCCGTTGCTTGCGTCTGTCGAGATCACACGGGACGAGTTCTGCACGGTTTCACCAAATCGGTGGACATCACCTCGCCGGAACAAGCGGAGGCCGCGGCCCTTGTAGAAACCCTAGACTTCCTTCTTCGAACGTTCCCCTCGAACAGAACTCAACTCAAACTCAAAGTGCTCTCTGACTGCTGGGGTCTCGTGCAAAGTCTTGAAAATCCAGAAGAGAGTTGTTGGAACACACGCTCACTAGTGGACCGGGCCAGAGAAAAGATACAAGAGCTACCGGGCCTTACACTGGGCCACTGCAAAAGAGAAACCAACAAAGTAGCGGACTGGCTTGCCAAGGCACACCGTTTAAATTGTCTCCCTTCCAACTGGGTAGCCCAACCCCCTTTTGCTCTGTTTGATTTACTTTGCGCAGACGCGCTTGCTGTAGTTTCCATGAATTCAGCTAAGTAATATACATCAGCACTACTTCGGATCAAAAAAAAAAACTATATGCATGCCATGAACCCGCGTTGAAACCGGATTCACCAAGATATCCTGTACGTGAATAAGAGCCAATTTGGACTTGGAAACGACGGCAAATTCGAGCTTTCAAGAAATCCCCTTTTCACATGCTTTTATTCGGCTCGGGTTTCATGTTTCAGGCGAAAAAATGGAGACATATATCAAGAATATACTCACTTATATTAGATGGAAGAGCTGTTAGGATTATATCTCAAAATGTATGTGTACTACCACAAATGATTGAATACCACAAATGATTGAACTTGTCGAGATATTTTGCCAATTAGTCACTGAAAAGTTCTAAGTATGTCGAACACTTATTACATAGTTGATGTTGTTCCAACCCAGAACACGGGCTAATCCCTAATACTATTTATCGTCTTCCCGGAGACAACACAGGAAAGCTTTGCTCGTTCCAGAAAAAGTTACCCGGATCGGACGCGGTCTTCACTTTCACCAATCTCTTAAAATTGCTTTTGAAATATTTCAAACCCCAGACACTTGCCTGAGCATAAGTGGTATTGATGATGTAGTTCCTCCCCAAGTCAAGATCCCTATAATTCATATAAGCTGCTCTTGGAAATCGTGAAGCATAAGGAGCCATATAATCATACAACTCTCTCATCCAATTAATTTTCTGATTGCTTTCCTCTTCACCGTCCCAAGTAACCATGTACTGAATTTGGTACATGTTCCCTCCCCGGTGTGGGAAAGGAATCGCCGAGTCGGAGATCTGGCTCATGACCCCGCCATAAGGTGTTAAAATCAGGTAAGACGTCTCGTCTTCGATGAGCTTATTCCACAGACCTTGCAAAGCGCTTTGCGAAATAGGCTCCATCACGTAGTCGGATTTCGCCTTGAAAAAGGATCTGGACGATTGAGTCCGGTTGAGCAAGACTTCGGGAGATCCGTCTTGAGAGAATCCTGCAAAATAAAGGACGGATTGAATCCAACTCATCTCCGTGCAGCTTTCACGCGTCAAACCCAACTCGGGAAAGCTTTCTTGAATTGAAGGCAGGAGTTTTTCAATCTTGCCGAGGTACAACCCCCCGAATGAGATGCTGATTGTTTTGTTCGCCAAACTCGAAGATGGAGTGACAACTCCTGTCACAGCATGGAGGAAGATGTCTTCATGAAGCTTGTGTGCAACATTCTGCCACTTGTACAAAAGCATAGTTGCATCTTCTTCAATGGTCTTTCCCACTTCAAAGACAGTGACGGTTGGAGGGACAGGAACCAGCACAAATTTCCAGGCAAATATCACACCAAAGCTTGCTCCTCCACCTCCTCTAATAGCCCAAAAAAGATCTTCACCCATTGCCTTCCGATCCAAAACCTTTCCATTAACATCAACAATTTTGGCGTCGATCACGTTGTCGGCTGCTAGACCGTACTTTCGAAATATCGTGCCAAACCCACCCCCACTAACTTGTCCTCCAACTCCAACAGTAGGACAACTACCAGCTGGGAATCCCAAAACCTTGCTCTTTTGAGATATTGCATAGTACAATTCTCCTAATGTTGCTCCAGTCTCCACCCATGCACTCTCTTTCTCGACGTCCACCTCGACCAACCTCATGTTCCTGAGGTCGATTATGATGAAGGGCATTTGGGATACGTAGGAGAGGCCCTCATAGTCATGGCCCCCACTTCGCACCCGCACATGCACGCCGAGCTTCTGGGAGCATACTATGGCTGCTTGTATCTGAGATGGATTGACCGGGGTAACAATGAGTTGTGGGCTTGGTGAGGAAGTGTTCAAGAATCTGAGGTTTTGAATGGAAGACTGCAAAAGAGAGATGTAAGTTGGATCTTTTCTTGTTGTGATGCTTTTGGAAGTGGAGTTGGATTGAAGTGAATGAAGGGAAAAGCATTGGAGAAAGGAGACCTGATCCAAGCTGGAAGCTACATAGCAAAATGAAAGGAAGATTATGGAAATTAATGGAAGATTAGCTGCCATTGAATCCCCCGTGTTCTACTTACATTTGCTCATATAAAATAAAGAGAGGTTGGCTTAATATATATAGACAACCGATTTATAGCTGAGAGAAACCACCTTGACAAGTGACGTGGGAGCATCAAGGTCCAAGAGGAGACGGCATCTTAGATGGAGTTTACTAATAAAACTCGCCCAGCTGAGTAAGGTTTTTCTAGTTTAATGTTTCCTAATTCAATGTTCCGTAGCTACATAAACAAGAAGTGCTTCTCAATTGTAAGACTTGGATTTGTGAGTTGATAATATGTGAGAATTTATCTCAAGTGAGCAATTCTTTCAGTTCTTCATCCAATTCAGAGTGGTGGTGAACCTTAAAGTCCTTTGGTTCTTTATCTAATTCATTGATGATAAGCCTTATATTTCTTTATCCTTGATTGATGGATTACTCCTTAATGTTGTGGTGGTAAACTATTTTATCCCAAAGCTCTTTTTTCCACAAACATGTCAAACAATTTCGTCCCTTCAAACAAGTTCATCAATCTCACCCATTCTCACGATGCATCAAGAAGGATAAACCATATTTTTTTAACCCAACTGAAATGAGGGATTCAGCAAGAACCAGCTGAAACTCGAATATGATTGAACCAAATCCGTGGTTAGTTGCCCTTGGTGGTATGAAGAATCGAATCTTCTTATTAGCCTTATTCAGGGATGCATGCCCTTGTTCTTTCAACTGATAAGACTACCCCCATGTGGTTTTCATCGAAGGTACAAATCATCTCTAGCCCATATCCAATGAAGACAAATCCTGAAGATTTTTTTTTTTTTTCGAGATTTGAATATGAAAGGAGAATATTGTTATAGCATTTATTAGGTGGATTTTTGGCCTTAATCTCTTGGAGGTGAGAATATTATTTGGAAGATCTCAATGACTCATATGGACAGCTTGTAACCTCTTGTAGGTCGTCAGAGGAAAAAAGTTGGTCAAATCTGTTTTCTGATAACTTGTCATGGTTTGCACAAGGAATCCATCTTACAGCTCGAAGAAAAGCTGAAGAAAATGAAATGGGGTTCATAGAGATCGCTATTCTTTGGTCATCAGAGATTAGTTTTGACATCTTACTCACGTTTCATGAACCCAATCACAACGAACATGCAGCTTTTTAAGCATGGATTTGCATTGTAACGTTTATGTTTAAATGATAACCTTAAAATGGAAAACCTACTAACCAGAACTAGTTGAACGAATGTAATGTATAGAGCAGGATCCATTCTTTGTGGAGAAATTATCCAATTAGTTCTAATATTATTATACAAATGCCTATCCATTCATAAACTTTTCAATTTTTCTAATTTAGTCCTAAACTTTTGTATGAAATTTCAATGTAATTCTTCTAGTCAATTTTCGCCGAAAATGACTAACATGTCGATGTGCCATGCAGGACAACCAACAATGACTAAACCGCCATGCCAGCGATTTCCGACAAAAATTAACCGAAATAACTATATTGAAATTCCGCGCAAGAATTTAGGACTTAATTAGTAAAATTAAAAAGTTCAAGACTAAATTAGCATCTATACAATAGATTTTAAACTAATTGAATAATTTTCTCCTTACTTACAAGAATTAGTGGAACGAATGCAATGTAAACGGGATCCGATCTTCATGGATCCAATAAATGGGGTTGACCCTACTTTAATCAAAGGTTG
Source organism: Eucalyptus cloeziana (assembly GCA_014182715.1). Classification (NCBI taxonomy): domain Eukaryota; kingdom Viridiplantae; phylum Streptophyta; class Magnoliopsida; order Myrtales; family Myrtaceae; genus Eucalyptus; species Eucalyptus cloeziana. The sequence goes on from CM024638.1 coordinate 21,603,563, forward strand.
GAAGTCACGCGGTGGAAATTCAAGGGTGCTTGATATATTCAAGCCGTTTATTTGTACTTTTAAATTTCTTTGTGCACTCTTATTTTTCCTGGTCAATCTAGATTTGTGTGGTTGGAATCCAAAACCTTTGCTTCAAACCTTCCTCGATCAATCATTTGCCTAATACAAAATGGACACCACTTCCGGTTTTCGTATGCTTCGATTGGCCCACCTCAAGCTGTACTGATTTCACGTCTTTCCACTCGAGACGATGAAATTGACTAATGGAAATTTTGGGTCCTCCATTTTCTTTGTGGAAAGTAGTATCCATGTTGGCCACAGGATTTAGCAATGCCAATTGGCCAAAACAAATTCTGGTGCGAAATACTTTTCATGGTAAACTTTTCCTCACAATTTTGAACCAATCACCTTTCAGCACTCGCACATGATGGGAATATTATCCAATCAATTATTAATCTATTTTATGGATGCCTATTCAGCTATATAAGCTTTTCAATTTTCCCAATTTAATTCCAAACCTTTGCGTGAAATTCCAATATAATCATTCAGGCCAATTTTCATTGGAATTGCTGAAGTGGCGATGTGCCACATAGGACATCGGCAATGATAGGACCGTCATGTCAACAATTTCACCGAAAATTGATCGGAATAACTACATTGGAATTTTACGCAAAGATTTAGGATTAAAGTGGCAAAAAATTTAAGATTGAATTAATATCCTTCAATAGATTTAGGACTGACTGGGTAATTGTTTATAAAACTAAAATTTTTCTTTATTTGAAAGCAAGAAACTAGTTTTTTTTTTTTTAATTGAATGGCTACACATAAATTGATTAGAGTAAACATAAAATCCAACATGATCCATTATCTTGAAAGAAAACTTTTTGTTTGCTTTTCAAAATCAGAGACTTTGATTATCTCTAATGTTAGGTTATTGGACAGAAACTTAGGCTCCAAAATACTGCACATCTCTTCTGTTTAAGAACATGTATTTAAGATTTTTTTATCACATGCTATCTTCGTAATAGGGGAAAAAAACACCACAAAGGTCAAAACTTTTGCACGGCACTCACTTGAGTACCATAATATTTTTCAATCACTCGAGTGTCATAACTTTTATATGGTGCTCACTTAAGTGCCGTAATTTTTTTCTCAATCCCTTGAGTGCCACATAATTTTTTAATTAATCACTTGAATGCCATAACTTTTTTAAAACTTGCATCACAAATGTCATGTCATGCCAAATTTTCGATACTTGAGTGAACATTTCTAAAAGTTATGGCAATTAAGTAACAATTTTTTAATAATCATGATAGTCAAGTGATCGAAAAAAAAAATTATAGTACTCAAATGAGCATCATATAAAAATTATGACACTTGTAGTGCCATTATCCCTCGCAATAGTGATTCCACTCATATCATAGTGCCTTGGAAAATTTTGTTCGCAGTTGAATAATTAGAATTAATTTATGTTTGATAAACAGTAATGGTACTATTCTAGGTTAAAAAAAAAACAGAGAGAGAAAATTCTTTTTTCTTCTAATGTTATCAAGATATAAATGCGGTGATACAATAAATCTAATATATAAACTTGGCTCCTCTTCATTAATGATGATGTTTAGTTACAACTCTAAAATCTGTCAAATTAACATTTAGTTTTAAATTTCTAATACTTAAATCTAAATCTAAATGACATCTGATATATACACACACACCCGGCTCCTCTTCATTAAAGATGCAAATTGATTATGACTTTCAAACCTGTTAAATTTAACTATTTACTTCTGGAATCAAAATAAAAATTTAAATTCATAGAGTTGTGCCAGCATCACCGTCTCACGGTGTGACAGTCAAAAAATTGCCACAAAATTTTACTTTGTCCAACACAAGTGCGTGGAAATTTTCAAGCAAAACATAGATCTCTCATGAAAAATGTGTGATTGAGGTTTGACCGTCCATTTTCCAAACTAATGATACGATTAGCCAAGCATTTCCCTATATTCATAGAGTTGCGCTATCATCACCATCGGATGGTGTGATAGTCAAAGGTTAGCCACAAGATTTTCCTTTCTCCAACACAAGTGTGTGGAAATCTCCAAGCAAAACACAAATCTCTCTTTCTCTCATGAAAAATGTCTAGCTGAGGGTTGACTGTCCGTTTTCCAAGCCAAAGGTACGGTTAGCCAAGCATTTTCCATGAACAATCTTGCAATATAACCTATTTTCTATATTTTTTACATTTTGTTCACAATGTCATCAAATAAAAATATCCACATTCTACAACATTTTACCTTTGGTAAATGGTGAAATGTCTAAAACTTTTATAAAAAAATAATAATAATAATCTTATATCATGCACTTGGCTATGATAAAATGTAGCAATGATCGCCAATAAACTGACATTTAACTAAGTTTTGCACCAATTACGCCACTTTGTAAATCCTTTGTATATTAATGTAATTGTAACATAAAAAAGAGTTCATAGTTTCGAATAATTTATAGTATGTTGCACTCATTTATAATAAAAATGTCTTCAACTGTGCAACATTTCAATATTAAAACATATGCATTGTATGACATTCCGTGTACTTAATTATGATCGAACATTATAATTTTTTATAGAACATCATAAATTAGAGGAAAACATAAATTATTGATGTTTTCACTGAGTCACATCCTAACATTGTCAATTCGCAAAATTTGTTTCTTCTTTTGTTTAAACGAGCTACATTCATCAAAATTAAGTTGAAAATGTGATAATAATTCCATTTTATTAGTTGGTGCATAGGTGACCAACCAAAATCACCAAATCTTACACTGAATAATAGGCCCTACACGAAAAAGAGGGTTCTAGTAAAAGAAAATTGGAAGAAGAACCAATAGAAGCCATGAAAAAGGTGAGAAATGTACTCTTAAACCGGCTAAGGATATATTGGGCTATCATCCAATTTTTTTTTATTTTTTTGTTCATCTATTCCCTAGAATAGAAAAAGAACAGAAATTCGTTGGGTAACGTCAATTAATTCTTTTATTCCCTGAAACAAATCAATTGTCAAGGAATAAATTTGGCACAAAATCAAGAAGTAAATAATAAAAAAAAAAACCATTTTTTTGTTTCCAAGAAGAAAAAGAGAAGTAAGGTCATTTTAATGAAATAAGCTCAACGAAACCTAATGGTCATCTTTACACAATTGACAGAAGGCCCAGTCTCCTAACCCGATTGAGTCCCTATTTTTCGAAATAAAAAAAATAATTCAGAAATTTAGGAAAAAAATTTAGAAATTATATTTTAAGTAGTTTTATTAAATCATAGTGTTAATTCTAGTTTAGAATTAGTTTAGTATAAAAAATGTGAAAATATTTTGATGAAAATTAGATTCAATATTGAATAAGCTCTTATGGCTTTACTATACAAATTTTGAATGCCATTTTCTTTTAAAGACAATGCTAGATCGCAAAAGCTTGACAACTCCTCTAAGAGAAGATGTCTTCTTCCCTTAAGATGCAATTAGAGACACCCTTCAAGATTATATGCAATTCCATTTTAATAGAAAATTAGATAGCTCTTAACATTTTTTTTTTGCATTACCATTTGTCTTGTGTTCAAAGCAATCGAATAAGCCTGTGCTCCATGGATTTCCGATGTCATTTGCTTGAAGATGAGTTTGTGCACCAACTTTAGGACCACCTCCATCCTCAATTGTTCTATCATTGCCTGTTCCACAAAGCAACGTTTGTTCTTCTTCTTGTAGCTAAAAGAGCTCAAAATGTCTATGCACTTGTTTATTGTAATTCCCAAAGATTTATTGTCAACCTTATCATATTGTGAGTTATAAACCAATAGAACTGGACTCTCTATTTCCATCTATTTTTTACTGACTATTTACATTGGATTTTCTAATCTATCTTAGAATATCTTGATCTATTAAATCCTTACAAAAGTATAGTTTTATCCAAATATGAATTGTTAAGTCTCCAATGAAGTTTTTATAATTAAATGAAAAAAATTGGGAATAGAAATTTTTAGGGTTGTACCAAACGCATTTCTTTTCTTTTTCTATTCCGATAATAGGAATTTTGTAAAGTCACCAAACGCGTTCTTTTGCTTGGAAACTTGTCTAGGGAATAAAAATATATTAAAAAAAAACTATTTCTAAAATTGTTCCCGGAATGAAAAAGTTACCAACTGCACTCTAATTATTTTCCTCAAGTTGCCTACACAAAACTTGAGGTGGAGAAAAATAGCATTATTGATTTTAACCTCTCTACAAGATTGTTACCATATGTACCCCACATTCAATTCCAATCTAGAGTTTTGATCATGATTTAAATTTAATTTTTCAAAGCATCATTACGCTTTCGATCAGTGCTTTCCCACTTCCATGAATGCTGGCCTTCTTTTGTTTCACTAGAGAAAAGGCTAGTCTTTTGTTACATAACAAAGTCCACCCCTTTATCAGATAAAATAAGTAATTTAATTTGTGTGATCGAAATTCACTGATCATATATCAACATTTTGAATAGATAATCGATTCAAATCAATATATTTATATATTGGAAATTGTTCAATCAATCATAAACTTATTATACGAGATGTTTATTCAATTTTGAATTTTTCAATTTTTCTGATTTAGTCCTAAACTTTTACATGATTTCCAGCAAGTTCCTTCCGGTAAAATTTCATCAAAAAATAGCTGACGTAATGGTCCAATCATCGTCGGCCTTCCTAAATGGTACACCACTACGTCAATGATTTCCTGTGAAATTTCACTAGAAAGATTATATTTGAGTTTCATATAAAAATTTTGGACTAAATCAATAAAATTAAAATGTTTAAAAATGAATTGGCATAGTTACAATAAATTTAGAACTAATAAAATTTATTTGTTTACTCACAATCAATTCCAATTTGGCCAGTTACCAAACAGGCCATTACCTTCCATCAAATGATTTTTCAGCAAAAGCAATTTTTTTTTTATTTCACTTTAGTCACGTGGGCACATTAACACCATTTGCTTTCCGGAGTTTTTAACGACACTCATTAATGGAACTTTGATGAGGGATGAATATATCACATAGATACAAGTTTGAGATTTTTAGTGTCATCAGAAAAAATTTGGATAAATATATCACGGTGGACATAATTTGAGATTTTTGGTGGCTTTTACCTTTAAAAAAATTTGTTACACGTGCTGATTCGTTTTGGCACATCTGTAGTTATTCTTAAAAGTAGTATGTAGATTCACAATAGTCATGCGAGTCAACAGGTTTTGAAGAAGCAAATATTAATGCATATTATTTGCTTGCAATCGCCGCAGCATATTTTACGATGGCTAATTTTTGAAAGCTCCCCCTCGTTATTTATGTTAGCAGTCCATTGATTTTCATCGACTAATTATGCTAAACAATATCTTTCTTGAGAAATTGATTAAAAAAAACAGATAATGTAACAAGGAGGAATCATTCAGTAAAATAGGGGGTCTATTATGTCGATACAAAGAAATTGCCTCATTGTTAGGAGCATTAAGTTTACAAGTTCTTACTCAAATCAAGAGGCATATTGCCCAGTAAAATTCGAGCGTACGGCTAAGTTAAAGAGAACACACTAATAGATGGAAGAACTATAGAAAATGTTATATAGTCCTCTATAAGGACAAATCTTTGAGAGCTAATTCTCTGATTCAGTACCTCAACTATATAAATTTTCAAGTATTTTCTACTTGGTGTAGCGAATTTACAACCTATTGATATAGTTAATTAATTGAAACTTGTAATATATATATATATATATGTATATGTATGTATGTATATGTATGTATGTATAACTACTATTCGGATGTGACAAGCGTTTTCTAACGAACATGATGCCAAATAAACATTTATTATCTGGCATTTACCCAAAAATAACCCAGTTAATAATGTAAGGATGCTAATTTAGAACTAAAGTTTTCAATTTTGTTAATTTAATCCTTTAACTTTTATGTGAAATTCTAATGTAGTCTTTCCAACCAATTTTCACCAAAAACCAGTTACATCAGTCAATTCTTAGTCGGCCATCTTATGTGGCACTTCGTCTCTTTAGCAATTTCCAACGAAAATAGTTATAAAAAAAAAAAAAAAAAGGCTACAATAGAATTTTACACAAAAGTATAGAACTAAATTGACAAAATTAAGAAATTTAATACTAAATTAACATCCTAACTAATTCCACAATTTCCTCGTGAACAAGTTAATGAATTCTATTATTTATAAAAGAAAACAAAAATGAACTAATCCAAATGGCAACTTAGCCTTCACAAATTTTCTTTGAATTCTTCAATAAATGAAAATAGAAATAAATGAATCCTGATAGCACATAAGGCTCTGCTTGTTTTACGAAAACGAATATTTTGGCAAATATCTTCTTCAAAATGATTGGTTATATTGCTTAAAATAATTAGTCAAAGAGATATATTCACACTATCAACAACAATTTATTTTTCATGGACGATGAAAACATTTTCGTTCATTTATTTTTTGCAAGCAACACAAGTTACCATTTTTTATATAATATTCTCTAAATCATTTGTTTTTTGCGAAACAACGGAACCATTGGTCTTCGCATATTTTTGTTCAAATTCTTCATGTTAACTTTTGATTTACGTCACTCAAAAGTCGTGGCAAGACTTGTCCGCATTTTTTTGTCAAACGCCCATTTTTTTCTTTTTTTTCTTTTTTTTTTTGTCAAAGTCAGACGCCCATTAAAAGTCTAACTTAGCACATTTTTGTTCAAATTCTTCACGCTATACCTATAACCTCTTATTCCTTCTCTCGAAAGGCAAAGCAATTGGTTAGTCCCCATAGATCTCCAAATATTAAGAAGCCCATTCAAGCCTCCAAGTTTTACTAGTAACTAGGTCCTTTTGTTCTTCAAGCAAATATTCGATTTCATAAAAATAATCCACGTTTCAAAATCATTTTCTTTCACCGCTCCCCTCTCCAACCAGTCGAGTTACTTACCTTTCAGTCTTCGAACCTCTCCTCCAATAAAATGCTTGAGCTCCCCAAGTTCCTTTATTTGGAAGGATACCGATAGATTTTCCTTTGTCTGTCGAATTTTCTATTGGTCATCTCTAGTGATGATAAGATCATCCACGTGCACATATAGTCTAAGGTAGCACATTTTGTTCAAATTCTTCACGTTAACTTTCGATTTACGTCGCTCGAAAGTCGTGGCGAGACTTGTCTGCATGTTTTGGTCAAACGCCCTTTTTTTTCCGAAGTCAAACGCCCGTTGAAAGTCCCACTTAGCAGCCTCGTTTCCTGGCTCTCTTCCCTTGTTCCGGAAGACAAGAACGTTTGACTTATGGATCGTATCTTCAATGGACATCGAAGAAGAAAATGGGTCGAAAATCTAAGAGGGCGAACTTGCGAAAAAACCTCAAAGTACATATCGTGCACGTCATTTCGGACATCAGCTTTGTAAACAGTTCATACCCAGACCATTTGAAGCTAATTTACAATCGACTGTAATACCACACTCCGGCATAGATCTCGCCCTCCAAATTATCCCGGACTTCATATCGCACGGCCCGATCCTGTCCTCAGGACATGACCACGAGCAACCAAAGTCTCGCTTACAAGCACCAACAACTCTTTTTGACGATCAAAGTTCATTTTATTGAAATAATGTCCTACATCACTTAAAGACGTGACCTAAATACAATCTATAATAATGTGGTATCCTTCCACCTATAACTTAAGCTTTTACATGTCAAATGCTTATTACTAGGCAAAATTACCAAATTATGAAGGGAATTGATAGAAACCGTGGTAAGTAAATAAATACCACATGAATATAAAGAGTATCCAGGACATACTGTTAAGTGATGTACGACAATACTTCAATAAATAGTTTCCAAAATTTTGCTGTTGATAAGCTTTTTCTTTTTTCTACTTGGAACCGTATGCACCAAGGATGATATAAGAAAAAGTTAACTTAGCCAATGCGCAGATAAACTGAGCAAACGTTGTTATATCACAGTAAAGTCAATGAAACTCCTCGGAAAATGTTGATGCACCATTGTAATTTTTCTTCTCATTTGAATGAAGCTTTTAATCAGAAAAGTACCTTGTTAGGGTTGGTTGCCGTGCTTCATTCGTCAAGGACTTCACCGCTGACAAAGAAGTTGTTCCAGGATTCTTTTGGGTTTTAGTGGTCCTGGGCATATGGAGCAAAGCCTACAAGAACCTGATATGTTCTCGAAGAAAAAAGGGTACTTTCGTGATTCTATTTTCAAACCAAGAAATTAGATCACGGCTCTTGGAATTTCATCATTGACATGCCTTCACGAGATACTTCCATAAACATCCCCGATAGGGATATCTAACGGGACATTTTCACATCTCCCTTAGAGACATTTCTCTACCACTCCCCATTGTCGCAGTGAAATTGAGATATATTCCAACATCAATCCATAAAAGAATATAATTATAGTCCCAACGACGCGAATGAATAACAACTAACGGTCCGATAGAGAGCTAAGAAAGATCCTGAATGTATTCAAATGTAAATATAACCAACAGTTAGATTTTAAAGTTATCAAATATAACATTTGGTCCACAGCATTAACATTTGACTACATAATGACATCAACCAAAGGAAATCTAGTGTAAGCAATAGCGTTGATAGAACTGAAATGACACATCAGACAGACAAAGCACCAAGACTGCACTATCTTCTTATTCACCACTGACTTTTTCTTCCAAATAGTTAAACGGTGTCGTTAGGAGTTTGACTAGCCGAATCAAACTGTATAAACCAGAGACAATAGTTTGACGTGAATGGGGGCAACAGATAATCATCAAGAAGATAATTATGGATCAATTACAGGAAATATGTAACTTTACTTAGAAATTTAACCTATACCTATAAGTCCAATGAGCATCCTCGCATCCCATTCAGGTGTTGTGTTACAGAATGACGTGCATTCAATTGACCTATCACAGCAAAGCTAATAACGTCACTTGATGGTTTCTCTCATTCTTCTCCAACTTTCTCTCGTTCTCCTCTGACTTCTCTCAGATTTGGCGCTCTTCATCATCATTTCTAGGTCATCTGTACGTTTGTGATGTTGAGAGTCATGTAAAAGTGACACCAAGCCCATAATCTGCCACTCTTCCATACTAATCCTCTTCCATCAACAATTTGCGGACAACACTAATTGACAGAAGATTCAATCCAAAGAGTCCCTCGATTGAAGTCGTTCGTATACTAAAGCAGCTGCTTTATCCTAAACATACTGTAAGCCATTGTGAAAATATGAGATCCAAAGGCTCAACAAATGTCAAAGTTACAGACATCAAAGAGAACACCAGACAAGCAATTATTTTATCCACACACATGGACTGGTTGGCATTGCCATAAACTGCATGATCTTACAAATCAGTTCAAACCAGTCAAAAACAGGACTGGTCTGTAGATCGATCCGGTTTTGTGGACTGATTTCCATGATTAATCCACTGCAGACCAGTCCATGTTCTAGATAAAAAGTAACTTTTCTGTTTGTTCTCTTTGATATATGTATCTTCATCATTTTTCTAGCTTTCAAATTCTATCTGGGCTTATAATATTTAATCAATAAAGCAACTGCTTTTATACAAGAATGAACTCAATCCGCTCTCTTTGGGTTCTTCTTCCATCCAAAATAGTTTCTACAGGGACTAGATCGAAGAAGATCAGTATGGACTTGGTGTTGTTTCAGTATGACTCTCAATGTCACAAAGGTACAGGCAATCTAGAAACGATGATGAAGTGTGCCACACCCTAGAGAAGTTAGAAGAGAAAGGTGGAGGAGAACGAGAGAATTCATCAAGCAGCATTATCCTCTCTACAAGCGAAACATGATATGGAGAGATGTCTGCTGTAAAAGGTCAACAGGATGCACTTCACTCCATGATACGACAATGTCTAAATGGGATGAGAGGATGCTCATTGAACTCAGAGATATAGGTTGAATATCTGAATAACGCTTTGTGTTATTGGCTGTAACAGCTTGGACTTTGAAAATCACATGAGTTTGTCCACATATATATCCTTAAATCAATTCATAATTGTGTCTTGTTTATTATTGGTTGGCCCCAACTGACCTTAGAATCCAAGTTTTGAAAAATATTATTGGTTTATTCTGTATCTTTAACCAAATTAGATGCATAATCTCTCTTTCCTTTTATTTCTTAGTATCTTCTCTAGGTAAACTCACAACAATCGATAAATAATGCTCGACAACAAAATCCTTTCTCCCTCTTTTCTATACCGAAAACCATACTAAGCAATATTTGGCCACAAACCTCGAACCCTCCTTTGTCCTCCTGGCGTATCAATATTGCAGAGTTTCTCCACAGGCAACAATCAACAAGTGCCATTAACATTCTGCCACAGACTTCAATTCCTCCTGGTCCTCCGGGGAAACCAATCTACTGGAGTTGTCCCACCAAAAGCAATCAATGATAGCAGCTAAGTTGAGCAGCAGATGTATCCTACATCCAACACAATCAGTCACTTAAGAATTTATGGTAAAAGCGAACCAGAAGTCCTAAACCTTTTATGCAGAATGCAATCAAGTCAAACTTTTCAATTGGTTTAATTAAGTCCCAAAGATCCTTTTCAAAAGGTACAATCAAGTCGTTTTCAATATACAGTACCTAAAATTGCAATATGCGACTTTCTTATTTGGCAGGGGACAGAAAGTAGTATGCTACTTTTTTGATTTCGCAGACATTTGCAAAATTACCTGTGTTTTGGCAAATTACGTGTGTCATCCAGTACCAATAAGTTTGACATTACATGAAAGAAGCCATGATTACCTCTTCCTTGCAAGTGTCAGTAGCCAACTAATCAATTCCAACTGACAGCACAAGATGGAGCATTATCGTTTTTCTCCTTCCTTTCAAAGAGGAAGCTGAGCAAGTCTAACTTCCCTCAAGAAGATGTTGGCCCTCGTTTCTAGGAAAAGATGGTCATGAGATCCTTCAGAAAGAGGAAGAAGATAACCAAGACAGTCATTTTTCCAGTCGTCTCCGTTGACCCTGAATACTGAGTCATGGCCGAGGAGGATCCTGCAGGAAAATTGAATGAGTGAACCACTGAAAAATCTTCATATTGGTATGTTTGTTCATGATTAAAGCAGAACGGTATAGCAACTATTGAAATAATGTAGTCAAGAATCAAAAAGATTTGATGGCAAAAGACAAAAATTTCAAACATTATGCATGTTCAGTATAATTTTGGTTAAAGCAAAAGTGAGAATGCTCAAACAGACAAGTTAGAATTTAAAAAAAGTTCTGAAAATTAGCTGTTGTTTCATTTGGATCATTTATTTGTGAACAAGCAAGACAAAGAACTTTAGAATTAGCCATTGGCAATGAATCATGGACAAGCCTGTCTACTCACAGCAAACTTCCCATCATACGATAAAATCAACTCCACATAGTAGAAAATAAATGCATGTAATGTACATCTAGAGGACAAGCAATTACCACTAAACTGGTGCCAGTAATCCAACCAAACTTATTAGTTTAAGTTCCAAATTAAATCTTTTACTTGGAAGAACAGGAATAAATCACAAAATAATTGTAATCAATGTACCTCTTACGGGCAAGCAATTTCAAAAGTACCACTAACCAAACAAACTCATTAGTTTAACTGTAAACTCATGTTCGGGACCTCACTTGGAAGAACAGGAATACTTTGCTCATTCTTGAAGAAGTTCTGTGGATCAACTGCTGTCTTAACTGTCACCAATCTCTTGAAGTTTTCAGCAAAGTACTTCACCCCGTACACAGTGCCTTCCTTGTAGCTATTTTCACCATTATCAGTTATCCCGATATCAAGGTCCCTATAGTTCAAAAAAGCCCTTCGTGGCTTTTTCGACACATACGGAGTCATAAAATTATAAAGCTCTCTTATTTTAGCCAGATTACTTTGCTCTGCTTCAATTACATCTTCACTCCAACTGATCGAGTACTGTATTTTAAACAGATTCCCAGCTCGATGAGGAAATGGAGCGTCTGACATAGGGATTTCACCCATTTTTCCTCCATATGGATTGAACACGAATCCGACCTTTCCCAATTCAATCATCTTATCCCAAAGCAACTCCAATTCCTCCCTCGACATCGGTTGCTGCACATAATCTGATTTCCTTTTCAAGAAATACACCGACTTAGGCATTCTGTCGAGCAGAGCTTCCACGGCCACACCACTATCGAAGTCCCCCCACCAGAGAGCCGACTCAATCCAGCTCATCTCTGCACAATCCTCTTTCTTCAAACCCAACTCCGGAAACTCCTCATTAACCAGTGAAACCAGCCTATCCGCATTTCCAAGAAACAGAGCCAAAACAGAGGCATTGACTGTTTTAGCTCCTTTTTGTATCTTGGAACTAACAGGCTGAAGCAAAAGCCTCATGAACAAATCATTATCAGTCCTAGGCGCAACGTTCTGCCACCGATAGACAAGCTCAGTCGCGTTTTCCTCAATCGTCTTCGCCACTCTAAAAACAGTAACCACGTTCGGAACAGGGACAAGCTTCACTCTATAACCCAATATCACTCCGAAACTCGCCCCACCTCCTCCTCTAATAGCCCAAAACAAATCCTCGCCCATCGAGCTCCTATCAAGAACTCTACCCTCGACATCCACAATCTGCGCGTCGACCACGTTATCGCTCGCCAACCCATATTTCCGCAACATGTTCCCATATCCACCACCGCTCAAATGCCCACCGACGCCGACGGTCGGGCAAACCCCAGCATTAAACCCATAAAGCCCACTCTTTTCCCAAATCCTATAGTACAATTCCCCTACAGTCGCTCCGCTTCCGACCCAAGCAGTCCCTTGTTCGACATCCACATCGACGGACCGAAAATTAAACATGTCGAGAATCAAGAAAGGGGCGCGGGAGACGTAGGAGGTACCTTCGAAGTCGTGCCCGCCGCTCCGGATTCGGAGCTCCGTGCCGGTCCTCCTGGCGCAGAGGACGGCGGACTGGACGTGGGATGGCTGGGAGGGAGTGAGGATGAGCAGGGGCTTCGGGGTCGAGGAGGTGCCGAAGCGGCGGTTGCGGATGAGGGACCCGAGGAGGGTCGGGAACGACGAGTCGGTCGGGGCGTGGAGGATTTGGGAGGGTTCTTGCTGCTGCTGCTGGATTACCTGCGTATGGTTGAGGAGGCATTGGAGGAAGGTGTCGTAGAGCGAAGCAGAGGAGGACGAGACGAGGACGAACAGGAGGAGGAGAAGCAGGGGAGAGAAAGGGGTCGACGGCGACGGTGGCGTCATCATGGCTAGCTGCTGCTGGTGTGCTGCGTTAAGTCCCGCTCGGCGATACAGTGTCAGTTGTCGGTCGTGGCACGAGAGGTGTCGGTGGCGTCACCGACGCTCCCGTCCTTCGATCGATCCACGGTCGCGCCGGCGAGGCGACATCATCATCCGGGCTTCTCGAATGGGAGGGAAATGTCACTGTCGAGATCTTGAAAAATCAAAGGAATCGAATTGCCGACACGGTCAGCATGTCTGCACAGGAGGTCTATACTGGTTTACAGAATCTTTGGCAACTGAACAGAGTTTCTTGGGGGAGGAGAATCTTGCTTTAGTTGTCCAAGACGAAAGGCATTACTTTTTAAAGAATGATGGTGCCTTCCGCACCACCAATTTACCTTGAGCCAACTGGCTAACGCGTTTAATTGGTTCCCAAGCGTCAGGGCAGAAAATAGGAAAAGAAGGAACACATATCACCCAGCTTAGTAAGGCATTCTACAAATCTTATTTTCTCACTTTGAGTTGCTTTGTTTGACATTGCTAGAAAGTATTATTTTAAAGAATTATTTTAAGGGAGAAAATTTGAATTTTCCCGTGTCTTTGACCTTCATCGACACCTCTAGATTTTGGAACTTTGGAACTCAGTGCCAAGCTTGAAATCTCGCCCATGGCCAGCGAGGTTCACAACACCCTCATCCTAACGAAGTGAAGCTCGGCCGGCGGCCTTAGTGCTAGGTTTGAAATCTCGATGCTTGGAAGTTACATGATTGCTTAGTTTACTAGGTTTCCTTAAGAAATTTAGAATCTCACGTGATGTGATATTTCTTGTTGGCAATTCCTGTTGAGCTCTATGTCTTAAACCTTTTATTTAGAAAAGGTTGGCCACAATGACAACAAGGAAAAAGAAACGAAAGAATAACAATCACCTTAGAAATACGAGATAACTTATTTATTCCGATTCAGCGTCATAAATTAACTTGAGTACTTTTTTTCTACTATCAATTTTCCAATTAAATTTAAATCTACATTATGAGAAATTGTAAAATAAACATGATCGAAAGCTATATTTGATTTTTTTGGTGTGTATAAAACTAATTTATTGTGATTTTATACCTGTTGGCCGCAAAAAAATAACTATACAACAAATTTCTTAGTTATCTTTCTTTCTGAGTTCAAAATTCTTAGACCATTTTAGAAATTATTCTGATAATTTTTTTTAATCTCATTATAAAAGTTAATGGACTCTATAACACATGTAAAGTGGATGCATATTTGATATGTCCCAATATCACAATCATTTTCATCAATTACTACTATTTACGATTGAATAACTTATCTCTAAGTTTGAGAGAACACAATTGTTATGATTAAACTATTGTTAGGCGAATTCCTTCATTCGAATCATGTTAGAAATGATCGGTTTAATCATCTTTATTTCAAGATGAAATAAATATATTGACAGGTTACAATTGAAATTCTACGTAAAATACCTCTTATTTTTATTCGAGAAAATTAAGAGAGATTGGTACTATCTTTTAGAAGGAAAGATTAATTTGAATTTAATGTGTAAGCAAAAGAACCTTTGTTGTCGTGTGCATACACTTAAAAAAAGAAGTGAAAGTCCACAATCTACTTTATCTGCGAAGCATAATTAGTTTCCGTTTTCAGTAAAATGCCGGTTGCCCTTTCCATATAAAGAGAAATGTGTGGCTGCCCTTGCACCAGTACCAGATTAAATAACCGTACAATTACACTAGCAACGTCCTTTGTTCAACTTCAAATAGTCTAAATAATGAATTGCAATTTGTCCCTCGCGTTTTGGCCCTTGTCGTAAAGTTGCCCTCTCACCTTTTAATATTTGCAATTCCCCACCATAGTCTTGAAACCAATTGCAATATCCCCTTAGTGTTAACTCTGGCCAATTTTCATTAAAGGTCTTCAATTTTAATAATTCTCTAATCTAGCCCGTAATATAAAAATAATCAGTCAAATAACCAAATTTTATATTTCGTTTCAATTATGGCCCTCAAGGTTCTCTGGACTTGAAAAGTAATCATGTAATCAACCAAAAATTGTATATCATCTTCAAGAAATGACCACTTGCGGCTTGCAATATAGGGTAAGATGTAAAGCAAATGAAGAAATGCAGAGAAAAATCTTAATATTACAAGATAAAATACCATAAACACTATCTATTAGCAACAAAATCAACATATTTTCTTCGCGAGTTACACCAATTAAAAAAAAAAAAAAAGATATGGTGCTTTGATACTAACGTCACTTTATAAGAAATTTAATTTAAGTATCAAATGCTGATGCAGTGTGACCAAATCATTCTAATTACGTAACTTCTAAGAATTCTTGTGTAAGCAAACTATTTCTAAATCGGTAGAAATGATCTTAAATTTTTTTATTACTAAAAACAACTAGAAAAAATTATTTAAATAAGGAAAAAAAAAAAAAAAAAAGACGCGTGAGTGAAGGGAGTGGGCCAGCATGTGGTGGCCCCGCCGGTGGTAGAGACTACACGAAGACCACACACATGTATCGAGCAAGTGCGTAGAGAATTTTAATTTGCCGTTTATTAAGGGTGGATTAGCCCTCCGTATGAGAGCAAAATAGTCACGTGAAAAGCACATGTCCGGAGCTCAGATTGTAAATTGATTGTACTCAATGCCAAAGTGACATTGCAACTATTTCCTAGATTTCAAGTGAATACTAGTAAAAATACAATAGGTTTAAAACTTTTTGAACAATTTTCTCTCATTGTATTGAGAGATCATTTCCTCATTCCAAAATAAAGTATATTTGGTTCTTGTTTTCATAAAAGCGAAAATCTTCAATCAAAGTCTTCTCAACTTTTTTATCCTCCTAACAATTTTGTTTGTCAATTGTTTCATTTTAATAAGTTATTGTAAGAGAAGTACACTATCAATGCCATAAGTTATGTACGGCGCTCACTTTGGTGCAAAAAGTTTCCGTCAGATCACTTAAGTGCCAAATCGGAGGAAAAACAATTACTTTGGTGCCATTGGCGAAAGATTTCGGCTACTAGCGAAAGATTCCGGCCAAAATGATTACGTGGCTTAAAAAAAAAAAATCGATAGGGCCTTCAAACGACATCATTTTCGATCCTCCTTAAGAAAACAACGTCATTTTGCCGTCCTACATGGATGGCCTCACAAAAACGATGCCGTTTAACTCATTTGGGGATTTTTCTGACCTAGCTTGCTCGGCCATCGTCACCTGGCCTCCGCCATCGCTGGGTAGCCGTCGCTCACTCAGCCACCATTGCTCGGTGCTGTTCGGACGCCCTTGACGACACACGAGGGAGCACCAGCTCTAGTCGCTGGAGCCTAGGTACTGGAAGACGAGTGGCCGTTGTTAGGGGTTGGGGTCAGGGTTGAGGTCGGGGTCGGAGCTGCGACCGCCGAGTGGCCATCGTCGCGGTCGGGGTTGGGGTCAGGGTCAGGGTCGGGGTCGAAGCTGCAACCGTCAAGTGGCCATCGTCGCAGTCGAGGTTGGGGTCCAGGTCGGGGTCGGAGCTGCGGCCGCCGAGCGGCCATCGTTGGGATCGGGGTCGGGGTTAGAGCCGTGGCTGCTGAGCGCGGGGGCCGTCGAGGATAGTGATTGGTCGGAGATTTAGGGTTTGAATTGGGGGAGACACCGAACGACGTCGTTTTGGTGTTAAGATGCTAAAACGACGTCTTTTGAAGGCCTAAGTGATCCAACAGAAACTCCAGTGAGCCACATCAGCATAAGAAATTAATAAATAAATAAAAAAGGCCACATCGGATTTCCGGCCGATCAGATCGGCGTTGGCACCAAAATGAACGTTTTTCAAATTTTTTGGCACTTAAGTAATCCGACGAAAACTTTTGGCACCAAAGTGAGCGTCGTATACAATTTATGGCACCAATAGTGTACTTCTCCCAGTTTTATAATAGTTAACTATGAATCCTCTTGGCATTGGTGACTGGATTAATTGGTTAATATTGTACTAGAAGTATAAAGTAGACCTATTAAAATGAGTTATACCCATCTCTTAACCTGTTTTTGCTGGGCTAACTTGTTGGTTTTATTCAATAAATGGATCATAAATGAGTTTAGAATAGTAAAATATAAAATAATATGGATTTTAAATGAATTCACAACTTACTAGACCTAACTCATCTCTATGACTCTTCAGTCTTTCTTATAATCAGTTGATCCTATCTTTTACTTAGAGAGAAAGAGTGAGAGCATTGTAAGTGGACAACCTTGCTTAGAAAATGGCATCTAGACAGCAAGCAGGAGGTGGCATTTGTCGTCCCTCTCAAGATGACTAGAGCGATGGCCATGTCTAATCGGAGATTATAAAGCCAGAATGCCAAAGTTGATCCAAGGATGCCTTGAGCTAAAGGTCCTTATAAAAAGTAGCATTTTTCAAACGGGCTTCCCAAGACACTAGCAAAACATATTTGTAATTTGCCCAAAGACTTTTTCAGTGCTGCCAGACATGGGTCGTCAAACCGTCGTCTGATTTGGTGTGGGTTGCACAGTGGCTGGCATTGGCCCAACCCTCTCTGATTTCCAAAAGGTCCTTTTTATGCTTCGCTAGCCAATTGTCCAGTTAGCACTAGGGTGGGTATAATCTATATTGGAGTCGGTATCTCTATTAAGGTTAAAAGGACCAAGAAAAAAATAGGAGTTCATAGACCCAATCGACCAAAGAAAAAATTTAGGAAAAGTATCCAAAAAAAAGTCCTAAACCTATTACATTGTCAATTCAGTTCTTAACCTTTCGATTGTGTTAATTTTAGTCCTAAATATGTTCGCATTTTTCTAATTGAATCCATTTGACTTAATTTAAGCCGAAAATTACTACATGAACGTCGTTGTCCTATATTGCATAGTTGGCTTTTTAAATTTTTTTTTTCCTTCTTTTTTTTTTCTCTCTTTCCCTTTTCTTTCTACCAGTGGCCAATCACCGATCACCGACCACTAGCCATGACCAGAAAAGGCAAGGGCCCTCCTCATCAAATTTAACATGCTCACCATTGCCCAGGTGAGACCAACCCTCACCAGCCATGGATTGTAGCCAATAGCCAACTGACCACTAGCAAAAAGAAAAGAGAAAGCAAATATATATATAACATAAAAAGTATATAATTATAAAAAAAAAAAAAAAAAACTCCACAATAGCATCAGTCGTGCCTTGTAAGGCGTTTAGCATCCACATCAATAGTTTCCAGCCTAAATTGACTGGATAAACCACAAAACTAGTATAATTGGAAGATTTAACACTTAATTAGTACAAATACAATAAATTTGAAACTTTTTTTAATACTTTTCCCAAAAAAATTTCAACGATCTGATAAATATTTTGTAAAAATTGGTCAATATT
Source organism: Eucalyptus cloeziana (assembly GCA_014182715.1). NCBI lineage: Eukaryota > Viridiplantae > Streptophyta > Magnoliopsida > Myrtales > Myrtaceae > Eucalyptus > Eucalyptus cloeziana. The sequence goes on from CM024638.1 coordinate 21,622,246, forward strand.
AACATAAAGGTGGCTTTGAAACTTATTTTAAATATTCCAAGGGGAACATTGAAAAATTAGGGAGCTACTTGCATAAGTGCCAAAATTTGGGGAGTAAATTGTAATTCACCATTTTTGGTTGGACAGATGTGTTCTCCATAAAAGAGCAAATCAGTCACATGATAAGCACATGCAAGGAGCACCGGTAGAAAAATGATTATAGGCGCATCGCAACCTAGCGTGAGACAAATTGAAGATTGAAAACTGTGGATAACGTTGCTAAAATTGAAAACTCAAGGCGCAGTTTAGAGACGAATACCAAAATCCGAGGGACATAATGTAATTCACCTATCAAGATCAGGAGGTGGAGTGGTTTGATCATTACCAAGCCAGGTTGGATACCTAGATTGGGTCGCCCTCGGCATCTTTTTTTTTTTTTTTTTTAGACCGGAGGAACCGCCTCACAACGAGCGCTTAACGGAAAACCCCAAGAGAGCACTGGCGCAAGGATCTACCCCCACGGTGCTCCGTTTAAGTCGCGCTTAATGCGCACACGGTGACTTAAACCTTCCCCCTTCCGCAATTAGAGGGAGAAAGGTCCAAACCAACACGCCCAAAGCGAGGTAACTTCTATTTTTAAAAAATAAGACATGGGAATGATTCGAAATTGGTTGTGCCCGGAAAGTAACCCGGTTCGGTTCGGTTCGATCAATTCCCCAACTGAATCTAATGGATATTAGCGTGAATAATCTTCGCTTCCTCTTAAAAATGACCAACTATTCACGGAGATTATTTTTTGGAATCTCGATCCAAGCTGGTAGCATAGTTTCTTTGACAGAATAATCCCATCCAATGCTGAAAAGGTCAACCTTCTTCGCTTCCCGAACTGATTCTTCTTCTTTGTTCCTATACACCATCAGTGGAGCTGCAACTTAGTCTATCATCAACTTAGTCTATCATCGAATGAGTGATCTAAACCGTGTAAATATTGTTGGATATTTCAATAATTTTAAAATATTAAAAGTTATTATTTTTGTAACGGTTTTAACCATCATCAATTTATAACGGTTTTTGTCTATCATTACTATAAAACAGTTTTGTAATGTTTTATAACGATTATAAAACAATAATGTCATGACTTATAACGGCTTTGTAACATTTGATTTATTTCTTCATAAAATCTCCATAATTTTATAACGGGTTTATAACAGTTTCTTAACGGCTCTTTCTCTTGTTTGAATATAAATTAAACTTCAAACCACAACCTTTGAAGAAACATTGAATTCTCATATCTTTCCTTTTCATTTTGCTAGGTTATACATAGAATGTTGTTCATAGTCCTTCTAATATTTAGTGCGGATTATAAAAGAACATCTGTTATATCTTGGGTGGATAGTCACTAAAACTTTACTCTGAGAAGCAAAATTATCTTTAAAGATAGTGCTCGCACACTTCAGCTAAATTATCTTATTTGTGCATCTTTTTCGATAGATTTCCAACAATTATATTTATTTTTCATATTTTCTAATATTTTTCCATCAAATACAGCCAATAGCCATACACAGTTCGAATTACTTTAGTCCTCCCTTACTGAGCTTAAATGAACCTCTGGTCATATTTTGAACAAAGAGCTTCTTTTGACACCGCAACATGAGCAAATGTTAAATGTCCATTAAAGATCGTCTCCTCACCCAAAAATATGTGCATGATCAAAGATGACATTCAGCTCTTGAAGAAACAGAGCACAAGCTTGCTTCAGCGAAAACGACCTCCTCGACAGAAAAACCAGAGGTGGCGCGTTGTCGCCGCGAGCAAGATGACCAGCATGATCGCCATAGTCGATCGTAGTTCATTTGTTTCGGCTCTGGAGACAAAACACAGACGATGGCAATTGCAAAGTTGGTAACGAGATCGCTCCGGTCACCATTGTTCTAGGCGAGGGTTATACACCCATCCGTCACCACCCTCGCCAAGATCAAGGCAGAGCTCGCGCCATGGTTTGTCAACCCGATGACGAAGAAAAAGAATTAGGAGTTTATAGGATTACAAGCAGGAAAAAATTTATCCAAATAAGTGATCTTCATCTTCAAGAAAATGCAAATCACAGTTATTCAGTCTAGCAAAAAAAGAATGGAAAATTCAATAGCAACTATACACACCCGCCAATAATTTTTGCAAACTCGAATCTGGCAACTCTAAAAGAACAAAGAAAATCAAAAAAAGCTTAAAAGACCACCCTTTTGTTCTCTAATCTCACTGTAAGAATCACTCGCCTCAAATTCCAAACCCGAAAAAATTAAGTACATAACAAATTCTCACTGAAGCCAAAACATGTGACGGTCTCCACCTATAGTCTTTTCCATCCTCAAAAGCTGGAGCACTTCTTGGTCTTGTACCGGTACAGGACCCGCTTCTGCTTGGCGGAGACGTTCTCGATCGTGAGGACAATCTTCCCGGGCTCGTTGTTCCGGAAGGTGTTGCGGATCGGCTCCTCGCTCGGCGCCATCTTCTTTCCCTTCTGGACAATGATGGTGTACGACCCCTCGTCGCTCGGCACGAACTCTTCCTTGTAGTTCACCTCCCAGCCCAGCACCGTGATGTCCCACAGCAATGTGTTTCCGGTCTGTTGCAGCACATCAATCAAACACATTAATAAGCAGGCCACTCTGATAAAATGAAGAGTTGTTTTTGGTGGATTTGATTTGCCGTGTAAAATCATTAGAACTGAAAGCAAAAAGATTACCCCTTCGATCGGTAGCTCGATGGTTTCGGTCGATCCGGCCTTAACGGTGAGCTCAGACACAGAACCATCCTCACTCGAGAACTCGAAATCCTTCTCCCTCTTGAACCCGCCGTACTGAACCGGTATCTCCTCAGCCGGGATGTACCTGGAGACAGAGCAGAGGTTAGAAGTCTTGTATGCGGTTTCGAGGTTTAGGATCAGGATCTTCTAGCTTCTTTTGAAACAATTCAGAAAACATCTGAGGCCCACGCTCAGGTAAACTAATTCTCTAACGAAATGTCATTCGAATTGGTAAGGGTGGACAGGAAATACTTACTTGAGCAAGGTATTGGTGACCTTGCCGGGGCGAGCGATGACGAATTTGCTCTTGGTTCTTTGGGTTAGGAAAGGGGAGATGAGGGCATTGAGTGCATAGTACCAGAAAGGAGCATTGATGAAAATCTGCCATGACATGAAACGCATTACACATCTCAGCAGGAATTCCATATTGAAAAAGACCTAATGAGCAGGTGAAAGAGGGGGAAAAACTTACATTCCTCGCCACCATCTCTGGATAATTGTCCTGCAAGAGGTGGATGGCGCGCTGGGTCGTGATCCGGAGCTCCTTCTTCGCCGGCCCAGGCGAGTTCTTCAGATCGTTGATCTGGAGCAGCGAGGAGACGCCGCCGGGCTTCAGGTCGAGCTTCTTGATGCCCTGCTCCATCAGCTGGACCCTCCACCTCAGGAACCGGTCGCGGTTCTCCTCGGTGCCGAGCGCCTTCCGGTACAGCCCCGCGTCCCTGAACACGCCGTAGACGTTGTAGCACACGGGGTGGCCCTCGCTGTCGGTGCCGTCCCAGTACGCGGCCGCGCCCAATTCAGGGTCGACGGCCTCGCCAAGGGCCGAGTCCACGCCGGACTCCTTCCTCCACCGGAGGGTCTTCTTGAGCATCTCGAAGGCCTCGTTCACCTTGAACTCTCTGGCCCTCAAGAACTTCAGCAGGACCACGTTGGTCTCCTCTGCACCTTTGCTCGGAAGGAGCGGGACTCCCCAAAGAGCGATCTCCGTGTCTACTTCGACGCATTTTTCCTCCTCCTCTTCCTTCTTCTCCTCCTCCTTCTTCTCCTCTTCCTCCTCCTTCGTCTCCTCGGCGTCGCCGCCGCCCTCCTCCACCTTCTCGGCCTCCTCGGGCTTTTCCTTCTCGGCGGCGTTCTCGTCGCAGGGCGCTGCTTCCTCCTCCTTCTTGGCCTTCTTCTTCTCCTCGGGCTTCTCGAAGAGAGCGTTCCCGAGGATGGCGTCCTCGAGCTTGGACCGGAGCTCGCTCAGGGCCTTCCTCTCGAACTCCTTGAGATCGGAGAGGAAATTGCTCTCCTCCCTGTACGAAGCGCTCTTCTCGACGGCCTTGACCGCCTCGTCCAGCCCCTTCGCCTCGCCGCCTTGATCGATCACCACCTCCTTGGTCTCTTCCGCCACCTTCTTGGCCTCTTCCTGAGGAGGGGCTGCAGCAACATCATTGGCCATCTGGGTAGCTACAGGCTCAACAGTCATGGTGGATGAATAATTCTTGAAACTGGAATATCAAAAGGAAGCTCAAATGGAAAGAGAGGAAATGAAAGAACAGTCTCCTCTCACTCTCTCTCTCTCTCTCTCTCTCTCTCTCTGCCGTTCCCTGTTGGTATGTGTTGGGCTTTGCAGTCTGGAGATTGGCAGTTATATAGTCTTAGAGAGATATAGAGTTAAGCAATAATAATGTGAAAAATAAGGGAGGGGGGAAAAGGGGGAAACCCTAAGGCAACGGTCACATACCTGGATCCACCTCACGTTCATAGGAGCCGTTGGGCTTGGGATTCTCTCTCTCTCTCTCTCTCTCTCTCTCTCTCTCTCTCTCCCTCTCTCCCGATGTTGTCTTTCCCTTGCTAGCCTGGAGGACAGCAAAAGCAAGCAAAGCGTGAAGAACAATCATTTCCATGGGACCACGTTTGATAACCTTTGTCTTTTCCTTCTCCTTTTTACCATATTGATGAAAAAATTCATACATTGGAAGATGGACACCTTTTTCTTGTTTAGTTACTTAATAAGCATTTATGATCTCTCGTTCACAAAAACAAAAATTACCAATGATATTTAAAACTTGAATGCATTTTCCATGGAGAGACGATAGAACGTCAAGTTGAATCGAAATCCTAATCCACTGAAACCTTAGTATGTTTTGTCATATGGATTTCTAACTAAAATAAAATTAAATAAGATTATAAAATTGTTATATTATATCCACTATTTAGTGGATCACAATAATAAAGTCGGATGTATTTACAAGGATTTATAATTATGATTTGATTTGATAGAATAGAATATGAAATCTAGAAATTTTGCTATATTATATTTATTATTTGGTAAATTCGGATAATAAAGTCGAATATATTTACAAAATATATATATATATATATATATATATATATATATGGTATAAGCAACATATTAGTATAAATGAAAGTAAAAGTTCATAAATGAAAATGATAAAAATCTCTTATGATACTCTTGCCTATTTTATTTCTATTTATTTATTTTTAAAATTTTTCCTCTCTTTTTTATTTCTTTTTTTCCCCTTTCATCATGCTCGAATAAAAATTTACTAAGTAGTAAATTGAATTAATACACCTAATATATATAATAAATATAAATTTATAACATATTGAATTTATATTATAATATATAATTAAATACGACTATATAAATAAAAATAATATTAAATTAAAAAACTAATTTTTTTATATTTTGAATTTCTTATATTAGAATTCAAATATTATTCATATTAAAATATAATTTTAATTTTATTAATTTAAGAAATTTGTTATTCGAGAAAAATAACTATCCTATTACAAATATTAGAAATCTTATCACATTTATTCCACATCCCTTATGGGATAATTTTATTTTATATCCCTCTTATATCCAATTCTGTCTTTTTGAGCAAGCATTAAACCTGAGATCTTATCCTGAAATTTATCATGACTGTCAAACGCAATATTTATAGTTATAACCAAGTTGCGAGATAATTTTAGGTTTTACTTACTATATCTTAATTCTTAGAGGGTTGGAACAAGTTTGAGATTTACTTAGTGGGAATATGAAATCTCAAATGTTTGTATCCCGACAGTCAAACGCATTATGTTGTTTAATTTGTTTTGTCAATACATTCACAATATTCAAATGAAAAAGAAAAAGGGTCAAGTTTAGGTGGCTTTTGGATCTCTATGTGCGTGATATTATTTAGGGTTAATATCCTGAAAAACCCCAAATTGGTACACGTGTGATAAATTTACCCCAAACCATTTTTTTGACCATCTAAAATCCCAAACTAGTATACCTTTAACAAATTTACCATAAACTGGTACACTTGTGACAAATTTACTCTCTATTAGTTTTTGTTAAATTTTATCGTCAAATTATTAAGTTAAATGATACATGACAGTTATGATTTTACGCTCCGTTTGTCACAATTTACAATTTTTGTGATTTTTTTGTGGTATTAATCCAATTTAGCAGAGGGTATATTTGCTACAAATTTACCAGTTTGAGATTTTTTGCTGTCGAATAAATTAGTTTTGGGTAAAATTGTCATAAATATACTAATTTGTGGTTTTTTATGGTCAGTATGGGTAAATTTATCACAGTTATACCAGTTTGAGGTTTTTCATGGTAAAAAAAATAGTTTGAGATAAATTTGTCACAGGTGTACCAGTTTAGAATTTTTCTGGGTATTAACCCTATTATTTAAGATCAGTCTCGGGTTTGGAGCAGGTCGAGATATGTTACCATATGCGGAGTCCTTATTTCAAACTAGTTTAGTTTAGCCATCTCAAATTCACCCGATTGCAATTTCTAATTTTTTTACTATTGATAAATGAGGAGAATCAGTGATTTTTTAATTTTGCATTCGATCCAACAAAAGAAATCATCTTCTATTACCTCCATTTTCTTTCGGCTTAACGGGATTGCTTCGACTTCCTTCTCATGGGGTCGAGATTTGGGATCCAAGATTATTGCTAAAGTCTTCAGCTCTAGCCCCTCAAATGTTGCTATTAACAGGGCCTTATGTTAAGAGTTGAGGCTGAATTATGTTAAAATATAGTAGGGATAATATAAAAAGTATAGATTCAATTAGTAAAAGAAAAAAAAGGTCATTTGATTAATTCAAAAATGAAAAGCGAACCTTGTTTTTTATTATCTAATCAACATTAAATATCCAATTATTTTGAAGATGTTAAGTAGCGATAAACATATAATTGAGAAACAGATCAAACCTTTACATCACTATGTTTATGTATCTTCTATAATATCCAATATTTATTGGAAATTCTACTTTTCTATATTCAATATTCAAATTATATGAATCCATATTCATTATGACTATTTAACAATGAATTGTTCACATCAATATAAAAGATCCCAACAATTTACTAAGTTGTTGTGCATGCACATGAACAATTTCTATTATTTTTTAGCCCACTTAGCTCAAAGGTTAGAGCATCATCTTTGCAAATATGACAATTCAATCTTTAAAACTACGTCATTATCCATTTAGTGATGAATTACAAGTACTTAAGAAAATGAATTAATGAGTTTATGGTGATCTGACCTAGGTCATCCCCAATCAAACTAGCTTCTCAATTGCCAATCTTTTAGCTGCCAACAATTAGACCTAACCAGGATTGACCACTTGATAGTTAGACTCGAGTCCCTAGTTGCTCGCCCCGTTTCTCAAAAGGTTGAACCTAGTCACCTATTGCCCGAGCTGTGTCCTAACAACTAGACTCGAGTCTCTAGATTCCAAATCCCGCCAATTGAATTTCATGTAAATTGATGAAATTTCTACTACTGAAGGGAAAAATTGATATATATATATAGGCAAAAATTGATGAAGCGTTTGGTTCTTGGAATTTGTAAAGTGTGATACCGGCATATTGCTGATAATTAGTTAAATACATAGTGCTGCCCTTAGTACTATATTTATAGCCAATTCCAGTCTTCTTTGGACAAAGAATCATCTGCCTTTCAAATTGGCAATTGAAATTTTGAAATGCAGCCTCGGTAATTGTATTGTACTGCATTCGCGTGAAACACCATTCCCATTGAAAAAGTAGCCAAAAAAAGAGAAAAGAAGGGCAGTTCTTTATCTTATTAAAGATAAAAAATATCGTTCACCTTTCACGCAATTTTAGGGGGCCAACTTTTCCTTAAACAAATTTAGTGAGCCATTTTAATTTAATTTTTATTTTTTAAAAGGGAATATTCTTGCTGGGATGGGCAAACTTGTAAGCATCACATCACTTGAAACAAACCAGTAAAGATTAACTAATACTGACAGCTTAGAGACAAACCAGACAGCTTATATGGGTCTACAACATTGAGTTGACCCAACAACGATTTTAAGGATATAATATGCTGTAAGGAGGAAGAAAAAACAATTAAAGTTAAAAAGAGCAGGTGTCAAAGGTGTCATCTCCTGTCTGCAGGGAGTATCTCTCTGCAAGACTTTTATGAGAAAAATGGAAAATCTTGGAAAATTCAATCCAACATAAAACCTAGGAGAATCATTTTTAGTCTAACATGCATATTATAATAATTTAAGCGAGTCGTATTAATACCCACTAAATAGATCCAAAATTATTTACTTTCGTAGTCCAACTTCTATATTGAATTAAAAGATTTACCTTGAGAAAATTCTTTCAGGGCTTTCAATATATGAATACGACTTGCCCTAGATTACGGAATTCAAGGAGCCAACCTAATTTGTGGAACCAAAATATTCATCCGGTCAGAAGTCAAACCATGACAGAATCATTTCACATGTCTCCTAATCTTTAATTAAAAGCTTTGGTCCTATTGTCAGATATAGGTATCCGAAATTTAAGTAAACAAATGTTCTTGCAACTAGGGGTTAAAATGCAGACTTTCTATCATTCCAACGTAGCATTTAGAATTAGGAAAAAGTCCAAAAGGAGTGCTCAATTTAGCTTTCCAAAAAGAAAGTGAAGATGGGTAGGATGTAAATATCAGAAAGTTTAAATGTTGTCTTCACTAGATCAGAGATCCCAACGACAAAATCTGAAAATTGGTCGGCAGGCAAAGGGACTTTAAAGTTCAAGAATTTTCCCTCTCACCCCCAAGTCATGTTTTCTTTTCAAATCACACCTCTCCCTCCCCCCCACCCCCACCCCCTCCTCCCCCTCTTCCTCTTTCGTCCTACTCACAATTCCATGTCCTTAATTAGAAAGTCCTTTCGTTGCACCTTTCGATTGGACCCAATTTCAATTTAATTTCTGCAAAATGATTGAGGCCTTGGATCGGCCAATCATTAAACGAGCTGGAGACAGCAAGTTCTTGGACAATCTTCATCTAATTAATAATTTCACGTCATGTCACGATACCATCGGTACAACTCATCTCGATTTTGGGTCATCAGTTGCTGGCCTTGGACATCAGGACGGCGCGGAGGAATCATAGAACAGCCAAGAGCCATGTGACAGAAAGATTCACATTGATGATTACTATATGCGTTGGACATTCATTGAAAGGGAACCGCAAGAGCTAACCTTCGAAAAACACAACAAGAATCAATGCCCGCCACTTCACAAGTTCAACCCCTCGAGAGATTTAAGTAAGTAAGAAAGAAAGAAAACGCCTAGAGGAACCAAGCCAGTGAGAACAGAGGAGAGAAGAATAAGGAAACTACAAAATTACAAGAGTCGGGTTGCTGTTGGACTCGCAAACTGTACAAATGCGAGCGAAAGAATACCATCCTATTGTTTCTTTGGTGCGGCGTCGATATCGATGAATTCACCGGTTACCCTGACAGGGAGAAAGGGAAGAAAAAAGGATAAGAAAGACTACAACAACATTGCCATCATTTCAGCTCATTAGATGCGTATGCGACAATTAGACTGCAGACATAAAACCCGTATGCACTAGCCCGCTGGGCTCAACTGCGGAGCAGTCAAAATTATTTGGCACAGGTGTGATCAACCTTTTAAACCAAGAACGGCAACAAAATCCTATGTTGATCATCACAGCTCGGCAAATAAAGTCGAGTCATAAAATAATTGTCTGTAAAGACTGTTTAAGAAAAGAGTAAAGCCAGACGGACATGAACCAGGGACCCAGGAATTCTTGGCAACCCCCAGTCCCGGTAAACCACCAAACTATGCAAACCCTCCCATAAATATGGCATAAGTTTTCAACATTTTTGACAATCTACAATAGTGAACATGTCCACATGCACACCAAAAACATTTATCACACCGATATAAAACCAGCTGTTCAACCAGTTGCCATGGCCGAAGCACCGCTGGCCAGTTGACCATCAGTGCTTCAGTTTTTAAAACACCGGAAAACAGACTATAAGATGCTGCAAAAGACGAAATAGTTTACACTAACCTGTTGTAATTTAAAAAGGCATCACCGATGGTCCCCGCAACCTTGTTCCTCACTTTCCGTACACAAACCTGCAAGTATAAAAAGAATTTGGGACAGGTTTGCCCAAAGAAATGTCCCAATGCTGACGATCAATTAGTGCAGAGAGCAACTTTACCTGTACTTGATCAACAGGTCCGGCCTCTGGATCCCGATTTCGATGTATGACTATCCCATTATCGCATTTGTTTATAAAATGGGCACTCCCACTTATATCGTAGAGGTTAGGCGGCTCACCAACCCAGTTGTGCAACTGTTTTGAAGAGTTAACTTAGAATTGACAAAAGAGACATAATTAACAATGCTGAGCTGAGACCAACCTGTCTAGGATGCGCTACGAACCACACATGGCAAGAATGATGCTGAGCAAAACGCCTGATCAATGTAAGCATCTGACTCACATACTCTGTTTCAGTCCTGCAAAGGATTCATACATATGACGTCTAAATATTAAATAACATAAATACTCTCAAATAGTATGTGGTAAAAGGATTTGACAGTATCCCTAAGATTATAGCACTAAACAGGGATGGAATGGAATGTTAATGTGCAAAGAAATTGCTACTTTAGTACAGGATAATCTTCGAAATTGGAGTTTTTATGACAAGTGGTTTTGCTTTGGCAGCACTGTGTCACTGTCTTTTCAGTTCCTTTCCTCATGAGAGAGAAAAACCATGACAGACCAACAATAGCAGAATCGCCAGTTCAATATGGACATTTAGAGCAGCTGCATACAATAGAGATATTTCAAGTCATAAGACTCAAGAGACGCACTGGCCAGAAGGACGCTGGTGGTCAAGCTCGTTGTAAGGATCAATTACCAGTCCCCGCACCCCATGTCTTAGCACCGCAGACTTGGCAAGATCAAGAACCCACTTTATACTTGGAAGTGAGTCATCCTCACACCTGTTCAATAGCCAGAACAGCCAAATATATTATATACTTTCCATTTCCAGGAAAAGTCTGGAGAATGAACACTTTAAGACTATCAGGATCCATCAATATCTATTCCCATGAAAGATTTGCTTCAGTCAAACATCTAAACAAATACAACTACTATTTGCAAGTGATCTTATAGACTATTCTGACAGCAATCAACCTCAGCTTGTCACAAAATCAATAAATTTGACAACAAGCTTCTTATTTACAACAAAGCATGACTACTTTGCAAATGTCTACTTACACTAGTATTAGATATATCAGGAAATCTACCGGGAACATCCATTGTCAAGCCCAAACAGTAACAAAGAGACTCATTCAGGTACATTAGCCAGAAAATCTTATTAATAATTCATGAAATAAAATTCATGCCCCCTGACTCTTTTCTTTGACAACTGTAGTCATCAATACTCCATCAATTTATTTGGGCACAAAATTTATATACTTGACACAGCAAATCAACTGTGTTGTAACTTTCCAGAAATTCGACTTGTAGCATGTTAAGAATAAGATTTTTCGTAAAAGCAAGTTCTCTCAGATCAAGCTACTATGTTGATACAAGAAGCAGAATTACTGTTAGGAGAAACTCCACAGCAAGAGCCATTCATGAATAAATCCCAAGAATTCATAAGCCTTTACAGCTTCACTTCAAAAATATGTTGAATTTTAAGAAAAAAATTTTGTTCCCATAAGCCATAATCAAGAATTGTTAATTTTAGGATGCTATCTCTATCCACCTCTCATCCATGAACTAAAGTGCAAGATGACAAGGATGTGGAAGGTACACTGAGCCAATATGTGGAGCAGCATTTCCATGTAATAATTGATACCTCCTTGATATGAAAGAAACGAATGGTAGATGTGTGCCAACTAAAGGTGAAAGGACGGTTACAGCAGCAGTGACGCCAGTGACAAGAAAATCTAGGAACTCAAGCAGTGGCGTATGCCCGACAGAGGCTAATCTTTAAGTCCCTCTTTTGCCCCGTCTCTATGGTGAAGTGGAGCCTATTAACATATGAAGAAAAACTATACCAATGTCGAAAACAGCATCCTGCCAGCAAGGACTGCATGTAGCACTAAGAACACTGAAATCTGGAAATGCCTGAACTGCGGTAACTCCATAAGCAAATCAGAGTCATTTACCAAGCAAGACAGACACACTTTCAATAGCCACATAATATTTCTTAGGAAAAGAAATGCTTAAAATGCATTATTCTCCATATATATACACCCCACAACACAGTATAACTTTTTTGAATGCATTGCATCACCCTCAAGTTAAAATATGCAAACAGTTGATTTGTTTTGCATTACTTTATCACCAAAAAAAAAAAAAAATTAAAAAAACGATTTGAATTTCTCACCTTATGAGATAAAATGTATCACTCAACCATCGCTTCCCTCGCTCGAAGTCTTCAACACCCATTCGTTCAGCAGGTTCTCCGTATCTGTAATTTCCAAGAGTTACCAATTACCATGTTAAAAAGCGTACGAGAAGATTGACTTAAGACATACCATTTCCTACAGGACAATTAGTCACACAAATAAGACAGCATAAGGCAACAAAACTAAACGATCCAAAATATGAGGGGTGAGAAATGCTTATTTGCAAACAATATGTAACTTGAAACCTAATTAGGACTACTGAAGAATTGAGCCTGATAAAAAGTGAGAATCTACAATAGCTAACAAGGGGTCAGAAACAGAACATACAGCATGCGATCAGGAGAACCAATAGCACCAAGTCAACAGATACCATGGTTTTAACAATGTTACATGATGGCCAAAATGGCTGATCAATCAAGGTGCTAATACTGTTGTAGATACTTATTTACGAGATAATTATGACAACAGCAACAGCAGTAATACCAACAAAGGTTGTAGGGACTGTAGTGCTACTACATCCTCCAGGAACTCTTCCGGAGGCGCTAAAACTTTCTATTTGTCACCGCTAATGACTGTAATGTGGAAATGTTTCCAATGATCAAGCTATATACATCATCCTTTTTCTTTTCTTTTTTCTTTTTTTCTTTTTTTTGTCCTTTTGGGTTGAGTTTATTGAAAATATGAACTTGGGGAAACCACTCCTGCTACAAACCCATATACAACCAAATTTGCTCTAACTACCAACATTTTGTGAGATTGTTCTAACAATTTATGCTTTTAAAGAACTACAATGACTTTAATAGAGCATTTGACAAAATGTTATGCGCTCACAAATGATTAAAGCTGAAGCAATTGAGAGTTGCTTCTCCAAAAACAATCAGTCGATACTTGGGAAACTTAAGCAACTGCAGCTTTTAGATCTGTTAAAAAATATAACTTAATTGGGTAGAACTAGATAGACCAGGACATGGCCTGTGTTATGAATCTTTCTCCAAAGGGATGAATAAGATTGGGTAGGTTGCAGCATGTCGGGCCAAAATTAAAAATAACAAATGAAAACAAAGTAGAATAAAAAAAGAACAAAAAAGGTTTGCCCTGGGGTCCACGTCCTTCTAGTTAAACATTTTTTGTGAACTTCACCATCAAGAACCAGGCTACAATTTGGTCTACTAGGCCAAATTGAGACATCAAATTGAGGCAACAATCAGTTAGAGCAAACAAGCTGCAATTGCAACTTAAACTACACACAAAGTCACAGTGGCCAACACAATGAAATAACTACCAGACTAGTCACTTTTTCTGCCAGTAATTTGTGTGTGTGTGTGTGTGTGTGTTTACGTGTGCACATGGATTTCACCATTTGAATTTCATTATCCAATGACTGACAGTGAACATGCACCACCTGCTAATCAATGACGACAATCCACAACTCATTCTGTGAAACTTTTAAACCTTTTTATTAATTCAACCTTGTAATCAGTGATATCCCCAAAATGTCATAGCTATAACAGTTTTCCCAGAATATGGTGGTAAAGAAAGACCTGCTCTGTGGAGTGTTGGCAAGTACTCCTATTAGTTGCTTTCCGTATGATTAGATGACAAGACAGAGAAATTACATGTTCTCATGGGTAAATTGGTTTCTTAGAGAGTGAACTCAAATTTCCAGAGATGTTAAGTTTTAAAGAAGGATATGATAGGATTGGAGTGAGCTTAGGTTTCTGATGCACTATTACAACAAAACCAGTGCAGCAAAAGCTACAGAACAGGCTCACACACAGTTTATTTCATGTATCACAAAGCAAACCATTTCCACATTGTCCAAACACAATGAAAAAGCAAGTACAACCATGATATAGGCTACGCTACAAGTAGATGATAGACCAGGAAAATAAAATAAAGCCAGTATGCCACACATAGCCAGAAAGAGTTCCCCAAATCTTACTTTGAATCAAAAAATGGCTTTTTGATGTGTTTCTCTAAAAGTTTCCTCGCATGCTCACGAACCTACAGATTAATAAAATTGGCAGATGTCAAGAATACTGCTTAGAATGGGCAGCTTGCAGAAAAAGAACTAATATAAGTGCAACAAAAGTCTTTAAAATAAGATTGTGATAAAATCTTACCCTGTTTTCCATTGAACAAAGTGCAAATTTCCAGCCAACACTCTCATTTATATTGCATAAAAGAGCATCAATCCATTCACTCTTCCCAGAATTAGGGACCCCAGTTACAATAGTCAACTCTCCAGGTACAACCTGACCAAAATAGTAAAGAAGAGAAATCAGTCCAAACTGAAACAAAGTTCCTTTTTTGGGTCATAAAAGAAAGTATAGGCACATCTTTTTAAAGGAATAAGCAACTTTTTGAGAAAAGAATCTATATGAGATTGTTTCAGAATGTGCAAATAATGTATAGGCTCGATTATTAGAAAAAAGATACTGATCATAAGAGGTGCTGTTATGTCTCTTACTAAAACCCATCTCAAAGGAGCTAAGATATTTTATCAGCAGAAAGGAAGAGGTAAAGTTATCCATAATGAAGAAAGGTCAAAACAACAGGCCGTAACAGGACTAATGACAGAAAATCTACGCAGCTTCGGTAATGATGAATTTATTACTAATGCAGAAGAAGTATATTCTTGTCACAAAGCTGATTAGAGAACCCGCAGCAAGTAGAAAGAGAGAAAGAAAGAAGAGAGAAGGAATAGAGAGAAGGAGGAGAAGGAGAACGTAAAAGAAACAAAGAGAGGGTTTTAGTTTTCTGTAGTAACAGAAACCCTACACCCATTGTATTTATATAATAACTTTATGTAAGTAAAAAAGGAAACAAAACTCTGATAATAAAGGAAACTTAATTAAAGTAACTTAACAATTCTAATAGAGCACGAATTTAGTGCTTCTGGTGAAACAAAACCAGAAATGTATTCTAGTCATACTGGAACACCATATGATGGATATAGTAAATCAAATCAGCAGCATCTCAGTCTGACAGGCCAGCAACATCTTAAATAAATCATGGTACAAGGTCACTCTGATAGTTGGCCATTGTTTGTTTGGTTATCTACATTCTTTTTCTTCCACCTATAACCAGTATGTTTGCTAAATCTCCTTTATCCCATATGGCCAACATTAAATGTGCCAAATGCAATGCACCATGGCTATCATTTGTGGTCTTATAAATCCACTTCTATCACATCAGCAATATTTCACTGATGACAGCTTTGGAGACACCTTATGAGGGACAAGAAAGGCTAAATGAAGCTGCTCTTGATACGACAAGAACTAGGAACTATTTGCAAAAAAAATTCTCACCAATCTAACATAGTGAAACACTACTATGCAGCTATGCTGACATCTGTTTTTCAGCCATTATGTGAACCAGTCAAAGGATGGCCACCAAAATAATCACTCACGCCAACCCTTACAAAATGATCTAGATTTAAATAAGCCAGCATGCCTGTATCATTGAATAATGGTAAAAAAATAGCATAATTTGATGTACCATGATTTATTTAAGATGTCAACAGAAAGCATCAAAGCAAATCTGTATGAACACACGAGAATCAATAACTGTAAGAGACCAATCTACACAGCTCTTCACTTAAATAGAGGATTCTCTTTCTTTCCATTTCATATGGGCAGCGGTACAGACAGTACTTTCATTTTTTGTTTAAGAATCAAAAACAGAAAAGGAATCCATTAATGATATCAGACCTAAATGAATACTAACCATATAAACCGTTCAGGAGATTCATTTAACACAGAGAATTTGTGAAACTGACCATCATAACCACCTAAAATTTGCAAGGAAATTAAAAACCAGGAAGAAGAGTGAATAATATCAACTTACATTGTACAAGTGATTCAAGGACTTCCACCCTGTCGAAACACCAAACTCATAACCTAAAGTCCGATGATAATAACCATT
The DNA here is from genome assembly GCA_014182715.1 of Eucalyptus cloeziana. NCBI lineage: Eukaryota > Viridiplantae > Streptophyta > Magnoliopsida > Myrtales > Myrtaceae > Eucalyptus > Eucalyptus cloeziana. Next base: position 21,638,673 of record CM024638.1, read on the forward strand.
TATTTCATCAAAAAAGTCTTTAAAGGTGAAGAGTCCACGTATAGGGTACAACTCTGCATTATCAATTACTTCCCGGAGGACACCTGGTCCCACGTACATGAGCACCTGCAAAAATAGTAAATAATATAAGCCGGCATATAATTCCTCGTCAAGAAAAATAGTTTAAGAGGTCAATAAGCTTCTTCTTGCTATTTATCTTTAACGCTATGTTTTAAGGGGAGGCCTCGGTGCAAATCTAATATTACACACTTGTAACTAGAAGGCCATGGGTCTGAATCATGGAACCAATTGGCAGAAAAAAGTAGAAGAAAGCTGCATAAATTAGAAGATCCTTCCCCAACCCTTGGATGTCAAGAAGCCTTGTGTAAAAGGAACCTTTTTATAAAGCAACATGATGCCATTCATGATGGCAGTAAAGGGGTGCATCCCCTTAACAGTGTCATCAATAAGATGGCCGTTGTAGAAAGCTAGTTACATACAATATAGCCATGTACAATTGAAAGTTAAAGCCCATTTAATTTGATCATTTGCTGTGTACCCTATTGAATCCTTTATTTGCTCAATTGACACCCACTATGATCAAATTAAATGCGCTAAAGATTTAGTTAGAAGATGCCACATGTGATGTAAAATGCAAAGGCCAAAATCAAGATGTGCTCAGTAAAACAATAGATGTGCAACACCCCCCAACTAGGCCAGATATTGATGAATGCACAAAAGTTAGAGAGACTTCTACAAAATAAAGCGAACTCAAATTATTGACAATACTAAGCAGAAAGTACATTTAATTTGGTCAATATCCATCAGGATCCTTCCCTTCACCCATTTTTCCATCTCTAACAACTTAATTAGGCATCTCTCACAGCCAGCAAATTTACTCTTTCAATGTGAGAGAAAATGACCCACATGTTCAGAATTGAGAGTTTCGCTAGACATTGAAGAAGAAAAAATGCGAGCCTACACAGGCAGCTTAGGCTTTTGGTTTGAGGCTCTAGCTTTAGCCCTGACCTTGTCTTGTCAAATGTAGTATTTGGAAGGTACAACTTTCAAAATTTCCATTTTACAACAGATAGCCCCTTTTTTTCACACTTCAAAGGAAGCCGTTTTGACATGTACAATCTTGCAAAAGGAAAAAGGACTAGGTAAAAACTGGAGACAGCAACTTTTCATTCTACCTTCTAGTTTTAGTTCAATAATCTGGTGTTTGACTGCAAACAGAAAATGTCCTCTTTTTTGCTTTCTACTTTCGTGGAAATAATAGATAAATTACAAATCAACAACAGGATTGAGGAACCTCCCTGTTCTTCCCCCCCGGCCAAAAAAAAAAGGTAGGCTCTTTATCAGCTGTCACGTTTCTTCACATGGAAAACCAATATGAGTGACTACCAACTTTGTGTGTGACTGCATACATATCTTGCAGAATAACCCTACTAAAAGGGATGTAGCAGCAGCTTGCTGAGCTTATAGAATAGAAAACGCAAAGGTGGTTTTTTTTTGGTAACCGAGGACTCCACCATGGGCCCCCCGTGCCCGAACGGCTCCTGAGGGCCAGGCCCCTAAACACAAAGGAGGTTCAGCCCCAATTGGGAGAAAAAAATATCTATCTTGATGAATATAACGTATACCTCATTTGCATCTTTGAAGTATTCACTATCGTTCTTCTTAGGCCATTTAACTCGCCAACATCTGTCATATGCAATATAATTGTTAACTGTATATGTAACACTTTATCCACAAAATGGAGAACATAATATGGCATTGCATAAACCTTTCTCTTCCGAGGCGGCGTGCAAGCTCTTCAGCCAACGCTTGACCAGGTTTATCCCCATCAGTGGCAAGAATAATACGTGATGCCTGAGAAAAGATTTATTTGATCAAATATAGTAAAGAATGAAACTTGCCATGGCAATGGTTAACTAGAAAGAGCCCATCACTACCAACCTCCTTAAGGTAGTCTTTGCAGTTCCACAAGTATTGATACTTAATGTCCTAGCTTTACAAATGCCAAAAGCATCAGTGAAAATTTTATCACACAATGAAAAAGAATAAGGAAATAGGGCAGAAAATAAATTTCTTAAGAGACAAAGATGTCAACATATAGATGCTTTAGTTCTCTATAATTTAACACCAAATATATGCCTTTCTTGCATGCATAAGAGTAGCAATGGTACAAGAAGTATCTGAAACAAAAAGCCAATCTGACCAAAACATGCATATAGATGAGGAGCTCCAAATGTGACATGCATGTAAGCCAAATATCCAAAAAAAAGAAAAAAATAGAAAAGAAGAAGTGATGCACATCATCAAGACAAACAACATCATTCATTAATTTGCAGAGACCTAGCACAAGGAGTACTCAGCACAAACAACAGAGTTTGTCAATTTTGCGAGACCTCACAGAGAGACTCCATATGTATCCTGTGATAATATCAGAGACACAGGAAGAAAATCCAAAGGATAAAATTCCAAAATAAATTTTATTAAGACAGCACTGTTCAGTGCAGTGGCAAAAATACTGATAATCATGAAGCCAAATTTAAATGTTGGAACTGCTCAACTAAAAGCATCAAAAGTCAATCAAGTAGCGAGATGAATTGATTTACTAAGTCAAATACCCACATGGAGAGCTTGGGCAGGCTTAGTCAGGCTTGCCGAAATTCTTAGGCCTGGCTATTGGATGTTGGCAAAATGACTCGATTGACTATCTGAGAGCCAAGCCAAAGAATTTGATTGACAACCATAATTAGGTATTATGACATGACTGTGCGAGAGAACCATAATCAGGCTCATCCAACCACATCAAATAGCATAAAAATTTTGCAGAGACCAACCTAAGTCTGCCCAAAATTGGCATAAATGACTTCATACAAGGGTTGCTGGTCAGAAGGCAAAATATGCTTTCACTTCCCATCACATTATTCTTTAGTAATTGCAATCACTTGGTATTATGACTTAGTTTGGCCACATGTTCATAGACTTCTTAACTGGCTTCAACGAGTACAAGAACACACTTAAAATTGGGCAAGATATTTTTTTTTTTCCTCCAGGGTTTCAGAGGGTAAATGGACATCTTTTCTCACAATTCAAATAGCCAGTCAAAGAGTAGTTTAAGCAATTAAAATCATAATCAGTACTCCTAGACATAGGCCCTGTTTGGTTCCGCATTTGGAATGCTCTTTGGAGCTCTAAAGGGGTTTGGCCAAATGCTGTGGTGTTTGGTTCAAATTTTTGGGGACTTTGGGGAGATGCAATTGCATCTCCAAGGGGGTTGAAAGGGCTTTGGGGGAATGGAGGGGTAGAGGTCCATTGGGAAGTTGCATTTTGGGAATGCAACTTCCGATACTGTTCATCTCTGCGGTGAGAAGCCGATCGGAGGCCAACGACCACCGCCCAAGGGGTCGTGCGCGCCGGCGACACGCCGGCGATTGCCGGCCAAGGGTCGCCTGACCCCGGCGATCGTCGCGGACCTCAGGCGACGCCTAGGTCACCCGACCCCTGGCGGCCGTCACCTGGGTCGCGCAACCCCAGGCGACGGTCGCTTGAGGTCGCGCGACCCAGGCGGCCAGATCTGGCCATCTGACCGGCGGTCCGGCCGCCGGATCCGGCAGTCTGGTGGCCGGACTTCAAAAAAGAAAATAGAAATTTTTTTTTTGTTTTTTAAATTTAATTAAAGTCATTTACAAATGCAAATTTTACCAAATGGTATTTTGGCCAAAGTTTTATCTCAATGCAAATTTTACCAAACGATATTTGCATTTCGGAAAACACCCTTCACCCAAAGGTATTTGCATTTTGGCAAATGCATTCCCTAAAAGCCGAACCAAATGGGCTAATAAGATAATTCCTACATAAAGATGGAATCAAGATATTCTTTCAAGCAGAAAAAGAGAATTTAAAGACCCTGGATAGTAGAGAGAGGCTCTTTTCATTTCTGTTAAGAACCCTACAGAACTCGTTCAGAGCAGATAAAGAAAGGGACTTTCATTATAGTTCAAGAAATTAAGGGGCAAAAATATTATAAACAAAGTAAATTAGTTCTACGATCGAGCAAAGTGTAAGCCCCTATCTTCAAAAGAAAATACAGACCTTCCCTTCAGGTGGCAAATCTTTATCAGAAGCTGATGGAGGTGCACCATCAGGAACGGACACACAGTTGCGGAAGCCAGCTTCTTCCATTGCAAGCTTGTCCATCTCGCCTTCCACCTAGAAAATAAGTGTTGGTGCCAATTTATCATACTATTTAATGCAGGATAAATCTTATCTTACAGAAAAGTGTACATACAATGATGATCTCGCTTTTTCCTTTGATATCATCCAGCCCGTAAAAGATTTTCTCTGTATCAGCTTCCTGAAACAAAATATAAAAAGAACAGAACAATTAATTAATATGAAATTTTTAGAACAATATCTGAATTTAAACAAACTGCAGAATCAAAGACTCTCTACTCAGCAAGAAATGATGGTTAACAACTACTCTGTCTTTTGTATTTTTCACTGATTGGCAAAAGCCATAAAGAGCCTTTGGAGAAGAGGAGTCTTCTATTTTGTAAATAGTGAAATAGGTTTAAAATCTTATGTTTTTTGCTATGGAGGAAAACTACAGGTTGATATGCTTTGATACACATTTAAATGCATTGATACACATAAGAGATGCTTTATCACGTAAATGAGCTCTTTTTAACGCTTATTGCTCCTTTCCTACATAGCTTTGCAATAAATTGGCGTCCTAAAGTAAAGTTTTTGCATGGAGATTCCAAAAAAAAAAAAAAAAAGAGGAAAAAAAAACAAGAAGAAATCTCTCTATTCAGAATCTAAAGTGAGGCATAGAAAATATATTTATGTAGACAGAACTGGCTCAGCCATGCACAAGCGATTAACAAGGTCCAAGAAGAATAAGATCATATAAACCGTAAAAGTTCCTTTCAGACCATCTAATAAATTACAAAACTCAACCTGCCAAAATTTTTTCTTCACATCCCGATACTTGCAACTGACAAGCTTTCCTTCACGCCGATAAGTAAATGCAATAACAATCTGCCAACAAGATTCAAACAAAATCACGAGAAGATAAAAAGGAAAGAAAAGAATGACCATTGTCCATTATCAAAACTCAAAGCAAAGCAAAACTGTAAACGAAGTTGTTGGTCATATCATTCACTGGATGTCATCAGTTAAAGCTTCATGCATACTCCTATCCTTGTCTAGATAACGGTGAATCATTTCATAACAAATCTACACTATTAAGTTCAGCCTTCTGAAAACTAGTGTAAATGTCAAACACAGGATCATTATTAATAGAGTCATGCATTACAAGAATCTGAATTTCAGAGACCAGACCCCTGAGCAGTAATAATTCAAGTAATCATCATACTAGAAGCATTAAAATTTGACATTTTCCAAACGAAGGAAAATACCTGATTCTCGCACTTTTTCTGCATGACCGCATTTCTCCTCAACGTCTCAGCAGAGATTAGACGCTCTGCAAAGTAGGCAACTAACTGCGAAAGGTAGCATCAATGGAATCAATCATGCAGCATAAGGCTACTAAGAAGCAATATTCCATAATGTAATCCAAGACGAGAATGGATATCAAAAGGACAGTTTTGACTTAAACAAGTGTAGTTACTCTTTAAATTGGAAATTGCCTAATAGCACCAATCAGAAGTGAAAAGCATCCTGCATCAAGGTTATGATATTGAATTTGTGATTCAAAGGAAAGTCATGAGAAAGATAAGACCCTGAAGATGAAAATCATTCTTTGAAATGAAACATCATAGAGACACTTATGATTGCAAGAGACCATTTGGGACCAGTGAGATGCTAAATGGAAAAACTCCCACTAATGTCCACATCTTTTTCACACTTTCTGGTGACACAACTATTTACGCACAAAGCAACGTTATGGTATTAATCTCCTCTTCAAGAAGCATCTAGTGCCAAGAATTGCCCTAAAGTGATTGCAATAGCCAAGAAATCGTAAAGGAGGAGCACAAGGAGCAAAAGCCCTGAATGGATTGTGCTCAACCAAGGAAACTACAAAACTCAAGTGCAAAGAAAATCAAAGAAACTAGTCAAATTGGAGGGAAAAAAGGGTAATAGAAAAAATGGCAATCAACCTCGTTTTTGCCTGTCTGTTATATAAGCGAAAAATCTTAGATACAGCAATTTACTATCTAAACTATCAGAATTTTGTGGCAGGATACCCTATTGGCATGTACCTCCATAAGTTAAGTGGCAGAAAGCAACAGTTTTGGGGTCCAAATTGCAATAACGTGAATGGGAGGGAATCTAAAAGAAAACCTGGCACGATTCTCATTCCTAAGATTTTGGAAGTCTAGAGTGCAGAATAAAGGAAGAAATTTTCCCTTACACCCGGTATCAACATTTATGCACAGAATCAGTCAGCACAAAGGGCTAATAAGGGAAGACCAAGTGGACGTGAAATTGAAACTTCAGATATAGGGGACTTAGAGAACATAACAACCTCATTGCAGAGTGGCTCCAACCCCAAACTCTCCTCCGAGATTTCCCTGATTGTCTTGACTTTGCTTGTTTGGTTAGAGGTTGCATATGAAGACCTAGGTTTCGCAGCTGCCTGCAACCAAGGGATACAGTAGGCTAAGAGCTCTGGGTAGACACAACTTGGAACAATCCCCCCAAAACAAGCATGTATCTTACTCGTGTACTGCCTTTCCATCCACATGTTCCCCTGAAACATGTCCACACTGCAGAACCCCTATAGAATCAAAAGAACACAACTAAGTTTGCTCAACTGAATAAAACAGATACACCTAAACCAAAGCATCATCAACGTACCCATCAGGGCTGACAAAAATAGATAAGCTTCTTTCCATTGAACGACCCCCTTTGCACTAGTACAAAAGAGAAAATTGTCAAAAAGTATACAGAAGTTAGTAGAAAGCATCAATTAAGTGGAATGGCATGGAATACAGAGACAAGGACGGGAAGTAAAAGAAGTCTCTGAAGCAGAAAGCACTTACCATGGGACAAAGCAGGCTATGGTACTGACCCGGGAGACATGTTTGCATATCGATACCAAGTTCCTCCAGTCTCATTTTCAAAACCTTCAATGGAGTCTCTATCCCTCTCCCTACTGGCCCCTCTAATTGAACTGAGAGAGCAAAAAAAAAAAAAAAATCACATAACATCATACACAAATTCAAGTACACTCTGTCTTTACTCCACCTAAACTCAGCCACAGTCAAATGCAGTACTTAAAAAAAAAAAAGAAAAAAAAGACTACGTCCCAGATGAACTCGCCCCAGCAACGAAAACAAAAGACACCTAGCCCAATGCCACTCACTCAAAACACTCCAAGAATCTCCCACTAGCTGTACCATAAACCATTTCCCACCAAACAATCTACAAGAACATCATCCTCGACCCGAAAAGGACCCGCAACCACCGGAACTCAACAGTACCTGGTCTGGGAATACTCGAGTGAGGCCTGTGCGAGACCCCATTGGCTTTGAGGCAAGAAGGGTTCATCCGGGAACCGGCCCTCGAACGGGCGCAAGAGAAGTGGAGCCCATACGCGCCGCGAAAGCGAACCCGAGACGAGGATGCAGAAGAAGAAGAAGAAGATGATGATAATGGTGAAGGGACGGGCGGCGGAGGAAGAGGCCTGGCTCTCAACAGCAAGTGCTTGCAGCCCATGAGAGCGGCGGCGGCAGCGGCGGCGTCGGAGGACAGGAGGGAGGCTACGTGGGCCGGCCTGAGGGGAGAGCGCGGCGGGAGGAGGGGCATGTCGGTGCCGGTGACGGAGAGTTCTACGGCCGGCGAGCGTCCTCCTTCTTCTTCTCCGGGAAGGCGTTGGTGGTGGTGGTGATGTTGTTCGTTTCGTTCCTCGCGCAGTCGCCACGAGGTCGCGCCATGGCGGACGCTGAAGGAAGTGTGGCTAGCGACGGTGGGTGCTGACTGCTGAGCAGCGGAGTTTTAGGGGTTTAAGAGGGAGGAAGAAGACCCGACTTTTGGGTTTTCAGGGTCTGGGTTTGACCCGGCTCGGATTTTGGGGACCCGATTATATCCCTGTTCCAGCCATCGGAAAAATGATATGCCCGCCGGCCGACAAGCTCCGGCCATTATTTAAAATGGACTTGGCACTTCAAATCGTTATTGAAACGACGTTTACTGTGGCCCCCTTTGGGAAGATAATGTCACGCTGCGAACCGCGAGACACGTGAACATCCCACCATGGTCATACAAATGCGACATTCCCAAGTAGTGTCGCCGACCCAATTAATTCATTATGCGTATGCGGAACGTGTTAATTAACCCTGACAAAAACTCACGAGATAGGAAAACAGGAAATAATTATAATCACAACCAAACATACTTTCATAAACAACCCACCTCCCAAGGGTTTACATATATACTAAAAAGGGGCCAAGTTCACAAAAATGGATCAGTCCATCAAAAAGAATAAACGGTCGTAGAACTATTAGTCGGACACGCTATTCGATCCCACTTCAGTCTGGACAGTCTTCAGAGGCGATGATTTCTCCATTCTACGATCCTAAAAAATTTTGGCCCACAACAGGGTGAAACATCGTCTCAGCAAGTTCAATCCCCTAAACTTCTATTAGAAAGAAAATACATCTAGGGTGGTCTAGCCCCTCACACAGACGACTTACCACAATCTCAGGTAATAGTAAGGATTTAAATAATTGGAACGGCATCACTTCCAAATAAACCATAATCGCACTCAGTACACATTTCAATCATTCATTGCCACACAAGGGCATGGCCTACTCGCAATTCAGCTATCTACTGACACTCATGTCAAGCATCGCCTCCCCCCTATGGAGTGCGGCTTCGTCACTACGTCAACGGCATTCCCGAAGGAGTATGGGTCCAGTTGGCCTAGCCACTACTACGACCCGAGCCACGTCACTCACTGACGGCAAATCACAAGGAGAATAGGTCTAGTTGGCCTAACCACTACTGCGACCGAGCCTTTCAACCAGCACACGACAAATCATTATTGACTTCCGAACATTCCACAATTCATTCACATACTTCAATTTTAATAATAAACCTTAACAATCAAATTTCTGCATCAAAATCCAACACTTATGTTTTTATGGCTGAAAACCCTATTTATTACAATCAACACTTAATTCGCCACATCTATTCATCAAACTCAAATTCTAAATGCACAGCGACGATTGGCACGAATTTCTAAGCAATCGGGGTCAAAAAATAATTTTTCGAGTTTTCTTTTTAATAATAATAATCAACACTCAATTTGCCACATCCATTTATCAAATTCAAATTTTAATTGCACAATGACGATCGGCACAAAATTCTAAGCAATCGGGGTCAAAAATAATATTTCGAGTTTTTAATAAATAATAATATTTTAATGAATTTCGGAAAATAATAAATTATTAACTTTTTCCAGAATTTGAAACATTAAAAATAAATCAAAATTAAAACCATTTAAGTCACATCAAAGCTTATATTAAATAAACCCACTTAAGTTTAAACTAAACACACTTAACACTAATTAAATCTCTTAATCCAAATCACAATTAAATAAACTAAACTAACCACCTAAACGTAATTAACCTAGGCTAAGCACACTTAGGGTATTATTAACCATCTAATCAAGATTTAGTGAGCTAAACTCACCGAATTAACGAGCCGAGCACGCCAAAATGACGGGGCCGACGCGAGGATCGACTTTCCTCGAGGCGGGTCGAGCAACCGGGGTCGGGAAGCCGGTCAAAAAGGGCCCTGAACTTCCAGATCTGAGCTGGAAGTTCAAGCTCCGTTCATGGCCGAATGGGGGAGGAAGGAGGACGGCCCGAGCGCGAACGGCGGAGGAGGGCGACGGCGACGACGAACAGGCGGCGAAGGGCGGCGGGGCGCGACAGGCTGGTGCGAACGAGGGCGGAGGGACACATGAACTGGGCGTCACGGCGTGGCGACGGGTGGCGACGGCGGTCCGGTGCGACGGCGACAACGATCCGGCTGCGATTGCGGCAGTGAGTTGGTCCCCTTCCTAGCTTCTCTGGTTGCTGGTTTAAGTAGCAAAGAGCAGCACCAAAAATGGAGGAGGAAGCCAACGGGGAAGAAGAAGAAGAAGAAGAAAGAGGAAGGAGAGAGAGAATGGGGAATTTTCTTTTCTTCTTTTCTTTTAATCAACCAAAAATGGCTCGCATGACCTAGTTGTGACATCATCTTCCACTAACTTCAACCTCCCACAACCTTAGTCCAATAGGTTCAATTTCATTTTCTGCCGAAGCCTAAAATCTCGTATCTTAAATTTCTCAAATCCAATCAATTCTCGTCCAATTGAGCCCAATTAAAATCCATAACATTAATACATGTTCCTCATAAGATATGTGACACCCCAGGACTTCCAATTTCTTAATTCGGTCACAATTTTACGGTTAATTTCATTCTGGCATGATATTAGCGCGTCTTGACCTACCGGTTAGCTTTTAGAAATTTTTATACATTCGACCTGTGGTTGATAAATCTCAAGCCACAATGTACATCTTTGACACATTGGCGACCATCGGTTGTCGTGAAAATATCAAGGTTTCAAATACGGACACAGGGGACCCAATCGACAGAAAAGTCGGTCCAGTGCCCACCGACAAGAATAGTGTGATCGGGTGGAATCACCCACACTCGATCACATGCCTCTGTCGAGCCGACCTATCTCCGGTTTCTAATCGATTTTTAACTGTGCCATAATGACCTTTGCAGATTAGCTCGGTCGAAAGGTCGTTTCCTAGTCAAATTTTCGAGTCTGATGCATTAGAATCTCTTACCGGCTTCACCTGATAGACTGATTTTCACATGAGTGGCCAACTCAAGGAAAGGAACTATATATGTGCATATGAAATGCTCGTCTTAATTTACTAAAAATAAAATTGGAAAATTCGGGATGTCACAACTCTTCCTCTCTTATAAAAATTTCGTCATTGAAATTTAAACCATTACAATACTTTAAGCAAAAAGGTGGGGGTACAATTGTCTCATCGACTCTTCGGTCTTCCGAGTTGCTCTTTCAGTGCCGTGGTGTTGCCAGACCACTTTGACCAAAAGGATGGTCTTGGTGCGCTAAACATACTCCTTGCAATCCACTATCTGAACCGGGCTTTCAACGTATGACACCCTGTCAGCCACGTCTATTTCTTCGAAGTTTCGAACGTGTGCCGGATCAAGCTCATACTTCCTCAACATCAACACGTGAAAGACGTCATGCACTTGTGCCAACCTCAGAGGTAGTGCAAGACGATACGCCAAGGTCCCTATTCTTTCCAAAATCTCAAAGGGACCTACGTATCTTGGACTCAGCTTCCCCTTTCTGCCAAAGCGGGAAGTACCTCTCATCGGTGACACCTTCAGGAAAACGTAGTCACCAACTTGGAACTCCAATGGCCTCCGACGCTTATCTGCATAGCTCTTTTAACGACTCTGAGCGGTCTTTAACCTGTTTCTGATAACTGCAATCGCCTCCACTGACTGCTGAACCAACTCTAGGCCTGTGATATTTCTTTCCCCGACTTCATCCCAATACACTGGTGTTCTGCACGCTCTGCCATACAACGCTTCAAAAGGAGCCATCTGAATACTCTGCTGATAACTGTTGTTGTAGGCAAACTTGACCAGATGAAGCTGTTCTTCCCAGCTTCCTTTGAAGTCCAAAACACAAGCCCGCAGCATGTCTTCGAGGGTTTGAATAGTCATCTCAAACTAGCCATCCATCTAAGGATGATAGGCCGTGCTGTACTGCAATTTGGTATCTAAGGCACTCTGCAAGCTCTTCCAAAAGGCGACAGTGAACCTCGGGTCTCTGTCTGAAGTAATTGTAACCGGCACTCCATGCATACGAACTATGTGGCGCACATACAGGTCTGCATGTCTATCCAAACTCAAGTCCTTTCGTACTGCAATGAAGTGAGCCGATTTTGTCAACCCGTCGACCACTACCCAAATTGAATCATTTCCTCTTTGGCTCCTCGGTAAACCCATCACAAAATCCATCGTGATGTGCTCCCATTTCCACTCGGGAATCTCAAGAGGTTGCAGAAGTCCTCCTGGTTTACAATGCTAAGCTTTGACTTGCTGACATGTCAAACACTTGGCCACATGTTTGGCGATGTCCGCTTTCATCCCTGACCACCAATAATGTTGACACAGATTCTGATACATCTTGGTGCTACCATAATGGATACTGTAACTGCTACGATGCGCTTCTGATAAGATCTCCTCCCTGAGCTCCACATCATCAGGTACAACCAATCGTTCTCGGAACCTCAATGTTCCATCTTCAGAAATCTGAAAGTCAGCTTTTCTTTTCTCTGTATCTTTCTGCAGGATTTTCTGGATATTTGGATCTGTTTGGTGAAGCGTTCTGATTCTGACCTGCACTTCTGGCTCAATTCTGAGGGTGGCCATAAGGTTTGAAAGGTGGCCAACTTCAAATTTGAAGCCCGAATCTCGTGCTCTCTCAAGTAGACTCCACTCCTCAAGTACCAACCGTGCAACTGAAGATTTCCTACTCAATGCATCGGCGACCTTGTTCGCCTTTCCAGGGTGATACAAAATCTCACAGCCATAGTCCTTCAGGAGCTCCATCCATCGGCGCTGTCTCATATTCAACTCCTTTTGGGAGAACATGTACTTGAGACTCTGATGGTCAGTGAAGATCTGGAATCTTTCTCTACACAGATAATGCCTCCAAATCTTCAAGGTAAAGATGATTGCTGCGAGTTCTAAGTCATGCGTCGGATAATTCAACTCATGAGTTCTCAACTGACGAGATGCATATGCAACAATCTTACCATGCTGCATTAACACGCAACCCAGTCCTCTAAATGACGCATCACTGTAAATCTCGAATCCTCCTGGACCAGATGGAATAGTAAGCACATGTGCGGTAGTCAACCTTTGTTTAAGCTCCTAGAAACTACTCTCTTATTTATTTGTCCACACAAACTTCTCTTACTTCTTCAGCAGTTTTGTCAACGGCGATGCTAACACTGAAAACCCCACTACGAACCGTCTGTAATACCCGGCTAAACCCAGAAAGCTTCTGATCTTTGTCACTGTAATCGGTCTCGGCCAGTTAGTCACTGCTTCAATCTTGGCTGGATCCACTAAGATTCCTTCCCCAGATATGACGTGACTTAGGAAAGCCACATGAGTTAGCCAAAACTCGCACTTGCTGAATTTGGCGTATAGCTCATGATCTCTCAAAGTCTGAAGTACCACCCTTAAGTGCCTTTCATGATCCTCGGTGCTCTTCGAGTATACTAGGATGTTGTCGATGAAAACAATTACAAACTAATCCAAGTACTCCCTGAACACACGGTTCATCAGGTCCATGAAAGCAACTGGGGCGTTCGTCAACCCAAACGGCATTACAATGAACTCATAGTGACCGTATCGAGTGCGAAACGCTAACTTCGGTATATCTTCCTTTCTGATCCTTAACTGATGATACTATGTCCTCAAGTCGATCTTAAAAAATATCGACGCTCCTCCCTTTCTGGTGGCAAACCCAGTAACTCTTTCGGGAAAACGTCTGGGAACTCTTGCACCACTGCGATATCTTCTATCTTCAATTCCTCTACTGTCGTATCCACGACAGTCACTAAGTAACCTTGGCAACCCCCGTCTAGCAAACGGGTCGCCTCGAGCGATGAAATCAAGGAAATCGATGGTCCTCCTCGACTCCCAATAAATTCAAAGCTCTCACCCCCTAACGGGTTAAAAACCGAATCGCCTTGCGATAACAGTCTAACTTAGCTCGTTGCTTGGTAAGCCAATCCATGCCAATTATCACATCAAAATCATACATGGCTAGGACTATCAAGTCTATCCTCCCTTCTCGCTCACCAATCACTAACTTGCAACCAAGACAACCTACTGAAGCTAACACTTTATTTTTCAACGGCGTAGATATGCTAATCACTGACCCCAACAACTTAGGAATTAATTCTACTAACTTAACATATCTTTCAGCTATAAACGAATGGGTAGCTCTAGGATCAAAAAAAGCATAGGCAGGTTGGTCGTTTAGCAAGATCGTACCTGTGATCACATTAGGCGCATCCTCCGCCTGTCCTCTGGTGATAGCATACGCCCTTCCCTGAGCTGGAGGTCGGGTCAATCCACCCTATGGCATCATCTGCGGCGCGGCTCCTCTATTCTGAGCCGATGGCGGTGGCGGCAGCAACTGATGCTGTCCCATCTGTCTCTTGGGACAAAACCTCGTGATGTGACCCTGCTGGCCATACTCATAACAAGCACCCGTCCTAGGAGGGCACGGGCCTGTACCATGTTGTCTTCCGCATAGACGACACACGCCATTCGGTCTCGGCGCTGGTTTTCCTATCCCACCCTGCCTGCTGGGTGGAACAGGGTATCTTTCTCCAGACATCGGCCTCTTCCCTAGCCGATTACCTTCCCTATTCGAATTAAACCGCGACCCAGATGTGGCGGCTCTCTCATTCTGGTTCTTCTCAATCAACTGGGCTCGCCTGTAAATGGCATTGTACTCCCTCAGATCTAGTGGCACCACCAAGCCCTTTATCTCCTGTCGGAGCCCATCTCTAAACTTTCGAGCCCGGTCTGCTGGTCTCTGAACTAAATCAGGGGCATACTGCGACAGCTCAGCGAACTTCGCTTCATACTGATCAATCATCATGGTACCTTGGCGAAGGCGCTGGAACTCCGCCATCTTCACCTCTCTAGCACACTCAGAAAAGTACTTCTCGTTAAAGACCTCGAGAAAGGCGTTCTACTCTGGAACTACACCTCCAGGAAACGCTATCCCTTTGGTAGTCTTCCACCAAGTACCAATAATCCCCTTCAACTGATAGGTTGCCAGAACAACCTTTTCTGTCTCGGTGCACATCAGCAGGTCAAAGGCATTCTCCAACTCTTGAACCCACAGTGCTGTAGCTTCGGGATCTCCCATTCCCGTGAACGTCGGCGGATCCAACTTCAGGAACTACTCCACCAACTTATGCATAGGCCTCCCAGCGGCCATGTTCCCAGGTGGAACTTCATCAGGTGCTACCTCAGGCTCATCAACTGGCGCGGCGGCAGCTGCAGCAGTAGCAGCTACACTGGCGGCATTGGTGGCATTGACGGCAGCGGCGGTAGCGACGGCTGAAGCGGCGGCCTGCTGATCCATCCTGTTACCCATCATCTCCAGCATCCTCATGATCCCAGCAAACCTCGGATCCTCGGGGGTTTCTACCCCGGCATCGACTGAAGGCGATGCTGCACCACTCGTGCTGGCCTCAGCCGGTGCTCTCCCAATGGCACCACGAGCACCGATTCTCATCAATGGCCCACCCCGAAACACGGGGCCTGCTGCTCTCTTCCTAGCAGCTCTCGGTTCTCGGTCACTCATGCTACAAGCTCAATATAGATACCTGTTTGCAAATTTCAATATCACATTAGAATCTGAGTGACCTCACCAACAAGTTAGCAAGCAGCTATCAATCACATCCACCAGCAATATTAAAAGTTTTTCCTACCAACTATCCCACGACTCACTCGCTCCTTATCACTCCATACACAAACCATGCTCTGATACCACTTAAACGGGGATGTCACGCCCCGAACCCCGAGACACGTGAACATCCCACCATGGTCGTACAAATGCGACATTCCCAGGTAGTGTCGCCGACCCAATTAATTCATTATGCGCATGCGGAACGTGTTAATTAACCCCTGACAAAAACTCACGAGATAGAAAAGTAGGAAATAATTACAATCACAACCAAACATACTTTCATAAACAACCCACCTCCCAAGGGTTTACATATATATCAAAAAGGGGCCAATTCACAAAAAATGATCAGTCCACCAAAAAGAATAAACGGTCATAGGACTACTAGTCGGACACGCTCTTCGATCCCACTTCAGTCTGGACAGTCTCCAGAGGCGATGCTTTTTCCATTCTACGGTCTTGAAAAATTTTGGCCCACAACGGGGTGAGACATCGTCTCAGCAAGTTCAACCCCCTAAACCCCTATTAGAAAGAAAATACACCTAGGGTGGCCTAACCCCTCACACAGACGACTTACCTCGTCTCAATTCCTCCATGTAGGTTAGCACAATTTATATCACACAATCTCAGGTAATAATAAGGATTTAAATAATTGGAACGACATCACTTCCAAACAAATCAAAATCGCACTCAACACACATTCCAATCATTCACTGCCACACAAGGGCATAGCTTACTCGCAATTAAGCTATCTACTGACACTCATGTCAGGCATCGCCTCCCCCCCATGGAGCGCGGCTTCGTCACTACGTCGACGGCATTCCCGAAAGAGTATGGGTCCAGTCAGCCTAGCCACTACTGCGACCGAGTCTATCAACCAGCACACGATAAATCATTATTGACTTCCGGACATTCCACAATTCATTCATATACTTCAATTTTAATAGTAAACCTTAACAATCAAATTTCTGCATCAAAATCCAACACTTAGGTTTTTATAGCTGAAAACCCTATTTATCACAATCAACACTCAATTCGCCACATCTATTCATCAAACTCAAATTCTAAATGCACAGCGACGATTGGCACGAATTTCTAAGCAATCGGGGTCAAAAAATAATTTTTCGAGTTTTCTTTTTAATAATAATAATCAACACTCAATTTGCCACATCCATTTATCAAATTCAAATTTTAATTGCACAGCGACGATCAACACAAAATTCTAAGCAATCGGGGTCAAAAATAATATTTCGAGTTTTTTTTAATAAATAATAATATTTTAATGAATTTCGGAAAATAATAAATTATTAACTTTTTCCAGAATTTCGAAACATTAAAAATAAATCAAAATTAAAACCATTTAAGTCACATCAAAGCTTATATTAAATAAACCCACTTAACTTTAACTAAACACACTTAACACTAATTAAATCTCTTAATCCAAATCACAATTAAATAAACTAAACTAACCACCTACACGTAATTAACCTAGGCTAAGCACACTTAGGGTATCATTAACCCTCTAATCAAGATTTAGTGAGCTAAACTCACCGGATTAGAGAGCCGAGCACGCCAAAACGACGGGGCCGACGCGAGGATCGACTTTCCTCAAGGTGGGCCGAGCAACTGGGGTCGGGAAGCCGGCCAAAAAGGGCCCCGAACTTCCAGATCTTAGTTGGAAGTTCAAGCTCCGTCCATGGCCGAATGGGGGAGGAAGGAGGGCAGCCCGGGCGCGAATGACGGAGGAGGGCGACGGCGTGTTGGCGGCGAGTTGGCACCGAGCTCCGACGGTGACAAATAGGCGGCGAAGGGCGGCGGGGCGTGACGGGCTGGTGCGGACGAGGGCGGAGGGACGCATGGGATGGGCGTCGCGGCACCGCGACGGGTGGCGACGGCGGTCCGGCTGCGGCTGCGGCTGCGGCGGCGAGCTGGTCCCCTTCCCAGCTTCTCTGGTTGCTAGTTTAAGCAGCAAAGAGCAGCACCAAAAATGGAGGAGGAAGCCAACGGGGAAGAAGAAGAAGAAGAAGAAAGAGGAAGGAGAGAGAGAAGTGGGCATTTTCTTTTCTTCTTTTCTTTTAATCAACCAAAAATGGCCCACATGACCTAGTTGTGACATCATCTTCCACTAACTTCAACCTCCCACAACCTTAGTCCAATAGGTTTAATTTCATTTTCCGCCGGGGCCTAAAATCTCGTATCTTAAATTTCTCAAATCCAATCAATTCTCGTCCAATTAAGCCCAATTAAAATCCACAACATTAATACATGTTCCTCATAAAATATGTGACACCCCAGGACTTCCAATTTCTTAATTCAGTCACAATTTCATGGTTAATTTCATTCTGGCACAAGATTAACGTGTCTTAACTTACCGGTTAGCTTTTAAAAATTTTTATGCATTCGACCTGTGGTTGATAAATCTCAAGCCACAATATACATCTTTGACACATTGGCAACCCTCGGTTGTCGTGAAAATCCCAAGGTTTCAAATACGGACACAGGGGACCCAATTGACAGAAAAGTCGATCCAGTGCCCACCGACAAGAATAGTGTGATCGGGTGGAATCACCAACACTCGATCACATGCCTTTGTCGAGCCGACCTATCTCCGGCTTCTAATCGATTTTTAACTGTGCCATAATGACCTTTGCAGATTAGCTCGGTTGAAAGGTCGTTTCCTGATCAAATTCTCGAGTCTGATGCATTAAAATCTCTTACCGGCTTCACCTGATAGACTGGTTTTCACATGAGTGGCCAACTCAAGGAAAGGAACATATGCGTGCAGATGAAATGCTCGTCTTAATTTACTAAATATAAAATTGGAAAATTCGGGATGTCACAGATAACCCCACTTTGGGTTCTCATTTAAAATTTTCCCTTTGAAACGAAGTATCTTGAATGTCGGGGAAAGTATATTAAGAGCATGTTTTGTAACGCTTTTATTTTGAGGAATAATTTTTGCTGAGAAATGATTTTTTTCTGTTTCTATTCTCGAGAATAATTTCTGAGCAAAAAAACACGTTTGCTAACGTCTCAAAATTTCTATTCTCGAGATAGAAATACGTTTGGTAAAATTCTTAAAATTTTTTTTATTTCTTTTAGTTTTTTTATTCTTTTGTTATTTTTTCTTTTTTTTTTCCTTTTTCTTTTTCTCTTTAGCCGGTCGCTGGCCACCACCGTGGCAAGCAATGAGCTGGGCAATGTCCAATGAGCTCGCCAAGTCAGGGTGAGGCCCAGCGAGCTCGCCGGAGGCCAGCTTGGCCCTAGTGAGCCTCAGTCTCGCCCAGGCAGCGCGAGGTCGGCCTTGCCCTAGCCTAGTAAGGCCTAGCCTCGTGCAGGCTGGGGAGGCCAAGCCTCGTCGAGCCGCCGCTAGGTGACGCCATCCTAGAGGTGGCCTAACGAGGCCAAACCTCGCCGGTGGCTACGCAAGCTCGGCCTCGCCCAGCCTAGGGAGGCCGAGCCTCACGTGGCCTCGCCTAGCCATGGCGAGGCTCGGGCTAACGAGCCTTGTCGTGGCTCAGCATATCTGAGTGCCGGCGATACTCTGACAAGGTCGTTGGCCCTCGTCTGGCCAGTTGCCGACGCCGGCCAAAAGGAAGAAGAAGAAGAAGAAGAAAAGAGAAAAATTGATTCTAGAAATTATTCCCAAGAACAAAAAGCTACTTTTTTATTCATCTTGTTTCTATTCAAAATTTATTTCTAGGAACAAAAAAGTAGATCTTTTGTTCCCAGGAACAAAAGTTTTACTAAACACGTTTCTATTCTTTTTTCGTTCCTTGGAACAAAAGAACATTAATTTTTGTTCCGAGGAACAGAAATAGTTTTTAACAAACAGGCTCTAAAAGTACCAAAAGTTGTGTACGGTGCTCACTTTAGTGTCAAAAGTTTCCGTTGGATTACTTAATGCAAAATCAGAGAAAAAACGATCACTTTGATGCCACTGACGAGAGATTCCAGCCAAATTAATTATGTGACTTTTATATTTATAAAAAAAAAAAAGTTGTTGTGGCTTTTAAACGATGTCATTTTCCATCATTCTTAAGAAACGACGTCATTTTGCCATCATATGTGGACAGCTTCACAAAAATGACACCATATAGCTCATATGAGGACTGAAATTAGGGTTCTTTGTTCGATCCTCGCCTAACACCAATTGCCGTCGCTCAGCCACCTTCGTTCGCCCGCCGTCGCTCGACCACCGTCACTCGGCCACTATCTCTCGGCCACCATCATAGTTGCTTGACTAGGTGAGCGAGGATAGGCTGAGGTTGTTGCTCAAACAAGAAGTGGCGGGAAGAATAAGAGGTGAGGGTGGAGGAGGAAGAGGAAGAAGGGGGATCAAAAGTGCCACGGCTATTTCATTGCTGCTGGTGCCACTGCTGGTGTTGTTCTTCAGGAAAGAAGACGAGGAGGAAGCCCATGCCCTCTCTCTCTCTCTCTCTCTCTCTCTCTCTGAATTTGGGGATTTAGGGTTCTTACTTGGGGGAAAGATGTCAAACGGCGTCATTTTGTTGTTTGGATGCTGACTGTACTCTTCGACGAGTCACGTCAACTTCAAAAATTAATAAAAAAGTGTAACGTTGGATTTCCGGCCAATTAGATCAGCATTGGCATTGAAATAATCATTTTTCAAATTTGTTGGCACTTAAAGGCACGCATGACAACCATTCTATTCAAGAAATTGTTTTTGGAACAGAAATAGATTTTTCTATTTTTATTTCTAGAAGAGTTTCTAAGGAAAAATAACCGTTTGATAACGACACAAAATTTCTATTCTAAAATTAGAAATTTGTTTGATAACGACACAAAATTTCTTCCTTTTAGACGGCGGTGGATATTGGTAACAGACGGTGGTGGCAACAACCGGTGACCAGCGGTGGCAACCGACGGCGGCAACAGCAGCCGGCGATCGGCGACCAGCGGCGACAGGTGACCGGCGGCGACAGGGGCCGACGAGCGACTGGTGACCGACAGACGGTGGTCGGTGGCAAAGGATAAAGGACCAGTTAACGAACGATGAGAAAATGTTTTATTTCTCATTTCTGTTCCAGAAATAGAGAAGTATAAAATTTTTACTTCTGATTTCTATTCCAAACCTATTTTTAAAATAGAAATCTATTCCAGAAATAGAAAAACGGAATAAGTTTATTAAACAGATTTCTATTCTAGAAACAGGTTTAGAATATAAAAATTGTTTCTGGAACAGAAATTTTGGTTTGTCATGCACCCCCTAAGTGATCCAAAATAAACTTTTGGCATCAAAGTAAACGTCATACATAACTTTTGGCACTTCTAGTGTACTTATCCCTTAAATTTCTTAAACAAAGTAAATACTAAGAAAACCTCAAATTATAAAAAAAATTCGTGTCCCAAAAAGCCTTAAACTTAGGTGCTATGACAAAAATACCCCACATTTTTTTCCGTGCCATGAAAAAATCCAAACGTACACGTGTGATATATATTCTCTCTATTTCAATTTCATAAGTTTAAGATTTTTTATGACACGACAAATATGTGTGGCATTTGTGTCATTATGGGTAAATTTAGGGTTTTCCATGGCACAAAAAAGAAGTTTGGGATATTTGTATCATAGTAGGCATAGTCTAGGGTTTTATGGTATTAACCCTATTTTATATTTCACGTTTTCCTTTTATAAATCCGTTGCATGCTTCGTATAGAAGTTTAAGTTAACCTCAAGCTGGTACATTAGTGACAATTTAACTCTAAATTAATTTTTAACCACTAAAAATCCTAAACTGGCATATGTGTGACATAACTTTCGTCAAATATTATTATTGAATTGCTAACTTGAATTTCATGTGGACTTAATGTGGATAAAATTATAGGTTAATATCACAAAAAATACCAAAAACTAGTATATATGTAACTTATAACAATTTTACTTCAAACTAATTTTTGGATTACCAAAAACCCTAAATTGTTTTGCACATGATGCATTTATGCTCCATCAGTTTCCATCAAATTTTACTATTAAATTTCTCGTCTTACCCTTCATCAAGTCTTTCATTTTCATCTCTATTGAAGGTCGTGAAAACTCTATTTAGCAAGAACTCTCAATGATGCTTGGCTCGTTCAAGTTCACTATATGACCTAGATACCAAAAAATTTACCTATGATATAAGCTAGAGAAAACAAAAATAGAATTTGTGGTAGGCTAAGAAGCATCAACACTTTCTAAAAGTTTTCGTATCATATCGAACACTTCAACATATGTCTAACACTCTCTGACATGAGAATCCTGAATTCCGACATGCAAGTTCAGAATTCCAACACGTGATTTCGATACGCACGAGGTCAATTTTTAAATTTTTAAATAAATGATGGGTCATAATATAAATATGTAAGAAAATAAAAAAACAAAAATAAAATAAAAGGGGAAAGAAAAAAACTAAGTCTTCTATTCTCTTCCAATTTTTACTTTTCGTGACACACAAATCACCCCAAGTTGGTTTTTCTCTCTTCTCTTCCAACACGCTCTACACACGAGTCCAAAATGTGGATTGCTTATTTTTTTCCTACAAGTTTTATGGATTATTGGAGTGGAGTTGAATTTGTCAAATTAAAAATTAAATGATATTAACAAATGGTGGATTAATGTTTTTAATGAAAATTCATTATAGGCTCTTTTTTATTATAAATTTATTTATGAATCTAAATCAAATTAATTTGATTAAAATAATCATAAAATGATAATTTATCATGTATATATAAAATTATATATTGAATATACAACATGTCCCAATATATTGAAATTTTCTATTTTTTAAGAAACAACATGGTAGCGTGTCATGTCGCATATTGGTGTCAATACTACTTAGGCAGCAAGTATGCTATCCCACACATAACCCTTCCTCAGCTTCAAAATAAAGACCACCTATTAGCCACCAAATTCCTTTCCATTTTTTGACTCATATCATAGATACCTTTAGAGTAGCAGAATTCTGATGCACGGGTTCCATATTGTGGTAAGTGCAAAGCATATTACCAAGATTAATCAGAATATCCCTAATTTAAAGAATCATATCAGGTAGAAAAGAAGAGAGGAGAGAGTTTTTAGGGATTTATAGCAAACTATAGAATATTATTTCTATAGAGAGTGCACTCTATCTCTTAGCATTTACAAGCACTGCTTAATATAAGCAAGCAGTAAAGACAAGTTTATACTTTTTATGACCAACAATGGCCAATTATTTAACCCTCATACCGGAAGATCTTGCTTTTGGCAGACTCTTATCTTACAATTTTTGATTTTGCTATAGTGCCAAATAGTACCAAATAGTATATGAACAATGCTAAACAATGCTAAATAGTGTCAAATGGTGCTAAATAGTGCCAAATAATGTTTTTAGGCCAAATTTTCTTTATTTTCCTGTGTTTGCTTCAAACTTCTTTTTTCTTTAGTGCTTTAGTCTTCTTTCCCTAGAGATACTTTAGACTTCTTCACAGGTCATACCTATGGATTGGTTATCATCATCCGAGTTGTCAAAGCCATCTCTATCCTTTTGCCTCCTGTACATGTGGCATCTTGTGTAAGAGCATTAATGATGGATTAAGCCCTTGCGAGTTTTACTTAGCCTTTTGTCAATACTCCCTCTTCAAGATGAGTACAAGCAGTGTCTTTTCACAGGTGTTGTGCGATAATTGTAAAAATTCTAAACCCCATTCAAAAGTGAGTAGTGAGCATTTGAGGTGATAACTTTCTTGATAAATCTAGATAAAATTTGAGGGAAGCTAAGAAAAAGTAAGAATTTTACTTGTGACGATTTAACAATAGCTAACAAAGACCATAATTTCTCTATATAATTATTTGAGGACTGCTTTAGGGCACTTGTATAGTTTGGGGTTCCCCAAACCATTTCATATTTGACAATTTTTTGAACATGCAGCTTTCCAAAAGCAATTTCTAAATGTTTTTACCTTGTAGAGATTTTTCCAGTATGTCGAGCACAATTCCCATATTTTGCCTCGAAGCCCAAACTATGGTCCTCAAATAACGCAAAGTGACATAATTTTGCCAAAATATACAAGTGCCTCGAAGCATAAAATTATGGCCACTAGTAAAATTTTGGTCCTTGAATAATGCGAAGCGACATGATTTTACCTAAACATTTAGCATAACACCTGCTTTGAGGCATTTCATTATGCAAGTAAGACCATAATTTTACCTGTGACAATTTATCGAAAGGTAATGGAAATCATAATTCAATGGTAAATTTTGATGATGGTTAAGGGAAGGTAAATATGTTATGAGTGTACAAATTCAAAGATATTGATAATCTAAAAATTAATTTATAATAAATTTATCACAAATATACATGTCTAATGTTTTTCGTGGTATTAACCTATTAATTGATCCACGTGGCATCCACATTAGCAATTTAACGACAATATTTGATGGAAGCCAATCAAGGATAAATATGTCGTGCATGTACTAATTTGGGGTATTTCATTATATTAAACCTTATTATTTTGGAACGGTGCTAGGAGAACAGCACCGTCACTCCCAACAAGTGACGATGCAATATAGGCTAGTCAATTTGTTTCGAGTATAATGGGCAATCATATCACATAATTGCTTTAGAGATCATCTATTTTGCATTCATTTAGTATTTAAAGAAGCAAATCTATCAATATTCGATAAAAAGAAATTCACGGGTTATTGACTGTCAAATGTTTCGCTAGAGATGCAGTTTCTGACAAATATAAGACGTTGAGTTTTGCAAAAACGTGATATAAATATAACTCATAAAATATGACTTTCACTATTACAATATTTTCTCACACCACACAATACTCGGAAGCAAACTAGTTCCTACAATATTCACAAAATAAAGACTCCCACAATTTTCTCTTTCCCACTCTCACAGATGGACTACTATCTTTTCTCTCTTTATCTCTTCTTCACTCAACTTGTGGGGCCTCTCTTCTTTCTTCTTATCCCTCTGCTCACACCACCCACTCTACACCAATCTTACAACTCTCTTCCTTTCCCTCTTTTCACCACACACTATTGCACAAGACCCCTACACTCTATAGTCACGCACAAGGGGCAAGAGCCCCTATTTATAGGGTGTAAAGTCGGTTCATTCACCAACTTCCCACACTAAATATCTCTTATAATATTAATATTTTATAACAACTTGCCAATGCCAACTTGCATGTTGTTTTGGTCAAATATAATGGGTTGGTGGAAAAGTCTAGAGGGAGAGAAATCTAGAGAAGGAAAAATCTAGAGGAGAGAGAGGCAGTACTCTCTTAACACTCCCCCTCACCAACTACTCTCTCTCAATGCATATATGGTATAGTAGCTGTGCCGATATTGCTTTCGAACTCTTTGACTTTCTTCTTCCATTTGTCTTTGTGAAGCTCGGATTTTTGCAATGTCAATTCGCCTTGTGCTTTAGTCTCCTTTTCCTTAATCTCACTCAATTCAATCTTCGTATTCGACATATCTCCTGTAAGAATTTTGAGATTGAAAGTCATTCGATCAATCCTCTCATTCGTAAATTTCATTTCATGCTTCAACCGATTCAATCCCATACGAAGCACTTCAATGGAGACATCTTCACCCTTTTTCTCAAAAGATTTCTTCTCCTTCATCTTATTCTGTCGATCCTCCTTGCACCATGGGATGTACGGTGTAGATGGCCTTCTTTTCTCAAAGAAGCCTTTCCTTTTCTCCTTCATTTGTTCATTGTCTCTTCCGACCTGACCAATTGGAACTTCACAGAGGACTTGAATTCCTTAAGCTTCTGCAACTTCTTTAACTCACATTGGAACTTCTCTAGCTCTCTTTCTTTTTCCTTGAGCTCTCGATCCTTTTGTCTCAGCATCTCGTCCCTCTTCTTCAAATATTCTCCATCTTTTCCTTATCAATTTTCAATTTTTTTGTCATCTCCTACATCTCTTGCAATTTCCTTTCACGACTGCTT
Organism: Eucalyptus cloeziana; assembly: GCA_014182715.1. NCBI lineage: Eukaryota > Viridiplantae > Streptophyta > Magnoliopsida > Myrtales > Myrtaceae > Eucalyptus > Eucalyptus cloeziana. Next base: position 21,664,134 of record CM024638.1, read on the forward strand.
GTTGGCGTTGTTAGTTGCTTCTTCGAGTTCTCCCTTGGCTTGCTCTTATTCAGGGTCGTGATAGAACCTGTTGAATTATCCAACTCAATTATACAAGCGGTTGCAAGCTCTTCTCGTTCCTTCACTGCAACAAGCGCTTGAAAGTCTCATTTTTCTTCGCTTTCAATCTCTTTCTTGCAAGAAGTGATGACATTTCCTTCTTCCCATTTATACCAACAGACTCTGGCAATATGTCCTACCTTGCCACAAACGTAGCTCCATTTGCTACACCTTTTGTTGCTCCTGTCTTCATCGTCATTGTTATCGCGATCTTAACGAGCTCCCTCTGATTGATAACCCTTCTCTTCTAGTTGCCTACGCCAATCTCCATGACTTTTCCATGGTTTGCCATCTCTTGTGCTTGCTTTATTTCTATTCTGGCCCTTGAACCCTCTTTTATTACTAAAGAGGGCACTTTCATCCTCCTTAAATCTCTATCTAAGGTCTCTTGGTTGGCTAATATATTCTCCAACTCAATTAGAGTTGGCTCGCTTACCCATCCACAAGTGGCCGTAAGTGGCCGTAATAGTACCATTATATTCCGGCATTAATCCATGAATTATTGTTCATCTCATTTTTGTTTCAAAGATGGCATTCTGAGGGTCTAACTTCGAAATTTCTTCACAAATAGAGTTAATATTGACTTATTGTCATATTTTGTTGTGAAATTGAGAGGAGCTCGTTTTCTAATCATTGTAACTTCGCATCATTTGTCCTCGTGAATAGTGCTGCCAAGTTATCCTAGGCCTCTTTCGGGGTCTTTGCGCTCTTTATGTGCTACAATAACTCATCTTCAACAGTTATAGCAAGGACGTAAAGAGCCTTACCTGATTTGACGTTCCATTTTCTTAATTCACTGTCACTCGTGGGTTGTCGGTGTTATTGCTGCCAATGATATCCCACAAATCTTGACCTAGCAAGTAATATTGCATGCGAATACTCTAATTATTATAATTGGAGTTGTTGAGCTTCTTGACGCCGCTCACTAAACTCGAGAAATCTGCCATCATGACTTGGTTGTAATGCCCAGCACTATACCAAATAAGCTTGGTTTTGGACCAACCAATTTCACAATCCCAGATTGTGCACCGGTAAAACTTTGACGTCCTTTGCTTCTTCGCTTCTTGGCTCGACAATCCTTGACAACCTTGCTTTGATACCACTTGTTGAGTTTTGCGGAAACGTGATATAAATATAACTCACGAAATATGACTTTCACTATTATAATATTTTCTCACACCACACACAATACTCGAAGCAAACTAGCTCCTACAATATTCACAATACAAAGATTCCCACAATTTTCTCTTTCTCACTCTCACATACAGACTATTCTCTTTTCCCTCTTTATCTCTTCTTCACTCAACTTGTGGGGCCTCTCTTCTTTCTTCTTATCCCTCTGCTCACACCACCCACTCTACACCAACCTTAAAACTCTCTTCCTTTCACTCTTTTCACCACACACTACTCCACAAGACCCCTACACTCTAAACTCACGCACAAGGGGCAAGAGCCCCTATTTATAGGGTGTAAAGTTGGCTCATTCACCCACTTCCCACTAAATATCTCTTATAATATTAATATTTTATAGCAACTTGCCAATGCCAACTTGCATGTTGGTTTGATCAAATATAACAGCTAGTGGAAAAGTCTAGAGGGAGAGAAATCCAAAGAAGGAAAATTCTAGAGGAGAGAATGGGGTGCTGCTCTCTTAACATGAGAATCTTGAGGCAGTGGATGCTAGTGAGGAAAGCGAGGAAGCCGCTAAAGGTAGCGAGGGGCTTGAGGTTGACTAGGCGAGAGAGGCCAAGAAATTGCTGGATATGGAGTTGTCCTTGAGGTTGAGGACATGAAGCTGGTCCAGTCGGTTCATGGTCTTCCAACGTGCCAGTCAAGTTCAAGGACTCAAGGATGAGCTTAGGAGTCGGTCATTCATGAAGACGGCCTTCATTTTGATGCGGGCAGAAAAGACCCTCCAATTTGGGTCATTTTCAAAGAAGCTAAGTTTGCGCTTTGTCCCTCTCCTTTTGGACCAAATTGCTAAACAAGAAGGCGTGAAAAAGCGAAGGAGATGATGGGAGGAGGCGCAATACAGAAAGTGCATCTACTCACACTGTAGAAGCACCTGCTAAGCTTTTACTGCTCTTTGCCCACTGAGTACTCACAGTCACTTAGGGGGAAAAGTGGAAAAAGGTATAAACCTAGAAGTTGCAGTTGTAGAGACGATGTTTAAGGGGAGAACTCCAATGGAAACCCAAAGAGAGAAAGATGCTTTGAACTTGCAAAAGAAAATGTGCGGTTTTCAAGGACATCAAATGGGACTCTAAGACACCATTTGACATTTCTGTTTCTCCCAATTTCTATTCTTTTGTTCATCAGAACAAAAAAAAAAAAAAAAGAACAGAAATCCATTTGGTTACGTCAATTAATTTTTCTATTTCTCGAAATAGAAAAGTGGTTGGGGAATAGATTTAGAATATGTGTTACCGCTCTTGAATAAAATAGTGACTTCATCCACTCTTCATATGTCCTTTTTTTTTTTTTATGATATTTGACTTGATTATTGAAGTGAATAATTTGGCTTAGTTTTTATTTTAACTTTTTAATTTTATCTTTTATAAAAATGACTTCGCGATTTATATTTTTTAAGAGATTTCTCCCATCAACCATTAGATATGGGGTTTGTTGGCCTTTGTGGACCTATTAATGTGAGAGAGGGCAAATTTGCTACATATTTTTTGGGGGCTTTCTTCATTGTTTAAAAGTTTAGGGGTTTTCAATAAAAAAGAGGCAAGCTCAATTTTTTTTTTATTTATGAAAATCTTTAAGTTAAAAAAAATGTCTTTACGTTTGTTTATGGATAATTGCAAAAGTTTTGCATCCATGTATGAGCGTTACTATTTGAAAACCTATTGGCTGCATTTGGCAACACTTTGCCAAAGCCTTTGGAGCTGTGGAGGCCATTAGGTAACTGCAAATGTTGTTTGACAAATTTTTGAAAAGTTTTAGTGAGTTGCAATTGAATCTCCAATAGCTTTAAGGCTTTTGGCCTAAGATAGGTTGGAAAGTGCTTTGGGCACTTCTCTAATGCAAATACATTTTCTTTTCCTTTCAATTTTATCCCCATCAAACTTTCATAATTTCGGAAATATCCTTACCTCACGCGAGGTGGCTGACGATGATTTAGGTGGCCAACCAACAAGGCCAAATGTGGCTACTAGCTCACCGGTAGTTGAGTGTCAATCTTGAGCGTTTTTTTTTTTTTTTATAAAGTAAAAGTGCTTTATAAAAATGATCATAACATTTCAAAATGTGCTATTTCAAAAAATAAATTTGGTCAAAGTGCTCTTTCAAATTAAAAAGTTTTCTATTGGCTTTTTTAAAGCCAAAATGAATGCACCTAAATTTAATCCTAAATTGCCCAATTGGCGAGTGGCTAGAGCAATGCTAGGCTTATTAAGATTGGTTAACAAAATTAATTTACTAAGTGATATGTTAGAGTTGCAAGTGACTCTTTAAATGGGTGGGCGACAAAGAACCAAATAGTGTGATGCGTGCATCACTTTTAAACCAATTTTGCGAATCACACAATGTCTCGCATTTCCATTGTTGGTAAATTCAATGAATAGGTAATGTGGCTGAACTTGAACCCTTTACTCAACATGATGTAATTGGAGTTTTATATTTGCATGTCAATAGTAGGGCTATTTCTCCCCTATATGATTAAATTCACCAATTTTTGCAAAAGAGGCAAAATCGCCCTTGATATTTTCCAAATTTGCGTAGTTTTCTTTAATCTATTTATTTTCTTTATATGGGTTTCCCTCCATTTTGAACTTTGTATTGTTTAGAATATAATACTAGCCACGTCTTCTAACTATTATTCAGTGAGTCATAGGAAAAAAAAAAGTTTCTTCATTTACTGTATTAAAGAATTGTTCTATTTTTCCACCACCGATTAGACGATTACTGTCATGGAAGTCAAGATTGCAGAAGTGTGTTGCACTTTCTACAACCGAAGCTGAATTTATTGCAGCGATTGAAGCTAGTAAAGAGATGTTATGGATGAAGAAGTTCTTAGAAGAACTTAGGTTCAAGCAAAAGAGGTATGTGCTATTTTGTGATAATCAAAGCACAATTCATCTTGGTAAGAATTCATCTTTTCATTCTAGATCGAAACATATTGATGTTAGATATCATTGGATAAGAGATGTTCTAGATGAAAAGTTGTTGGAACTTGAGAAAATTCATACGGATCATAATGGCTCCGATATGATGACGAAGACTCTACCAAGAGAGAAGCTTGAACACTGCCAATTGATAGCAGGGATGGTGAATCCCTCCACATTGTCATGAGGGGGAGATTTGTTAGCTGGGTTCACACCTATGTGGAGGAGACCCAATGAATTGCAAGCCCAAAAAAGGGGATTGAGCCTATATGATAAGTTATATGAGGAAATAGGGTTTCTCATTATATATATATATAAAGTGGTAGCCGCAAAAGGAAATAGTAACAAGAGAAAAAGAGAAGCAGAAAATATGGGGTTTGGGGCAATATCTGATTTACATCAAGCTAGCATCGGAGGTCGATTCGTTGTCCAATTGAGCTGAAATTTTGTCAGCATGTTCGTGGCACAATTTTCTCAAATCTGAACGGTTTGATTTTTGTCTGAAGCTCCATATATCAGGTTTTTCGTGGATTGATCAAAACTTGCGTTTTTGGTTAGATTTATCCTTAATCTCTTGTGAAGTTCATGTGTATTGCCAAGAATTATGTTCTTGAGGTGTTTGCTGCTATATACCTCTAGTATTTGCTAGAGAAGAACAATTTTGTTGATAGTGAAGATTTTTGGGTGGACTCCAGTCTCGTGGTTTTTTATCTCCTCACATCAAAGATGTTTTCCACGTAAAAAAATCGTCTTGTGTTCGCGTGCTTGGTATTTATTTTACTCTACTATATCGATTCCTATTAGGTTTACACAAGATGAGAGATTATTTTATTCCGCTGCGTTAATTCAATATTGTTCGAATTGTTACTGTTCTCCCATCAATTACCATGCAAGAAATTATAGCAGTATCGAATAATATACTAAAAAACCATGGTATTTTTCCCTTCTTTTTGGAGAAGTCACCTTGTTATGTTTTTTTTTTTCATAAATACTCCATGAATATTGATCATTTTTGTCAATTCAATGAATGAAATTGAACTGTCATTATAATTTTTTTTTTCTTATTTTATCAAAGCTTTGGTTCAATTAAATTTAAACTTTTAATATTTTTCATTAGGAATGTAATTTTGATTTTATTTTGACAAATCTTAAAGGAGGCTTCTTTTTCTTTTTTTTTTTTTTTTTTTTGGTTTCATTAGTCATGCCATTATGTGTTCATATGATAACTCATAAGAAAAAGTTTGGTGTTCGATATGTGCAATATAGATGAAGTTTAAAAAGAATAACTGTATCAAAAAAAAAAATAATAATTATGTTCGAATTCCTTTGGAATCCACTTGACAATTAAGTTACAAATTTGCTCGAGAATTTAAAAAGGCTAGTTTTTTTTGGAAAACTTTTTTCTTTGACAAAGCTAACACATGCAGAGGTAAAATCTAATAATAAAATATTACCTTTAATATGATAGCAAGACCATATAAATTAGAAAAGAAAACACATGATATTCTTAATGGAAAATGCCGGCATAACGGCACCGTTTTGCTAATGAAATGAGAACCGTTCTCTACCTTCACTTTTTAAATTGGTTACAGGAAACTTGCATAGCAAGTGTTTTAAATAAGATGAAAAATAATGAATTAAATCAAATTTCATGACAAAATCATTTGTCTTAAAATGAACTTTCAGCCGTATCTCTTTTTTAATAATTTGTTTGAAGAACGCCAAAAAAAAGGGAGTTCACCAAGAAAGTTTACCGGGACCAATCTTGCACCGACTAGAAATGGTAATTTTCACTATGACTTGTTTACACTATAATAATTAAGTGTGCCTGTGTCAAGCATAAACAGGTTTGTGTTATAAACAGGTCAACTGATTTATGCATGAATTATAGTTAATGACATTTACAACTCAAATCGAATATTACTGATACGTGAGACTTATGGTCATTCCCAAAGAGGGTTTTCGTGCTAGTCCCCATCCTCATCCTTTTATCCATAAAAGGGAAATCAAACAAGTAACTTTTTCAAGGATCCTATTTTTCTTTTGATATAGTCAGCATATCTTTTCAAATTTATTTGAGATTCTATGCCAATTTATTCCAATTATGTAAGATGAAAAAGAAAAAGAAAAAGAAAAAGGATGGAAAATCAAAGATTTTCAATTTGTCATGCGAAAAAAGAGTATCCGAAGATGAATATATAGGAAACACAGGAACGGGAACCTTTCAATAAATTTTGTTAAAGCTGCTGTTTTGTAATACTCATTTGTTTTTTAGTCAAATTATTGCCTTAAGTTTGATTAACCTTTAAAGGCGATTGGCCATTCTTCACTAATAAAACATAACGGGCACCGTTTTGCTAGCGACGCTTATTTTTAATTATAACAATTAGATCCAACATAGAAGTTGAAAAAATAAAATAAATGATTGAATTTGGGATCCGCCAATTTAAATTTCAATAAGTCAATCAAGGGAAGATTTATCTCCCTAGTAAAAATGAGTGGATGCAACCGGATAGGGTTAAAAAAAAAGCCGGATGAGGTAAACTCACCAAGAAATTGTCTTGAGTTGATCTATCCAAAAGTAATTCGGAAAAAAAAAAAAAAAATTACCACGGCTGCCTTCCACGGCAGGAATTGTTTCAATAAAAGCCATTCACAATACTTGCTCATTCCTTAACAACAGAATTTTACAAGAATGTAACTAAATTGATAAATGCCCTAAAATCTACAAATTATCAGAAAAATTACAGCAACATGAACGAAAAAACAAGAACCCTAACTAAGAAACTAAGGAAAGAGACACAAAACAGATAACCGACTGCTAAAATTCATTCCGCTGATTCTCTGGATTCGCGCCATGCCTCAGATATACCAGCCGTGGGCACACAGGAGCTGAACCATCTCTTTGCCAACCAAGTCTGTCGACTGCACTTTGGGGTCTTTCGCAACGGCTTGGACCAGCTCTTTCGTCGCCAAGCACTTCTCTTCCGCATACAGCTTCTCTTGAATTTTCGGTGATTGGAGCAGAACTTGAAGCTCTCGCTTGCTGTGCCGTGTCTCCTCGTTTTTCTGCAATTTAATGCAGAATATGCGGATTACAAGAGTAGAAAAACATTATAGCAAGAGCAAAAAGCACTATCTGTCCATGTTCAGGAAAGAAAAAGAGAAGCAATGTTGCATTAAGATTGCTCAGGAAGGATAAATTACGCCAAACAACAAAAGAAGTAGCACCTGAATTGACTCGTTGAGCTGAAGAATTCCAACTTGGGCCTGCAAGTATTTCACATACTTGTATGCCGCTTGCAGCATTTCGGCTGTATTCATCTTTCGGCCTCCCGGGACAAGCTTCCCAAGCTCGACGGTCTTCTCAGTTATTTTCCTCCTCCTCTGCCGCGCCGCTAAGCTCTGTGTAGACAAGGTCGCCCCCTCCATGCTTGGCTTCTTCGTGCCATTCTCTCTGCCTCCACAGGAGCCGCACCATTCCTGCTGGAAATGTGGCTCTGGCTGAGGGGGCAGCATGAGCTGAGGTGGTGACAGCTCTACCGGTGGCAGCTCGTCCGCAACGTACCCATCTAGGAATCCAGCAGTCAAGTCGGGGTACTCAAGGGGTTCCTGCTTCTGGCGTTTTGGGTACGGGCAGTACTCGAGCTCGTTGATAGGGAAGATGTCGGGTGAGATAGAGATGAGGTTGTCAGGCGAGGAGGAGAAGTAAGGGACGAGGTAGTCAGGGTACGAGTAGTCAGCCGAGCAGTAGTCGAGCAACGGGTCGATGCAGGAGTCGGAGAAGGCGGAGCAGTTGTCGCCCCAGAGGCCATGCAGCTCCGAGGGGTTGAGCAGCGGTGGGAGGCCAGCGACACGGTTGAGGCGATGATGCTGGAGAGAGCTCAGATTGGAGCAGAAGCTCATGGCCATGTTGAAAAGGACCTGACGACAAAAGACACGGAAGTTTTCATGGGCACCAAGCTTGAAGTTGCACTCTAACCATGCGTCAGTTAGGAATCAAGATAAAGAAGAAGGTAAGAGAGAGAGATTGAGCGAGAGAGAGGGAGAGATACCTGAGGAGATTCTGTCCTTGCCATATCCACGAGGTTGTCTCTCGCTTGTTGAATCGAAGTAGACCGAAGACTGTAGTCGCTAACAAACGTCGTCATCTGTCAAACTGTAACTTCTCTTCTGCTTCGAGCGTCGGTAGTTATTGTGCGAGAAAGAGAGAGAGAGAGAGAGAGAGAGAGAGAGAGAGAGAGGAGAGGCGGTTGAGATAATTAAGGAGGAAAATTAGGTGATTTTAGTTAGATCCAAGGGGGAGTAACCACCGCAGCTTTAAAAGCGATAACTTTTTTTTTTTTTTAGGGTTTTTCTTTTATTAATTTACTTCAATAACCGTCGCCCACCATCATTTATTTCGTTCTTGTCTTTGTTTTTCTTTTTCCCTTTGGATTAATTCGCTGTACCCACCAAAAATATGCAATTTTAAGTGAGAAGTAGCTTGTTTTTTCTTCCATGCAATGTTAGGTAAAAAAATGTTGGAAAGATTAGTAAAAAGGGGGATAGCCCAAGATGGGGTAAAGTTTGATGGAAAAGAAATTTGTTTTTGCAATATCTTTTAGGGCACTATCTTGAATCTAAGGGAACTGCTAGGCCAATGGTCACTGTTATTCTCGACGCTGGGCCACATATCCTAGAGAAAATATTGGTCCGTTTTATCTTATTTTAGCCAATTTTTCTGCTTCATGCAACATAACCCGAATGACTTGTCTCATTAAAAAAATAAACGCGTATCTTTCCAAATAGTGAGTAATCTGCCAATCATGACATGTTTGAGATAATATTCAATATGTGAAATTTTCCAAAAACACATAAACCATGTCATTTATTGGAGTACTACATAGGATTCCATGGAGTTCGGTTAGTGGTTGAAAAAACGGACGTGCTTGCATTGATGCGTAATGCATAATCTTAGCGTGTTTTTATATTGTATCAGAAATTTCTGAAAAATAAACTATTTTTTGGAGTTTTAAATAAATGAAAAAAAATGAAAATACCGAGTATAATTTGTTTGCACCGACTCTACATAACGAGTTTGTAGCCAGGCTTTAGGAAGAATTCGATAAACTTTAAAAAAAAAAAAAAAAAACACTACCAAAAGAAAAGGTTTGCAGAGCAAAGACATGATGGTGTATTTCTATCTTTTTTTGTTAAATAATGAAATTAAAATTAATCTAAGGTAGTGAATTTTCATTTTCATCTTACTCAAAGTACGTGGATAGAAATTTCTCAAAAAGTAATTGTATCAAAAAGAATTTTACATGGCCTTGGAGAGTGCATTTTGGGTTGATGTCCGTTTTTCTAATTCAATCTTTAGTTGAGAGAAAATTAGGGACATGAAAAACAGTTTTCTATTCAGGTAACTCAACAAGGGTCAATTAGGACGGAAAAAGACTTCGCAGATTAGATTAGTAAAAAAAATTTAATTAATGTAGTGTATGGGAAAATTAACTTCTATGTTTGTAATATTGTGACAGAAGAAAATATATACATGCCTTTGGAAGTTGGCTTTTGTTTAGTTTTGTTTTATTTTCAATGCAATGTATAGTTGAGCGAATTAAAAAAAAAAAAAATTCAAACGACTCGACATGGGTCAATTTGAATGGAGAAAAACTGTTTTTTTACAATATCATTTATGACTTATTTCATGATTATTCGTATGTTTTAAACTTTACTTGCTGCTTCAATCTTTTCTTCAATTATCAAACTTTAATTATCCCATGGAACTTGATTTTCAATTCTATCTAATCCCAAAAAATTACAAAAAAAGGATTTATTATTTTCACTTTAACATTTTTTTCAAACTTTACGAGACTTTGGAGGGTATATTTTGGGTAAATTTCTATTTTTTTCATCGATTGTTTAGCTATGTTACACACGGACTTTTTTGAATAAGGAGTACAAAGTTATTAATAAACTTGGCCCTAATGTGTAGTGCATAAAATTTTCCTTTTTCGCCTTACCCAAAGCAATTTATTTTAGTTTGATTGTTTTGCAATAAATGTTGAGAAAATTAATTTTTATTTAAAACTTAACACAGGTCGTATTAGAAGGGAAAAAATGGTTATTGCAACATCAATTATGAATTCATCTCAAATCCACTGGCACGTCCTAAAATCTACTTCCCATCCCGATCTATTTTTTATTTTTTATTTGTTTTCTGATATGAAATTCATACCAATTTAAGGCAATTGAATTTGCATTTCATCTTACCAAAAGAGTTACATAAATAGGAAATTCTTCAATATGGGACATTTCTGTAGTAATTATACTATAAAGAATCATCTACAGGGTTTAAAAAAAGTATGTCTGCGGTTGATTTTGATTTTAATTGTTTTTTCTTTTTTTTTGGTTCAAGGGTTAGTTAAGGGAATATTTCAGAAAGACATCTGCAGAATCTTTATGAATGCTTTTAACCCCTAGTTTGCGTTTTTCACGTGAAATTAACTTTCATCTGCTTTACATCTTTTTTTTCATATTCATGTTCACGTTTTTTTTTTTTTTAATAAGCGACGGTACTTAATTTTCATAGTACTCAAATTCACTCGAAAAAAAAAGAAAAAAAAAATTGTCCACATGTGTAGAGCGTGCATAAGGGCTAGAATCCAATCTTTCAGCAATCATTAAATACTACATCTTTTTAAGCTTTTCATTTTTTAGCAACCAGATGGTTTTCGAGCCAGTTTTCATTGTCCTATGATCAGACTAAAGTTCAAAACTTCGAATAGCCGGAAAACAATAGATGCAAAATTATTATGTGGGTTGGCAGGCGAAAGTTCTCAAATAGCTAGAAACCTCCCCTTGTTTTTATATATACCGTCACCCTTTTTATATCCGAAACCTTAAGCTTCAAATCTCATGTCATTTGCATAAATAATCGACTAGAAGAGAATGATTAATGACGTAATAAATGATTTAGGGTTTTTGACTCGGTCTCCGCTTGACATGGGGAGATAGTGCGGCCGGGAGTTTAGGGATTCATGAGACTTGGTCAAATTGTTTACTCAGCAAGTTTTTCTTTACTTGCTACCCACGGTGGACCGACCACGTTTCCCGACACGTGCACGTAAGACAGTAACCGGAAAAATTACTCAATGAGTCTTTAATTGATAATGTACATATGTCGATTTAGTTTTAATTTTTTAAATTTTATCAATTTAGTTTGATTTAGTCCCAAACTTTTGTCCAAATTACCATATAGTCATTCCTCTCGATATTCGCCTTACCAATATGATGGTCTAGTCATTGTTAGCTGTCCATGTGGCACATTGCTATGTCAATGATTTTCCGACGAAATATGGTTATAAATATTATATTAGAATCTCGTGCGAATAGACACAATTGGTAACACTAAAAAGTTTATGACTGAATTGGTATCCGTATATTAGGACTAGGTCTAATTGAACAATTTCCCTATTTTAACTTGATTATGTCACAAAATAATATTAGTGAGATAAAAGTATTTGCAATAATCAGCTTAGGTTAGCAATATTTAGGAATATTGCATTGACTTACACAACGCACTCCCAAGGAACTTGCACTAACTACTAATCAACTGGACAGCCAAATTATCAAACGTTCGGCTTTGGCAAACTACTTAATAACCAAATTAAGAAAATTTGTTTCTTCTTATTTCTCTTGTTACATTGTTGTTACTTAGGATTATGGAAATTAGTTATTAGGATAACATGTTTTCCTCCATCTTTGGACACGACTGTGGACATTACCGACATTTACTTTTAGTTATGTATGCATTGGGTGGTACTTGATCAAGTAAATGAAGGGGGAAATCATAAAGACCTAAGAATTTATTGTTATGCCCTTAATTCTTTTCAATTTCCTATGAAATGGGCAATTTGGGAATATCGAAAGAGACAAGAATCCCAAGGGAGCACAGGGTTATTTGTCCTCGATAACTATTTGTCGTATGACATTAGGGGATCACATCCAGTGAGGATTAGTCGAGTTTTCAAAAAGTCCCAAACACTCATTAATATTAAAAAAAAAAAAAAAGGACTACCACTTCCATAAGCGTCAAGGACATAATATCCACTCTCTATGTCAAGGTAACTCCCCTGTTCCATTACCTTTTCTCTTCATTCGTGAGGAGGAAATCATAAAGACCTAAGAATTTATTGTTATGCCCTTAATTCTTTTCAATTTCCGATGAAATGGGCAATTTGGGAATATCGAAAGAGACAAGAATCCCAAGGGAGCACAGGGTTATTTGTCCTCGATAACTATTTGTCGTATGACATCAGGGGATCACATCCAATGAGGATTAGTCGAGTTTTCAAAAAGTCCCAAACACTCATTAATATTATAAAAAAAAAAAGGACTACCACTTCCATAAGCGTCAAGGACATAATATCCACTCTCTATGTCAAGGTAACTCCCCTATTCCATTACCTTTTCTCTTCATTCGTGTTTCACAATGGCTCAACTTCACAAAACATGTACATTTTACATGACCAACGTGACATAACCAATTATAGTCACCATGTATAGTAATTATATAAATTTTATATTAAACGTTGAAACTTCTTTCTAATTGACTCATTGCTCTACTTGTCATTGTCATGTGACATGACTTCTATATAAAGTTTTTATTCATAAATTCGGTGACTATTTTTCATACCCACTTTAAGTGTATTTGAAGTAAAATTTCACGCATACTAAGGAAACAAAAATGGAAATATTGTCATTTATGATATAAATGATGTCTCCTTGTAATTTAACAATTAGAGGCATGGTTATGTTTACATGTGCGAAACAACCATAATCTCTCTTATTTGCGCGAAAAGAATGGGAAGACCAATAAATTTCTTACATCTTGTTATCTTATTTAAAATGCTTATTGTGATTCGTACCACCGCCTGATTCATCATAATTTGATCGCTTATGCTTATGTTATAAAAGAAATTATAGGTGCATATCGTAAACAAATCAAAAGTAAATTCAGAAAATTAACTTGAGGTTTTGCCCTCTTTGATTCTAACCAGCTGAAAGTGATAGTCTGGAGTAATGAGAGAGACTCCGAGTAAGCAGTCCGAAATTCCAATCCGACCGGGCTGGCTTCAATGAAATGACAGTTCTGCCCTTTTGCGAAAGAGTGGTTTCTCGTGAATCTGTGATGGCTTTGTCATTGGCTAAAATACTACGATTCTTCTCAGTTTTTTACAAATTTTTTGTTGTTGCAAAATTTGAATATTTTTTTTTCCTGTTTGATTTAAGTTGAAAAAGAATAGGAAAGAGCCAAATCAATTTACCAAACGTTCTTCGGTAATGAATTTGATGCTATCTATCATCAACATTAAATTATAATTATTTTGCCATAACCAGGAAGCTATAGTTCTGTAAATAGTCCCAAGTTCATAAAAATTTTATCAACCACTTTATGTTGGTAATTTGTATTAATAGTTAATAAAATATCAAAATGGAACGATTGTGTCTACCAATCCTTTTGTTTATATATTTATGAAATTTGTAAGCACATCACTTACATACTTTTAGGATTATGGCTAGTTAAAAGAATCATCTCAAAAGCACCTTTCTCTTTTTCCTCCATTTTTCCGAATTTCTAGTTAGTGGGGTCACTGGGGCCACAACCCTCGCCAGCCACAAGTGAGGCATGCCATGTAGAAAGAAAATAAAAGAATTAGTTAAATAAAAAGTTAAAAGATTTATCAAGATGACATTGTATTGAGTCCATCAAACACATCAAATCACCTGTGTACTGCATAGGATAGACGGCATTGAAAAGAAAAGAAAACTAAACAAAATCAACTTTTAAAGTCTGTACAGTTAATTTTTCGCAAAATTATAAACATAAAATTTAATTTTCGACGCACTACATTAATGTAAATTTTGTTATTAAACTGCATTGTCTTTCCCTTCCTAGTTGATCCATGTTGAGTTATCCGAAATAAAAAAGAAAAAAAGAAAATGTTTTTCGCGTTCTTGATTTTTTTCTCAACCAAATATTGAATTAAAAATCGACATCAACCCAAAATACACTCTCCAGAGTTCAAGAGATTCCTTTTCATGTACGCGGATAAGTGGAAATGCAAATTCACTACCTTAGATTAATTTAGGTTTCATTATGTAAAACAAGGCTTGAAATAGCAAGAAAACTTTTGAAAAAATAAATTAGATTTAAGATAAAGTCATAAATGATATTGTAAAAAAAATTATTTCTTTTCCATTAATATTGACCGTCTTAAGCTACTTGGAAATTTTTAATCTTGTCAACAATTTTTGGCTAATGTTGTACCGAACAATAATTGAACTACTGCTCACTAAACATCGCATTCTTTTGAAAAATTCGACGAATCAATTCAAAGAAAAACTTTAAACAAAAAATTAATCAAATGAAAAAGATAATAAAGACAAGACAAGAAAGAGCAACAAGCTGTTTAATGATTCCTATGTGTAATGGGCCAAGAACTTAATTAATCGCAACGTACAAAGAAGAGTACTCAACAATTTGAACGGAATGCTTTTTAAGAACGAGGAAGACTCAGCCGTCGTTTATCGAAATAAAGAGAAACCCTAAAAGATTTGCCCTAGCTATGTCGGTCACTCTACCTCGACTCTAACTAAAATCACTCTTTTTCCTCCTAAATTATCTCAACTGCCTTCCCTCCATCTTTATCTTCATTCTTAGCTGACGAATAGTCAAGTGCATCTTCAAGCCTGCCGTGCTCGAGTGAAAACTTCCATGTCTTCTGTCGGTAGGTTTCTTTCAACATGGCTATGAGCTTCTGCTCCAATCCGAGCTCTCTCCAGCATCACCTCAATCCGACCACCGGCCTCCCGCCCTCACTCAGTTCCTCCGCGCTGCTGTGGCTCTGCAGCAACTGCTCTGCTTTCTCCGACCCGTGCGTTGGCCCATTGCTCCACTGCTGCTCCGGCGACTGCTCAGTGTTGAGTGACTTGACTTTTCTTTTTTTCCTAATTTTATCGACATTCTTTTAACTTAACATTGCCTTTATAAAAAATGAACTGCTTCTCACTAAACATTGCATTCTTTTAACAGATTCGGTGAATTAAGTCAAAGAAAAACTTCAAACAAAAGATTAGTTCAATGAAAAGGAAAACAAGGACAAGAAAGGGCAACGAGCTGGTTAAAAGAATTGAATGTGGTAATAGGCCAGGAACTTAATTAAGAGCAACATCTAAAGAAGAATACTCAACAAAGTTGTACGGATTCATGGAAGGTTTTTCAAGAATGAAAAAATGTAATGAAGAATAATGCCAGCTTAGGTTTATTGCGGTAGAGTCCTACTCTTTTCCAAGTCTGAAACTTAGGTTTCCTGTTTTATCCATACATAAAAAAAGACAAGAAAGGCAGAAAGATACGCAAATATGTGTAAGGCCTAATTAATCAAATTTATCTTAATTTATCTTATTTTTGTCCAACAAATTTCTGTTGAGTTGAATAGATGGAAAGATAGAAAATCAACTCTACTTGCATGGGGAAAATGCCTTAGAGGAGAAGGTATTTCATACGATGAAAACATCACATGACAGTGACACGTTACGTGTGACGTATTTGGCCAATCATATATATATATGTGTGTGTGTGTGTGTGTATGGTATTGAATAAGAATGAGATTCATAACAATTGGGGAGTGATGGATGGCAGGTCACATGTGTTACTCTTGCCATGTGGTTTATTTGTAAATTATTTTTGCACATAGCTGGCAATACGAGAGAGAAGATTAAGAGTTGGCCTAGATCCATGGGTCATAAGAAGATATATGGGTAAAGCTATCAATTTAGATGACGAATAAGTGTGTACGAGGGCACTAACATGATAAATCAATATGAAAAAGGAAAATCATAGATTTTCATTGAGACAAACACAAGAAAATGTCTTATTGGTTGGAATAATTTTAATGAATAGAGTCTTACAGATCTGCTTTACAAAGTTTCCATTTTTTTTTTTTTCCAAAAACACCTAAAGCTAATAATCATTCCTTTTTGCACATAAAATCAAATAATTCAAATTTCATCACCAGTCTGCAGTTATTGCTTGTTTGAATTATGGGATAACAAGGTGAAATCAAACTTTCCGATCTATAATACTAATCACTAATATAAATGTGACTTTGCATAGTTCCTCAGCATTCACAAGGCGATTTTTTGATAGTGATCATAAAGTTTTGATCGATACCATTTGACAAGAGGGTATTTGCGATTGGCATTTTTATTCTTTTGTCTTTGACGTTGTTTCCCTACTTCACATCAATCTGGGATGGAGTTTGTCGCGGATCCATAGGCCTCAAAATAACATTTCTCATGAGCTTGCTAAATGGTTTTTCATTAGATAGGAACTATTTTTTCTTTTCTTTTCAATAATCTCTCCTTTAGAGTTAAAAATACAGTGTTAGTAGAGTCCTTTTTTTTTTTGCTTAATAATGTTCATTTAGGCACGGGCTCTTCTTCGCAATATTCTCATTACTTTGTTCGAATGGAATGTTTCCTTTAGCAGAAAAAGAAAGAAAAATGAAAAAAATAAGAAGATAAAAAGATATTCCAACCTCTTTGATCCCCAATTAATCAAATTTATCTTAAGTAAAACATACAAAAAAGTAAATAAATAAATTATAAATGCATGCGAAGGATGCCCGAGAGGAGGAGGTATTTTGTGATGGATCTACAAAGCAACACATGATGTGATCCATCAATTAAAAGTAATGGTGTGTTTGTTTCACGGAAAACGTAACATTTTTGGAAAATGTTTTCCGGGAAACCATTTTCTAGGAAAATGGTTAATTTTCCTTTGTTTGGTGAAACGTGACTGAAAGTATTTTTTTTGTGTTTGGATCACATTTAAAAAATGATTGAATGACATTTGACCTAACAATTGATAATAGTGTGTCTCTTACTTCCAAATTAATTTGTTGAGTCCATCACTCTTTTTAACTTTATATATATATATATATATATATATATATATATATATATATAAAATCGAAATTATAATTACTTTTCATATTTCAATTTTTTTTTCTTTTTTCTTTTCTTCCTTCCTTAGCCTCGTGGCCGGCAAGGCAACGGTTGGCCATCATCGGGCGATAGGCCGGGCGAGGCTCAAGCCTCGCCGGCGTCGGGCGAGGCCTAGGCCGTGCCGGATCGGCGAGATCGAGCCTCGCCCGACGTCGGCGAGACTCAAACTCGCTGGCGTCGGGCGAGGCCTCGGCCTCGCCCGGATCGGCGAGATCGAGCCTCGCTCAACGCTAGCGAGCTTGAGGCTCGGCCTCGCCGATGACCGGCGAGCTCGAGGCTCGGCCTCGCCGACGACGGCAAGGCTTGAGCTCACCGGCGTCGGGTGGGGCCTCGGCCTCGCCGGATCGGCGAGATCGAGCCCCATGCAACGCCGGCGAGCTTGATCTCTCCCGTGGCCGGTTGTCGGCCGTTGTCATGGTCGGAGAAGAAGAAAAAGAAAAGAGAAAAGAGAAAAAGAAAAATAATTATTAAAAAATAAAAATTATATTTTTAAAATATAAAAATAATTAAAAATTATATTTTAAAAAATTAAAATTTATATTAAAAATTAAAAATTTTATTTTAAAAGATTAAAAATTATATTAAAAAATTAAAATTCGATTTTTTTAAAAAATATTTAAAAAGAATTATAAAAATTTAAAAATATATCTTTATAAGAATAATTGTTTGTAAACCAAGCATCAAATCTAAGCTTTAATAGATTCGGAAAACGTTTTAAGGTCCTTTCAAAAGGGAAATCATTTTTCCGAATTTAAGGCTTTTGTTAGGAAAAACGTTTTTTGTTGGTAGGAAAACGTTTTTTTCATTCGACTCATTTTCCTAAGCCGAACTAAACGTTGGAAAATGAAGAAAATGTTTTCCCGAAAATGTATTCCGCGAAACAAACACACCCTAAAGATACATACCCTCTTGATATTGAGTAGAACGAGATTCAATACACGTGGGCAATGATGATCCATCGTTTTACACGTGGCCAATTTCATCTGGCGTATCTGGGCTACACGAGGGAGGGAGGGGAGAGGGATATGAAAAGTTCTGGGCCTGGATCCATTGGGCCATAAGAAGATAAATACCCAACTATTGATTTTGACATGGGCAAAGCTATCCATATAGAAGAGGCCGATAGTTCTAAAAAGAACAAAAAGCCCATCAATCCCCAAGCCCAGTATACGTCGCGTCAACTTATTTCATGTAAAAGAATCACTTGCATTACTTGAGATAATTAATCAATGAAAAATATTTTCATTATCGTGAAGTTATTTCTTAATATTCTTATGGACGATGAGATTGGTCTCCAAAGTCTAGTCAGCTCAATCTAATCTTCAACACCTAAAATTCAGATTTTGGCTGCTTAATCAGTATGTGATCATCATACGTTTTTTTCCTTGGAAATTTGCCTTCACGTGTTGTGTTAATCTCCACTTTACCAGGCGATGTTGATTGGCCATCTTGAGAACTCAAACTATCATTTTGATAGTATTTTGCCATTCATAATGTAACAAAGTATGGTAAATGTGGCGTACTTGGACAGGATGAAGAAAACGGCATCATAGCAAGAAAACTAAAAGTCCAACTTGGCAAGCCTGCCTTGATTTTTTTTGTTGTTGTTTTTTTTTTTGGGCTATATTTTCCGTCGATTACTTCCTCCAACCACACTTTTATGATTGGTGTATCACAACCATTCGTATCACTTATATCTATATTTAGTATATTTTGCATGTGGGTGATGTCCGCAACTGTAAACATAGGAACAGTTCTATAATTTGAGTTTTGTCTTGTAGTATGAGGACAAAAATTATAACCTTGACAATGTAGGATCTATTTTCATCCTTGAAAGCAACCAAGAACCAATGGTGTTTAGTTATACGAAGATACTTTCCTCAATCACTCTTCTAGTTGGTGGATTACAAACATGAATATCATCCACATTAATATATAGTTAACTATTCATGTGGTTTCTATTCATTACATGTGACCCGCCAAGTCACGATTAAAAAAAAATTTCCTCTAATAGGAGATGGAGGAAATACATAGCCCTTTCATGAATAGCTTAAGTAGATCTTGTGGAAATTGAATGGTGGAAATTGAAGATAGACATATAATTAAATTTTCTCTCCATATTCTCCTCATGAAATTTTACAATGTTGTCCATTTTACATGATCACTTACATTTCCCCCTCTCTTGATTTCCTAAAATAGAACTTACGACGACATGATTATTACAGGTCATGTTTTCCTCCGTATTTGATTTGAGAAAACTTTCGCCAACCAATCTTTTAATAAGCAATGTTGGGTTAAATGACACGACCAATTCAAATTTAGTTTAATTCATATAAGGGTGATGCGGCTAAACATAACTTGTAATTTACTAATCAGAGGCACGTTCACTCATCAAGCACGAAACTTCTTGAAGGGTCCTGTCTTACATACCACAGGCTCTTTCTAGTTTTTTTTTTTTTGTCAGTCAGGCTCTTTCTAGTTAGAACTATCAAAATTGCGTACCTCATTAATGATTATTGCACCATATTAATTTTGATGCCCCTTGAGTAATACTTTCGTTGCCGGATCAATAGCTTACACTTTGAACACAATTGAGGGCCTTGATTCTTGCCAAATTCGAAATCGCATAGGTCAACTCTTTTCTTCCGATTAGCATGATGTTTACTAGGATAGGCTGACTCATTTGGAATTGGTCCTATCGAAATGGGACAGTCAAGCTTGAGTTGTATTCCCTGCCAGCTATCCTTTAGCTAGATTGATGGCACTGGCGCTTGGGATTATACCCCTCTTGTCTAATCACCTGCTTACATCTTACATAGAATTGAAGATGGTGATGACTCTTGGGTATGGTTCTTGCTTTAGATGATATCATTCCAGTCATGATGGAGAATGCGTCCATATCAACTTCCATGGGAGCTTTATTCTTGTCATCAACAAACTTTATTTTCCCTCACTTGATCCCGTCTTGAATGTTGCTTTTTAAAAGCCATGCAATCATTGTTATCATGACTCCATGAATGATACCATTTGCAGTATCTCTTCTTGCCAATTCTTCTTTAGTAGGTATAGTTTGCCTTTTGGTTAATCTTTTCTGGCCATCAGCCTGTAATGGATTGAATATCTCTTTAGTTTTATTGGCATCGAATGAGCGGTAGACGAGCTCCTTACCTTTAGGATGAGGTTGGGCTTTTCCTTTACACTAATAGATCTTAATGCTTGACAAACGTACGATTTATCTATAATTGTTTTAGCTACAACCACTTTTGCTATGTTGACTTGTTCTTGTTCTTCATATGCTTCTACAATATTGGCCCAACTAACATCTGCTCATCTACCATGTCTTTTGTCTTTTTCTTTGAGCAAGTTCTCATGCTTAGTAGCTATTGGAATAGGGTTGCCGAACCATTTTTTTCTCGAATTTCAAATTTCAAACCATTAAATATAAGGTCTGCAAAGGTTTTCTCAAGCAAGGGGACCAAGCACTTACTTCTGGCCCTCTTAAATCCAGAAATGAACTAGTCAATTGACTCATTATGTAACTATTTCATAGTCGGTAAGTCAGCCACTAACAAATCTGGGACACCCCTTTGAAACTGGGTATGGAACAATTTTTCCATTTCTCGCCATGAATTAATTGAATTTGCCGATAATGTTATATACCAAGCAAAAGCAATTTTTAATAATGATAAAGGGAATAACCTTAGCTTTCAATAATCTGTATGTTTTGCATTTTTGCATTATGCCAAGAAACGATTAACATACTCAAAAGTCATCAGATCCTCTTCACCAATAAACAGAGTAAACTCAGACATTTTGAAAGCTCTCGAGTATGGTATAGAATCCATCTAATCCGAGTATGGCTTCTGTAGATGTTGGCTAGGCATGCAATGTCATTGTCATATCCCCTTAACAATCGCTTGACAATTGGCTGATTTTGAATTGGAGCCATATGAGGAAACTCTAGGGCGTGTTACACAGTATAATTGGGCTATAATTCTAGATTTACATTTTACTGAGAAGCCTAATGATATTGTTGTTAAGGTCCATAGAACTGTGACTGTGGTTGGATTATAGGTATTGGATTCATTTGTGGGTTGGGCATTTTAACTTGAGCAGGAGTAAGAGGTTGTTGTAATATTTGCGGTTGAACATTTAGAGGAGCTTGGGGTTGTATATTAGGGGCTTGTTGAGCATTAGGAGCCCCTAACTAAGGTACCTGTGGCCGAACATTTGGGACTCCCATTTTGGGTAATTGGGATTGAATGTTCACTTGTTGCAATTAACCTAGCCCCATAGTTGGAGTCATTAAAACTCCTAGGACCTCCATTGTGACTGGCAACACATTCGTTTGAGGTACCATAAAGAGATTTGGTTGAGTTAAAGCTAACCCAATAGCATTCTCAAGTAATATATTCTATTGAGTTGCTGGTGGGATGATTACTATAGGACCTCAGTCAGCATTGGTAGAGACATGCGAATTAACAGACTCATCGACTTGTGTAGCTGTTAAAACTTCTCCTCTTTGTAGAATCCTAAAAGGGGGCCAAGTTAACATAACTTGCCCTACATTACCTAATGTTATTTGAGAAGCTGACGTTATAAGAGCATATCCGATTGAAACAGGGACCTGCCTTTTTTTAGGTTGAGTTGGTCCTGTTGAGACTCTATGTTGTCCTTGGGCACATTCATGATAAATATTGATGATTAAAGGCCTGACGACATTTGTCATTCGTTTGACCATACAATCAGCAAACTCATTTTGAGTTTCTTCAATTGTTTGCCTCATAGTAGCGAGCATGACTGGCGTGAGGTTTGCCTATCTTCTTTCTTCCACATGCTGCCTCAAACATCAACACCTTCCTCTTGGATTTGATTTGTTATTTCATTATGAGGAAACTGGGTTGATGATGATTTAGCTCGTGCATTGTTCTTAGCCATTCGTATTTGCTCATTAGTAGCACTATTCAAGTTGATTCGACTTCTGGTTGTGACGTAACACTCTTTCTACTCAATAGAACAAGTCCCATCGGACATCCCAAAAAGATGTTTCACCGGTTTTGATTTCCATGAAAAATCTTTCACCAAACATAATGTTTTAATTTTGTTATAAGAGATTCAGGTTCTGTCTTGAGTTTGGATAAATAATGTCAAATGCAAGGGGAAATTTTATTCTCAACTTATACATACAACCCGACAATTGATACTTAGATAGCTCAAAGATGTTTCACCAGTTTTGATTTTCATGAAAAATCTTTCACCAAACATAGTGTTTTAATTTTGTTATAGGAGATTCAGCTTTTGTGTTGAGTTTGGATAGATAATGTCAAATGCAAGGGGAAATTTTATTATCAACTTATATAGACAACCCGATAATTGATACTTGGATAGCTTAAAGACTAACTGTTTTTGGATACAAATTACACCAGAATCTAATCAATGATGTAATTTGGACACTAGTAGCCGGATAGTTTATACTTCGAACTCAAATTATGTCGAAATTTAATCTATGACACATCTTATTTTAGGCATAAAGCTGGAATCTAATCAATAGCAATACCCCTGAATAGGTAACACAATGTCAAAATTTAATCAACAACACTGGACTTGTAGAACAACACCGAAATTTAATTGACGATGCTGAACCGGATAGATATGTACGACAGAATTTAATCAATGACGAGAATATTGAAAACTACAGCTAAAATGCGATAAAGTAAAGATAAAGTAAAGATAGCTATTGTGTTGTTTGGAGGGCTTTTTGTTGAATAGGCTGTGGTATTTATAGGACGAACTAATAGCCATTAGTCAGTTTCCTCTTCTTGGCCGCTACGCCTAACATTCTCCATGTTTTCCATTTCTTCTTGGTACCCTTATCCATAAGCAACTACTTCTTGACTTGTCGATGGTGCTTGCGTACCTTGCTCGTTAAGTACATAATGGCTCCTTATTTTTATGTGCATTTCTCGTAGCAGTTATTCTCACTTGTGCTCTAATGCTAATTTCACTTAATCTTTAAATCTGGTGCACTATCCCCGTAACGTGACACGTGATAATCAATTACCTGGCCATCGACTCTAGAATTTGCTTCTAGAATTCCATCGATGCTCAACGTAAATAGCTTCCACAAAAACTGTTTGCCCTTTACTTTATGAATAAAATGGGACATTTCACCTATTATCCCCTTGTGGCCAGCATGTGATACCAGGGGTAATTTTGGATGTCAATAAGATAATAACAAATTTATGCAAGTTTTAACCTCTCAATGTTTGCCTCGTGTTAAATTACCAAGAACGTTGTTAGATATGGTAAAATTGATCTATATTGATAGAATAAGTAACATGATAAATTCTAAGTGAATTTTTAAATAAGTGAGTCATTTAGAAAATTGTGTATGCCTAAAACTTTTCAACAAAATTTGCTATTGCCACTTATAGAGATAGCGCCATAAAGGCACAAGAGGTTTTGTTTGGCTGTAAAGAAGTAGAAACCAAAGCGACTGCAGAGACATAGTGCTTTAAAAAAAAAAAAAAATGCAATTAACAATGACGCCGGCTCAGTCGGAACCTTATTTCCTAGTCTGAAGCTTTATATATTTCCTATTTTATTTAACAAAAATGCTAATCTGCTAAGTCTCTCGCAATTCACAAGGTGCTCTTTTTTTTTAAGTGATTGTAATGTTTTAATCTATACCATTTAACAACATGGTATTTTCTTTCGTCTTGGACACTGTCTTTCTACTTGCAGCAACTCGGGATGGAGCTTATCGTGGACCTGTAGACCTCAAAATAGCATTGCTCATGAGCTTGCAAAATGGACACTTCATCTGATTGGAATTATTTTTTCTTTTGCTTTTAATATATCCCATTTAGAGTAAAGAATATAGTCTTTGTAGAGTCTTCTTTACTTTATTATGTTCACGTTGGTACTTGCTCTTGTTTGTAATAATCTCATGACTTTGTTCGAATGGAATGTTTCCTTTAGGGAAAGAAAAAAAAAATGAAGAGAAGAAAGATAATAAAGAAATCTAAACCTCTACGAACCATTATTATCAAATTTATCTCAAGTCGAACATGCAAAAAAATAGAAAATCAATCATGCATGCATGTGGAGGACACCTGAGAGAAGTTATCTCGTGATGGACATATAGTGGCACATAATATAACTAGACAACCAAAAGTGATATGCATACACGCATGATATTGAATCAGATGAGATTCATAATATGTGGGCAGTGATGATTAGTAATTTTATAGCGTGTCATCAAATTCAACTGGTCACATACACGGACGACCTACCCTTTCTCTCTTCTCCGTTCGTCGGCACACCGCTTATCGCCGCCACGACAAGTCACGTAGCACACTACCACCGCTCGTCACAGCCAGCACGACAACCATCCATTCGCCCCACTATTCCCTCATACCGTTTCTCCAACTCTACAGCACTCAACCTCTCTTTGTTTTGCCCTCGCCCCAGTAGAGGCCACAGCCTCAAAACCGGAAGTCACCGACCTCTGGCTACCTCTAATTCGAGAGAGATTTGCAAATTGAATGAATTTCTTTAGACTTTATGGTTTTTTTTTGGATGAGCTCACAAGGTGCCTTCTAATTTTAGAGAATGCCAATCCTAAAATTAATAGGTATTAGATTATATCTCCATTAAGTAGGTAAGTCGACATTTTTAATCTATATAATCGACACATCAATTTTATTCATTTTTGTTAAAAAGTTCAACTTTATAAACCAAGAAAACTAAAGAGGAATAAGAGAAATCCATCGAGGAAGATCCTTTTCCTTCCCTCTTTTTGGGAGAAAAGGAGATCCGAATAAGATACGGGAAGATTTTATAAAAAAAAAATAGGATAAGGGAAGATATCCGAATGAATGGAAAAGTAAAAACAAGGGGTAATTTAACTTTTTAAAATACATTATATGAATATAGCCAACTTCATAAAATTATTTATCTAATGGGAATAAAAATAAAGAGAACTCAAAGTTAGAAATATTTAAAAAGGATTAATTTTGGATTTATTTAAATGAAATAGAAACATATTCATTAAATAGAATTTGAATTAAAATTAGAACAAGAAAAATAATTTGAATATGAACATTGTTATTTTTGTTGAGAAAAATTGAACCTATAAAAAAAGCGAAATTCAAAGAATAAAGACTAGACAGCAGCACATAATCTTATACATCGAGAGATGTTCTTGATGGGTTTTTCTTGTCCCAAGCTAGAGACATCGGTCATCATCGACTGTCAAGGATGACATGGAGAGATTCTCAATCATGTTTGAAGATGACTCTTTAAATTCAGGATGACAAAAAATAAATCAATTGAAATTTGGAGAAAAAGACAATAAAAAAATGTGTCAGATGGATTTGTCTTAATAAAGACATGAATAGTCTAATCAATCGATGGTATGGAATTGATAGTTAATAGGTACATAGGCTAGGAAATGGTTGACGTGGTACGATAAGCTAATGTGATTGTTGATGTGACAAATATTTGTTTGTGTCCGGCATGTATAGATTATGTGATGATAGGTTGATGTGGCTTCCAACGAGGCATATATGCATTTGATTCGAACATATGGAAAGGTGTCTGAAGGCACAAGGAACACCGATGCAGTGGCAAGTGGTGTTGCATGAGATGATGAAGCATGAGGAAATTTCTGGATTTAACTTATTCGAGGGCGGTGAGCCTAGCGTTGGTTTGGCGCTTCCTCAAACAACAAGATAAGAATATGTGGAGGATAATTGTTTTATTTCCATGTGTTTCCATAACAAGAGTATATAAGATATTTATAATCTTTATAAGATGACTTTACGAGATAACAATATATTAAAACATAAATTATAATCAATTAGGGTGAATCAACGATATGCACAGTCAACAGGGACATATGCATGATTGTGGGAGATATGTACAATTTCCTGATTATTTCTAACAGTCAACAGTCGTTCCAAAGTGAGAGGGAAGAAAAGATGGGAACAGAGAGACTGAAAATTGAAATTAAAGAGCAACTACATCAAAGCTTTCTGGGAATTCAGAGAGCCAATGTAAAACGTTGAAAGTGAAACGAAATTCACATTCGAAACTAAAGCTATGAACAGACCACTTAACGCAGACACGAACATCTCGAAATTTTGCAAACCCTAGATCACTAATATCTAACACCAAAAGTTGCAGGAGATGTCTCTCTCGGACAAAAGCTCGCCCTTACACCCACCGAGCGGCCT
The DNA here is from genome assembly GCA_014182715.1 of Eucalyptus cloeziana. Taxonomy (NCBI): domain Eukaryota; kingdom Viridiplantae; phylum Streptophyta; class Magnoliopsida; order Myrtales; family Myrtaceae; genus Eucalyptus; species Eucalyptus cloeziana. Next base: position 21,690,640 of record CM024638.1, read on the forward strand.
GGTTCCGGCGGTACGATGGGTTTAGAAGATCAAGGGATAGGCCACGGGATTGCATGGTGACATGAAAACTGGCCCTCCCACCACCACGTATCCCATGCCGGCCGAGGCGGGCTGTTTTTCCTTCGGAAAGCAACGGATCCAGCGAGGGGCTGCATTGGAATTAACATTTTTTTTCCCCAAAAGAACATAATACCACTAGCTAGATGGTTATTGGACAATTTTCTTGTTTATTATTTTTCTATAATAAAAGAATTGCATCATGGCTTGATTTTCATAAAGAAGAATGGCTTTAACGGGTTGATTTTATAGAGCCAAACAACCTCAAGCCTTCGCAAATTAGTCAGTGTGAGACCATATAAAGATGAATCACATGAAAAAAAATCGCCCCGCATTGGTTACCCAGAGGACTTTTTAAACTTGCATCTCCTTTACAAGTAAGACTTGCAAGAAGAGATTGTTCTTAGGGTTTTATTATTATTTTTCATTTTTACATTTTAAGAGGAATTGTTTCCTCGTAGTATTTCGTGCTGAAAACCTTTTAAATAAAACAAAATAAAATAATTCTTTTTGGCTAAAAGTAAACAAGGGGCGAGGCAGGGCCAATACCGGCCCGCCCCGCCCCGCCTAATGCACCGCAGGGCATTTTGGGCGGTGCTCCATAGCCCTCCCCAATCACCACATAACACAGACACGGACGACCTACCCTTTCTCTCTTCTCCGTTCGTCGGCACACCGCTTATCGCCGCCACGACAAGTCACGTAGCGCACTACCATCGCCCGTCACAGCCAGCACGACAACCATCCATTCGCCCCACTATTCCCTCATACCGTTTCTCCAACTCTACAGCTCTCAACCTCTCTTTGTTTTGCCCTCACCCCAGTAGAGGCCACAGCCTCAAAACCGGAAGTCACCGACCTCTGGCGACCTCTAATTCGAGAGAGATTTGCAAATTGAGTGAATTTCTTTAGACTTTATGTTTTTTTTTTTTGGATGTGCTCACAAGGTGCCTTCTAATTTTAGAGGATGCCAATCCTAAAATTAATAGGTATTAGATTATATCTCCATTAAGTAGGTAAGTCGACATTGTTAATCTATATAATCGACACATCAATTTTATTCATTTTTGTTAAAATGTTCAACTTTAGAAACCAAGAAAACTAAAGAGGAATAAGAGAAATCCATCCAGGAAGATCCTTTTCCTTCCCTCTTTTTGGGAGAAAAGCAGATCCGCATAAGATAAGGGAAGATTTTACCAAAAAAAAAAAAATAAGATAAGGGAAGAGATCGGAATGAATGGAAAGTAAAAACAAGGGGTAATTTTACTTTTTAAAATACATTATATGAAGATAGCCAACTTCATAAAATTATTTATCTAATGGGAATAAAAATAAAGAGAACTCAAAGTTAGAAATATTTAAAAAGGATTAATTTTGGATTTATTTAAATGAAATAGAAACATATTCATTAAATAGAATTTGAATTAAAATTAGAACAAGAAAAATAATTCGAATATGAACATTGTTATTTTTGTTGAGAAAAAGTGAACCTATAAAAAAAGTGAAATTCAAGGAATAAAGACTAGACAGCAGCACATGATCTTATACATCGAGAGATGTTCTTGATGGGTTTTTCTTGTCCCAAGCTAGAGACATCGGTCATCATCGACTGTCAAGGATGACATGGAGAGATTCTCAATCATGTTTGAAGATGACTCTTTAAATTCAGGATGACAAAAAATAAATCAATTGAAATTTGGAGAAAAAGACAATAAAAAAATGTGTCAGATGGATTTGTCTTAATAAAGACATGAATAGTCTAATCAATCGATGGTATGGAATTGATAGTTAATAGGTTCATAGGCTAGGAAATGGTTGATGTGGTACGATAAGCTAATGTGATTGTTGATGTGACAAATATTTGTTTGTGTCCGACATGTATAGACTATGTGATGATAGGTTGATGTGGCTTCCAACGAGGCATATATGCATTTGATTCGAACATATGGAAAGGTGTCTAAAGGCACAACTTATTAGTTTAAACTTTAGAATGGGATCGGTGCAATTAGATATGTTACTGAATTGGAACTTGGTGAGTGTGTGCATTCAAGCTCTAAGTGTTGCATAAGATCATCGGTCATTTTGATTTCTATTTTTCCTTTTTTTAGCTTCCTTTCTCAAGAAATAATTTTAATAATCATTATCACATGGTAATTAATTTCGATGGAAGATGAAATGATACGGCAGAACCTAATATTTCTTGAAGATCATGAAGTAAATTTCAATTGATTTCTTAACCACCGCTTGAAACTAGAAAGTTCAATTGTGATTTTAAAAGATTGCACCTTTTTTCCGTAAAAATGATAGGTTTTCATCCTTTTATTATCGAATAACAGATGGTGTGAAAGTGCTTTCATACAAAATCTGATTGTTGATTTTGTTTACACGATTTTGACATTGCGAAAAAAGCATTACGCTTGTTACGAAAATTCCGTATGTGTACTGATGATGACAAAACATTTGTGCGAACTAACATGCAAACGAAATATCGTCCACATACACAAGTTCATAAGCAAATCATTTAAATGATGTGGGATCTGTGCTAGTGGAGAGCTTCTTTACTCTGCAAATGGATAACAAAATACCGAGTGGAAAGTGCCAGAGCTGAAATTAATCTTTGGATTCTGATGAACAAATAAGGGATTGTTATCGTCGGGATTAATATAATAGAGTTGAAAAATTAATTTCTGTATATTGCAGTGTGTGTAATACTGATAATACAAGAGCCTATTTATAGGCTATTCTAGGCAACTATCTAAAGTAATAAAGTATTACAATATAATCAAATCAATTATAATCGATATGAAATAATTATAATCAATCAGGAAAATAAATATCTCTAACATCCTAAGATAAATGTCTCTAATAGGGATGCTTGGATGGACTAGATACAAAGACAACGACTTTGATAACATCAAGCACGCCATTATACTTGGAAGGACCAAAGCACACCATTATATTCAGATTGAGTGAAATCAGCAAGTCGAGTGGACTGCGTTGTAGAGGGACTTCGCGCTATAGACAAAGTGGATGATACTTCATGTGCGTGGAAACAAAGACCCGACTCTAAATCAATTTGAATTCAAATTTAATTAGGTGCTTTGGAGCTAGTATCAGGTCTTTGTAGCCTTAGAGAGACGTGCTGGAAAAGTCAGAACAGGCTTTGCCTTATTAGCTAAGCAGAGTGATTAATCATCAGGCAAGAAGTTTGGAGGTATATGTGTCAAAGTGAGAGTTGAAGGTCGTTGAGGGGATTAAAATGCTCTGATAATTGTTCTTGGTCCTTATGCTTATTTTTGAGAAAGACCTTATGTAATCTGACTGCATTTTCTAGGAAAGCGTTAACGTAATTATTGCAAGAGTGTTTTGAGCTTTGAGTAAAGTGTGTACTCATAGATTGAGTTACATTCTCTTGTTTGTAGAGTCAACTTCATTTGTAAGATATCAAAGGCTTCAAAGGTTAAACTAATGAACTCCAGCCTTGCTGTCGGACTGTTAGTCAAGAGTGGATAGGCCACGTGAAAAGGCCAATCCACCATAAATTGCTTTGCAAACTCTCCTATACCATACCCTCTTTTAGGGGTGTGCAATCGGACCGGGTATACTCGGTTCCTAGACCGGCCCACCCGGAAAACTGTGTCAGGAACCGGTTCCCATTGAAACCTGTTTGGGAACCGGTTCGCAAAATTTGGAACTGGTTTAAATCGATTCGGAAACAAGTTCCACGTGATTATCCATCCGGAAACCGGTTCCTGGACTGGTTTTGGAACCAATTCCCGGACGGGTTTTGTAAGTAGAGACCTAAAACTCTTTTTTTTCTCTCGATTTCTATTCTTACTCCCGCAATCACATGATGTTTTTCCTCTTGGCTCTTTCAAACACGCATGGCACTCCTCCTTTGTCATTCCTCTTCCTCACTTGCTTCCCTCCCTCACCAGCTCCCTCTCACACTGTCTGATGGACGGATGGTGTTTGTCGTCGCCAAATTCTTGTGTATCACATGAATTGGCTCGCCTAATTTCTCTTTTGTAGGAGGAGTTATGCTTACATAAATGAGTAACTTCATGTAGTAGTTGTGGGAATAAAACTAATATTAGACCCATGTTTATTGCTATTATTTGCCTTATGATTTTATTTATTATAATTAGCCCTATGGATCCTTAATTTTTCGTTTAGTTAATAAGTTCATGTATTAATTTATTACCAGTGCAAATGTTTCAATATAAATTATGAGGATTACGTTATTTTCTCACTTATTAATATAAAATTCAAAGTTGTATAGAATATCGGGAGATTGCAAAATAGGCTCCAGTGGAAATAGGGTTGACCCTAGAACCGAATTGGAAAAACAAGGTGGGTCAGGTATAGGGTTCAATAAAAACAGGGTTGGGTATAGAGTCCATAAAATGGGAACCGGTTATAACAGGGTCGGGTACAGGATCTAGGTCTAGACCCTACTCACCCTGGACCCGATCACCCCTACCCTCTTTCACATATATATTCATATAAAATATTGGCTCTACAAAATTTACTTTTTCTATAACCACTTTTTTTGTACGGAAAAGTTTAAAAAATTCTAGAACGGCCACTTCACCCCCTCTTACTTGTTCAGTCCATTTCAACGTTCACTTTGAATCTGACTTCTGAGTTATACCAACAAATCATAGCATCAAATGCAATGTCGTTTACACTTTAACCGCCCAAAAATAGGATTATTTAAGATACTCGATTTGTCACTATAGTGTAGCCTAATAAAGAAAAATCCTCATTAGGGTAGTCCTTTAAAATAAATATTTAAATTCTAATATTATATGTATAATCTGAGTATTGTCATACAATTTGTGGAAGCTAAGTTCCAACCCAAGCAAGAAATCTTGATATCTCATTTAGACTTCGTTTATTTCACGAAAAATGAATGATTTTAACATATTTTCTTAAAAATGGTCGCTTGTATAGGTTGAGATATTCTTAGTCAATAAAAAAAAAATCATTTTTTAAATATTTTTGTGGATGATGAAAATATTCATTCATTTTTGTAAGCTATACAAACCATCAATTTAATAAAATGTTTTTCGAATAATTTATTTTCTGCCGAATAAATGGAACCTTCAATTTTAATTTTGTATGTCGAGCAAACAATTCAAGTGTTCCAAGGTAAATTTAAGTCTTGAATAGTATAATGCTCCACAGTTCATCAACGATAGATAATCGAAGTGTGCCAGGTACAACAGAAGTCGGTTTATCTTTTGTTATGTTTTGATTGGAATTATGATTACCTGGATATCTTGTCCTCTTATAAGGTTTACAAAAACTTTGCATACCAACATGAGTTCTCATTTTATTTACCCTTTGTAGAGAGGAAACAGGACCACATTTTTAATAATTAACAAAATTGTGCCGAAACGGGTGCACCTAATGTGAAAAATAAATAAACATGCTATTACAGTTCACAAACTCCCAAGTATAACTTCGGTAGATGTGTAATTTGTGATGGGCTAGATTCATACCCGATCCAATGATTATAGGGAGGGATCGTTGAGGTAAGAGAGTTTGAACAAAATGCAACTTTTAGCAGACTTTTAGAATTACAAAGGGGATAGCAATGGTTCAGACCCCACATCAGATATAGCTAGGTTGGGATGGACCAACACTAATAAGGATGTAAATTCTCAAAATGAGGGAGCTCGTGATATATGTAGACCTATATTGGATGGGAATGACCCCGTTGAGTGATACATGAGTTTGCACCTTAGTTACTTAAAACACTGATTTTAAGGGCTGGATTCAGGCCCCGTTTGGTTCAGCATTTCGGAAAAGGCTTTTCCCAAATGCAAACGTCCTTAGCCCAAAGAGCTTTGAGGGAATGCTAGGCTGTTTGGTAAACTAAACTGAAAAGAGCTTTGGGGAAATGCAAGACTGTTTGGTAAACATATATTTGAAAAGCCCTTTGGTGTGACCAAATTAAGTTTTTTAGTTTTAGTATTTTTAAAATTGCAAAAAAAAAAAAATAATAATAACTATATAACATTTTACATTTTCATGTTGAAAGTAATGTAAAATATATATATTAGTAAATTTATTTAAAAATTATATTAAAAGAATTTGATTATAGATTAGATGCAATGCTTAACTTTTGGCCTAGGGTTCTTTTAGGTTTGTTTTCAACTTTGAATAATTTTTTTTTAATTATTATAATATTAATCTTCTTTGTTAATTAATGATCATTCTAGTGTATTGATAAAAAAGTTGCGTTATTAATTGTCAAAAGATAAAAATGATATAGAAAAAAAAAAAAAGGTAAACTTATTCGGTGGACAATGAAGCGACCGATTGTGGATGCTAATTTTTTTGAGTAAGCACTGCATATAAAAAGGGAGGTCCTCATTAAGAAAAATAAAACCAAGTTCCTCTCATACAAATTTGACTAGAAAGAGTCATTTCATGATAGTAAACATTGTCATATATGTCCGAAAAAAAGAAATACATTATACTTAATATTACAAACCTCAATGATTTTGTAAACTTATAGCTATTTCATCACGTAAATGTGCCATGTCTGGAGATGCATACGAATTTGAAGCACCCACCCCTTCATTTGCATCATCATGGTCAACTGAATATTCATAATTGGGATCCAATTCTGCTTGTTCAAAATCCGTATCAGTCACGTTATTTCTCCGTATGTAATTGTGCAAAGTCATTGCCGCTACCACAATTTGCACTTGCTTTTCATATGGGTAATTTGGCATATGAGTTAAAATCCCCCACTTCTTTTTTAATACACCAAAGGCACGCTCAATTGTCGAGCGTAGCGAGGAATGGGCACGGTTGAACACTTCTCGATATCCCGTAGGTGAAGGACCTCCTTGAAACTCTGGCAAATGATATCTAACATCTTTATATGGCCCCAAATAACCAATCGGATTTGGATATCCAGCATCTACTAAGTAATATTTACCTATATAAATATTTTGTAAATTTAATCAATATATGCCAATTAGATTTATGTATGTATCTAAACAATTGAATAACATACCTGGAGGAGGATGGGGAAAATGTGCATCACGTCTTCCAATAGCTTCATAAAATATACGGGTATCATGAGCTTGTCCCTCCCAACCGGCCCAAACATAGACAAATTCCATATTAAAATTACATATGGCCAACACGTTTTGAGTTGTTGTTCCTTTTCGACCAATAAAACGAATTTGATCAAACGCAGGTACAACCGCTGGAATATGTGTACCGTCAATAGCTCCAATACAATCCTTAAAATATGGATAAAATCGTCGATCTTTCTTGATCTTCTCTGGAACTCTTCTATATTGTGGATCAGTTGGTTGGATCAAATCTTTTCCCATATCACATACTTTATCTAAAACTAAGCTGAAGTGCCTACTTATGGTTTCCCCGGAGCGTTGAAAACGCTTTTGTGCTAATCTATTGCCTATACCATGTCCTAGAATATGAAGAAACATACCAACCATTTCTCTAACATCGGTATTCCTAGATCCTCGAAGGCCATAACGTGTTACTAAATCATGCGTTAAATTGTTAAATACAATCTTATGCATTCTAAACATATTATAGCACCTTATCGGGTTAGCATCTTCGCCAATCAACTCTTTTAACCATACATAACCTGTATATGTTGAGGTCATGCAAGGTTGTTTGCAAAGGTTGGTCGCTTGATAAAGAATTGCAGCTTGAGTGACCGAGATAATATCCCATAATTCATTTTCCTCTTGCTCATGATTTTCTCTTGTATGTGAATCATCCATAACTGCTTCAAGTAACAAAATATAAAGAGAAACAATATATTAACCATCATATATATGCAAACTATCACATTAAGAGAACACCAAATGAAAACCATTCTAACATCAAACATTAATTGAAATTGGGTTCACAATAACTGCAAATAAATATCCATAGATAGAAACAAAGTGGAATGACTAAGCTTCAAACATGAAAACAATAAGATGCTAACATCCTATTTACGAAGACTTGATTCTTTTCTCAACTCATATTTGAGATACTTTACTTTTTTTGCATCATCCTTTAAGCTCATGAAAACTTGTCTATTGTCTATCTTTTCCTTTAAATGAGAAATTGCAAAAAAGTACAAGTCTTCGTCTTCCACAATCTCAGGAATGGAATCCAATATCTCTATGAGATCCTCATAAGGACCGACTAAACTAGTTGCTTTGGATGCAGCACTGGTAGTGCTCCTACTCTCAACAACTGTAAGCAGCCTGTTAATTTGTGTTCCGAGCTCCTCTCTTGTGTTCAATTTCTTATCTTTCTTTCCTCGAGCTTGCATCTTTGAAGTCTGTGCGGCTCTCTTACGAGTTTGAGTTCCAGTTGGTTCAACATCCACATGATCCTCGAAGTTTTCATCAGTAGACCCTACAACATCATCGATACCAGGTTGTGTGGTCTCCATATCATTATCAACACATAAACCTTGTACAGGATTCCATGTGATTCCTCCAGTAGCAACTGTATCTCTGAACATCATATCTAACTTTACTTCAAGATCAGGATGTATGCCTTTCATCCTAAAAGCCTTAAACTTTGGATTAGCCTGTTATCATGAAGCATTTCCATAAGTTGTATTATTAAAGGTGAGCTTAACATGAAAGTAAAAAAAGAAGTGAGGAAAACCTGAATTTTACTCTCCCACCATTCGTCACTCGCATCAATGGTTTTCTTCCTTGAATCCCATCCTAATCCAGTTTCATTGTAAAGCAATGACCTCCATCTTTTCCATTCTTCCTTGAGGTTATCCCACTTACTCTTCATTTTTTGTTTATCATACTTTTTGCCCGTTAGCTCCTCAAACTTACTAATTATAACTGTCCATCCATCTCTTTTGTTGTTTGCAGGACGATTGCCTTTTTCAATTTGTTCGATGCACAACTTACAAAAGATTTCTATATCTTCCGAGCTCCAAAATGCCTTTTCCTTTGATGAACTCATCTACTAGTAAAGTGACAAACAAATTTAAGAGATACAAACAAACAAGATCAACCACTCAAGCCCTCTCTTATTAAAAAACTAGAAGATATTCACTTAAAGAAAATAAAACTAACATTGAGAAAAAATAAGGACACGCAAAAACATTATACTTAAAAACAAAGTAGGATGTCAATGTGGAGGAACTATATATCTCAATTAAAATCACCAACATTATACAACAGGTTGCGGGTGTCACCCATGTGTATATATGACAACTCGCATAGGATGTATGGAAGTGTGGGTAAAGTGTTCCCACTGATTAGACACACAAAATAATCAACTTCATGCAGATTTCCAAAAGCAGTACACCAGATTATATAATCACCTCTGAAATCAAGAATATAACAACAGATAGAAAATGTCTATCCACCTACTAGCCCATTTATAGCCTAGCTAAACACTAAATCATTTTCTGTGATTTTAAGCCAGAGTGACTTCCCAGCTCTCAAATAATCATCAAACTAGATGTTCTGATAAATAGTTGTGCCATTCAAACATCTTTAATTTAAAAGACTTCCCCCTCTAATGCATTAAAACCAGTCCACCGTGAAGTTATTCATGTTTGTCATTAAAAGGTATGAGGAATATCTTTGATGGAGTAGGATGGATCCAAATTTAAGGAAATTTCAAGAATGATAAAAAGTATAGGCACATAAGAAGATGATCTAAGTCTTCCATTTACAGTCAACCTAATAACAGAGATTGGCCAACTATGGCATCACCAAATAAAATCAAGAGATAAAGGAAACAGATGGCTATAGCTTCAGATAAAGCAAGTTGACCTCACACATAACAGACAAATGTAAGCATTAAGTGACAAGACACAGAGAGTGGACCAAACTCTGATAGCTATGTTATGCAATATATAGGTAAAAGGCAATTTTTTTCAATTGTGCAGATAGCAGGTGGTAACTATATCATAATAGATGTTCTGTAGGTTCAAGGGAATTTTTTTCCCTTCGGCTTCTCATCCAATGTATACTGAGTTGAGTTCAATTTTGTCTAAAGATGGATGCCTCAGTGTAAAAAGACCTACACGACCGATCCAATTAAAGCTCTAAGATTCATAGGATACACAAGAAGCAGCCCAACTTATCAGTACACATATGATGTTACTATGCTCAATTATTTGGACCCATCCTGCTTCCTACCAATAAAAACACTTAGTCCTTTTTTAATTTCTCTTTCGAGGAGAGGTCCTCTTCAAACCGCAACCATGATCTTCACAAGGTCACAGATAGAAAATTAAAATTGCAGTTAATGTTTCTGCAGGTTTTAATTAGTCTTGTCAGCGCTTAAAAAGTCCAAAATCGATAAGTCGCCTGTCAAGAGGACAATTTAAACATGGCCCATGAAGGTATCGAGCCTGCGATGTTCGCGAGGATGTAATCCAATTAACGATACGCAAGTAAGTTAAAAAAGAACAGTTACTGTTCGAAATACTCAAAGTAATTTGTGTAATGTATATGTGTTTCTGTCTCTCTGTCTAACTGATTTGAGGGGCTATTTAAGTGATGCACTAGTGAAAGCATGAGGGCCATGCGAATGAAGCAAGCAATGAAGGGTCATGAGCCTCGTTCCAGCTCTTCCTATGCAGCCTACACCATGATGAAAGGCGGCAAAACCGAACCCACCATTCGACAGGGCACGAAAATCCATACCAATGCATCAATCAAAGAAAGCAAGATCATAGACCAACCTGTTGCAGGGCGTGTCGAGGGTCGGAATGTGAACGAGATCGGAGCACAGGGAGGCCAAGTGATCGCACCACATTCGAGCTTCGACCCACCCGGACTCGGCGCCACACAGTAACTCGTCCTCGCCTTCTTCAGTCAAAAGTCCGCAACTTCTTCAAAAAGTAAGTCACAGAATTAGCACAATCAATCACAACCGCACAAGTAAAATTGCAGTGCCAAAATTTCCCCCTCTCATCAAGCCAAATCTAATAAAGCCAACCAGCAATCATATGGCCCCATATCAAGCCAGCCCTAATAAACCTTGAATAATGGAGGACAGGAATCGAAGGGATAATGCACGAGGAGATTGCCCCAGAACAGAAGCATAAGAAAAGCGAATATAAGAATTCGCATTACATCCCATGATTCATAAAAGCTAGTAGATCATCCTGCCAAGCCCATGGACGGAGGCCGTTTTATTCGACAAGCAAACAGCAAAGCGAGCACAGCAGTACATACTTAGTCTACGTCGGTCCCTGAGTGGTCGTTCAATCCTCGTGGCTCAAGGGCGAGTGCAGCAGGTTCGCAAGCGGGCATGTACTTGTCAAAAAAGCACAGAGCTTGCACCTGGTCTGCTGCTGCTGCTTCCTTCTTCCTCCCCTTCGCTTCAGCGTCCCCACGGAGTCGGCTCTAAATCCTGTCAATCAGGAAAACACGAATCATACCCACAAATCGAAATTGAACAAACACTCGAACGGACGAACAAGAACAGGGGGAGAAATCCAGCAGATCTAGAAAACCAGAGAGAGAGAGAGAGCTGATTTGGGGACCCGAGAAACCCTAGGGATCGAATCGAACCGAGAGGGCGTCGGCCTTGTGATCAGCGACCCCGCACGGCGCCTCGGGGGAGAGAGAGAGACGAGGACGACTGGTTGCGAGAGTGGAGGCGATGCTGGAGAATCGGCGAGAGCGGACGTGCGAAGAAGAAAAGTGGAGGCGATGCTGGAGAATCGGCGAGAGCGGACGTGCGAAGAAGAAAAGTGGAGGCGATGTTGAGAACGCTTTGCCTTCGTGTGATGGATCAACAGGACAGAGGAAGCGGTCGAGAGAAGGGTAGGTTTTTGTTTTGCACGGGATAAAATAGGACTTTTAATAAAATTTTGAGGGTAAAATGGGCAATCGGCAAATATTCATTAAACCCTCTCACCAGCATTCCGAAAATGCTGAAATGCCCAAAGCAGGTCCGGACCTGCTTTGGGCTTTCAGCATTCCAAATGCTAGCATTTGGCCAAGTAGCCTTCAAATGCTGAACCAAACACCTTTAAATTTTCCCCAAGGGGCTTTGGGGGCTCAAAGCCCCTTGGAAAGCTGAACCAAACGCACCCTCAAAGTGAAATGGATCGAGGCGTTACGACAATAATTGGCTTAAAAAGCAAATGAAATGAATTCAAATGTCTTAAGCCTGTTGGAAAAATGTACAGACAACTTTTCCAAAAAGTAAAATCGTTTAAGTTCGTTAATTCCCACTATCTTCAACAAAATATATTACTTCATCACTAACAATTTGTTCAGTACATATGGGATCAAGATAGTTACTAATAAAATAAGTTAAAGACACCATAAGTATCATAACTTTTATACAATGCTTACTTGAGTGTCATAAGTTTATTTTCGATCACTTAATTATCATTACTTTTAAAAATTATTTACTTAAATGCTATAACTTTCAATTTATCACTTAAGTGCCATAACATTCTAATGGTACTCACCAAAGTGTTGGATCCAGCATGGCATGACACTTGTAGCGAATGTTTTTAAAAATATGACACTAAAGTGATCGATTAAAAAGTTGTATAACACTTAGTTGATCGGAAAAAAACAATGATACTCAAGTGAGCTCCATAAATAAGTTATGATACTCAAATGATTAAAAAAACAAGTTATGATATTCAAACCAACGCTCATTTTTCCTTAAAAAAAAGCGTATGACAAAGTCTCCGCAATGTACTTGTCAACCATGTGCATGTCCAATGCTCTTATGCATACAAAAATATGATTTGTTCATAAAATACTTGACATCTTATGCATACAAAAAATGAAAATGATAAATGATTATTAGAAAGGAAAAATATGATTTGGTCACAAAATAAGTTTACATTATTGGAAAGGAAGAAATGTCTTCAAAATTTGGAAGAGGCACAATATTTGTTGTGATGAAAGGATGAGTTAGGTTATAACTCATTAACTTAAATTTTTAAGTGAAGATTGATTAAATTAAATATATTGATGGGCTCTAACTTAGGCTCCATTTTGGCGATATCCCAAAGTGAAGATATCGGGGTTCTTTTGCACGATCCCTACTAATAATATAAGAGTTGATAGTTGATTAATGACCCACTCCCAATGCATATTAAAATTTGGCGAATATATCAAGAAAGGAATCTCATGACCAATGTGGTCTCAAAGCAGCTTTCATAATTTGGTCTGACAAAGGACCTAGGTTGAATGTGGGTATTGTAGTGTAGCAAGGCGATTCTAATGGTGACTTTCATGGTTTGGTTTGACGAAGTGACCTAGGGTGAATGGCATTGTGGTATAGCAATACAGTCCACCAATGGTAGCTTTTACGACGGCTTGGTGAAACAGACTTGATGAAGATTGACATTGTTGTGTAACAATGCAGCTTCCATGTCAATCTTTATGGTTCGGTTTGGAGAAAAGAAACTAGGGTTCGAGGTAGGCATTGATGTTGCGATTTTCACAAGGCAGCAAAGTAGAGATTTAAATTGAGATATATTGATGCAAAATGATACTTCAATTAAGGAGGAGCAAACCTATAACTGACCTCACATGTTAACGGGAGATTGTTGAAATGCATTTATGAGGTGTATTGGAAAAGTCCCACATAGAAGAACTAATATGATATGAAGTAGTTAATATATATGTTAATTGATACATAACTCATTGGCTTTAAGTCTTTGAGTGAATATTAGGGGTGAGCATTGGTTTGGTTCCAACCTAGGAAGTAGACCGAATTGGCCAGTTCTAAGTGGTTCTTGGTTCCAATTTTTTGGAATCGACTATGATCGATTTGGTTTTTGAGGGGTGGAGCCAAACCGAATTGGTAGTGTTCAATAATTAACTCTTGTCTTTTTTATTTTATTTTATGAAACAACCTTGAGTATATTATAATAATTCATAAATTATAAGAAACTCCCACTAGTTAATGTGGGATCTTAGACTGGGGCTCTATTTATCTTGAAAGTAGGGATAAGTGCATTTGAAATCTTAAAACATATTATGAAAGTATAATTAATTTCTAAAATTTTTAAAAGGTGAAATTAAGTCATAAAATTTGTCAAATTGGTGTAATCAATTCTTTTCGTTAACTTAGTCTAACTTGTCCAACAAATAATGTTGATATAGCTTTTTTATTATTTTCTCTATCCTATATGCCACTGATGTGCCTAAGACAACGTCGTTTTCATCCAAATATAATTTTATTTATTCAAGTTATATTAAAGAAAAGAAAACTTAAGAAAAAAAGAAGGGACAATGGTGAGGGGGTTACTAAGCCTTGCTATAACGACCCTCACCAACTGCAGAGAGGGCCGACAAGCCCTCGCCCAAGTCTACCCAAGGCAGCCTCAGCGTAGTGGCCCTCATCAACCATTCCCCCACCATCGTCTTAGCAATGGCTTGGCAGTTGCAGCGAGGGCTACAATCCCTCACCTAAGTTTTTCTTTATTTTTCCCTCCTTTTCTTTTGTTTGTTTTTTTAAGTTTGCTTAATTTTTTTTGGATAATTTTCCCGGTTGATTGGTGGTCCATTGTCAATCTATCTATCGGTCTTATTCAAGATATTTCATGATGCTTACATTATTATTCAAGATAATAATAAGTCCTCGTGAATGATACTAATAAGAAGGCCTCGCGACTTAACTTTCCTGCTTAAGCATTGGGCTCAATCTCTCGGGAAAATGACCAATCTGTTCCTCGTCAGGTCCCACCAAACACCACCGATCGAACAAAACTTCTGCATCCATTGATAATCAGAGGTTCCAGGATCACAAAGACAGGTTTATTACGCACGATCCGGTGACTTTTAAATGTATCTCACCTAATTGATTAATTAAATAAAAAAAATAAAGCATACAATACCAACCATCAAATCAACATAGTCAATTGTTACACGTGGAAGATTTTCTTTCGACGAGCCTTTACATTAAATTTAGTCAATAATTATGCATGGAACGTCAGTGCCTCAAAACCAAGTTCCAGCTTGCCCACCTCGCATCTATAAAAGGCAAGGCAATGGGCTGCAAAAGTTCACAGCCGAACAAAGTTGTGGTGTCTCAACTTCACTTTGTACTTCAATATATCCGCAATACAAAAAGGGGTTACATTGAAGTTCCAAAGTTTCGAACGCAGGTCTGAGATAGATGGGTGCTGTCGAGAAGATCCGTGAGAACCAGCGGGCCAAGGGGCTGGCGACCATCCTCGCCATTGGGACGGCGAATCCGGCAAACTGTGTGTACCAGGCCGAGTACCCACACTACTACTTCCGCATGACCAAGAGCGAGCACATGACGGCCCTCAAGCAGAAGTTCATCCGCATATGTGAGCCACACTCTAGATTGCCCTACCTACAAAATATATATTCAGTTTTGAGTATCCTCATCCTAACTTCATAGTTCATTTTTTCTCTAGAATGCCCTAGCTACAAAATATATATTCAAGTTTAGAGTATCCTTATCCTAACTTGACAATTTATTTTTTCTCATGAAATATATATGATGTGTTTCGCTTATTACACACTTTAAGAAAGTCTAACTATCTTTCTTTTTGGATCTTATTGGTGGACAAACTGCATTACTATAGTTTGCTTCGTTTCGTAAGGAATTTGCAATCATTCTTAACAATCTTAGAATGATCGAAAGAAAAGGTTATCGAGTAGTACATGTTAGCTAGCCATGCAAATTCTTTATTACTATATGCCAAAAAAAAAATGAACAAAGAAAATCTCCAATGCACGCATGTCAACGTTGTTCTTGGAAAGTAAAATGGGAACGTCGCAGGTGACAAGTCAATGATCCACAAGCGTTACATGCACTTGACCGAGGAGCTTATGGAGAAACACCCCGAGATCTGCTCGTACGACGACCCTTCGCTCAACCCACGCCAGGACATAATCATCGACACCATCCCAAAGCTCGGTGAGGAGGCGGCGTTGAAGGCCATCGAGGAATGGGGCCAACCCAAGTCCAAGATCACCCACATTGTCTTCTGCTCCACCTCCGGAGTCGACATGCCTGGTGCCGACTACCAGCTCATGCGCCTTCTCGGCCTCAGCCCCTCCGTCAAGCGGGTCATGCTCTACCACCAGGGCTGCTTTGCTGGTGGCACTGTCCTCCGTGTTGCGAAGGACCTTGCCGAGAACAATGCCGGCGCTCGCGTCCTCGTCGTCTGCTCTGAGATCACTGTCACCACCTTCCGAGGCCCGTCTGCTGAGAACCTTGCCAACCTTGTCGGCCAGGCCATCTTTGGAGACGGAGCGGCTGCGCTCATCATAGGGTCCGACCCAGAGATCCCTGCTGAGCGGCCCATATTCCAACTCGTGTGGACTGCGGAGACCGTTTTGCCAAACTCCGAGGGCGCCATCGAGGGTCAACTGCGTGACGTTGGCCTCACCTTCGGGTTATCCGACAGGGTCCCCCATTTGATCGCAGACCACATCGAGAAGAGCTTGAAAGAGGCGTTCGATTCGCTCGGCATAAGTGACTGGAACTCCATCTTTTGGGTGCCTCATCCGGGTGGCCCGGCCATACTCAATCAAATCGAGGCCAAGCTAGGGTTGAAAAAGGAGAGGCTCCGAGCCGTGAGGCACGTCCTTAGAGAGTACGGGAACATGTCGAGCGCGTGCGTCTCGTTCATCCTCGATGAGATGCGAAGGAAGTCGGCAGAGGAAGGGCTTGCGACCCCCGGGGAGGGGTTGGAGTGGGGCGTCCTCTTCGGTTTTGGGCCAGGCCTCACGGTGGAGACGGTGGTTCTTCACAGCGTGCCAACAGTGACCCGTGGGTGAAAGTAATTAATAATACATATGATATAATTCCATATATTTATATTGTTGTAATGTTATTTCCTGCTATTTTAATAGTAGGAAGAAGTTTAGAGTGATTGATATCTAAATAATCGTCTGTGGCATTTCTTCTCCAGTAATGTTGTAATGATTGTGTGCTTTCTTAATAAGGTTGAGCATTAATCAGCCCGTTGTGAAACTTTTTCAATTAGATATGCTTATCCTTCTTTTAATTTTTTTTTTTTCCCACTTATGGACTTGTGTGTTGGAGTTTTAAGGATATAAACGATCGACGGAAAAGAAAATCGATCCAAGAGATAGTTGACATTGACAAGGCTCCACTAGCAAATTGCTGCACAAATAAGCACACGATATGACCTACACTCGTAGGTTTTTTTTTTTTTTTTCAAGTGTGGAAACTCCAGGAAAGAACAATACAAATTTCAACATTTATCAAACGATATAATGAATATTATAATCATATTCAGATCACTCAAATACTTTTAATATTGATCAAACACCTCAATTATAAGCAGCCATCTCTTACCAAAAAGTATCTGAATCTTATTGAGAAATACACCAAATTTCACCATAAGATTTCACGGCTTTTAACACTCTTTTATTTACTATAGGATGTAATGCCGAACACAAGTTGGCTTCATAATTTGATCTCACGGTCAAGGTCTGAAAGACAAGATCCCAATATATGATATGTGTATGTATAACCTAAAAATGAAAGTGCCCGATTTCAACTAAAAAACGAATTTACTTTTCCCATAGTGAATTGGGAAAAGTCCAAACTTCGAACTTTCTTTTAAACGGCATGCTCCCATTTGGGCGGCACTTCTTTATGCATTAATTCGGACCGAGTTTTGTACACAAGCTCAAATTCAAGACATAGTTTTAATAAATCTTCATGTTGAAAGGGTGTTTGAACTTACTTATAATCATTTTGCTGAACCTGTAATATATGTTGATACTCTTCCATAGTCCTATAAATCTCGACAGATACAGGGGAAAATTAACCAAAAATCATAAATCTATTGTAATTTTTCCAATTCAGTCATCATTTTCTTTTTTTTGCCAATTTTGTACTAAACCTTTTATATTCGCGCCAATTCAGTTCATCTGGCCGTATTTGGCTGGCTGGCACTAATGTGAACGTCGGTTGATGCTGGCAGACAATTTTTTAACAATATTGTATTTTTAAATTTTTTTTTTCTCTTTTTCCTTTTTTCTCCTCTCCTTTTTCCCTTGCTTCGGCAAATAGCTAGGGGGGAGGGCCGGTCACCGACTATTGGCGAGCTCGCCCTCCCCCAGCAATGGTGAGGTAGCTCCTCGATCGATTGGTCCAGCGAGGCTTGTCTCGTCGGATTTGGGTGAGGTTGGCCTCGCCGTCCATTGGCGAGGCGAGCCCTTGCCAGATTCGATGGGGGCTTGCCTCGCTACTGGTTTTGAGCGAGCTTGCCCTCGCCTAATGACAGTGAGGCGAGCCCATCACTAGCTGGCGATCGGCCCTCCCCTCTGGCTTGTCATCGAAGCAAGAGGAAGGAGGGAGGAGGAAAAAAAAGAGTGAGAGAGAAAAAGGAAAAAAAAAAAAGAAAAAAGTAAAATTCAATAAAATAAAATATTATTAAAAAATTGTCCACCAACACCGATCAGCCAAATTTGGTCGGATTGATTGAATTTGCATAATTAACAAGGTAACAATAAGTTCAGGATCAAATTGGCAAAAAAAAAAAAAGAAGAAGGTTTATGACTGAATTGAAAATATTGTAACAAGTTTAGGACCTTTTTGGCAATTTCCCATTGATATAGTGGTGAACGAAAGGGTGGATGGTAGCAACTATCAATTTGTACATGTGATAGTACGGTGGAAATAATCATGTCTTAATAGAACATATGCAGTTACTACGAATAAAAAGGTGAGGCTATGTCTATCTGGGAAATTGTCCAAAAAATCCTCAATCTACTATACGGTGGCCAATTCAGTCCTACACTTTTTAATTTTGCCAATTTAGACTTAAACCTTTTGACAATTTGTTAATCTAGTCTTTAAAGCCACTTTTGACCAAAAATCTATGATATGACGATCTAGTTAATGACAACCATCCTACGTGGCATAGTTGGTCCTGACATGGACAATTCTTGCAAGTTCTTTAAATTTTCTCAATTTTTTTCCTATTTTCCTTCACTAGTCGTTGAGACCTAGGTGAGGCGACATGACGCGGCACGAGCAAGGTGAGGGCAAGGGCAAGGCGACGTGACACAAGGCAAGGTAAAGGCTAGGGCAAGGCAAAGGCACGACGCCCTTGCCCAGATGTGGTGAGGGCTGTTACATGAATATAAAAGATAACTAATAACAAAAAATTTAATAGCGAAATGCACTACAAAGTAAAAAGTTTGTAAATAGTTGACTATGTTAAAAAGTAATTTAAGTTCAAAGTTTTCTCGATTCTATTTGATAATTAATTCATAAATTTGCTCAATAAGGTAATGAAGAATTAGGTTTCTTGGAGGTTCTCTCTTGAAGAAAGCAAACATGAAGGAGGTGAAATCTAAAAAAAAGAAAACATAATTTTATACTATTCGTGGTAATATCCAATTAAAAATATACTTAACATGCGATATTCTCAACTATGGCAATAAGATCGCACATAAAATTTAAAACTAAAAGAAGAATAATGAATGAGTTCGGGATTAACCACTTTAAATTTCAATTGGATGATTAGAGATAAACTAAAGCTCCAGCTATCTTGAAACTGGTCACTGTTTAGACATATCACACTATACTTATGATCGTACAATTTCATGTTACACAATTATTCATCCATGTCACCGCATATACTTGCATACACAAATACATCGTTTATGAAATTAAGTTTATCGAATTTATTTCAAACATATATGGAAGCAAAAGGACAATAGGACGAAAATCCTTCTAGGTAATATCCCTACTATTATATCAATTTTAAGAAAACAATACTGAGATATAAACGTCTCTCTAAGGAAGAGAGGGTACAGACTAACTAAAGTCACACCTCCATGGGAATAGCACAGAGAGGCGTTGCCTTTTGCAATGTGATCCCAAATTTCTCAGTCATGTCCATCTCTTCAGGCGTCACGCCCTCCTCAAGCTTCCAATCAAATGAGCGTAAGAGAGAGGCCAAAATCAAGTGCACCATCCTATAGGCCAAGGGCATCCCGGGGCATATCCTCCGTCCGGTCCCGAACGGGATGAGCTCGAAATCGCGGCCCTTGAAGTCAATCTCACCCCCCAGGAACCGCTCCGGCATGAAGCTGTCTGGGTTTGACCATATGCCCGGGTCCCGCCCCATGGCCCAGACGTTGACCAGCACCTGGGCGTGCCGGGGCAGTCGGAACCCGCCTATCTCCACGTCGCTCTCGGCCTTGTGTGGGATCAGGAAGGGAACCGGCGGGTGCAGCCTTAGAGTCTCCTTGACTATTGCTTGTAAGTAGGGGAGCCTCGTGATGTCTGGCTCTTGCAGCGTTCCTCCATCGCCACTGACGACTCGGTCGAGCTCTTCACGGGCTCGCGCGATCTTCTCTGGATTGTGCAGCAGCTCTGCCATCGCCCACTCCAGTGAGCTCGTGCTTGTGTCGACTCCCGCGATGAACAAGTCCTGGAAAAGGAATCGTGAGAGATAGCCAAGTGATCTTTGCTAAATCATCTTCATTTTCTGGAGCAAATTGAAGTTAATTGCCCAAAGTTGGTCAGTAACAAATTTGAGAACAACAAGATATGGATAACATTACTTGCCAGCAACATGAAATCACAATTCCATATCAAAAGAAGTCATTAGACTAGTCTAAATACAGAGCTTCCTCTTCATAGTTCAAAATATATCGAACAATTATAAATTCAGAGGACAGAAATTATTGAATAGGAGCATTTATAGTTCAGATCAATTCGCATATCTCTCAATTATGTACCGGCCAGAAGCAAGCTCTTAATTTCGTGGCGACTCAATTCACCACTCTCCTTTAAATTAATCAGAGAATCAAGCACGTCGTTGCTAGGTGAAGAGGCGACCGGTGAGGCCATCGCTTGAGTCCTTTCTTCAATCATCCTGTCGAAGATGGCAAGCAATCTGCTGAAGTAACCCGAGATCCTCCGGCGTGCGCCCTGGGGGTCGAACCACCTGAGAGCTGGGAAGAAATCTGACACGTTGGGCTTTCCAGTCTCCTCCATCACGCCCCACACGAGGTCCCTGAACTCCTGGGAGGAGCCCTCGTCATGGTGTGCCAAGTCGACAGAAAAGAGCGTGCTCGAGATCAAGTTGAGCACCGTCGTGAAGGCGGCCTTCCCGATGTCAACAGAATGGCCTTGCCGGCAACTCTGGCGGATGAAGCTGACGAGCTCATCCACCTTCTTGCGGCGGAGGAGCTGGCCTGCGTCCAACTTGTGTGCCGAGAACATGTGGACGGTGCACACCTTCCTGAGCTGCTTCCACTTATCGGAGGCGGGCAGCCACACAACGGACTCAGCCTAGTGACCACTCGCCTTGACGGTGTCAGGGATCTGCCGGCCGCTCAAGAGCTGGTCGTTCTTTTGGAGGGCTTCCTTGGCAGCCTCCGGAGAGGAGATGACTATGGTTGTGATTGCCCCTAGCTTTATGGTCATAACAGGGCCATATAGCTTGGAGAGCTTGGCGAGCGCCTGGTGGGGCTTGTCACTGAGCTCGAGGATGTTCCCAACGATTGGGAGTGGGCGTGGGCCCGGTGGCAGCTGGTTGCCGCCGGAGCCTGGCTTACGGATTAACCGTCGCCAGAGCAGATTGATGCTCCACCACAGCAGGCATAGCAACAGAAGGCAAGCTGCATAGCACTCCATTTGGTGTTTGGCAAAGCTGATTTGTATGCTTAATTAATTTGGGAGGATATGATATTTATATTTAATTGTATGGCTGAGCTTTCTTCCATAGAATAGGGTCCACACAAAGATTCAAACCGGTTCCTCAAAACAAGATCCAGGCAAAAGAAAGTGACTAATATTTATTTGACTCTTGTTAACAATAATTTTCCGAGATTTGTTAAATGTACTTGATAAGTGATCATCCACATTATACATTACAAGAGAAAAGTACTGTCTTGAAATTATTAACTTTCTTCATTTGATCGTTTAGCAGGTTCTTGCCATTTGCTAATACAATTCTATTCATTTAATAAAGATAGTGTGACATGGAAATTTCTAAAGTTTTTCGATTTATGCAATGTAGCCTTTAGACTTTTCTGGCCTTTGAATAATTAGACTTATGTATTGGTTTATTCATCTTAGTCCTTTCAACAAACACATAAAATAGAATATACAATTGGCTATCCATGTAGCACCACATCAGCATGCTCCTCCAGTAAATATTCGACGTGGCTAAAAACATTGAAAAAAAAAAGAAAAAGAACTTGAAACTAGAACTTTTTTCTAACATGGTACATCCAAACTTTACCAACCTCTCTAATCTTGGCTTTCCGTTGTTATTTAATTTCATTCTAGTTTTTATCTTCTGGTCATTCCAAGCATATTTCGTATCTCCACCTCACTATTCACCTATCCATGTTATGTCCGAGCTTTACTGAACTCTCCATTCTAGACTTGTTCACCTTCTACATAGGTACCTCCAACTTGTAGATGCTTCTACACCTAATGCTTTGTTCCCCATCAATAGAATAGTGTATTCCTCATCTTTAGATTTTCTTGTTAGGACATCATCTACATAATGGCTTGTGTATCTTTCACCTAGTTACATAATTATTAAACACATTAGCAGCTTTTGACTATTTTGTCATCTTCAAAACATTATAAAAGACTTTCCCAAAAGCTTTTATGGTCGGAGGAAGCTAAGATACGGTGAGACTGCATATAATATTGTGTGTGAGAGTGTGTGTTCACCTTTTGGCATTTTTGTGCAATTCCGCTAAAAGAATAATTATTTAATGGACTTGGTACATACGCTAAAAAGAATCTAGAATGTCATATTTGATGGGATTCATCATATTCAATGTTAGTGCAACAATACTCGTACCTTTAGGTAAGGTAAATGGACATACGTGTTTTTCAAAAAACAAAAGATACTCCATCTCCCGTATGTTTACTAGAACTTACGGAATATACTAGTACTTTGGGGGTGAATCGAATTATACATGAGCAAAACATGTGCCTCATTATAATCAGGTAGAAGTTCTTCAATATAACCTTATTTCGTATCTTTTTAAAGTCAATTCTTGATGTCGCCTGCGAAATATCATTTATATACCCAAAATATGGTTATTTTATATCATCTCCACATAAATAAGTATAATAGATTGTGATTTCTCATTAGATAACACGAGTTGGTAACAAAATTCAATTGGTAGATAAGATTTTTATATAAATTCTTGTCATTCAAATTGTTCTCTTATAACATTAATGCTTATATATATATAATGCAGTTGATGTAAAATCTCGATAACATCATTTTACGGTTCTATTATAATTTTTTTTTTATTCTACTTACACCTATTTGTTCTCGAACCGAATGATTTTCCTCCCGTATATTACTAATAGAGGCGACCCTATGACAACGCCAATTTAGCATGTATCCGCAGTTAATTAGAAACTTAGAAGTACAAGTGATGACTAAGAGTTCACTCTGATGCAGAAAAAGGGACTGGTCAACCACAATAGATTAAATAATATATAGCAAGAAAGAAGTAGCTTCACGAACTCCGTTACCATGGCAATTGACAATGATATATAAAAGAAGAATTGCTTAATGGAGGAGTTCACGAAGAGGAAGCAAACTAAAGTAGGTGGGAAGTGTTTGGAAATGGCAAGAAGTCTTTTCATGTTGAGTATCCATTGGCCATGAGGTCGTGCATGTAGTTTTCAGTGACCATCCTTAAGCTACCTAAAATGAAGAGTTGATTTTATTTCTATTGATTTGCACCCACGTAATTATCGATCTCCATCTCATCCCTTTTTATGAGAGCACGTAAGTAGATCACATCTTCATAAATTTAATTTGCAGTTCAATTTCACGAAAAATTAATAATTAAAAACAAAATTAGCTTGTTAAAATATTTAATTATTAAACCATGTTTTCGTCTAACAACTCAAGTTTTTAGAATAGTTTGACAGTGATTTACAAGATTTTGCATGTGTCAGAGCATAAGGTTTGATTTAAAATATTTATCCCGTCTCTTATTTGCCTATCCTGATATATTCACAAGCTTTAGTCTTAAGCCAAAGTTTAGCTTGTGCGAATTTTAGAGTAGTTGGTAACAGTCCCACAAAATTTTACATAATTGTTTATCCAAATCCTCAGCCCTGAAAGATTAAAACAAAGATTGAGTCTAATAGTCATCCTAATTTGTCTTACTTTTTCATTTGGTATTGCAAATTTTTCTTATGCAATCTGCAAGTTTTGTAACCCTCTCAATTTGTAAAATCAAAATTTCCTATTATCTATCTATCGAAATCATCAAAATTGGAGTTGGACGTGAAAAGATCTGTTATTATTTCTATATTTTCTTATTTCTGTGGGATTCTATAAAGAAGAAGTAATTCTCCTATTATTTTTTACCATGATCGTAGCAATAAAGGATTTGAGATACTGATTTCCTCCTTCGAATTCCCGCTTTTTCAATTTCACGAAAACTTTCTTCTCCCTCATAATTTGTCACACAATTCTAAGGTGCTCTTCAGGTTCCTCCTATAGACTTTTAGGATTCGTGTAAATTTACGAATTCTTAGATTGCGAGAGAATTATAAGTAATTGTATTTTCACCCAGAAAGTGAAAAATATTTTACCAAAAAGATTGATTTTGATTTTTTTTTCTTTTAAAGTAAAGGGGTTCTTGGCTAATCTTGGACGGAAAAAGTAAATGGCTTGGGTAAAAGCAAGTGCTAGAATTTAAAGTACAAGGACAGTAAATTTGCAAGACGTGAAATGAAGAAATAAATTTACAACTCATGATTTATCGTGCAAGTGAGAATAAAGAATTCACTGTGGATAATTGTACAATATTTTAGGCAAGCTTCTCGTGCTCTAAATCATTATCGAAAAAGAAGTTACAGCTTCCCAAATCATGGGATAACCATTACTGTTAATTAGGAGCCTTGTACATTGATGGCTCCTCTGACCATATTATTACTGTTGGTCGAGGTCTCTATTCGTCTATAACAAAAGTATATCATTTTTTTTTTATGTCAACAACTTGAAATGTACATAGCAAGAATATATAAAATGAAATTGGCAATTGGGAGGTGATTAAACTGGAATTAAAATCAATTGGGTATTTATAGACACCCACACTTATTTTATTTTTTTTTCGAAATTGAAATGAAATTCGTACTCAAAATTGAATGTATCTTCAATAGAATTAGTTTCTTCTCCTTGGGAATGGGTTACAACATGCGTTACTGCTTTTGTACGGTCAATCTAGTAGATATGTGAATTATCAATATTCTGAGAAAAAACAAACTTTGATAAGTAGAGGGAAACCAATTGGCGTGCAAATTGAAAGTGTTGTCGATTATTAGAGTGAGAACCAAAACAATAATGTAAAGTAGTTATAAATGATGGAAATGAGGATCCAACAAGAATATAAATTTGTCTTATTCAGCCTTTTTTTTTTTGGTCCGAAAAGGAACTATTATATTACGATCGTAAAGGTTGACAACAGCTTGAAGCTAGGGCGTCAAAATACAAAAGATCCGAAAGCAAAGAGGGCGGGGATGTAGCCCAGTTCTGTGATAAATAGCCATTAAAATGGGCCTTTGCGGCCCAATCAGCCACAAAATTGGCTTTGCGTCTACAGTGACGAAATCTAAGGTTAGGGAAAACGGAGAGTTTGGCCACCACTTCTGCAATAAGAGATCGCATCTCCCATGGTGTCGATAATGGTTCGCGGAGTGCTTCTACTAAGACCAGACAATCAGATTCAAGCACAAACCAGTCCCAATCCTTACCATATTGCAGCAGATGTTCAAGAATGAGGAGGAGCGCCTGGATCTCGCTATGCAAAGTCGAAGTTGCGGAGAAATCACAGGTGAAGCTATGGATGAGAGTTCCTGTGTGATCTCGGATGATACACACCATAGCTCCTTTAGAACTCGTTATTTGATATGCTCCATCTATATTAATTTTCATCTCGCCAGGATCCGGTGATTGCCAGTGCAGATCAGCTGATAAAGCAAAACGGGCTGTACACAACGATGATTGGGAACAAAGTGTTGCGATTCGTACCTGTGCAAGGGCCTCCTGCACTACTCGGGATGAGTTGGGGCGTTGTTGGCGAAAGATGAAGCCATTTCACAATTTCCAGATCTGCCGTAAAATTGTAGCAATAATCTCCAGACCAGGTGACGTGCTCCGGCGTTCTAGCTGTACTGTTAACCACTCATCCATTCGTTTGACTAATTGTGGTATGATTTGAATGTTGATCTTTGGATGTGACCAAATATGTTGCGTCCATGGACATAAAAGAAAGAGATGTTCTATGGTTTCTGGTGTGTGATGAGTGCATATAGGGCATGACCGTTCTGTAGTGATGCGACGCTGAAAAGCCAAATTTGATTTTGATTCAGCTTGTGTAGAATAAAATGATGAGAATATGGTAATCGTTCCATACGTCACCTCTTCTATTTAGAGACCGGGCCAATTGCGCAGCCCTTTGCAGGCTGAAACCATTGGGCCAATGAGCCCGTGTCAATCCTTCTCGTTAGTTTCCTCACTATATAACAATGATTTGCAGTAAATCAGTCACATGCCTTTCATGCTGGAGATACGATTTGATATTTATTGGAGATGTAAACTGATTTGATTGTGATACCTGTTTACGGAGTAATTGATTTAGTCAATCCGTAATTGGTATGGTAAAATAGGAAAATGAAACTTGTATACTTTTTTCCCCCTATTTTTCACCTTTCTTTCTAGCATTATAAATAGAGGGATGTACATGTATACAGATCATAGTAATGCAATTACAATTCCTCCGATTCTTTTCGAATTCTGTTATGGTATTGGAGCTTTCTTTCCTAACCTAGCTTCTTCGATTCTAGAATTGCCTCGGGTTTTGTTTTCTGGCTTGTTGTTACAATCCCAATCCTACAAAATAAATTAGCACCCTTGGTAAGAATTCACATTTTTTGATATCATGCCGAACAAATTCCCTAGCTTCATCTCAGGAAGCAAAGTCCGAGCCCATCAATATATTCAGTTGAAGTTATCTTCATTAAAAAAAGAGACTTAAGCCAATGAATTAATGACAACTATATTATTTTAACCATGACAAAAAAAAAAAAGAATTATGATATATTGACTGCTTGACATCACATCAACTCTTTAGTGTGGGACTTATCTAACATAATTGGCACATGCATCTCAAGATTCTCAACAAGCTCTATTACCATCAACTATCTCTTGGATCGATTTTCTTTTTGTGCGTATTGTCTATATCCTTGAACTCTAACACATAAGTTCATAAGTGGGAAAAAAAATTAAGAGAAAGATGAGCATATCTAATTGAAAAAGTCTCACAACTGGATTGATTAATGCTCACCCTTATTAAGAATGTACGCAATGATCACAACATTAAGGAATAAGAAATCCCACATACGATTATTTAGATATCAATCACTCCAAACTGGAAACTATCTTCGCAATAGCAGGAAATAACATCACAAGAATGTCAATCAATTTCATATCATGTAGATTATAAATTGATTTCATCCACGGGTCGCTATTGGCACGCTGTGAAGCACCACCGTCTCCACCGTGAGGCCCGGCCCAAACCCAAAGAGGACGCCCCACTCCAACCCCTCACCGGTGGTCGCGAGCCCTTCCTCCGCCGACTTCCTCCGCATCTCATCGAGGATGAACGAGACACATGCGCTCGACATGTCCGGCTGTGAAACTTTTGCAGCCCATTGCCTTGCCTTTTATAGATACGAAGTGGGCAAGCTCGAGCTTGGTTTTGAGGCATTGACGTTGGAAAAAAAATAAAAAATCTTCCACGTGTAACTATTGACTATGTTGATTAGATGTTTGGTATTTTATGCTTTAATTTTTTAATTAATTGATCAGTTAAGTGACCTTCATTTAAACGTCATCGGATAATGCGTAATCGAATTTTATAGACCTGTCTTTGAGATCCTAGAACCTCTGACTATCACTGGATGCAGATATTTATCTGGTCCGAAGTGTTTTGTTGGGCACGATACTGACATGGAACAGATTGGCCATTTTTTCACAAGAAAATGAGCTCGATGCTAAAGCAGGAAAGCTGAGTCGCGAGGCATTATTATAATAGCCAAAAGGAATTGCGAGAACATTAATAATCTAAGCATCGTGAAACATCTTGAAGAAGACCAATAGACATAATTGAGACTGGACCACCAAAATCGGAAAATTGTCAAAAAGTTTTAAACCTATTGTTCCTTTGCTAATTCAGTTATTAAACATTTTAATTTTATCGACTTAATCATAAACCTTTTCATAATTAGCCAATTAAGTCCCTCCGACCAATTTGACTGGAATTTGCTGACGTGGACGTCAGTTGTCCTACGTAACATAACTGATGCTAAAACAGATTATTTTCAATAATATTTTAATATTTTTATTAAATTTTTATTTTTATTTTATTTATTTTTTAAATTATGTTTTTACTATGGCCAACGAGGGTCGTTGGGCCCTTGTTCGCTGCTAGCAAGGTGTGCAAGAAGGAGCCCTCCAAAGCTTATTTGTTGAGAGTGTATAGCAAAGGCTCAACCTTCACATGAAGTGATCACCATGAAGGAGCCTAAATATGAACTCACAACATATTTAGTTGGATCTACTTTCATTATGGGTGATCGAGTAAAGGCCGGTCGAGAAGCGACCGTGTGGCTCTTGATTCCAAAATTTTGGAAAGAGGAAAATTCCAAATAAAGATCCAAAGTGAATCTATTTTCTCAAATAAGGACCCAAAGTGAATTTTGTATCATATAAGGATTCGAAGTGGACCCATTGTTTCAAATAAGGACCCAAAGTGAATTTTGTATCAAATAAGGACCCAAAATGATCAAGTTAATCTCTATTGAGGACCTTAGCTCATCGGCAAACATTTTCTGGCAATTAAAATAGGGGCAATTTTGTTAGAAATTTGTGATTGGAAAAAAGAAGAAGGAAAATTCTATATTAATTAAGTTTAGGTTATTCATTTAGATGTTTACGTTTTCTTCTTTCTTTTCCCTCACTGCTCCTCGCCTTGCTCGATCAACGAAGAATTTGGGTCTTCGTAAACAAAGAAAGAAGTGTCTAGTTTTCTTTTTGTTTTTGAATTCGCGCCTCAACCGGAGGAGAATTTGGGTTTTCGACTTTGTGGAGGTTGGGTACAAGGAATGGGGAGAACTTCGGTCTTTGACTTTGCGGAGGATGGGTACAAGGAACGAGGAGACCGTAGAAAATCTAGGCTTTTTTTTTTTTTTTCCTGTTTTAGGGTTTGTTAATTTTCCCTATATTTTTTTTTTTGGACAAAATTGCCCAAATTTCGGTCGTCGGAAATGTCACATGCTTGATAGCCGGCAAATATTTGGCTAATCAGCAAGCTTAGATTCTTATTTGGAATTAATTCAACTACTTTGGGTCCTTATTTGAGACAATGGATCCATTTTAGGTCTTTATCTGGCACAAAGTTCATTTCGGGTTCCTATTTGAGAAAATTGGTTAACTTTGGGTCCTTATTTGGAATTTTCCCTTTTGGAAATAACAACCAAACTAATAAGGATTGATCCGATTCTAGAACTGATTGATCCAATCTGACTCTCGAGAACATGACTAAGCATAAATGTCCACCATTTGTTCTCTAAATGGTTTAAAAGTAAAAAAAAGATAGCATGCTTTTTTTTCTTGTAGATCGATGTGGGACACCTTTTTGGGATAACCAAAAGTGAAAAAAAAAAAAAAAAACTAAATAAAGACCAAGTGTGGGATCCCATATGGAGCTATAAGGAAAGAGAGAAGTTGCATTTCGCTTTTTAGGAATAAGTGCATTGGAAATTTTACAACTTATCACAAAAATTCAGTTGAATTCTAAAACTTTCAAAAAGTGCAATTAAGTGCAAAAATTGTCAAATTGGTGTAATCAAATTAACTCCGATCAACTTGATTTAGTCACCATTGACCAAAGCAATGATGACCGGCATTTGATTTCTAAGCTGTTGATCAATTCCTTAAGTCTTTTCTATGTCCGCTCTAAGAGGACGAAGCTATTAATAGATTGATATATGGTGGATTAGTGGCGACGCAATGTATGTTTCCTCGTGTTTGGTCTAGTGATGAAAGTGTCACAACTTATCCTTGACTTTTATCCATATATCAATCGGCTTGCCTTAGCTTTTCAACACGTAATTTGCGTATTTGAAATTGTACATATCAATCAGGATCGCATCAACTAAAAAGAAAATGACAAATATAGACTCGCGGATCGCGCATATCTTACAATAGTAGCACTCCCACCATGTTTCGGGCAAATCAGAGATATTCATATCCGAGATAGCGTTCTTATGCCAATTTGTTGTTGAATTGTTTTCGTGATTATTACTCATTTATAAGATTTGTGGCGTCAGCATTATCTATTAAAGTATACAAAATGATAATGCCACGGGGGACCGTCCCCTTTGTTTTCGTTCTGTACTTATCAAGCATTTTTCATGCACTTCTATTTCTTTTAATGAAAAATCAGGTTTCTGCCACTATACCCGCATTCATAATGCATATGAAAGTCGTCACAAGTGGGTTGCACTAATATATATATATATATATATATATATATATATATATATATATATACATATATCAATTTATTTAATATTAAGTTTGAATTGTTAGAGATAATATAGGAAAAATATCCCTTAATATCTCAGTTAGGTGAGATTCATTTAACGTCATCGTAATGCGTAATCAAATTTTATAAACCTGTCTTTGTGATCCTAGAACCTATGAATATCACAGGATGCAGATGTTTATCGGGTGTTTATCTAGAACAGATCGGCCATTTTTTCACAAGAAATTGAGCTCGATGCTTAAGCAGGAAAGCTGAGTCACGAGGCCATTTTTCTAAAATCAGTCACGAGGCATTATTAAAATAGCCAAAAGGAACTACGAGAACATTAATAATCAAAGCTAGGGGTGTGCAACCGGACTGGGTAATACCCGGTTCCCAGACCGGCCCACTCGAAAAGCAGGATCGGGAACCGGTTCACATTGAAACCGGTCCGAGAACCGGTTCCCAAAATTTGGAACTGGTTTAAACCGGTCTGGGAACAGGTTGCGAGTAATTACCCACCCGGAAACTGGTTCCTGGACCGGTTTTATAAGTAGAGATCTAAAACCCTTTTTTTTCTCCCGATTTCTATTCTTACTTCCTCAATCACACGATGTTTTTTGTCTTAGCTCTCTCAAACACGCACGGCACTCCTCCTTTGTCATTCCTCTTCCTCACTTGCTTCCCTCCCTCACCGGCTCCCTCTCGCATCGTCTAATGGACGGACGGTGTTCGTTGCCACCAAATTCTTGTGTATCACATGGATTGGCTTGCCTAATTTCTCTTTTGTAGGAGGAGTTATGCTTGCATAAATGAGTAGCTTCATGTAATAGTTGTGAGAGTAAGACTAATATTAGACCCATTTTTATTGCTAATTATTTGCCTTATGATTTTATTTATTATAATTAGCCCTATGGATTCTTAATTTTTCGTTTAGTTAAAAAGTCAATGTATTAATTTATTACCAGTGCTTAATGTTTCAATATAAATTAGGAGAATTATCTTATTTTCTCGCTTATTAATATAAAATTCGAAATCGTATAGGATATCGGAAGATTGCAAAACAGGTTCCAGTGAAAACAAGGTTGATCCTAGAACCGAATCGGAAAAACAGGGTGGGTCAGGTACATGGTCCAATACAAACATGGTCGTGTATAAGGTTCAAAAAAGGGGAACCGGTTATAACAGGGTCGGGTACAGGGTCCAGGTCTAGACCCTACCCACCCTGGACCCAATCACTCCTAATCTAAGCATCGTAAAACATCTTGAAGAAGACCGATAGACATAATTGAGAATGGACTACCAAAACCGGGAAATTGTCCAAAAAATCTTAAATTTATTGCAGATTTACCGATCCATATCTAAGCAATTTAATTTTATCAATTGAATCATAAACTTTATCATATTTAGCCAATTCAATCCTTTAGGTCAATTTGACTAGAATTTGTTGATATGAATGTCGGCCGTCCTACGTGGCACAATCGAGATTAATATAAACAATTTTTAACTATAATTCAATGTCGTATGTTGGTTTGGGTTTGTGACCCGAAATCAAAACAAACCATTTGAAACTCGTGGTTTTAATTACCACCCAAGCCGAAAGGAAGCTCAATCAGAAAAATTCCGAGTTGGTTCGAGTTGTTCTTTTTGGTACACGTATCTACATCCAATGGTCATTTATATCGTCTTGTTATGTTACAAGCTCACCCATGCCACTGCATATACATTAACGACATCCGTGTCACCGCATATTTTCAAGGTTGCATACAATCGAATTTATTTTGAATATATATAGTAGCAAAATAACGTAAGAACGAAAATCCTACCGTATAATACGGAGAAACAATTGCGTGTATCTCTCACTGAGCGCCAGTACATGGCTAGCTAAAGTCGCACCTTAATGGGAACAGCACGCAGAGGCGTTGCCTTTTGCAATGTAATCCCAAATTTCTCAGTCATGTCCGTCTCTTCTGGCCGTACACCCTGCTCAAGCTTCCAATCAAATGAGCGCAACAGAGAGGCCAAAATCGAGTGCGCCATCCTATAGGCCAAGGGCATCCCGGGGCACATCCTCCGCCCACTCCCGAATGGGATGAGCTCGAAATCCCGGCCCTTGAAATCAATCTCCCGCCCCACGAACCGCTCCGGCACGAAGCTGCCCGGATCGGGCCATAGACCAGGGTCCCGCCCCATGGCCCACACGTTGACTAGCACTTGGGCGTGCCGGGGTATTTGGAACGCGCGTATCTGCACGTCGCTCTCAGCCTTATGCGGGATGAGGAATGGGACCGGCGGGTGCAGCCTCAGAGTCTCCTTGACTATGGCTTGCAAGTACGGGAGCCTTGAGATGTCGGGCTCTGGCAGGGTTCCCCCATTGCCGTGGGCTACTCGGTCGAGCTCTTCATGGGCACGTTCGATCTTCTCCGGATTGTGCAGCAACTCTGCCATCGCCCACTCCAACGAGCTCGTGCTCGTGTCAACTCCTGCGATGAACAAGTCCTGGCAAATAAATTGTGAGAAATAGCGGAGTGATTTTTGCTATGCGCACCTTCTTTCTCTGAAGAAAATAGAAAATAATCGTCCAAAGCTGGTCAGTAACAAACTTGAGGGCATCGAGTTTCAAGGAATGTAACTAGCTAGCCACTTGAAATCACCATTCCATATCAAAAGAAGTCATTTCTAGAAGCCTGAGATAGAGCTTGCTCTGCATAGTTTAAAATAAACCTAACAATTCTGGATGCAGAAGAAAGTATTGAATAGAAGCATGACTAATCCGGATCAATCTGCGCATCCTGTAATCATGTACTTACCAGAAGCAAGCTGTTAATTTCACTGCGACTCAATTCACCACTCTCCTTTAAATCAATTAAAGAATCGAGCACATCATTGCTTGGTGAAGAGGCGACCGACGAGGCCCGGGCTTGAGTCCTTTCCTCGACCATCCTGTCGAAGATGGCGAGCAATCTACTGAAATAACCCGAGATCCTCCGGCGCGCGCCCTGGAGGTCAAACCACCGGAGCACTGGGAAGAAATCCGAGACGTTGGGCTTCCCAGTTTCCTCCATCACACCCCACACGAGGTCCCTGAACTCCTGGGAGGAGCCCTCATCATAGTGCGCCAAGTCAACGGAGAAGAGCGTGTTCGAGATCAAGTTGAGAACGCTCGTGAAGGTGGCCTTACCTATGTCGACGCAATGGCCTCGCTGGCAGCTCTCGTGGACGAAGC
This sequence comes from Eucalyptus cloeziana, assembly GCA_014182715.1. Taxonomy (NCBI): domain Eukaryota; kingdom Viridiplantae; phylum Streptophyta; class Magnoliopsida; order Myrtales; family Myrtaceae; genus Eucalyptus; species Eucalyptus cloeziana. The sequence goes on from CM024638.1 coordinate 21,724,501, forward strand.
CAACGAGCTCATCCACCTTCTTGCGGCGGAGGTGCTGGCCCGCATCGAGCTTGTGTGCTGAGAACATCTGCACGGTGCACACCTTCCTGAGCTGCTTCCACTTGTCAGAGGCGGGCAGCCACACAACGGACTCGGTGTGGTGACCGCTTGCCTTGACGGTGTCAGGGATCTGCCGCCCGCACAAGAGCGAGTCATTCTTTTGGAGGGCTTCCTTGGCAGCCTCCGGAGAGGAGATGACTATTGTTGTGATTGTCCCTAGCTTTATGGTCATAACAGGGCCATATAGCTCGGAGAGCTTCGCGAGCGCCTGGTGCGGCTTGTCAGTGAGCTCGAGGATGTTCCCGATGATCGGGAGCGGCCGTGGGCCAGGCGGCAGCTGGTTGCCACTGCCGCAGGACTTCTGGCTTGATGATCCCCGGAGCAGATTGATGCTCCACCCCAGCAAGCATAGCAACAGAAGGTAAGCTACATAATACTCCACTTGATGTTTGGTGGTGCTCCTTTGTTTGTTAATTTTACTTGGGAGGGTATACTGTTTATAGATTGGACTAATCGTGGACCAAAGGCGACGGCAATAATTGTACGGCTAAACTGTCTTCCATAGAGTTAGGTTCGCACGAGGATAGCTGTCCCTCAAAACAAGATCCAGGAAAAAAAGAAAGTGACGATTACCATGGGATATCTGTTAAATGCTTGATAAGTGGTCAACGCGTACCATACAGAGACTCCTTTTGGCTGAGGAAAGTACTTGTTTCTCTAGACCTTAAAAAAAAAAGTACTCATGATGTTTCAAAATTGGAAACTTCGTTTATTTGGTTTTTGGGCAGGTTTGGCCATTTGCTAATGAAATCCTATTTATTAAATAAATATAGCAACATGGGAATCCTAGAAGTTTTTATAAGGGTTAAATTAAATACCTTGAAACACTGTACATTTATAATAAATTTACCCTACATTAGTTTCCAATAAATCTTATTGTCAAATTATTGAATTGGATATCACATAGAAGTTAACATATGTACTATTTTGGGGTTTTACCCTTCATTTGTCACAAATGTATTAATTTACAGTTTTTCATATCATTAATCCAATTTAACATAAACTAATTGACATTAAATCTATCTTAAATATATAAGTTTGAAGTTTTTTGTTGTTAAAAAAATTAGTTTAAGGTAAATTTATTATTAAGATAACAATTTAAGGTTTTTATTATATTAACATTTTTGTAAGCACCATCGCAGTGGTGATGGCAGTTGCGATGCTAGAATTAGAGATGGCGTCCAGCCGTTGAAAATGGGTTTTTTGGTAGGTGGGATTCGAAAATGGGGTTTGGTAGAGTTTTTGGTTGGTGGGATTAAGAAATGGGGAGGGCGTTTCTGAGGTAAAAATATTTGGAAAATGGTGTTTACCGATGAGAGGACCTATGAAGCACGGACACATTGCCCGTGCTTCCGTCTCGTGTCCGACACGTGTTGGAGCGTGTCGGACACGTCGACATGCTCGAACACGATCGGACACACGGTTAATACGTGTCGGATTTTCCAACACAAGGTCAACTTTTCTTGACACGTGTGTCCGGAAGACTGATGGAGGGTAAAGGTGAGGGAACAGAGGCCGCAAGCAACGGCGAGACACGGCTAGAGAAAGAGCGGAACAGAGAGAAAGAAGAGAGAAAAAGCAAACTCCCGCCGGTGAGACGAAGCCACAAACGGACCACCGCGACGGCGAGAGACGGTAGAGAGAGCGGCGAGGGCTGCCACTGTTGCGATGGATCGGCGACGAGGAGGAGGAGGAGAAGGATCAAGAGGAAGAGGAGAGGAAGGTGGTTGTGCGGCGACGCCGGTGAGGACGAAAAGGAGAAAGATCGAGATGAAGAGGAGAGGAAGGGCCGAAGGGGTCGTGCGGCGAGTGGTAGAAGAAGGAGGAAAAGGAGGAGGGTAACTAGGGTTTTAGATAAGGGAATTAAAAAAAAAATAAAATGGGGACGATGGCGTGAGTTTTGGGGGAGGGGAAGGGACAGGCTGACAGCCTGTCTGCCAGAGTGGTGGGGGAGGGAAATTGACGAAGGAAGAAAATTAAATAAATGAAATTTAAAAATAATTTCGGAAAATAAAAGTATTAAATTTTGAATAATAATAAATTTTGGTCATCATAGAAAATCATGGATTTATTTAAATAAATTGATTCTAATTTCTTATTAATTATTAGTGTCATCAATAACTTTTGTTAAAGTTAAAAAATGTTTCGCATTAACTATGAATATATTTTTCGAATTTCAAATGAATTGATTTATTAATATTATTAGTGTAAATTTATTATAGGCTCTTCTTTTAATTAATTAATTATTTATGAATTTGAATCAAATTAATTAAAAATAAAAATATTTATTTAATATTTAACGTGTCGGAACGTGTCGAAATTCTCCACTTTTTGAGAAATGACGTGTCTCGTGTCGTGTCGTGTCGTGTGTCCGTGTCGTCGTGTCCGTGCTACATAGGAGAGGACTGTCGACTTGAATCATTTAACGAAGTTCATGATGCAATGACATGTTTTAAAAGGGAAGTAAATGTGAATAAGAAGAAAAAATGAGAATGATTTTTGGCATTTCCTTTTCGATATCTGAGTTATTTAAGAATCACAAATACAATGATTACTTTGAAGCATAACTAACACTTGCACTACAAGAAATCGGGCTATGGGGAGAAATTTTCTAGCATGAAAAATAATACCTACCGCGACAGAGACCAAGTTGCTCGCCATAGACCAGGCAATGGCGTGGATAATCACAAGCTCTTATACATCAACGACATGGTTATTATTGATGCTGATCCTATTGCCATTGCAAAACACCAGCAGTATCTCAATCAACAATTTAAAATAAAAGATCTTAAACGACACGGCTACTTAGTAGGCCTGGAGATTGCTTTAGATTCCTCTAGTTATGATCTTTCTTAGGTGAAATATGCCACTAATCTTTTTTCTCGACTGGGAACCACTAATATTGGTGTAACTCGCATTGAGACTAATGCCAAAATTGATAGTAAAGTACAATTGATTGGTATAACTCATTGTTATTGGTCCTAACATTGACTGCGTATGGTAACGTTTCTATTTCTTAGAATTTCCGTTCTTTTGTTCCCCGAAACATAAAAAGAACAGAAATCCGTTTGGTAACGCCAAGTTATTTTTCTATTCCCCGGAATAGAAAATTAGCCCAAGAATAGATTTGGAGCAGAAATGAGAAACAAAAAAAAAATTACTTCTGTTCCCGGCAACAATTTCTAGAAATAAGTCAATTTTTTTTTCTTTTATTCTTCTCTCTTGCCGCGGCCACCTTCAACCGCTCTAAGCCACCGCCGACCCGCTACTCAGAAATTGTTCCTCGAAATAGAAATAGAAAAAAAAAAAAAACAACTCTTCCCTAGCCAAGAAGCGTTGTTATGCGCACCCTTCATTACCACACTGTGTACACTCCCTTTGGTAGTGTTCGTTGAGTTCTTCCTTACATTGGATACCTTATTTCTGGTCTCCACTTTTCCACTCACTCTACATTAGATGACAACTTAATCTGATGTTAACTAAGCCAATGACACTCGTGGTCGTTGCTTCACTAGAAACTACTGATTCTTTCTAGGTAGCTCACATAAATTATTCAATTAGTCATAAACTTATTGTATGTATGCTAATTCAATCCTAAATTTTTCAACTTTTTTAATTTAGTCTTAAATCTTTGCACAAAATTCCAATATAGTTATTCTAGTTACTTTTCATTGGAAACCACTAACATGACAATGTGTCACGTAGGACAACCAATAATTAGTAGATCGCCACATTAGTGATTTTCGTGTGAAACTTGACCGAAATGACTATATAAGAATTTATGTAGATGTTTAGAACTAAATTGGCAAAATTGAAATGTTTAGAACTAAATTGGCATCCGTACAATAGGTTTATGAATAATTAGAAAATTTTCCCCTCGCTTATCTCATTGTATTATGAGAAATAAATCGCTATCCATTTTGGTATAGCGCAGAAGTAGAATGTTGTGCCCTTAACAATACGTCATTAGAATTGCTATGGTTGCGATGGTTATTTGAAGACATGAACATTCGACATTATTGTGGAATAATCATCTATTGTGACAATTGGAGTATTACTTTTTTTTTTTATTAGTCATACTTTATTCATGTTCTAATTTCACTCTAAAATTTTTACCCTACCTTTTTCCAGAGTATGAGAGTTGAAACCCATAGTCTATGACATCCGGGTCATTGTTCAACGGAGTCGTGGGCCTCGAGTACCTAGAAGTCATAGTCGCACCACCAACCTCGTCATGGACCACGCCATCTGCACCATCGCTGCCTCATCACCGTTACCGTGCCACTTAATTGCACAACGACAGGCCACCTCACCCCAGCTACGGCCACGCTGGGCCACCTCATCAACACGTCATCTCTCTCTCTCTCTCTCTCTCTCTCTCTCTCTCTCTCCATCTATTGTCCCATCTTGATGACACCTTCACCCCAGCTGGCATCTTTTGTTGCGGACGAGTCAGTGCAACATGGGGATGACCGGCTTACAAAGGAGAATCGTCACTCCTCCTTCCTCTTCATTTCGCGACCACAGCCTCTGCCCATCCCCCGCATCTTCTGTCACCACACGATCGTACTCTTTGCTTGCACGCACCATCGCGGCCTCACGCCGTCAACCACCGGCGGCACCCTTGGCTTAGCCAACACTCATATCACTGCTCCGTCGTTCCGTGTTGTCTTCTCAGCTTGACTCGACTCACCGGAAGAGCAGTCGTTACGTCAAGCTACACCAGGCATTTCTGAAGATCCGAGGAAAGTAGATTGTCCTCTGTTCTATGCAATGTAGGTCGGTTGTTGCTAAACAAGGATCATTTTCTTGGATTTCTGCAGTCACTGTTGATTTCATATACGTTCGTGTTAATTGGTGATTTCATTTCACCAATATAAAATTTCCATGATTTTTAGAGTTCATTTCACTAATGATACGTCTGTCTTTCTGGCCACATGAGCTCTGGAATTTAAATCTGTTTTTGGCTCAGAATGATTAAATTTTATTATGTTGCACAAGCCAAACCGGGTCTGGAGTTCTTCACAAGAAATGTTTCTCAGGGTTTCATCTACATCATGTTAAAGTTTAGTAATTTCTGGAACTGATTTACTTAACGAACGCTAGTGATTTACAAAGGTTTGCAAACTGCCCTTTTTGGGACAATTTTGGGGATTTTGGATAAATATCGTTTTGTAACTTGTCTTTTAAGACTGGTATTGCCGACTAACTAGTTTTATACCATTTGTATGATTTATCAATGGATAAAGGCTGGTTGGTTTCGAAACTTGAGTTGTTTTTTGTGCATTAGCAATGTCAATGACCTTTTTAAATTGAATTATTGAGTTACCGCACCATGGTATGGATGCGGTGAATGTCGTTGATCCCCATGACGACAATGTCCCAGTGACATTTAAAAGGTCTAGATGTGCTTTACGACTTCCTGAAAGGGGTCCGAATTCAATTGAAATCAACTCGGTGCTCTAAAGTTGAGGCTCGTGAAAGTGTGCGCTTCAGTCAATAACAAAACAGAACACAATATGTATTAACAAATTCTAAAGTCACTTAAGCATTGCATGAATGGCATGAAATTCACAAGAAACAAAGGATTTGATGCGACAAATAATTCAGGTAAACATCTTACCCTAATTTGACATGCAAAAGAATCATACAAGTCATTGACAATGCAAAATGATTTAGAACTAAAATGATATATTTGGCGTTTTGCAATGCAACTAGCCTAATTGAGGTATTGTGTTCACATGCAAAATGAGGTTCGATCAAGACGGAGTACATATGAACACAAATCTTGTTATGCACACTTTAAATTCGGGAAAGCAATAACATGAGATTTGGTCTCTAAGAGATGCAAACAAGCATGATAAAGTGCATACATAATAAGGTCTTAACCTAACTTCAACATCACAGAAAATGCTTGATTTTGGTCACCTAAGAACATGTAAAAATCTAATGAAAAATTTGGCATGTAGAATGAATAATGACAATCATTTTCTATTCAAACATCGAAGCCTAATTAAGATCACACAAACCTCGACAAAAATAACAACACATATGCAAGTTATGAAGTGTCTAATTGCATAACCTATGTGTTTATATATGCAAATGACATACCAAATTACGGGAAAATTATGCAAATCATGCATCATTGAAATGTACACAACATATATTTCATGTCCAATGAATATTCTAAGACCAATTAAACTTATTTGTAGGCTCAATTTTACAAAAGTGTAATTCGGAATGGTGTAGGACAGATTGTCCTATGCTCAATTTTGACCCACCAAAACCTATCCGAAAAATCTATAAAAAAAAAAAAAGAAAAAAAAATACATGACATACACGAAAATTTTTTGAATAAAATCATGAAGACAATTTTATCAAAAATCGATCATAGAAATTGGCACAAAAATAGTAAATTCAGAAGGCAGAACAAAAATAAAACCAAAAACATTACCAAAATCGCTACAAAATCGAGCAGATTGCAAGGTGTTTTTCGTGGGGCAAATGTTCGTCGTTCAAGCTGTGTGACTTATTGATTCGAAGGTCTCGGAACGTTTTTTCTAAGTCTAGAAGACATTGAGATCAAGCAAAGCCATCTAATGCATCTTTTTAGGCCAAACATTAACCTAGGTTCACACACACGAAAATTGCAAATCAACATCTATAACACTCAATCAATCACAAAATCATTCTCAATCAATCTTCAATCTCAGTAAATTATCGAACAATCACATAATCTTCAGATCTAAACATATTTGATAAATCTAATTGCGAACCCTAGCCCTAGTTGGATAGGCCAACCTCACTTCATTGGATTCAAGTTTATGAAGTTGCATTTTCATGATTTCATCGATTTTTTATACGATTGGATGAAGGAATGGTCGCCGGAACTTGATCAAACCTCCGATTTGGCTTGGAAATAGGACCAGTTGATTGGACCAATCCTTGAACTGTTGGAGCTAGATTGGACCACGGGTGTTCCTCCGATGGCCGATTAGCCGAGTTTTGACCACTCTTAGGTTGGAGATCATGAGGTCGGACGGCCGTTAAGTAGCCACCGACCGCTAGATCGAGCTACGAAGACAACCGGTTTGAATCGGACCAGTTTGGACGATGACGAGATTCGACTTGATCGGAAAAGTTCCGATCAAGCTTCTGCTCAACTCAATAACCTAGGGGACCACAAAGACAGAGAGGAGGACCGTTGAGGGGATTGATTGGTGACCGGTGAACCACCAATGTGAGTCGGCAAAGCAAAACTGGTGGACGCTAGTTTGGCTAGAGAGAAGAGAGAGAGAAAAAGGCGGGAAGAAGAGAGGGATAAGAGAGAATATTGATTTTAGAGAGAGTATTTTTGCACAAATGAGCCCCTGTTGATTTTGGAGGGAAAATGGTATTTATACCATGCCCAAATCAAACAATCTTGACCATCGGTTTGATCTAATGATCGAAATTTTAATCGAACGGCTAAAATTAGATTTTGAAAGCTTGATTATCATCTAGAGGTATTGGGTAAACAATCAAGCAGGTTGATTTGCAAAAGTCCAAGTCAAACTCAAGAATTGCGCTAAAAGACCTAATTAGGGTTCAAATTGCAAATTTACGAAATACGAGGGTCAATTTATAAAATTATGGGGAATTGAGGGCACATAAGTAAAATTGGCACAAAAAGGATTTTGGAACCGATCACCGGAGATCCAGAATCGGCCGGCAAGGGCCTGAGTCGGCCTGCCTCACCGGCAACCTATCGAATTAGTCAGACCCGTCACGCTGGTTTGGCTAGTTTTTGATCGGTTTGAATCAGTTTTGACTAATACAAGTACTTGTGACTCTTGTGGGTTTAAAATTCATGCAATTTAGTCCCTAAAGAGACAACTTACTCGATATGAGAGGAAATTGCCCAATTTCAATTCAATTAAGCCAATTAACCTTCATAAATGGGTTCTAGGGGTCTTATATTGACCTAATTGAGTGATTGTCATGAGAGACAACAAACTAAAACCATGGATGCCTAAAATTAAGTTTAAAGGGCTAAAATGAACAATTTTGCAATTCATTGGGTAAAATTACAAATTGAATGAAATTTGGTCCAATTAATGTTGCAATTGCCATATCCAATTAGTCACCCACGTGTAAGGTCAACTATTGTATTCAAATTGGCCTTGAATTGAAGTGTTCAAGCTTAAGTCAAACATGAACCTAGACCTAATGTTAAAATTGGACCTAGATCTATGAAATTGAACCATAGCCTTGAATGGGTCCAGTTGAATTTCTTCAATTGAAGCTTAATTACTTGACTTTTCGTATGCTCAAGAGATTGAAATTCCTCAAATCGAGAAGTCCTAATGTGAATTTCTCGAAATTGACCCCGATTCGGACTTATCTTAAGAGAATGATTGGAAAACGATCATCCGTTCGTAAGTCATGAAGAAATGATTTCGGTTCCCTAGTCAAGGCTTAAGACAACAATTCGTCTTTCAATATAGTAATTTGCAAACTCGAATGACCGAATGGATTTAAAATAATCCCTAGATCAAATTTCGTAAAAGGAACTACACCTAATTGTGACTAGAACAAAAATAACTTTATTTTTGGACGATTTAGAACCTAAAACTATAAAATTCGAAAAATAATGTTCTTAACTGAATTTTGTGAAATTTTTGACATACAAATCAAATTGACACTAAAAATAAGTGTTTTTGTGGATTTTTGAATGTTCTATTTTTTTGGTTAAACGTTTGACCAAAAGTCAACCATTTAGTTGACTTTTTCTAAAATGTTGATTTCTTATCAAATCTTTGAATTTTTGAGAAATTGATTTAATGAAAGTGAAATTAAAGACAAATGAAATATTTTTAGATGAAAAACTAATTCTCGACTCTGGGTTGATTGTTGGTCAAAGGATTGACCAAAAAGTCAACCATTTGACATTTTAGGTTTTCTCAAAAATTAATTGGAAATTGCTTATAAACAACAATACAAAAAAAAAAAAAGAAAAACGACATTTTTTTGTTTTATTGAAAAACAAGCTCCGTTGCGATCGGAAACCAAATCTCAATTTTTTTTTACCTTTTTGACGTATCAACTAAAAATAAATTGTCAACACTGGTCATAGTTTGTTCACATACGAAGGCACATGTGTTCGCAATATGGAATCTATCTTTTTATTATATATAGATATACGAGATTGATATCCTATGCGATCTAATTGTGACATAGTATTAAAATTCTCGGCCAGGGTTATAATCGAGAATGAATTATTCATGTCTCGAAGAATACATGGCTATTCGATTTGGGCATATGATCGAATAGTTGGCTTGACCAACAATTCTATGGACTTCGTTCGATCAGGACTTGGTGAGACTGAAGGATCGAATTACACGATCATCAAAGCTGACAGGTTCACTATGTTTTTGAAACATTTCAAGGTAGTCATGATATATTGCTAGATGTCACTCATAATTTGTAGGAATAGGAGATTGATCTAGACAATCGGTTCTCTTGGTTATGCTAATATGTTAGTACAAATCCTACTACCAGCTCAGTGATGAACCAAGCAATGTCATACACCATAACCAATTAAAATGACGTTTGAAGGAGAAAGATAATATTGTAAATGTGTTTGCAGTTGAGTTAATCAGATTGAATAGGTTAAAAATAAAAGATCTAGAAGGGGCTTCAAACTTTACAAAGTCTAAAGTGGGTTTTAGACTTTACAGTTGAATCAAAAATTTGAAATTTGTAACGACCCGGGCCCCACTATGTGATATTGTTCGCTTTGGACACTGAGTCATCACGGTTTTGTTCTTCTCGGGGCAGCCCATACTACCCCAAGAAAACGCGTATGTATAGTTAGAGGGCCCATTGCCTTATAAGGTGGCCTAGAACTCCCTCTCTAGGCGATGTGGGACAGGGACCCCTTTCTTGCGCACGTTCGGGGACTAAGGCGCGGACGCACCACCAACCCTCCTCCCCGTGCACTGCCGCTCGGGCCGTCACACTCTCCCCCCCTTGGGAGCACAACGTCCTCGCTGTGGCCCACACATGGTCTGGAATCGGCTCTCATACCATTTGTAAAGCCGAATTAATAATTTGAAGTGAGTTCAAAATTTATAGCCTCATTAATGATTTGAAGTGAGTTTAGAATCAATTGCATCATTAATGATATGAAGTAAAGTCCATAATCAATGGCATCATTAATTATCTGAAGTGAGTTCAGAATCAATAGCCAAATTAACAATCTGAAATGATTTCAGACTTAACTGCTAAATTAAATGTCTAAGACGGTTTTAGATTTAATGGTCAAATTAATATTCCAAAACGGTTTCAGATTTAATGACCACATCAATGATCTGAAACAATTTCGGATTTAATGGTCATATTAATAATTTGAAACATTTTAGAATTAATGACAGTTTAATGATCAAAAACAGTTTCAAATTCAAATGACCAATTAATATTCTAAAACGATTTCAAATGTAATGGTCTAATTAAATATTTGTAACGATTGCAAAGTTAATGCCCATTGCAAAGTTAATGCCCTGAGTAAAGACTTGTAACAGTTACAAATTAATGCATTGAATAATGCCTTGTAATAGTTACAAACTTAATGCCCAAACTAATGTTTGAACCACTGGGGGTTCGCCCCAGTGGCCACCCTTCCATCTTGGAAGGGGGAGGTTGGGGGTTCAAATCCTTACCTTCTCAGGGGGGATTGGGGGTAGGAACGATTTCATTTCAGGAGTGGGTTTCGACTCCCACGCCCTGCAAGGAGGCAGGGCAAAAGTCTGAGAGTGAGTGTAGGATTAGCATAGGACAGACAAAAAAAAAAACTAATGTTTGAAACGGTATCAGAACTTACAATCGTCAAACGTTACGGCCGAATTAATTTCGAAACAGTTTTAGAGCTAATGAGTCAATTTAAATGTGATTTGAACTGGTTATAAAAAGGCAATTGTGAGAGCAAATCACAAGATGATCAACAACTGCAATGATGGTGTTGATAGTGATCAACCGAGTTATTCACACATGAGAACAATTGCTAGCACAATTGTAATTGTGAGATCTCTCAATTTCTCTCTTCTATTCAACATTAGATTGGTGGTGATTTGAACTAGAGGCCTGACACTTGTGGGGTTGGATCTGAAGAACGTCAAAACTTCTATTATGAATAGATCAGATGTTCTGGATCTGAAGAATGTTAGAAGTAGTATTATCTGAAGACATCAAACGTTCGTAGTCAAAATTCCAAAAACATCATAACCGGTATTATTAGAAGATCGAATGTTCATAGTTAGAATTCGAAGAACATCTAAGCCAACACTACAAGACATCAGACATTCATGATCAGAATCTGAAGAATGTCAAAACCAAAATTTTTTAGCAATGACCAAGGATAATGTGGTTAGCCTTTTTATCACTTCTATGTGATTTTATTAAAATGCATAAATACATGTATGGGTGCTTTTACTTCCGCCGTGATCAAATTTTGATCTTAATTTACCTATGTATGTATTCTTGTTTATTGAAACAAATGCCAACATATGCAACATTGGAATTATTCCCTTTTCGACAACATCCCATTCTAGAGGATTCTTGGATCTAAGGAATGCTTTCATTTTTCTAGACATTGTACTTTTTCCCATCAAAATAGGGTGGCCTTGGTGTTGCTCTAACCTTCTACAAGACTTGGTGCTAAAAAGCTAACCATACAAAAATGTTAGCTTAGAAGTAGAAAAAAACTTCAGACATATGAGAACCTGGCTCTGATACCAATTGATGTTGCTAGCCCAAACCACCCAAAGGGAATGAATAGGTAATAATATAAAATCTTGACAAATTAATGCCGAATAGAACTAGTCAAGATAAAAGTCTACACAGGGTTCAGATTTTGGAACAAGATTCAGAATTTGTTATGTGGTAGAATGAACTTTAAGAGCAACCTACTAGTGTGTAATAGACTTTAGTAATAAACAATAAGAGAATAAGAGTTTAGAGAAATTGAATACAAGGTTTATAGTGATTTGGCTTAAATCAAGCTTACGTCCACTCTCTCACGCCGACAGTCTATTGGTTGGATTTCACTGTATGATCAACAAGAGATTACAATTTTGAGTAAAAACACTTAGTGGTAGATCACATTAAGTCACTCTGTGTATTTCCCTCATAATCACAAATGTTTAAGCGTACTAAAGACAAGCGTATGAGCCAAGTATGCTTAGACTTTGGAATTTTAGATTCTAGGCCTCCTCTCTTGCTTGCTTCTAGGTCCCTTGTTCTCCTTATATATACTCCTTCACTTTCAAACTAACAGTTAGATAGCTTCTAGAGGATCGTCTTCCATTTTGGTTGATGAACAGAACTATATCAAGAAGATTTTGTGGCTATTGAGTGACAAGGATAGAATCTCTACTTGTTTTTTATCGCCCATACAATCAGAGTCTTAGTTTTCATAAATAGAGCTCATTCATTTAGAAAAAAAACTTGTCTTTAGGATTGATTTCCCAATCAATTTGATTTATTCAATCTTCCACAAAGATGTGAAATCCAACCCAAATTGCTAGCCATTGTAGAATCAAGGGTAATCTCATTCTGGACTTGTTTCCTTCTGGATGAGCACATAGATTACAGTCTGTATCATTTAAGTATTTATGTTCTGAGAATGTCAGGATGGAAAAGAAAAGTTTTCTCCTTCTCCTACTGAGTTTGTATTGACAATATGAGAATGTGGCTGAAAGGGTTCAGTCTGAATGCTGCAAGAAGCTTATTGAACATATACCTGGAATATCAATCTTCAAGAGAACTATAGTTTATTGAAATTTTTTGTTAGCTTCAAAATCTATTGAGAGTTTTCTCTGACAGAACCAACCAAATCCTATGATGTCATCTGAAACCATAGATCCTAGGATGCTAATTGAGGTCCTCATGTAAGTCCACGTCGGAGAAGAGTCGAGTATCGCTAAGGTAAAGGTAATTGTAGCATGTGCCTCTACATTGATTATTAAAAAATCGACAATGTGAAACTTCAATCGCCACAAATAGCTGATCTCTTTATTCAACTACATGGTGCTCGATTCTTTTCCAATATTGATGTAAGGCCTGTTTGTCGTCGACTGAAAAAGAAGGCATATGACATTTTTTTTTTCTTTTGGTATTAGAAGGCATATGACGTTTATAAGTCTACATTCTGCACTCGGTACAACAGTTGTGAGTTTCTAGTTGCCTTTTCCTACATTTACAACAAAATGGCATAATTGATGAAAATAAGATAGCAAGAATGAAACAATGATGGGAAATGATTGTGTGATACATTCTCTTATTAATCGTAAATTTTTAGTTTTCGAGAAGCTAGACGAGTTCTGCTTGGACTTAAAAAATGCCATATGGTGGAGTATGGTCGCTCATGAGAGTGAAGACATCCAGTCTTTCTTGAATGAGCTTTTAAATTATCGAAAAATGTTGTTATTAAATATTGAGTAATCAAATAATAAAATAATATAAGGTCTAATACGTTAACTTTTTTGTGAATTTTGTCATGGGTAATGCCAAATGATCATTAGTTCTGTCCACATATGAACATTGGGTTATAATATATTTATTTCTCATTAGTTAGCTTTTGAGTCATAAAAATTATGGAAATTCTGATACTTTTCACTAAAATTATTATTCAATTTTTTTTGTGCCAACTTTTCAGGGATATTTTAAATTCAGCGAACGCAAAACTAGTTTTATCAAATACAAAAAAGTTTCAAAATATTTTAGGATTTATTGGAAAAAGGGGCGAAAAGTACGAGGGGCCCGTTGCACACGTGCGAACTTCCTCATCTTTTTGCCCTAAAAACCAGAAACCGCCAAGCATTCCATTCGAAATTCCTCTCTCCCTTCTCCTTCTCAGAGATCGACCGATCCCAACCGACAGCAACATTCGCCCAATGGCCCCCCTTCTCCTCCCGATCGCCGCCGCCTTCCTCCTCCTCCTCCCCGTGATCCTCTCCCCCACCGTCATCGACGACCTCCGCAACCTGCGGCCGCCCCCCGACTTCAACTCCACCATCACCGGCAACTGCCTCCGAAACCCTTCCCTCCGGTATTGCGGCAACTCCCGCCCTCTGGGGGGCCTCGACGAGATCTTCAAGTTCACCGTCGTCGCAAGTCACCTCTGCAACGAGTCCCGCAATCCCAATTGCGTCGAGTCCTTCGACAAGATCAACCTTCGGGGCCGCCCTAAGATCGCACCGCTCTATCTGTCCTTCGACTTCTTCTGGAAGTACTGCCCCCTGTCAATCCAGTCCATTGACTTCTCGAACAACTCCCTGAGGGGCGAGTTCCCGACCAGTGTTCTGGCCTGCGCACAGGTCGGGGCCCTCGATTTCAGCCACAACGAGCTCTCGGGCGATTTTCCGGTCGAGATGCTGGCTTCGCTGGTCAACCTTACCGTCCTCAACCTTTCATACAATCACTTCTCGGAGTGTAAACTGTCCGAGAGCCTAGTCTTCAGGCGGTTCAATCCAAGTAATTTTGTCCACTCGGGCCTCATTCCGAACAAACAGAGTTTTGCGGTCAAGGTGATATTTCTGATGATCGGCTTGCCGGTTATGGTGATTTTACTTGTGGGTTTCATGGCTATGCTGTGTTTTAGAAGGCGTAATCTATCATTGGAATCTCGACAACCAAGGCATCACTTCACTACATCGATGCTTAATGCGGCAACAAGCGGATTCTCATGTGAAAACTTAGAGGGGAAAAGTGATGGAGTAGATATTTACAGAGGAATTCTGAGAGATGGTACTCAAGCGAGGATCGAGATATACTGGAGTGACATTCCCACTGAAAGCATGAGAAAATTCGTCGAAGAGTGTGAGGTCCTGGTCCAATTGCGCCACAAGAACATTGTGCGAGTATTCGGTTGGTGCGACGACCGGGAAATGAGAGCGATTGTGATGAAATGGACAGACAGAGAGAACCTAGAGATTTGGTTGACGGAGAGAGCTCCACCGTTGAAGCACAGGTTGAAGATATTGGTTGGAGTCATGGAAGGCATGTGTTATTTGCATGAATTGTGGCCTCAAGTGGGGTATGATCTCCGGACCAGCAGCATCATCTTGTCTGAAAATCTCGAGCCACTGATTTCGCGGTTCGAATTCGATGGTCAAAACAGCAGCTCGAAGAGTAAGTTCGTTTGTGTCTCAACTTGCATTTTTCCTTTCATGTTGTTTAGCAGATTGCAAAAACTTTGACTCTCATTTGGTCCTTTTTAATCAGACAAACACAAGTTTGGAGTGCTTTTGTTGGAGATGATCACAGACAGAGGAAAGATGGGAGACATGGAGGTGGGCGAGGCCGGTTTTATCGAGTACATCCGAATGAATTTCCCTGCAAATTCGCAGAATTTGTTGGATGAGAGAATCATGATTGGTAGTACTACAATTGAACAAGCTCGGCAGGTCATTGAGATCGGGTTAGCATGCATCGACCACTCGGCTAACGAGCAGCTGAAGATGGATTGGATACGTCTTATCCTGCTGAGAATCTACAGAGCATGCCATGTTAATGGATCTCCTAACCATGGACGATTCAGCGGAGATAGGGACAAGAGACATAAACGCGGTCAATGAAGACGAACTCGCTAGGAGACCCGGGCTTCACTAGCCATAGAGAAGTTTGATTGAATTGGTTTACTCTTTTCAATGTACATCATCATGCCATAGACGAAGCACTTAACGTTCTAGTTTGTAGTAAACTCGTCAATCTACTTGCTTTTACAGTTTCCTCCACTTTACTTTCTTGGAATGATGCCTGGCTGAGATGGATATGTGTAAATTCACGTTGAACAACTCAGAGCAGTTATGCTACATCTGTAATTTATGAAGGTGAAAAATGTCCAGCCAGCAATTCTTCCAACTGGAGTGAGAAGAATTACTGTATTTTACTCCGAGTTGGAACTCCATGTGTGCAAGTGTGTATGCAAAATGTATTATCACGGCTACTGCACATGGAAGATGCAAAGTTGGATTCAAATATGATGAGAAAATGACATGATATGGCAACATCTAAATGCAACATGACGGGGCAAACTCAAATGCGAACATAACGAGAAAATAACACGGCATAATAATTTTCACATGCGATATAACATAATAGACTTGAGACTACAATATGATCAGAAAATAACATGATATAGTAATAATCACATACAACATAACATGACATATTCATGCTTCAAATTGACAAGAAAGATGACATGACATTGCAAATTCGAACTTTAAACGCAATGAGAAAATGACATAACATGCAAATCACATGGAACATGTCATTTCAAATTCACCGTCCAAATATGATGAGGAAAAAAACATAACATGGTAATTATCATAAGTAACATGACATGATGAATTTGTAATTTGGTTAACATGGCATGGTATAATCAGATGAAACACAAGATGACAAATTCGATTGCGGAGTATCACAGGAAAAATAACATTGCATGGCAAAAATGATGAGAAAATGACATGACATGATAATAATCACATACAAAATGATATGACAACTCGTGATTTAAATTTGATGAGAATGAGGACAAGTATAATAACTTTTTTTTCCTCAATTAGGGCTTGTTTGGTAACTGGCCAAATAGTGCTAATTTATATTTTTTTTTATTCCCGAAAGTAGATTTGGAACGAGAATCAAGAAGTAGAAAAAAGTTGATTCTTTGTTCCTAGGAACAATTCTAGAATCAAGTCTTCCTATTTTTTTTTCTTTTTTTTTTTTTCTCTTCTTTCTTCTTATTCTTCTTCCCTCTCTCTTGTTTTTCAAGTCTGCTGCCGTCGCCATTGCCGTCGCTACAACCACCCACCCCCCAACGACCGCGCACTGCCCATAGCCACCGATCGCCGACGAGCTCGCCGAAAGCTCACCCAGCTACCGAGCCTCGTCGATAGCCAGTGGACCTCACCCAAATTTGACAAGGTCGAGCCCCGCCAATGGTTGAGCAAGCTCGACCTCACCGGATTTGGGCAAGGCTACTTGCCCGGCCAAGGCTCAACCAATGAGGCGTAGCCTCGCCGAGGGCCGGCAACGCTCTAGCGAGGTCACCGGCCCTCATCGGCCGATCGTTGGTCATCCCAAGGCCAGCAACCGACGAATGTTGAAGAAAAAGAAAAGAAAAGAAAATGTAATAAAATTATTATAAAATTATAAAAAAATGATTTGGATTAGAAATTTTCAGAACGGTACCAAATATAATTCTATTCCATGAATTAAAATTTTGGACAGTTATCAAATGGCTTAAAATGTTTATAAATTGTTCTCCTGAACATAATAAAAAAGAATTATTTTTTATCAGAAATTGTTCCTAAGAACGGAAGCGTTACCAAATGTACCCTTAAAAGTCACATTAGAGTGAAATTAATCATTTGAGTGCCAATTCTAACAAATCATCTTACGTGGATTTTTTTTATAAATTTCTTATTTTGACGTGAATTTATTTTTTATTAATTGTCCACGTTGGCGCTGGCAATACTATGTGAGACAACTAGGGTGCGTTTGGTAACGTTTCTGTTCAAAAATTGTTTCAAGGAACAGAAATAGAAAAAACTATTTCTGTTTCGGGGAACAATTTTTTAACAAAAGAACGTGTTTGGTAAACTTGTTCTTGGAATAAAAAAAGAATAGAAACACGTTTGGTAAATTTGTGTTCTTTTTTTTTTTGTTTCTTTTAATTTTTTAATATTTTTATTTTATTTTTCCTTTTTTTCTTTCTTTTTTTCTTTTTCTTTTTTTCTTCCTTTTAGCAGGTCGCCGGCCTCAGCCATGGCCGGTGACCAGCCAATGAGGGCCAATGGCCTCATCCAACCACGGTGAGGCTCGCTGTCCCCCGGCCAAGCCTCGCCGTGGTTGGGAGAGGCTCAGCCTCGCCTTGCCTGCCGATGGCTGGGCGAGCTCACCCAGCCAAGGCAAGGCCAAGCCTCGCCGGATCTGGGCGAGGCCAAGCCTCGCCGGGGGCCGGCAACACTCCGGCGAGGTCGCCGGCCCTCGACAACCGGCTGCTAGTCATGGCCGAGGCCGACGATCGGCCAAAGAAAAAGAAGAAGAAACGAAAAGAAAAGAAAGAGAAGAAAAAAAAATAAGGAGAGAAAAATTGTTTCTTGGAAGTGTTCCAGGAAACAAGAAATAAGTTTTTTTTTTTTTTTTTTTTTTATTTCTTGTTTCTGTTCTAAATTTGTTCCCGGGAACAAAAAATAGATTTTGAACAAAAACGCAAACAAACGTGTTTTTGTTGTTTTTTTATTCCCCGGAACAAAAAAACAAGATTTGTGTTCATAAACAGAAAAAAGAAACACAAACAAACACCCCCCTAGAATCCACGTCAAATATCCTAGCGCAACAAATCACCGATGGCGCTTAAGAACTTGTGCCAAAGGTGTACGATTGTATTCTTTTATTTCCAAAAAGAAAAAATTCCATTTGATAATTTTTTTTTCCCGAAAACAAATTTATCCTTAGAAATAAATTTATCCCTGGAAATAAATTTGGAGTAGAATCAGAAAGTAAAAAAAGAAAAAAAAAAGATTGCTTCTTTATTTTCTAGAATAACTCCAGAATCAAGTCCCGTCTTCATGGATCATCTCCGTCCTTCGTGCGTTGCAAACTTCCGGTCTGTAACAATTGTCTATAATTATATAGTTAAGCCACTACTAAGATTTTATTTTCCTTTTTTCTCTTCACCCTTTATATCTTTTGTTCAAAACGAGAAATTGCACGAGAGAGAGAGAGAGTTTGGGATAACTTCCTCAAAGCTGTCCCAACAACAGGATCCATGTTCTTTGTTTTTTTTCTTTTACTCGATTTTGTTGAAATTTGTGGCAGACCCTCTACTGGTCTCCGGAGACCATCTTCGAATGGCCGGCAGTGAAGTCGGAATGCTAGCAATAGGAAAAATATGTGTTGGAAATGGTATGTACAGCTATTTCCTATGTTTCGATGTAGATATAACTTATCTTTGTAAGCCTTCGTGAAGGTTGAAACTCAAGTTCTAATTCAAAAAGTCTCACAACTGGTTGACTAATGCTCAATCTTATTTAGAAAGTACACAATGATTACAACATTAATAAATAAGAGAAATCCCATGGACGATTATCTAGGTATCAATCCCTCCAGTCCCCAAAATTTCTTTCCTACTAATAAAATAGCATGCTATAACATCATAATCATATCAATATATATATTTTATATATATAGTCATATCATTTAGGTTATTGATTAATTTTATCCGTGGCCACTCTTGGCACGCTGTGAAGCACCACCGTCTCCACTGTGAGGCCCGGCCCAAACCCAAAAAGGACGCCCCACTCCAACCCCTCGCCGGTGGTCGCGAGTCCTTCCTCGACGGACTTCCTCCGCATCTCATCAAGGACGAAAAAGACAGACGCGCTCGACATGTTCCCGTACTCTCTAAGCACCTGCCTCACGGCTCGGAGCCTCTCCTTTCTCAACCCTAGCTTGGCCTCGATTTGGTTGATTATAGCCGGGCCACCCGGATGAGGCACCCAGAAGATGGAGTTCCAGTCGGTTATGCCGAGAGAATCGAACGCCTCTTTCAAGCTCTTCTCGATGTTGCTTGCGATCAACAGGGGGACCCTGTCGGATAAGACTAAGGTGAGCCCCACGTCACGCACTTGGCTCTCGACGGTGCTCTCTGAGTTTGGCAAAACGGTCTCCGCAGTCCACACGAGTTGGAATATGGGCTGCTCGGATGGGATCTCCGGGTCGGACCCTATGATGAGTGCGGCGGCGCCGTCCCCAAGGAGGGCCTGGCTCACGAGGTTGCCATGGTTCTCATCTGACGGGCCTCGGAAGGACGCGACGGTGATCTCAGAGCAGACAATGAGGACGCGCGCACCAGCATTGTTCTCAGCAAGGTCCTTGGCGATACGGAGGGCGGTGCCACCTGCAAAGCAGCCCAGGTGGTAGAGCATGACACGCTTGACGGAGGGGCTGAGGCCGAGGAGGCGCATAAGCTGGTAGTCGGCTCCGGGCATGTCGGCGCCGGAGAGGGAGCAGAATACAATGTGGGTGATCTTGGACTTGGGTTGGCCCCACTCCTTGATGGCCTCCGACGCTGCCTCCTCGCCGAGCTTCGGGATGCTGACGGTGCTTATGTCCTGGCGTGCGTTGAGTGAAGGAGCGTCATACGAGCAGATCTCGGGGTTTTTCTTGAGAAGCTCCTCGGTCAAGTGCATGTAGCGCTTTTGGATCATCGACTTCTCACCTGCGATGTTTCCGAATATTGATTTTACTTTCTAGAATAATGTTGTCTTGCATGCATTGGAGTTTTTCTTCGTTACTGTGAAGTTAACATAAAGATATCTTCAATTAGGTATAACTATATCTTCACTGAAATGATTAAATTGCCTGCACCTTTTCAGGAACTTCATCCAAGATATTCAAGCAAAAGCTCTAACATCTTTTTCTCTCTATCAATGAAGACAGATGGAGGTCGTGACGACTGTGAGTGGTTGCCCTCATAGGGCTGGAGATATCAAATCTGAGGTTGAAAGCTCATGCAGAAAGAGGGAGGCAATGGCGGGGTGGTGGTGACGGAAGAGCTACGATAGGTAACTCCCAGGGAAGGAGAGAGAAGGATAGACATGGAAATTGAAAAGGCGGGGCAAAGAGAAGAAAGAAAGAGGATCTAAAAAGAAAAAAATGATAAATATGTATGAGCCGTCTAAAGTACATATATATGTTATGATATATAGATCTATAAACGGCATATTACAGTTCAGTTACTGCAGTTGTTGACTGGAGAGAATCCCAATCTGTATAAAAGATATGAATTTAGGGATTAGATGCGTAGACTCTTTTCTCTTTTTGGTAGAACCCTTTTTCTTTTCCTAACCGATGAATGAGCTTGGTTTCGGTTAAGGGAGAAGCAAGAAAAAATAACTAGCATTGAAATGGAAGCCGCAATGTTTTGTAGCTAGGGCAAACTAGAGTGAGGCTCACATATGCGGATGAACTTCTGCTTGAGAGCCGTCATGTGCTCGCTCTTGGTCATGCGGAAGTAGTAGTTGGGGAACTCGTCCTGGTACATGCAGTTCGCCGGGTTCGCCGTTCCAATGGCGAGGATAGTCGCTGGACCCTTGGCCCGCTGGTTCTCGTGGATCTTCTCCACGGAAACCATCTCTCTCCGACCTGTGTTTGGAACTTCAATGTAACCCGTGATTGCAGCGACAGGTTCTCTGCCCCTGCGGGATGGAGCGACAAAAGTTTTGAGAATTCAAGACTCTTCTCTCTCTTTCTTCTAATTTTGGCTTGGCCTTGTCAAAGCTTCGTGTTATCTCATCTCCCTCTATGGTAATAAAATAGAAGAGGTCAGGTCTCCATCTTGCGGCCCCCCCACTTACTAAATGCTGTGCGCAGTTCCCCTTCTCGGGGCTTCCACGCTCACTAAATGCTGAGCAGAGGAGGAGGATTCAAAAAACAGACACGTCCTCTTCTCGATTTCTTCATCTTTCGACGAGCGGCAGGCATGCAGAGTGCATTCTCCGGAGAATTTCCAATATCTTCTAATTTTATCTGTCGACGAGCGGCACGCATGCAGAATGCATTCACAGGAGAATTTCCAATATCAAGCAGTTTTCCATAATCTGACTGGACTTTTTTAAGGGACAAAAGATCGGCTTTGTGAGAAGGTTATATAAAGAAGAGTAGTAGATCCTCCGTAAGGATCAATGAGAGTGGATCTCGAAATGGAGTGGTTATCGATGCCGTCAGCCACAGTAGGCGGTGGTGATAAGGATGGGCGTGAAAAATCCTTCGCTGCGGAGCGCCACCCCAATGGGGCAAATTATTCCTAGTGTTTTGCTCCACAACACCTGCTGTTGCTGCTATATCAACTTTTTACTTTTTAACGATAACGGTACTCTTTCTTGTAGTGGCCTTTTTTACCACGATAAAAGCAAAATTTGTCTTTCTTGATTGTGTTGTTGTTGCCAAGCTCGTTGGTATCATTGGTGTCAATGAGTTCCCTCTTGTTTCCCTTCTTATTTTCTTTATTGCCATTCTCAATCAAATGCTCGTTGGTATCATTGGTGTCAATGAGTTCCCTCTTGTTTCCCTTCTTATTTTCTTTATTGCCATTCTCAATCAAATGCACGTTGCTTGTAACTTCTTTCTCATAATTAGTTTTGTGTTCCTAAGAACTTTCCTCAATTAGAATGTGTTTTATCAAAATTTTCATAGTGTTTTTGGTTGTATGAAGAAATTTCTTTCCATAATCAATCCAAATTGAAGGCAATTTTATAATAATTACAACTTTAAGAGACTTAGAAACTTCATGATTGAAGTCTTCGAATTTGACTATATATTTGAAGTTCATTCACTTGCTTAGCAATAGATTCTCCATCAATCACGGTAAGTTCAAAATATTTTAGAGCAGTAAATCATTCTATATATTGTTTCTTAGTGTTGTATTTGGTCTCCAAGGCATTCTAAATGTTTTGTTGATTTGCGTAAGATCAAAAAGTTTTATATAGATGATCCGATAGAGCATTGCAAATCTTTCCTCGGCACCTCTCTCAATTGTCCTCACACCTTTTCCTTGCAGCTTTCATTTCATCAGAATTATTACCCTTTTGATAAGGGATAGCGGGCAAGTTGGGATCCAAGGTGTAGAAAATACATAATTTAGATAAATGAAGGATCATATTGTCTTTCCAACGGATGTAACTAGTTTCATCATAAGAATTGATTCACAATTTGTCAAGGTTGCAAGCACTTGATGTAGTCACTGTCTCTATCTTAATAAAGATAATACCTTAAGATTGTGGGGAAAATTTGACTGTTAAATTAGTATTTATATAATTAATTTATGATTGATTGGCTAATTTTTGTGTAAAAAGCATGGTCCTTCTCCAATTTTCTTCAAATTGATATTTATAATTACTTTCTGCTTATAATAAAAAATAATAACAATAACTTTTTGGCCTTTGTTGGGGAATCGTTTTAGAGATCCCACGACGCTAGCGTGGATTCCAAGTTCTTAAAGGAACTTATTTTCCATGGCCTGCTTTTGATCTTGTTTGTTCATTTATCTTATGCATTACATAAGACAAACATCTATAGTGATATGCGTAGTATAATAATGTGTAAGGAATTTGTTGATTAAGTGGCCATAACACTTGTTGAGCAATCAAATAACGAAATCTTATAACATTTAATGTATTGACTGTTTTCGTTATATGCAAAATCCATATTTTAGAAATACAACATTTCTTGAGTAAGTATATTTAACAAGTGTGTGAAGGACACTTGTTGATATGACTTTATTTCAAACAACATTTCGTATCGTGTCATTTTCTTCTTGTCAATGAATGTATATTTTATACTATTTGTTAAAGTTGTTCAGACTTTAACAAATATGATGGAATTTATATTGTTGAGAATGAAAAGGGTAGCGAAACGTGTTAACCCGACTATTATGATTATCTTAATATCTTTTATCGGCGTAAGTGCAGAACCAATTCTTAAAATTTTTGGGCACCAGCACTTAATATTTTATAAGATGAATCAGCTTTTTAGCATTATTCATCCACCAAGGATGAGTTTCAACATTATCATTGTCGCCACATCCCCACTTTTCCCTCCATTTTCTCCGTTGAACTAGTGAATATAGATTTCATAGAACCAACTTTATGTACACTCTTCTCTAACATTACTGTTCTTCCATTGTCATTTGTCCCTAAATCAACAGAAACAAAAAACAAATAATGACATGGTGCAAGGAGAAGTCAAAAAATTCATTAGGGTGAATGCATAAGATAGAGATATGGTGAGAGTGCAAGTAACATTGACACACGATCCCACACAAGATAAAACAAGAATCACAGAGAGAGAACTCGAATATAATAAGACATGACACAACACGACACGTCTAACTTTATATATTAATACGAATGAATGTGTTTCCATATAAAATTAATTATTCGGCATGTCAAATCAAAAGTGAGATACTTTAGGCCGACAAAAATTGACATAAACTATAAATATGAGTGTGTCATGCCAATGTTGTTTGCCTGGCCATAATTACAAGTAGGCATCTTAACCTTTGATATGGGTGAATCGCTTGTAAAACCTCGTCTATTAAAAGTTCAAATGCTGCGGTGTACACGATGATCTGGTTAAAGGGTTGAGGTGCATGACAAGCAAAGGTTGCTAGCCTTGAGAGAAGTGGCCTATACCCTCTGCTACCCCCATGCGCCATCTCCACGTAATGCAACGTGAGACTTGCATCACATGTCAATCAAATACAAGAATCCGATTCTCACCCAACTCAATAAGTGGGCTTGAGTGGGCTGGGCCCCGTGCTAGGCTGAAAACATTTTTTCTTTAGCTGTTTATGATTGGAATACTAAACTTTGCATGTGAAACTGACTGGGCCTCCAGATCAAAAAATTGACCGGGCTTAGGTGGGCCTAGGGCCCAGGTGTGTTAAAGTTGGGCGAGTTGTGCCCAAGATAGGAAAGGCTTACCTAAGCCCATCCATTTTTCCCTACAGGCCAACGTAGCCTAATGGGGCTTTAACCGATGTAATGGGCAGTCAATCAAATGATCAGGTTTAATCTTTACCCTCCTCTCTGCCCTGCAATTCCACCCACAATCCCCCACCACCCTAGAGGTGCTGGCAAGATAGGAAAAGGGGATATGTGCACGGCACAAGCTTTAAAACTTGTCACCAAAGTATAATTAAGTTCTAAAATTAAAAAAAAAAATGTAATTAAATTCTAAAATTTATCAAATCGATCCAATCGAATCCTTTTGTTAATACAGTTAACTTATCTAATGGAAAATGTTGACATGGCATTTTTAAATTATTTTCTCTCTCTTACGTGGCATTTTTAAATTATTTTATCCAAATCTGATTTAAATTAGATTAAAAAATAAGAAAGCTAAAATTTTATTTTAAAAAGCAAAACTGAAAGGGGGGGAGGTATGGTAGAGCCTTGCCGGTGGGCATTGCCACTGCCGCCACCACCTATTGTCGGATGGCTCAGTGACCGTTGCCAGCCCTCGCCAACCCCAAGCGAGGGCCAACGACCATCATTGGGCCCGGGCAAGGGCGATGTCGATGCTCGCCCGAGCCTAATGAGCATTAGCAACCTTAGGCAACAGCCAACACCATGCGAATCTAGGTGGTTACCCACAATTTGGCCTCGCTGGCTATCTCCTAAGGCCGGCGAGGCCTCGCACGAGCCTTACTTTTTCTTCTTTTTCTTTTCTTTTTTTTTTAAATAAAATTTTAGTTTTATTAGTTTTTCATTTAATTTAAATAAGATTTGAAGAAGAAAATAACAAAAAAATTCCGCGTAGGAGGAAAAATTAATTTAAAAAATCGATGTTAGTATTTTCCATTAGACAAGTTAACAATGTTGGCGGAATGAGTCGATTGGACCAATTTAACAAGATTTAGGACTTAAATATATTTTTTGTAAGTTTGAGGACTGAATTGCACTTTTGCAATAAGTTTTAAGATTTCTAGTGCAAATATCCCATAGGAAAAGTAGCAAAAGTGAAGGTTGAAGCAAAGGGTATGGCCTCCTATAAAATAGGGAGAGCAAAGGTTAATATGAACATACCTTTCTATGCATGAAGGCGAAACAATCTGCCTGGATTTTAAGTATGGGGGGTTTTCTACACTTGCTACTCTTATGGTAAGTTTGGCCACTACGACAAGTATTGAGCAAAATAAACCTTTTGATGAGGCAAAGGTGGATCATTGTTTTCGCCGATGGGTGCGAGCAAAGGTTCATGAGCCATCTTTTTTTGGAATATCTTTTATGCAAAAAATAGTGATGAGGAAGGGCCTAAGGAAATGATACCAGAGACACCAACCAACTCCACTCAAATTGTCCCTTATGAGCGAAGGGATCTGAGCGCTGTCAAAACTCAAGTGAACAAACAGGAAAATAAAGTTTCTATCTTAGAGGAAAAGGGGGAAAATGGTGTTGCAGGGAAGTGCTGAACTTGAATTTGTAGAATTCTCAAATTTATCAAGAAGCAAAGAAGGCCATGTTCTAGAACTAAAATCAGAGGCGGCTCTAAAACTTCAGCTTGAAAAAAAAAAAAATCAAGAAGTGCAGAATTCTAATAATATGGATGAAACTCAACTTCTTGACACTACAATCTAGGTATCATAAGGCTCAACTAAATAGGTTTTGGTGGCTAGTTCTAATAATCCATTAGGTCACATATAAAGCTTTTGTGTTGGAATTGTTAGGGTTTGAGCACACCTCCAACAGTCCAAGCCTCAAGAGCTATAGCAGCTCAAGAAAGGTCAAGTAATTTTTTTTTTTTTTGGTGTCCCAGGAAACCCCGTAAGCCGACAGCCGGCGGGTAAAACCTGGGGGCAGCATAGGTGAAACCACCACCCCATGCCACCGGGTAAGAAAGGTCAAGTATTTTGTTCCTCTTAATAACCAAAATCAAGAAATCGTGTTACAAACGCTAAAAAGAAAACTCAGGTTCCGATAGTGTTTTGTATTTAATCCTGTGGGTTTGGCAAGGTGTGGCAAATTCGATTTCACTAAAGACAAAATCAACTCTGATTAACAAAGGCAGAATGTCAATCTCCAAAAACAGAATTTCCACTCTTAAAACTTTAGAGGCAACAAGGATCCGAGATCCAAGTCAACTTAAAAAGATGACAGTGGAGTTCTTTTTTTTTTTTTTGTGGTCTTTGCACCTCCGTGGGCACCAAGAAATTTCACTTAGTGTTTAATTAATGCTCTAATCAGATTAGTGGGGAGATAAATCAGTCATTCACAACAGAGATGACTCTACAAAAAATAAAAGAAACAATTTTCCAGCTAGGATTAACGAAGGCACCTGGGCCAAATGGGTTAGATGGGATATTCTACTAATATCATTGGAAGGAAATCAAGCTGGATTTGCTGACAACGTGAATGAAATCTTTCAAACACAGAGTGATGAATCCATAATTGGACAAAACTCATATCTTCCTTCTCCCTAAAGTTCAGAACCTTGAAAAGCTAGAGCAATTTGTGCAATTTTGCTTATAAGATCATCTCAAAGGTGATGGCAATAGGCTGAAATTTTGGTTGCCCACTTTAATAAAAAAAAAAAAAAAAAAAAAAAAAAACGACGCCTTTGTGAGTGGAAGGCAAATGTAAAATAATATTTTGATAGTAGAAGAGGTACTTCATCAATTTAGAGTTTGTAGGCGGAAAAAGAAACTTGAGGCAATTTTTTAAGCTTGATATATAATATAGTTGAATGAGGTAACATGGAAGCATTTATATTGAAGAAGGGTTTTGATGAAAAATGGATAGCCTTGGTAATGCAGTGTGTCTCAACCATGAACCAATGTCATATTCATGACCTAAAAGATGTATTAGATAGGGTGACCCTCTCTCCCCAGCTTTATTTATCTCAGTAGATAATGTGATGTCGGCAATGATCAACAGAGCAAAGAGTATGGCACCATTAAATGGATAAAGTAAATAGCAATTGTTCTACATTATCGCACCTTTTGTTTGTTGATGATTCTATTTTTATTTTTTTTAGAAGGGAAGGTAAAGAAATGTCAGAATTTGTCTGCGACGTTTAACTAGTACAGCTTTGCATCAAGACAAGCAATAAATTTAAACAAATTGTGGATCTGCTTCAGTAAGTGATATCCACATAGTCTGAGGAGAAAAATGGCATAGTTTTAGAGAATGCAAAAATTGGAAAGTACCTCGGTATTCCATTAGATTGGGGAATGTAAAACAAAAAATAAAAGACATGTTTGTTTGGATAGATTATAAAGGTACGTAAGCTATAAAAAAGCTGTTAATGCCGCTTTCTTTTAGCACTTTGATTGACTGCTTGTATTAGGAGCGAGAATAAAACGGTTCGAAACATTCGATCAAACCGAGGCAATTTGTTTTTGTTGGTTTCGTTCACTACAAAAGTACATTTTTTTAGAAAAAAATAGTTCACAAACCTAATCGAATCAATCTTTTGTGGTTCGGTTTGGTTTCAACTTTTTTAAAAATCGAACCGCCGACTCGTATTGTGTAGCTTGTTAATTTATTAATTTCTCTACTATTTATACATGAAATAACTTAATGGAATAAGTCTGACTTTCATTTATTATGAATCTATAAGCTATTGCGAGCCTACAATTCGATTTTCTTTCATGAACTTAATGCTTCTTGAAGCTAGTTATTGAGCTTACAAGGAACGAACTAAAAAAGAATATTTCAACCAAAAAACTAAAAATAAAAAAATAAAATAATAAAATAAGGTTCCGTTTGCTTCACGGAAAATTAATAATTCAAAAAATATTTTTTATAAAAATAATCACTTGTATTGCTTATAAAATTAATGAAAGAAAAATATATTCATCAGACATGAAAATGTTTAAATAAATATTATTGTCAGTAATGAAAAGATCATTAACTAATTTTTATTGTCAATACTTGACTAATTATTTTAAACAATAATCATTTTTAGAAAAATATTTTGCAAATCATTTATCTTTCACAAAATAGATGGAGAATAAGAGAAAATATTTTGTCACAAAAAAGAAATGATGTGATTTAGTTCCGTTTGTTTAAGTAGATTATGAATGATTTGGAAATTATTTTCCTAAAAATGATTATTTGTATCACTTAAAATAGTTAACCAATAAAAAATGCTTTTATTATTGACAATAATTTCTATCTTAATAATTTTATTCTTTTATTTTGGTAGGTAATATAAATGATTATTTAAAAAAAATATTTTGAATTCTTTATTTTTACGAAATAAACGGAATCATAAAAATAAAAGAAGTTGGACCGTTGAATTTTCTCTCTTCCGTTTGAAAACTGCGAGGACGGTCGGGACCTTTTCTTTTCCGCGCATCTTCATCAACAGAAATCTGCCGTGAGCCAAAGAAAACAGAGCATGGAAATCCCCGTAGCTTCAGCATAATGCAGCTCCGGAGCACCAGCTACGCCCATCTCCTGAGCCTCCTGCGATCCTGCATCGACGCCAAGTCCTGCTCGGCCGGCAAGCTCCTCCACGCCCGCGTCCTCCGCCTCGGCCTCCTCGACGCCACCTTCCTCTGCAACCACCTCGTCGAGCTGTACGCCGCGTGCGGCGAGACGAGGGACGCCCGCTCGGCGTTCGACGGCACCCCCCGCAAGGACGTCTACACATGGAACGCCATTCTGGGTGCTTACTGCAAGGCCGGAGACTTGCAGTCCGCGCGCCGGCTGTTCGACGCAATGCCCGAGAGGAACTGCTTCTCGTGGAACAACGTGATTAGCTCCTTGGTCAGACATGGGCTCGAACGGGAGGCCGTGGAGGTTTATAGTTCGATGAGATGGGATGGTTTTGTGCCTACCCGTTTCACTTTGGCCAGCGTGTTCAGCGCCTGTAGTGCTTTGTTGGATGTAGAGGTTGGCAGGGGGAGTCATGGGCTTGCTGTGAAGATCGGTCTTGAGAAGAATATTTATGTCGGTAACGCTTTGTTGTGTATGTACGCTAAGTGTGGGCGCATTGAAGATGCCATTCGGGCTTTTGGAGATTTGCCTGATCCAAATGAGGTTTCTTTTACGGCAATGATGCATGGCCTAGCGCAAACTGATAGAGTCACAGAGGCTGTTGAGATGTTTAGATTGATGTGCAGACAGGGGATAACTATCGATGCCATCTCCCTATCGAGTGTTTTGGGTGTTTGTTCTAGTGGGGGATATGATGAATCTTCCTTAGATAGTTGTGGTGGTGGGCATTCATGCATACTTCAGGGCCAACAAGTGCAGTCCCTCATGACTAAACTTGGATATGGGAGTGATCTTCATTTGAACAATGCAATAATCCATATGTATGCGAAGAACGGAGACATGGATAGTGCCGAGATGATTTTTAGAAATTTGTCAGAGATTAGTGTGGTTACGTGGAATCTGATGATTGCTGGGTATGGGAACAAATTTGAAAGTGACAAGGCCATAAGATATATGCAGAGAATGCAGTGCTTCGGTTTTCAACCGAATGAAGTCACCTTTATAAATGCGCTTGTGGCATGTGTAACTTCTGGGAATGTTGAAATGGCTAGTCAAGTTTTTGCTGGGATGTTGTTTCCAACAGTTAGTTCCTGGAATGTCATGCTGTCAGGGTATTTTCAGAGTGAGAACCACATTGAGGTGATAAAGCACTTCCAGAAGATGCAATTTCTAGGTGTGAGACCCGATCGAACATCTTTAGCAACTATTCTTAGCTCATGTGCAGTGCTTGAGGTTTTGGAGTTTGGGAGACAGGCGCATGCAGCCTCACTAAAGGTTGCCGGTAATGCGGATGTATATGTTACCAGTGGACTCATCACTATGTACTCAAATTGTGGAAAGATAGAGCTAGCGAAGCTCATTTTGCATAAAATACCCAAAATAGATATTGTTTGCTGGAACTCAATGATGGCAGGTCTTGTGCTTAATTCCCTGGACATAGAAGCTGCTGTATTATTTAATAAGATGCGGCAAATGGAGATGCTTCCTACTGAATCTTCTTATGGTACTATGTTGAGTTGTTGCAGCAAATTTCGTTCTTCAGTTAATGGGAGGCAGGTGCATGCTCAAATAGTTAAAGATGGGTATGCAAATAATGTATGTGTAGGAAGCGCTCTTGTACATATGTATTGTAAATATGGTGACATAGATGATGCTCGGAGATTTTTTGATATGATGCCCTATAAAAACACTGTTACATGGAATGAGATGATACATGGATATGCACAGATTGGCTTTGGACATGAAGCTGTTTGCCTCTTTGAAAATATGATTGGTTTGGGCATGAAAACAGATAGCATTACGTTTGTTGCTGTTTTAACCGCCTGTAGTCATGGTGGGCTTGTTGATGCCGGAATCAGTATATTAAATTCAATGCAGCAAGAACATGGCGTAGAACCTCTTTTGGATCATTATGTTTGCATAATTGATTGTTTGGGTCGAGCTGGGTGCTTCAGTGAATTGGAAGTGCTCATAGATAAGATACCATATAGAGATGATCCAGTTTTGTGGGAGGTTATACTTAGTTCTTGCAGGGTCCATGCTAATGTGAGTTTAGCAAAAAAAGCAGCTGATGAACTTCTCCATCTGGACCCACAAAATTCAGCCCCTTATTTGCTTCTTGCCAACATCTACTGTTCATTAGGAAGATGGGATGAAGCAAGGGCAGTAAGAAACCAAATGAATGCTAACCAGATTGCCAAAGATCCAGGCTACAGTTGGATTGATATTAAGCACGAGATACAAACATGCCTTCATTATAATCCTGAGGTTGTCAAAGAGAGAATTGAAGTGTAGCAACCTGTTGAAAACAGAATGAGGTAACCTGTCCTTGGACAAATGGTGTTTTCCAAAGATTTAGCTGGCCAGTGGCCAAGAAGCATGAGATGATTAGCTCAGATGCATTCTTGCAGACATCTGTGCAGAATCACACTGATTTGTATCCCAAGTAAATGAGTGTCCTGTGGAAATAATGATTAGATCAGATGCAGTCTTGCAGACATGCAGTGGTCAATTGCACTGATCTCTATTGCCTTATCCAGAATTACCTCTATGGGAAAACAAAAGGCACAGTTGGGTATGCAGCTATTCTCTGTTGACATTGGCAGACGACTTGTCTTCCTTTCTGTCATTTTGACCTCTTAGATACTATAGAAGCAAGTCATATTTTCATGCTTTTGTCAATCTGCGCTTTGATTATTGTTGTAAAGGTTTACTTGTGATAGCTGATGACCATTTTATTATCTCAAAAACATTTCAGCCTGGTGTGAAGGACAGCTTGATGAATAAAGCTATAGCAGCGCTTAGATCTGGTCACCTCAGTCTGAAGCTCAAAGAGACTTGTTTTTCAAATACTGAGAGAGTTTTTCAAATTCTGATATTGGAGGGATGCAGTCTTGTGGTGCAGCTGCACAAGAAATGTCTCTCATTATTCTGCCTGTGGATGAAAGAAGTGGAAAACATACCTCTGGTTGGGTTTAACTGACTCGACACTTAAATCAAGTCCTTAACCAAAGTTGAGGGCTCATGTCATAAACCCTTCCGGCAGGTACTACTTGTAGAGTTTTATCTTCGCTCTCACTCTCTGCTAGACCTTGTAGTGATAAGTGCTGTCTGTGAAATATGCCCTCTCTGTGGTTGTCGCTGTGACAATTGTATTGTTGCACTACAAACTAACATATTGCATAATAATAAGTAGGGTTTTAACTCTTATATGTCATTGCTTGACTCAAGAACATTGAGTTTGATGGTACTTTCAATTGTGGGTATTTTCATCTATCTTTCTCTGATTAGATTTGGTTTCATTTGCTTGAATCCTGGCTCACGAGAGCTGCTTCCCCACAACCTTGATGATGTAGAGCTTTTATCATCCAAATCCTGATTTGATGATCTTAAGTTTTAAAATTTGTGTGAATATAATTGTAAAAAGGGGGGGCGGGCTTTTGGGTGTGTCTACACAAGATTTAGGTGGTATCCACCAACTTTGATCTTGAAGAACTTGTTTATTTATTGCATTTACATTGATATTCTTGACAAACTTAGTTCCCCTGTTTTGAGAACTTATGACTAGAACAGGTCAAGTATTGCCCTTTCTAAATTGCCAGCCATTTTTTCTCCAGCACCATGATCCATCTTGATTTGTCCTCTCTGGGTTTTCCTTCCTGACATTCAAGTGCTGTGATTGGGCAGTAATTGATGAAACTTATAGGGGTCACTTTAGAGTATCATAAGAAAACATAAGAACTTTATGTGAAAAAGATGCTGGAAGGTATTAAGCATTTGAAGTCGGGTGCTGGCATCACAGCATACCCACAAAATGACTGTAACCTTGATGAGTATATCACAGTTGGATTGCCATCATACGAGATATAGTATATTAAAAAACACAATGTATTGAGGTAAAAATGAGTTCTGCTTGGACGGGAAATGAGATAGGAATCATTAATTTGAGATGTTTGAACATGTACAAGGACGATTCTGTATGCTTCCATGCATGTATCAGGTCCTTTAACTCTTTCATAATATATATTAGTCCTCCAAGTCTCCAATTTTGGAATCGTGTCTTTGATGAAGTTACAGAAGTTCATCAAGTTCTTTTACTAGTTCCTTTGGCTAAAGGCTTGTAAAAAGCTTTGACTTACCTTTTGTAACTTTCGTTTTAGTAGGTAATTAAGCTGTCCTTGACTTAGTTTTCGTTTTTAATGAACTTTGCAGGACTGACAGGCTGTGGCACACTTCCAGAACTAGGAAGAGCCACAGTCCTGGTAGCTTGAAGATCATCTTGATCCAACAAACTACTGAGGATGAATAAAAGATAATAGCCACAACAATGTCAAGTCATATTCTGCAGTAGAACAGTCATGCCGTACAAAAATTATTCATCTTCAATTTTAGTTCTAATTTCTATTCGGAAAATTGTATATCTCATCCCTGGTAAATTCTTCCTTTCTATTTGAAACTATGACTTAATGGAAGGAAGCCCTTTTGGTTCTTCCAAAATCAATAACTCTGACATCATCCTCAATACATCACCTTCGAGAATTCACCATGATGAAATATTATTCTGTCAAAAAGTAAGCCTTTATCCAGTCACCCTGAAGCTCCTTCTGATCTCAAAAACCGCATGATCTGATGGCTTTGAGCATCCACTGATTTCCAGGACAAGTAATGAGAGGATTTAGTTTGATGGCATTTGATGGACTGGTCGATACGATACAGCATGGAGGGAGGGCGAAGCAGGAATCTTGCCATGCCTCACATTTCAGTCAATGGAGTTGCTTGAGGTTAATTACAAGGCATTTGGTGCTACAGCGCTCTGCCTCATCCAGCACTGCTACCTCCTTTTTCAATGAGACTGACTGCCGTGGTAATGGATTTTCTAGTTGCATCATTCTCCCTTAGTTTTGCTCTCCTTACGTCTTCATTTCCTCCCCTCCCTCAATAAAGAAATAATGACTCTTTGGATGAAGAGACCTTGTGTCACGCCCCGAACCTCGAGCACACACACATCCCTCGGTAGTTGATAGAATTTTGCGACGTTCTCAGGACTTGTCGCCGACCCTTTTCATTTTATTGCACATGCGGAAGCGAAGTCACTAATCCCCTAACAATAACAAACATGGGATAGAAAAGTAGGACAACAATTTCATTACAAGCCACACTTTCATAAACAAGTCAGTTTATAAAACATAGTCCATCTCTAAGGTCCAAGTACAAGAGACCTATCTCCAACAAGAACTACTGAGCCACTTATGCTCCTGACCCTTCCGCTTCAAGTTTCGGGTTCTTCACACAAGGGACCTGAAAATGGTTATTCAATAACCAGTGAGATATAAATCTCAGCGAGTTACACCCTTAAGCCCCGGTTAGTACACCAACTCAACCCAGGGTATCTATCCAGAACTACCCAACCACAAGCAACAACCAATAGTCAACAACGAACAAACAACAATCGATTCACATACAACCTCACCTGGTATGTCATACCCTGCACGATATCACTCAGCATAATACACATAAAGCACATGACCATTAGATGATACAGTTCATCAATCACACACGAGTCGCATAATAAGCGATCTCACCTGGCCATTGCCACACCCTGCACATTATCGAATCATGTGTGCATATCATAAACGATGTGATTCACTCATGCATATAATTAATGCATATAACAATTTTACACATCAATGCATCAATTCAGATCGAGTCATCGATCAATCGACTCAATCGATTTCATGTCAATCCGACCATTCCCCGGTCGTCTCCCTTATTCAGTCTCAAATCTTACTCACGGCTCCACGAGCACGGTCTACCAAATTTCTTGGCAACAATTTACGATCCAAAGGACACAACCTATATTTAGGTGGCAAATTACGGCCCAGTGGGCGCGACCTTTAATAGGTGGCAGGTTACGGCCTTATCAGGCGCGACCCTTATTGGGTGGCAATTTACGGCCCAACGGGCGCAACCTCTATCAGGTGGCAATTTACGACCTCAAAGGCGTGACCTTTAATAGGTGGCGAATTACGGCCCAACGGGCGCGACCGATTCCAAATTCGGTGGCAGAACTCAGCCCCACTAGCATAATTTAGGTTAAGTGGTCATCACGGCCCCACTAACTTTAACAGCCCACAAATCCATTTTGGCATTGTAAACCGACGCCCGGTATTTTCTAATTAAAAATACCTATATATCACAATCATCACACAATTACACAAATCATCACTCAATTCATGCAGATGCCCATGCATTTACACATCCATTCACTTTATAAAATCAACACACATGAATTTAGACAACTTTTCTCATTCTGGATGAACAGTGCACGTGAACAGTGCACATGAACAGTACTCGTGAACAATGCACGTGAACAGTATTTTGTGAATAGTGTCGCGTGAACAGTAAATTTCCAGAATTCAATAAACAATAAATTATATTAAGAAATTAACCAAAACATTGATTAAAGCAAACAATCGATCAATTAAAGCTAAACATGCTTAATTAACCACATAAGTCATATTAAGCAAATAAAATAAAATTAAACTAAATTAATCTAATCCATCCATTTAACCACCTATCTTAGGACTAATACAACTTAATTAAATCACTTAAAATATAATTAAATCTAACTAAACCAACCCTAAGCAAGTTTAGGCACTAATCGAAGGATTAGGAGCTAAACTCACCCGTTAAGCGGGCCGAAGACACCGACGCGGCGGCGACGACGGTGGCTACGCACCGGAACCTCTACCACAACAATCCAAGGCGGTCCCAAGCTCAACACAGCAACCACAGCTCGGACTCCCACTGAAAACGCTGAAAAACAGCCATGCCGAA
Source organism: Eucalyptus cloeziana (assembly GCA_014182715.1). Taxonomy (NCBI): domain Eukaryota; kingdom Viridiplantae; phylum Streptophyta; class Magnoliopsida; order Myrtales; family Myrtaceae; genus Eucalyptus; species Eucalyptus cloeziana. Next base: position 21,760,485 of record CM024638.1, read on the forward strand.
GGAGAAACTGAGTTGAACGGCTTGGCCGGAGCTCTGACGAAGGGGGTTGCCGACAACCGGCAGCACCAGGAGGTCTTGGGGGTCTTGCTGGAGGTTAGGATGGGCGGAGGAACGGCTAGAATGGAAGAAAAATGGCCGAAAACTCGAAACAGTGCAGGCTGCAGGCGGACCGACGGACCGGCGACCGGCGGCTTGCGACGGCCGTACAGGACGGACAGCAGCTCCGCTCGGGACGAAATTGGTCTCGTTGGAACGTTCTGTCTCTCCCGGTCATGGTGATAGGTGGCTCGTTATGTGATTCAACCGGGAAGACCACTTTTGACTCGATTCTTCACCGAAGGGTCGGTGGAGCTTAAAGCGGAAGAGAGGGAGAACGAGGGAGAGAGATGGTCGACCGGTTTGGGGCTGAAGAGGAGGAGAGAGAGTGATGGGAGAGCTGCCATCAAGGCCTCATTAAGGCCATTCAATGCTTGCTCCACTTCCCCATGCACATCACCTCCTCTTTCTCTCTCTTGCTTTGCCCTTATCCACAAGCTTTTAGGGGCAATTTGGTCATTTCCACCTTGCACAAATTACCAATCTATCCTTGGGCTGAAATTGGTGGATGGGCCTAAGAAATGGGCTTGGCCATGAATAGGAGTGGGCTTGGGAATTTATTGGGCTTTGAAATGGTTAAGGCTTGGCCCATGGGCTTAGAAGATGAATAGTTGGTTTGGCCCAATGGGCTCACTTGCTTGTTTTGGGCCCATCATGGGCTGTCCCACCTTGGGCCTAAGGCCCACACTAGCTTGGCCCAACCCACGTCCTCACGGGCTTGCTTCCTCGGTCTGAAAATCCCTTTTTTTCAATTGCTCGGCTTAACTAGCACTGTCGACTGTTTGAAGCAACTTCATCTAACGTACATCCCGAACATTCCCAATAATTTGAAGTCCAGTCCTAAGTTCTCTTGCCATGTCAATTTCGCCCTAATGTCATTTTGGTTATAACTCAGACTGACGGGCGGCTCAGAGAATTCACACGTAACCGACTCGTGCCAAACCACGTTCAAGACATCTCGACGCATGGACGTCCTTGACTGCATGAAATTACGGAGGATAGATTCTTATTTCAAAGTACACGATCACTAAGGATCGACATAGGGTCATTCGCGGGTTCGATAACGGTAAACAGAATCACCCGTCGTTCCATTATGTTCTGTCCACGAATCGACTTCTAGTCATCCGTAGAATCGGCCTGCCTATCTACAGGATCATCCTCACGCAAGTCTCACGGTCAAGTCGTTTTCCCATGTCGAGTTCTTTAGTCGTACGGTTTCCGTCCTCATTAGCCTTTCCTCTCAAGGTCAGTATCTCAAGATTGATCAATTCCGAGTGAGATCAACCAACAATGCATTGATGAAATTCACATTCATTCATCCCTTATAAGGCTCGAATTTCAGGATGTCACACCTTATTTATTTCAAGAGTAAAGTTTAGTCCTCTCCATTGCAGTGTCAGTTATGAATCAGGTACATTAAAGAATATTCTAGAGGGATTTCTATAACGATAAATCTTAAGAGTCTGGCTGAGGAACTCAACTGAATGCTTTCACTCATGCACAGGACTTGATTAACCTAAGTCAAACGGGTTGGTGAACCTTGCCAACAACTTATTTGAATCAACCCCTGTGGTTCAACCACCAATTTGGATCTATGATTCTGAAGTCACTGTTCCTGAAACTATTTAGTTTTTCGTCATTCTATGACGCTAGATGTGTTGAGCCTTGGAACACATCGCTCGTTATGGTGTATGAATTGTGAACATATATTTCATGCTTGTTTTTTTTTTTTTTTTTAAGTTCTGACTTACCTTTCACCCTAGGCTTATATCTAATGACACCATCTCTGTTTCTTAAGCTACTGTTTTCCATCCTAATCTGCCATCATGCACAATGTCCACAAGAGGCCAAGTCTATTCATTTCACTGATCTTTCATGTTATATCTGAAGATGTCGAACAACAATAGTGAATCTTCTTCAAGTTGGTAAAGAATGTTGGTTCTGACGAATCACCCATGCATGAGAGCAATAACGTTCCCTCCAGTCACTGTGGCTGAGGTTTCAGCTAATGAAAAAGCTTTTCTCAATTGCTGTCATATGTCCCTTGGATAAGCTCATCTTTGCCTCTGAACGCAATCTCATTTACAATCTGTAGGCACAACCTCTTCCCCCGCCCCCCTCTTTCGGTTATAAGCCTTTCACTCAGGCAAGCTTAGTTTGCTTGAGGAAAACGACAAGGTATTTTATGTGGTGGATGCACTACGCAATAGTGATGATATGGCGCATCCAATCAATAACCATTACACGAGTGTTTTGAATGTCATCTTTCTTAGTGCCATCTATGTGCACATCTCACTTTTGATGGTTGGTTATATCATGGGAAAAATCATCCAAAAGTCCTAAACTTATTATTTTTTTCGTCAATTCAATATTAAATCTTTCAATTTTATCAATTGAATCGTAAACATTTTTACATTTTACAAATTGAGTCTATTTGACCCACTTTGGTTGGAATTTACTAATGTGAACGTTGGTCATCCTATATGGCACAACCACGCCAGCGAAGTTGTGATGCCCTCACTTGGCTTGGATCTGGCGAGGCGTCTAGGGGAGGGCTCGTGTGACCTAGATATGGTTGGCGAGGGTCACCAAGCCCTCTTCGACAAACTATGGGGGCTGCAAGCCCTTGTTGGCTAACTAACGCCAACACTAGCACGTGACAAAACACGACCCATCATTTTTCAAAAAATGGAGAATTATGACATATTAGGACACGTTTTATATTAAATATATATTTTTATATAAACATGATAAATTTTCAATTTTATGATTATTTCAATCAAATTAATTTGATTTAAATTCACAAATAAATAATAGTAGAAAAAGAGTTTAGAATGAATTTACACTAAAAATCAAGGGAAGAGAGAGCCAAAAAGAAGAAGACTAAGTTTTCTTTTTCCCCCTTTATTAATTTTATTAATTTTTATTTTTTTACACATTTACATTTTGATCCGTTATTTATTGAAATTTTTTAAAATTGATCCCATGCGTGTCGGAATTCTGGACTCGTGTGTTGAAGCATGTTAGGAGAGTTGATCACGTGTCAAATTTTTTCAGTACCTGTTGATTACGTGTTGGACATATATTGGAGTGTCGCACATGACACAAAGACTCCCGAAGAGTGTCGGTGCTTCCTAACTTATCGGCTATCAATCCAAAAATGAAAAGAAAAGAAAGAAAAAAGAAAAAGAACTCAAAATATTATTAAAAAATATTTACATTAGCGCCAACCATGCCATATGGGACAGACGACATCTACGTCATTAATTTTTTGCCAAAATTGACCAAATAGAAATTGGTAAAGTATGAAAATGTTTATGACTCAATTAGGAAAATTGAAAGATGTAGGACTAAATTGGTAAATATGCAATAGGTTTAGGATACAATGTGGTTGGATGATCCAACCATCACACGCATATTTTGAATGTCATCTTACTTGGCACCATTTATGTGTGCATCTTAGTTTGAATGGTTGGTTATAACAAACGTTAATTGTCACCTGATGTGTCTACCGCATAAAATACCTCCCAAACCCTACAAGATACCCACACCTTCATTCATGTTTCTGTAGGCACAAGTCCATGTACTTGTTGGAAGACACTGTTTATTTCTTTATATTCTCCTTTAAAAATCTTTTTTCCCATTCATCGTATATTCTTAGATTAAATTTTCTTTAAGTTCTCAAGAAGCCAAAGAAAACGAAAATTTCAAATATCATTTGGGGCAAAAGAGGTTGTAAACCGTACGTAGATTAGCAGATAATATAACTAGAGACTTAACAGAGATCTCTAGCGGCTGCCATCTTTAATTGTTGGGACATGGTCTAACCTTGGAAGATATGGTATGGACAGACAAGGTAAAATGTAAGGATAAATTTCACTGAATGTCCTCGAACTTTGCTGCGTTTGCAATCAAGTCACTGAACAAACGAACTAAACTTGCAATTTTTGGGCAATTGATGAACCTTGCCAGGATTCAACCGATTCCTCGACGATATGCTGACATTGTTCCATGTGGCGGTGCTAAGTGAAACCACCGTCCGCTTGGCCTACGCAAGTGCCACCTGGTTGCGCTGCCAGCACCTGTCGAAAAATTAATCGAAATTCTGTCAAAGCGCTTCAATTACGAACACACAAAAATTAAACGGAAACTACAGAGCTCGAGCCTCACCAGCCCGAGCCTTGGGCAAGCTCCATCTCGCCGGATCCTAACGAGGTGGAGGCTTGTTGGCCTCCGACGAGCTAGCGAGGTCAAGTCTTGTCGGTCCGCACTTGTGGCCAGTCACCAACCGTTGCCGAGGCTTGGCAGCTAGTGGAGGAGGAAAAATTTAAAAGAATAAATTAAATTAAAAAATTAAAAAATGGAGATGAGTAATTCCGAAAAGAGTTTTCACATCTTTAGACTTAGGAATATTCTTTCCTAATTTTATGCATAAATATTTTTGTTGACCAAAAAATGTTTTTGATTGACAAGATATTTTTGGCGAACCAAACGGGCAAAAGTCCAAGAGATTAAATTTTGAATTTTTTTTTTACTCAAACAAACACACCGTTAATTGTAAATTGGTTGATGTACATCACTTGAACGAAAGAATACACTGTTGTAGTTCTTGATTATGTACTTGGTTTACATGTGAAAATAGATTCTAAAGATGAAGGAACCTTTTTTTTTTTTTTTTTTTTTTTTTGGTTGGTGTAAAAGGAACCCTCGTTAATGTGCCGTCAAAATAATGCTTGAATATCAAGATGAAAGGAAATTGTTTGCATATAAGTAATATTTGGTTAAAAAAGTGGATAATAATATGTCATAGGTGTTAAAGGCATAATAAATTGGTTTATTCTTTGATAGGGAGTATGAAATCAATTTATTACTTTGACATTAAGTCATCCTTGCGAAATTGCAAGAGAGGATCCCAATTTAAGCTTATCAACATATTTAATCAAGTCCATGTTCCTAGAAAAATCTAACCAAATGAATTCGGAGTTATCTAGTTGAAGAACTGCTCATTCCTTATCATTTGCTTAAGAGTTAATATAATGTAAAGCCTCAAATTGGTACACTTATAATAAATTTAACCCAAATTAATTTTTTGATCATAAAAAGCTCCCAAACCAATATACTCGTGACAAATTTTCTTCAAACTAATTTTTTTTCCATCGAAAATCTCAAATTGATATTTTTGTAATAAATTTACCTTCAGTTAGTTTTCATTAAATTTGATTAATACCACAAAAATAAAAACTAGTAAATGAAAAGTAAACCTCAAACTAATAACCTCTTAACTGCCACATATCATCTAACTCAGTAATTTGAATTTAGGGCTAATATCATGAAAACCCAAACTGAAACATGTATAACAAATTTACCCAAAACTAATTTTTTGATTACGAAAAGTCCCAAACGGATACACTTATAACAAATTTACCCTAAATGATCACAAAAAAACTCTAAACCAATACATTTGTGACAAATTTATCCCAAACTCCATTAAATTATATTAATACCACAAAAAAAAAAAACTAGAAAACTAATACAATTGTAACAAACGGAGAGTAAAATCCCAAATCAATACATCAGTCAATTGTCACTTGTCATCTAATTTAGCAATTTGATGGTAAAATTTAACAAAAATTAATAGAGAGTAAAATTATTACAAGTGTATCAGTTTTTGGTAAATTTTTTAAAGGTATACCAATTTGAAGTTTTTATTGGTAAAAAAATTAGTTTGGTATAAATTTGTTATAAATGTATCTGTTTGAGGTTTTACGTGGTATTAATCCTAAAATTTTAATGGTAGAATTTAACAAAAATTAACAAAAGATTAATATGTCATAAATATACTAGTTTAGAGTTTTTGGTGGCAAAAAAATAGTTTCAAATAAATTTGTTATAGGTGTATTGATTTGAGGTTTTTCACAATAGTAGCTTTTTACTTAATATGAAACTTTATTTTACCAACACTTCTACACTTGCACATCAACAGGCTTTATGTTATCACCCAACAGTGTGCTCTGTTTTGGGCTGACTACGAAAAGTAGCTCGCTCTTTGTGATTCGCGGATGATGACAAGATGGTGCATATATAGTTCATAGACTATAGTTTGGCTTTGGAAATGGGCTTAAGAGAAATGCAAGGGTCTTTTCTATAAATGGCTTTGGAGAAATATACAAAATACGACTGGTAAAAAAGTGTTTTGTAAAGCAAGATGGTTCAGATTGTAGAAGCGTGCCACCAGGACAGGACCACATTCTAAGATCCTGCCACGGTATTGACACGACCTTCATCAACCTCAATGCGAGACCCTGCAGAATTTATGCCTCACAGTCTCCTTGGAAACCTCAAAATTACGAATTCCCAAGCTCCCATGAAACACCAACTCTTGCCTGTATAAATCTCCCAGTACACACCGAACACCTCGTCACCAGTCATTCCCAAAAACAAGTAAAAACCTTACAAGAACCCTCAAAACTCTTCTCTACTTGACAGTTCTCAGTTATGAAGTGCCTGTTTTTCTCGGCCTTGTTCCTCTTTTCCCTTCTCATCTCGGCCGGGGCCACCATCCCATGCAACACAGTCACTGCCAAGGCAGCTCCTTGCGTGACTTTCGCCATGGGAAAGGCTCCGAAGGTGCCTTCTGTTTGCTGCAGCGGCCTGCAACAGCTCGCCCGGAGTGTCCGGTCGGTCAACGACAAGAAAGACATTTGCCGATGCTTGAAGGCCGGCACCAAGTCCATTCGGGGGTTGCAGGACAAGTTCCTGAAACAGATCCCTACAGCTTGCCACATCAATGTTGGGTTCCCTGTTTCAGCCAATGTCAACTGTGAAAAGTAAGTGATCCTGCTTTCTCTCATTGGTATGACCCTGAAATTGCAACAATGTGTTTCCAGGGATTCGATCATAAAGAAGCGAACTTGATCCTTTGCAAAATTTGGCTATGGACTCCTGAAATTCTTGATGCAGATCTAGTCCAATCTTGTCATCGCCGAATATATGAAGAACATGACTGATGTTGGGGCGGACACTTTGATTTTGCAGGATTCACTGAGCTGTATGGAGATGATGCAGTGACCATAGTTATGTGATGGAGACCTAAGAGAATAAAACCGATCGGCCTATGATGCGTCGGATTCAGTAGTCTGGCCTTGATTGTTGTAATCAGAGTGGTCAATTGATTTCAATAAATCAATTGAATTTGCCATTTCATCTTTCAGTTGTGAAGCATTATGGCTTAAACCCGGGCAGATAATTAAGCAAATTATTATGGTTGAACGTCCTCCCTCGGATTTCTAACAAATTCACCAGCTCCCCCTTCTCTCGCACTGTCCCAGATTCCGACACTGCGCCAATGAACTCGATTTACCTAGCAAACTACCGAGCAGCATCTGAATATGAATATGAGCATCTTGGACTCACGTAATCTAAAATCCCACATGTCTATATAATTACTCAATGCAAGATCAACTGGCATGCCCAAAACATTTCCATGTTGATGATCTCGCAGTAATCCGAAACTTCATCTTGCTGGTGAATCAATCAGTGGAGCAAATGAAACAGAACAAAAGAAGCATGAAGCACTTAACTTGGTGCAGGAAAGGGATAGGTTTATGTATCTGTGCCTGTCTGTACTTCCATCTATTCTGAGCATATCAGTATGCCCTCTCACTTGAGCTAGGAGATCCTCGTGCTAATGCAACAACGATGAACAACTCTGGATTTAATATTTTGTGCACCGCACCCTGCTCTTCTCGAGCCGGTTGAATCCACCCAATTTGAAAAGATTTATTTTAATCAGGAGACCAATTAGCATGTCCACACAACTGCCGTCAATGAACATAGGATTTATTTTGGTTTCTAACTTGCCGGGACTAAACCTGAATGCATCTGGCCACTCCTAGAGCATACCTTACTCCAAATTCGAAAAGTTTCTGAGTGCATCTGCCCTTGTAGTTTAACATTCCTTGTTCGAACGGACAGTGATGAATGTCATGAGGAACCCCCTTTTACCCTTCTTCAGGATATGCACGCAGGCAGATAAATTGTCGACACCACTGGGGACTGTTATTCCCCACACTTTGAGATTTCGAGGGCGCCGTACTTGACACCGCCTCGTCGCAGTTCTGCGAAATTATCTTTTGATTTCGTTCGCTTTGACTTCAAACCATCACCGGGACGAAAATTTCTCCAGGACAAGTTGTAATTACATCATTGCTTGAAAAGGTTTTTGTCGATGATCGCATGCCAAGATTGCATGGATTACGGTCCTCAAGAATTCTAGCAGCTTGTTGTGCTGTGTAGACGAAGTTTGCATGAAAAGGGGGTCGGTGCACGTTGTGAGCAATAGAGCTCTGATTATTTGAGAATTGAATTTTAATTAGCATTTTCATATGCTTATTAACATGATTAGTTTTACCTAGGCTAATAATCCTTGCCATTTTGAGGAACCCTTTAGTCATAGATGTCAAAGCCCAGTTTTTTTTTTTTTTTTTTTTTTTTTTTTTTTTTTTTTTTTTTAATTTTATTGAAATGAGTGGAAATGATCCATATCCTATTATAGGATTAAGCCGGCAATAAGGGAGGGAATTTCTAATGTGCATCAATGTACGGTATGATCTCTTTTTTTGTCATTCTTTTACACTGCTTATGTCGCATAAAATTTTACAACTTTATTTATTTATTTAACTAATCTAGATGTGCTTTGCTTTGCTTTGTCAGCTCACTTTCTCCCTTGGTATACTATCGAGCTTTTCGACATTGAAATTTTTTTATTCTTGGTGAAGAAATTACATGTACATATAGCACTCAACACCATGGAAAGAAGCACTTAGTCACCTCCACGTTCAACTTATTCATTCGAAATCCTCGCTCATCAAAATTCTCTTCTTTCGATTTAGTTAAGTTTGAGGGTGGTCAAATCGTGACATCTTTTCACTGAACGTGGTCTACCGTACAAGATTTTTGTATTTTCTTAGTCAACCAAAGTCGATTAGCTTGAATTGACATGTATATTCTGTGCTATTTCATCAGGTTGGAAGCTGGTCGCCAGTAGTGATCGTCCACTTCAATTGTATTGTCCATCATGAGGTCCAACCGGGCGCTTGTTTTCTTTGTAGCAGCGTCAAAATTAAATCATGACTCGACTTAAAATATAAGAGAATGAAGAACGTGTTTCCTTTTATAAACTCGATCCTACGTGGGAGCAAGTTTGGCAATCTACATCATACCTTTCTTCAAATCAGGACATCTTGAGAATTAGTCAATGGTCTTTTGTTGCGTAGAGCTTGTCTATCTCATAAGCTAAAACATATTGGCACAAGCCTTTCTCAAAAATAGAAAATCTAGTTTGTAAGGTAATTTTAGGTCCATATTATGAAATTGACGGACATTTTATTGAAATTGTGCGCGCGTGTGTATTACCATACCACAAGACATCGTTGTTGTCATCAATATAAGCTGCCCTCCCCTCTCTCTCTCTCTCTCTCTCTCTCTCTCTCTTATACCAAGTCATTGTTGTCTTTTCCCATCACGATCTTCTCTCTCTCTCTCTCCTTTACCAATGAGTCATCGTTGTCTATTCCCATCATGATCTTCTCTCTCACGCTCTCTCTCTCTCTCTCCTTTACCAACGAGTCATCGTTGTCTATTACCATCATGATCTTCTCTCTCTCTCTCTCTCTCTCTCTCTCTCTCTCTCTCTCTCGTTTTCTCTCCCGTTTTACTATGCCAACAAGTCATCGTTGTCTATTCCCATCACTATCCTTATCAATGTCGATCGCCACTTCTACGGCTTCCATTCACAGTTGTCCTTCCTCTCTCTTTGGGGCATACCTTAGCCTAAGCCACCATGCCTCTATACGACAGTCAAGCAACCCAACAAGTACACCTTCTTTCTCTACCTTTGATCAAAGTCGAGGTTTATTAAAAGAAACCCCTAGCCAACGTTATCAAGGTCAATTTGAGGTTGTTTTTGCTCAACATCCAACGGCTCTTCGTCGTGGTAGAATTGCATCATACAGAAGAGGGTAATGGTTAGACCTGATCATTTCATCGACAGCCCATTACATTGGCCGAGGCCCAAACAAGCTAGGTTGGCATAAAGGGCAAATTGGATGGGCTTGGGCACAACTTGTCCACCTTAACATGCTAGGGCCCACCCAAGCCTACCTATTGAGGTGAGAATTGGGTTCTTTCTAGGTATTTACTTGACAAGTGACGCGAATTTCACATAGCATCATGTGGAAACAGGATATGGGTCTACGGCTGGGTATAGGTCCATCCTTTCGGGGCCAGCAACCTTTGCTTGCCATGCATCTCGACTCTTGGAATGTCGCATGAAACTCATTTCATCTAAAGACCGAGGTGTTATAAATTACCAGGTGCATCATACTGATTACATCCAGTAAATTAGTAACGAGTGTTTGAACATTTAAAAGACCGGGTTTTATAAGGAATTCACCCAAATTAAAGACCAAGATGCTCACTTGTGTTGGCATATCATAATCATGTTTGTAGTTCGTGTCGGCTTAAAATATCTCAATTTTGATTGTACACACCTAATAATTAATTCGAGATAAAAACACATATATTCATGCTAATATGCAAAGTTGGGTTCGTTTTATTGTGTCATATTTGCATTTTCTTTTTGTAATTCATGTTTTATCTCGTGTGGTGCAAAAGGATTGGTGCAACATTGTCAATCCTAATCGTAGTGCCGCCATCTCTATCTTATGCATCCACTCTAGTAAATCTTGGGCTAGCATCACGTCATTAATTTCTTTTTCTTTATTCTAATTTAGGGGACCCAAGACAATGGATATACAATAATTGTGGCGAGGAGTGACATACAATTGGTTTTTTGAAATTAATGTTGAGGAATCCATCGGAGAAAATGATGGGCGGAAACGTGAGGGTGTGGCGAGAATGCCAATGTTGACTTGTTCGTGGTACTTCCGGAGGCTGCTGAACTCATCCTTGATAGATGAATAATGCCTAACTTTCGTGGATATAACATTTTCATTAAGACTATTCTAAAAGATTTTTATATTTTATACCATTTTTCTTTATCAGTAGCTTAAAACTATATTGATAAAAAAGAAATGTCAATGGTTAAGGTAGAAACACTAAGGAATGATTCTACACTTGTATCGATAAAAGTTATCAAGAGAATCATGATAGTAAACACTTTTAATTTGAAATTGACATGAATGGAATATTGAAAATTTCATCATATTAGTCAGAACTTGAACAACTTCAACAAATGGTATACTATATAAAATCATCAACTAGAAGAAGATGACATAACAAGGATTGTTTCTATGTAGAATTTTATGAATGAATGTCCTTCATGCACTTGTTAGGGCGCGCGTTTAGTAACCATTTTGTTTCGGGGAATAATTTTTGATAATAAATGATTTTTTTTTTTTGTTTCGTTCTCGAGAACAATTTCTTAGCAAAAGAATGTGTTTGGTAACTTACCAAAATTTATATTCTCGGGATAGAAATACGTTTGGTAAAATTCTTAGATTTTTTTATTTCTTTTAAATTTTAAATTCTTTTATTAATTTTTTTTTTTTTTTTTTTCTTTTTCTTTTCTCTTTGGCTGGTCGCCAGCCATCACCATGGCCGATAACCGGCTAGGTGACGTCTGGCATGCTCGCCAGAGGCCAGCTTGGCCTCGGCAAAGCTTGGCCTCACCCAAGCAGTGCGAGGTTAGCCTCGCCCTGGCCTGGCGAGGCCGGACCTCATGTCGATTGGGGAGGCCAAGCCTCGCTGTGGCTCGGCATCTCTGGGGGCTGACAACACTTCGGCAAGGTCGCTAGCCCTCGTCTGGCCAATCACCAGCGCTGGCCATGGCCAAGGCCGGCGACTGACGACCGGCGAAAGGAAGAAGAAAAAGAAAAGAGAAGAGAAAGAAAAATTGATTCTAGAAATTGTTCTTGGAAACAAGATGTTACTTTTTTATACTTCTTGTTTCGTTCCAAACCTATTCCTAGAAACAAAAAAAAAAAAATAGATATTTCGTTCCCGGGAACAAAAGTTTTACCAAACACATTTCTATTCTTCTTTCGTTCCCTAGAACAAAAAAAAAATAGAAATTTTTGTTTCGGGAAACATAAATTATTTTTAACAAACAGGCCATATATGTACTTACTAAAGAATTTTTTATTTTCAAAATACCAATTATATATATTACAAGAACATTCGATCTTGAAAATAATAATATTTTCTTATTTGATTACTTCACAAGTGTCTCGATGCACTTAATCAAGAAAATCCCCTCACATATTATTATATTACATATATCTCTGCTATCTCCGTTGATATTCGTCTTATGTAATGCTTACGACAAATAAAGATGCTAGATCAAAAGCAGGCCATGGATAACATTAGTTTCTTTCTCAACTTGGAATCTACTCAAAGCGCCATGGGATCTCCAAAACGATCCCCCATATAAAGGCCAAAAAGTTTTTTTTTTTTTTTTTTTTTTTTTGCATTCTATAAAGTAATTCTAAGTTCTCATTTGAAGCAAATTGGAGGACCACCATGCTTTTTGCACAGAATCCAATGCCTAATTTTTATCCGGACCCAAATCTCAAATCATGTTAATCTATCCTCATGGTCATGGCAGTTCCCAATGTGTCTTTCATCTTCTCAATGAAAACCAATTTCATATTGTCTAATTTCCATAATCCTTAAATAGGATGGGGGTCCCTAGGAAGGATCTTCCTTAGTCGATACAACAGTAGATTGCAGGTCATGAGCACCCCATTTGATGGCCCTTTGTCTAGGACAAGTAGGGGCAATTTGTGGGTTGGTGGGAATGAAATTAATTATTAGAAAATCCCTTTTAATCATATAAAAAATTCATAAAGAACCCCACTAGTTATTCTCTCTTTAATTCCTCTCAAGAATAAGGGGGCTCCATCCAAAAGATCGGCAGAAGTTGCGGTAGATTCATGTGCTGTTTCACCCCCATGGCCAATCAAGCAAGCTCGTGCAAATCGTTTGATTTTTCTGTGCCCCCCATTAATGCCCGTTCATTGAGTCTAGCTGTTCTTTCCATGTTGGAGGGAAAAAAATTATAGTGATACAATGTACCTTTTATCTTTCATTTAAATATGCTAATTAATAAAAATTTATATGACGGCGAAGAGCGCAAGATTCGGAACTCAAAGATCTATGCCCTCTCGTTACTTAGATAGATTGAGGGGAGAGATGAAGATAACCCCCAATTTTGGACGCCAGTGGCTCGAATATGCTTAATATGTGCCTTAGCAATCGGTACGCCTTTCACGAGTAACTAAATATACTTTTAAAACTAGATGATCAAAGTTGCTCTATCTCATAATATTAAAATGCTTCGGCTGCACACTATTGTTCTAAATAATAATCTTGAAATGGTTCTTTTTTTCTTTTCTTTTCATCTTTCAAATGTCTTGAGAAACCCTCTTTAGTGTTTCTAGTTATCTTTACTGAAGGCGACTGGCCAGGGCGATCCAATGCTCACGGCCATCATATGGTTGGGCTTTAGACAATGCCTTTTGCCCAATTAGAGGACCTAAGTCCAAGGAAATTAATTTTAGGGTGCGCATGACAAAATTTTTGAAACGAAAATTGATTTTTGGCTAAAAATTGAGAATTTAAAAATTTTAGCTTTTGATTTCTTCTTTAAATCTATTTCTGGAATAAAAATTGTTCCAGAAATAGAAAAATCAAATTGCGTTACCAAACGGATTTCTATTCCAAACATGTTCCGAGGAACAGAAAAATAGAGAAATAGAAAAGTAGAAATTTTATCATGGGATCAAAATCCTTTTTTGCGTATCTCTCCATTGCAAATTAAACATAAATTGAGGTATTATATAGCATTGTGTCTAGAAAACATCAATATTTGATAAATTTCGTATCACCACGCCATTATGATGTAATGGTCTCGTGACACTAATTTCTTTAAACCAACGTCCTAACTCTAGGAGATTATAACCAATTTGATAACTCTAGGGGGATAGCTCAAATATAAGGTAACATAGGATAACATACATCGTGTTACGCATTTGGGGCACACTTTGAACTAGACATGACCAACGGGGGAGCCATATTATTGCGCCTTGAATCCTTGCCCATATCTACCCATGATTAAGAAATAAGGAGAATTACCAAAAAAAAAAAAAAACTCTAAATTTATTATAAATGTGCCAATTTAATCTTAAACATCTTTTTTCCCAATTGAATTATAAATCTTTTATATTTATACTAATTCAGTTTATCTGATAAATTTTGGCCAACTGACATAAACGTGGACACTAGTCCTCTTACATGGCGCTATTAGTGCTGACGTAGATAATTGTTGAAAATATTTGAATAGTTTTTTTTTTTTTGAATTTTTTTTCTCTTTCTCCTTTTTTCCTTCCATTATTTTTATTTCTCTAGCCAATCATCAGACCTCAATGACCAGCCAGAGGCAAGGGCTAGCGAGCCTTGCCCACCCCTGGTGAGGCTTGCCATTATCGGATTTATAAGTTTAGAACTGAATTGGTATAATTGCAATAAATTTAGAACTTTTCAGGTAATTTTTCCTTAAATAAATACATTAGTCTTTCTACAGATGATGATCATATTCAAGGTATGTTTCTTCTCCCCGAGTTCCGTGCAACATACGCTCCGGGCGCACCTTCGCGAGCTGCGGCTCATGTCTATCCGCTTCTACCGCGCTGGTTTTTCGATGACGTTTTACCGAAACAAAAAGATAATGTCATACTTTATGCATTAGATCGAGCGCCATTCAACTAAACGCAAACGTAAGAATTTAGAATGAGGCACGGATGTAATCGCCCGGAAGCCTTGGACCTTTACTTTGACTTGCAGCTTAATATGTAAAGCAGACGGAAGACGGATTAAACTATGCAGGACCATGGTGTGTTCGAAGACAAAAAGGACACGAGCAGGTGGCAAGCGGATCTCTGCCGTCCATGCGAGATCGAGTGCGACGGCCACGATGGGGCGTGACCGGTGGCATGCCGGTGGGCGGCTCACGTCGAGAGCCGTGGGATGGCTGGCCAAGTGTCCCGCGTGCGAATCGACTCTCTTGTGTCATCTGGACAGACTGGGGGGCTTATCATTTCATCGATTTAATTGTATACTATCGCAATTATTATTTTTCTGAAGGGTATTTTATTTGGGTTTAATCCGAATTGATTTTTTAAATTTCCGGGCATTCGTCAGCAGGCATGTTCGTGAGACCCTCTTAAGTCATGGTTCTGAGCTATTTTGTAGATTTTTTAATTCTCTGTGGGGGTTATTAAATTGGTGATGATTTGATGAATTTGTCATTGATTTTGAAGTATCCTAAAGAATGGGTCTGCTTCACATGGGACGGATTCTTCTCAAGATAGGACAAAATTATGCCTGTATAGTATATTTTTGCCGTGAGAGAATCCCAGTTCGTTTTGTTCTCTTGTGATGAGTTTGTGTGTATGTGTGTTGGCTCCATCATCTTCTCCTCCTTCTTCTTCTTTATTATTTCTTTTTGTTCTTTTATTTTTATTATCATTTTGGGGCATTTTGATAAGATGTGTTGGCTCGTCATGCAGGAACGTGGGGCAAGTGTTGTCTAGAGGGAGGCCAATCAATCGTCTCAGGACTTAACTTTTGGGTGGTTTCGTTTTTTCTTTTTTATAAAAAATATATTCGGACGGGCCATCCAAAATCTCAGTGATTTGAATTAAAAAAAGAGAACCCATAAAAAATTTGGGTGCATAGAAATCGGTCATTACAGAAGGTGCACATTAAAAAGCCACAAAAAAGAAGGGAAAGGAAGACAAACAATCAGACTATGTAGGGGACCAATTTGGTGTGTTATTTAAATTGAGCTCCCCTTGTAACCAAAAAGAGAGAGATTCAACAGCAAAAGTACAACAAAAAAAGAGAGATTTAACAGCAAAAGTATATTGTAAGTGTCAAAATTTCACACAGATGGACACTTAAAAACCAAAACTTTCAAAAGGTACACAAATATATCACTTTTTTTTTAAAATTGGACACTAAAGTGCTAACTTCAGCAAAGGTAACCAAAAATCCAACGTGACATTATTTTAAAAATAAATGTGGTCTACTTGACTCGCCGGAGTTGACAACTCAGCAATTAATGTGCAAAACAATGTTGATTTACCCTCAAATCTGATTTTCAATATAAATATTGATTAAATAAAATTAAAAAATAAATTTGAAAAGGGTTGGGGCAGGTAGCATTCATGCCCTCGTCAACAATTGGTGAGGGTAGCCGGTCATTGGTCGAGGCCTAGCGACCCCAGTCGACCCTCGCCCCATTGTCGTCAACCCTTTCTGGTGATGGTATGACGGCTGTGGAGGTCCTCGCTAAATGCTACCTCCCTTTTATTAAAAAAAAAAAATTATTATTTTAATTTAATTTATATTTATATTTATATTAAAAAAATCAAATTTGTGGGCAAAACAATGTCGTTTTAGGCTTATCTAGCCACGTCAGCGCCACGTGGATAATTCTTTTTAAAAGAATTGCCACGTTAGAAAAAAAAATTGCTGGAAAAAATCGTATCAATAATTTTGTTGGAAATTCTCACCATTGACACCTAAGTATTATTTTCTTCTTCAATTTTGACACTTAAGTATACGTTTTGAAAGTTTTTACTCTTAAATGTCCACATATGCCAAGTTTTAACACTTGGAGTGTCCAGCACTTGAGATTGAACTTATTTTGCTAAATGTATACAGGGGAGAAGCTTCCGTCAAGATGGTTAAGTGACTTTGCTTCCAAGTGGTTTGGAGTCCCCCTTGATCACCTGTTCGATCCTCCAGTCACTCCTCAATCTCAAAAAATACTAAATGTCTGTGGCGTAGGTTTGAGTTGTGTAGCAAGCGTAGGGATTGCTCTTATTACTACAATTAGCATCCGATGGTGCGATGGTGATAGGCTCACTCAAAATGAGCAGTAATTATGCCTCAACCTAATAATCCTATGTTGGTGTGGAATTTTTGTGTTAACAGTCATCTTTCACAACTTTTTGACTTATCGAAATGGGGGAACTAACTTTTAAAGCGGCTTCTTTCCGACCCTTTTCTATAAAAGGAATTTTGGGGGCGTGACTTGATTTAGGTTCTTCGCATTAGCTTTTTTTTGCATGGCTGATTTTGAGATGCATCGGCTTTGGCGTGATCATTCCGGCCTTTCTCCTGACAAATTTCTTTAATTATTTATCAAGTAGTCGGCATATAAATGTCGAGCTACATACTTTGAACTTTCATCATATGATAAGTTTACGTGTGAGGGTGAATGGTAAAAGCTAAACCATAATATTGAACCTTATTAATTATCTCACAACCTAAGTTTCCTGAAAATACTGCGAGTCTTCCTTCTTTTCTACATCTAGAAGTAAAAAGAAATTACTTCTAGCAACAAATATTGGATTTACATTCTACAATCTTTTCGTAATCTTACTAGCTTGTAGATGAAGAGGAATGTTATATGAGATGAAAAAAGGGGATAATGTTGCTGGAAAAGGATTCTCGTTTTGTTTATTGTTGTGATTAGTTACAAATAAAGAAAAAAGAGTTCAATAAGCAAAAAAGGAGCCATGAAAATTTGCGTAATTCTGAGATCATCTAACTATCATTTTTTGGGAGAAAGTATGTCGACAACAAGTAAACGTGCATCGGGCACACTGTGGGTGTTTAAAAGTTCGATAATGTAGTGCAACTGAGCCGGCGTCCTAAAAGTATTTTGTAACATTATATCTTCATTTATCAATAGTGTTATCTGTCCGAATCTGTCTAGTCACTACAGTCCCTCATTGTCGGGATTGAATGTCTTATGGAGTTAGCTTCATCAAATTTACTGCGGTTGGACTCGACCCCGAAAGAAACTTCCCGAGATACAACCTCTTTGTCCTTTTATATTTCCCCTTTTGGGTGCTAGGCCAACCATAATGAGCGGGAGTCCTCCAAAGATGCAATTTGGTGCTGAGGGAATGCAAAGGACTTTCCCTATCATAGCCTAGAAAAGTGCAGGGGGTGAATTGAAGCCCCACATTGAGCATAAAAAGATAGAGTTAACTTGCTTATAGCCGAGGTCGGCAGTTCCTAACATTGACATTGCAGTGCTGAGCTCAATAAGATTTTGGCTCGTTTTGTCTTAGGAAAAGTGTCAAAAAAGTCATAAATTTATTGTATTGGTATTAATTTAATTGGTGTTAATTTAGTTGTCAAAAAATTCATAAATCTATTGTATTGGTATTAATTTAATTGGTGTTAATTTAGTCATAAACTTTTATTGTGCCAATTTAATCCTAAAAATTTTAATAGAGTCAATTCAGTCCTAAATCTTTCGAGTAAGTGCCAATTCAACTCTAAACCTTATGAATTGGTGTCAATTCAGTCACCTCAGCTAATTTTAGTTTGATATTGCCGACGTAGACGTTGGCCTATTTATGCAACATTACCAACGCTGATGTAGACAATTTTTAATGATTTTTTTTTATTTTTTATTATTTTTCTAATTTTTTTCTTTATATTTTTTTCTCTTCTTTCTTCTTTTTCCTTTTGCCAATGATCGACCATCAACCATGGTCGAGCGGATTGGCCTTGCCTGGCCATGGTGAGGCCAAGCCTTGACGAGAGTCATCCTCGCCAGATTTGGCTTGGGTGACCTCACCAAGCATTGCCTTCACTTGAGCAATGCCCAACGAGGCCACCTTGGCCTAGGCATAGGCCGGTCTCATTGAGCCTGCCCTCTCCTAAGCTAGATTTGAGGAGGCCAACCCTCACCAAGGCATGGCCTCACCATGACTAGATGAGGCCATCGCCTATGACCGGTCAATGGCAGAATAAAGAAGAAAAAAAAGAAAGGAGAGAAAAAAAAATTAGAAAAAAAAATCAAAAAATTATTATAATATTATTAAAATTATCCACGTTAGCGCCGGCAGTGCCACGTAAGCCGACTGGCATCTACGTCAGCAATATTCAACCAAAATTATTAGAAAAAATTGAATTGACACCAAGTTAAAACATATAGGACTAAATTGGCACTACTTCAAAAGGTTTATAACTAAATTGACACCATTAAAATTTTTAGGATTGAATTAGCATAAAGTCAAAATATTTAAAACTAAATTGGCACAATTAAATGGTTTCGGACTAAATTAGCATCAATGCATTAGGTGTAAGAATTTTTTAATACTTGTTCCTCTTGTCTTGCTTGAGTAGGCTTTTAAACTATAAGGCTACTCACACCTAATTTCTTTTTATTTCATTTCTACTTATCAGATTAGGAAAGATAAAAAGGTCTAATATGGAGTTTTTAATTTCTAGATAAAGATTGACCAAAATCGAAAGTAAACGTTTGGACCGATCCACTAAATGCCATCTTACAGGTTAATTAATACTACCCTTATTTTAGGGTTTTGTCAGCTAAAGTATAGATTATCCAAATTGATAGTTATGATTAATACATTGAGTTCTTGTTTTCATGTGCAGTGGAGGTTTGTGGCCTAGAGAGGACAAAACCATCCATGTTTTAAAAAAGCAAATGAGAGAGAGAGAGAGAGAGAGAGAGAGAGAGAGATTCTTAAAACGTCTCATCAAAGACAAACAACAGATCGTGATTCTCTGGACGATCATGGGACCATTGAAAACCTCGATCCTTTCTTTAATCATTGCAATTCTGCGGACACTAAACAAAGTCCAAGTCCATAAAATGCATAATTACAAAATCAAGAAGGACAAAAAGCACTAAGACACCATATCTACGGATACGCATACGTTCACCCAAACTGCAGAGAGAGAGAGAGAGATTTCAGTGATATTCAACTTGAAATGAGATCATTACGTTAAATTGGTCAACGGGAGCTCATATAAACATCTTAACCTTGGACCAACTGTAAAAGCTAAGCATTTGACCGATAGCTGTTCCTTCAACCTTTCAAGCTCACAAAAGACGAGCCCAAAAACCTTTAGAGAGAGAGAGAGAGAGAGGAACGAACTCCTTTTGGACCTCTAAATCTAATATTTTGTCCTTAATCATCCCGACATGATGGCTCTAACAGTTTCCTTTCTACATGGACAAGAATGAAGATGATCTCCTTTTGCTGCTTAATTAATTGTAATCCTTAAAGCCAAAGTAGTATATCTTGGCCGAGAGAGAGAGAGAGAGTCAGTTTGATAAATGAATCTTGTAAAGGATGTGATTAGGACACCTATCAATTAATCTATATAAGTGCATTGAAGAAGTACCACTAGGTGGTACTTGATGTTATGAGAGGACTATGACAAGTAAGCTCTCGTTGCACAAAGATTCAAGAAAAAACCCTATTGAAATATCGAACACTTCAAAGCTTGCTTCGTTGTACAAGAATTGGAGCTATAAGCCGGACTGGACTATGACAAGACTTTTCACCCATTATCAAATTTAGTATAACGCATTGTTTTTTCTATTGTGATTTCATCAAGATGGGCTATACGTCAACTTGATGTTAGGATTTGACCAAAAAAACACTTGATGTTAAGATTTTCTTTTTGCACGACATCCTTTGTGAGAAAGTTTATATCCACCAGCCTCCTAGTTTCTCTCATACCAAGTTCCTGAATCATGTGTGCCATCTGTGGAAAGTCATTTATGGTTTAAAGCAAGCTCCACATGCATGATTTCTTCGCTTTAGTAGTTTTTATTATCTTTTGGGTTTCTTAGCAAGTAAGGCCGATCCGTCGTTGTTCGTCTAAATTCCTTGTCATTGGTGATACTTCTCATTTATTACGGTTATTTATTACTCGACCCTCAGAGGAATTTGCTATGAAGGATCTTGAACCACATCAAGATTTCCTAGGCATTGAGGCTCATCACCGCTCTGACGGTACACTTTTATCTCGAGCTAAGTATGTTGATGGCCTTTTGCACATGTTTAACCTTGTTAAGTCAAGCTTGCATCTACTCATTGGCCTCGAAAACTCTGTCATGTGCTAATGATGGTTAGTTTCTTGTTTCTCCATCGTTGTATCAACAGATGGTTGGTACTATACAATATGTCTATGACTACACTTGATATAGTGAGTTTGGTTAGCCAACTCATGCATAAACTCATGTTACCTCATCTCCAAGCTGTCAAAAGTATATACCGTCAAAAGTATATACCGGTATTTAGCTGGCACATCCACCCATGAATTGCTCATTAAGCGATGTTCTCCCAATTCATTGACTGCTTATGATGATGTAGGCTGGACTGGGTGTTTCGATAGTCAATGTTCCACCTGTAGTTTTTGTGTTTTTCTAGGCACTAATCTTGTTTCATGGAGTACCCAAGAAGCAACTCACTTTAGCCCATTCTAGTATGGAGGTTGAGTATCGCATTGTCACTCACTATGTTGCTAAGACTATTTGGATTTGTCATTTACTTTGTGAGCTCGAAATCACCCTTTTTAATCCTCTTATTGTTTATTGTGACAACTTCTCTACCACACGTCTTGCTCTCAACCTTGTGTTTCATTATTGTACCAAACACATTAAGTTGGATTTTCACTTCATTCGAAAGCGGGTTGCTTCTAACGATCTACATATTCGCAACATATCTACAGTGGATCAATTGGCAGACATCTTCATCAATGGATTTCCTAATCTTCATCATGTGCTTTTAAGATCCAATCTCTCAATTATTACACCTACTTTGGATTGAGGATGAGTATTAATGTGTAATTTATATAATTTATGGGATCTTTTTATAATTATGTTTTTATCTGTACCCTTATAATAATTAGTCACTTCTATAAATATATATGATACAACCCTAATTGGGATTGATTTATCATAAATACTTTGTCGTAAATTTTTCTCTAACTTTAAACATCAATAGTCAACTGGATGAAGACTTACACCAAAGTAATTATCTTCAGGTTATCAAAGGTTCGCATTCAGATCTTGCAATTCGTAATTTGTGCTTCGAGCCAAGCTACACTAAAAGAGGATCCTCGGTGGGATCATGATGATGGCTGCCCCATTTCAAGTGGATAAATTGTGAAGGTTAATGTGTGACCTCTAATGGGGAAGATGCAGCGTCTGACTTGACGTATTCACAAGCCAACCATTCTTAGGCAGGGTACGAAACCACTATGTTGACACATGGGAAACTTTTGTTCATTTAAAAAGGGTCAATGGGACGTCCATCAAATTCTTCTTCCAAGATGTTATGTGACATATCTAGCAATGTGGATCTCTTTCAAGAGGATCGCGCATTCACTTGTTCTATGAGGATTAGATGTTTAAGATAGTGTAATGTATTCATGGAAATTGCAATCTCCAAGCTCACAAGCAAGTCTTTCATGAACTATCAGATTTGGCGGGATCCATATGAAACCCACCATCTTAAATGGTTTGGATTCAATAGACATTATACTGGTATGGTCATCTTTTTGTAGCCCATACAGTGGGAAGTAATTATTAGAAGTACTCTCACATACCACGAACACCTAATCATAAATTCCGTGTAAGCCAAAGAAGGAGAGAATAATGCAGGGTTATTTACCTCTCTTGGATTTGTGATAGATAGGAATAATTTCCCACAATTGCCTTAACTATGTACTTACATTACGTATGATCCTAGACTGATACAAATCCTAATTGGCTGCAAATTAGTCTCGAAATAGGCCAAATTTCTAATATCTCTTTTTTAATATCAATGTTAATGAACTTGAAATACAATATATTTCACACCATCATTTAGTCAACGAATACACTCGTTGTAGAAAAATTCTCATGTCCACCGGCATTCGAGTCCAGTGTAATATACCCCTAGAATTGATGGATATCACGTGAGATACAAATGATCTATTGCTTCTAATGCACTAAGCTGACATATACCTGATACACTTAATAATAGCACCTCATCATACAATATCGAACTGCATTAGATAAACTAAAGTTGCGTTGAAATAGAGTGAAGTTGTACCACTTGGGACAATTTCCAAGGGCATTATAATTCTTATAAGCACATAAAACCCGTCTTTTCCCCAAATTTCAAAGTTATGGTACGAATGATAACCATTCTATTTTGAAAATCAATTTCTAATTATAAATTGTTTTTTTCTATTTCTATTCCCAGATAAGTTTCTAAGACAAAATAGGTGTTTGATCATAATACAAAATTTCTGTACCCGAAATAGAATTCTTTTGATAACAACACAAAATTTCTCCATCCTGAGTGATGGTAGGAGGTCAGTGACAGGCAATGAACAGTTGGCGACAAATGGTGAGCGATGGGCAGTGGACGGTGACAAGAGCAAGTGATGAAAATAGTTTTTATTTCTCATTTTTATTCAAGAAATAGAAAAGTAAATATATATATATATAATTTTTTACTCCAAAAATATTTTTGGAGTAACGATTTATTTAAAAGGAAAATAAAATTACATTACTAAATGAATTTCTGTTTCAAACTTATTTTCAAGAAAAAAAAATAATATAAAATATAAAAATAAAATAGTTATCGTGTGTACTCTTAAAGGCCGCAAATTGCCGCGGGGAATTCTCTAGCACAAGAAGTTGGAGGCTTTAACAGTCGTTGCTTTTGCAATCATTATGACGTCTATCACCTCAAGGGTTTAGATACTGTTTTTTTATTAAAATTTGCACCTCCACAAATTTTGTGACAATCGTCAAAAGTGAGTGCCCTTTCAATTAGTGGAGAAAAAAAGTGGATTCTTTCCGAACAATTGATTGGCATGGTCTTCACTTTGTTCCACCGGATCATATGTGAAAAACACCAGAACGACTATTTGCATCGGATTCCTTATGAAAAGAGCAGACTTTTCGCTACATCATTAAATTTATCAGACACTTCTATATAAAATGAGTTTAACTAATATTAACTATTAATTAAGGGTGGCACCGTTTTCGTACCATTTTTTTTTTTTGTAAAAATACACCATCTTTATATTAACTGATCAAATTACCTTTCGATTATAAATTTTGGTTATATATTTATAACTAATATTAGCCTCCACTCTCACAATAATATTAATTGCATAATCTCTCTCCATATACCATATTCGTGCTAAGTCTCCATATTAAACTAGTTGACTTATCTGCATATCCTTTTGAATCAATGAAAATGTTAATTTGAGTTGTTATAAGATCATTCATCTGTTTTCTTGTTTAAGTTTTAAGTGATTTTGATGGAAGTTCAATTCTAATTACAACTTCTTCCTACCGAAATTTATACTATTGATGGAAAATTAATTTGAGGACATGATTCATGAGTCATATTAATAATCTTCTTCATAATTGAACATTAAAAAAAAAAAGTTTGGTCTTGATCTTTCTCTTTCCTTTTTTCTTTTCTTTTAGTCTTTTTCTAGTATTTATGTTTAAAGATTGGAAGGAACAAGCGAATTGAAAGCCTGAATTGAGCTTCTAGCTGAAGATATATTGAGGTTTTGTTTTCGCTATTTTGGAAGAAAAAGAAAAATTTTCTTTCAAGCTAGGTTCAAGAAAGAATAAAAAAAAAAAAAAAAGGAAAATTTTGAATAAAATCACATAGGAGAGTAGGAACTCAGTTTATTAATCTGCCTAAAAATATATTAGTAAAAATTAATACATAATTAATAAATTTGAAGCTTAATTTAGTCAATTAACATGGAAAAGTCCTTTTTAGTCAAAAGAGTGTGGCAATAGCGTCACCCAATTAATTTGTTCCACACATTTCATTCCATAAAATATCAATGATGCATTGGCCAAAGAAGTCAACCCCATATTACCATGAATAGAGCTTCTCTTCTATTTTTCTTTTCTTTTCCCATTTAGAAGGGATGAGAATTACCACTTAATGGACGAGTGGGATACAATATGCTTTCTCAAATAATTTCTATGTCATTCTTCATATTTTTCTTTGTGTTTATGCCATACAATTGGGTTTCGCCAAATTCTAAAAAATATTGCTAATTAAATAGAGAAAGAGTAAGTATATTAGTTTGGAGTGACAAAATACCCAACCAATCAATATCTGAACGTTTCACTTCAAATTTATCATGAGGATTTTGAGCGTACATTATAAGCTTCCAATGCACTTACTAAACCATACGTCTCAACCATTTTAAATAATCTTCTATGAATACATGTTGGCCAATTTCCTGACAATTTAAGTTTTCAAGAAAAATGATTTGTGTAACATGATATCAAAACACTGATCAAGAGTTCACACCCTAACACTCCTCAATTTTCTCCTGTTTATATTCACAGTACTCTATCTATTTTCTTGTTCCATCGTAATCTTGTTAATGTAGTTTCGTTCAAAACCCGACTTGCACATATAAGGACCAACTCACACACTAGGGGTAGTGTTACTTAATTAATCTGTTATAAAAACATTATTGGTCCATTTTCTAATAACTTAAACTTTTGAAAAAAAAATAATTTGTTTAATATTGTATCAGAGCAGAAGTTAAGAGTTCAGATCTTGATGCTCTCCTCTCAAGCTCATTATTTGTGGTGGTTTCACAATAACTGGCTCACACAAAATTGGCGCTATGCCATTTTCATGATAACCAAGCTGAGTCTTGCAAGTCTTCCTCAATTTGCATGCGAGGAAGTAACTTATAAATATGTGTGTGCACATGTGTGTAATTTTCCTCCTCTGAATAGTTTGAAATTACAAGACAAATGTTTTATCTAACACAAGGGATTGTGCAAGAAAGAAAACTGAATTTATCTTTGGTTGTGAACATGTATCTAACCACTCTATGTATAAAATAAGCTTTCTCGATCCAATGGATGGAGAAACTAATGAACGATTAACTCTCACAAATCATATCATCAATTGCGCACTTAAAAAAGTTACTTTAATTGAACTTGCTCATCAGGTGTGCGAGATCCTTCTATCAACCAAATCACTAAAGATTATCTTTCTTTTTTTTTCGGTGAAGACTAAAGATTATCTTCCTTAACACAAAGTAAATTAAAACCATAGCAAATGAGTAAATCCATGTAAAACGGCGATCCTTAATCCCATGGCAGAACTCTCATCAACACGAGATCAATCGTCAGCAGGTACTGTTTAAACTAAATTAAAACCCTAGTAATGATAATATCCACTGGTGTAGAACGTTAACTAAATTTTACTGTATCATTTTTTAATAAGTTAATTTCAATAGAAGGCTCTCGATAACCCTAGGCAGGCTAGTAACTAGGAGTGCTTTTTTCTTTATATATATATTTTGGTTCAACAGTCTCAAAACTCCAAATCACTTCACAGGAAAGGAACGTGCCGAGTAGAAACGAAACGTCTCCGAGAAATGCGGCTCCTTGCCGCCTCTTTACTTTCTTATCACTTCATTTCGAATTATGGACTTTCACTTTCTCTTTCGGAGGGCCTATTTAACTAAAATCCATTCCTGTTTGAGAGTGCAATGGAATGGCTCTTGAAATCAAATTAATCAACAATAGTTTAAAAAAAAAAAAGGTTAATACCCTGAAAAACCCATAAACTGGTACACTTGTAATAAATTTACCCCAAATTATTTTTTTGACAATGAAAAATCTCAAATTGGTACACTTGTGACAAATTTACCCTAACTAACTGATCATAAAAAACCCTAAACTGATATATTTATGACAAATTTACCCCAAACTAATTTATTTGATCGCAAAAAATCCCAAACTAATAAATTTGTGATAAATATACCATATGCTAAATTGGATTAATACCACAAAAAAATCACAAAAATTGTAAACTATGACAAATGGAACGTAAAATCTCAAATCGGTATATCAATCAGCTGTCACGTGTCATTTAACTTAATAATTTAACATTAAAATTTAACAAAAACTAATAGAAGGTAAATTTGTCATAAATATACCAGTTTGGGGTAAATTTGTCAAAGGTATACCGGTTTGGGGTTTTTGATGGTTAAAAAAATAGTTTGGGGTAAATTTGTCACAGTGTATCAGTTTAGGGTTTTTCAGGGTATTAACAAAAAAAAAAATCTAAAATAACAGTCGAGATGCACCAATGATAAAACGAAAATAACCAAAAATAGTGAAATGCTTATGTAGTTGTGTGAGTCTCTTGGGCTCCAACTCATAAAAGATGTCTTTTGGGTATGAGGATATAGGTCTACTTATCTGGAAATTTATGAAATACACCTCGAGTCTCTTAAGCCGCTCAAAACCATTGGCTTGAGCGGCAATCGTGACCATAAGCAGCATGCACGATATGATTCAAATAGAATAGACCATCGTCTTGACCTCAATTTCAGAAGATTGGTACATATAACATCATTGCTTCATAGATCTACAAGTTTATAAGGCGACCTGCTAGGATTTAATTCGTGCAGTACATATTTGGCACTTATTTAACCATTTAATTATAGATATGAGATTGTTGGCAGTGCTCTAATATTTCTATGTACTTTAGGCATTTAATTATTCTTTCCATTTTGCGTATGAAGGCTAGCCGCTTCGTGGGAAAAGTCAGCGACCCTCTCTCTCTCTCTCTCTCTTCTCTATCTCTCTCTCTCTCTCTCTCTCTCTCTCTCTAAAGCCATCCTTTCTTTGTTTCTTCTTGAGAATACCATCAGGTTCAACCTTCAAAAACTGTTTGCTCTTTTGCTTCCTGATGACCAAAACCCCCCCATCTCTCTCCACAGCGTCTCAGTCTCCAGTCCCCCTCTTTTGTTTGTTTATTTTGTTTTATCAAAAACATCGCAATAGCTTGATCAAGCATCCAAATAACCAACCTAACTGCGTGTGTCTCTTTTACTTGGGTTTGGTATACAAAGCTTGTTTTTTCCCTTTTTCTGGTTTGGCCGAACTAGTTGGGGTCAAATGAAATTATTCCCCTCTTACCTGTGTCTCTTGCATTAAGAATTATGTGCAGCTTGTCCAAGCAAGATCAAATCATGGACAACTACCACCAAGGCGATCTTACGGACATCATCCGAGCTGGCGGCGGCGGCGTGGTCGGCGAGCCTGCTGTGGCGACCAACTCCTGGCAGTTCCCCTCCATGGATAACCCCGAGAGCTTCTCGTCTGCGATGGACGAGAACAGCAACCCACAAAGCTTCGGCGATCCCTTCTCCAGCATGCGAGATCCACTTCTCCATGACATAAACATGCCGAATTCAGGCTTCTTGAAGCCGGCAGAGATGGTCAGCCCAAGCTTTGATAGTGCAGGCGACTTTAGTGGCAACAGCAGTGTCATGTATGCAGCGCCACCAATTGAAGACGACTTGAAAAGGCCTTGCAATATCTTCACACGGATGCTTCAAATCACTCCGAACAAGCTCCCGATTTCGCCATGCGACTCTCCAGTTATGGCTGCTTCACCCCCTGGGATTCAAAACCCGAGCATCATTCCTAGTGACATGATTAGCCTGAACGGCTCCAAAGGTTGCTTGGTTGATAACTCAGCGATGCAGATCTCGTCGCCGCGAAACCCGGGTATCAAGAGAAGGTGAGATGAGATTATTATATACAATCTTGGGCAGTCCGTATGGCTCCGATAAACTAAACCGATAATTAAAATGAAGACTTCGAAATCTGTGTTTTGTTAATTTGCAGTGGTATAGATACTTCTTTTAAGTTTTGTTTTAGCATCATTTTTTTGGCGGTTTTACACATGATGATACAACCATCTGTGTGATGAACAAAACTTGCTGATGCTTAGGAACTTGAACTTTCTATGAAAGTTAATGTCCAGATCTTAAATGAAGCTCTCGGTGGCTTTTGTGTCTACATATATCTTCAGTAATAGATCGAATATGAGACACTCGGCAGATCAAATGTTTAAAAGGATTATGATGAAGGGTTTGAATTTACTAAGAAGGTGTTTATGTAGGTTAACTATAAACTTAGCATCCAAATACTATATTTTTCTCGGAATTAGGGTTAAACACAAAGATTAAAGCAAAGTGACCATACTAATCATTATATATTCTGCCTTCAGTTTTTATGAGTGATGTCCAACATATGACTTAACGAATATTCGAATGATGATAGTTTCTGTTATGTTGACGCATAAGTTTCTCTTCTCTATCGATTAACAGAATTCTTTTTCGACCTTTGAATTGTAAAGATCAATCTGCTCATGTCTGCTGACTGTCCAGGAAGAGCCAAGCAAAGAAGGTGGTGTGTATACCAGCCCCAGCGGCAGCGAATAGCAGGGCGGGTGGCGAAGTGGTTCCCTCAGATCTGTGGGCATGGAGGAAGTACGGTCAAAAACCTATCAAAGGTTCTCCTTATCCGAGGCAAGTTTGTTAATTCGCATCATTTTTGCTGACGAAGATGTCCCGGCCATGATTGCAATCGTCGAGTTCAAGATCATCCTCTTTTTTCTTTGCGCTTTTCTCCACCTTTTCACGAAGGTTATTGGATTGAAGCACCTTTTATCGGTGTACATATTACGAAATGGATCTATCAAATGAATTTTATTTGGTAGATTGGGACTCCCTTATGTTCGAATGCAATTTGTTTCGTAATCATAGGATTAATTAAATGGAGATCATCAGCAAATCAATTTTCTTTTAAATGACACATCCAAATTGAATCATTGAGCGAACTTGAACTACTGCTAGATTAATTGGAAAATTTTTCCATGTAACTATATCATTTTTTTTTTGGCAATTCGTGTGTATCCAGGGGCTATTATAGATGCAGCAGCTCCAAGGGGTGCTCAGCACGAAAACAAGTCGAGCGAAGCCGAACCGATCCCAACATGTTGGTTATCACCTACACATCTGAACACAACCACCCGTGGCCGACTCAAAGAAATGCTCTTGCTGGCTCGACAAGGTCAACTCAACCATCGAAGAACAGCAATGTGACTTCCAAGAACTCTCCAAACTCCCAAACCCATAAGCACATCAGCCCAAAGGAAGAGCAGAAGGAGAACGTTAACGACAGCACTATCCCAATGGAACCCTCTGGTGGGCTGGCGGCAGGGGCCACTGCTGGCGCATCTATCAAAGAGGAGAATGAAGACAAGATGGACGGGCAAATGGAATTCGATGATGAGGAATTTGGCGATGGCCTAGGCCACGGGTACAGGCCGTCGATGCTCGATGCTAACCAAACCGATGACTTCTTCGCGGACCTAGGGGAGCTAGAGGCAGACCCTTTGGATCTCTTGTTCAACCAAGGGTTCCCAGGAGATCATGGGCATGAGAAAGGGGACAAGGCCTTGGACCCTTTCAGTCTTCTTGATTGGTCGGATAACAACAACAGCAACAATAACACTTCATTCAACGGTGTGAAGAGGGGTTTATAAGAAGGCCATGACTTCGAAAAAGGGAGCTTTATAGCACTTGTGGGTGTAACATATCTCTCAATTCTTGGGTTTTGGTCTTGTTCTAAACCCTTTTTGTGTCAAATTACAGTGAAATTTCATGTGGATGGCATTTTTTTACTATTTCTTTTAATTTTTTTTTGGGTATTATTCACCTTTTGCTTCCTTCAAGTTCTAGTTATTTACCAGATCTTGGGATGTCAGCTCGAGATTAGGGGAAAAGAGTTAAAAAGAGAGAATGCTGGGTGATTGGAAGCAGATGAAGAGCCCGAAGAGGAGACCCCACATTCTCTTTTGGAATATTGCGGGTGTGTATGTGGATGGGACAGAAAGCTGAGGAACAGAAGGTTTGAACAGTGAAAACAAGTACATCCATCCACAGACATGACTGGAGATAGTGATTTGAGAGAGGGAAATAGAGAGAGAGAGAGAGAGATCAGTCACTCACCCTTTTCTTTCTTTCAATTCAATCTTTCAAAGTGGGAAAAATAATTCAAGGACCTCCACTCCTCTTCTCCTCTTCCATCATGTGGCTAATCTATGAAATGAGGAAAAAAAAGAAAAGAAAAGGAAGACTCCGCACTTTAATGAGCTTTTGGTATTGATGACAAAATTGCATACAGTTAGTCGATTGAAACATATTATAATATTTTTCTACAATGACTTGACTGTTTCCTTCCCTTCAAGTCTTCTCTGGGGATGTGGAGCTCCGAAAAGAAAAAATAGATGTGCCTCGGGTTCCTCAGCTTCCTGATTTCTTTAATTTATCCGCCCAACTAGTTTTGTTTTGTTTTATCTTTTTTTGGGTTTATGTAACTTAAAATATGAGTGATTTATTTTTAAAATGAGAAAAATTGCTGTTTGATCTAGCATTTCTCGCGCAAATGTCTATTTCACCATTCTTTTTTCCCCCGCCCACCTTAATTGCACATGGTGAAGGATTTCACCAGTTTATCTGCAGGTCCAGTTGTCTTATTTGCATGCATGTAGGTGACAACATCCACTCGCAAAAGACTGGGCCAATTCCATAAAAAAACACGAACTTTTAAGTGTTATCTTAAATCTGGCCTAAATTTTATTTTGTCTAAAATACAAACACGAATTTTAGGTGTTATCTCAAATCTGGCCTGAACTTTATTTTGTCAAAAAAAAAAAGCACGAACTTTAGGTGTTATCTCAAATCTGGCCCGAACTTTATTTTGTCTAAAAGAAAACACAAACTTTAGGTGTTGTCTCAAATCTGGATCAAACTTTATTTGAGGCAAAATAAAGTACAAATAGGCTTCACATATATATTTAACTACAAGATGTACACGCTCTTAACATGTCACTTTAATGCAATGTAATCTTCTGCTTCCAACTCAACTTCTGACATTGCAAATAGCTTGCCAATTGTTAATTGATCTAATAGCCCTAGCTATATGCCTCATCCCCTGGAACTGCAGTTGTTGACTTATTTTTCCCATGAGAATCATCTATAAAGTTCACCTCATTGGAGGGTAGATTTAAATTTAACTCTTTCTCCAAACACTTGAATGCAGCATCATTCTGTTGTGTTGGATATTATTGTTGACGTGGAAATGCCATGTCGGATTATTGTGGAATGAGGGTTAATGGAAGGTCAGATTTGGGATAACATCTAAAGTTCGTGTGTTTTTTTTTAGACAAAATAAAGTTCGGGCCAAATTTGGGATAACACCTAAAGTTCATGCTTTTTTATGGAATTGGCCCCAAAAGACGAGATCCTCGAGAGTGTATCTTATTAACAATATTATAATGTTAACGGTGTGTTCATTTTACGAAAAATAAGTGATTTGAAAAATATTTTCTAAAAAATAATCACTTGTATCATTCCCAAAAATTAATGAATGAAAAAAATCATTGCCCACAAAATAATTAGTCAAAAATTGTTATCGATAATAAAAAAATTTCTATTGACTAATTTTTCTAAACGATGTAAGTAATCATTTTTTGGAAAATATTTTTTAAATCGCTCATTTTTCACGAAACAAACATACCTTGAAATAACTAACATTTTGGTTTTGTTTTGCTCGAGAAAACAAAAAATTAACCTTTGCATCAGATACTCATTCGTTATTCGAATATAGAGCACACAGTTATTATTTGCTTGAATTTGCCACATGAATAATTAATGCCACATACATAAGAAAGTCCATTGGAAGAGAGGTTATTTTCTTTGTTCCTGTCAATTTGTAGCATTAAATGTTACAGATGGGACATATGACTCATTTATATCATTTTTTTGCCACCAGTGGTTGCTCATCTACAGAGAAATTCTTAAGCTAATCCTAATTATTTTGCGGGACTAAGCCAACCGTCTCCGTAGAGAGAGAGAGAGAGAGAGAGAGAGAGAGAGAGAGAAAGAGAGAGAGAGAGGTCGGTGGTGCCGTGGCATTAGGTGGTCACATTGGTGGTGCAATGGAGGTCGACAACAGAGTTGGTGAGGTTGAGAGAGAGAGAGAGAGAGAGAGAGAGAGAGAGAGAGCTGAGTTTGATTAGGTTGAAGGTATTTGAAAATTGCGTGAATATTTCTGATTAATCTCACACGTAACACTAATTAAGGCTCCACAATAAATAAATAAAAATGTATAATTTGAAAAATACCTTTTTAAAAATAATTATTTGCATAACTTGAAATAATTAGTCAATAAAAATATTTTAATTAATGACGACAATTTACATCTAAACATTTTCATAGAAGATGCAATTTTTTTTTCCATTTATTCATTTTTGTAAATGATGTAAGCAATCAATAACAAGAAAGTATATTCCAAATCATTCATTTTCGAAGAGATTCCATTTGTTTCGCGAAAAATGAACTATTTGGATAACATTTTCTAAAAAAATTATTACTTATATCGCTTGAAATAATTAGTTAACAACAATTTATACTTAAATATTTTCATAAACGATGAAAATAATTCTTTTCCATTCATTTTTATAAGTAATACAAATAGTTATTTTTAGAAAAATGTTCCACATGCATTCGGGCAGCCAAACCATTGTCTTCTAGAATTTACTGCGAGAAAGATCTACTTTTTTACGCAATCATTTTAGCGCACACTCGCTCATTTGTGTTTAATGTCTCTCAGAAAATAGATTATAAAAGTTCGTGTTGGTTTGTGTCTATATACCTTGATTTCTCCAAGGGAAATAACGAAATTTTCATTTAGACTACTTGCTTAAATTGAGCACCCACATTACTTCAGAAAAAGACCAATTTTTGGGTGATTGGCTACTGCTCAAATTGGGCAAGAACAACGGATCGTCCGATTTCAGAATCAAGTTGGTCTATAAGCTGTTTATTTCGATCTTGGTGTTTATCAGGATGGGGAAAATTATCAAATGAATGTCTTAAATTCATTGCGCTTATGCTAAAATTCAATTCTACATCTTTTAATTTTTCCAATAGAGTCCTAAACCTTTTGACAATTTGTTAATGTAATCATTCCGATCGATTTTAGTAAAAAATTGATAATGTAGACGTCGATCGTCTTATCGGCACGACCAATGCTAAGGTAAATGATTTTTTTGTGAAATTATTATTTTTTTTTCCTTTCTTTCGAATGTTTTCCTATTTCTTTGTTTTGTTTTCTTTTTTCTCTACTAAGTCCGGCAAGTGTTGCTGGCCAACCCTTGTCAGCCATAGATAGGGCGACCCTTGCCAGACTTAATAAAAAAAAATAAGAAAGAAAAAATAAGAAAAAAATTAAAAGTTCAAAATGTAAAAATTGGCCATGTCAATGTCGGCCGTGCCACGTAGGATAGTTGAAATCTACGTCATCAATTTCAAGCCAAAATCAATCGAAATGACTATATTGATAAATTGTCAAAAGGTTTATGATTAAATTGACAAATTTGAAAGGTTTAAAACTGAAACAACATAAATATAATAGATTGACATCATATAATGAGATTATCCCATTAATTATTTATTGAAAGAACTGTGCTAAGAAGACGGTACAGTTATTTGTAATTAATGACGGTGCAATTCTGTCCATGTATTTGTTTTGCAAGTTCATGTCAACCGGTTGATCTTGTGGAAGAATTTAAATATAATTTTGTAAGATACACACACCTTTAATTACTTCTGCAGTGGAAGTTAAAGAAAATATGACAAAAAAAGCGAAAAAAAAAAAAAAGGACTACGGCACCGCAATATTTTTTTTTAAAATTATTTATTACGTTAAAACTATAAATAAAAATACTAATTTTGTTGACTAGTTACTATTAAATAGTGGTGCGATGTAGGGATGAGCATCGTTCCAGGGTCAACCCTGGACTGACCCTGGACCGGCCAAACCCTGTCAGTCCTGGTCCGGTTCTTAGGGAGACTGGATCGGTCTTTGGTCCTAGAATTCCTAGACTAGCACTGTACGGTTCGTTCCTCGGTCCTGAGAGTTCCGGGTTGGTCCAAAAATATATATATATATATATATATATATATATATATATATATATAGTATTACTTATATATTTTTCATATAGAGAAAACCTTAATATTTTTTTTTGAAGGAAACCAGTTAAACAGGTTAACAGGTTTCCTTAAAAAAAAAAAAGTTGGTGGAAACCCTACCGTTTAGAATTTGGAATCTAACGGCACCGTTACCCAATCTTTTCCCTTATTGAAATACCATAAAAAGTCATATTATCGTTGCTATACAAGCCAATTTGATAGGGGAGATATGATATTTCCGGTTCCGTACATCGTGACCTTTCTAGGCTAGAAGTGTAATTGGAGTTTCACACTATTATGGCTTACACTTTTTGGTGTGATGTAACTTATGCATGCATTGAATCCCAAAAGAACATTCGTTTGTTTACATTCAAAGATTGTTCTATTGCAGGGGTTAATATTCTTTTGACTTTAAAGAATGACTAAGATCAGTATTTAGGGGGTCCCCTAACTATTGCCGCTTTTTAATTTTGGTCCTTGTATTTAATTTTGTACAATTTCAGGACAAATTCCATATTTCCATCGATATTTATTGGGGAAAACGCTAATAAGCTTCTGCGATGAATACATGTTGGTGAAGTATAAAACAATAAGAAGTTTACGAAAATATGTGAAAATTATCAAATCAATCCTAAATTTATAAACCTTTGCACGAAATTTTATTGTATTCATTCCGATCAATTTTCATTAAAAATCACTAACATAACGGTCTAACATAGGAACCATCGCGTTAGCAATTCCGATAAAAATTAAGTGAGATGATTAAATTGGAATTTTGTGCAGAAATTTAGGATTGATAAAATTAAAAAGTTTAGGATCAAATTGGCATATGCACAATAAATTAAAAAATAATCATTTAATTTATCCCAGTAAAAACAATCCATATAATAATTGCGATGTTGTTTGGTGCACGTACTTCATTTGTAATAGATTTGGTCCCTACGTTAATATTTGATCTTGTGTCCATCCAATGTAATAAAAAAAAAAAAAGCTTATTTATGCTACTGATTAACATTTGATGTCGAATTGTTATAATTAGTGCAAAACTTGATGACTTAGCCACATTTTTAATACATAGTCTATTAAGAGCATGCGGCAAAAACCCGATACCTTCAATCGGGAAAATTGCCAAGAGGGAGGCCAAATTCAAACTCATCAACATATTCAGTTGGACTACATTCATTCAAAAGCTTAAATTAATGAGCTGACCACACTAATTATCAAATACCGGATTTTTTCTAACATAAGTCACATTTGTATCTCAATAATCTTCCCATCATGTGTGAGCTTAGTTTCGGCATGCTCCCCCTTGATTCAAGTATTCTTTCACACATGCATTCTTGGTCTCTTTCTCCATATCGAACCATGAAGGTTGCTATTGGGATCGTGTTGCCACACTGCAATGCCCACTAGATTCCTTCCTTGAAATATTGACCAAACATCGGAATATATTGGGGCTGAAGCACCAACGAACAATTGACTCCAATACCATTTGTTGGGAGCGCATAAAAAAAAGTCCGATATCTTCAACCAAAGAGATTACCAAGAGGGGGCCAATTTCAAACTGTCAACATATCTAATTGGATATTGACCAACTAGAGGAATATATTAGGGGCGAAGCACCAATTAACAATCGGCTCCAATACCATTTGTTGGGAGTGCATAAAAAAAGTTCAATACCTTCAACCAAAGAGATTGTCAAGAGGGGGCCAATTTCAAACCATCAACATATCTAATTGAATTAACCTTCATTCAAAAGTTTAAAGTAATGAGTTATATGCCAATTATAATTTATTTAATACTACACATCACACCAACTATCCAATGTAAAACCTTTTTTTAATGCAATTCATTGATCACCTCTTCAATAGTTCTTTCCAAATATTTGGCCGATGTAAATTGAACTGGATGTTACAACTTTATGCTTACATCATCAATTTCCCATTATTCTTTTTGTGAATTTCCCATACTCTTTCCATGCAGAAGCGGTATGTTGTAATTCCGCATATGGCCATGTGTTCATACTCAACACTTAGTCAACATTTTTATCAACAATAGGATAAATCTACGGAGTTTATCATAATACTATGAGAAAATGTGGCTTCCATGATAGAATTTTCCACCACGTCATGAAACTTATGTGACGATTAGACACAATAATCAAGAGGGGGTTAAATTGATTATTATAAGAAATTTTAAAAAAAATTCATGTTTAAATTCAAAACAAATGTCTAAGAGGTGACACTATGTTCGTACACAAAGTTTGCGGAAATTATTCAATCAATTTCAAACTTTTTATACTGATGTCAATTCAGTCTTAAAATTTTTAATTTTCCCAATCAAGTTTTAAACCGCCATGTCAATAAATTCTAGCAAAAAGTGGCTAAAATGACTACATTTGAATTTTACATGAAAGTTTGGGAGTAAATTGATAAAATTGAAAATTTTAATAATGAACTGACGTTTGTACAATAACTTCAAGACTGATTGAATAATTCTCCCAAAAAATTGCAAAGAATAAATATATTCTACCAACATAATTATAATAAGAATAATGATTACAACATATTGCAAAGTACATTTATAGTAGTTTGGTCTTTTCACTTGGCCTACTTTACTTTTCAGAATTTGATAGCCCAAGAACACGGCTTGAATCCACTGAAATTCTTTCTATAAGAGTTTTTTCTGATGTGAGCCACATTAGTTGATATTGTAATTTACCATTTTACATGATTGGTCTAATAAGATGTGATATGAGATTTTTTAATTGATCTAATATGGGGCTGGTTAGTATTGACTGAGTAAAATCCAGCCTGTGATGAGAGGAGATGTGACTTAAAATTCTATAAATAGTGTTTAAGTCATCATCTAACCTTGATGCACAAATATACTCACATAATGAGCATTTACTGAACACTTATAGTGAGGGACAATCTCATTTTACTAGTAATATAGAGGATAATAGAGGAAAAGCGTTTGAACTTTTAGGTCATCGCTATTCCACATCAAGAATGATGGATTCCAAATCAGGTGAGAAAATTTCTTTACTTAATTATATATGTAATCTTGATTCTAACTATGGAGATATTGGGGTGTCGTTTTTACAGCTTACACTTTCTCCATGAAGCTCTATACTTCCTTGACAAATACAAACCCTTCACTATACTCTCATGCACACTTACAATGATTAGAACTCACCCTCGCAAAGAATTGCAATCAGGATAACTCGGTCGTCAACAAAGAATAACCAAAATTGATTTTCACGTCGGAGACTCCTCCTAGTTCTAGGTCAACCGTAGCCGCTGCTTGGTCTGTCCATAGCTCGGAACGTTTATCCGCAGCTAATTAATGAACAGCATATCTGGAGATAGACAAGACTGCTACTGTTGTCTGCTTGACGCTTCCTCTGCTAGCCAAAAATGGCAAGCCGCTTCTGATCTTCTCTACTGGTAAATTCCACGACTTGAAACTGGCTACAATTTACCAATTTGAATTTTAATCTAATGGATAAAGATTTGGGTTTTCGTTTCTAGGATTTTGTCCGACTATCCGCTTCTGTTTCCATAACTTCCTCCTCGAGGAATCCATCTAGACTTTCTCGTTTCGTAGCTGTCCTCTCTCTACTCTAGGAAATCTCCACGCATATTAAGATCCTTATCTTTTGTAGATTGTTCACCATCCACTTAGTCCATCCAAACTCTCTGACGGCCAAGCATCCTTTAGTTTGTTTGCCATCCGCCAAATCCATTTAAGCATATTGACATCTTCATGTCTTCTGCTAGAGATAAATAGGAATTCTTCTAAGATAATTTCCTTTGTTAAAGATATTTCAATAAGTCTATTAGAGTTCAAACTCAATGTGACTCAGTTGAAGGGAGATGTCAAAGATTAATTAGGAATTCCTCTAGGATAATTTCCTTTATTAGAGTTCTTTTGATAATTCTAATCCTCTAATCTGTTCACCTCCTATTGCTCCATCCAAACTCTTTAGCGATCATGCTGTCCTCTAGTTCATTCACCATCCCCAACGTTCTTCCAGACATCTTGATATAATCCGCATCGAGTAAGTTGTTCACCTTTGCGAGGTTCTCTCAGTCATCAACACAATCCACGTCCAATATCTTGTTCTCCATCTACAGCGTGAAATCTTTACCGACGAAAAAATAGTCGTCATCAATCTTTGGCCCCATTTCTTGTAGTCTCAAAATCATGACCAGAGATCAAGTTTAAAAACTAATATTTTCTCAAGATAAAGTACGAGCACCAATTTAGGGCAAAAAATTTGGCCAAAGGCAACCTAAATTTTTGGTCGCTTTAGCCTACCGAAACGAGAAATTATTTGTCGCAGTAGGTTTGTCGCCTTAGGCAATGGCGTAACCCGCTTTCATCGAGTTTTGGTGATTAAAGGCGACGAAGCTGAGTTTCGTCTCTTTTAGGTAGCGAAAGGTAATGATACCTGCTTTCTCCACCTCTGATGGTCAAAGACGACAAAATCAAGTAGCCCTCGGCCTTTATAAGGTCACAGAACTTATCATCACCTCATGGCAATTTCATGGGAAATTACTTTTTGTTTTAAATGGTTCACATATTTGAATTAGGTAATAAAGTTCCAAGACTCTCATAAATTCTACCGCATCAAGTACACATAATATTTCATAAGGTCGTTGAAGGAAAAAAAAATCATTTATCTTAAAAAGACACAAAAAAACTAATTAGTATATGCCATATATTTATCAACATGTCCAAGCTTGTTTCAGTGGAAGCCATAAAAATTACCCAAAAAATTTCAAACCTATTGCATTTGTGCTAGTCCACAAACCTTTCAATGTGATCAATCTAGTCCTAAATTTTTTGACCATTTGTTAATATAATCCATTCGACTAATTTTGTCTAGAAATTGACGATATAGATGTTGATTATCTTATGTGACACTATGGATGCTTACGTAACAAGATGGATGCTAACGTGAATTTTTTTAAAAAATTAAGTATTCTTTGAACTTTTTGATTTTTTTTTATGATTTTTTTTTCTTTTGTTTTCTCTTTTTTACTATTAAGAGCCAATACGGAGCCACTCGCCGAGGCTTGGGGACCCCCATCGACAAGTGGGTGAGGGCCGTGACTCTTGTAGCAGTGGGCAATGTCTGACGACCCTCCCTCAAATCTAGCAGAGGGCCGAGACCCTCTAAAGTAGCTAGCAAGAGCTTCTAGCCTTAGCCTGCGGCTTGCAATGGTTCATAGGCCCTCGCCTAGTGGCCTCAGTTGATGGCCGGCAACCCCTTGCTGTCTATAACAACAACAACAACAACAACAATAACAAAAAAAAAAAAAAAAAAACAGAAAAGAAAAAAGAAAAAATTTAAGAAATATTATAAAAATTAAAAAAATTTCCATGTTATCATCGATTGCGTTATGCATGATGGCCGTGCATTTACATCATCAATTTCTGACCAAAATCAGCTAGATGAACTATGTTGGCCAAATTTAAAAGGTTAGGATTAAATTGTTGCAAATGCAATAAGTTAAAAAAAAATTTTGGTAATTTCTAAGCTTGTATTGTTGGAAGCCTAATGAACATCCTTTGTACGTACTTGCTTCTCTTCGCATTGATTCCACTTGGATGTTGATTCTCGGGCTGCCGCAAAAGACATAATCGGACGAGAAGCAAGCATATGGCTAAACATAATTGAAAAAGAATTTTCAAGATTATAT
This sequence comes from Eucalyptus cloeziana, assembly GCA_014182715.1. NCBI lineage: Eukaryota > Viridiplantae > Streptophyta > Magnoliopsida > Myrtales > Myrtaceae > Eucalyptus > Eucalyptus cloeziana. The sequence continues at coordinate 21,801,059 of CM024638.1, forward strand.
GTAACAGTGACTTTCACATGAGTCGTTGTAAAGGTGTTTAAATTATTAACACACTAGTATATTGAGCATTTCTTACTATAGCATGTTCATTGAAATTGTATATCACAAAAATTGAATAGTCCATGCCTCCAACTAATCCTGTAAACACGACTAGGTGGAAAGACTAATATGGGTTCGCCTTAAAAGATGCAACCCCTAGGGTCCTTACACATAGCTTCCGTACCAACAGTGATATCAAAATAATCATGGAGTTTGCATATTAAGTATATTAAGTAATGGTGATCAGCCCCGATCTTGGAGCTCACAGCCGTGAGTGGCCTCGCTGCCTAGCATCACGGCTGCACCGAAGTATATTCGCGGCCGGCCTTTAGGTCAGTGGTCTAGTGCTGGACAAGGTAGGTTAAACCTGGTCAAGACTGTGACCAGGAGGGATGGACAAGACAAATGAACTTGTCTGTCTAAGAACAATATAGTCATCTGACCTTTTTCCACGGGCCTTTTTGTATATTTCTTTTTCCACCCTCCGTAATGGTTCGCCACCTACTTTATGAATACATGGGGAAATAGTGCCCTTAGGTTCTGTCAAATCCATCAACATCAAAATGGATTCTTTTTCCATGCCATTCCAAAATCAAGTCACTTCAAGTGGAGGAAATAGAACAGTCTAAAGTTCTATTCAAATGGGGTGTTTTTCCTCGTTGTGATTGATGGGTAAGAGTCATTATTCATATGGAGGAAAAACCATGGCGCACACAATCTTTGGGCTTATGGGTGTGACTGTTGTAAATGATTCTGATAAGAAAGGATGAGTTGATCGATGGAAAAGATAAAGCTTCATCACTACTTTGCCCTTTTGAGGGGTTTGATGCTTCACATCATCTCGTTCTTTCTTTTCTCCTTTAATTATTATTATCTTAACACAACTAAGAATCATGCACATGAAAGATGACTCCATCTCATGTCACCGCACAAGGTTTGGTCAAATTCTAATCATAAAAGGTTAATCTTCATCCCATCATTACCGGAGGTTCATTGCATGTGGAAAACACCAAAGAGAGCCGAAAGCTTTTTCCATTGGACGGAAAGCTAAACGTATTGAGAAGATGAAAACATCGGTCACGTTCTAATCTAGTCTTGATGCCAAAAATATATTGTTGGTATAAAACTTTTCTTTTTTTAAACAAGCTGTCAATTGCCGTAGTTGAAGCTACAGTGTTAGGAGACTTCTTGTAATTTTGTCCGCGTTGTTTGTTTACAAAATAAAAGTCCATAAGCAAACGCAATATTGAAAGGAAGAATATTCCAAAGCCAAGCAGATATATAGTCAACTTTTTCCCTTGAAAGAAGGTAAAAATGGACGAAAGTGAGGTCACTTAATATTTTGAACCACGTTCAAGTTATCTTACATTCCAATAAAAGGCATTTATCTTTGTAGAAAACATTGGGGAAAATTATAAAAAAAGTCTTAAACTTATTACGCTTTTGTCAATTCAGTTCTAAACTTTTAAATTTTACCAATTGAGTTCTAAAATTTTTCACTTTTTACTAATTGAGTCCATTTAATAATTTTTTATAGAAATTTACTGATGTGGATGCCAGCAATTTTACGTGATATGATAAGTGCTAACATGAACAAAATTTATTATTTTTTAAACTTTTTAAAATTTTTAAAATTTTCTTTTCTTTTCCCTCTCTCTCTTCTTCCTTTGTATCAATCGCCCTTCGGCAACCTGCTAAAGGCTACAACTGGTGAGGGTCACCCTCTTCGTCCTCAGGAAAGGTCGCCCTTGCCGGGAACTAGAGGGAAGTGGCCTCGTCAGCCTCGTGTGAGGTTGCCCTCGCAGGCCGTGAGTGAGGCTCACCCTTGCCAAAGGGTTGGCCTCACTGGATCTGGCAAGGGCAAGTCCCGCTTGCGATTGGCAAGGTTGACCCTCTAGTGAGGGTGCGCAGCCCGTGAGACTGTCCCTCACTAGATCCCGATGAGGTTGACCTTGCGTGAGGTTGGCAAGGCTGACCCTCGTTGGCCTCTAGCAAAGGCAACCTCATCCAAGGTGGGCAAGGCCGACCCTTATTGGTCATAGCCTCTGGCCGGTCGTCGGAGGTTGGGTGAGCTCTAGAGAGGAAGAAGAGAGAGAATAGGAAAAAAAAAAAAAAAAAAAGACATGAAAAAAATTTAAAAATTTAAAAAATCAGAAAAAATATATTAAAAATAATAATTTTTATCAATATTAGTGCTAAACATGTCATGTACGATGGCCAATGTCATCTCAACGAATTCTAACCAAAATTAACCGGATGGACTCAATTGGTAAAAAGTGAAAAGATTTAGGACTCAATTGACATAATTGAAAGGTTTGAAATTGAATTGGTAAAAGTGCAATAGATTTAGAACTTTTTGGATAATTTGCCCAGAACATTGGAGTATCAAAAAAAAAATTTCAATACCAAGGAAAAGAAATAGACTTTAAAAAGAAGAAATTACTAATATAACTTTTTGAAAATCATGTAATCCTTTGATTAATTATTTATTTAATTTGAATTTTAATTCAGAAATGTATAATCGCTCTTTCTTTTTCTTTTGAGCTCGACCATGAATTATTTAATAAAAATTTAGAATTTGTTAGGTAAAAGACTTGGTTTATTTTAACCTTTCAATGGACCTTTTAGATTATTAGACATAGCACAACAAAAACATAGAGATATAGAAAAAGACAAAAACATTGAATTGTTCAACCAATGGAAGTCTTTCACATTCAACTAGAGAAATAAATACCTTTTTTTTTTTTTTTTTTTTTTTTTATAGGCAAATCTCTAATCCTAGCAAATCTCTAATTATACATCTCTAATTTTATTTTTGGTAATAAATCTCTAATAAATGCACCCAAAATAATAAAGTTAGGGAAAATTCCAAATAAGGATTTGGAGTGAATTTATTTTCTCAAATAAAGACCCAAAGTGAACTTTCTTTCAAATAAAGATCAGAAGTGGACTCATTGTTTCAAATAAAGACCCGAAGTGAATTTTGTGTCAAATAAGAACCCGAAGTGATCAAGTGAATCTCTATTAAGGACCTTAGCTCGCAGGCAGACATTTTCCGGCGATTAAAATAGGGGCAATTTTGTCAGAAATTTGTCACTGGAAAAAAAATGGAAAATTATAAATTAATTAAGTTTAGGTTATTCATTTAGATGTTTACGTTTTCTTCTTTCTTCTCCCCCACTGCTCCTCAACCAAATTGCTGCCTAGTTATTGTCGTGACTCGATTTTCATCGCTCCTCGCCTTGCTCGACCGGTGGAGAATTTGGGTCTTTGCAAACAAAGAAAGAAGCATCTAGTTTTCTTCTTGTTTTTGAATTCGTGCTTCAACCGGCGGAGAATTTGGGTCTTTGACTTTGCGGAGGATGGGTACAAGGAATGGGGAGAACTTCGGTCTTTAACTTTGCAGAGGATGGGTACAAGGAACGGGGAGACCATAGAAAACCTAGGGTTTTTTTTTGTTTTTGTTTTAGGATTTGTTAATTTTCCTTAAATTTTTTTTGGACAAAATTGTCCAAACTCTGGTCGTCATAAATGTATCAAGCAAATATTTGGCTGACCAGCAAGCTTAGGTCTTTATAGGAATGGATTCAACCACTTCAGATCCTTATTTGAGACAAAGGGTTCATTTTAGGTCTTTATTTGACACAAAGTTTATTTCGGGTCCTTATTTGAGAAAATTGTTCCACTTCGGGTCCTTATTTGGAATTTTCCCATAAAGTTTTGCATATTTTGATAATTATTGTATAAAAAGAATTTTCCCATAAAGTTTTGCATATTTTGATAATTATTGTATAAAAAGATCTTATATATTTTGAAGGCTATTTTTTGAAATGTATTTTTGGGTTGGCATTATTTCCACCCCTATTTTGATTAAGACATTCCTTTTTGCCACTTATCAAAATACACCCACCCCACCCCACCCCACCCCACCCCACCCCGTCTCTCTCTCTCTTCAAGTTATTGTTTCTTTTCTATCAAGTTAATCTACAAAACTAACTTTACTCTTAGGGTCACGCTCTTCCCACTCCCACCATGGCTAAAACACTCCCCATTACATTGTTTTGACAATATTAACCATAGTAGTCACCATTTTTAAGCATCCTTTTTGTTTGGTTCTGGTTTCCTATTTGTTTTCTTCTTTGTCTTTTCTTGTGGTCTCATTTTACTCCTTCTTTACTTCTCTCTGTTCCTCCTTAATTCTAATCATGGTTCAAGCATGGATAGTAGGGATGAGCAATTTCAGGTTCTAATGTAGGTTTCCTTTTGAATCTGGAACCTACCTGCTAGAACAAGTTTATTATTTGGGAAAATTTCAATTAAGGGCCTCAAGTGGAACCGTTTTTTCAAAAAATGACTCAAAATGGACATTGTTTCAAACAAGAACCTGAAGTGACCAACTTAATTTCAAATAAGGGCCTCAACTTAAAAGCCAACCAAATCTTATTTGCATTTAGGGGTATTGTCATCTAAAGACTTTTTTTTCCTTCTTTTTTTTAAATTTATTTTCTCCTTCTCTTTCTTTTCTTCATCATCATCATGCCTTCGCCTTTTTCACTCTTTAGTTCGTGTTCTCCAAAATCCATCTCTATCTTCCTTGCCGAATTAGCCATCAACGCCCTCAACCTCATCTGTCATTGCCCTCAACAACAATTCCAGTACCTTTGTTGAAAGATAGAGGTCAATTCAAGTCCTAGATCGAGCATGAGTGGACCAAGATGTGACGCTCAGCTCGATTCGATCCCCACATCTTGTGGTCGTGGTCAAGCACAAAGCATAATGAGGCGTAAGCCATTAGCTTGCTGCCCTCGTTGTTGTCAATGCTTGAATTCAAATTGGTGCTCACGCAGGCTATGATCGATCTTAGCGAGGAGAAGCCAAATTGAAGTGCCTAAGCCAAATTTATTAGAGGTTTTTGAGGAATCTCTGTGATACTCATATGCATTGATTTGTTAAGTGAAATACATGGTTTTGGGAATTTCTGAGCGATTTTGCACTTTTTTCATCTTGTTATTCTCTCTCAAATCCATGTAGATAATATTTCAGAGTTAGAGAGGAAAATTTGTTTGGACATGTGTCGATTAGAGTCATTCATCTTTTAGATTGAGTGCTTTCTGATTCAAATCGCCACCAAAGGTGAGTATCTTCAATCATGGGTCAGAATGATTCAACAGCCTTTGAAAATAACCGGCATGCATGACACAATTGGACCCTCTCAAGAAGCCACATATTCCACCTCAATGCAAGATGCGTCTATGAATGTTATGAATAATCCAACTCGAACCCAATAAAACATTCCCAAGAAGCTACGAGTGAAAGTTATCGTGGCATAGGCAGTTTCACTGACGAGGAGAGCATGAAACTTTTACTTGAATTTTCATAATAAGTTTTTACAAGCAAATTGAATAAAAACAAAACCCACTGATGGATATTTCTTGATTCTCAAGTTCATTATCATCATCGGAGAAGGTGAGTGGTGGCGAATAACTTAAAAACTGGCTTATGCCATAATCGATGAGTTCTTGGGTGAGGATGCAAAATTGCATAATGTAGAGCATCCGCTTTGAAGTTTGCTGATGGGGAGGCTGCAGAACTGAAGCACGCAATTTGCAGTTTTGCAAAACTGCATAACTTCTCGTATATCTTTTCGTTTTCTTCTTTTCTTAAATTGTTCGAATTGTTTTGCACCTGTGCAAGCTTGTGCGTGAGGAGTCTGATGCATTTGTCAAGAAAGAGGTGAGCAAGATGAAAAAAGAAAGAAAAGGAAAAAGAAAAAAAGTCTTTAGACGAAAATACCCCTAGCTGCAAATAAAATTTGAGTGGCTTTCAAGTTAAAACCCTTATTTGAGACTAAATCGGTCACTTCGAGCCCTTATTTGATATAATGTCTACTTTAGGCCATTTTTTTGAGAAAACGGTTCCACTTTAAGCCTTTAATTGAAATTTTGCCTTTATTATTTTTTGGAATCCAAAACCTACCTTGCATACCTTGGAATTTAGAACATGCCCTTTTACAAGTTCTAGGGTCGGTTCCAAGCTTTACCTAGGTTCCACTTGTATTATTAATTGAATGATTACTGTTACCATCCACTGACCACAATTTATATTTAGATACATGAATAATATGAAATATTAACAAAGTAAAAGTTTTAGTCATAAAATGAAAACTTAGACTAGTGGTTCCAGATTATATATTAATCATTGGACGTAATGGAATATCGTGGGATTGTGCAAAGATATAGATCAAGAAAAAAACAAAAGCTTATTATAGGTTCCAAGTGCCATCGGTCTGGAACCTACCCATCAAAATAAGTTTTTCAATTTTTGGAACCTGGAACCTCTCCTGCATACCCTTGAACCTACTACCAATTTGATTCTTCGGTTCCAAGTTATAACCGAGAACCATGCTCACTCTTACTTGGTAGTATCTGTAGCCACAAAAAAAAAAAAAAAAACAAAACAAAACAAAAAAAAAACAAAAACAAAAACAAAAAAAACAAAACAAAACAAAACAAAACAAAGAGAACACTTTGTGGTCTGTCTTTATCACTTGATGTCTAGGCCACATCGCACTTATCGGTTTTTAAATCCTGAACTAGAGTTGCACAATAGGACTAAAGGCATTGAACATTGTCATGACAATTAGAACATGGGGATCCAAACAAATATTGGGCAACAAGGCCACCTCATCGCATAAGGACTTGGACTTGACAGTCGAGTTCGTAATCACCTCTTCGGCCTTCTTAGTCAGCAGTGATGGCATCTTAGCAACTGAGATTAGTGTGGAAGTAGGAGAGATCGTAGGGGCAAGGAGGGGCAAATCCTCACTAGTCTTGAGGTTGGAATTGTCGTTCTTGAAGGTGGCATTTTCGATTTTCATAAGCAACTTAGTGAGAGCAAGGGCAAATTTGGGCCTTGGATCTTTTGGCTAGTAGATGATGGTGAATTGGTGGAGAAGCTAACATTTCTGATGAGCTTGATGAGGTTTTGGCAAGGGCTTCAGTTCCTGAATTCTTTAATGGGGTTTTTCTTGTCTTCATGATCGATCAATTAAAGAGTCTGATGCGAATGGGACAACGAATAACACAAAAAACGACAGGAATTGAATGAGGGTGAAGAGTGAAGAGATATGAAATGGGTTTTTATTTATAGTTTACTTTTGAGTTGAAGAAATGGAGATAAAAGAGGACTAGTTGGATGAGGAGGTTTTTGCTAATTTGGGCTTCAACTTAGTGACTTGCTTGTGTCGGTGATGGACATTTTTTTTTGTGTGTTGTTAACGGACATTGCGATGTAAAAAACTTGTCTATTAGTGACATGAGATGGGTGTTTTAGAAAGAGAGAGAATAGGGAGGATTAAATGAGAAGAAGGAAAGTAGCATATCGAAAAAAGAGAGAAGAAAAGTAACTGAAGAATGTTTAAAAAAAATGTGGGACTCACAAAAATTAATATTGTCAAAGCATTGCGATAGGAAGAGTTTTAACCATAATGGGAGTAGAAAAAGTGTAACTCATTTGTAATGATATTTTGAGTTGATGAACGCAAAGTCCTGCATCCACCTAACCACCGGGGGTTTGCCCCAGTGGCCACCCTTCCATCTTGGAAGGGGGAGGTTGGGAGTTCAACTCCCCACCTTCTCAGGAGGGATTGGGGTGGGGACGATTTCCTTTCAGGAGTGGGTTTCGACTCCCACGCTCTGCAAGGAGGCATGGCAAAAGTCTGAGAGTGAGTGTTAGAGTAGGCTTAACGTAGGACCGACCAAAAAAAAAAAGTTACATTACCTAATATATCTTACCACTTGAAATAAGATAAAATTATATCGACCTAGTTTTCTAAAAAAGCACTAATTTTTGGTCAGGTCCCAATTTGGATCATACATTTTTATCTCGTAAAAAATCACCAATATACTTTCTGTACCAAAACTTGTCAACTTTATGTCCAATGTTGCCTTTAATGGTTCAACCTAGCTATTCCATGTAATATTCTCTTTCCAAATTTGAATTATATTTTTTTTCTATTTTCTTTTTCTTTTTCTTTTTTTCCTCTATTCTTCTTCCATTTCACCTATGTGATGGACCCTTCATCATCTCCCTCTTCAAGGTCCTCACCACCAGTTCCAAGATCAATGGCGTCAAGGAGTTCCCCAAGGGCAGTAAGCTCTTCATTAAAATCTCCAAGAGCCGCCTCTTGTCACACCCCAACTCTATAAAATAAGAGAGATAGCATGACAGTCCTCCTATCTAAATGACACATCTTCAAACACAAATTAATATAAACATTATAAAAAAAAAAATATCTATCAATATACATGAATAGTGAGTTAATATAGAATCAGAGTTCTAAATCCACCAAAAGAATGTATACATATGTCTCCAAACTAACAACTAAACCCAATAAATATCATTTTAGACATATACAACTATTTTAACTAATACCCAAAGTTTAACTATTGAAAATTCCTAACAATAGCACCCTTGTCCTATTTGCTGCTTGCCGAAGAACTTGAAAAATATTTGAAATAAATGACATGAGCGACCACATTTTAGTGAGTAATGCAAATCTCTTTTAAATAGATCATGCATCCACTATGCATAGTATAATGTAATATTAAAAACTCATTCATTCGAATTCAGTATATAATATAGATAAGAATCCAAATATGAGTAATATAACTTCCACAATTTTATACACATGAGAAATGTTCAATTATGTCCAGTCCATTGATTATTCTCTTGCTAAATTTTGAACTATAATTATACTTATTGCCCTGTGAGAAGACTCAATAAGATTCCCCCTTGGCTAGTTCTTCACTTATATTAGTGAGTGTCTCGGCCCATATGGGATGTATTGAGAACAATATGTATTTTCAATCCCTCAATAGGTTCAAAGCATAACGACAACAAGCACAAATCACTAACTCATCTTCCAAATAAGCCACATACTCAATCCAAAACTCAGCAAAAAAAATACCTAATCAATCCTAAATTTATTAAATTGATGTCAATTTAGTTTTAATCCATCAGCAGTTTCCAATGAATTTTGACTAGGAGGATTACATTGGAATTTCTCACAAAAGTTTAGTGCTAAATTAAAAAGTTTATGACTAAATTGACATTCATATAATATATCTAGGATTGATTGAATAATTTTCTTGAATTTATCTCATAATCCATGTTCACAAACTCAAGGCATAAAACCCTTCATAATTTAATTCATCAATAAAAATATATTTCATAAATTAGGTTCATAAATTAATACAAATAACCTTTAAAAAATCCTTTCATAAGCAATTCCAAAACCATTCAAAAACAATCAACTCAGACTATTTGAAAAGATACTTTGCCATTTCAAATGACCAAAAGGGTTGTAAACACCTAATTTGGCTATATGCAACAATTTTGCTCTAAACATCATCTTTTCTTTTAGAGGAATATCAAAGCATGTAACTTATAATATAACTAATCACTATCATTTTCTAGACATAAGTTTATAAAATCAAAGAAGAGTAAGTGTTGGGGCTACTAATACAACCTAGAGAGGGGTGAATAGGTTGGTTTAAAGCTTTGAAAAGCTTTTGTGGAAGATAGCAAGAAATGTTTTGATAGTAAAATAAACAGATTAAAGGAATCAAGTGCACGATGCAACTATCAAACAAATACTAAATTAATGAGTAATTAAAAGATAGTAATACATCAATTTATAGTGAATTGGTTTTATTCCCAAGCCTATGTTGACTCTCCAGGTAACAGCCTCAACAGGGTTGAATCCACTAGCAATTTTCAAGATAAATTACAATCAACACATACTACTTTTATCAGATGATAGATCACTCTATAGGGATGAAAATACTGCTGTCACTATTATACACTTGATCCTATCAAGATTACAAGGCAGCGAGAATATCATAGAAAATTTCGGATGGACATAAGTACAATATGCTCACTAGAGAGAGATAATAATCAAGAGAGCTAGTATACTCTTTTTCTGTCCAGCCCTTTCAAGCTTTTTTTATCCTCTTTATATAGACATCTTCAATCCAACCATTGGAAACTCTTTTGAGGAGCTAGGAGCCCTTGAGGGTTGATTGGAACGGTTGCTAAGGTCTAGTTCGCCTATATCATATGTTCTAGCAGAAATAGCAAGGTTTCCCAAAAATGGAGTCCGCTGATGTTGTCAGATATGTTGTTCCTCGTACCGGTTATTCAAAATTATCAACTATTCTCTAACTCTTTCCCATTTCTCCTACTGTGGTTTCTCAACCCGTCAATGGCTACATTCCTTTTGTCTAATGGTCATCCCCCAAACAAACACGCTCACCAGCATCTCTTCTCTCAAGATTCAATATCAGCGTGACCAAATGTTCCTTATCCGTTGATAGTAGCAAGTGAATGTTTTGTACTATTTTCCAATCGAAACAGAAATTGAACTTCCAGAAACCTTTTTGGCATGTACAACCATTTAGGTTGGAGATGATTATGTAAAGGGATTATAGTGTTATCGCATCTCTAGTTTTGCCCGTAATGCTAAAGTCTATTGAGAACTGTCGACCTCCAGGATATTATGCCAAAATTGCTGCCAAATGCATTTACATGATTTATATCCACCTTTGAAATTGGAATTGGAATTTTCACCTTCAATTAAGGTGAGGATGCTCAAATGCAAATCATCTCCCCTTTGAATAGAGGATATAGCAATTTCTCTTGGATTTATTAGTCTAAGTAGGAGACAATCGCAGATTTGTTGTGCATCTGACGTGTAAAAATTGGTAAGTTATTATTATTGTGGACCTATCATATTATTTTTTTTCTAGCTCCAACAATGATATAACTTGTTTCCGGTTGATAAACTTGAATCTAAACAAAATTTATCAACTAGCCACATCTATCAAATATCTACATCGAAATCATTTATAATTAAGGCGATCAAGATGAAAACAAGTCAAGTTATGATAATGACCTGAAGCATACAAACGAGGAAACATCAAATTGAAATCAAACATTGAGAATTGTAACTCGAATTAAAATGTCCACAATGACAAATCATGTCGTGTTCTCAGTTTGGGATTGCAAGCACACCTGGGAGACAAGCATTTGAATCAAATCTACGAACGATGAGTGGGCTTATGCAATCGAAACAATTTCACCTTGCAATACCAAGAGCAGCAGCTGGTTTCGGTCAACTGCATTGGCAAACTTTGGTTAGTGACGCAACGTCGAAAGCTCGGCCTTTCTTTGGCTGAAATCTCTACAGCTTTTTCTTCTGTATTTTCCGAGCTGCCTTCAGTATTGGACCGACCTTCCCCATTTGCTTCTCTCGGCTTCCTTGCGCTTTCTTTTGTTTTTCTCTATTTGTGCAGCCATTTTAAGCCGAGTATCCCACTTGTTCCGAGCACTACTCGTCGAATCATCTCTCGGCTGTTCACTCTTTTCCTCATTTTCCATTTTGAGCCCTCTCTGTTTTCTCTTAGTTCCCCCCTCACGATTTTTTTCCTCAACTGAGCAGTTCTCTTTCAATTTTTTCTCTAGGATTTTCAGCCAAGACTCTTGTATTCAGCTCGAATATATGCTTGTCCTAGCCTAGTTATCTTGTTGTATTTGGCCGAGAGTAATATATGCCTGTATGGCCCATTCTGAGACTTCAAGAAGAAAGAAGTAATCCTCTTGATTTTCTCACACTTCCTCTTTCAATTTCCAGTTGAATTCCTTTCCCTTTTCTTTCCCATTTTGACCATATTCGCATTTTCTTTCTTGTACTAGCATCTATAAGTTATACGCCCTCTCCTTGAATCATAACGACTTACTTCAATTTTGCCCCTCCCCCATCCGAATATCTCTTGCTCTTTTCTTGTGTTGTGTTGCGTTCTATGCTAAATTAGAACGACACGAGAATTGTACATGTGAACTTGGGTCAAATTAAGGTAAGCGAGTGCGGCCGAATTCCTTAAATGGGCTGAGCTTGTTTGGGCTTGATGTTGAACGATAAATTAAATTTAGGGCCTAAATTCAAAGCCTGATCACATATTGGGCCAATTCAAATAGAATTTATAATCTCATATATGTTTATATTTGAATGTGGATATGCTATTTCTAAACAAGAATTGCCCTAATTTATAAATGCAGAAGAATGCAGTAAAGAATGAGAATGCAAGACTCTGTAATATGGATATCTTTCTCTAGGGGTCAAAGTTTGTCATTATCGACAAATTCGATCATAGTTTTCTTATGAACTCCATGAGAGCTCTTTAGGCAAAAAATTGCAGTGCCAACAGGGTATGCTTATTGAGGTTCTACACATGATTATTCATAAGAAGTTACAATTCCCTAAATTGAAGGCGTTATCATCCTAAAAAATGTGCTCAAGTTGATCCATTGTCAATTGAATTCCTTCAAGTAGTTGTTGACACCTACATTTTGGTGGCATAATTAGTTATAAAATTAGGGATAATTTTTAACCCCTAAACACAAATATTATAATTAAATTTCATAACATATAGTTTTACATCCATTTATTTTTTAGTTTAAATTTTTCATTAATTGCATTAGCATTTGACCAACAGTAGACATTTTTGAGCTTAAAGTTGAGCGAATCAAGCCCATGAAGGGGGACCAAAATTCGGCTGAGCTTAGGGTTAGTAATGGCCGAAATTAATGGGATAGAAAGGCTTTAATTGGCCTAAATTGAGCTTAATTCAGCCCACTAAAAGTCTAACTAGAATCACAGATAAATACGTCTTTCCAACATCTAAACTCTCTCGAAATGAAGAGACCCTCTCTACCGTTATGGTAACTTCGTTTCTGTCCAAACCCTACTTCCCCAACAAAATTCCAAACCACTGGGGTTCGCCCCAGTGGCCACCTTTCAAACATGGAAGGGGAAGGTGAGGGGTTCAAATTCCCACCTTCTCGGGGGGATGGGGTGGGGACGCGTAAGTTTCAAGAGTGGGTTTCGACTCCCGCGCCTTGCAAGAGGCAGGGCAAAAGTCTGAGAGAGAGTGTAGAATAGGAATAGAGTAGGACTGATAAAAAAAACAAAAAAACAAAATTCCATCCCAATTCTGCTTTTTCGCAACAATCATAGCAATGAATTCTCTCAACCTTTTACCAATTGACATTTCCCAGGCGAACGATGAGGGCTCCGGTCAATTGTAACCCCTTTTTTTCCAGCTTCTTGCGCGAGTCTTCTCCGTCGGTGAAGCCATCCATCGGGCTCAGTGGGTTTAAGCGAGTTTTGGTCCGCTACACTCGATGACCCAGTCGGCATTTCATCTCCACGCCAGGGATTTCCGTCAGTATCCTTGCTGCATGTCCCTGATGGGGCGAATTCCGGTGGTCCCAAGTACCTCTGCTCTGAAATTTTTTTAGTTCAAATAGCCTTGGATTAGGGTGGATTGTATAAAACCAGATAAAGGACAATTTACATGTGATGGCAAGTTTCACCTGGGTTTGCCGATAAGAGTAGTACGCTGGTTGACGTCTAGTAGATGTGGTGTCTAAGTAATCTGTGATCTAGATATCTTATGGCATCGGATTCACATGCTGACTCTTCACGACTTTCGGCCCTTTGTAATCGCCTTGGGCGTCTCACCACAGAACAAGTTATTGAGGAATGGGATGAACAACTCCCACCTGACAAGTTAGAGAAATGTCGCCTTACCCTAATCGGCAGTATATTATCAAATCCCTCTGTCAACTTTCCTGCCTTACAAACTACACTCAAGCGAGTCTGGCGAATTGAACAAGTTGACATTACATAGCGAGAAGAGGGCCTATACGCGATCAAATTTCAATCCCAAGCCGATAAACATAAAGTGCTGGATGGGGGTCCTTGGTCATTTTCTGGTCATTTAGGCTGCGTTTGGGAACCCATTTGCAAAGCTCTTTGGACCTCTAAAGGCCCTTGAGCAAATGCTAATGTGTTTGGCATCTATTTTTGGTAGCCCATTTCCCAAATGCCAGCATTTCCAAGGCCTTCTAAAGGCCATTAGCCCAAGGCTCCCTCCTACCTGCTTTGGCTTTCTAGCTTTCTCGGCATGTAAGTGGCCTGGTTAATGAATTTTTTGAATTTTCAATATTACCCTCATTCACTAATCATTATTCCACATTTGCCCCTTCTTAAATCGCATCTTCTCTCTACGTGTGACCCTGGCTCTCCTCGCGAAGACCACCGCATCACGCCTCTCGCCACACCTCCGCCTCCTCTCCCTCCACACCACCGGGCCTTCCCTCTCTGCCGCCGCCGCCACCGCCGCCGGGGGGCCGCTGTCCCTCTCGGCCCCTACGCCCTCGCACCTCCTCCCTCTGCCTCCTCGCCCCGAGCCTCTCCAAGGCGGTGGAGTACGTGATCTCCAAGGTTGATGACCTCATGAACTAGGCCACCGCGGCTCCATCTGACCCATGACCTTCAGCCTCGCTTGTTGCGCCGTCGAGATGATGCACACCGGCGCTGCCCAAGACTATCTCAATCGCTTTGGCATCATCTTCAGGCCCAACCCTTGCTAGTCCGATTGCATGATCGTCGCCGGCATGCTCACCAAACAAGATGGCTTCTGGTCTTTGCAAGTAGGTTTGCATCTACTTCCTTCTTTTCTTCCCAATTTTTTCTATTCAATTGATTGTAGTATGGTTTGACGAGGGATGAGTGAGGGTAGTTACATGTGGTATTTCGATTTGTTGTGATTTTCTATGGATTTTGTCGATTGCCGCTTAGTTTCTGAGAAATGCACGGAGAGAAATCGTATTGGACTAGTCAGGAGTCTCGCGAGGCTCGCGGAGGTTGTGTGACCAGGCGTCACTACGCCTGGAGTTTGGCAACCTCAGAGCCTTCACCTGGGCTCTGAACACAACCCTAGAAATCTTCTTAATCCCAACTGCAACGACCATGGAAGCTCCAAAGTAATGGAATGTCATCTTCACGAAGCACGTGAAGCAAAAGCTGAAGCACAAGGTCTATCGCAATGGCTTCCTCTCTCTTCACACCTCCACCAGCAAGGTACCTTTGCTTTCACTACTAATCTCCGCCACTGATGTCTAGCTCAACCCAAACGGCAATTTAGGTGCCTTTCATTGGGTTAGGACATGATTCAGTTTGATTGGCTAATCTATGTCAAGAGTGCAGTGACAATAGATTTGTTACCATTTTTCCCCGAATTTAGCTAGCTCGATTGAATTGAATGGCAGCCGCTCAATGCTGCTTGATATTTTATTATGTCTATCATCACGAATTGTTCCGTTCTGTGTTTCTGGTCGTAATACTCTCCGTGATTGAGCTTGTTTTCGGGAGATTAGTCCATGTTGTGATTAATGGTGTATGATGGTAGCAGGCAGCTGTTAGAAAGCAGGATTTTGAAGAATGATGAAGTTATTTGTTCTGGTGAGTCACTGATGTTCAATGCTTATTTGGTTGATGTTGGAGAAGCCTGAAGATGATACTTATATTCACAGCTTGATTATTGTTGGGTAATTGGATTTAAAGGTTCCCTCTATTTAGGGTATTGCTTGCTTGTCTTCTTCATCATAGTTGTTTTGTTGGGTGAAATCGTTAGTAGGTGCAATGTGATGAATGTAAAGTTCTTGGGTTTGGTTTGTTAAAAGTCTGAATGGTATATATTAATCTTGTTTTTCTTGGAAAAAAGTGTGTTGCTCGCATAAATATATGCTTAGATCCTCTTTTGTGATGCTTTGCTTGTTGTTCATCTGGGAAATTAAATATTTGATCTTTTGCTTACTAAGAACAGCTAATTGGGTACGGTTCAATATATATTTGATTGATTTAGAACCTAGATGTGAACATTTGCAATTGATCTACTGTTTCTTTTGTTCAATGTGCAACTGGTCTTTTCAAACTTCATATTTTTTAGATTATCCTTTGATTAACCTTACTTTCAATTGATGCAGAGTATTGATTGAGTTTCTAGTAAGGTTCACTATAATCCACTCTATGAACTATGAGGTGCATTTTCCTTTTGGCTACTTAAATCCTTTGGCATGGAATTTATAGTTGCATTGCCTTCAGAACTTTTCATTTTCTGCATGTATACAATTCCTCAGAAACCGAAAAAGAAACACTCGTTATTTTAGAAGAAGTTGGTTGCTCATGATGTTGCAACCTGCAGGAAAATGGGAACCAAATTTATATTGTCCCTGTACCTCACATGTATAGATTCTGCACTCCAGATGGCACAACGTGCTTTAAAATGCTTCCAAAGGACTCCTAACTAGTGGCCTTCGGGGACTGAAGTCATGGAAGAACTGGAATCAATAGAAGCTGCTAGTGCTAATAGAATACTACGGGACAATGCTTTAATTCATTTGTTATGTCATTCTTACTTGATGTGATGTAATCAAAGTCTGTTGCTCCACACTTTTCCATTTTTCCCAGGATGAATCTTGGGCTTTGAATGTTCATTTTAATTGTATCAAGCAGTTATTAGGAGTTGTCTTCTCTTCTAAGTTCTTTGGAATATTCATGACTTGTATATCAATACGTGCATTGGCTTGTGAATTGAGACATTGTGATGGTACTTTTGTTAAAGGGAGGAACAGTTTTTCTAAGGCTAATCCTCGACTTTGTCAGCAATCTAAGGTTCACAAAAGAAGTCCATTGCTCCTCGAGAGTCGGAGCTCTTTAATTTTTTGGCATGACAAGGCTTTGAACATGAGCAAAAGCTCATTATTATTGCCATCACGAATGTGTTCAGGGGGTGCTCACTCTACAATCAATCTCCAAGAAGTGTTATGTTGTTCAGTCCATTCTTAGTGATTTTTGAGCTCTAAGATTGGATGGGTAAATTGATGGAGTAATTTAAAGCAAAGAGCTGCTCAGTTGTCCATTCCGAATGAACAAGATATATCATTTAGTGCTATCATGTTGCAGCTAAGACATGACTAATTTTTTTTGTTGCAAAATAAGAGATATATTTCTCATCACATGCCAATATTAGATGAAACTTTCCATATGATATCGTAAACAACAAATTTTATTTTCATATTCTCATTAACTTTGCCAATTGGTCATTATACTTTCTTTACCATTTGTAAATTTAAGGGCCCTATTATTTTCAACACTTCTCATGTGATTTTTTTATTTATAAATTTTTTATCATGTCACTTTTACATTTCTCTTAATGTGAAAATATAAAAATTACCATCATTATGTTATTTTTTCTATTTTAAATAAATTAAAATAGAAAAAACTTAAATTGATTATATTAAAGGACTTTCCAAATATATATTTACCAAATAGCATTTTCCCAAAGTTACTTCCCAAATGACTTTTCAATTACAATTTACCAAACAGTCTTTACATTTCAGTAAACTCCTTTAGGCCAAAGGCCTTTGCATTTTTCCAATGACTTTCCTCAAAAGTTGAACCAAACGCACCCTTAGTTATCCTAAAGCCATGGCTACCTAATACCCCCTTTCATTGTTATGACTTCTCTACATGCGCTTTCTGGGTCCAAGTGTTCGGTCTCCCTCTAGAATGGAGCACGGAAACAATGTTGAACAGGGCGGTCCAACATCTAGGGCGGGTTTTGGAAGTTCGGCTTGACACCAAGGAGGGACAATCGTCCAGAACATGTCATGCTCGGGTGGAATTACCTCTCAAAGAACCTCTCAAGACAGGCAAACTTATCAAACTAGATGGCAAGTTTCTTTGGCTAGATTTTCATTATGAAAGGCTCTCGCATTTCTGCTAAGTGGCTTGTTTTATCAAACTCACTGGGATATCATCAAGGACGATCTCTTGCTCCAGGTACAACACTTCCTTTTAACAAGTAATATGCCCCCTCGCATCAATCAAACCTTTCTTACGTTGATTCCTAAAACACCAAACCCTGAAAAGCTAGAGCAATACCGCCCTATTAGCTTATGCAACTTTGCATATAAAATCATTTCCAAGTTTCTTGCAAATCGTCTCAAAAATTGGATGGATTCTCTCATATCAAAGGAACAGTCAGCCTTTGTCAGTGGGCGACAGATCTAGGATAATATATTGATCGTACAGGAAGTTCTTCACCAGTTCAGAACCAGGAAAAGAAGGAGGAAATTCAATGCAATCCTCAAGATCGACATGCAAAAGGCATACGACAGAGTTGAATGGGATTTCATACGAGATTATCTCCTCACATTGGGATTCCATCCTACATGGGTTCAATGGATCATGCAGTGTGTATCTACTACCTCCTTTAGTGTCAAATTCAATGGCGAGGCCCTTCCCTTATTTTTCCCCTACGCGAGGCTTAAGACAAGGTGACCCCCTATCTCCATACTTATTTATTTTGATGGCCAATGTTTTATTGACCTTAATTAATCAAGCTGTTAGCATCGGTCACATTAAAGGTATTAAGTTTAATCGGTGGTGCCCGACCCTATCCCACATATTCTTCGTCGATGACGCTATCTTCTTCCTAGAGGGGACTGCACAAGAATGTCAGAACCTGGGCACTATTATAAACCAGTATTGTCAAGCAACAGGTCAGGAGGTGAATCGTAACAAATCAGGTATCATCTTTAGTAATCACTGCCCCCCTCAATTGCAAGCTAATATGTCGGCTGAGCTAAGAATACCAGTGTTGACTAGATGTGGTAAATATCTGGGCTTACCTTCTGAGTGGGGTCGATCAAAAAAGGAAATGCTATCATGGATAATGGCACGTGTACATCACAAGTTGGAGGGATGGAAGGGTAAGCTTATATCGAAAGGTGGTAAGGAAGTTCTTATTAAATCTGTTGTGTAAGCAATACCACACTATGCGATGTCTATTTTTAAACTTCCTATATCGCTTTGCCAATCTATAGAGAGAAGCATTGCAAGATTCTGGTGGAAGAATGATCAGAATAGAAAGGGAATCCATTGGCAAAACTGGGAACTGTTGAAAGCAAGCAAAGATTATGGTGGTTTAGGCTTTCGTGATTTAATCGCCTTTAATGATGCTATGCTAGGCAAATAGGCCTGGCGTCTATTGCAACAGCCTCTAGCTTTATGGAGTCAATTGTTCAAAGGCTTGTATTTTCCTACAACAAGCTTCCTCTCTACACATCCAGCAGCTCGCTCATCATGGGGATGGAAGAGTTTACTACAGGGTAGGGATGCAATTTATCCTCATCTATGATGGTCAGTGGGCGGTCAGACCATCAGAATTAGGGGTGATCGCTGGCTACTTATGGGCATTCTATACGGACCCCCCAACAAAGTTGATCCCATCTTGGTGGCGGACCTACTTGATTCGACACACCAAGCTTGGAAACAACATCTTATTCTCCCTTTGCTAGGAGACGAAATCACAGCACAGATCATTAAACTACCAATCAGGCATTTACCTATTAAAGATCGTCTCATTTGGACGGCAACGCAAAATGGTGAATTCACAGTTAAGAGTTGCTATCACAACATCAGTCAAACAGTAAGCAATGGCAACAGGAATAGCGCATCATCTTCATCGCAGCACCCTAAAATACTATGGCGGTGAATATGGTCGATGCAAACAGCACCAAAAATTAAAGTCTTTACCTGGGCTGTGTGTCAGAATGCAATTGCGACAAGGGCAAACCTCTTTCATCGCCTCCGACCTTTACTGCTCGCTGTGTCACCAACAGAATCCAGAGAGCATCGAGCATCTATTCCGGCAATGTGAATGGACTCAAACTGTATGGACACATCAACAAATTAATAGAGGACTACCACATTGGCACAATCAGCGACTTGATCAATGGCTCACAGCCATTGCAGCGACGCCAAAGAACTTACCCGGATTGGAGATCGCAGCCAACACCCTTTAGCAGATTTGGCGAATGCGTAATGACACAATCTTCCGCAACAAGACGCCAGATCCGCGAAGGGTGATCGACTTGGCCATCACTCAAACGCAATCCTTCCTATCCCCTGCTGCTGTCGGATCCAGATCCAGAGTACCGCATCTCAATCCTGCGCATCTGTGGCGTCCTCCAAACTCTAGAACTCTGAAATATAACATCGACGGCGCATTCCAACCGGGCAGCAACGAGGGCACGATGGCCTGTCTAGGAAGAGATCACAGAGGGAGACTTATGGACGGATATTCTACCACATTCCAGTCACACTCGGCGATGGAAACTGAACTCATTGCGCTTACCAGTACTCTGCACCACCTACTGCGAAGAAACCTCCAACACAGCTCCCTAGTGATCGAAACGGACTGCCTTCCACTCGTCGAAGCTGTGCGCCATGGCAGATCACCCCTATGGGAGCTTCGGCCGATCGTCGAGGAGGCACTCCACCTGCTACCCTACTTCGCCGATCTAACCCTAGCTCACTGCCTGAGTGAAGCGAACCAGGCCGCTGACTGGGCTGCAGAAGCCCATCGCTCAGCTGCTTCAGCCCAACAATGGCTTTATCAACCCCCTGCAGCTTTACTTGTTATTTTGACTACGGACACTTTGGCCAATGGTTGTAACTCCAGTTGATATAAATATGAATGTTTTCTTCCGACCAAAAAAAAAAAAAAAAGTCTAACTAGGGATAGGCCTTAGCTTTATTCAGCCTATCACATTGAAAAAGGCCTAGACTAAGCTTGTGTAATTAGGTTAGGCCTAAGTTTGCACTATATATACGACGTTATGTCTCACAAATTAGAATTCCGCAAATTCTTTCACTAGACTGTGTATATAGTTGAGAATTGAGAAGCTGAAGAAGGATTCACGACACAATTCAAAGGGTTCTCATTCGGCAGAGCACTTGCACAGAAGTCCATTGATAAAGTGGGATGCTTTCACTGACCGCACGAAGAACAAAATATTCACTCCGACTTGCAAAAAGATGTCAAAGCCAAGATGGTGAGGTTGGAAGTCCAACTTCAGGCGTGAGGGCAAAGAGTCAACCCACACTTGGACGTGTTCACTCGTTGCACTAGTACACACTTCACATATTCAATATATAGGACAGCTCGTTGTGGTTCCTTGCACTCGGTGACGCAGTCAATTTATGTAGATAGGCTCCTTGCCACGTGGCCTTGTGCCACGTGGCCTGTCAAGCGTGCTATCGCGATCGTGATTTTTGTCGCTTAGCCATCGCGCCCTTGACGATGCCACTCCTTCCTATCTACTGATCTCTTTTCGTTCCTCGTCGAGCCGCTGCAGTCCCCCGATTACCGTTTTGCCTCACTATCTTTGCTTCACACCGTTGTTCTTCCTTGACTATGATCGGCCGAGCTGCTTACCCTTCATTGACGAGCCATCCTTGGCTAAAAACCACCGCATGGAGCAACATTGGCGAGCACAAATTTTCTCACATATATTGTCTAATATTGCTTGTTTTGTTTGAAGGAAAATTCCAGGGCAAGAGAAGGGCACACAATCTTTCGGTAAAAGAAAACATGGAGAGAGTTCTTTTCTTCTTCCTCTGCAGGTCAACAAAGGACATGCACAAAGGAGCTTGATACCCAATGAGAGGAAGCAAAGCGGAGATTTTTGGCTTGGTCTGCCTAGTTCTCGCAGTAAAATCAGAATCTCCAGCAAACCTTGCAGCGACACTTTGCCATATGCTCCAGTCACGCCCAGATCAATAAGGTCGGTATCCTCGCGGGCTCTTGTCACTGCGCCAAACTGCTCCTTGACCGACGTTCAACTATTGCGACGGGCTCCTAGTTCCGAGTAACCATCGAGCCACCTCACCGTGAGCCACTCCCTCGCCCTTTGTCGTGTCGTCCATGACTAACGCAAGCCCCGCTGTGTTGAGCTCGCTGACCCCATCGTCCGTCCACGAGCTAGGCCATCCCGTGAGACTTCTATTTTTTGCAGGTTCCTTGGCCATGCCACCACCCTCCATTGCCATCACCGCTGTGGAGTCGGTTGCAATCAGGTCTGATAGCATTGCATTCAAATTTGGAAAGTTTTTTGGGAATGCTCAGTCGGAAGGGATGTCTTTTTAGGAATTCCATGTACAAATACAAGCGGTCCTCAACTACTTACATATATATTATATCGGATCATATATGTATTAACATTAGGCATTAAATCAACCTATTGATATTGGAAGACCCAAAAGATTCTTCCAACTATATCAACTATACTTGAACTGTTAGATAATCATAGTCGATGATAACATCACTATTCCCATCGCTATTTCAGAACCGTACGTGAGATTTTCACCTCATACTTGCCGACCATCGATGAACTGATCGAATTAACCAACCAAAGTTAGCTTCAGTCATTATGTATTGAACAGAAGCAAAAGCGTCAATAACATTTGGACGGTAGTAAAAAGTCATAGCAAACCCTGTAGCTACTTGTACTAAAAAAACCTCAAATTAGCTAAGATTCTTATCCTTAGCCGATTTGATAAATTTTACTGCCTATATGGAGTGATTTGCTATCTTTCCTTAAATATTTAGTTAAAAAATGCATATCCGAAAAAAATCCTAAGATATTAAGTTAGGGAACTTTCTTAACAATATGGGTGAACAGTTGTTTGATATAGATATGATATCCCTAACCATTTGGATATGATCATTGATTTGCCGGTTAAGTTTGCCAGTTTCCAAACTTAACGGATAACCTTCCATTAATATCCATAGCCACTTGAACATGATGGATAATTTATTTTGTTTCTAAATTTAAATAAGATAATCTTTATGAATTGCATTATATATACGAATATCTATCCATTGATTAATTGTTTCCATAAAAAGAAAATCGAAAGAATATTGGAATTAGATTTGATTCTTGCTAAAAATACTGCTTGTATAAATTAGATTGCATATTTAATTTTGGTAATTTATTTATTCCAAATTTTAAGGTTTCCTTTTCTTAAATTATATTCTTGTTTAAATATCAAGCATTTTTTATTCTGAATTTAAATTAAATGAAAACACAAAAACATCATGCGCCGTGTCACATAGAATTAGTTCATCCATTGCACAACATTCAGTAGTTGCATGTTTAGGGCTATTTAAATTTAAATGAGTGACATGTTAGGATAATTGCATTAATATTTGTCAATCACTAGATTATAATTAATATTGTGTGACATATAGTTCTCATGATAAGTTGCATGTTGCATCTTATTTTAGTTAGGCATTTTTATATAGTTTCTAGATTAAATTTAAATAAGTAAAAATCCCCAAAAAAATTGAGTGACGGCTTGTTAATTAAAAATCATATATAGGGTTGTTTATGTGAATTTTGAGCTAACATTGCATATCATTTCATAGCTATGAGATAAGCCTTGCAATTTATTTATCTCTTAATTGGGTATTAAATTGGGTGCACTCACTAATCACCTCATGTTAGGTAGTAACAAAATGAATTCAAGTTGTCTGCTAAATATTTTTTTCATACCAAAAGGTATTAGAAAAATCTAGCATAATCAAATCCCTCTACCCGAAAACACTGATTCGCAAAAGTAAAGCAAATCATCCAATACTTGGGATTCTAATCGATTAATCGTAAATTGATTAATGACGAATCCCATCAAAAATCATTCACATTTTAATAACTTAAACCATAAGTGGCAAATTGATATGGGTTTAGGATAGCCCGAGTTAGGTTTAAGCTTAATAATCTATTAGCCAAATCCATAGGCAATGCACCTCGAGGGTAGATAGTGACAGTAGTTAACTATTAAAGGCTCTTGTTGATTGTCGCAACCTAACACTGCGGTGCATCACTTAGGGGTTCGGCTAATGGATTATTAAGCCTAAACTTAACTCAAACTCTCTTAAACCCATACCAATTTGCAACTTAAGATTCAAGTTCTCAACATAGAATTGATTTTCAATAAAAATTCACACAAATCTTTTTACAACGGGTCAATTAGATACCGAAATAAAGTACAAGAAGAAATTTTTTACTCTTGCAAACCGAAGATTTTGGGAAGAGGGACTTGATTACATTATATTTATCCATTGTCATTTTGGTACCATTCTTTTTATGAAAAAAAAAACAATTAGTAGATAGCTTGGATTCATTTTATTACTTCCTAATATATGAAGTAATCATGTAGGTGCACAAACCATCAATGTAACACCTAATAAGTAATAAATAAATTGCATGACTTACCTTATAAAAACGAAATGATCTAAAATGTTCACTTAAAAATCACATTAACAATTTTAGATATGATTTCTAATTAACACGCAGTCACTTAATCTATGTGCAATGCAATGCAATTATTCTAAATGCAACGATGTGCAAAATATCTATATTAAAATGGCATGCAACATAAATCTTAACGTGCAAACTATGGGTCTGCATGGTAACATTTCTGTTCTTCTGGATTTCTGTTCTTTTGTTCCCCGGAACAAAAAAAGAACAGAAATCCGTTGGTAAAATATTTGTTCCCAAGAACAATTTCTCTATTTTTATTTTTATTTTCGGGAATAGATTTGGAACAGAAATAAGGAACAAAAAAAAAGTTGCTTCTTGTTCCCGAGAACAATTTCTAGAAATAAGCCAATTTTCTTTTTTATTTTTCTTTTGTTCCTCTCTTTTGCTTCGGCCACCTCCAACCGCTTGGAGCCACCGTCGACCGCCCGCCGCCGTTGCCCGCCGGCCGTTGCCGCCTCCCGCCACCACCACTGCTGGCCATTGCCGTTGTTGGCCACCCGTCAACCGCCGACTGCGGCCGGCCGCCGACCGCCACCGCCGCCATTGCACGACTGTCGGCAGTCGTCGACGGCCGATGGGTGGTGCAGCGGTGGTCGGTGGTGATGGTCGAAGGCCGGCGGTTGTGCAGCGGCTGCGGCAGGTGGCGAGCGGCGACGGGTGGCAGTCGAAGGTCATGATCTGTAAGCAAGAATAAAAAATGAATAAATACAAAATAGAAATTGTTTCGTATCAAACACATTTCTATTCTTTTTCTATTTCAATAGTAAAAATTTTTCGTAGTTACCAAACACTTTATTTTACTCAGAAATTGTTCTCTGGAGTAGAAATAGAAAAAAACTATTTCTAAAAAGAAATTGTTCCCTCACCAAGAAGCATTACCATGTGCACCCTATATGTCACACAATCTTTATTAAATGACATAATTCTATTGATGGGCAAATATTAATGCAACTATTCTAACATGTCACACATTTTAATTTAATGACCCTAGGCATGCAATTACTAAGTGATGTGCAATATATGAGCTAATTGTACATGATATGCACATGATATTTTATATATTTGCTTTTTAATTAAAATTGGTAATTAAAAGTACCTAATATTAAACATGCAATTTAGTCACAAAAAAAAAAATCTAATATATTCAAAGCAATGTTTTTGTGTTTTTTATTTTAAAATTTTGGAATAAAGAAATGACCTAATTTAAACATGCAATATAATCTAAAACAGACAGTATTATTAACAAAAATCAAATCAAATTCTATCTATTTCTTATTTTATTTTATGAAAAGCAATCAAGTAATGAATAATTATTCAATCAAATAATGCAATCCATAAACTTATATCATCTATTTAAATTAGGAAACGGAATAAACCGGTAATCATATCCAAATGGTTATGGATATTGATAGAAAGTTATCTGTTAAAATCTAAAAGCAGGTAAATTAACAATCGTATCGAAATGGATATTGATCAAATGGAAGACTTTTCATGCCACCGAACATCATATATCTTAGTTAGATATTGGACAGCCGTTCAAGCATGTTGTTAAGTTAGGCCTAACTTAGGGCGATTTCTTAGGATTTTGTGGATATACAATGTTTTTTTTTTTTTTTTTTTTGCCGATCCTACTCTACTCATATTCTAACGCTTAGTTTTAGACTTTTGCCCTGCCTCCTTGCAGGACGTGGGAGTCGAAACCCACTTCTGAAACTAATGCATCCCCACCTCAACCCTCCGAGAATGTGGGGATTCGAACCCCCCATCTCCCCCTTCTAAGTTAGAAGGGTGGCCACTGGAGTTTACTCCAGTGGTTTTGGATATACAATGTTTAACTAAATATTGTACACAAGATAGCAAATCACTCAAAATAGGGAGTAAAGTATATCAAATTGATTGTCGATAAGATATATACCTAATTTTGAAGATTACTTTCCAATTTGAAAGCAACACAATTGGGTTGGCAATGCGATCACGGGGCCCAACGATGGCGGATGATGGAGGCATCTATGGTGGCGAGCAGTGATGCGAGCGTCGACAGTAGCCAATGAACCTGCAAAAACAGAAACTTCAACGGATCGTCTCGATTCAAGGATGAGCTCAACGACTGCGGTGGGCACAACGCAGCACAGCTTTCTCTAGAGCAATGCACCAGCCTCATGGCTTGAGTAGCGAGTTCACTGGGACTGTCACAGTTGAGCTCGAGACAGTGACAATTAGAGCAGCGTTTCGAACAATGGATTGACGATGCAGGGATGTTGTTTCTTGAAGAACAGAAGAAGAATTGACAACAAAAGCTGTATTTTTTTTTATTGGAAAGGGGATTTTTTTTTTATTCAGAAAACTAAAATTGCTTAAATACAGACTAAAACTTCACCATAAACACACCTTGCCCACTAACTAATAGCTTGCTTGGTCCACAAAACCAGAAACAAACTAACAGAATAGTAAAAACAAAAACAAAAACAAAAAACATGCAGCTAAACACTCCTACGAGATAGGACTGACCAAGTAAAAACAACGACTAATTAACTCCTAGAAAGTAGGACATCAGCAAACTGACTTAACAAAAAAAAAATAGATAGTGTAGCCTTGGTACATCAACACTCCCCTCTTGGATCAAGTACTGCACACTCCTAGCTTTGCCCTAAGAAGTTCAAATCGACCAACATGAAATGACTTAGTGAATATATCTGCAATTTGGTTTTCTGAATTGTAGTACACTAATTTTACCTCTCTAGCCTTTTGCACTTCTCTCAAGAAGTAATACCTAACCTTAAAATGCTTTGTTCTACCTTGAAATACTAGATTTTGTGAAATGGCCAGAGTAGCTTGATTATCCACAAATACTTCTATGTCTTCTTCTTCTTGCTACAAATGCAGATCATCCATTAACTTCTTCAACCATAATGCTTGAGTCACAGCTGGAATAGCTACAACGAACTCAGCTTCTACAATTGATTGAGCCACCATTTCATGCTTCTTTGAACACCAGGAAAAATACAATTCTATTCAAGAATTAGAAATTTTGGACAGTTATCAAATGGTTTAAAATGCTTAGAAATTGTTTCCGGGAACAAAATTAAAAAATAATCATTTCTTATTAGAAATTGTTCCCGGGAACAGAATCGTTACCAAACGCGCCCTAAATGTTCATTACTTAGAATAGACCACATTGCTCATTATAAGGGAGCCATTCCTTTTCTATCAAAAGAGCGAACGAGTCGTCAAATTTTTCATATTGTATCCCCTAGCCGAAAATTAATTTTCACATACATGACAAGTGAAAATGTGCAATGTTTACTCATTGAAAATAAATTAAATATGTTGGAAGTTTTTCTCAAAGATTGAATTTCTTTTTGCCGACTCATTTATTTTGACCCTCGTATTATGATTCACCCAGCATCATTATGTGGAGCCAAAAAGGCGCACCATTAAACAACAATAGAAAAGCAAAATTGAGGGAGAGAAGGTGATCCATCGTGGCCAATATAGCCACGATCTCAAGCTCTAAGCTCGCGGTGATCGTGGCCGTTCAACCTCAAGTTTTGCCGATGCTATGTCCACTGAAGCTCCTGATCATGGTTGCTCAACTTGAGCTCATATTAGCCATGGCCACTTGAACTTTGAGCTCCAGCGACCATGGCTACGAGATCTTTTCAAGTCGCAAAAGCTCAGCGCAGCCAGCAGCGGCCATGGTCAAATATCTTTCCGAGCTCGCGGCAGCCACTCCTTTCAAGTCCGAATGATCAACTTATTTCTCAGCAAATCTGGATTCAGAGAAGTCCAGGGAGTGTGCCAATGATTAAACTTCACGGTTTGGGAAAAGGACATCACATCGCAAATATGACATCGTATAACAAATGATAAACATTTGTCCACATGATAAGAATCTTATCCTACTTGGTGTTGCATGTGCTCGGCTCTCACTTTTGATTGATTTGTCAAATCACGACGCATGTCACACCACATCAAATACATTTATCCAAGTAATGGATGCTTTAGGAGAACCTAAAAAGAAGACATTTGGCGGATGCATATATGATCTGAATGATTTTGGTGACTTAGGCCTTTAGAGCTTGCCTCAAACATATTACGTGTTATCGCATGTTCACAATAACAATATCGATTGCAAATTAGGATGGTGGTCAATGATGAATTAGGAGCATCTTGGAGGAAAGTCTTATTAATATGTCGTTGCATGATGCTTGGCGACTTCGATTGTCAACTTGGATGAACGATCTTGTAACCTCATTTAATTATGCACTATTCATGTGTCCGCACACTTTGTAGGATTAGAGAGCAATTTAGTTGTTTCAAGTTGTTAGAATATTAAATAATAAAGCATGTCTTCATCTAACATATAAAATTTTTAAAACAATTGACAATAGTTCCAAAAAATCTTACATGGTGTTAGAGTACGAGGTTCTGAGTTCAAATTATTCCAAGTTTAATTTGCTCTCTCAATAAAACATGTCCACACTTAGTTTTGCGAACACAAGCAATCAAATAATAAAATAGACAAAATAAGAAAATATATCAGACACTAGATTTACATGGTTTTTTGTAATATCTTATATCCACGGAAGAGCAATAACAAATTTTATTACAAATAAAATGATATAAAGGAGATTATAACCATACTCGATTTACTCAAACACTTTTAATATTTTTCAAGTCCCAGTTACACCTAATAACTCACATAATGTGTAATTATTTATCAAATAATCTCTTCATCTCACAAAGGGATTAAACACAAATTCTTATTACAATAATTTAATTAGCTTGAACATTTAGGAATACTACTTGGAAACGGTGCCTCAATATTTCTTCGTGATCAACTCTGCAATTACCAGGCCACGAGTTCATAATTAAATATATATGCCCTCTGCCTCGAGAACCCAAACCGACATCTGTAGGGGGATCTTTTCTTTCTTTCTCTAACTCATTGTTGTTTCTTGACCGAGTCAAAGGATTCCATGCCGATTGGGATCAGGAAACAAATTCCACGCTTTCCTCCTTTGGATCTCTCGATATATTTCATATCAACACACTCTCTCTCTCATGCACGAGTTACGTCGTAGAGGGCCGGATTGTTGACTGGGCTGCGATGCTGATTTGAGTTGGGCCTTGCAGAGCCCATTAGGTATCCTATACTGACCCTTCTTACTTACTTGTCCCTAGGGTGTGTTTGATTTAACATTCTCAAGGGGATTCCTCAAGAAAATGTTAGATCATTTGATAACTATTTTGAATGAGTTTTCGCTTGAAAGCTAGCATTGAGAAGGCTAAAAGCTCGATGCTAATAGAGACTAGTTTTAAGCTTTCAATATTTAGCCAAATAATGAACTCATTTTTTCCTTCAAAAATTACCCTCACCAATTCTTCAAATTTCCGATTTTATCCCCCGTTATTTTTTAATTAAAAAAAGACCAAACCCTTTACCAGTTCGGCAAAGAGCTACAGGCAACCTCTAGCGAGGGTCGTGTTGGCGAGGGCTACCGAAGGTCGCGTGACCTCGGGCAACCCAGGCGGCGCATAACCTAGGCAACTACCTTAGGTGGCCCTCACTTGGGTCTCACAAGGGTCGCGCAACCGATAGTTGCCTAGGTCGCATGACCCTCGTCATGCAATCCTTTTTGAGGGTCGCTCAAGGTTAGGCAACCTCCGGCGGCCCTTGCTAGGGTTGCACAACCCTCACTGGAGGTCGCCCAATGTAGGGCAACCTTAATCGACGACCGCTATTGAGTGTCAGATTTGGCTTGCTAGCGGCCATAGCCTTTCGCCGGGCCAGGGAAGGGTTTGGTCTTCTTTGTTTTTTAATTATATATATTTGATTTTTTTTCTCAATTTTAAACATTTGGTGATTAATATTAGCCCAAATATTAGCTACTATTTCGGATCCCTGAATTTGCAATTTCCCCAATCAATAATGGGTTCTTCGGAAAGCTTCCGTCATTAGCTTTCCAATAATATAAAGATCATGTGAATCGAACACCAAACGCAAAGTTATGAGACTCGGAAGATGCAAACTTTCCAATAATGAGGCGCGCACGCCTCGAGTCGAGGCGCCTCCATAGACTAGGAATACGTGTCACAATTCTACGGTGGAGATACGAATGAGACTAGAGTAGACATTGCACGTCCTTCCTAAATCAGGGAAGATGGATGGTATTCTCCCTCCTATTCACAAAGTACTACGGCTAAAATCATCATCGAAATGAAAGTCGACACACTTATGGGAACATCTAAATCGTCATATTATGTTTTTTCCCCCTCGACATCCGTACTTTATACATGCCATCGCCATACTAGCTTTGCAAGATTAATATAAGCATCGTGTGTAGCGAAAAGTTCGCGGACGACCAAAGCAAGACTATGATGAGTATAGTAACCTCATATAATAATTAGGTGGGTAAAAGTGTCATAGTATATTTAATTTTCTAAAACCATGAAACGTTTCAAAATTTATTTTATTAATGCGCTGTTTGTTTCGCGGAAAATAAAAAGTTTGGAATATATCTTCCTAAAAATAATCGTTTGTAATGCTTGAAATAATCAGTCGATAGAAAATATTTTCATTACTAATAACAAGTTATATATAAACATTTTCATGGATGATCAAAAAAAATTTTGTTCAATATTTTTAGTAAGAGATATAAGCAATTTTTTTAAAGAAAATATTTTTAAAATCATTCATTTTCTATGAAACAAATGAAGTGTATATAATTTATCATTGCCTGCTTCTTTCGCTCACAAATATTTTGAAATTAATTAACTTGATAGTGTCATATCAATGCCAGAAAATGAATAAGACCCGATAAAATGAATTAACTTGATAGTGTCATATAAGTGCCAGAAAATGAACAAGACCCGATAAAACTCACATCGTATTTTGATGTACTTCAGACGCTAATGCAACCATCTTCTATGTGAAGATGAGGAAAATCTACGTGAAAGCGGCAATAGACTACAGTCTATCTTTCGTAAAGCCAACTATCTTAGCTGTACAACACTCAAGTGGCACCTTATAATCAAGATGATGAGAATGTAGAGTAGTAAACTCCTCGGGCTAGTGCAATTGATCCGGGCATAAGAGGAATTCTAGCTTAGAAATTGGAGGTTACTTTGTTCAAAAGTCACAAATTACATGCCAACTATTCAAGATTAAGATCACTTGCCCATGCCAAAGATCTGGACTTGACATGTTCTTAGGGTTTGCGGGGTTTTTCATGCGAAAACCTCCAAATAGTTGAGTATACAGTCTCGTGCCCTTTATTTAAAAAAGAAAGACAGAATGAATGAATGTAGAGCGGGAGAGTACAACATGGATTAAGTTCACCTTCCTACCTAAGCAGACTTCTCATTAGAGATCTAGTGAAGCTAATAATTTCCTCGGGTACTCACAAGTCACCATCATAGGCTTGCTTCAATTACATGTGAGACTTCATACCAGTATCAAATGTATAATCATCATGACTATCTGGTTGTGCAAAAGTTTTTACTAATTGGTCTTTGATATATATACTTCATGGAGAATGTCCTTTTTTAGGTTAACTACCAATTAGTAAAGATGATGGCACTTTCGATGCTGAAGGATGGTACATAGCAACCCAATTAGAATTAAGGGTGCGTTTGTTTCACAAAAAACTCAATTTTTTTTAAAATTGTAATATAATTGCTTTTGTTGCTAATAAAAATAAATGAATAAAAATATATTCATCACCCTCATAATTAGTTGTGTCTAAAATTATTGTCGATAATGAAAATATTTTCTGTTGACTAATTTTTCTTAAGCGATATAACCAATCGTTTTTTGGAAAATATTTTCCAAATCTTAAGTTTTTTGTGACATTTGTGTCGCAAAAAGTGAACAATTTGGAAAATATTTTTTAAAATGATCATTTGTATAACTTGAAATAATTAGTTAATAGAAAATATTTGTGTTATCCACAATAATTTATGTCTGGATATTTTCATGAACGATTAAACTATTTTTTGTCCATTTATAGTTGTAAGCAATACATGTGATTATTTTTAGAAAAAAAAAATTTAAAGCATTTACTTTCCGCAAAATAAACGGAGCCTAGGTGTGAAAAGGTCCGGAGTATAACATAGAAATATATTTCATATCTTAACATTTCCATAATGTGAAAATTGAAAGTATGACCTAGGCCTTAAGCCTATTTACCCGATTCATTCATATGAAACAAAACTTATATACTGTTGAAAGTGCACTGCGAGGAATCAAAACTCCATACTTTTGTTTCACAACGGTAAAAAATTAGTCATTGTTTCCTATGTTTTTGAACAAATAATGTCTCATATGCTAACTAAACGAACATGCTGTGGTTAAGTGACACATGCTTTGTGGGTTACATTTATAAGTTCGGTCGTACATAAAAATATATATTTGTCTTGAACAAAAGAAAATCAACTTAAGATATTATATTAGTAATATATATTTTAATGGCCAGAAAGTTAAACCATGAATTAGGCAAATAGCACCCATTTTTTCTCAAATTGAATGTTGCAATTTGTAAGCAGGCCACCTCTTTAAAAATAGCCAAAAGAAGCCCCGGAAGACCTGTCTTTTTCACTTTTTCGCCCTCACGCTAGACTTTTTTATCGAGGACTAGACGGTGTGTCATCGATTGAAATCCAAGGGAAAGTGAGGTTGATGATTGTAGAATCAGCTGCTTTTGAGACAACATGTGAAGAAGCCCAACGACTATATTATAAAAGGAGAAAAAAGAGGGGGTCTTGCACAGTGGATGATTACATAATGACAAGGTCCCACCCCACTTTTGACGGGCAATGAGAATTTGAGCCAAGAAAAGATGATTCCGAGACCATAGTGGTGCCCTAATCCTTACTTCACTTTTTGTTTAGGTAAAAGGGTTTTAATGTATGTATGCCAACGGTATTACGAGCAGCATTTAGATCTATGGTGTGAGTGCAATTGGTTTTCTATTATGGAATTTGATACTACTTACTTGAATTTTGCTAAATATGTATCATCGAGATAAAATTGCAGTTGAAAGGGGTGTCAAATGAAAACCCACTACCTATATGCTCGATTGGATTCACTTTGACTTTTAGCTATGTGTTATAGTTTCTGACCGTTTGAAACGTGAACTTTATTCTACAATTGATTAGGTTTTGTCGTCATTGATTTCAAAGTGGAATGTTTTCACTAGTTGTTGGAAATATCTTGACATTTTTCCAATTAAAATGATTTTGCCGATGGCAAAAGGTTGAATTGGTTGTTGTTCATCAATGGCATTTATTTTAAGAAAGTGAACACCTTCTTGAAAAGAATAGCCACTAAAAATAGTGCGGAGACTTTGCATCTCTCCCATCATATCGCTTTTGGAGTAAAAGCCGGGAGTCAAAAGAGTCGGAGTGTGCCTTTGATAACCTTTTCTAAGGTCCTTTTGGACAATTGCAAGTATCATTTGACAATTTTTTTTGGGACAGTTT
This sequence comes from Eucalyptus cloeziana, assembly GCA_014182715.1. Lineage (NCBI taxonomy): Eukaryota > Viridiplantae > Streptophyta > Magnoliopsida > Myrtales > Myrtaceae > Eucalyptus > Eucalyptus cloeziana. The sequence continues at coordinate 21,834,659 of CM024638.1, forward strand.
TTGGGGAGATGTATTTATATTTCTAAAATCCTCTAAAGGCTTTTTGCCCAAAGTAAGTTCAAATATACTTCGAGTTTTGAATTTGAGCATTTTTGAAATGAAAATACGTTTATTTTCCTTTCAACTTTACCATTGCTAAACTTTTATAATATCAGAAATGTACACCTCATGTATTGTAAATGGCTAGGGGCCAGTGAGGCTAGATCTAGTCGTTGGCTAGCCTTATCTAATATTAAGCAAGGCTAGCAGCAATTTGCCTTAGAGTTCCGCTGGCAAAGGTTAGAGATTTTTTTTTTTTTCAATAGCAAAAATCCTTTTTAAAATGCTTTTTTTTTTCCTAAACAACATTTAGGTTAAAATTATTTCCCGATGTATTTTTAAATCACACCTTACTAAACACTAGTGCATTTTAGAAAGACCCTACCACCCAAAGTTTTTTGCATTTTGCACCCAAAAGCTAGGCTGCCCAGATTCTGATTCGTGGCTCTCACTGCATTATTTTAATTTGTAAGATGACTAACGGCAACCGACTCTAGGTAGATCCGTGGGTGGTGTTGAACTTATCCGCAGTGTATTATAATCAATCAATTAAAAAAATAAAAAGTTGGAACTCCAAATGGCACAAATCCTGCTTTGGAAAAAGTAGGAGGAGGGCCTCTCAAGTGGGGGAATAAAATCCAATTTCATTCCTCGCATCACTTTCTAAAGCCATTTGTCTTTGTCCCGCCATCAAGCCCATCACATGTGTGCACTGACTGAGCACCGACCGCCCTATGCACCACCGTCCCACGACCACCCGCCCAGCCCCGGTGGCGCTCACGGACAAAAGACGTGAAATAATCGTTGTCCAAAACCACACACAACCGCAAAGATCACCCCGTCGTAATTGCAGCGGACGTCTTGTCGGTCGAGAAAGGAAAGGAGGATTTGGAACGTTGGAGACAAATGGACAAAAAAAGCAGGAGAGGAAAAGGCCAGGAATCAAGGGGGTAGGCTAGGCATGCATTCATCCATCATTTTCACGGCAATTAACCCCACCATCAATCATTCTTTCTCACCCAATCCGCACTACTCATTGTAACCTAATTTCTATTTTTTCTCTTCTTTTTGTTATGGGAAAAAATTCACGAAAAATCTTAAATTTTGCCAAAAGTGACAGATTTATCCCAAATTTTTTTTCATGACATGATAAAACCCTAAACTTTGCCATCCTGAACTTCTATCATGTGACACATTTACCCTAAAACTATAGGGCATTTTGGTCTTTTACCTTTTTAATTTTTTTTCCTTCTCTCTTCCCTCCACCGGCCCTCCCTCGTTGGCGGAGGGAAACTAGAGTCCGGCGAGGGTTGCCCTCGCCGGCGTCGGGCGAGGGTCGCCCTAGCTTGGGCTAGCGAGGGCCGCCCTCCCCGGGTTGGGTGAGGGGTGCCCTCGCCGGATCGGGGGAGGGCCATCCTCGTCCGACGCCGGCGGAGGAAGAAGAAAAAAAAAAAAGACAAAAATACCCTTGATTGGATAAATGTGTCACCGTTTAAAAAGTTCGAGGTTTTTCATGTCATAAAAAAAAGTTTGGGGTAAATCTATCAGTTTGGATAAAGTTTAGGGTTTTTGGTGGTCTTTTCCCTTTTTTTATTAATTCGGTCCTTTTTTTTTTTTTTGGAGAGGAACCCTCCTGCTCAGAATTTCCTGAAAAAGAATAATGTGGAATAGTTTAAGATTGATATACTAAATGAGTTTACAAAATGATAGGATAGGTATTTATTGTATGTTCAAATGGGGAGGGGGACACCGTTTCCAGATCCTAATCCATATTCATTCACCCTCCAGGTACACCATTGTATGCAGGCTGCGAATCCACTCTGAGTCAAATGTTTGTAACATAGCCATTAAACCCTAAAACGCACCTCTCTCTCTATTTCTGCTAGCTCTCCGATTGGCTCTCTTTCGGCCGCCGCAATCTTATGCTCGAGTCGATGACTACCACCGAGCCATCTCCACCCGTCCCCGATCCTGGTGCCGACCAATTGCCTTGTTTTCTTTTGATTTCACCATGCGCACGCTTATGCGTGTTACCAAATGAAGCTCGAAAGTGGCACCATTCCCTGAAATCAACGGAGCTCGATTCTAAATGGAGCTCTTTGCACGAGATCTGTCGAGGGCACATGAGCTCGTGGCGGATCTCTAGCACAGAGCTTACGACATCGAGCTCAAAGACTACAAGCAATGCACGTGAGCTAGGTGAGTACACGTCGCCGTCGTCGTCCTAAGATGATGATCGTGGTGACGACGGAGAAGAGTGGACAGTTGCGACTAGAGACACAGAAGAAGGGAAAGAGGAGTACAAGTGAGATAGGGTGTTTTTTTTTTTTTGTTTTCTTAGGTGAAGGATGGACATGCTGCACAAATCAAACAGTTCAAAGATGGTGACAATGATGGGCACAAAGTATGGGAAAAGGTGCACTCTCATAGTTGGGTTTTCTAACTTTAATAAACACTTATAATTACAACTTGTCCCATCAATTAAACTAATTAATCATGGATCCATGTTTTCTTCTAACTTTAATCGGAGGGATCTCCCCTAATCATATTTCTGATTGATGGGTTAAGATATGGACATCATCTGTTATTAATTTCTGTTAAGTATATATGCGGATGATGTCGATGATTTATTACCCAACGATCTAAGACATTATTGGAGGGGAAAAAATTGTCATCTAGTATATTGGCTTTATTGTCCCCGTGATTACTCATTTTCTAAATGGCCATGCTTCTTGATGGAACTTTTTGGCAACTTTTCCCTTCGAGTGACGTTGTGAAAAGATCATTTTGAAGATGGGACTTGTTAGTGCTTGTTAATGTTCCTTCTATCGACCGACCAAAAAAAAAAAATGTTCCTTTTATCGTAAATTACAAGTTTCTCTTAATCTTAGTTAGTTGTAACCGCCATTTCCTTTCTTTTCTTGGATTTCCATGAAAGAACTCAGGCAGAACAACACGAGGACTGAAGTCCCTGTTAAACATAATAACTGCCAATGATGGTTCAAATTAACCTTAAATCAACTCACTAGTACTTTGTTATTATGTAATTAAAAAACGTCTTAACAAAGTATTAGTATTGCGCAGCTAAGTACTCGACTAATATATGGACAGAAGAAAATGCTCAAATAAGAGGGAAAGATGTTAGAAAGAAACGGTGTAATGAGAGTTGCGTTGCTCAGAAGAAGAGGGAAAGGAAAGTGAAGGGAAATTATTGTACCTAATGCCCCGCAAAAAATTATTTCCCAATAGAGGAGAGAAAGTGAATATACAAAAGTGAGGAAATTTACTTTCTTTAATGCTGTTTTTGGACTCCCCATCAGTGAGAAATTACAAAAAGCAAGCAATATTGATATTCCTATCCCTTGAAATGGACGAAATTAATGAAAATACATGATAATAATTTCTTGATGAGTCTTCTGAATTTGATTATACTTTTTGAAAATTTTAAACTTTAGACTTCAACCTTTTTCAATACAAATTTTAAAGCTTACAATGCACTTGTTTTGACTTTCTAAATTGGTTTGGTACAATAATAGGAGATTCTTTATCTTGATAAATTAAGAAATTAAGGATAATTTCTTGGTCTTAGCGTTGTGACTATGAATTTTCTTAATTAAGACATGGAATGGAATGAAAGAGCAAACGTTAAGAGTCTTGAGACATGTTTCAGTGTTCTGACACTGATTTTTCCTTAGTCAATATATGGAATAGAAGATGACAAAGCGGCGTTGGGTCCCTAAACAAGCAAGGGCCAAAGACAAGGACAACGGTCAAACAGGAAGGAGAGGGAAGAAAAACAACATGACAACGTTCGATTCTCATCTGCATTTCTTCCTGTAAAGAAAGCGATTTTTATATTATCGATTTGTTCAATCGAGGAAAAGCTTTTGCAGATTCTCCATGCTCTCCCCTCCAGCTATTAATACTCTACCTGCGCACTCTTCTCCTCTTTCCCTCCCGGAAAGCTAATAAAGAAAGAAGGGCCTTTTTCTTTCTCGCCCCAGATAAAGAAAGAAGCCCTCCTCCTCCTTCTTCTTCTTCTTCTTCTTCTTCTTCTGCTTTATCACTCCACATTAATGGAGGCCTCACCGTGAAGCTTGCTGCACTTTCCCTCACACCAGCTGTCTTCACATTGTAGGATAGGTTGTCAGCTTTTCTGGGTTCTCTTCACTTTTCAACCCACCCGTCTCTTCTTCTCGTGGGTGTTGCTGTGGAGAGATCTTGGGGAAGTCAAAATGGAGGCGACGTGAGGTCTTTTCCTTCCGGGGGGTTGGTGTTCTGATAAAACTAGAACTTGGGTTTCTTTTCTTTCTTCTTGCTCTGCCCCCACTGTGCGTGTATACACGGATGGAGAGTGTTTCTTGGCTCTTGCTGGTGTTGGTCTCCATGGGGATGGTCGTGTGCACTTGGTGCCAGAATAGTAGCTCGGAAGCAATCACGGCTGTTTACATTGTGACCCTTAAACAAGCCCCTGTCGTCCATGACTATGGTGTGCTGAAGAAGGAGACGAATGTGTTCAGGCATGGAGGTTCGGGGAAATCCAACAGAATGGACAAAGCAAGGTACTTTCTTGCTTCTCTTGTAAATGCGGGCTGTGGTTGGATTCTGTTTATTCGTTTGTAGAATCGGGAGACCAAACTGGGAATTGGTTTATTTACTTACTTCCTTTGGCAATAGCTACTGAAAGGGTTGAATTGCAATTTTCGAAAGTTGATTTTTGCTTCGTGAGGTAAATTTTTTATCTTTGAGAGTTTTGTAGCCTCTCAAGTTCAGCAACTACCTCGTGGGGGTCCATTCATTTCTTGTGCAGTGTCTATAACTGTCTTTTACGTTACTATGGCTGATATCGTCGGAAGTTCCTTTCTTGATTGGCAGTATAAAGAATTGTTCATGTGTAATTTATTGGAGACTTTAGTTTAATCAGGGTGCGATGACGGGAACTTATCTTGATTAAGATTCATTTTTTAGCGTTTGATTGGTTTTCTGAGCTTCCTACTCTAAATTCAGGCACAGGAACACTTCTCGTTCTGGTGGGAGCTCTGGTTCTTATGTTGCTCGAGTTCATGATTCGTTATTGAAGAAGGTACTGAAGGGAGAGAAATATCTGAAACTGTACAGCTATCACTACTTAATAAATGGATTTGCAGTACTTGTCACTCCCCAACAGGTATATCAGTACCCAACACCGTCTTTTTCCTTATGATAGTTCTCATCCTTGTCTGCTTGGCAATTATAACTGCATACTGGATGTACGGAGGAAAATATTTTGGCTGTCCTGAATGTGTTATGCATAATTATTGCAAAAATTTACATATGTCTTGCGTTGCTTGTGATTGAAGTTTTGTTGCTGAGTGATATAAAAATGGTATCTAGAACCTCACTTTAGCCTGGTAATATTATTTGAAGGCCGACAAACTTTCGTGGAGGAAAGAGGTGGCAAATGTAGTTTTGGATTTTTCAGTTAGAACGGCAACAACTCATACTCCACAATTTCTTGGTCTACCGAATGGAGCATGGGCGCAACGTGGTGGGTATGACTCAGCTGGAGAAGGAGTTGTGATTGGTTTTATTGATACTGGCATTGATCCGACACACCCCAGCTTTGCCGATGATGTGTCTGACCGTCCATATCCAGTCCCTGCCCATTACTCAGGGATTTGTGAGGTCACCCCGGATTTTCCATCTGGATCATGCAATAGGAAGCTTGTTGGGGCCCGGCATTTTGCTGCATCTGCCATAACCAGAGGAATTTTCAATGCATCTCAGGACTACGCATCGCCATTTGATGGAGATGGTCATGGGACGTGAGTGTTTAATGCGACTTCTCTCATCTTGTATGCTTGTGTTTCCATGTCAATTTTTTGTCAGCATCTCTTTTGCTCAATCTGCGACTGGAATAACTGTAGCTTTGTAGTTCCACAAGCTGGGGATGAGGGAGTAAAAAATGTGGGTGTGGGAGGGAAACGAGAATTTGTGATCAGTTTTCCCTTTGAGCTTCTTTGATTGCTAGGATTTCCTCTATTTTATTTTCTCTATGTCTTGATGTGGATAATAGTGGTGATATGTCGCTGTTAGCCATTCCTTCTTCATGACCTGGGCTGAGGACTTGAAGTGATGAGAGGAGAAAACTGGTTTCTACTTCAGTATCTGTCCTTATCACTACCAACTGGAATTCACTTGTTGTTGACATATATCTCTGTCTTATTCTTCTTTTCAACATAAAATTATTGTTAACTGCATAAAGTAAAAACCTTGTTTTCATTTTCTATCAAAAACAAAGAGCCATTATTTTCCCATTTTGTTATGGTTATAACTTTTCAGAGTAAAAACATATAAAGCTTTGTAAGCTGGCAAGATAGATTTATTGATATGGGAAAGCTAAAAGAATCTTACTTCATGGCCATGTATAATTTGTTCTCATATTGTTGGCATCAAAGTTACAGCAACTGTCATCTGGTTACTAGCTTCCACATTGTCAATTAGATGGAAGACTTAATAGGCAATTGATGGATCGAATAGTGGAATTACAGGCACACGGCTTCAGTTGCAGCAGGAAACCATGGGATTCCAGTTATTGTTTCTGGTCATCACTTTGGGAATGCTAGTGGAATGGCTCCTCGTTCACAGTAATTACCAAGGCTCTCTATACTCTTATTATTTATCTCTATTCATTATTGACAGTGATTATTAAGTACTAATAAATGATAACTGCTTCTGTTTACCTGCTTTGCTCAAAGATGGACTTACACCTCGAGCAAAATATGATTGAGTACTTTTTTATGTTAAGATAACATGGATACTCAATTTCAATTTTCAGCATCGCTGTTTACAAGTCATTATATAAGAGCTTTGGAGGCTTTGCTGCGGATGTCGTTGCTGCAATTGACCAGGTTTGTGTCTACATGATTTGACTGACCAGTTTCTCTTGCTTAGCTAATCTATGTGTAGACAGTTTGAGACTTTAGAGACCCTCAGCACTTTGATGTGCTGCTAGTTGACTGTATTTCTCTGTCTTGCTATTTGACGGATCGCTTTCAGATTACTTTTCGATGTCAAAATATTCCTACTCTGCAAAACCAAAGTTTCTTGTTCTGGTTCTTTGCAGTGGCTGTTCATTGGCTGTTTTATCTAAAGATACTTGTGTTTTTGACTTCTTTGTAGTCATACCAAAAAGAGAGTATCTATAACCCTAAAAGGCATTGTGCTTGCAACTGTTATGATTGCTATTCTGTTTCCCCCTTGTCTTTCCTTTTCTATGTGGAAAATATCCAATGCAAGATAGGTACTCAGAATAAGCGGCAATTTTCCCTAAGAGAAATATAAATGAGCTTTTCAGAGGGAGCGTAACCTTAGTCCAAATGTCAAAATTATTCAGGCTCTCTATTTACTCTATGATTGAAATAGGCATTCCTCAATAATAGTTTATACTGGTTGTGAACGGGTGCTGTACCAGACTATACAATACAAACAATAATGATTCAGTGCACTTCTTGGTATTCTCTGGTTGTTTGAGGAATTATATTTGAAAGATTCTACACGGAGAGCTGTTTCGGTTTTGAATTTATACGAATCTGTGTAGCACCAGTTCCATTTGTAGAGATGTATAATTAATTACCCTTGGCTCATGTTCTTTAATCAATACTGCAAAAGAAAATGGGAAAAAAAAAAGTGCTTTTTGGGGATCGTGAAACATATATGTCTCGGTGTTACCATTTGTAACTGATTTTCTTCTTTCTTTGTGATGGATGCATTTACAGGCTGCTCAGGATGGCGTTGACATAATAAGCTTATCAATCACTCCTAATAGGCGTCCTCCTGGAATTGCAATGTTCTTCAACCCCATTGACATGGCTTTATTGTCAGCAGTAAAAGCTGGCATTTTTGTTGTGCAAGCTGCCGGAAATACTGGGCCTGCGCCAAAAAGCATATCTTCCTTCAGTCCATGGATCTTCACTGTTGGTGCTGCTGCTCATGACCGAGTGTACCAAAACTCCATAGTTCTTGGAAACAACCGATCAATTGCTGGAGTTGGCCTTGCACGTAAGCAATCTGTTAGCTGATGCTTATTTTCTCTCTTTTTTTGTTTTAGTGCTAATTTTGGTTCACTTATGTTTTGCAACTGACTTTTCTCAAATAACCCTAAAAGATCAAGTTGTCTAGTTTATCCTTTACTTTTGGTTCCCCAACTGGACTCAGATTTGTATTGCCTCAGGATTTTAAAAAGGTTCTATGTTCAGATCACTTGCCTCTTATTTAAAACCTAGATCAAGATTGATGGAAACTGAGATTGTTTGGTTTGAAGAGTGATAGTCTGTGGATTTCTTTCACTATCAAAATTAATTTGCTGAATCTGATGACCTTTTGAAGATATGTTGATTCTCACGGATGGGGGTTGTTCTCTGTCCAAACTAAAAAGGGAAAAAAATTGGATCATCAGATATACAATACTGGATCATCAGATATACAATACACAGATCACTAACTTTGTACTTGCTGATTCATAAAACAAGGAAGGAGCTTATTCTATGGTAATAACCAATAAAAGTCAAGAAAGGAATTTGGGATCACACTTCTCACTAGTCTTGCAGGAATCAGATTTGTTGATTATGATTCATCTCCATTATTGCAGCATACTTAGTTCTGGTAGTGAGCTAATTTATGTGGATGCACATGCTTGGTGTTGGGTGGTTGTGGAGAAGTACATTTTACCCCTTAATCCCTGCAAAAATTTACTTACACAGATTTACTCTTTACACCTGTCAAGATGCAAATAAACATTTCATCATTCTTTTTCAGCGGGAACCGATAAAGATACAATGTACAAGCTAGTCTCAGCACTCGATGTTCTGAACAATGACACTTCAATTTCCAAAGACATGTATGTCAGTGAATGTCAGGACTCTACAAACTTTGATCCAGATCATGTCCAAGGGAACCTTTTGATATGTAGCTACTCAATCCGGTTTGTGCTTGGACTCTCCACCATCCAACAGGCCTTAGAAACAGCAAATAACCTTAGCGCAGCTGGTATCGTGTTTTATATGGATCCTTTTGTGATTGGGTTTCAGCTTAATCCAACTCCAATGAAGATGCCTGGCATCATTATTCCATCAACAGATGATTCCAAGGTATAGCCAATGCCATTAACAGAGTCTCGCTGCTGTTAGTTGGCTGCTGATTCAAGAATGAGTGCCAAAAGAACTGTATTTAATATATAGTGATCTTTCTCATTTATTTCGCAGATACTGCTTCAATACTACAACTCTTCTGTGGAGAGGGACGGACAGACAAAACAGGTTGTTTCATTTGGAGCCACTGCTAGCATCTTGGGCGGGCTGAAAGCCAACTACAGCTTTTCTGCTCCGAAAGTCATGTTCTACTCAGCCAGAGGACCTGATCCAGAAGACAGTTCTCTCACTGACGCAGATATATTGAAGCCAAACTTGGTTGCCCCTGGTAATTTCATATGGGCTGCTTGGAGCTCTGTTGGCACTGATTCTATGGAATTCGAAGGTATGACCGTCATGATATATACAGCAATTTGTGTTGATTCATTCGACCAGTGCAACGGGTTTCTGTTTTAATCCATTACTGCATGAAAGATATTCCATAAAGCATCGGTATCCGCAAGACTTTTAATTATTCATGTAGGTAGCTTGATATTCTTTAGCTTGTGCATGTATTGATTGCTTACCCAGTGGTCGAGGCAAGATTTCTTCTCTCCAGTGCCAAATGCAATGGAATTGCAGAGTCTGTTTATCCTGGTTCTTTTCTTCTTATATGTTGCCTCCTAAAGTAGATTCAATGATTCAGGTGAAAACTTTGCGATGATGTCTGGGACAAGCATGGCTGCTCCTCATATTGCTGGGCTGGCAGCACTAATTAAGCAAAATTTTCCAAGTTTTAGTCCTTCTGCCATTGCATCTGCACTTTCTACAACAGCTTCTTTATATGACAAGTACGGGGGACCGATAATGGCTCAGCGCGCTTATGCCAACCCAGATCAAAATCAGTCCCCAGCAACACCTTTTGACATGGGCAGCGGTTTTGTGAATGCAACCGCTTCTTTGAATCCGGGACTTATTCTTGACTCCAGTAAGTTATTCTGCCTATGCCAGTTATACTCTTGTCTCTGGAAACATCCTCTACCCAATGAGATGCGAAAGTCAATTAAAATGATAAAATTAGGAGTGTCCTGAATCATCTGCTTTTTACAATGGTAGAATTCCAAATCATGGATATGTCCTTTTCGTTGGCCCAAAATGAAGAATATCTCTTGTAGTCCAATCATAGTTTGTTGTGATAAGTCTGTTATTTGCCTTTATTGCATAATGGATGCAGCTAAGTCCAACTCCAACTATACTTTAATTTTGTCATGCCAATCAAGCCAAATGGCTCATGGGTCAGCATAAGCGGAATATGGTCAGATTTACTTATCCGAGAAGGATTGAGTTTGGACTTGACTGGTGCAAGTGCTAAAGTACCAATTCCAAAATTTTTATCAATTGCAAATATACATAATGAAGTGAAAAATCGATGACTATTAATTAGTTTGTCATTTTGAGAAATTTATTCAGCGGAAGGATATCCTCAAGGACAGTAACCGAATGTTTAATTATAGTCAACAGTTAATGTACGAGAAAAAGTCCTTAAAGAATAAAGTTCATTTTTATAAGTTTCTGTTGTGAACAGATTTCTTTCAACACTAAAAGGATGGCTTTCTTGAATAAGCAACTGATTTATACTCAGAATACAGAAACAATGTGCCTGATTTGAGTATCTTCTCCTTGTCTGGTAAGGAACCCATGGTGCTTCGTGTTATGACATATTTTCTTGAGTTAACTTTTACCTCTAGAATAAAATCTGCTTTGTCTGTTCTACCGAGAGATTGACATCACGAAAATGTCCACATTGTCTATGTAAAATCTCTAGATAAATCGATTTTTATACATCCAACTCATCAATTTGGTGACCCGGTATTGACCCAAGACCATAGAGTTTTCTTTCTTTTCTTGATCTTTAAGTTCTGTCAATTCCTCTGAAGCAACATAACATCAACTTATATTTTCAATTAATGAAGAGCCCTCACCAGAATTTTCAAGCTGTGCATGTGATAGGTATCCTGGTTCTCTCTAATTGACAAGTAGCAGAGTATGGACCGTTACATCGTCTCTCTTTTGCGTGTTCTTTGTTCTGTTCAATGCCTGGGGCTAAGATGAGTCTGCCTGATGCTGTTCTTGTAGGTTATGATGATTACATGTCATTTCTCTGTGGCATTAACGGTTCGGCTCCCATTGTTTGGAACTACACCGGCCAAAGTTGTTGGGCCTACAACAACACTATTAGCGGCGCCGACCTGAACTTGCCCTCTATCACAATCGTCACGCTCAACAATTCTAGGACAGTTCAACGTACAGTCACCAATATTGCCGGAAATGAAACTTACAGTGTCGGTTGGACCGCCCCTTATGGGGTCACCATGAAGGTAGCTCCGTCTCGCTTCACCATCGCCAATGGCCAGACGCAGGTACTGAGTGTCTCCTTTAACGCGACGATCAATAGTTCCTCGGCCAGCTATGGGAGAATCGGGCTGTTTGGAACTCGAGGCCACGCTGCAAACATACCATTGTCGGTCATCGTGAAGATCTTTTATAACTCTACTAACAGCTGAGTGTAGAGATTTTCTTTTTTTTCCTTTCATCTATTTTGTCTGTAACCTTATGTGCTTCCAGGTTTTGATTTTTTTGGCTCCTCCGATTTGTGGCAAGATCTGTAATGTAAGTCGAACGTTTGTTCATAGTCGTGTAAATGCTTAGCAGATCATGTAACAACAGTGTTCACATACGCTGCTTCACTTCAATGCTTCTCTTTCTTGTCCATGGCCTACGTTGGCAGGAAAAGGGGCGGGTCGTGACCGGGAATCTCGGTGAATTGGGATGTGGGTAGAAAAGATGGGACCATGGATGAAAATTAACAATCTCTCTAGGCAAAAAGACAAACAGATGAAGGATAAGACGATATCTTGTCGGAAGTAGTTTGTGGTATTAATATTGTGAAACTGATGATAGAGACCGCAAAAACAATATTAACTTTTCTTGGTTAGCATGATTAACAAAAAAAAAAAAAAAAAAAATGACATATCGAAGAGATGGGAAATTTCAGACAATTAATTAAAGAAATTAGAGTCTTAGACAAAATGTGGGTGGAAGTAGGCCAACCGATGTCATTGAATTGCCGATCTAGGTTTTTTTAGCAGGTATTTTCTGTGTTCCTCCATTTTAATGGCGCCTTTGATGGTGGTGTTAGATAGGGGTGTCAAAAAAACCCGACCCGACCCGACCTGACCCGAACACGACCCGAATATGAAACAAGTATAATACATGTTTTGGGTCTTGATACTGTTCGTGTAACAAACATAAAAATAAGTAACAAAATATGTTTTGGGTCGGGTCAGAGTTGGAACATTGTTCGATCCGGAACACATTAACACCCCTATTCCAAACAAGCCAACCAAACACAAACAGTCGAAGTGTTAGGAGGCGGCGGCTTCCCCGTTTGCAGTCTTCGCAAATTCTGCAATTCTTGGAGGAATACCAGCGTTTAACCTCCCGGAGGCCGGCCTTTGTATGGAATGGAAGGTGGGGAGAGTGCATACAGAAGCTTATGAAGGAACTCAATTCTCTTAATGTAATCTAAACTTGATTAATGTAGACTTAAATGACTGCTCTTGATGATAGGATTTTCCTTTTTGCATTGCACCTTTTATCTCTTCTTTTGTTTTTTGGGAAACTCGCTGATAATTTGTTTGTAAAACAAACAAAGACATACGTTATCCCTTCTCGGAAATATGTGAGTGTGTGGGGCTAATATGTAAATGTGGAAATCTTCTAACGTTGCAATTGAAAATTATGGACTAAGTGGGCTGGATCTTACAATACCCACCTGCACGACATTCATACAGATGATATGTCTGCGACATGCCATGAAGAAGCAAGTGCTCTTTTTTTTTCCCTACGCTTCACTGATAACCGGAGGAAACTCATTATGTTTGCTGAATAGTGAAATATTTGCTTTGCAAATATTGTCAATCTTTGACGACCTTCTTTGTAGTTCCTACCCCATGCACGATTGATGGTCACGTTGAAACAGGCCGTTGGGGGTTTTCATTTCAATTTTATAAAGCCAATTTTCCATCGAATTGGGCTGTGCTTGGGCCTAGCCCGGTTAGGCACATAGGCCCTAATGTGCTAGCCTCGGCCCGATAGATTTTTTTCCCTTTAATGGAATACGGCCAAATCCAATGGTTGGACACAACATGAAATGTGACCCCAAAAACTCATCCATTGCTGGTGATCATCCCTAACTGGCAACGGCCGACCATTGGGCTTAAAATATATATGTAGATCGAATAGTCACTTATCAATGATCATTGAACACCCTACAATTGACCGTTGTGGTTTCAATACATTAGATCCATCCTATACTGGCATCAAGAGTTGGAGGTCCTATACATAATATAGAGAAGGCGAGTTGAGAAATTCTCTCCGGACATAAGAATGAGGCGGAATCCAACGTTAAAAATTGCTAAAGAAGGAATGCAAGGAGATGGGTGCGCTGACCCCTCTATTCCACCATTGCTAGTAGAAGTGTTGGTTACTCAACGTTGACACGATAAAATTGGAGGGTTGGTGAAATTTTTAAAGAATTCTTGTGTGATTTCAATGATGCGACAGATGATTTGTCGTTCAACGATTATTTAGTATGTAATTTGCCATATCATTTCTATAGGTGATGTTGGTTGAATAGATGAATAAAGATGGCGATTCCTTCTTCAATGAAGCAATACTTGCCATGAAAGCGAAATTCCTCAAATATTACAAGGACACTTGCCTGTTTTTTGTTTGTTTTAATTCGTTGTCTTGGATCCGAGGTTGAAGTTGGAGGGGTTCAAAACCCTCCTTGTTCCTTATAACGAAAATTTGGGACCGGAGAAGGAGGTCCAATTGGAGCAAATATTGGAGATGGTAAGGAATTGGCTTCATAAAATATATACCGCATATGCTAGTCGGTTCAATATATTCCAAAAACATGGATCGTGACTTACTAATATCACTGGCATTTACAATCCCATCCAAGTCTATGTTCATTGCTAGCCAGTGGATCATGGAAAACAATAGGTGGAACTTGACTGTGAAAAATATAGAAATGACCATTTATGGGCATGATTGGTCATTGCAAAGAAATGATTCCAGCCGATGGTGCCTGACATGAACAAGATGACAACCACAACACTTCATCATCTGAATCACGGTGAGGGATATGACATTTGACGATATTATATCATTAGATATTTTTCTGGGTGTAATTTGTATTTAACATTGTTACGGCACTAATACGTGTAATATTTTCTACAAATTATTTGGAGATGTACTTTTACTCAATGCATGTTTAATTGAATGAGTTCTGCTCATTAATTGTCCTCAGTAATTTTTTGTATTGTTCTTGAGATTTCGATACTAAGAAGGACCCGGCTCGGGCCAACCACTGCTGGACATGGCACGTGGGCCTGGCTGGCCGTGCCTAGCCCAGCTTAGCCCGGTGGCCTCCTCTAGTCCCACTAGACATTTTCCAGGCAAGACAAGAATCGTCAATCCCCACCCTCCCTCGATGACGAAAACTACATGCCCAAGCGTGGCCAATTCGAAGCGAAAGATCAGTCGGTTTGGATAAGTCCTTCCCTTTTTGGCCTAGCTTGTCCAATTGTATGGCCGTCAAAGCCGTCTAGACCGATTCAATTATATATATCTTATATTTTCAGGACAAAGGTACGCCTTACATGTGAGGGGAGTTCGTATCATCGGAATTCAATCTCGCATGTTTGGTCCATTTCATGGTAATTTAAAATTTTCAGGTCAAATTGTATGCTTTTATTGCACTCTACAAGTGTGCAAAACGTCCTAGCAACTTGAAAAGTGAGTCTGACATTTGATTGCTAAGAGCACGCATAATAATCATTCTATTCCCGTTCCAAAACTATTTTCCTATTTCAGATTTATTTCTAGAACAGAAATCCGTTTAGTAACTAATTTACTTTTTCATTTTCGGAATAGATTTTTGCTCCACAAATAGTTTAGAATAGAAATTAGAAGCAAAAAATTTTTACTTCTGTATTTCTAAAACAAAATTGAGAAATAAAAAACTTTTCTCATCTTCGTCCTTGCTACTAGCCGACTACCGTCCACCGTATGTCAGGTTGTCGTCCATTGACCACCGCCCGCCGCCTATTGTTTGCCATCGTCGCCGCTCGTCGTCTGCCTAGCTACCATTTGCCATTGCCCACCTCCATCCGCCATTGCCTGCCTCCATTGGTCGCCATTCACCCATCGCCATTCGCCGCCCACTGTCCACCAGTCGCCACCCATCATCCGCCATCGCTTGGAAATGATAAATTTTGTATTGTTACCAAATAAATTTCTATTTTGAGAACATAAATTTTGTGTTACTATCAAATGCGTATTTTTGCTTAAAAACCCATCCAATAATAGAAATAAAAAAATTTATTTCTCTTCCAAAAATCAATTTTTAGCTAGAATAGTTATCATTTACGCCCTAATTCATACATGTACTTCTCAAAGAATATTATCCAAAAAATTAGAAACCTATTGTATAAAGATTAGTTTAATTGTAAACTTTTCAATTTTTATCATAAACTTTTTGACAATTCATTTCGGCCAATTTTGACCCAAAAATCATTGATTTAGTGGTCGAAATGACTATATTGGAAAATGGTCAAAAGATCTAAAACTAAATTATCCAAATTGAAAATTTTAAAATTAAATTAACCATTGAACCAAAATATACCAAAGAAGTCCTAAATCTATTGCACTATTGTCAATTTAGTCATAAATATTTTAATTGTACTAATTAAATCCTTAACATGTTCACGTTTTATCAATTGAGTTCATTCGGTCAATTTTAGTCGGAAATCGCTAATGTGGATGCCGGCTATCCTACATGGCACAATTGATACTAATGTGGAAAATATTGAATTATATTTTAATATTTTTAAAAAATTGTACTAATTTCTTCTTTTCTTTTCTTTGATTTTTTTCAACTCCAATTGGCGAGGGCTGGTGAACCTCGCCTGGGTGAGGGTTGATGCCCTTGCCTATTGACTGGTGATGGTCAGCCGACCCACAGTTGGGGAAAGAAAATGAAGAAAAGAAATGAAGAAAAAAAGAATTTAAAAAATAACAAACTAATAAAAATATTTCAAAAATATTAAAAATTTATTCAGATATCTAGTCAAAATTGACCGGATAAACTCAATTAGCAAGACATAAAAATGTTAAGAACTCAATTGATATAATTAAAATGTTTAGGACTTTTCTAACAATTTTCTCACCATTATATGATAGATTTAAGACTTTTTGGACAATAGAATGTTTAGTATTGTCTAGACTCTTTCTAGGAGACCAGGCCAATCATACGTCTAGAGCACGTAGATGCTCATTTCAATCACTATACTTTGTCTAGCCAACATGTGTACTCGACTTCACTAAGTTCCTCACCGAGAACTTTTTTCGTCACGAACTATTTTTACATTCATTGCTGCTTTAAAATCCCTTTGAATTCGAAAACGATGTGTCAATGCTGCTGCTGAATATGATCGGTCATTATCAGGCGAATTCAATGTCGGGCGAATTCAATGTCGGGCACAACCATCAAGAGCAGTCCGAACTTCAACACAAGCAATTCCCCTATAAATCCCATGCACAACACACCAAAATTGTCTTGCAAAATTACAAGCAAAGCTCGAAACCCCTCTTCTCCTCAAATCTCATCATTCATGGCTCGTCCAGCTCCCGCGACATCGCCAATCGGTCGTCTTCTGGTCCTCCTGATTCTGATCGCCCCAACTCGCGGCATCATCACCAGCCGCCGCATGCTGGAGACACCGCAGCTGAGCCCGCTAGGCGCGACGAAAGGCGCGGCTCGAAATGCCGGAGATGACGATCGAGTGAACATGGGGAAGAATGATCGCAACAATGGGGTGCATGGCAATTGCTCGGGCCTGGGAGAGAGGAAGGATTTGCCTCCGTTTCCGAATTGGCCGTTCGCACCCCCGATTCCGGCGTACTTACTCCCCCCACCGATCCCTCAACTGCCGTTCGCGCCTCCCTTTCAAATCCCACCGATCCCTAGCGTTCCTTCGTGGCCCCAGTTTCCATTCCCTCCTCTCCGAATGGCCCCCTTCCCCTTTGTTTATCCTCCTCCTCCAGCTTGAGCCTCTATGTCTGTTGCTGTTCTTCTTCTTTCTTCTTCACCTTTGCTTATGGAGGGAGAATGGCGTAGGGTTTGTAACGTACGTGAGTTATTTTTGCGTTAAAATAACGGCCATGGCTGCATCAATGGAAGTACTGTTATCCTAAGAAGATCTGTACATATTTAAAAGAAGCAGTCGTGTTGTCGGAATGGAATGTCGTGTATGTTCTTCATTCAATGTTTCTCCGCCCTCATTTAGATTGGATGTGATATAAACCTTAGTATTCGTGAGTCTTGATCTCCTTTCTTTTATCTTTTAACTATAATTGGTTTAATATTCTACGAAAGCAATTCATAGCGACATATAATTGATATATATACAACAATTTATGACCATCCAATTTGAATGCTCCTTAAGAAATAGTGTCTGTGTATCATCCTCGCCTTTAGGCTCACGCCGTGGAAAATGCAGGTTACATGGGCATCGTATTCCAACGATTTCAGTACATCAATGATCTCCTAAATCCACTTCAAGGGAAATTACCTAAAACACATACTGTAATTGTGTTAATTTAATCCTAAGCAATTTAATTTGATCAATTTAGTCCTATATTTTTTGCCAATTTAGTCTATCAAGTCAATTTTGGCTAGAAATTGCTGACACAAATGCTGGTCATCCTTTATATAGCGTCGATCTTTGACATAGATAATTTTTTATAATATTTTAAATATTTATAATTTTATGATTTTTTTTTCCTTTTCTAATTTTGTTCTTTCATTGTCATCAACAACCCTCGCTGTCATTGGACAAGGTCGACGAGGCTCAACCCTCGTAGCATAATAGGCGGTGCGGTCAACCTTGCCTAGCAACAGCGAGGCCAAGCCTTGTTGGCCACAATGAAAAAGTAGAAAATAAAAGGAAAAAAAGATCAAAAAAATAAAATTTGTCAACGTTAAAACCAGTAGCATCACGTAGAAGGGTTAGCGTCCACTTTAGCGATTTCTAGCTAAATTTGGCCAGATTGATTGAATTAACAAATTGTCAAAAGATTTAATACTAAATTGACCAAATTAAAAGATTTATGACTTAATTGGTATAATTACAATAGATTTCAAAAAAATTTTATAATTTCCTCATCCATTTTGAAAATGATATGTCCATTTTTTTTCTATTAATTAGTTAGTGTGGAGAATAAAAACAAGACAAATTCACTCACTGAGGCCTACTTAATTCAGATTTAACCTCACAAATAACTGCAGTTGAATTTCCCATTAAAATAAAATTATTATTTTATTTGTAAAAAGTTATTAAAAAAAAGAATTTGGGTTGACTGAAAATGCTAAGATGTAGGTATTTTCACCTAGTAAACCACCATTAAATTAGCTAAAAACATTGTCGTGTTAGAGGCCGAATTTCGAGAGTAGTACCAAATATGTTGGGGAAAAGTACCCGATTCATGACCCGATTTACCCGCTCTCAGACCCGATCCTCGCGTTGAATTCAACGTTATTGTATTAGGAAGAAGAAACTTCACCGGCAAAACAAGATGCACAAATACTTTTTCACATCATCACCTCATGGGGCGATTGAAGGCCTTTGTGGAAATGGTACTAATCACAAAATCCTATAGAGCCACATCAAAATTGGTCACGTTAATTTGTGAAAATAGGGATTGCAATAAGCATATACTATGAGAAGTAAATTTTAAAATGTTTTGAGACTCATTGCATAGTTTGGGTGATGTTTTAGCTATCCTAACCTATCTTATATTACCTAGTGGCCACATTTCCAACATGAAAGGGAGAAGTGGGGAGTTCGAATCCCCACATTCTCAGAGGAGGTTGAGATGGGGACGATGTAGTTTCGGGAGTGGGGTTCGACTCCCACGCCTTACTGATGAGAGGCGGGCGAAAGTCGAGAGTGGACCAGTTAGAGTAGGAATAAGTAGGGCCGAAAAAAAAAAAAAAAAAACCTATCTTATATTGGATGCGTCTAATTCATGTGAATCCTCTCCACATTTACTATTAAATGAGGTGGGCCTTACATCAAATCTAATGATGGATGTGAGCTGGACTTATATCATTCGAATGCACTTAATACTTGTTCTTCAGGGTCAGAATGTGACAAAAATGAATAAAGACAAAGATAACTCCAAGAGAGTGACGCCCATTTGTCAGCAATTGCTGCTTGTCGTTCCATTTAGATTGCGTAAACAAATCAAGCATCATATGCTTTTTTATTCATGCAACAAACAACAAAAAATTAGACAAATTGGATATGCCATATGGTGCAATGGCGCAATATTCTCGTACATGGGCCACATAATTCAAGGTCGGTTTGTTTAATACACTAAAAAAAGGGTAAAATGGATGACTAGAGCTAATGTTCCCATCTAAAGTTACTATAAAGGTCTTACGCATCCTACAAAAATATTCAATTTAAGTTACAACTACTCCATACCACCACAAACTGAAAGTCCGATGATGAGAAAACCATCACGATAATCAAATCGAAATGCCAGCAATTAAGATATATCTCGATATGTTGCAACTAGACAACACAGTATGAGCCATTTGTGAGAATTTGATGGGACAACAGTCAATTATTCTAAAAAACTTAAATTGTTAGATAAATGAATGGTTTATTTTTTAAAATATTTTAACACTCCTCACGTTTAATCTGATTTTTTGCCTAAAACTAAGCGTCGAAATTTAATTAGGAAGACAAATAGGACCTAGAAAGATTTGAACTCAAGACCTCAAGTTCTAATACCATGTGAGAATTTGAAGGGACCACAATCAACTGTTTAAAAAGCTTAAATTGTTAGATTAATGCATAATTTATTATTTAAATATTCTAAGATGTCCAGACATTTACTCACAAAGTGAATTGAACTCGTGATCTCATGAAATATAGAAGACCCATATATCACCCGGCAAACTGGCTCGGCGGTTGTTTAATCAAGGGATGTATGTAAAAGTACTAGTATATATTTCTAGAGAAGGTTCCTCCCTTTACATTTTATACAGGCCAACTTGACAGTAAGATTACTTAGTGACATGGCCAATCGCATTTTTTCACCTAATGATTGCAATAGACGAATCACATTTCCTCCTAGCGTGGGAGTCATCGTTTGACGAAAAATTGTGCTTGCCATGAAATAATATCTCGAAAGTCCAGAGTTTATTCGTAACGAAAAGAAAAAATAAATTAGTCATTGATCATTCTGTAATCATTTTCTAATTAAATTTTGGTTTAGAAAAAATACAATACGTTCAACTTGTGAACGTGCACCTTTAGTAAGAATTTCGCCGTGATGTACAGCCTGTTATTTATGATTATATGCGTTCATCCTAATCCAAGCAAATTATATTTTGCCCCTCAAGTTTTTCGTGTTCGTGAAATAAGCCCCGTGATATTTTAAAGATGTGCCAATCTACAGAATTGAATGACAATGCAAAAACAAAAACAAAAAATGAATATTTGCAAAAGAGGAATTATTCAATCAAAACGTAGTGAAATATATTATCATAATTAGTGAAAACAATGGATGTTTGAACATCACTTCACATCTCACCTTATTTCTAGTTGAGAAAAACTGGAGAAACAAAAAAGCTAGAATAAACTACTATGAAATGCAAGAAAGGTTTCAATGTAAATGAATGGTATTTTTTTTCTTTTTATTTTATAAAATGACATTACCTAAACATAAAAAACCTAAAACTAAATGCTGATATATATAAAAAATAAAAAAAATGTAATGAGGAAATGAAAAGTCTAAATTCCTCACGGGAAAATAGCATTTTAAAATCAATGTCTATTCAATCTCTCCATGTTATATCCGAGCACATACGAATGAATATATATAAACATGAAACAAATGAAGATGCAAAGGAACCCCACCGAGGTACAATCCAACCTGAACCCGAACATCGAGTCATGATTCGAATTTTCATTTTCAATCTTTGTATTTGCATATGTCTAACATTTAGTTTCGGAGATCTTCTCTTTCATATCCATCTTCATTCTTTCCGTCAGAGGTGGTGATAGATCGTCCAGGTTTCATGTTATTTCAACGCTAAAATCTCCTGCAATCCGTATGAGTGACTAAGTAGCTCTGCGCGATGCTAAAACGGATGAATTCCTATAGCTAGGAATGTCGTAAGAAACGGAAGTTCCAAGCTCGGAGCTTCGCTGCGATGAAGAAATCGACCTCGACTGCAGCGAATGCTCCCTGCCCATGATTCGATCTCATGACAGGAACTTGTGCCGCTGGTTTTACCAAGTAAGTCTCATTGGCTGTGTCCTAATGCACCTCACGTACAGCTTAAAAGATGAGGCAAGAGGGGATCTACAAGCACTTCATGAAGGAAATACAGTAAACTAGGGGGTGAGCATGGTCCGGGTGGGTGGTGCCCGCCTTGGAATCGGGAACCGTCCACTAAGAACCGATTCCGAAAAATTGGAACCGAGATTTGCCCTTTGGTTCCATGGTTTCACTTGGGAACTAAACCATTGATTCAATTTGGTTCCCCGGTGGGTCCATGGAACTGGTCCCCAATTCCTACAAAGTTTGTTCAGCTTTATATTCGGGTTAAATGACGAGCCATTGAATTTGATTAAGAATTGAAAACAATAAAGTAAAACGAATAGACAATACTTTTTAGCTAAAAAATTAATTTCTTTGAAGGTCATGGTATGGTCTTCTTAAAGTTTCCCAACACTAGAAAATGCGAATAATTGGACTCCACATTAAAAGTCCTAACCTCCATAAAAGTTAAAACATTGATCACTTGATTCATCTTTTTTCAACATCAACCTAATTTAATAATGGGAATGGTTAGGAAGAGATCTAATTATACTCTTAAAAGGAGCCGTTGGCTCTTTTGAACATCTCTAATCGATTCTCTCCTTCCTTTACATTTATTTATTTTATTTTGGATAAAAAACAAGTAAATGGATTATTAGAATGAAAAAAAAAAATATAGGGGTTACTCCCATTACATTAGTCAATAATGTCTAATAACTACAAATATACATATATGTACAATTGTACAAATATATTTCGTGGAAAAATTATTAAATAATTAAATAATTGAGATAAAATTTCTTTTTGTTTTAAAATATATATATATATATATATATATATATATATATATATATATATATTGGTCCGGTCCGGGTGGCTAGGCAGGCGGGCGGTTCTACGACTAGAACCGAGAATTGGACCGGCCCCCATGGGAACTGTAGGTTCCGGTCCGGTTTCAGGCAATCCGGACGGTTTTTCGATTCTTTTGCACAAGTAAAACTGAACGGACAAGAACAGAGGACTGCTCTTAACACAGCATGTTCCGTTGGTTTCAGTAGGACCTGACGAAGGAGAGGGCCCGGTAAGCCAGGCGTTCCAGAATATCGGCACGCTCCGGAACCGAACCAGCAATTTCGCCGGCAGTCGCAGTAGAATGTCTGTCGGCTATGTCATCTGACATGTCCGCCATTTTCTGCAGCTTCGGAGCTTCAACTACGTGAAGATTAATCCGCCTCTGTAACGGGGATGGCGGATGCGGGTGACTTGCGAAACCCGAAGAGGACCGCATCGAGCCCCGGAAGACGTTCGCGTATCACCAAATCGACGACAAGTGCCCCCGCCAATTCCTAGAACTTTCTTGAGATTTTTTTTTTTTTTGGAACCGGAGAAACCACCTCATATCCCTAGGGAGCATTGGCGTGAGACCCACCTCCCACGGTGTTCTGCTTAAGTCGCGCTATATGCGCACGCGATGACTCGAACTTCCCCCTTCCGCAATTAGAAGAGAAAATGCCCAAATCAACGCGTCCACAGCGGGGTGGAACTTTCTTGAGATTTTCATCTCTCTTTCGTTACAATTTCTTTTCCTCTCTCTCTGTCCGGAATCTTTCCAAAAAGCTCTGTTCTCTCTGCTCTCTTAAGTTTTCTCACGCTCGCGTTCCATCACTTCCTCAACATCTGCTGATCTTCACTGTCATTTTCCCTCTAGTTTCTGATCGAGACTCGCTGAAAATGGCCTAAATTGGCCTGAAAATCATGGTTTAATGCAATGATATGGAATATAGAATGTGAGGAAAGAATTTGGGGCAAAAAAAAAAAAAATTAAGATTCAGTTTGTTTCACGAAAAGTCAATGATTCGAAATTTATTTTTCAGAAATGATGACTTGTATAGTTTACAAAAATGAATCAAAGAAAAATATACTCATTCACCAAAATATTTAGACATAAATTATTATTGATAATGAAATTAATTATTTCAAGCAACACAAATGATCATATTAAAAAAAAAATTTTCAAATTATTTATTTTTATAAAATAAACTAAACTTAAGTGTCAACGGTCTCTTTCCACCACTTTCTATCTACACGCCTTCGTGCCCTCATTGGGCATCTGAAGGCCTTCATGAAGAGCTTACTGTACTTGCTCCTTAGACATGGGCAAGAAGAGTGACCAAAATGAATAAAGACACAGATAACGCCCATTTGTCAGCAATTGCTGCTTGCCTTTCCATTTAAAATTGGGTAAATAAATTAAAAAAGACCAAATGGTATTGTATTCTCATACGAAAAGGACAACAAATTGTTATTATTTATGAAAATAATTTTCATTAAATAATTATTTCAAGCAACACAGATGATTATATTAAAAAAAATTCTCAAATTATTATTATTATTTTTTATAAAATAAACTAAACTTAAGTGTCAACGGTCTCTTTCCACCACTTTCTATCTACACGCCTTCGTGCCCTCATTGGGCATCTGAAGGCCTTCATGAAGAGCTTACTTTAGTCAACAATCCCACCCAAAATGCTGAGGCACGCCAATCATTATTTTAACTATCCCAACCTATCTTAAATCATGAAATAATCTTAGTTACATCCGGTTCGTGAGAGTTTTGACCCACACGCGATGTTAGGTGAGATGATACCTCTATGGAATCCGTCGAATCTGACGGTGAATGTTAGATGGACTTGCGTTATTCGAGTGCACTCGATACTTGCTCCTTAGACATGGGCAAGAAGAGTGACCAAAATGAATAAAGACAGAGATAACGCCCATTCGTCAGCAATTGCTGCTTGCCTTTCCATTTAAAATTGGGTAAATAAATTAAAAAAGACCATATGGTATTGTATTCATACGAAAAAGACAACAAATAGTTAATATAAAATAGGATATGCCACATGGTGCGATGACCCGATTAGCACATTGTCCGCGGCACACACTCGAGGACAAAATTCTAATAGAGTGGACCCGGCCGAAAAGGTTAGAAGCAGCCCTAGCTGACAGACACCCTGCCTGGCCCGGCTTTGTTCTCACGTTTAAATTCGACGCAACAAAATTCAGGGTCGCCCTAATTTTTCAAACGAGGAAAAATTGCAGTAAAAAATAATGAGATTGCGAGACTATCAAATGTCCATGTTTTTCTCGTTGCTGAATTCGACCCTCGGCGTTTTACACGACCCAACTTGAGAGATTGTGTTTTTTTTTTTTTTTTTTTTTTTGATTTTGAGACTCGTCGTGTTAGATCTAAAGAGAGAAACATAGTATTACGGGCTTCCACATGATTTCTTCTTCTTCTTCTAATGCTATTACGTACTTGCTACGTGGAATACATCACACCGTGTTCCATAAGCTATTCAAAAATAATGCGTCGTCGACCTTATATCGTCTAGGAAAAAAAAAGGTGCTTGTCATGAAAATTCTAGAGAGTGTGATTTTCAATTTTCTTATGCTAACATTTTTCATTTCTGTTTTTAGAGGGAAAAAGCAACTGTTCAATTCTGAAAAATGTTTTTACCTCTGAATTCATTTTTTATGGTTTTATGCATGAATATTTTCATTGACCAAAAAGTGTTTCCAATTGACTAATTATTTTTCATGAGAAAGATGATAGTTTATTGACTTGCTGGCTTAGTACCCCTCATTGGAAGACACTATACATGGTCCTGCTTTGTCCGCACATTTAAATTTAAGTCCAGGATCTCCCTAATTCTTCAAACGAGGAACAAATGTAGTAAAAAGTTAAAAACCAATGAGAATGCAAGACTATCCAATATCCATGATTTTTTCATTGCCAAATTCAATCCTTGGCATTGAGAGATTGTGTTTTTATTTTTTATTTTTGCTTTCGAGACTCATCACGTTAGATCTCAAGAGAGAAAAGAGTATTACAGACTCCCACATGATTTCTTCTTCTAACGCTACCATGTACTTTCTACGTGGAATACGTCCCACGATGTTCCATAAGCTATTAAAAAATAATGCGTCATCAACCTTTCATCGTCCGAAAAGGAATTATAGTACTTGCTGTGAAATCCAAAAACATATATATATCTCGAAATTTTAGAGAGTTTATAATTTTCAATTTTCTTATGCTAACATTGTCCAGATCTGTTTCTGGAGGAAAAAAAATAATTGCTCAATTTTGGAAAATTTTTTCACCTCCTAAGATTTAGGAATTCATTTTTCTAGTTTCATGCCCGAATGTTTTTGTTGATCGAAAAGTATTTTTGATTAACTAATCATTTTCGGCGAACCAAACAGATAGAAATCTAAATAAATCAAAATTAGCGATCAACTCAATACCGAGTGGATTGATGATGCACTTGATTACGTGAAGAATAGAGACAGGTTTCTTTCTGGGGAATGCCAATGGACACTTTCACATTTTTCAAATGCGAATGGAAGAGGAGGTAAGTACGCAGCACGCCGAACCTAACCTTCAATCTTGGGCTGACCATTGTTTCATCGCCCTCTCCGATTTTCATTGTTTGGTAGTCGACACGGTCGATCGACAATGATCGGCCGCCCGACGAGGCTCCCATATTTTATAGTTTCAACAAGCGGATCGGTACCCTTGGTAAGAATTTCGCTGAAATTAGTCATTACAGGAAACTTCGTAATGTACGAATGATCGTACACGATTCCATGCGAATCAAGAATTTGTAAATCATAATTAAATGACGATGACATCAATTTCGCTCTATACCCATCAAGATGGGTTATCGACTCATGTTAAATGAGCCATAAATGGACTAGTTATATTAAATAAACGGGTCATAAATTAATCTAAACATAATATGACTGTTGAAATGGATTACAAATAAGTGTACAACTTATTTAAACCCAACCCACTTCTAGGACTTTCTTTATATTATTTATCACCTTTATTAGATCTCATGATCGTTTGCTTCGCACTTTCGTCTATAATTTTTCGTAAATTAGACTAAATATAAAAGTATTTTATCGATATGGATTGGATCATATTGCATAAAAATGAATCTAAACAGTAAGTTTTTTTGGATCGTTCCATTTTCAAATCGATCCGACCCGATTCATTCATTTGATAGGTCAACTTTGTTCAAGCCTCACGCAATATGTGGAGACCTGCCCACGCGCCGCGAGAAATCCCTTTATCCGGGTAAACAGAACCAAGGACACACAAGGAAACGAAAGCGAGCGGCACGTGAGGGGCACGTGAGATGCACGCCAGAAAATGATTTTTTTTTTTTTTTTTGTACTTTTCGAAATCTTGCGAGGCCCCACTTTAGAGGAGAAAACTAATATTTTCTCTCGTCGTCTTCGCTTATCACCTTCCCGAGATCTGTTTGCTGGTTGCGAATGGAGGATAAGTCCTCGTAGACTCCGCCGCGGTGGGCGAATGAAGCTTAAGCTCATCTCTCTCTCTCTCTCTCTCTCTCAAAATATGTCATGAGCTTCTTCGCGCTCTTCCTCTGATACCCACCAAAAACATGGGTGGGAACGGAGACCGCCATGGCCGCCGCCGTCTCCTCCGCCTCCCTCTCTTCCCGTTGATCATCTTGTGCCTGCTGTCGCGCCCGTCTGAGGTCGGCGCGTCGGACGGAGGAGGCGGGGGGATGCCCGGCGTCGTCGGGTACGGATACACGGTCCGGTCAGCAGCCATTGACCCGTCGGGAGCGACGTTGACCGCCGAGCTCCGCCTCATCAACAGGACCTCCGTCTACGGGCCGGACATCGAGGATCTCCGCCTCGTTGCCAGGTCAGAGCATGGTTGACCGTTTGGTGCATGGCGCTTTTGTTTAGAAGCATCACCCAAAATGGAGAAAATAATTTATCATAGTTTTTCTGAGCCTTATGATTAAATCGTCAGGTGAAAATAAAATCAGTCAATATGAAAACTTATAAGTGTTAGATGGTATTATGATATTATCTTAGTCGTGAGAAATTAAACTCACATGGTAGATTTTTTATTTTTTTTTTAAGAAGGTTTTGCGAAAAAAGAAAATAATCAAATTTTGATATCGATTCACGTGTGAGATCAAATTGAACCGTTAATCTACCTATTAAAGTATAAGGATATTAGTAGAAGAAAAAAGAAGCAAACGAGAGTAATTTTAATAATATATATGTGACAGTGTATATGTAGATATATATATTTAGTAGATTAATTTACAATATGCTTTTTTTTGGGCTGTACGCGCAAAATAGCTAATTTTGGCTTACGTCATCGCGGGTCTCCTTCCAGCTTCGAAGCGGGCGGTCGTCTTCGAGTCCGAATCACAGACGCCGACCACCGCCGATGGGAAGTCCCCGCCGACCTCATCCCTCGCCGACCTCCCTCCCCTCCCCACCGCTCTCTCCCCGAACAAACCCTAGCTCCGCCGCCGCAGTCATTCTGTCGCTCCCAATGCCACCTCTCCGCCGCCGCCTCCTCCGACCTCGTCTTCACCCTCCGCAACACCACCCCCTTCTCCTTCGCCGTCTCCCGCCGCTCCTCCGGCGACGTCCTCTTCGACACCGCCGCCTCCGACCCCTCGGCCTTCCTCGTCTTCAAGGACCAGTACCTCCAGCTCTCCTCCTCCCTCCCTCCCGGCCGCTCCTCCCTCTACGGGATCGGAGAGCACACGAAGCCGTCGCTCCGGCTCCAGCCCAACCAGACCCTTACTCTCTGGAACGCCGACATCGCCAGCGCGGACCTCGATCTCAACCTGTACGGGTCGCATCCGTTTTACATGGACGTCAGGTCGTCCGTGGGCGGCCGCCGCGGCGGAGGAGGCACGAGCCACGGCGTTCTGTTGCTGAACAGTAATGGCATGGACGTGGTGTACACTGGCGATAGGATCACTTACAAGGTGATCGGTGGTGTGTTGGATTTGTATTTCTTCCCCGGGCCATCGCCGGAGGCGGTCATGGAGCAGTACACCCAGCTCATTGGCAGGCCGACCCCGATGCCATACTGGTCCTTCGGTATGCTAGTTTTCATGAGTTGCTTTCGATTGTTGATGCTGACATTTTGATGAATTTTATTCCACTATTGTGCTTCAGCTTCTGTAGCTTATTATGCAGTAAATGCGAGATTTTGAGCAGAATTACGTGGTGGTAGCATATAATATAGAGAGAATGGAATTGAAGATTCTGAGTTTATTGCCTTGACTTGCTTTATGAGTTTATCCTCTCATGGCGATGACACTAGTCAGATTGTGCATGTTTCCCGACCCCCAGTTGATCCTACCACAGTGCTCACTGATGTCCAAGAAACGTAGTTGCTTTACACTAGTCAACGCTATTCGACCGATTAATCAACAAATTGTGTATGTTATGCTCAATAGGGAACGATACTCAGAGACATTGCATGTTATTTTCCTTTGAAAACCACTGCTTCCCAGCCCCCAGCTGATCCTACCACTATTACTCACTGATGTTCAAGAAACATCGTCGCTTTCCTGGTATATGGCTAGATGTAGAACGGTTATAGAGTTTAATTCACGGTAGATAACTTCTTCTGCGCTTTTTACTTAACAGGTTTGGAATGTAGCTCTACTGATAATGTATCTGTGATTTACTTTCTAGGATTTCATCAATGCCGGTATGGTTACAAGAACGTTGCAGACCTAGAGCACGTGGTAGCTGGTTATGCGAAAGCTCATATTCCGCTGGAAGTTATGTGGACCGACATTGATTACATGGATGCTTACAAGGACTTCACTCTTGACCCTATCAATTTTCCGGTGGAAAAGATGAAAGAATTTGTCAGCAGCCTTCACGAGAACGGTCAAAAGTATGTCCTGATACTTGATCCAGGTACAGTAGCGGGGAAATGCTTGTGGTTGAAACTTGGTCGCTTTGATTGGGTTGATTGGGTGATCTTTGAAGTTGCCATCATAATACTTCTTTCCCTTTGATTGGGTGATCTTTGACAGGCATTAGTGTGAATGAGACATATGGAACCTATATCAGGGGGATGCAAGCTGACATCTTCATCAAACGTGAGGGAGTGCCATATTTAGGTGTTGTTTGGCTAGGGCCAGTGTACTTCCCTGACTTCCTTCACCCATCTAGCGAGAGTTATTGGGGTGGTGAGATAAAGAGGTTTCACGATGTCCTTCCATTTGATGGCCTATGGATCGACATGAATGAGGTGTCCAACTTCATAACTTCTCCGCCTCTTCCTTCCACTCTTGACAATCCTCCCTACAAAATCAACAATTCAGGAGTTCATCGGCCCATCAACAACAAAACTACTCCTGCGACGTCGTATCATTTTGGTAATATTTCAGATTACAATGCTCATAACCTCTATGGACTCTTGGAAGCCAGAGCAACAAACACGGCCTTAGTCAATGCAACTGGTAAAAGGCCATTCATTCTCGCGAGATCAACTTTTGTGAGCTCTGGCAAGCACACTGCACACTGGACTGGAGACAATGCCGCCACATGGGATGACCCGGCTTACTCAATTCCTGCAATTTTAAATTTTGGGCTCTTTGGAATTCCAATGGTAGGAGCTGATATATGCGGTTTCTCTCAGAACACAACCGAAGAGCTCTGCAACAGATGGATTCAGGTTTATATCTTTTGTGCCTTCTCTTAATCTATATTAACTGAAGAGCTTTGCTACCGAGCCTTAAGCTTTTTCTGAGTTTAGTATTCCCATATAGGAGTTGATCATTTTTTTTTTTTTTGGGTGTTTGGAGAGGGGGGGGTGGAACCCGCCTCCTCTTGGAGACAGAAATAAGCTATATAAATGTTCCTTAGGGTGAGTAAGTTCATGTATCTTTTGCATTTATAATCCATGTTATGTTCAATATATCTCAATCTTTCACAGGTAGCATATCAATTAGTGACTGAATAAAGGTGTAAATCATGTTTTTTTGTTGTACACCTTTAAGCACTTATTTTAGAGCTTTTATTGATGCAGCTAGGGGCCTTTTATCCCTTTGCAAGAGATCACTCTGACAATAACACTATTCGTCAAGAGCTCTATCTCTGGGAATCGGTTGCTACATCCGCCAGGAAGGTGCTCGGGCTTCGTTATCGCTTGCTCCCATGCTTGTATACCTTGATGTATGAGGCAACTAGAAAGGGGATACCCATTGCCCGGCCCCTATTTTTCTCATTCCCTGAGGATACAATGACTTACAATATCAATTCCCAGTTCTTAATTGGGAAGGGTGTGATGGTGACTCCTGTACTAAAATCAGGTGCTCAAACTATGGATGCTTATTTTCCGAGTGGAAATTGGTTTGATCTGTTCAACTACTCAAATTCGGTGAGTACAGCTTCAGGAATGAATGTAATGCTCCATGCGCCACCTGATCATCCTCATGTGCATGTAAGGGAAGGTAATATATTGGCGATGCAAGGAGAGGCCATGACTACAAAAGCAGCTCGAAGAACGCCATTTGAGCTGTTAGTTGTGGTTGATGGGAATGGGGCTAGCTCAGGACAAGTGTTCTTGGATGATGGAGATGATGTCGAAATGGGAGGGGAAGGAAATAAGTGGACTCTGGTGAAGTTTTATTGTGAGAGAACAGGGAATGGTGTTGTTGTTAGATTAGAAGTTGTTAATGGGGAATTTGCTCTGATTGAGAAGTGGGTAATTGATAAGGTGACCATTCTAGGATTGAGAGAAGGAACTAGAATGACGAGACTGAGAGGGCATGAGTTATCTAATGATGTAGAAGCAACCTCCGGACAGAGAACGGTGAAAACAATGGGAAGATCGAGTGATGGTGGAGAGTTTGGGATTACCGAAATCTCAGGATTGTCACTTCCGTTGGGGAAGCCATTCAAGTTGGAAGTGAAACTGCGCCAATCTTATGACAAAACACTATCAGAAGAAACCGTCTTGATGTAATAAAATAAAATAAAATAAAACATTTCTCCAATAAATCTGTGTGTTGTGAAAGCATGCAAGTATCAAGCCACTTCCTTTCCATCTCTAGCTCCTTTTTTCCCCATTTTAGTTCGAGTGTGTAGTTTATGAACTATTTAAAATCCTTGGATAGAATTCCTTCTTATATTTCGCTAAGAGAGAAAATAATACAAATGATTCTTGAATTTTGACCTAATGGGCATCCTTAAACTTTTAATTTATTCAATACAATCCACAATTGTCTTTAACCTTTTACTCTGTTAAATGTGATCAATAAATTTTTGGTAAATATTCAATTTCATTCATAGACTAACCATTAAAATTAATGGCACAAGAATTTTTATAATAAAGTTGAGTAATTGAGAGGAGATTGCAAGTAAGATTAGGAACATGATTGATGAGAAATAAAAATAAAGATCGATGGCCCGTTCATAAAAAGCTTTACCAACTTGCTTAATAGGCAATAAACAATCTTCACCAATCGAGACTTTTGTCAAATTTTAAAAAGGTCTAGGGTTTAGAATTTTACCAATATCATTGGTCATGTGTGCCAACACACCGTTGTCAAGATACTAAGTTGAATCAAAGGTCTCACCAATCAAGAGAGTCGAGAAGGTGTTTGACATATCAATGGCAGCGAAGGCATGGTTAGATCGTTGTTGACATTGTAGCATAGTGTGCCTAGTTTCATTACAAATTTGACAAGTAAGATGAAGCACAAATTCGAGAATACCTCCATGTGTGATTGGGGAACATAGGGTTTCAAATCACCCTGAGAACTACCAAAGGAGGTGAAGGAGGCATGGGGGGGCGATAATGATTGCAAACTGAATCGTTCATAGGAAGATTGCCTACTCAATTGATCATGTGACCAAAGGAGGTGGAGGAGGCATGGGGGCCTGATAAGGTACATCTTGTGGCCAAAAGTTTCACACAATGAGAAGGCTTTGATTACCATGCAACCTTCTCCCCACTAGCAAAGGAAGTTATAGTTCATTCCTTTCTGTTTATTGCTGCATGCCGCAACTAGCAACTACATCAAATGGATATACATAATCCATTTCTTCATGGTTACTTGGATGAAGAAATCTATATAGACCTTTCGTTGGGTTTATGGAGCCAGGAGGATTCTAAGATATGTCGCCTTCGTAAATTCCTCTATGGTCTTAAATAGGCTTCTCGCTGGTGGCACTCGAAAGTTCACTATTGCACTCATAGTTGGTGGCTTTAGATAGGCCAAGCACGATTATGCATTATTCACTTGGACAAAAGGTGTGTCATCTATTTACTTGATGATATATGTTGACAACATACTAATTACAGGATTAGATGAATCCGTTGTTAAGAAATTTAAGAAATATCTTCTCGCTACTTCTCACATTAAGGATTTGGGTTGTCTTAACTATTTCCTTGGTATTGAGATTGCTAGATCAAACCTATAATATCACTTAGTCAATGGAAATTTATCTTAGAAATTATATCAGAAGCAGGTCTATCAAAGTACAAGCTAGATATTATTCCTATCGAGCATAATATCAAGCTAATTATGCTTGATTATGATATGGAAACGCCACCCAATAAGATGATCAATCGCTCGAAGATCCATCAAGTTATCAAAGGCTCATAGGAAAACTCATTTATCTCACCATGATAATACCAGATATATGTTATGCGGTACAAACATTGAGTCAATTTATGCATAGCTTGAAGTAATCTCATATGAATGCAACTCTAAAGGTTGTGAAGTATCCGAAGAAAAGTCCAAGACTTGGAATACTTCTTTCTCAAGAGTGTAACATGGAAATGACAGCCTATTGCGATATGCTACTTGTCCCATGACTTGTAGATTCATTATCGAGTTCTGTATTAAGCTTGGGAAATCCTTACTTCTTTTGCAAAATGAAGAGGCAAACAACTGCGTCATTGTCATTAGCTAAGGAGAAGTATCGAGATATGGCTAAAACTATCTATGAGATAGTATGGATGCAAGGCTTACTTCTCAATGTTGGGGTGCAAGTCAAAGGATCAACAATATAGTTTTGTGATAACGATGCAGCACTCAAGCTTGTAGCTAATCCCATAGTTCATGAAAGGACGAAGTATATAGAGATTGATTGTCACTTTACTCAAGACGAGATCCAAGAAAAGATAATTACAACAAGGGGGATTGGAACTTCAAAACAGTGTGCAAATATTTCATCAAAGACTTATGTTAGAGATAACACACATATCTACTAAGCAAGCTTGACATCTTAGACATATATAAGCCACTAGCTTGAGGGGGAATGTTGAAGATATGATTCGTGCATCAAAGATACATTGAATCAATCTAAAATTTAGATTGATTAGCTGAATCAATTAGTGATTCATTCTGATTTTATATCTTTGTAGTATTTCCTTTTATTGTTTACACATTGTAACATAAATACATGTAAAGACAACACACATATTCAATCGGTGAATACAAAGAAAACTCCCAAATTCTTCTTTTCACTTTGTGTCACATTTAAGTGAGCCGGCAAATTTTTTTGGCATTAAGTGAGCTTCGTATGAAGCTTTTGTCACTTCTAATGTCTTTATCATAATCATTCTTCTTGAATGCGAAGGCGTGACTATTGATCCCCAAATGAAATGGTAAGGTTATTTGTGACCATGGTGACAAAACGATCGTACTCTGACTCCATGCGTGGAAGGAGCACTAAAAGATGGGGCAAGTGGCCGACAAGAGGATTCAATTGTCTCTATTGAGTGCTCTGTAATTCTCGTAATGAGCAAGAAAGTGGGGGATGAGAGACATCAAAGTTAGGTCGAGCTTTGTTCTCTAAAGTCGATCTCCGGGCTTGCTTAAATCGGGTGCAAGAAAATTAAAAGGGTCACCATAATTTTTAATGGAGGAAAAAAAATACAGTAAAGAATGAGAATGCAAGATTATCCATCGTTAATTTTTTTCATTCATTGTTGAAATCCTGTCTTAATTGGCCGATTCAATCTTTAGGGTGCATTTATTTCGTGAAGACGAAATAGTTTGGAAATAAATATAATCGGTTTGTATGATTTACAAAAATGAATGAACGAAAAATATCTTTGGCATTTATGAAAATATTTTTACATAAATTATTTTTGATAATAAACATATTTTTTTACATAGATGGTCATTTAAAAAAAAAAAAATTTCGAATCATTCATTCGTCCCTTTGCTTTTTACACAACTCAACTTGAGATAAAGTTCAACAAAATAAAAACTAAAAAATTTGATGAAGATTGCTAGGGACTCATCAAATGATTTTAAAGGACGAATCACAATTCACAAATACTATGGGGACCCTTAAAGAAAGCATATGTTTAATATCACGAAAAATCCTGAATTAGTATACTTGTGATATTCAAACTAATTTTTGAATCATAAAAAATTCCAAATTAGTACACTTGTGACAAATTTACCATCTCATTAGTTTTCGTTAAATTTTATTGTCAAATTATTAAGTTGGTGACATATAGCAATTGAGGGGTGTACCGGCAAAAGGTGAAGCTCACCCCAAATTCTCTCTCTCTCTCTCTCTCTCTCTCTCTCTAAATATGTCATGAGCTTCTTCGTGGTCTCCTTCTGATCCCCACCAAAAAGATATGGGTGGAAATAGAGACCACCATGGCCGCCGCCGCTGCCGTCTCCTCTCCCTCTTCCCGTTGATCTTGTGCCTGCTGTCGCGTCCGTCTGAGGCCAGCGCACCGGGTGGAGAAGGTAGGGGGACGCCGTTGTCATCGGGTACGGATACACGGTCGGGTCCGTGGCCGTTGACCCGTCAGGAACGACGTTGACTGCCGAGCTCCGCCTCATCAACAGGACCGCCATCTATGGGCCCGACGTCGAGCATCTTCGCCTTGTTGCCAGGTGAATTCGTCAATCTGCTATTGCTAAGATAAAGTCCTTTTTTTTTTTTTTTCCTTTCCCCGAAATGCAGAGCCAGTAGTAGCAGGAGGGGTGGCAAATGGGTGGGTCGGGTCGGGTATGGGTCGGGTCAAAAATGGGAAAGAAATCGATCAACCAAACACGACACAGTATAAAGAGAAAGCTAGAGAGAATAGGGACGAACCTGTAACAGTTTCGAGCTCTAGCGGGACCTGCACAGAGAGACACGGAAACGCACGAATCTCTATTGGATCAGAATCCCCGTCCCACCGATCGGAATCTAAAAAACAAAACTAACAAGCGGTTGAGGTTGTGGGTCTTCTGGCAGACGAGGAGCTAGAGCTTGTGGGTGTGCTCGTCAGCGGAGGTGGATGATGAAGCTCGTCGACCTTCAAGGGAGCGGTGGAGGTGAGCCTTAGAGGCAGGCGGCAGAGGCGACTCGGAGGCGAGCTGTGGTGGCAAGCAACGAGTGGCGGAGGCAAGTGGCGGAGCCGGCTCGGAGGCGAGCGGCAGAGGTGGGTCAAAAATGGGTGAGAAGGGCAGTCGCTAGGGAAGTTCATGTTTTTTAAGTTTTAAAAATGGGTTGAAAATGGGTCAGAACGTGTGACCCATTTTCAACCCATATAGAATTGAACTTAAAACACCTTGACCCGTTTTAGCTGGGCCATTATAGCTTCATAACTCATATTTGACCCATTTGTGAAAAATATGGGTCTAAAATGGGTCTATGACCCATTTTGCCACCTTTAAGTAGCAGTAGCTCTGTAAGTTGACCATCTGGTGAGAGTGGCTTTTCTTTGTGGAAAAGCATTGTTTGACCACGTAGGAATTGCAAAAAGAGTGGAAACTAACGTCAAGAAAAACCGTGCTCCTGACGGGGTAGAAGTGATACAAGTGGGGAAATGCCGGGCCTGTGGCATTGCATAAGCCCATTCATAACGAGACCTGTCAAAATATGTTATAGACCCATTTCTTAACTTGTATTTGATGAAGGGTTGTTGCATAAACTAGTTATATTCAGTAAATGAATCATAAATGAATCTAAAATGATAAAACCCAAAATAGTATGATGTTAATGACTCCATGACTTACTTAGATCCAACTCAACTTTATTTTATGAATGTCTTTTTTTCTCACATTTACTTGATCTCACGCTCACTTTTCTTACATTAGTTATGGTATAAGTTTTCCTATATTGGGTTGAATATGAAAGTGTTTTGTTAATATGAGTCGGATTTGAATATGGATCACTAAATATGTATTACATGGGGTTGAACCATTTTCAACCCGATCCATCAGTTTAATAAATTTGCCTATAACATAAATTACATAGAATATTTGTGCTAAACCTAGATTGGGTGTGTTTAGTTCGGTTTTGTAGTAATATTTTTGGGAAAATGTAAAGACTTTTGGATTTAAGGGTTTTCTAAAATGCAAATAATATTTGGCAGAGTGTATTCTAAAAACATTTTGGGAAGCCATATTCACTTAAATATCGTTTAGTAAAAATTATATTTTATAAAGAACTTTTGCTATTTAAAAAAAAAAATCTCAAAATATTTTTCAGCAAGCCAAATCTACCACTGACCAATCGCCGGTGGCTTCATGTAGTTATCAGGCAATCTCACCTAAGGTCATGCAACCCAAGAATCACTGGCCAACAGTTAGATCTAGCCTTCCTAGCCCCTCACCGACGGCCTAATCCCTTATCGGCGGGGTTGCGTGAGGTGGGGACATTTTCGAAATCATGAAAGTTGAGCAAGGGCAAATTTAGAAGTAAAAAACTATATTCGCATTCAAGAATTGTGACATTTCAAAGTACTTGGAACCCTACTTTGGACCAAAGGCCTTTAGAGGCTTTGAAAATACAATTGTATTTTCCCAAAGCTTTGTAAAAAATTTTCCAAACGCCATTTGTGTTTGCCCAAGAGATTTTGGAGCCCCAAAGGGCATTGACAATGCTGAGCTAAATGCACCCTAAAGTTGGAATCAGGCTTTCTCATGTGATTGTGTTGGCCAAGCCAATAAGGATGGAAGGTGAGCGAGCATAATTGATAAGTGCAACCGGTTTGGAGTCAATCGCTATATTAGAACTTTAATCTTGTGTTAGCAATCTTTATGGTCAACATATTTGCAAGAAAATTTAGGGATAAGAATAGTAAGAGTGCTATAATTTTCATATGGCACTTATAATAACTTTTTTTTGCTTACTTAAGTGTCACAAATGTGAAAAATCAATCACTTAAGTGTCATCGACAATTTATCTTGCTAGAAAATCCCCTATCAACCTCGCCCCTAGCAACCTCGCTTGAGGCCGATGAGATTGGGATGCCTCTGCTATGCGTGAAGCGACCTACCATGAAGGCCTTACCCTGCAATTGGCGATGGCCTCACTCAGGTTCTTTGTTGCCCCATCGACCAAGGGCAGCAAGGCCTTTGCAGTTGGCACATAAAAAAATAGAAATAAAAAATAAAAACTTAAAAAAATATTAAAATAAAAAAATAAAATTTTTATATGCAAAAAATTCACATAGGATTTGTCGAAAGTGGTGCTTAAATGATTGATTTTATTTCAATGTGAAACTTAAGTGAGTGAAAAAAAAATTATGACACTTAAGTGAGTGTCGTACAGAAGCTATGGCATTGCTGTTCTTATCCTAAAAAATTAAATTTCAAATCACTACATTGCAAAATTATTGACCAAAGAAACAAAAAGAAATTATCAAATACACATAATGTGTACATATGTATATATAAGCGTGAAAGGAGATATATTTTGAAATTTGAATTTTTTTCTAAGAAGGCTATTGCAAAAATGCAAAAAAAGCAAATTTTAATACTAGTTCATAGGCGAGATCAAATTGAACTATATTTACACATTATCCGTGGACACTATATGTTTAATAGTTAACGATATTGGTAAAAGAAAAAAAAGAAACAATCGAGGGTAATTTTAATAAATAAAACAGTATATATGTAGATATATAAATCTAGTAAATTAATTTATAATATGCTTTTTTTCGGGCTGTCCATGCAAAACATCTAACTTTGGCTAACGTCATTACGGTCTTCTTCCAGCTTCGAAGCGGGCGATCGTCTTCGAGTCCGAATCACAGACGCCGACCACCGCCGATGGGAAGTCCCCGACGACCTCATCCCTCGCCAACCTCCGTCCCCTCCCCGCCGCGCTCTCCCCGAACAAACCCTAACTCCGCCGCTGCCGCCTTGCCGCTCCCAATGCCGCCTCTCCGCCACCGCATCCTCCGACCTCATCTTCGACCTCCGCAACACCACCCCTTTCTCCTTCGCCGTCTCCCGCCGCTCCTCGGGCGATGTCCTCTTCGACACCTCCACCTCCGACCCCTCCACCTTCCTCGTCTTCAAGGACCAGTACCTCCAGCTCTCCTCCTCCCTCCCTCCCGGCCGCTCCTCCCTCTATGGTATCGGAGAGCACACGAAGCCGTCGCTCCGACTCCTGCCCAACCAAACCCTTACTCTCTGGAACGCCGACATCGCGAGCGCGGACCTCGATGTCAACCTGTACGGGTCGCATCCGTTTTACATGGACGTCAGGTCGTCCGTAGGCGGCCGCGGCCGCCGTGGTGGAGGAGTTGGGGCGGGTACGAGCCACGGCGTTCTGTTGTTGAACAGTAATGGCATGGACGTGGTGTACACTGGCGATAGGATCACTTACAAGGTGATCGGTGGGGTGTTGGATTTGTATTTCTTCCCCGGGCTATCACCGGAGGCGGTCATGGAGCAGTACACCGAGCTCATTGGCCGGCCGACCCCAATGCCATATTGGTCCTTCGGTATCTGGTTTTGATGAGTTTCTTTCGATTGTTGCTGCTTACATTTTGATGAATTTGATTCCACTATTGCTCATTGACTTCTGTAGTTTATTCTGCAATCACTGTGAGATCTCAAGCATGATTATATATTGGTAGTATCTAGCATAATGAAGATGGAATTGAAGAATTTATTGCCATTGACTTGCTTCATGAGTTTATTTTTATTTTTTATTTTTCTCACGGAGATGACACTAGTCAGACTTTGCATGTTATGCTCAATAGGGAACAAATCTTAAATGCGTGTTATTATCCATTGAAAACCACTGTTTCCCGACCCCCAGCTGATCCTACCACAGTGCTCACTGATGTTCAAGAAATGTGGTCGCTTTACTTGTATATATTGCTAGGTGTAGATCAGTTGTAAAGTTTGATTCACGGTAGATGGCTTCTTCTGCATGTGTTACTTGACTAGTTTGAAATGTCAGTTCTATTGATAAAGTATCATTGATTTACTTTCAAGGATTTCATCAATGCCGGTGGGGTTACAAGAATGTCTCAGACTTAGAGGGCGTGGTAGCTGGTTATGCAAAAGCTAATATTCCACTGGAAGTTATGTGGACCGACATTAATTATATGGATGCAAACAAGGACTTCACTCTTGACCCTATCAATTTTCCGGTGGAAAAGACGAAAGAATTTGTCAGCAGCCTTCACGAGAACGGTCAAAAGTATGTCCTGATACTTGATCCAGGTATGCTGGTGCCAAAATGCTTGTGGTCGAAACTTGGTCTTTTTATTTCTTGCAAATTGCCATCTTAATAATACTTTCCTTTTCTTTTGAATGGGTGATCTTTAACAGGCATTAGTGAGAACGAGACATATGGGACCTACATCAGGGGGATGCAAGCCGACATCTTCATCAAGCGTGAGGGAGTGCCATATTTAGGTGTTGTTTGGCCAGGGCCAGTGTACTTCCTTGACTTCCTTCACCCATCTAGTGAGAGTTATTGGGGTGGTGAGATAAAGAGGTTTCACGATGTTCTTCCTTTTGATGGCCTATGGCTCGACATGAATGAGTTGTCCAACTTCATAACTTCTCCGCCTCTTCCTTCCACTCTTGACAATCCTCCCTACAAAATCAACAATTCAGGAGTTCATCGGCCTATCAACAACAAAACTATTCCAGCAACGTCACTTCATTTTGGCAATATTTCAGAATACAATGCTCATAACCTCTATGGACTTTTGGAAGCCAGAGCAACAAACAAGGCCTTAGTCAATGTTCGGTAAAAGGCCATTCATTCTCTCGAGATCGACTTTTCTAAGCTCGGCAAGCACACCGCACACCGGATCGGAGACAATGCCGCCACATGGGATGACTTGGCTTACTCGGTTCCTGCAATTTTAAATTTTGGGCTCTTCGGAATTCCAATGGTAGGAGCTGATATATGCGGTTTCTTCAGGGACACAACCGAAGAGCTCTGCAACCGATGGATTCAGGTAAATATCTTCCATGCCTTTTCTTAATTTATATTAACTGAACTGCTCTGCAACCAGGTAGCTTTAAGCCTTTCTTGATTTGTATTTAGACATAGAAGTTGATCAATTTTCTTTTCTCTTTTTTCTTAGGCAGGCAGGGAATTTTACTTCCTTTTAAAGAAACAAATAAACTACATGAATTTTCTTTAGGGTGAGGGGAAGTTGGGGTATCATTTATGCTTGTAATTCATGTTATGTTGAATATGTCAAGTAGCGACTGAATAGAGGAGTAAATCATGTTTTTTTGTCATACACCTTTAAGTACTTATTTTAGAGCTTTATTGATGCAGCTAGGGGCCTTTTATCCCTTTGCAAGAGATCACTCTGAAATTAACACTATTCGTCAAGAGCTCTATCTCTAGGATTCTGTCGCTGCATCCGCCAGGAAGGTGCTCGGGCTTCGTTATCGCTTGCTCCCATACTTGTATACCTTGATGTATGAGGCCTATAGAAAGGGGATACCCATTGCCCGGCCCCTGTTTTTCTCATTCCCTGAGGATAAGATGACTTACCATATCAATTCCCAGTTCTTAATTGGTAAGGGTGTGATGGTGACTCCCGTACTACAATCTGGTGCCAATACAGTGGATGCTTATATCCCGAGTGGAAACTGGTTCGATCTTTTCAATTACTCAAATTCAGTGAGTACAGCTTCAGGAATGAATGTGCTGCTCAATGCACCGCCTAATCATCCTCATGTGCATGTAAGGGAAGGTAATATATTGGCCATGCAAGGAGAGGCCATGACTACGGAAGCAGCTCGGAGAACGCCATTCGAGCTGTTAGTTGTGGCTGATGAGAATGGGAATAGCTCAGGACAAGTGTTCTTGGACGATGGAGAGGATGTTGAAATGGGAGGGGA
Source organism: Eucalyptus cloeziana (assembly GCA_014182715.1). Taxonomy (NCBI): domain Eukaryota; kingdom Viridiplantae; phylum Streptophyta; class Magnoliopsida; order Myrtales; family Myrtaceae; genus Eucalyptus; species Eucalyptus cloeziana. Next base: position 21,876,228 of record CM024638.1, read on the forward strand.
AGGAAATAAGTGGACTTTGGTGAAGTTTTATTGTGAGAAAACAGGGAATGATGTTGTTGTCAAATCAGAAGTTGCTAATGGGGAATTTGCTTTGATTGAGAAGTGGGTAATTGATAAGGTGACCATTTTAGGATTGAGAGAAGGAACTAGAATGACGAGACTGAGAGGGCATGAGTTATCCAATGATGTAGAAGCAACGTCCGGACAGAGAATAGTGAAAACAATGGGAAAATCAAGTGATGGTGGAGAGTTTGGGATTGTCGAAGTCCCGGGATTGTCACTTCCATTGGGGAAGCCATTCAAGTTGGAAGTGAAACTGCGCCAATCTTATGACAGAACATTATCAAAAGAAACCGTCTCGATGTAATTAAAAAAAAAAAAAACATTTCCCCAATAAGTTTGTGTGTTTCCATTATGTAAAAGCACGCAAGTATCAAGCCACTTCCTTTCCATCTCTAGCTCCTTTTTTCCCCATTTTAGTTCAAGGGTGTAGTTTCTGAACTATTTAAAATCCTTGGGTAAAATTTCTTCTTATGTTTTGCTAAGAGAATAAAAATAATACAAATGATTCTTGAATTTTAATCTAATATGTGTCAATGAACTTTTAATTTATTCAATGCAATCCATGATCGTCTTTGACCTTTTAATTTGTTAAATGTGACCAATAATTTTTTGATAAGTATTCAATTTCATTCATAGACTAACCATTAAAATTAATGGCACAAGAATTTTTACGATAAAGTTGAGTAATTGAGAGGAGATTGCGAGTAAGATTAGGAACATGATTGATGAGAGATAAAAATAAAGAGTGATGGCCCGTTCGTAAAAAGCTTTACCAACTTGCTTAATAGGCAATAAACAACCATCATCAATCGAGACTTTTGTCAAATTTTAAAAAGGCCTAGGGTTTAGGATTTTACCAATATCATTGGTCATGTGTGCCAACACTCCGTTGTCAAGATACTAAGTTTGAATCAAAGGTCTCACCAATCAAGAGAGTTGAGAAGGTTTTTGACATATCAATGGCAACGAAGGCATGGTTAAATCATTGTTGACATTGTAGCATAGGGTGCCTAGTTTTATTATAAATTTGACAAGTAAGATGAAGCACAGATTCGAGAATACCTCCATGTGTGATTGGGGAACCTAGGGTTTCGAATTACCATGAGAACTACCAAAGGAGGTCAAGGAGGCATTGCGGGGGGGGGGGGGGTCGATAATGATTGCAAATTGAATCAATCATAGGAAAATTGCCAACTCAGTTGATCATATGACCAAAGGAGGTGGAGAAGAGATGGGGGCCCGATAAGGTGCATCTCATGGCCAAAAGTTTTACACAATGAGAAGGCTTTGATTACCATGCAACCTTCTCCCCACTAGCAAAGGAAGTCATAGTTCATTCCTTTTTGTCTATTAATGCATGTCACGACTAGCAACTGCATCAAATGGATATACATAATGCATTTCTTCATGGTCACTTGGATGAAGAAATCTATATGGACCTTCCGTCGGGTTTACAGAGCCAAGAGGAGTCTAAGATATGTCGCCTTTGCAAATTCCTCTATGGTCTTAAATAGATTTCTCACTAGTGGCACGCAAAGTTCACTATTGCACTCATAGCAGCTGGCTTTAGATAGTCCAAGCATGATTTGCATTATTCACTTGGACAAAATGAGTGTCATCTATCTACTTGATGATATATGTTGACAACATACTTATTACGAGATCAGATGAATCTGTTGTTTAGAAATTTAAGAGATATCTTCCCGCTACTTCTCACATTAAGGATTTGGGTTTTCCTAAATATTTCTTTAGTATTGAGATTGCCAGATCAAACCATAATATCACTTAGTCAATGATAATTTATCTTATAAATTATATTAGAAGCAGGTCTATGAGAGTACAAGCCAGCTATTATTTCTATCGAGCAGAATATCAAGCTAACTACGCTTGATTATGATATGGGAATGTCACCCAATAAATATGATCCACCGCTCAAAGATCCATTGAGTTATTAGGGGCTCGTAGGAAAACTCATTTATCTCACCATGACAATACCGAACATATGTTATGTGGTACAAACACTGAGTCAATTTATGCATAGCCCGAAGCAATATCTATGGATGCAACTCTAAAGGTTGTGAAATATTTGAAGAAAAGTCCAAGACATGGAATACTTCTTTCTCAAGAGTGTAACATGGAAATAGTTGGTGTGAGTTCTCTCCCTCATCGCAGAAGTCAAGGGTTTGAACTCTCTTGTTGCTAAAGTGTCTGAAGTTTGGGGTCCTGGTGTTGGAGTCCTAGGCTAGCCTCCCCCGAGGTTTATGTCTAAATAGCGGCTTGCGGCGAGACTCGATGGTGTCACCGGGTAGTAGAGGGTCGTGTGATCCCCAAATGGTGATTTCCAGCGATTCCTCGATAAAAAAAGTAAAAAAAAAAATGGAAATGACAACTTATTGTAATACATGTTGTGCTTCTTGTCCCATGACTCGTAGATTCATTACCGAGTTTTGTATTAGGCTTGGGAAATCCCTACTTTTTTTGCAAAACGAAGAAGCAAACAACGACGTCATTGCCATTAGCTAAGGCTGAGTATTGAGATATGGCTAAAACTATCTATGAGATAGTATGGATGCGAGACTTACTTCTCAATGTTGGGGTGCAAGTCAAAGAACCAACTATACTGTTTTGTGATAATGATGCAGCACTCAAGCTTGTAGCTAATCCCATAGTTCATGAAAGAACAAAGTATATAGAGGTTGATTGTCACTTTACTCTAGACAATATCCAAAAAAAGATAATTACAACAAGGGGGATTGGAACTTCAGAACAGCATGCAAATATTTTCATCAAAACCTTGTGTCAGAGATAATACACATATCTACTAAGCAAGCTTGGCATCTTAGACATATATAAGCCACTAGCTTGAGGAGGAATGTTGGAAATATGATTTGTTCATAAAAGATACATTGAATCAATCTAAAATTTAGATTGATTAGCTGAATCAATTAGTGATTCATTCTGATTTTATATCTTTGTATTAATTCCTTTTATTGTTTACACATTGTAACATAAATACATGTAAAGACAACACACATATTCAATCGGAGAATACAAAGAAAACTCCCAAATTCTTCTTTCCACTTTGTGTCACATTTAAGTGAGCTAGCAAAATTTTTTTGCATTAAGTGAGCGTCATATGAAGCTTTTATCACTTCTAATGTCTTTATCATAATCATTCTTCTTGAATGCGAAGGCGTGACTATTGATCCCCAAATGAAATGGTAAGGTTATTTGTGACCATGGTGACAAAACGATCGTACTTGACTCCATGTGTAGAAGGAGCACTAAAAGATGGGGCAAGTGGCCGATAAGAGGATTCAATTGTCTCTATTGAGTGCTCCATAATTCTCGTAATGAGCGAGAAAGTGGGGAATGAGAGACATCAAAGTTAGGTCGAGCTTTGTTCTCTAAAGTCGAGCTCCGGGCTTGCTTAAATCGGGTGCAAGAAAATTAAAAGGGTTCACCATAATTTTTAAAGGAGGAAAAAAAAAAATACAGTAAAGAATGAGAATGCAAGGTTATCCATTGTTGATGTTTTTTTCGTTCATTGTTGAAATCCTGTCTTAACCGGTAGATTCAATCTTTAGGGTGCATTTATTTCATGAAGACAAAATAATCGTGAAGACAAAATAATTTGGAAATAAATATGATATGTTTGTATGATTTATAAAAATGAATGAACGAAAAATATCTTTGGCATTTATGAAAATATTCAAACATAAATTATTGTTGATAATAAAAATATATTTTTATACATATGGTTATTTAAAAAAAAAAGATTTTCGAATCATTCATTCGTCCCTTCACTTTTTACACAACTCCACTTGAGATAAAGTTCAACCAAAAAAAAAAAAAAATTGATGAAGATTGCTAGCGACCCATCAAATGATTTTAATGGACGAATCACAATTCACAAATACTATGGGGACCCATCTTATTATATCTCAAGGAAGAAAGCATAGGTTTAATATCACGAAAAATTTTAAATTAGTATACCTGTAATACTCAAGCTAATTTTTGAATCATCAAAAATTCCAAACTAGTATATTTGTGACAAATTTATCCTCTCATTAAATTTCATTAAATTTTATTGTCAAATTGTTCAGTTGGTGACATATAGCAATTGAGGGATGTATCGATTTGGGATTTTATTTTCCATTCATCATACGTGTACAATTTTATAGTTTTTTTTTTCTGTGGTATTAATTTAATTTAACATAAACTAACAAAGAGTAAATTTGTTATAAATATACTAATTTGAGATTTTTTTTTTATAGTAAAAAGATTAGTTTGTAGTAAATATGTCATATGCACCGGTTTGTGAATTTTTGTAGTAAAAAAATTAGTTCATGATAAAATTGTTATAGGTGTATTAATTTGGAGTTTTTCATGTTATTATCGCAAAAGTATATAGCTTTCAATGATTTGTTCTTCTATGCTGTTTTACGTGCTTACTATGTAGAATATCACATGCTTTTTGGTAAGCTATTCAAAAAAAAAAGAAAAGAAAAGCGGTTGATCTTTTTATCGTTTTAAAATGATAGTGCTTGCCGTGAAATTCATAAATTTTCTCAAAACTCCAGAGTTTATTTGCAAAGAAGAATAAAAGCAAAATTAGTGGTTGACCATTTGGGATTCAATTTATTTAATTAAATCTAGATATTAAAAAAAATGCAATACTTTTAACATATAATCTATACTTGTGATAAGAATTTCATTGAAATCATTATCACAAGAAGTTTCGTAACGCACGACCTACCTATAATATACGATGATACAATGGTCATGTGACACCTTACAAAACTCGAAATACTAGCGGGCAAATTACAATAACTCCCAAAAAAGAGAAAAAAAAACTAAGAATGGAATTAAAAGTTCATAAATCTCCATTTAGAAGACCACATTAAAAAAAAAAAAAAAACATTTACATCGATTTTAGTCATTAGTCACACCCGCCGATCCGCGGAGACCAGACGATCCCCTTGCATCACGAGGTCTTCCTCGATTGGCAAGCGAGCACGGGCGCGAGTTTTTCTGCACGTTGGAAAAATAGAACAATTTAAAAAAAAAAGAAAGGCACGTGATCGAAATGAAATTGACAAGCACGTGAGAAGCACGTGAGCAGCGGCCGACAGAACAAGCAAATTTTCAGTCTTCCGTGCCCCAATTTGCCCACGAAAAAACTATATTTTCTTGTCGTCTTCGCTTTTTGCCCGTGGCGGGCCAGCGAATGAAGCTGAAGCTCACGCTCTCCCCACATCTCTCTCTCTCTCTCTCTCTCTCTCTCTCTCTAAATGTGTGATGAGCTTCTTCGTGGTCTCCTTCTGATCCCCACCAAAAAAATATGTGTGGAAACAGAGACCGCCATGGCCGCCGCCGCCGCCGTCTCCTCTCCCTCTTCCCGTTGATCTTGTGCCTGCTGTCGCGTCCGTCTGAGGCCAGCACGCCGGGCGGAGAAGGCGGGGGGACGCCCGTTGTCATCGGGTACGGATACACGGTCGGGTCCGCGGCCGTTGACCCGTCGGGAACCACGTTGACCGCCGAGCTCCGCCTCATCAACAGGACCGCCGTCTATGGGCCCGACGTCGAGCATCTCCGCCTCGTTGCCAGGTCAGAGTCGGAATTTGTCGATCTGCTACTGCTAAGATAAAGCCCTTTTCTCTTGTTTTTTTTTTTTTTTTTTTTTTTTTTTTAATTTATTTTTTATTTTCCCGAAAAACAGAGCCAGTAGTAGTAGCTTTTCTCTGTGGAAAAAGCATTATCCGACCACGGAGGAATTGCAAAAAAGAGTGGAAACTAACGTCGAGAAAAACCGTGGTCATGACGGGGTAGAAGTGATACGAGTGGGGAAATGCCGGGCCTGGAGATCGGGCCTGTGGCATTACCTAAGCCCATTCATAACGAGACCTGTCAAAATAGGTTATAGATCCGTTTCTTAACCCGTATTCCATGGGCTGGGTTGTTACATGACTAATTATATTCGATAAACGAATGATGAATTAGTCTAAAATGATTAAACCCAAAATAATATAGTATATAGTGTTAATGAGTCCATAACTTACTTAAATCCACCTCAACTTTATTCCATGAATCTCTCTTTACTTTCTCTCACATTTACTTGATCTCATGCTTTGCTTCTCTTACATTAGTTAGGGTATGGGTTGAATATGAAAGCGTTTTATTAATATGAGTCATATTTGAATATAGATCACTAAATTTGTATTATATGAGATTGAACTATTTTCGACCCAACCCACACCTTACCCCGATCTACCAATTTGATAAATCTACCCATAACATAAATTACATTGTACATTTGTGCCAAACCTGGGTTGGGGGCATTTGGTTTAGTTCTAGAGCGATGTTCTTGGGAAAATGTAAAAAATTTTGGATCAAAGGGTTTTCTAAAATGCAAATAGTAGTTCGTGGAGTGTATTCTAAAAACATATTAGGAAATAACTTCGATCCTAATGTCATTTAGTAAAAATTACACTTTATAAATGACTTTTGCTATTTAAATAAAAAAACTCTCAAATTATTTGTCAGCAAGCCAAATTTGTCACTTGCCAACCACCAGCGGCTAGTGACCCATGCATCATTGACCGGTAGCTGGCCCCTCGCCAATGGCTTAATCCTTTGTCGGTGAGGTTGTGTGAAGTAAGGACATTTTCAGAATCATGAAAATTGAGCAAGAGTATATTTAGAAGAAAAAAAAATTGTATTTACATTCTAGAAATGTGATATTTCAGAGTACTTTCAAACATAGTTTAGGCCAAAGGCCTTTAGAGGCTTTGGAAATACAATCATATTTCCTCGAAACTCTTCAAAAAGTTTTCCAAATGTCATTTGCATTTACCTAAGAGACTTTGGAGCCCCAAAGGGCATTGGCAATGCCAAACTAAACACACTCTAAAGTTGGAAGCAAGCTTTCTCATGGGATTGTATGGCCCAAGCCGAGAAGGATGGAAGGTGGGCTGGCATAATTGATAAGTGCAACGGTTTGGAGTCAATCACTAAGTTAGAACTTTAATCTTATGTTAGCAATGTTTTTGGTCTACATATTTGCAATAAAATTTGGGGATAAAAATAGTAGGAGTACCATAATTTTCATATGGCACTCATAGTAACTTTTTTTTATAATCATTTAAGTGCCATTAAAGGTTTGCCTTGTTGAAAAATCTAAGGTGGGCATCAACCGTCTTCATGACACCGTTCATGTCAACGTGGATAATTTTTGTAATTTTATCTCGCCAAAAAATCTGTTGTTGGCCTCCCCTCGATCTGGCAAGGGCCTTTGTGACCTCGCCTGAGGCCAAGGAGGTTGGAAAGGCCTTGGGCGAGGCCCTGATGGCCTCGCCAGTAGCGAATCAGATTTGGGCGAGAATGAGCGAAGAGACCTTGCCACGAAGGCCCTTGCCTACTACTGCCGATGGCCTCACCAAGGCCTTCGTGGCCCCACCAACCAAAGGCAAGGCCTTTGCGGTTAGCGCACAAAAAAATAAAGTAAAATAAAAAAATAAAAACTTAATTTTTTTAAATCAAAATTTTTAAAATGCAAAAAATTCACGCTTAAATGATTGATTCTATTTCAATATGGCACTTAATGAAGGGAAAAATAAATTATGTACTTAAGTAAATGTCGTACAAAAGTTATGACATTCTTATTGTTCTTATCTCGAAAATTTAATGAAATCATTACATTGCGAAATTTCTACTTTTTTTTTGATGACCCATAAATCATTGTACCCCCCCCCAAACAGGATGGGGAAGTTCGCCCGAGCCAACGCGCTCGAAATTTCTAATTATTGACCAAAGAAACAAAAAGAAATTATTGAATACACAATGACAATATCTAGCGTGTATATGCATATATAAGTGTGAAAGGAGAAATATTTTGAAATAAAATTTTTTTTTCCACGAAGGTTGTTGCAAAAATAAAAAATAAGCTAATTTTAATACTAGTTCATAGACGAGATCAAATTGAACCATATTTACACATTATCCATGGACACTATATTTATAATAGTTAACGATATTGATAAAAGAAAAAAGGAACAATCGAGAGTAATTTTAACAATTAAAACAGCATATATGTAGATATGTAAATCTAGTAAATTAATTTATTGTATGCCTTTTTTGGGCTGTCCCTGCAAAATATCTAACTTTGGCTTACGTCATCATGGGTCTCCTTCCAGCTTCGAAGCGGGCGGTCGTCTTCGAGTCCGAATCACAGACGCCGACCACCGCCGATGGGAAGTCCCCGACGATCTCATACCTCGCCGACCTCCGTCCCCTCCCCGCCGCGCTCTCCCCGAACAAACCCTAACGCCGCCGCCGCCGCCGCCGCCGCCGCCGCTCTGCCGCTCCCAATGCCGCCTCTCCGCCGCCGCATCCTCCGACCTCGTCTTCGACCTCCGCAACACCACCCCCTTCTCCTTCGCCGTCTCCCGCCGATCCTCGGGCGACGTCCTCTTCGACACCTCCGCCTCCGACCCCTCGGCCTTCCTCGTCTTCAAGGACCAGTACCTCCAGCTCTCCTCCTCCCTCCCTCCCGGCCGCTCCTCCCTCTACGGTATCGGAGAGCACACGAAGCCGTCGCTCCGGCTCCAGCCCAACCAAACCCTAACTCTTTGGAACGCCGACATCGGTAGCGCGAACCTCGATGTCAACCTGTACGGGTCGCATCCGTTTTACATGGACGTCAGGTCGTCCGTGGGCGGCCGCGGCCGCCGTGGCGGAGGAGTTGGGGCGGGCACGAGCCACGGCGTTCTGTTACTGAACAGCAATGGCATGGACGTGGTGTACACTGGCGATAGGATCACTTACAAGGTGATCGGTGGGATGTTGGATTTGTATTTCTTCCCGGGGCCGTCGCCGGAGGCAGTCATGGAGCAGTACACCGAGCTGATTGGCCGGCCGACCCCAATGCCGTACTGGTCCTTTGGTACGCCAGTTTCGATTGTTGATGCTGACAATTGATTAAATTGATTTTACTATTGTGCTTCGGCTCTGTAGCTTATTCTGCAGTAAATGTGAGATTTTGAGCATAATTATGCGTTGACGAGGATGGAATCGAAGATTCTGAGTTTATTGCCCTTGACTTGCTTTATGAGTTTATTCTCTCATGAAGATGACACTAGTCTATCACTCAACAAATTGTGTCTGTTATGCTCAGTAGGGAACGAATCTTAGAGACATTGCATGTTATTTTCCTTTGAAAACCACTGTTTCCCAACCCCCAGCTGATCCTACCACAGGTACTCACTGATGTTCAAGAAACATTGTCTGTTTTCCTGGTATATGGCTAGATGTAGATCACTTACAAAGTTTGATTCATGGTAGATGGCTTCTTCTGCACTTTTTGCTTGACAAGTTTGGAATGTGGTTCTACTGATAAAGTATCTGTGATTTACTTTCTAGGATTTCATCAATGCCGGTATGGTTACAAGAATGTCGCAGACTTAGAGGGCGTGGTGGCTGGTTATGCAAAAGCTAATATACCATTGGAAGTTATGTGGACCGACATCGATTATATGGATGCATATAAAGACTTCACTCTTGACCCTATCAATTTTCCGGTGGAAAAGATGAAAGAATTTGTTAGCAGCCTTCACAAGAATGGTAAAAAATATGTCCTGATACTTGATCCAGGTACACTAGTGCAGAAATGCTTGTGGTTGAAACTTGATCTTTTAATTTCTTTCTAAATTGTCATCATAATATGTACTTTCCTTTTCTTTTGAATGGATTATCTAGGCATTAGCGTGAACGAGACATATGGGACCTACATCAGGGGGATGCAAGCAGACATCTTCATTAAACGCGAGGGAGTCCCATACTTAGGTGATGTTTGGCCAGGGCCGGTGTACTTCCCTGACTTCCTTCACCCATCCAGTGAGAGTTACTGGGGTGGTGAGATAAAGAGGTTTCATGATGTTCTTCCTTTTGATGGCCTATGGCTCGACATGAATGAGCTGTCCAACTTCATAACTTCTCCGCCTCTTCCTTCCATTCTTGACAATCCCCCCTACAAAATCAACAATTTAGGAGTTCATCGGCCAATTAACAACAATACTACTCCTGCGACATCATATCATTTTGGCAATATTTCAGATTACGATGCTCATAACCTTTATGGACTCCTGGAAGCCAGAGCAACAAACAAGGCCTTAGTCAATGTTACTTGGTAAAAGGCCATTCATTCTCTCAAGATCAACTTTTGTGAGCTCTGGCAAGCACACTGCACACTGGACTGGGGACAATGCCGCGACGTGGGATGACTTGGCTTACTCAATTCCTGCAATTTTAAATTCTGGGCTTTCTGGAATTCCAATGGTAGGAGCTGATATATGTGGTTTCTCTCGAGACACAACTGAAGAGCTCTGCAACCGATGGATTCAGGTAAAATCTTTTGAGCCTAATCTCAATTTATAAATATTCTTTGCGGTGAGGGGAAGTTTGGGTATCTTTTGTGTTTATACTTCATGCTATGTTGAAGATATCTCAATCTTCTACAGAAGGGAAGAATATATAGTAGTGACTGAATAGAGGTGTAAATCATGTTTTTCTGTCATACATATTTAAGCATTTATTTTAGAGCTTTTACTGATGCAGCTTGGAGCCTTTTATCCCTTTGCAAGAGACCACTCTGACAAGAACTCTATTCGTCAAGAGCTCTTTCTCTGGAAATCAGTCGCCACTTCTGCCAAGAAGGTGCTCGGGCTTCGTTATCGCTTGCTCCCGTACTTGTATACCTTGATGTATGAGGCAAATAGGAAGGGGCTGCCCATTGCCTGGCCCCTATTTTTCTCATTCCCTGAGGATACGATGACTTACAATATCAATTCCCAATTCTTAATTGGTAAGGGTCTGATGGTGACTCCTGTACTAAAATCAGGTGCCCAAACCATGGATGCTTATTTTCCAAGTGGAAATTGGTTTGATCTATTCAATTACTCAAATTCAGTGAGTACAGCTTCAGGAATGAATGTGATGCTCAATGCGCCGCCTGATCATCCTCATCTTCATGTAAGGGAAGGTAATATATTGGCCATGCAAGGAGAGGCCATGACTACGGAAGCAGCTCGGAGAACACCATTCAAGCTATTAGTTGTGGTTGATGGCCATGGGAATAGCTCAGGACAAGTGTTCTTGGACGATGGAGATGATGTCGAAATGGGAGGGGAAGGAAATAAGTGGACTCTGGTGAAGTTTTATTGTGAGAAAACAGGGAATGGTGTTGTTGTCAGATCAGAAGTTGTTAATGGGGAATTTGCTCTGGTTGAGAAGTGGGTAATTGATAAGGTGACAATTCTAGGATTGAGAAAAGGAACTAGAATGAGCCTGAGAGGGCATGAATTATCCAATGATGTAGAAGCAACGTCTGGACAAAGAACAGTGAAAACAATGGGAAAATTGAGTGATGGTGGAGGGTTTGCAATTGCTGAAGTCTCAGGATTGTCACTTCCACTAGGGAAGACATTCAAGTTGGAAGTGAAAGTGCGCCAATCCTAAGAGCATTATCAAAAGAAACTGGTCAGGGTGTACTAAAGAACAAAAGCATTTCTCCAATAAGTGTGTGTGTTTCCAAAATGAAACGGCACGCAGGTATCAAGCCACGTCCTTTCCATCACTGGCTCTTTCTTTTTTCCCCATTTTTATGGGAGGGTGTAGCTTCGAACTGGTTAAGATTCCTGAATAAAATTTCTTCTTATGTTTTTTCAAGAGAGAAAATGAAACAAATGATCTTAAGTTTTGACCAAATGTGCAATATCGCTCATGAATTTTTTATTTATTTAATGTAGCCCGTGACTGTCCATAAATTTTTAATTTGTGATAAATGTTCAATTTGGTTTTTTGATTATATGAAAATCTTCAATGTTATCATTTTATTAAATTATCAAAAAACATTGAATATTTTCATATACTTTAGGGAGTAGATTGAATATTTACCAAAATGAACAAATTAAAAGTTTTGGAATGATATTGTAAAATTAGACCAAAGTTCAAAACCCATTTGTCTAATTATTCATCTTTAAGAAAGAATATTTTGAAGAGAGAGAGAGAGAGAGAGAGAGAGAGAGAGAGAGAGATTGCGTATTCTTAGAAAACCGTGTGCTGATATTTTTTGTGGCAACAGGATTGATTTAATTTGTAGAGGGATTCTAAAATTACAAAAGTTTTTTTTTTTTTTTTTTTTTGGTCTGTATAAAATTACAAGAGTTGACTAATTTGATTTAGATACGATTATTGACATGTATATTCTAATATTATTCAAACAATCAGTGGACAACCTTTAAATAAAATAATTTAAAAAAAGTGGTCGTTTATATTGTTTGAAATATCTAGTAATAAATTATTAATATTTTATGTCTACACATTTTTTGAAATGATGAAAATATTATTCATTCATTCTTTTTTTTGAGTGACGTGAGTTATTATTTAAAAAAAATATTTTAAATTATTTATTTTCTGTGAAATAAATGAACCTTAATTTTAGGGGTTCACTTTGTTGAGCAAACCACTACCTGGGAGATGAGTCGCGTGAAAGGGGCTGAATTGGACCGGGCCGGGTTTTGTGAAAGGTCCAGGCTGAGTTGGACTTTTCTCATTTGAACAGTCACTTTTTATTTATTTATTTCCTTTTTATTATTTTATTTTATTTTATTATTTTATTATATTTATTTATTGTAAATTCCTTTCTTTATTTTTGTGGCCCCATTTATTCATGCTTGCTTATATTTCTATTTTTGCTAAGTTTATTTTTTTTTTCATTTTTTTTTGTTATTTTTATTTATTTAACAAAAATAAGGTGTCAACACCACAAAATGGCCAGGCCTAGGAAATGCTTAACTAAATAACCACCCCACCCGTCTTAACACTGTCTGGGAAGAGCCTGAAAAGGAAAGCAATGAAATGCGCAAGCTGATGGGGACACAGACAAATGGAAGGCAATGCAACATGTATTATAATAGTTTAGCACCCGTCGGATCCTCTCTCTTTGAAATAAAGAACATCGAAGATCGATATCTGACCCCTTCCAGACACACTTTTTTGCAGGCAAACACAAAATCAAAGTGCCAATCTTTCCCAAGAATGATGACGATGGCTGTGGCCAAAATGTAGTTCGAATAGATTGATTTCCAGAAAATAAGCTTCAATTCAGGAAGTTTCTTATGGAGTCATATCAAATTTTATTGTATACATCTCCCAAAACCGAAGAATATTATTTGATGTTTCTTTGCATAAGTCATGCGTTTCATAGCTTCACTTGAGCCAAAGTTAGTAACAAGTTAAATTTTGGCAACAGATTACAATTCATTTGGGGCAAATGCCTCTCTTAGAAAAATGTTCGAGGCATTTATACCAAGTCATCCATTCTTTCAGTTTGTCTTCACTTAAAAGTCGCAAATAGCAAAGATATTGACACAGTTGAATAGAAGTTATTGAGATTTGAATTTAACAGAGACAATGGAAGTTGTGCATGATTCTCATTTTTTTGAAGTCTCTCCTTCCACCTACATTTAGTATTTTCCTTCGTTGCCGAGGGGCTTCGACGAGTGTGATGATGGTTGCATTCCTGATGGTAACCGGATTCATGATTCTCACTAATCAAAGAGTTGGGTACATTTCCAAGTAGACATTTCTTGATGTTCAAATCGATCAAATACGTCAACTTATTAATAAAGCCGTCAATTTTCCTCAAATCAGGACATCGATGGAAAGCAAGGCTCTCTAAAATAAACATCTTGGAAAGTTCCGTGCTGTGATTATTCGAAAAAAATATAAAAGAGAAAGAACTTTCGATTTCACAGCCATCTATAATGACCGAACACCACTGTTCATAAGATGAAGGATTGCATATTAGTTATATAGAATAGGAAAAAAAGAAGAAGGCATGAACACCTTGATTAAGCTCCTTAGTTTTGAATCATCTATGAAGTCATTGGCCAAAAATTGAAGAACAACCACATTTGCTTAATTGCGAATTGGTTAGGAGCCAAAAAGCCCGAGCCCTAAAAGCAAACACTAATTATAGAAACAAATGGCATCTAGGCAAGAGAAAATAGGCCACAAATACAGTACAGACAAGGTGACCTTTGTTCCCAGCCAACGGTGACATCTTATGGGTTTGCTTTGCTAGACGCCATTGGCATTAATCACTAAAATGGACAAGTATACCCTCCATTGCATTTCGAGTGTTTCTGCACTCTCTACCTCTGCTTTCAGCCAACTTCGTTCTGACTTGATGGCGAGTGTCCTCTTTAGCTTCTTTCAGAGAGGGACCTCTCTGGTTCCGGCTGGCTTGCCATCTTTACCGGCAATCGACATCACAATCTGCTGAACTTCTCGCATCGGAACGACACTCTCCCCAGCCTTCTCCTCTGCTCTAATTCCAGTTTGAGGCGGCTTCTTAATCGAGCCGGAAGAAACAGGGGAGGAAGCAGTGGAGAAAACTGTTGAAGCTCAGCCTTCTCCTCTGCTTGTGTACCTGTTTGAAGTGGCTTTTAATCAAACTCTAAAATATTAAATGAGTATTTATGTGCATTTGGAACGCACAACCCACTCCACATACAAATCCAATTTAAACTGAATTCCATCAAGGACAGTAGTTCCTTGATTAGTGGCATAGGTGGACCGTGTAAGCCGCGTTCTTGCAACCCCCGTTCGCAAAATTGTTTCGAGCTGTGCAATAAGCATGCGATTCTTTTAATGCTTTATCTTTGCTGTTGAAATCGTAAATCACCAAACTCATCCCCACACAGAAAAAGTAATTAGTAAGACATCGACATATAGGTGGAGTATATTAAATAAAAAATACGCTCAACTAAACAATTCTCTCCATATAAAATGACAGGAATATTCTAATGAGACTTCGAGCTATTTAGTACGTTTCTTCTGGACATTGAAGTTTCTTCAATGATTTTTGATAAAAACTTACGTTGTCTCATAGACTCGCTACAAATATGGGACTTTCTCACATACGAAAAAGGAAAGAAGTACCAAAAACAAAAAAGAAAAAAAGAAAAAAAACAAGAAAAGGAAAGAAAATGAGGAAACACGAAAGGAGAATAATTGCAAAATTTAATTCCAGGTTGTTTGATGTTTTCGATTTCCCAGAGTTGTTACTAATCTGCCTAAAAAGTTGAATTCAAATTTGTGGATGATTGCATCAAGAAGACCTAAAAGAAAGAGAGAGAATGGTTCAGAAAGCCTCATCATATTAACCACAAATCATCCAATTGGCAATTCTCTTAGTGAAATCAAGTAGATAAAGCCTGCCTTCCTCCTCTTCCCTCTTTCTTTGTTGTTTATTGACCTGCAGTTTCTCCTCCATTTGAAATTATACATGCATACATAGGGTTAGAATAATGCAAGTGCCATAATTTTCATATAACACTCACTTGAAGGTCATAACTTTTTTTTTTTATTCACTTGAGTGCCATAAATTTGAAAAATCGATTACTTGAGTGTCACAAATTTAAAAAATCAATCACTTGATTGTCATCGGCGATTTGCCTAGCCGGAAAATCTAACCTAGACGCTGGTTGTCCTATGAGGTTTCGCTAGCACTAACATGGGTAATTTTTTAATACTTCTTAATTATTTTTATGCTCACTTGCCTTAAAAAAGGGAAAAAAGGAAAACAAAAACAATAACAAAAAAAAAAATTCAAAAAAAAATCCACATAGGATGATTTTCAGGAAATAACATTCAAATGATTGATTTTACTTCGATATGGCACGTGAGTGAAGAAAAAAAATTGTGACACTCAAGTGAACACTGTACAAAAGTTATGACACTTGCGTTGTTCATCTCTCCGCATGCATACATTTTATCCAATCAAGTTTCTATAGATCACAGCCTTGAAACCTGCTTTGATGATACTTATCGATTCAATTAGCAAGTTTTTATGTACATCATACATGATTGAGTAAAAGTGTTGTAGGAGTAGAAAACAAGGAATCATCCTCCATAACAAAAAATAAAATAAATATAAGAAAATACCTCTACTCCACCTCAATTAAGTTGGTGGACAACGTGAGTTATGCTCCAAGAAAATCACCAATTGGTCTTCTTTTAGCTTCCTATCTTACCTATGAAAATCACAGAGTACCAACCGCCTCTTCATAAAAATAGAATAAATAAGAAATCAATATTAGTTGAAGTCAAAACCGAAGTTATCTAAACAAATTCACTGGTTAGACATGAAACTCTAAAATGCACTTTCTTAATAAGAAGAAACTGAACGATGACAGTTTTTTAGATTAATGAATTTCTTCCACTTATTTTGATACCAATTGACCTCGTCCCCTAGCATATGTAAAATTTTCTAGCTTTCTCATGGGCGGAAAGGAAAGAAAAAGCGAAAAGTAGAAAACGAGAAAAGGAAATTGAGAAAACACAATCGGGAAGATAAAACTTGCAAGTGTGCCAAAATTTAGAGTGGTGTTAGAACATGTGAGATTAATTCGAATGCATCTTTGTTTGTCGATGATGTCTTTATTGGTCCAATAAAATTTCTGGAACAGAAATTGATTTCTGGCCAAAAATTGATTTCTCAATTTCAATTTCAGAAATTGAGAAGTTAAAATTTTAGCTTCTGATTTCTTCTTCAAATCAATTTCTGAAATAGAAATCTGTTCCAGAAATAGAAAAATCAAATTGCGATACTAAACGGATTTCTGTTCTAAACCTCTTCCGGGGAATAGAGAAACAGAGAAATAGAAAAGTATAAATTTTATTATGCGTAGCTTAAGCAAACTAAATTACCAAATCTCTCTTTTTACTTAATCAAATTTTAACTATGCGGGAGAGAGAGAAGGTTCAATCAGACTCACCTGGTGCTTGCAAGACTCGAGGGTGCCCTTAAAGACCTTCATGCCGCCAAAGATTTGTATGTGGCAATGAATTGGCAATTTGGTGCTTAAAACATCAATCAAACTTTCCAAGGATCCACACTTGAGGCCCTCGACATCTGGGAGTGCATTGTTTTCGCCGATGCATAAATGTCGAAAGTTCTTTGAGTTTGACAAACCACCAAGACTTTCCAGTAAAGGACAATTGCGAACCTCGAAGCATTCCAACACTTCAAATGTATCGACAATTTGAATCTTGTGTATTTACCGGCAATTCGACAGCATGAAACTTTGCAACTTATTTAAGGCTCTTGATGGAAGGATGACTCTCAATTCAGAATTAATCAACTCATTAGCATAGTCACTATTATCCTGCCCAGTTTCCTTCACATAAACTATCCATTTCAAGGACTTGCAACCTCCAATAGACAATGGCCCACGCCTCCTTAGCCCTGCAAGCAGAGGCCATCGCTCTTAATTCCACCCTACAATTTTTGATCCATACCGGCAGAGAGAGAGACAAGATCATGTTGGAATCTGACTGTTTACTCCTTGTAGATGCTGTTCGGGAGCGCGATCCAGCAAGATGACCATGGATACTCCGATCCCTCCTTGAAGAAACTCGAGAGCTGCTCAGTCGATGCCCTAATTTCCACCTTGTGCATTGCCCTAGAGAAGCAAACGTGGTTGTGGACTGAGTTGTAAAAGCCCATCGGGCCTCCTTACTCCCTGCGAATTGGGCTCTTCAACCCCCTCCCTTTATGCAGGATCTTTTATTTTCTGAACTGAATGTAAACGTTTTGCTGGGATCTTAATATACGAGTAGTGTTTCGACCAAAAAAAAAAAAAAAAAAAAAAAAACCTCCAATAGACAATGTCTCCGGTGAATCGAACACCCAAAGAAATTGGATCCGATCTAGCGAAGAACAAAGGTTCAACCGGACGTCTTTTAGTTTCCTCATGCTTGGTAGCCTAAGTCTCTTGAGGGTGAAACACACTTGCACTGACAACTCCCTCAAATGTGGAAGTTGAAGCCCATCGAATTCAAATACATGCTTCCGAATCCTAAAGAGATCTAAATGTAACAAATTTCTCATGTTTGGATGGAGTGACTCGATTAGACGAATATCATTAAGGCATAGCTTTTGTAGAGATGAGGAAAGTTGTAGAAAAGTTTCCATATGAACGGCAGATCTGACATTGTCAAGTCTCAAGCTCAATTTAGTCAGCTTGGATAACCTCTCAATCCATGAAAACCTACTGATACAATGTTTACCTCTTTCTCCTCCATCATCTAAATGCAACTTAACCAAAATAGTCAAGTTCAAGAGATCTGGGACTACTCCCAACAATGTGGATTCCAATTCTAGGTAGGTTAAACTAATTGGGAGTGCCGACAACTTTTGAATCTAATGACATGCCATCAATTCCAATCTTTGCAAGAAAGGCATGCTAATGGTCTCTGGACTTCACTAACCCTTTAGTACGTGATAGATATAGAATTTTTAGATGGTGCAATCTTCTGATTTCGGAAGGAAGTTGACCTTTTAAATAGGGACTATTGACTTGAAGTATTTCCAGATTTTAAAGCTTTTCAATAGCACTAGGTAACTCCCATAATTTTTTTGAATCAATGGTAGGATTGGTTAAAAAGTGCAACTCACATAATGACTTCAACTTCCACATGGAATCCGGGAGTTCCTTCACTTTATGACACTGTTGTACAATGAAGTGCTCCAAATTCACTAGGTCCTTGATTTCTTCAGATAAATTTTGAAGATAATGGCAAAGAAAATTCTTCAAGCCAATCAGACGCTTCAACTTCCCAATAGAGACGTCAATTTTCTCCAAATTGTAACAATTTTAAAAAGTAAGCCTCTCTAAATTCAAGCATGGAGAAGTCTAGTGTTCCAATTATTCTTTTACAACTTTTAAGAGAAAGAACTTCCAATTTTTTGCAGTTTGTCACAATTAATGCAATAGTCAATGGATGAACAATCAAATATTACTATAAAAAATAAAAGTATATCACACACCTTGATGAAGCTCTGTAGTTTTGAATTAACTACGAAGTTATTGTTTGAAAATTGAAGGACGACCCCATTCTTTAAGTGCATATTGGTTAGATTAGACTTTGGGGAAGGATGACTCCAAAAAATCCATCTTAACTGGGTATGATGGTTCCCTAAGTTATCAACAAATGTTCCCCCATTTAGCTTGAGGTATTTTAGATATCTAAACTTTCCAATCTTTTTACTTCTAATAACAAACTCAGGATGATTTTTGGGTAGATCAAGATCCAGTGCTTCAACGTTCTTCTTCATCTACAAAATGAAAGCGAGAAATGAGTGATTTTTAGTAATCTCTTTAAGAGGAAAGCATTAAAATGGACAAAAGAAAAACGGGCATCCAAGTGCAACTAGAGAGACTATTAGTTCTCTCAAGAATTGCTTTGCCTCATTTATCTCTATTGCATCAAGGATCTCCTTGCAAATTTATATCTGACTCCGCTGTCCAGGATTCATTTGATTTTCTTGATTAACATTCTTCCTTCCAAGATCTCTGAGCTAATCGTGCATCTAAAACTAATTATTCTCCAAAATTACCAAAGACTTGCTAATGAGGACAGTAAGTGCAGTATGCAGGAAAATCTCACAATCTATGCATAAATTGCGCTCGTCTTATCCTCACCAATAAAAAAGCATGCAATATCAAGGAATATTTGTTTTTGGGCATTAGTTAAGGCATCATAGCTAATCTTCAACACTCGAAAAACATTTTCATGAGGTGCTTTCTTTAATTTGTTCAATGTTTCTTCCCATGGTTCTTTCGTCTTGAGCAAGAGAGGAACGGACCAATTACTTCGAGAGCCAAAAGTAAGTCTCCTAGTAGTAGATACAATTGCACTTGAAATATCCTTATAGAAATATGAAGCGGAGTCTATGTTAAATGCATGCCTATTAAAAAGCTCAAGCGCATGATCATCACTCATCACCTCTATTTCATAATCTAGAATTTGATACTTTGTCCATAAATCATCTTTATTTCAAGTTGTAATCAATATTCTGGATCCTGAATAAAAATCCTGAATACAAAGTAACATTTCCAACTAAGTACTTCACTTGTTCATTGTCATCAACATTATCAAGTGCAATGAGGACTTTCTCATTAGAAAGTGCTTCTCCAATCCTCTACATTCCGTATTCAATATTGTCAATGGTCCTCGTTCCTCCATGAACGCTGATTTCAAATAGTAAATTTTTTGCAACCCAACTAAACTGTCACTTCTTGATGACTTATCTCGAACATCCTCAAAGAAATGAAAATTATTTCCAAAATGAGAAGAGAGTGGATTAAAGACAGCTTTGGCAAGAGTTGGTTTACTGATACCCGCCATATGATAAATTTTAATGAGTCGTACACAATTGGAACTGACATCTAATAATTTGTTTACTACTTCTACTCAATCATCAATTCCTACTAGATGTTCAGTAATCGATTTATGTTTTGTCTTCAGCTTTTCCACAACCTCCTCAACTATCAAATTGATCAGTTCACCCTAGCTGTCACAATGAAAAACCATTTTATCAGGGGTAAAATGCGAAATCACGATTACCTAGCTGGAAGCGATGATAGGATAAAGAATGAAACTTAACAATCTTGAAGTTATTTTCTAAGAGTCCATATTGGACATAGACGTCATTCCACACAGAAATTTTGTGAATTATGTTCGAGCAACGACCGTAGAATGCACTTGGCAATGTATGCACCGTTCACTTCATTCCAATATGAGGGTAGCAATCTTGGGATTATGTTGATAACTTTCGAGCAAAATAGCTGTAAAAAAAATTATACATTTGACATTGATATTTTGTGAATTATGTTGGAGCAACGACAGTAGAAGTTGAGCATCATGTTTAGAGAGGAGAAATTTTAGAAAATTGAAACATTAAATGTTTAGATAAAAATGTGCATGGCATTTCATTAATCCGTTCTTTTTCCTCCCACTGCCCACAATCAAATCTTAGTTTAGCTACGTTAGCTATTAATATCAGTATTCACCCATTATATAAGACAACCTTGTTAAGCACTTTCACAATTTTTTGACGAACATAGGGTTCATCATTTCGTATTACTATACTAACAGTTCCACCACAAATGTACTGGAATTTTTTTACCAAGAAAAATTATACTGGAATTTTTACATCTATGACTAAATGTTAATGATATTGGGAACAAGCGACTTGAAAGGAGTTAGCTTACCCTTCATAATTCTTCACTTCCCATCCTTTGATCATAGCAACCTCCACGAGAGCCTCTCTCCACACATGTACTTGCTCAATTCCTGAACTTGTCGATTGCTTGCTGAAGCGATCCATCGATCCTTTCGCGTCCATTGATCCTTTCACCAACATGAACCTCTTTGTTGTCTGGGAAGACTTGGATTCCAACATTGATCAAGGTACGATAAAGGCAATCGGTGAATCCAATGCGAGTGTTGTGTTCTCTAAAACTTAGGAATACTTGATACTCACTTCCAGGCAACATTCTTGCATTTGAGCTCACCATAGCAGTTGTTTGTTACCTTGGCGGATCTAAATCTATCTATCTCTCTCTCTCTGAGCTTAGCAAATCTCCGATGAATGAGATTATTGAGACTTGTAAAGAAGATGAAACCGAATTGTCAATTATTTGAGGGGCATCTTGTTATAGTATTAGTAGATGCGATTATGAAAATGTTAGTTGGGGGAAAAGATTTTTGGGAAACGCGGATTCCACGCACAGGAACAGCTCAATTTCTTGCAGGACTGTCCTTCCTCACTGATTGTTATTTTCACTTATAAAAAACGTTTGGGAATTGATTGGCTAACCGTACCTTGGAAAACGGACAAAAAACCCTCAGCCATACATTTTCCATGGGAGGGATAAAAATCTGTGTTTTGCTTGGCATTTTCTACGCACTTGCGTTGGAGAAAGAACATTTTGTGGCTATCCTCCCATCGTCATACGGTCACACCATCCTGCTAGCATTGACTCATGCTCCCTTAGGTTCTTCAAATTCTATGGGTGGTGTTGCTCCTAACATCAATGCAGTCAATTATGTCTCACCCAAAAATTAGTTAGCTATCTCTCATTTTGTTTTAAGATTCCTTTTATTCATAAGTCATTTATGGCATGAGAGAAGGGCACGGGCAGTCGCAGCAGAATTTGAAAAGGGAATTAGTTGTGACCGTACCGTTAACTAGGAAAACAGACAGTAAACCCGCAGCCATACATTTTTTATGAGAGGAAGAAAAATCTGTGTTTTGCTTGGCAATTTTACGCGCTTGTGTCGGAGAAAGAAAACTTTTGTGGCTATCCTTCAACTGTCAGACGGTCACACCGTCCTGCTAGCATAACCCAAAACGTTTACAATACCTGCAAATGGAACTTGCCGATGAGAAAGACATAAACTAAAGATGTGGCTAACTAGTGGCCGACATAACGCAAACTAGGAAAATACCAAGATTGTCCGGTTCTCGGGACAAGTACAAGGTAAAAGTGAGTAGGGGTAAGTATGGTCCAGGTTAGGCCGGTCCACCCCCTAACCCTAGGATCAACCCGCACAGTATTGGTCCTCAATTTTTGAAACTGAGGGCTGATCCTATTAAGCTTGGGATCGAGGACCGAATCGACCTAATGGGTTCGATCCGGTTCCAGGGTCAACCCAGGACCAACTGATAATTTTTTTTTTATTTCATTTTTTATACTCCTTAAAAAAAAAACGATTGAGGACCGAACTAACCCAATAAGTTCGGTTCAGTTTCAAGGTCAACCCAGGACTTACCAATGATTTTTTTATTTCATTTTGTGTACTCCTTGAAAGGGCAACCGAAGATCGTACCGATCCAATGAGTTCAATGATGAGCAAGATCAGCTAAGAAAGGCAAGGTGAGGGTCAAGTGGGGTGAACGTCAAACAGAATGAGCATCGAATGTCGAGCG
The DNA here is from genome assembly GCA_014182715.1 of Eucalyptus cloeziana. Taxonomy (NCBI): domain Eukaryota; kingdom Viridiplantae; phylum Streptophyta; class Magnoliopsida; order Myrtales; family Myrtaceae; genus Eucalyptus; species Eucalyptus cloeziana. Next base: position 21,899,134 of record CM024638.1, read on the forward strand.
GAGAGCAACAAGCCAAGCGAGCATTAAGTGGTGAGCGGCACGGGTGACCCAAAGTGAGCAAGGCGAGTGTCGAGTGGTGAGCGGAGAAGTTGCTTTCTTCGATTTTAGCAAATTGAAGACTAAGATGACAAATAAGACATAAGAGAACGAATACTAAAGGATGATGCCATAAGGTGCCTTTTTGGACGCCTTGAAGACTCCTCACAAAAATATTTTTCTCCATCATAAATTATGACTATTGACGTCGTAAAAAATATTAAAAACCCAAGTTATTAAAGAATAATGTAAAATTATTTGAATTTTTCAATAAAGAGTTGTTTAATGTTGTTAACGTCGTTTATTTTAAGGTTTTCTCTATATAAAAAATTATAAATAATATTATATATATAGTTAGGGTTGGTCCGGGTTAGACCGGCTTGGAACTCTCAGGACCGATGACTGACCCGTACAGTGTTGGTCCAGGAATTTTAGGACCAAGGACAGACCCAGTCTCCTTGGGAATCGGACCGAGATCGGCAAGGTTGGGCCGGTCTAGGGTCAGTCCAGGGTTGACCCTGGACTAATGCTCACCCCTAAAAATGATCATGTTTCTAGAGTAGAACTGAGAACTTGAGGACCGGATTGGTTTTGCACGCCTTTGAGACCCCGAAAAATGAACAAATTCCTCTTCCAAAAATTAGGGAACTTGTTCCAACAAGTAGGTTTTAAATTTCAGGTAGAACTAAAAACCAAGAACCTAGTGCCTAAAACTCGAAACAAGTCTGTGTCTCTCCTATTCTATATCTTGATCTTATGATATTTCATAGCATCCAATGATAAGCATGTAATCTGAAAGCACCAGTCTAAACCTCCATTTCCCACCATATCCATAGCTGAGACTTGTACTTTGTTAATATTTCATAATCTTCGTATGTCTAAGTATGAGTTATGATCAGTGGATTGTACAATAATGGTCATTAGAGGTGATGATTTACTGCAATCATTAATTAAGAGTATATGTGGAGCTTGGATAGATCCTAAAACTGATCTTATAACCTGTAGCAGGGTAAGTTCCAAGTTTCTGGACATGCGGGGTACATTCCAAGTTTCAAATATTAAAAAACTTATTCCAACGGGTAGGCTCTAGATTCATTGTGGAATTTGGACGGAACTTGGAACTACTCACCCTTAATGTAGGGTAATTCAAAGGAAAATTTTCCTGGAAAATCTAGAAATATTCCCGCATTTGATGGATTTCTAAAGTTAATGGTAAATTTCTAATGCCGTTGATAAAAGAAAGTTTGATTTTTAATTTGGTTGCGAGATAATCCGTTAGTACATGCCCCACGCCATTGGAAATTTACAAATTTTCAAATGACACATAATTAAGTCCTCTAAAATTTTACAACGTCGCAAGCAAATTGCAAATACTATAATAGATTTAGTAGCATTGGTAGCATTGTAATAAGTCCATCACTTACCAACTTCTTTGACTTGTTACAAGTGAAGTTAGTAAAATATCAAACAAATAAAAAATTTGCTGATACCCTCATAAATTTGTAAGTTACCAACTCCTTTTAAATTTTAAGGAATTTATGAACATCTTAATAAATTGCTAAATTACCAATTTCTTTGCAATTTTATTAATATCCCTATTCTGTTAGGAACTTACCAAAATTCCATTAAATTAGTAAGTTATTAACCTCTTTGGAATTTTACAAGTTAGTAAAATACCAATAATTGGATAATTCACCATCATTTTGATCAAATTACTCCGTTACCAACTTGTTTCAAATTTTACAAATGTGGTTAGTCATATCCCAACCCCATAATGAATCACACAAGGGTAGATTGATCCAATATAAACCTCTGGCAAAATGCCCGCCCATAACGTAACCCAGCAGATAAAATACATTCCATAGTCCGTTTTAGGGATTGGCGACTTACCCATTCAGTGACTTTGGCACTGGACATTCCCAAAATGAGTACTATCGCATCGGGTAAATTCAATACTAGACGCCTGTTGGCATTCCAACCTTCTTCTCCTTTCAGGGCCTATCTGAAAGAGAATATAGTACTTCTTGGTCGTGAATATCTGAATAGTATGAACCGTTCCGTGGATATCTTTGCTTCAGAACAAAACAATTCAAATTAGGCTTGGTCAACTGGAATGTGTATTATCCATCCATCATGCCAACAAAATTAGTAAGTTACCAATTTGTTTCACATTCATGTATTATTAGTAAACTACAAGCACTATAAGGAATTTACCAACATCCTAATAAATTAATAATGCTACTAACTTCGGTTAAATCTTACAAGCATAATTAGTATTGCGAGCCCATCCCCAATACGTCAGCCCAAAATTTGCCGTCGGCGACCTCGAGGGGCAGCGATCGGCAATTTCAATCCAACAGCCCTCGGGATAGATTGAAGCTCGAAGAACAGATGGAGTAGTTGTAGGGCCTGAAGAACTAATCAATGGCGGTCGGCAACGGCAACAGAACGGAACTAGCTCGATGACGATGGAAATCCATCATCCAAGAGCCACGCCCACCAGGTCTTTTTAGATCCGTCATCTTCCAGTCGCGCATCCGTCTTGCTGTTGCTCCGTGATCGCGATTTCATCATCAGAAAATATGCCGTTAGAACTTAGCTTAATCCTCGGTTGTGACTTCTCGAACATTTTGGCTACCTATATTTTATGATATACACTTATGTATGCTGGAATGTGTCAACACATGCTCTGAATCGATGTGAACTTGATGAGTCGTGAGGCGAAGTGTAGGTGTGCCGGATATACATGAGTTCATCCTAAGTTTGTTGGACGGGATTATACACATGCCGGTGTTGCTTGATGTGAGAGGGAATATGATGTCAATGTGTGTTAGATCTAATCGAAATAAGCTTGATTTCACATCAATTTGATCTTAAATTGATTATACACATCCGCCGCGGCCGGCGGATGAAAATCGAAGCTCCTCTGTCTCTCTCCTCCCCCCCCCCACCCAAAAAAACATGTGGAGAAGTAGAGACCATCGCCATCTTCTGACTCTCTTTGCGTTGTTGATCTTCTTCTACCTGCTATCGTCTCCATCGGCCGTTCGCGCGTCCATTGGAGAAGCCGAGGGGACGCCCGGCGTCGGTGGGTATGGATACTCGGTCGGGTCCGTGGCTATCGACCTGTCGGGAACGGCGTCGACCACCAAGCTCCGCCTTATCAACACAACCTCCGTCTGCGACCCTGACGTTGAGAATTTGCGCCTTGTTGCGAGGTCAGAGTAGAACCTCACTCTTGTTTTGATATTTTTGCTAGATTCATTTTTACAATCGACATATATGCAATAAATAAATTAAATTAAATTAAAACATGAAATCGAATATTACAAAATTTTTAATAATTAAACAATGAAATCAATTATTAGTGATAATACATGGTAAAAATTCATAATATAAATATATAGTAAAAAAAGGCAGAAAAATATTCCCTCGAATTTTCCTGAGAAGGTTGCTGCTGGAAAGAAAATAATTAAATTTCAATATGGTTAATACCAGAAAAGACTCTAAATTAATACATCTATAACTAATTTATCATAAATTAATTTTTTAATCACAAAAGATCATAAACCGATATACATTGACAAAGTAACCCTCCACTAATTTTGTTAAATTTTACTGTCAAATTACTAAGTTGAATGACACGTGACAGTTAATGAGTATATCAGTTTGGATTTTACCCTCTATTTGTTAAAAATGAATAATCCAATTTAACAGAAATTAATAGAATATAAGTTTGTCATAAATGTATTAGTGTATGATTTTTTATGGTCAAAAAATTAGTTTGCTATAAATTCATCACAAGTGTATTAGTTTGGCTTTTTTTGTGATTGAAAAATTAGTTTATGATAAATTTGTCACAGATATATCAGTTTGGAGTATTTCATAGCATTAACCCTTTCAATGTTGAGACATCTGCAAGATTAATAAAAATGTAAGTTTATATATTATATTTGCAGTGCAAATAATAATTATGGATATTTTAATAGCTAATTTTGGCTTACGTCATCATGGTTCTCCTTCCAGCTTTGAAGCGAGCGAACGTTTGCAAGTCCGAATCACAAACGTTGACAACCGACGATGGGAAGTCCTCGACAACCTCATCCCTCACCGATCTCTCTGCCCTCCCGCTGAACCGCAACTCCTGACTCTGCCACCGCCAACAGACAACCTAACATCCATGTAAAACGGTCACAGATGATGCCTGGAGAGGGCTAAGCAATGGTTGCCCTCACCTAATCTAGTGAGGGCTACCCTTGCCGGCCCTAGGCGAGGTGACCCTCGCCTGTGGCTGGCGAGGGTAGCTACCCTCACTTGGTGGTTAGTGAGGGTCGTGAGACCCTCACCGGAAAGGAAAAAATATAATAAATAATAAATAATAATTTAAAATTAAAATTGTCTTTAGACAAAAAATATCACCGACTGGCCAGAATATTAGTGTGGAGGTCAAGCCCTTATTTAAAATTGACATGATGACTTCAAGCTCTTATTTGACACAAGATCTATTATAAGACCTACATTTTGATAATGTGGGCATATCAAACTCTTATTTTGAGTTTTCCCAAAAATTAAAGCTCTGTTCATTTTACGAAAAATGAATGATGTGGAAAATATTTTCCAAAAAAAAAAATTATTTATATTGCTTGATATAATTAATCAATGAAAAATATTTTCATTACCAATAACAATTTATATTTAAGTATTTTCGCAGATGATAGTAAAATATATTTTGTTGATCTTTTTTGTAGACGATACAAGCAATTATTTTTAGGAAAAATATTTTTCAAATCATCCATTTTCTAAGAAAGATCTTGGACGAGTCACATTGAGTCAGTTCACAAAAATAAAAATAAAAAATGCAATCTTAGTAAAAGGGTCCTTCAATTTTAAATGCAGAAAAATGTAGCCTAGCATAAGAATGCAAGACTGTGCAATATAAATATTTATGGTTAGTGTCAGATTATGTCACTGTTGACAGATTCGACCTTTAACTTTCATGAAGCGCACAAGAGATCTTTGGGCAAAAATTTTTAGTGTGAATACAAATCAACCGCCTTGGTGATCGTTTGTCTAATCATGGGGCCAGAGAAGGTTCGTCCCTTCACATTTTTATAAAACCTGACTAGAGATAAAAAGGTCTCCAGCATTTTTCATCATATTATTGTGATGAACAACGAATCACATTACGTGAATCTTACGTAAGACTTTTCATGTTAGATGTCAAGACAAAAGAGCATTAAGCTTCCACAAGATTTCTCCTCCAGTCATTTATTTAATCCTCCAGTCCTTTTTCTAATTGAATCTTGATTGAATTAATATAATTACTCTCAACATGTGAAAATTTTGCTGAAATTACATGACCTATAATGTATACCTATGTACGAGTCATGTGCGACATTGCAAAACTCGAAATAGGGTGAATTCCAATTACCCCCAAAAAAAAAAAAAAAAAAAAAAAAAGAATAAAGACTAAGAAGCAAACTAAACTTCGTAAATCATCATTTAGCAAACATGATGAAAAAGCGACATTTCCGTTGGTTTTGCTCATCGATTTCGCTCGCCCCTCTCCCGACCCACATGACACGCGAAGACGGGACGACCTGCGCACGTTGCGTGTCCTGCTCGATTAGTAAACGAGCGCGGGCACGAGTTTCCTCCACAAAAAAAGAAGAAGAAAAAAGAGGCAAAGAAATGAAATCGACGAGCACCTCAGAAGCGCACGATCCGCCCCGCGAGATTGGAAATATCTCGTCTATCTTCGTTTGAAGTCCGCTGTGGCGGGCGGACGAAACTGAAGATCGTTCCACATCCTCTCGCTCTCTCTCTCTCTAGCCAAAAACATGGCGAGAGGCGGAGACCGTCCTCGTCTTCTGTCTCTCTTCCCGCTGATCCTGTGCCTGTTGTCGTGCCCGTCGGACGGAGGAGGCAGGGGGACGCCCGGCGTTGTCGGGCATGGATGCACAGTCGGGTCCGTGGCCATCGATCCGTCGGGAACGACGCTGACCGCCGAGCTCCGCCTCATCAACAGGACCTCTGTCTACGGGCCTGACGTCGAGAATCTCCGCCTCGTTGCCAGGTCAGAGCAAAAAAAAAAAAAAGCAGGAAAAATGTATAAAAAATCGAAATTGTCGATTCAATATGCTCTATAAGTTTACTGTTTGGTGAATGGCTTATTTATTTATTTATTTATTTATGAGAAGTATTATTATTTTTGGGAAATGAGAGCAAGACGGTACTGTTACTCATATGAAAGCAACCGTCTTTTGTACACCACATATTTTCCCAAGAAAACCGGGTGACTTGTTTACCCGGTTCCTTCGGAAAATCATTAATCCCACTGGGTGGGTTTGCTTGCCAGGGCGTGGGAGTCGAAACCCACTTCTGAAATGAAATCTTCCCCACCCCCAACCTCCCCCTTTCAAGATGGAAGGCCACACGAGGCGGGCGGGCCGTGGTTAACTCATTGACATTATTTGCTTGGTTTCTTGAAAAATTTGTGAATATCACTTCGTGAGGATTTTTAAAATAATAAAGAAAAAACAAATCAACTGAAAAAAAAAATAAGGGAATGGAAAAGACACTAAAGAGAAACATCATTGACAAAAAATAATTCTAATTCAATGTAAAAAGAATACCGATTTATTACAAGGAAAATAAATGTATAATTTGTATTAGCAACATAACCAACGTAAAACATTTTTCACACCTGCAATCGTGCAAGTAAAATAAGTCCACGGAGCATTGCAAGCTAAGTGAAATAAGTCATAACCTTCGATTATACAAGTGACTTCGATTCACAATAACTTATATATAATTAGTGAGATTTAAAAAAAAGTGACTTTTCATCTGTGAGACAGAAATTTCTCGATACCTCAAATGCATTAACGTTGAAAAAAGAGACTAATTTGTATTTTGTGAGTAAATGAAAGAATTTTTGTTGGTATGTATGTTAATATATTAACTTTTTAGGATTTTTTGCAGCTTTCCTTGAATAGAATATTTTGCTAAATTTACTTTTCGATGGTCACACTGCACATTCCTCGACTTTCCAGTTACAAATTACCCATGAAAGAACACTTGTGGTCTAGAATTCACCGTCATCCCCTGGGATGATGGTACTGTTGGCTAAGCAGTGTCCAAAGTTTTTTTTTAATAAAAAATAAAAGATAGAAGGATGATTTTGATTTTCGGATAAAAATAAAGGAATGATGGTTATATTATCCCTTAAGTAAAACAAAAAACAACAACCTTCGTTTCATCATATGTATTGTTTTTTTATCTAGTTTCCGTGTTGAATTAATTAAGGTTAGCAAATATAATAATGTATTCTTTAGATTTCAACCAGTTACCCATTTCTTTGAAATGGAAATTGTGGCCTACAATCCACTATCATCATCTTGGATGACGGTGGCTATTAGACTAGTGACACGGCCCAAAGACAAGCATGATCCAAAACCGTCCAAAATGATAGGGCCATGTCTCATACAAGGGACAATCCACGAACTGCCCATTAACGACCCATGATCAATACACGAGTTGACCCATGAGTAAAACAAGCTAGCCCATGCATAACACAGGACAAGCTCACTAGCCATTCAATTTTGTGTGTTAGGCATTGTGTTAGGCGATCCTTTGAGTTCCCCATAGACTGACCCTGCTGAACCATAGTAGACATCCCTTGGGCTTCTCCATGCCTTAGGGCCTCTTGAGCTGCATGTAGCCTTGTAATGATTGTACATTTTAATATGACTGTTGGATCGAGAAGGGATCAATAGCTGAGATCAAACCTACTCATGTATAAATAGGGGACCCTCCCCCTTCAGATGTACACTATTGTTCACGAGCAATACATTCGTGCTTCACTCCATACTTCGTTCTTATGAGCTAAGTGTGTGCAAGGATGATTTGGGATCATAATCCTAAGGCCACACGGGTGTGTGATCGTTCGGAATCAACCAACTCGTGACAAGTGGTATTAGAGCCTTCGTTCCAAGTGTAATGGCCGATCCTCGTGCTGATGCCCCAATCATTCAAGGCGATGACTGAGAAGATTGTGGACGATCGGTTGAGAAGACCACCTGGTCAAAGAAAAACCGTGCTATCTCAAGCTCGAGGGATCTAAAGGGTGATTTAGAGAATTGAATGTTGGTCCTAGAGGAGACTATCACGGACGCCTAGCGATGGTGGAGACCTGAACCAGACCATCGAAGGAGCGGAAGCTAGTAGAGAGGAGTTCTTGGCCAAAGTGCAAGAACTCAAGGCCGGCATGAGAGAGCTCCCTGTCGAGGTGCTGGGGTCCCTCATGCATGAGTTATAGTAGCGGGATGAGACCTAGGAGGCCGCGATGGCAGCCATGCACACAGAAATGGTTGAGTTGAAAGGCAAGCTCATTGAGGTTGAGGCTGCACGCGTGAATGGGGTTGTCACCGTGCATGCAAATCCACGAATCAAAGCATCCAAGCCAAGAGAGTTCAAGGGATCACGAGTTGCCAAGAATGTGGACAACTTCCCGTGGTACATGGAACGATACTTCCAGGCCATGGGAATCAATGACGATGCATCTCAGGTAAACACCACATCAATATATTTAATTGATAATGCTTTGTTGTGGTGGCGTCGTCAGTCGAATGATAGGTGTGGCGACCTTATCACAACATGGGCTCGATTCGTCGAGGAATTTCAATGGAACTATTATCCCGCATACACTGAGGAGGAAGCTCGCAATGAACTCAAGAGCCTATAGTAAAAGGGTGGAGCTTGTGACTACGTGAAACGATTCTCAGAGCTGCTACTCCAAATTTTATCTATGAGCGAGACAGAGGTGTACCATCAGCTCATGAGCTGACTCAAGCCATGAGTCAAGTAAGAGTTAATGAGATGCCATGCGATGGATCTCGCGACAGTGACATCCATGGCTGAGTCCCTTGTGGAGTACAAGTTGTCATCCGCAAGAAAACTTGACTCTCATCTGAAGGACGAGGCTAATGGTCCGGGAGAATGAGGAGATTCAATCGACCGAATGGAGGCAAAACCACTAGCCGTTGCCCCTAGGACCCAATCAAAATTGAGTGGAAGGGGGCAACGAAAGGTACACACATACAAATGTTTCTTTTGTGATGGTCCCCATATGGCTCGTGATTGTCCCAAAAGGGGTAAGGTAGCAACCCTATGTAAAGAGGATGAATCGTGAGAGGAGGCACGATTGGGTTCGCTACATATTCTTGGCTCGGTTAAGACCAAGAAGGTGAAGGAACCCAAAGGTATGATATTTGTGGATGTAGAGATCGGATGTACCATAATGGGTACGCTTGTGGATACTGGGGCATCTGACCTCTTCATATCCCAAGAGGCCGCGATGAAGCTGAATCTTTCAGTTGAGAAAGGGAGAGCTAGTTGGCTCAAAACGATGAACTCCAAGGAAGTCCTGACTAGTAATGTGGCTAGGGATGTAGAGCTTCACCCTGGTCCATGGACCAGCAAGGAAGACATCGAGATAATCCCCCATGACGACTATGATTTCGTGCTTGGTCTTGGATTCCTCGATAGGATCAATGCGAGCGTGATGCCTTCCGTGGTTGTATATACATCCTAGACAAGTGGTGCCAGTGCATGATCCCGATCTACTGTGAGTCGGGGCACAATAAGAAGATGTTATCGGCCATGTAACTATTGAAGGGAGTAAAGAAGGGTGAGGTGACATTCTTTGCAGCGTTGAAGGAGGAGTGCGTGAAAGAAAGGGATATATTGAAGGAGGTGACCCAAGTCCTTAACGCCTTCCAAGATGTGTTGCAGCCCAAGCTGCCTAAGAAACTGCCCCATCGAAGGGAAGTAGATCATCGGATCGAGCTCGTGCCCAATGCTTGACCTCTGGTCATGGCAACCTATCACATGGCCCCGCCTAAGTTGGAAGAATTGCGAAAACAACTCAAAGAGTTGCTCGACATGAGATATATTTGGTCGTCTAAGGCTCCTTTTGGTGCCTCGATCTTGTTCCAAAAGAAGCATGACGGGTCTCTTTGCATGTGCATAGATCATTGGGCATTAAACAAGTTCACGGTCAAGAACAAGTGCCCAATCCCCCTCATTGCAGACATGTTCGATTAGCTCAGGGAAGCACAATGGTTCTCCAAGCTTGACCTTCAATCAGGGTACTATCAAGTTCGGATCGCCAAAGGGGATGAGCTGAAAACCGCATACATGACCCGTTACAGATTGTATGAGTTTCTCATCATGTCTTTTGGCTTGAGAAATGCGCCGGCCATGTTTTGCACCCTCATGAACAAGGTACTCCATTCGTTTCTTGATTGGTTCGTTGTGGTTTACCTTGATGACATTGTTGTGTATAGCCGGACGCTCGAAGAATATGTCAAGCATTTGAGATAAGTTTTCCAGGTCCTGCGGGAAAATGACTTGTACGTGAAGTGCGAGAAATGCGCTCTCGCGCAGTTAGGGGTGGACGAGTGCGGCTGGACATGGTCAAGATCCATGCCAAGACTGAATGGGAGCCGCAAGACCAAGGTGGCAGAACCGAGATCCTTCCTTGGTCCCACAAATTATTATCGATGCTTCATCCGAGGATACTCGAGCCTCATCATGCCACTCACGGACATGTTGAAGAAAGAAAGGCCATGGGAGTAAACGGATCAGTGTCAAAAGGTGTTCGATCGGCTGAAGCGGGCCATGATCGAAGAGCCGATGCTCGTGCTGCCTGACCATGCCAAGCCATACGAGGTAGAAGCTGATGCCTTTGATTTTGCTATTGGTGGTGTGCTTACATAGGATGGGCACCCGAATTGTCTTTGAGTCTCGAAAGTTGAACGATACCGAATGGCGATACATGGTCCAAGAGAAAGAGATGATTGCGATGGTGCACTGCTTTTGTATATTGACGCACTACCTCTTGGGATCCTGGTTCATCGTAAGGACGATAATGTGGCCACAAGCTACTTTAAAACACAAAAGAAGCTTAGTCTATAAAGCAAGCTCGATGGCAAGATTTCTTGGCCAAGTTTGACTATGTGCTAGAATATAAGCCCAGAAAGTCCAACTCCATGGCCGATGACTTGAGTAGAAAGTTGGAGCTGGCCAGCATGATGAGTTGACCCAACTGCCTGTGGATTGACTGTATCAAGGAAGGGCTTAAGCACGATTGAACGACCCAAGCTCTCCTTTGATACGCATGAGAGGGCAAGACAAGGCGATTTTGGTGTGAGGACGACCTCCTTTACACCAAGGGACAACGACTATATGTGTCGCTCCACGGGAAACTCCAGAAGCAAGTGTTGTACTAGTGCCACGATACTAAATGGGTGGGTCATCTAAGAATCCACTACACCATGGTACTCGTCGAAGATCAATACTATTGGCCACACATGCAGGATGACATTAAAGCCTACGTGTGGACATGTCTTGTGTGCCAACAAGACAAGATAGAGCAACGGTTGTCGACGGAGCTCCTTGAACCGTTGCCTATCCCAGAACATTCATGGAAGAGTGTCTCCATGGACTTCATCGTGAGCCTGCCAAAATCCGAAGGATGTTGGACCCTCATGCTCGGCATGAATTGTTTCTCCAAATACGCGACGTTCGTGCCAGCCACAAGAGATTTCCCAACTGAGGAAGCAGCCAAGCTATTCCTCAAGCATGTTGTCAAGTATTAGGGCATACTACACATGATCGTAAGTGATCGCGATACTTGATTCACCGGGCGATTATGGACCAAGCTTTTCAAGTTGCTGGGGTTAAACCTCAACTTCTCCACGAGCTTGCATCCCTAAACCAATGGTCAGATAGAGAGGGTGAATGTGCTCCTAGAAATCTACCTTTGGCACTACGTGAGCAACACGCAAATGAACTGGGCATGACTGATTGACGTGGCTCAATTCTCATACAACTTGCAACAAAGTGAGTCCGCGAACCAAAGCCCTTTCAAGATCGTGATCGGGCAACAACCGCTCACACCAAGCGCGATCTCCACGGGGTATCAAGGAAGTAGTCCTTCTGCATACAAGTTCGCAAAAGAATGGGGTGAACATGTGGACTTAGCATGGGCATGCCTACATAGGGCCGTAAATGCGTGAAGAAGTGGGCTGATGAGAAGCAACGACATGTGGAGTTCTAGGTCGGAGACCTAGTGTTGGCCAAGCTACACTTGGTCCTTCGATACCAAGATATACACAAAGGGCAGATCCATCGATATGAAGGTCCCTTTCGAGTGCTATAGCGGATTGGGAAGTTTGCTTACCAACTAGACTTACCAGCCAAACTCAAGGCACACCTTGCATTCCACGTGAGTATGCTCAAACCATTCCATGCAAATGAGAAGGACCTGGATCGAGGCATATCACAACAGGCACCCCTTGGTGCTAAAACCTCGTATGATTGGGAGGTCGAATGCATCATGGCCAACCAAGTCATTCGAAAGAGGTAGTGTGCCCCAAGAAGGGAATACGTGGTTCGATGGAAGGGTCTTCTAGAGAGTGAAGCGAGCTGGGAACCCTCCAAGGCTTTGTGGGAGTTCAAGAAATACATTAATGCATTCCATGCCACAAACGTGACGAGGGTGTTGCCTGAATAGGTGGGGGAGATTGACATGGCCCAATGATGAGTATGATCCAAAACCGTCCAGAATGATAGGGCCATGTCTCACATAAGGGCCAACCCACGAGCTGCCCATGAACGACCCATGATCAATATACGAGTCAACCCATGAGTAATACGAGCCAGCCCATGCACAACACAGGACAAGCCCGCTGGCCATTCAGTTGCATGTGTCAAACATTGTGTTAGGTGACCCTTTGAGTTACCTATGGACTAACCCTGCTAAACCATGGAAGACGCCCCTTAGGCTTCCTCACGTCTTAGGGCCTTTTGAGCTACATGTAGCCTTGTATTGATTGTACATATTTGAATACGATCGTTGGATTGGAAGGGGATCAACGGCTGAGATCAAACCTGCTCATGTATAAATAGGGGACCCTCCCCCTTCAGATGTACACTTTTGTTCACGAGCAATAGATTCGTGCTTCACTCCATACTCCGTTCTTATGAGCTGAGTGCGTGCAAGGCTGACTTGGGATCATAATCCTAAAGCTGCACGAGTATGTAATCGTTCGAAATTGACCGACCTGTGACACTAGCATCTCCCATTTTTTTTCCCGGACCAATTTAATCACGATTTATTTGAAACCTTATAATTAAATTGTCAATGTGAAACTTTATCCATGTTATATGATATTTATCTAAGTGCAAGTTCATTCCGTGAAAAATGATTGATTTGAAATATATTTTTCGAAAAATAATCACTTCTATTGTTTAAAAAAAAGTAGTCAACAGAAAAGTATTTTCATCATCGACGAAAATTTTTGCCTAACTATTTTCATGGATGATATTTTTTTCCATTTATTAATTTTTGTAAATGATATAAGCAATCATTTTTCGGAAAATATTTTCTAAATCATTTATTTTTTGCAAAACGAACGCATCCTAAGTCTTGAGAAATGTATCTCAAATGGCGGATTCTTTCAGGGAAAAAAGAAGAAGAAGGAAAAAGCTAACATGTGAGGAAAGCATGCTTGTAATAGTGGTAGAAGTGATCACAAGACAAGTCAAGCCTAACGCATGGTCGGAGGCCATGCCTGTTATGTCACCTAAACCAGTTCATAACCTAAGATTTTATGCTCAACCTCAACTAAAGTTGGGGGCTTCAAAATGGGTCATTTGTTAATTTCCTAGCTTGTCTATCTCATATGAAGGAGTGAATCAATCAATGGAAGAACTAGAGTTTAACCCCCTTTTCTTTTCCAGACATACCAGTCACTTTTTGAAAGGATCTTACTTTGTATTACTTCTATTTCTTTTTTTCTTTTTAATTTTCATTTCATTCAGAAATTCTTATTTTTTCTTATTTTCAGTTTTAATTAATATATAAATTGAATAATGAATCCATAAAATATTCATTCTATTTTATAGAATTCAAAATAGATTTATTTATAGAATGGTGATTCAAATGAATGATTTAAGAACAAAAATGATGAATTCAAAAAATTTGTGGAATTTTGAAAGACAGAAAGACCTTTCAAGTCTAGTAAGACCATTCTATTATATTGACAATTTCAAAAAACTATTCATACTATACCATAAGCATAATATAGTATGATGGCGGTTGGCAAGTGTGCCCCCATTGTCTAGTGGTTCGTGACATCTTTCTTTCAAGGAGGCAGAGGGTATTCGAGATCTGGCGAGGGCGGCATTCTCTAAGGCAAGAGTTGCCTCACCCAACCCTCTCTGGGCATCCTTGATGGCCTGCCATCGCTTATGGCTAGCCATTGACGAAGAAGAAAGAAAAAACTAGCAAAAGGAAAAAAGAAAAAGAAAAGAAAAAATGATCTTGACCTACTGGAAAGTCAAGCCATTCTTTAAAATTAATATAATCATTTTAGACCCTTATTTAAAAAAATATTCATTTCAAACCATTATTTAAGAAAATGAGTGCACTTCTGGCATTCCTTTGAAATTTTCCCTATCAATAATGAACAAACAAAACAATTATTAGTAAAAGTACACAATAAAAATTCATAGTATAAATATACGTAAAGAAGAGAAAAATATTTCGAAATTCGAATTTTTCTATTGCTAGAAATTAAAAAAAAAAAAATCAAACTTCAATATTGAAACACGTGTGAGATTAAATTAAAATGTTAGTTTATATATTATCCATTTACACAATATTCGTAAGATAAATAATTAAGGATATTTGGAGAAGAATTAAAAAAAAAATTGAGAATTATTTAAATGGCATAGACATAATAGTATGGATGTAGACATATATTTTGTAGATTAATTTTTAACATAATTATTTTGCGTTCCCCATGCAATATATATCTAATTTTGGCTGACGTCATCATGGTTGTCCTTCCAGCTTCCAAGCGAGCGGACGTCTTCGAGTCGGAATCACAGACGCCGACAACCGACGATGGGAAGTCCCCGACGACCTCATCCCTCGCCGATCTTCCTCCCCTCCCCACCGCTCTCTCCCCACTCCGCCGCCGTCGCTCTGCCGCTCCCAATGCAGCCTCTCCACCGCCTCCTCTGACCTTGTCTTCGCCCTTCGCAACACCACCCCCTTCTCATTCTCTGTCTTTCGCTGCTCCTCCGGCGACGTCCTCTTCGACACCTCTCCCTCCGACCCCTCCACCTTCCTTGTCTTCAAGGATCAGTACCTCCAGCTCTCCTCCTCCCTCCCTCCTGGCCGCTCCTCCCTCTACGGTATCGGAGAGCACACGAAGCAGTCGCTCCGGCTCCAGCCCAACCAAACTCTTACTCTCTGGAACGCCGACATCCTCAGCTTGACCCCCGATGTCAACCTGTACGGGTCGCATCCATTTTACATGGAAGTCAGGTCGTCCGTGGGTGGCGGTGGCGGAGGCAGAGGAGTTGGGGCGGGCACGAGCCACGGCGTTCTGTTGCTAAATAGCAATGGCATGGACGTGGTGTACACTGGCGATAGAATCACTTACAAGGTGATCGGTGGTGTGTTGGATTTGTATTTCTTCCCTGGGCCGTCACCGGAGGCGGTCATGGAGCAGTACACCGAGCTTATTGGCCGGCCGGCCCCAATGCCACACTGGTCCTTCGGTATGCTGGTTTTGATGAGTTGCTTTCAATTGTTGTTGCATACATTTTGATTAATTTGATTCCAACATTGTTCATCGACTTCTGTAGCTTATTTTGCAATCCCTGTGAGATTTCGAGCATGATTGTATAGTGTTATATAGGATTCTGAGATTTCGTGGAGATGACACTAGTCAGACTGTGCATGTTATGCTCAGTAGGGAACAATCTTACCGAAATTGCATGTTATTTTCCTTTGAAAACCACTGTTTCCCGACATTCGGCTGATCCTACCACAATGTTCACTGATGTTCAAGAAACACAGTCGCTTTCCTGGTATACAGCTAGATGTAGATCAATTGTAAAGTTTGATTCACGGTAGATGGCTTCATCTGCACATTTTACTTGACAAGTATGGAATGTAGTTCTACTGATAAAGTATCTTTGATTTACGTTGTAGGATTTCATCAATGCCGGTGGGGTTACAAGAATATCGCAGACTTAGAGGGCGTGGTAGATGGTTATGCAAAAGCTCATATTCCATTGGAAGTTATGTGGACCGACATTGATTACATGGATGCATACAAGGACTTCACTCTTGACCCCATCAATTTTCCAGTTGAAAAGATGAAAGAATTTGTCAGCAGCCTTCACAAGAACGGTAAAAAATATGTCATCATACTTGATCCAGGTACACTAGTGCAGAAATGGTTGTGCTTGAAACTTGATCTTTTAATTTCTTTCCTTTTCTTTTGAATGGGCGATCTTTC
Organism: Eucalyptus cloeziana; assembly: GCA_014182715.1. Classification (NCBI taxonomy): domain Eukaryota; kingdom Viridiplantae; phylum Streptophyta; class Magnoliopsida; order Myrtales; family Myrtaceae; genus Eucalyptus; species Eucalyptus cloeziana. The sequence goes on from CM024638.1 coordinate 21,915,552, forward strand.
CCAGGCATTAGCGTGAACGAGATATATGGGACCTACGTCAGGGGGATGCAAGCCGACATCTTCATCAAACGTGAGGGAGTGCCATATTTAGGTGTTGTTTGGCCGGGGCCAGTGTACTTCCCTGACTTCCTTCACCCATCTAGTGAGATTTACTGGGGTGGTGAGATAAAGAGGTTTCATGATGTCCTTCCTTTCGATGGCCTATGGATCGACATGAATGAGTTGTCCAACTTCAAAACTTCTCCACCTCTTCCTTCCACTCTCGACAATCCTCCCTACAAAATCGACAATTCAGGAGTTCATCGACCAATCAACAACAACACTACTCCTGCGACATCATATCATTTTGGCAATATTTCAGATTACAATGCTCATAACCTCTATGGACTCCTGGAGGCCAGAGCAACAAACAAGGCCTTAGTCAATGTTACTGGGAAAAGGCCATTCATTCTCTCGAGATCAACTTTTGTGAGCTCGGGTAGGCACGCTGCACACTGCACTGGGGACAATGCCGCCACATGGGATGACTTGGCTTACTCAATTACTGCAATTTTAAATTCTGGGCTCTTTGGAATTCCAATGGTGGGAGCTGATATATGCGGTTTCATTCTAAACACGACCGAAGAGCTCTGCAACCGATGGGTTCAGGTAAAATCTTTTGTGCCTAATCTTAATTTGTGTTAACTGAAGGGCTCTGCGACCGAGTAGCTTTGAGCTTTTTCCGAATCTATATTCAGAGACAGAAATTGAAGAATTTTCTTCTTTTTGTTTTTGTTTTTGTTTTTTGTTTTTTGTTTTTTTGGGAGGGGGTGGATTTTTACCTCCTTTTGAAGACAGAATAGAGGTGTAAATCATGTTTTTTCTATCATACATATTTGCGCATTTATTTTGGAGCTTTTACTGATGCAGCTTGGGGCCTTTTATCCCTTCGCAAGAGACCACTCTGACAAGAGTACTATTCGTCAAGAGCTCTATCTCTGGGAATCGGTCACCACATCCGCTAGGAAGGTGCTTGGGCTTCGTTATCGCTTGCTCCCATACTTGTATACCTTGATGTATGAGGCAAATAGGAAGGGGATGCCCATTGTCCGACCCCTATTTTTCTCATTCCCTGAGGATACGATGACTTACGATATCAACTCCCAGTTCTTAATTGGTAAGGGTCTAATGGTGACTCCTGTACTTAAATCAGGTGCCCAAACTGTGGATGCTTATTTTCCGAGTGGAAATTGGTTTGATCTCTTCAATTACTCAAATTTAGTGAGTACAGCTTCAGGAATGAATGTGATGCTCGATGCACCGCCTGATCATCCTCATCTTCATGTAAGGGAAGGTAATATATTGGCCCTACAAGGAGAGGCCATGACTACAGAAGCCGCTCGGAGAACGCCATTTGAGCTCTTAGTTTTGGTTGATGGGAATGGGAATAGCGCGGGACAATTGTTCTTAGACGACGGAGAGGAAGTTGAAATGGGAGGGGAAGGAAATAAGTGGACTTTGGTGAAGTTTGATTGTGAGAAAATAGGAAATGATGTTGTTGTTAAATCAGAAGTTATTAATGGGGAATTTGCTCTGATTGAGAAGTGGGTAATTGATAAGGTGACAATTCTAGGATTGAGAGAAGGAACTAGAATGACGAGACCGAGGGGGCATGAGTTATCCAATGATGTAGAAGCAACGTCCAGACAGAAAACAATGAAAACAGTGGGAAAATCGAGTAACGGTCAAGAGTTTGTGAATGTTGAAGTCTCAGGATTGTCACTTCCGTTGGGAAAGACATTCAAGTTGGAAGTGAAATTGCGCCAGTCAGGTGTAGTAGAGGAAAGCAGCGTGCCTCCAATAAGTTTGTGTGTTTTTAAGAGGAAAAAGCACACCAGTATCAAGCCACTTCCTTTCCATCATTGGCTCTTTGTTTTTCCTATATTGTGCTGCTTCTGAACCGGTTAAGATCCATAGAAAAAAAAATTCTTCTTATAATTTGTTAAGAGAGATAATGACACGAATGATCCTTAAATTTATGTTCGATGCGTAATGTCGTCCTTGAAAGTTTAATTTTATAAATATGGTTCGTGGCCTCAAAATCGGCCTAAGCTTTTCACACATTTCAACCACCTAAATCTCCTAATTGACTAAGGTTCATTGATTAATTGTTAATGATGATTGGCCACCATTTGCATTCACATAATGATGGTCAATATCAACTAACTTTTAGATTCTGTTCTAATCATTCCACAATAGGCTACCTGTTGAGCATGCACCGGACCTATCCATTTATCTAGCAAACACATGCATAAGCATCAAATTAGGTATGCATTCAGGTCATTTGACCTTGATTCACAATCAATCACAAAAGGAAGTGAATCATGAGGGTCACTTATTCAGGTTTATCCTAAATTCAGATTAATTATGTCTTGACTCAGTTAACATACCAAACGAGGTCCTGTTGAAGTGATTCGGGCATCAATAGAAAGCTGAGGGTGTGCAGTTCAAAGTACATAAAGACCACTTGACCCAATTCTGATCCAGAAAACCCGAAATTGAGGAAAATGACCCAGCAGTCCACATTTGACTCGGCTTTTATCTGTAAGAAAATTCAGGAAAAATATCTGAAAATTTCGAAATCCCTCCAAATTTTACAGGTAGGTAGCTCTAAATGTCCTTTACTTCATTCTTATTTTGAACTTTCACAAAAAGACCACGGACTCGTGTTAGTTTTCAAATTAAGCACAGGGACTCATTTGCAAAACATTTTGAAAACAGAAGTGTCTTATTTCGGGATTTTGCTCCAAAAGACATTCTAGAAATACAATCAAAGTCCGAACTTTTCCTAATTACTAATTAAGATCCTAATGAACAACTTTTGGGTTTTAAGTTTTTGTAAAAGAAAAGACCTCAAATACCTCAAAATTGCAAAACTCGTTGTTTATCCTAGAAACAGTTTTTCCAAATCTGAGTGCGGAATTTAATTGGCACATTGATCAGATCTTTGGCTGACCAAACGAGACGAATATAATATCAATGAAAAACTCAAGATTCTGGCTATGACTTTCACGAAGAAAACTTTTCCAAATTATGAATGTAGAAAATTAGGAAAATCAGGGAACATGAAAATGGAATCACTCAACATAGGTCAATTTTTAGATTCTAGCCTCAGATTTCGTGACCTATTTGACATAGCAAACGATCTTCAATGTGTACACATGAAACTCATTAGCTCAACTTATCGAATTAAACAGGTTGGGGTTTTTCTCTCATTTCCCTTGAACTTGCTGCCTCTTTGCAATGTCATCTGCGTTTGGGGCCAGCTTTCCCAAGTATCTTTGGGGGTCCAAAGCCCATTTGCTCAAATATTGGGTATTTGGGAACATTTTGAAAAAACCCACATTGAAGGAATGTTGGCCTTCCCAAGGCTAAAAGCCCAAGGCAGCCCTTAGGCTGCCTTGGGCTTTTAGCATTTTCGGAAGACCTCTAGCACTATTCATCTTCTTCTTCGTCAGAGAGGCCGATGAGGTTGCGATGGGTCGATGATAGGCTGAAGAGAGGCTGGCGGGGTTGCGACACCCCGACGACCGTTGCCAACCAGTTGCGTGACCCAGATCTGGGTCGTTTGGGTCACGGCACGCGACCTCCGCCACCACGCCGCGACCCAGATCTGGGTTCTGTGTCATGACGGTCACAGAGGTCGCCTGGGTCGCAGCGACCTCCGGCGACCCACGACCTCGCCGCGACGTAGATTTGGGGCACAGAGGTCGCCTGGGTCACGGCATGCAACCTCCTCCACCTCGCTACGACCGCCTGGGTCGTAGCGGTCATAGAGGTCCCCTGCTTGCCGTGACCTCCGGCAACGCAAGACCTCGCTGCGACCTAGATCTGGGTCGCGGAGGTCACCTAGGTCGCGGCGCACGACCTCCTCCACCTCGCCATAGCGGTCACAAAGGTCGCCTGGGTCGCTGCGACAGCTCGTCGCAATGTCCAACCACCCACGACCTCATTGTGGAGGTCGTTGGAGGTCACTGCGACCCAAGCGACTCACGACCTCACCTAAGTTGCGCCGAGGTCGATCGTTGTGACCTCCGACGACCCACACCGCGACCTCAAGTGGCCCTTCATGGCGGTCACTAGGGGTTGTCCGACCTCTAGGGGCCCTCGCCGGTGGTGTCGGGCGGCCGCCTAAGGTCTTGCAACTTGTCGCTGCGGCCATCTACCCTTCGCAGGCCAACTATTTTTTTCCTTTCTTTTTATCATAAAAGTCCTTTGTAAATGTAAATTTCTCCAAACACTATTTTGCCCAAGGATATTTCACAATACACTTTTGGATTATAATTTACCAAACGCAATTTGCATTTTGGAAAACCCCTTTGACTTAAAGGCATTTGCATTTTCTCAATGGCTTTTCCGAAAAGTCTAACCAAACGCACTCGTCGTCCCTCTAAGAGAGAGACCCTCCCTCTCCCTCCCTCTCTCTCTCTCTCTCTCTCTCTCTCTCTCTCTCTACGCTCCCTCTCTCTCTCTCTCTCCCTGTTCCCTCTTTTAAAGCTCTTTGTCTTTCTTTTCTCTCCCAATCTGTTTTGGGTGTTTGTATGTGTAAATAAATTTCTGCGGCTGATTTTGTACGAACGTAGAGACTAGTTCCACCATTTGTTCAATCAACAGCCATCAAGAGGATATTCATAATGTGGCTCTATAACTAGAGTGTCAAAACCGAATCGAAAATTGAAACAAAATTGAAACCGATCCAAACCGAACCAAATTTCCATGCATTTTTTGTTGGTTCGGGTTTTGATTCGGATAATAAAAATAACCATTTTTTATTTTAGTTTGGGTAATTCCGGTTTGGTTAACTAAAGCAAATTGATAATTAATGTTCTTTTTAATAGTACAATTCACACACTCTCTCCTTTTCCACTAAATCTCTTTCTAATATTTCCAAAGAGAAAATAGAAAACTGATCAGATCCTAACTGAACCAAGTCTTCGATTCGAGTTACTTTTGGTTTGGGATGCAGTTCAGTTCAAATTTTATGCACATGCAAATAGTTTGGTTCGGTTTTTTAGAATATTCTAACGGAATCGAACCATTGACACCCCATCAATAACCTCTCTAAGACTAGGCCACTCTTCTCTCCCGATTTAGATTTAGGTCAAGTTTTGGGGGCTTTACTCTCTTGAACTAGATCTGGATATAGATCTACGAGTCATTTACATATTTGATTTGTGTTCTTTTAACATTTTGATGCCGGTGTCTCTTCATGATGATGGTGATAAGGACATTGAACCTAGACACACACCGCAAGTCGTTGCAAATGGAGTGGGAGATCTCGATATATGCTCATTATTGAACCTGGTGATTAGTCGCCAATTCCACAAATTCAATCGGGAAATCTAGTTAGGCTTGAAGATTGCAGGCTATTTGTTCCTAATATATTTCCTAGATTTGGGGTTTCAAATATGATAATATTTTTATGGTGGAATTCCTTTCCTACTAGGTTTAGGAAAGTGGGGATCTATAGATCTATTTATTTTAGCATTGTACCTTGTACTCAAATGATATGCTCAAATAAGAAATCGTCTCTCTCTCTCCCATGGATGTAGGTGGATTTTTCGCCGAACCACGTAAATCTCCGTGTTCTTGATTATTCTTGTTTACTGTTCTCATTTAGTTAGAGTGTTCTTCTGCACAACAATTGGTATTAGAGCAATCCAGGTTCTCCGTTCCTGTATTGCGACTTCTAACTAGATGGTTGGAAAATGTTCAACCGTTCGATTTGATATTGAACGATTCACCGGGAAGAATAGTTTTACACTATGGTAGAGAAGGATGAAGGATCAGTTGATTCAACAGGGTTTATCAAAGATTCTTCTAGGAAGATCGAACAAGTCGGACACCATCACTGATGATGATTGGGCCGACATGGAGGAGAGGGCGTGCAACACAATCAGATTGAACCTATCGGATGAGGCCCTTCAATATGTAGGGGAAATCGAATCTGCTTTGAAGGTAGGGCTCAAACTCGAAAGCATTTACATGACGAAATCTCTTACGAACAAGTTGTTCTTGAAGAAGAGATTGTATTCACTTCAGATGAGTGAAGGAGGAGATCTGTTGGAACACCTCAATGTGTTCAATCGGATGATTAGTGAACTTACAAGCTTGGAGGTAAGGTTTGAGGATGAAGACATAGAGCTTCTACTACTGGCATCGTTGCCAGATTCGTTTGACCACTTGGTGACTACACTCCTTTATGGCAAAGAAACCCTAGATATCGGAGAGGTGACTACTGCCGTAATTTCAAACAACACCCAGAAAAAGGCAAGTAGTTCAAAATCTTTGGGAGAGGGACTCTTTGCAAAGGAGAAAGGCAATCAAGGAAGAGGAAGATCAACGGATCGAGGATCGAGCAGTAGGGGTTGATCAAAATCCAATGGAAAGTTCAAAGGAAGATGCTATGGGTGCAATCAAGAAAGGCATACCAAGAGATTCTGTCCAAATAAGAACAAGAAAAAGAAGAAGAGCTCGGATGCGGCAAGTATAGCCGACGGCATTGAGACCAATGATGGGGACATCTTGTCTATATCGTCGGGGAAGGACATCTTTGAAGGTTCGTGGATCATGGACTCCGGATGCACTTATCACACGTGTCCTCATCGAGAAGCCTTCGATGAGTATAAGGCATATAATGGTGGTTCAGTTCTCATGGGGAATGATACTTCGTACAAGACTGTGGGTGTTGGAACCGTGAAAATCAAGATGTTTGATGGCATGATTAGAACCTTGGCAGACGTGGGTCATGTTCTGGGTCTAAGGAAGAATTTGATCTCATTGGGAGCACTTGAATCCAATGGATGCAAGTACATGGCTCAAGGTGGAGTCTTGAAGGTGATTAAGGGAGCTCTGGTTGTTCTTAAGGGACAGAGGCATGGGAACCTATATCGACTTATAGGAACCACAGTGCAAGGTGGAGCATCTGTGTCCACGGATGCTAGTATGGAGATAGATAACACCTATTTATGGCATGTGCGTCTCGGGCATATGGGAGAAAGAGGATTGATGGAGCTTCACAAGAGGAATGCACTCCAAGGTATTAAAATTATGGACCCATTTATGTTTAAATGGGTCATTAATGGGTCAAGCCTTATTTACTAAAACACCCATAAATGGGTTTTAAAAATAAAGAGAGTAAGATATATGGGTCTTAAATGGGTCAGCTCTGCACCCATTTAAGACCCGCACCCATTTAAGACCCATTTATCAACCCATTAAAAATGAACCAATTTATTTTCATCAAAAACCTCACAATTTCTCTTTTCTCTCTTTAACTTTACAAAAATATATTTTTTAAAAAAACCGAAATTATAATTATTATTTTATTTTATTTTATTTTATTTTTTCTTTCCTTTTTTTTTTTTTTTTTTTTTTTTCTTTCTTCTTCCTTCGGTTGTCGGCACGATGATGGCCGACAACCGGCCAGTGAGCCTTGAGCTTGCTAGCGTCGGGCGAGCTCGAGCTCACCCCTCGCCGGGATCTAGCGAGGCTCGAGCCTCGCCGATCCGGCGAGCTTGAGGCTTGCTGTGGCCGTCGTCGGCCACGACGAACAAAAAGAAAAAAAAGAAAAATTATATTTAAAAAATAAAATAAAGATAATTAAAATTTTATTTTTTTTTTAAATAAAAAAATAATTAAAATTCGATTTTTTTAAATAATTATTTTAAAAAATATAAAATTGTCCATTAAATTTGTGTTGTATAAAACTATTTTAACATTATCATTTAAAAAAATAATATACATATATAAGAAATAAGTTCGGAAGTATTTTAGTAATATAATCTTAAAAAAAAAAAAAAAAAAAAACATAGGAATAAGTTTTTCTAAATTTGGTTAAATATGAAAATATTTTATTAATATGAGTTGGGTCGGGTCGGGTATGGGTCGGAAAATTTTCATTAAGTATAAACGGGTCATAAATGGGTTAATGGGTCAATTTGGGTCGGACCATTAATGACCCAACCTAAACCCGACCCGACCCACTCGTTTAACAGCTCTAATTTAAACATGCGAATTAGATTTCTGCAAATTTTGTGTGTTCGGAAAACAATGCAGAGTACGGTTCAATACTGCAACTCATACAAGCAAGGGCGTGCTTGAGTATGTACACACGGATGTATGGGGTCCTTCATCGATAAAGTCAAAAGGAGGGAAGGAATACTTCGTGACATTCATTGACGATTTCTCTCGCAAAGTTTGGGTCTACTTCATGCGACACAAAAGTGAAGTCTGTGAAAAGTTCAAAGATTGGAAAGCTGAAGTTGAGACTTCAACGGGGAAGAAGGTTAAGTGCTTGAGATTGGACAATGGAGGAGAGTACAAATCGATACCATTCATGGAGCTTTGCAAGAATGAAGGGATTAAACGTCACTTCATAGTTTCGGATACGCCCTAACAAAATGGCATAGCGGAAAGGATGAACTGGACCTTGTTAGAGAGAGCTCGAAGCATGAGGTTACATGGGGGACTGAGCAAGGAGTTTTGGGCAGAAGCTGTCTGCATGGCATGTTATCTTGTGAATCGGTCTCCATCAACTGCAATTAAATGCAAAATTCCCGAAGAGGTATGGACTAGTAAAATTGTCGATTATTCTAATTTAAGAATATTCGGTTGTCCTACTTTTGTACATGTGCAGAGCTCGAAGTGCTCGAAGTTGGATTCAAAATCAAAACAATGCATATTTCTCGATTACGAGAAAGGAGTGAAAGGCTACAAATTATGGGATCCAAGTGAGAAGAAAGTTCTGACAAGCAGGGATGTTATATTCGATCAATATGCAATGTTGAAGTCAAGCTGCGTGCCACGCACGGCTGCTGAAGAGGAGAGTGATAAATCTATCATTAAGGTGGAGCTTAAAACCAGAGAATCTGTAAAGAATGGCGAGTCATCCGATGAGGCTCCGGAAGTCGAAGAAACGGTAGAAGTTCCTCATACCATTGCGACGGGTCGAGGAAGACGCACTCCCAAAGCACTAGAGAGGTACGGTTTTGAGGATATGGTTGCTTATGCTCTTACTATAGGCTCTGGCAATCCAAGCTCCTACCACGAAGCTTTGAAAAGTGATCACAAAGAAAAGTGGATGATCGCAATGATGGAGGAGATGGAGTCGTTACAAAAGAATGAGACATGGGAACTTATGAAGAAGCCCAAGGATCGGAATGTCATTGGTTGCAAATGGGTTCTTCGAAGAAAGGAAGCAGCAACGGAGAAAGAGCAAGAGAGATACAAGGCCCGACTTGTTGCTAAGGGCTATGCACAGAAGGAGGGGATTGATTACAACGAGATATTTTCCCCGGTTGTAAAACACACATCAATTCGTGTTTACTAGCTATGGTAGCCATGTATGACTTGGAGCTCAAGCAGCTAGATGTGAAGACGGCATTCCTTCATGGTGACTTGGAGGAGAAGATTTATATGGAGCAGCCCGAAGGCTTCAAGGTGGAAGGGAAAGAGGATCATGTTTGTTTGCTCAAGAGATCACTTTACGATTTGAAGCAATCCCCGAGGCAATGGAATAAAAGGTTTGATTCTTTTATGCTTCGTATTGGCTACATGAGGAGTGTGCATGATTCTTGTGTCTACTATAAAGTTTTGGATGATAAGTCGCTTATTCTGTTGATGCTCCATGTTGATGATATGTTGGTTGTTGGAAGAAAAATGAGAGACATTATTTCCCTAAAGTCTCAGTTAAGTAGTGAGTTTGATATGAAAGATCTTAGGGCTACAAAGAGGATCCTTGGCATGGAAATCTTTCGAGATAGACATGCAAGTAAGCTTTGGATAAATCAAAAGAAGTATGTTGAGAAGGTCATGGAGCGATTCAACATGGGTAAAGCTAAACCGGTTAGTACACCTTTAGCAAATCACTTCAAATTATCTGAGAAACAATGCCCTGTTTCACATGAGGAAGTTGTAAAGATGTCTCGAGTACCTTATGCCAGTGCAATAGGGAGCCTCATGTATGCTATGGTTTGTAGCAGACCGGATTTGGCTCATGCGGTGAGTCTCATCAGTCGATACATGAGCAATCTAGGTAAGGAGCATTGGGAAGCTGTTAAGTGGATTTTTTGTTATTTGGCTAGAATTGCTGAAATGGGTTTAATGTTTAGTTCCAAGGGAGGATCGATCGATTTAGCGGGTTATGTTGATTCAGACTTCGCTGGTGATTTGGACAAGCGAAGGTCCCTCACGGGATATGTCTTTACTCTTGGCGGTGGAGCTATTTCGTGGAAGGCAATACTTCAACCTACTATAGCATTGTCTACAACTGAAGTTGAGTATATGGCAGTAACTAAGGCTGCGAAGGAGGGAATATGGCTGACTGGTTTGGTCACAAAGTTGGGTATAAAGCAAGAAAGAGCTACATTATATTGCAATAGCCAAAGCGTAATATGTCTCGCAAATAATCAAGTGTTCCATTCTAGAACGAAACACATTGAAATTCGGTACCACAAAATTCGAGGATTTGTGGAGAATGGTAGCATTGCTTTGAAGAAAATCCATACTAAAGATAATCCCGCAGATATGCTCACGAAGACGGTTACTACAGAGAAGTTCAAGTCTTGCAGGGACTTGATTTCTCTCACTCATCATTGAAGTTTATGGAGGCCGCACCGATCCAGGTGCGGGCGTACCTTTGCAAAGGTACGGTGGAGGGAGAGATATATTCGCTTTCTTAGTTCAAGTGGAGGCTTGCGGTTTATTCAAGCCAAAGGTGGAGATTGTTGATGTTGTCTTGAATTCCACAAATTCAATCGGGAAATCTAGTTAGGCTTGAAGATTGCATGCTATTTGTTTCCTAATATATTTCCTAGATTTGGGGTTTCAAATATGATAATATCTTTATGGTGGAATTCCTTCCTACTAGGTTTAGGAAAGTGGGGATCTATAGATCTATTTATTTTAGCATTGTACCTTGTACTCAAATGACACGCTCAAATAAGAAATCGTCTCTCTCTCTCCCGTGGACGTAGGTGGATTTTTTGCCGAACCACGTAAATCTCCGTGTTCTTGATTATTCTTGTTTACTTTTCTCATTTAGTTAGAGTGTTCTTCCGCACAACATTGTCAACTTGACAAAACTTACCCAATTGGACATTTCAGGTAATAGTTTATTTTTGGCTAGTTTTTAGGCAATGGTTCAAACATTGAGATTATTTAGCCAAAATTAAATTCAATGGTGCAACTAACGCTCCTTTGTCTTATGTCTTTTTTTTTCCTTTTTGTTTGGTAGGTAATCAGTTAAGTGGTGGATTTCCATCTTCATTTGAGAATCTAAAGTGGTTGACTTGGCTCGACCTTTCTTGCAACAACTTGCATGGTGATATTCCGAGCACTTTGTGGAATTTGAAGGATCTTGAATGGCTTATTGTGGAGTCACTTAATCTCAATGGCATTCTCGATGTAAATGATCTATTCAAACTCAAGAACTTGAGAGGCTTAATTTTGTCCTTCAACAATATATCGTCCACCAAGTCATTCATCAATACCACTAAAGTGAAGCTTACCTACTTATACTTGGATTCATGCAATTTGACCGAGTTCCCACAGTTTATACTTAAGCAAATCATTATGGTTAGACCTACCACACAACAGAAATCGAGGGACCATTCCTAGATGGATGTGGAGCAACAACAAAGCATTTCTCCGATATATAGATCTTTCTCACAATCTTTTAACAGGCTTTGAAAACAACTAGACTAAATTTTCTTGTGCTAAACTTGAGGTATCTTGACATTAGTTCTAACTTGCTAGAAACAACCCTCCCTGTCCCACCTCCCTCAATCATGCTATGCAACATCTCCAACAATTTCCTATCTAGGGAAGTTCCAACATCCATTTGTGAAGTGAACTTGCTATGCTAAATTTGTCCGACAATACTATGAATGGCACTCTTCCTCCATTATCGGAAAGTATTGGTCCTTTGATTTTATTGAACCTTGTGAGAAGTAAATTTGATGGCATGATTCCTCATGTGTTACCCAGATGGTTGTGCATTGAGGATGATTAACCTTAGAGTCCCTAGAAAATTGTGGAAGGCTAGAGTAATTGAATCTTGGTGATAACCAAATTATGATACATTCCCATTCTGGTTATTGGAGTTAGCCAACCTAAAAGTTATCGACTTGCAGTCCAATAAGTTCCATGGTCCCATAGAAGTTCATTTATGCCAGCTTAACTTTACCATTTTACACATCCTAGACCTTTGCAACAATACCTTCAATGGTAAACTTCCTTCCAAGTTGTTGCAAAGTTGCCGCGCCAAGAAGGTTATTGATGGTCAAGATAAGTTGGCATATGTGAATATTCATCAACGGATTGATATGTCCTTTATGTTCATCAATGGAAGTAGGATGACTTACGCGATGACATTGATGAATGAGGGCAAGGAAATGGAATATGCGAAGATTCCAAATGTCCTCGTGGCAATTGACCTGTCAAATGACAAGTTTAAAAGGTTCATTCCTGAACTCATTGGAGATCTGAAGTCACTTCGTATGCTCAACCTTTCTAACAACTTCCTAATTGATAGCATTCCTCCTTCCCTAGCCAACTTGACAGTGCTCGAATCATTGGATCTTTTCTGGAACAATCTTGTGGAAGTGATTACTCAACAATTAGCCCACCTCACTTTTCTTTCTGTTTTTCATGTCTCTCACAATCGACTATTGGACCGATACCACATGGAACATGATTTGACACGCTCGGGAGCAGTTTGTTTATGATGAATGATGGTTTGTGTGGAAGTCCACTACTAAATAAATGCACAGTTGAAGATAACGCTTAACTGCCACAATCATCTTTCAAAGTAGAGAATGAAAAATAGTCTCTTTTTAACTTGGATTGGAAAATCATGCAAATTGGTGCTGGAGTCAGGTTTTTGGTTGGTGTTGTGCTAGAGAACTTGATCATTGACCAGAAGAGTCGGTGGTTCTTGCACTACTCCAGGAGAATGACAAAAGGATGGAAAAGAAGAGGAAAACTTTGGCGGGAGAAGTATACTATCAGTGCCATAAGTTGTGTACGGCGCTCACTTTGGTCCCAAAAGTTTCCGTCGGATCACTTAAGTGCCAAAAAATTTGAAAAACGCTCACTTTGGTGCCAATGCCGATCTGATCGGCCGGAAATCCAATGTGGCCTTTTTTTTTTTTATTAATTTCTTATACTGATGTGGCTCGCCGGAGAGTCTAGTCAGCGTGTAAACCACCAAACGACGTCATTTGGCGTCTTAAACCCCAAGTTGAAACCCTAAATCCCCAAATTGAGAGAGAGAGAGAGAGAGAGAGAGAGAGAGAGAGAGAGAGAGAGAGAAGCCATGGCAGCGTCATCTTCTTCCCCGAAGAACAACACCAGTAGAGAGTGAGAGAGAAGCCATGGCGGTGTCGTCTTCTTCCTCGAAGAACAACACCAGCAGAGAGAGAGAGAGAAGCCATGGCGGTGTTGTCTTCTTCCCCGAAGAACAACACCAGCACCAGCCACTCTCTGAGCAGAGCCCAATCCACCATCTCCATTTGCGCCCTCCTTGTTTCCCTCGCACTCCTCGTCTTCTCTCTCTCTCTCTCTCTCCACCTTCAACCCCCCTTCTTCCTCCTCCTCCTCCTCCACCCTCTCCTCCTATTTTCCCATCACTTCTTGGCCGAGAAATGGTGGCCGAGCGACGGTGGCCGAGCACGGTGGCCGAGCACGGTGGCCAAGCAAGCTAGGTCAGTGACGATGAACAAAAAAAAACCCTAATTTCAATCACAAATGAGCTATACGACGTCGTTTTTCCTAAGCCATCCACATAGGACGGCAAAACGACGTCGTTTTCTTAAGTAGGACAGAAAACGACGTCGTTTAAAGGGTTTATCGATTTTTTTTTAAAATATAAAGTCATGTAATCATTTTGGCTGGAATTTCTCGTCGGTGACATCAAAGTGATCGTTTTTCCTCCGATTTGGCACTTAAGTGATCCGACAGAAACTTTTGGCACCAAAGTGAGTGCCATACACAACTTATGGCACTGATAGTGTACTTCTCCCAAGTTTTGGCAAACAAGAAAATATGCAGCTAGATACTTATGCTCGGTGTTTAAGTAGCTTGTTGAGAATAGTTATACATGCATGTTTGAATAATCTAATCTATGTTTGTTTGCAATTTGCATGGTCCAGTATACCATTATGGAGATTCTGTTTTCTTGCTCATGAAAGTTATAGTTCTTTAAGTTCTTAGAGAAATGTCTGTCCATATATGCATCAGTAATGTAAGAATGTTTTGCTGTAATATTATTAGCTAAATGACCCAAGAATATAGAGACGTAATAGAGATGATTAGATACTAATGAAAAGCCAATTAATATACATGGTGGACGACGATGTAAAATTTCGTTGTTCATGGAAACCAAGAAGATTGATGTAAAGGTTTTCGTGGTTTACAAGTGGAAAGGGCCTTGCTTTAGTTCATTGAATGTATACTTAAATGAAATTTCATAACAGAGGATTAGCAATCTTTGCTGTGTCAGGATATTCATGTTAGTTATTTATGTCATTTTGTGTTGGTGGATAAATGTTCAGATGTGATTAATTACAAAGTATTTTTTATTAAAAATGAGTGAAAACATGTTGTGTGTCAATGTCAAGTGTAGTCGTATCAAGTTCGCGTTTTTCTTGGAAAAGTCGTATTTGTGTGAGAGTCATCAAGGAATTCCCACTTCTCATACTCTTCGAGACATTAGCTTGCAATTTAAATGAGTTATCAAGAGCTTTTGAAAGTAATTTTTTCTAAAACTAATATGGTATCCTCCATGAAAGATATTTTCATAGAGATAATCTTAAGTTAAATGTAAAATCGTTAGCTTAAGGAGCATAAATTAATGAGTGATTTAGTTTTTTAAGTATAAACGAAAACTTGAAATCTAAAGAGTCAACGAATTTAACAGAACTTTTTTGAATTGAACATAAAAATCAAACTTATAGGATCTGAATGAGTAGAGGCATTGAGCAGGCCCCGAGAAGTCCCCACCTCCATCCTCGTCCCACCCCTGCGAAGTGCGGGGCAAGGTTGGCTATTCGAATGATGAGGAAAATGATTATATTTTTGCCAGTTCATTTAATAAGAACGACGAATATATATGGCAAACGAGGAGACATAAGTTTGTAATTTACTAAGTTCGTACCAATTAATGACATTAGTGATATATTGAAACTGATTCACAAACTTGTAATTAGAAGTAGGAATTAATATGGAAAAGTCAATGATTTATAAGAATTTAGAAATGACCTTTGCGTTTTTTTAAATATAACTATTATTTAATACTAAACAGTCTGAATTTTAAAAAAAAAACCTACATAGACAAAATTTTAACTTTATTTCAAATCACCAAAAAGTTTTTTTATAGAATTTTGTGATGTCGAAACACATTTTAAATTATCAATTATTAGAAAAAATGTCCATATGACTCAACGCATCACAAAGATATAGAATAATCTGTTATGCATATGAAATGGAAAGTCCAAACGTGACATGCTAAGTTGGTGTTACGAAAGGTTTGATGATTTCTTTGAAAAAAATTGTTATGCTATTGCACGTTGATTTTCAGTATAGAGTGGAATAAAATCTGCTCTTTCCTATTCGTTTTTGAGTTTGATAAATGCATTGCTTATGAAGTAAGGGCGATCCTCTGTGACCTATTGATTCATCATGTCACGGGCTTCTCCATGCTTAATAAAGGGCATGTCTTAGAACACAAATTAATGAAATTGTAAAGTTATGGGCTAGCCCGTCCACATGAAACTTTGGCTAGGAAGCATCGGATCCACGTTGTACCAACAAAAAAAAAAGGAAAAGAAAAAAAAAAGGTGAATTTAAAAAACTTGCCTGGAATTCCAAGACGAGCAGTGTGAACATCCGTCCACTGTCTCTTGAAAGGGAAAATTCAACCCTTAATTTTTGTGCTTTCTTTGGTTAAGGTCTTTTCAACTTTCAATTTATCTAATCAAATCTAGCCCCCTAGAATTGATTCTAATAAATTTAAATTGACGTGTCTGTCGGACCGTTTTAGAGTTCGAAGTGGGAAAGACAAACTTGCTTTTGTGGACTAGTGCCAAAAAGCGTTTCCTCAAATGAATATTTAGGTTGAGTATAATAATTCAGTCCACACCAAGCTTCTATGAAGTGCCAAAATGGGTGTCCTTATTTTCAACCTTCAAAAGACACGAATTTTGATAAGTTCAAACATAGGTTTTTTTTTTTTTTTTTTTTTTTTTTTTTTTTTTTTTTTTACAGTCAAGTCCATGTCCTTAGAATTTATCTAATCAAGTCTTTAAATTTGTATAATTTTTCTAATCAACCATGCCAAAGTTCGAGCACACAAGTCAATGCCAAAATATGAGTCCTTAAAGAATATTAAGTTTGAGTGTAATTATTTAATCCACACGCGAAACTACATCAAATACCAAAACACGTTTCCTCCGCCCTGTTCAAAAGACACTTTAAAAAATCAAAAGAAAGTTTTGTCTAGGAAGCTTTTTCTTCTCCCGTCGTACAAGGGGTAAAAAGAGATGGATAAAAAAATAAAAAATAAAAAACTTTTGACTAGAAAACTTGCTTGGACTTCCAGAATGAGCAGCGCACGGTTGTTTTGGTCCACCATGTTCCAGCGGTAAAGTTTTACTTTTCCTCCCTCAGGGTCCGTTCATTTCGCGAAAAAAAATTTCCGGAAAAACGTTTTCCGGATTTTTCGGCATTCGTTTCACGGAAAATGAATTCCTTGAGGAAAATATTTTCCATCAAAGGAAAAAAGTCTTCTAAAGTAGGGGAAAATGTTTTCCACTTTCCTCACTTGATCTCTCTTATCTCACACCTCTACGGATCTTGACTTTCTCCTCCCCTTTCTTTTTCTTCTTTTCTTTTTTCATTTGAATAATATTTTAATTATATTTTTCTTTTTTTAAATTCGAATTATTCTTAATTTCCTTTTTCTTTCCTTTTTTTTTATTTCCCATTTTCTTTTTCTTGGCTAGTCGTTAGACCAAGTGAACCTCAAGTTCGTCGATCTCAAACTCACGCTTGTCGATTTGGCGAGCCTCGAGCTTGATGCTTGTGCTCGCCAATCTGGTGAGCGGAAAATATTTTCCTTACCGAATATCGGAAAATATTTTTTGAAACATTTTCAGGTCTTAGCTGAACACCAGAAAATATTGTCATTTTCCTGGAAAATGACTTATGGAAAATATTTTCCGAAAATGACTCATTTTCCGTCAAACCAACGGACCCTTAATTTACACTTTTTTTTTCAATTGAGTTCTTGAACTTTTAATTCAATTAATCAATTCCTTAAACTTGCATAAATTTTTTAATTGAGTTTGATCTTTGGCACTAGTTCTGATAAGCTCGATCTAATGCGGCAATCAAATCATTTTAGAGTATGACTTGGAAAAAAATTAACCTCCACAAACAAACCACCATGGAAAATAATGTAAATGTTTTCCTTTACGGAAATGCAACGGTTAAAATTTTTGCCTCCACATACAAGGTGTCGAGATAAAGAAAAGCTTCTTATTTTAAGTCATCCTCCGGCCTTATCTGAGGGTTGTGTCAACGTGAATTGATTGCAACTGATTAATTTCCTGAAAAAAATATTCTCTTTGGGACACGAGGTAGCATACTAGTCTCTTGTGTTTTCCTTTTTGGTTTATTCCGGAAATACATTGGGGCAATCTCCTGGAACTATTATCTTTGGGGAAACCTTGGTTTCATGAATAAGTTTTTAGTAGGTAGATGTCATTTCTCAGGCTCATTTCCTAATACATCACATGATAATTTTTTCAATGGCGATGGCACAAAATTCTTCTTGACTTGGGTAAATGCCAGAAGGCTAGAATCCTCCTTTAAGACCTCATTGGGTAAATAACGGGACGTAAAATTGATTTCATTGACTGAAGGTTCAAAGAAACTAAAAAAGAACCTGCGTCTTTGGGCAGCTCAACACTTGATGGGGAAGCATCATCCCAACGCCAGTGGTTAGGCTGGTACGACTGGTTTATCATAAGGAAGAAAATTCTTTCTTGAGGTTTGTCAAGTTTGTCTTTTTCTTTTCTTTTCTATGTCAAAAAAAAAAAAAAATGGGAAGGGGACCGTACCAATAATACTGGCAATGAATGGCGAGCACGGCACGACAAAATTTTCAGTTTCCACGTGAATTTTCAATTATAGCTTTTTTGACAAATGATGCCTCATCTTTGCTTGGACTATGGAGTCTCCCCGTCATTAACGAGAAAGTATCGTCTGGCCTTTGCATCAGTAGATCAAAGTCATCCCCATCGTGGATCACATCAGCCCTACAGTAAAATTCACTTAATTAATGATTGAGATAATATTTATCGATATTTTCGGTCAAGTTATTGTTAAGAACCAATGGTGCTATTATGCAAAATTATAAAAATTCTAAATGGATTTACATTTATTACCTAGCATTTACACAAATTGTGTTAGACACGTGTAAGCACACATAATATAATTAAAAGAGAAACATCACTACTTAAAAATAAAAAATGAAACCATGACTGAGAAAATCAGTGTTAAACTTGATGAATCCCAAAACAAAATCGTTTTTTTTTTTTTGGGTAAGTGTAGGGAGGGGACAGATGTACAAGTGAGTTTATCGGTGAATGTCCATCCAAGCAAAGATAAAAGTTAGAGAGACATAAGTCCACAAAATGGGCTTTCAGATGGAAGTACGTACAGGCTACCCATATGGATGAAGAAACAACTATAGACAACTTCTGTACTTGAAATTTACCCTTGAAGTTATGAGTCAAATCAAAGGACATGAACAATTACATGGAAGCTTGTCGCCAATTTCCCATACGTTGCTGAAAGAAAAGAATGGATACTTTTAATAAAGTATGAAATATAGATAAAAAAGAGAATGCCAAGCCCCTGCTGCTCTCGTGCCCTATATAATGAAAGAAATGTTCATGCGCCTAACATCCTGCAGTCTTCAAACCCATACAAAATGCATACCTAAAATCAGTTTAAAGTATTGGGGTCAAGCACTATGAATGGCCAAGTAGCAAGATAATTCCATTGCCAGAACCAATTGTTGCTGCCTATAAAAACCTTCCACGTCGCACTCTCCCTCGAAAACTCACTTCAGTAACCAAAAGAACAGAAAGAAAAGCAGAAAATATGGCAGCCTTATCATTATATCTGCTGCTTTCTTGGATATTCTTGCTTTCTCTCTTTCGTACTAGGTTTGCTGAGGTACTTTGTCATGCGGACGAGAGCTCTGCCTTGATGGAATTCAAGAGAAGTTTCAGAACCGACATGACAGATGGGCGATGCGTTTATTCAAAGTCCATTCCTGGTCACTAGATGGAAGTGGAGATTGTTGTTCATGGGACGGCGTCGAATGTGATGAAGTCACCAGCTGAGTGATCACCCTCGACCTCACTAGCAGTTGTCTCTCAGGCACCATGAATCCCAACACCACTCTCTTTCGACTCGTTCACGTGGAGTCCCTCAATCTCGCTTTCAACAGCTTCAACTTCTCCTCAATTCCGTACGGCTTCGGCAATCTTTCAAAGTTACAATACCTTAATCTCTCCTACTCCGACTTTTCTGGTGAAATCCCTCGCGATATCTCGCAACTCTCCAAGTTAGTTTCTCTTGATTTGTCCTCTTCGACTGATTCACTTCGTATGGCCAACATGGGCGACTTCGTTCATAACTTGACCGGGCTAAAAGAACTTGATCTTTCTTTGGTAAGCTTGTCATCACCTTTCCCACCTATGCTAGCGAATTTCTCTTCCTTGACATTGCTCAAGCTAACATCTTGTGGATTGAGTGGAAACTTTCCAGTTAGCATTTTTCAGCTGCCAAACTTGGAAGTCCTTTCTTTTGTTGACAATGTCAACCTGTCTGGGTTTTTTCCCAAACCGCATTGGGGTTCTCCATTAAAATCCTTATACCTTTCCAAGACCAACTTCTCCGGAGAAATACCCACTTCAATTGGAAATCTTAGTCTCTTGAATAAGTTAACAGCCTGGGATTGCTATTTCTCGGGATCGCTTCCCTCTTCAATGGGTAATCTTTCTCATCTCACTGCATTGAAACTTTACAGAAATAACTTGCAAGGTCAAATCCCTATTTCCTTTGCTAATCTTACCCAGTTATCGGTGCTATGGCTATCTTACAATAACTTGCAAGGTCAAATCCCTGTTTCCTTTGCTAATCTTACCCAGCTATCGAAGCTATGGCTCTCTGACAATAACTTGCAAGGTCAAATCCCTGTTTCCTTTGCTAATCTTACCCAGCTATCGAAGCTATGGCTCTCTGACAATAACTTGAGCGGTGATTCCTTGGAGTGGGTGGTCAACTTGACAAAACTCACCTCCTTGAGCATTTCAGGTAATAGTTTCTTTTTGGTTATATTAAGCGCAATTGTGACGTCACATGATCTATGCACTAGCCCACTCAGTGGAAGTCCTCGTCTCTGGTTTTTCCCGTGGCCGTTGCGGCAAGGGTTTTGGTGGTGGTTCGGGAGTGAGCGAGCAGCGGTAGAGCTCGAAAGATCGATGCAAAGTGGAGGAGAGGGAGAGAGACTTTCCAATTTTTGACGGTGGGCCCCCCAGTGCCTATTTGTTTGAGTGGGCTAGCGCATATAATGACTTGGACCTAATATTTTCAGGCGAGAAGATTATTTAGTCAAAGAGAAAAATAAAATTGAAATTGATGGTGTGACTAACGCTCCTTTGTCTTGTGTCTTTTTTTCTTTCTGTTTGGTAGGTAATCGGTTAATTGGTGGATTTCCATCTTCATTTGAGAACTTGAAGCAGTTGACTTATCTTGACCTTTCTTACAACGACTTGCACGGTGATATTTTGGGCGCATTGCGGAATCTAAAGGATCTCCAAGTGCTTTATCTGGAGTCGCTTAATCTCAATGGCGTTCTCGATGTGAATGATCTATTTACACTCAAGAACTTGAGATATTTAATTCTGTCCAACAATAACATATCTTTCATCAAGTCATTCACCAACGCCACGACATCGAAGCTTATCTACTTAAAGCTGGATTCATGCAACTTGACCGAGTTTCCACAGTTTATAGGCTACTTGTGCGAATTGAAGGAGGTATTCCTACAACACAACAGAATTCAAGGGACCATTCCTAGATGGATGTGGAACAACAACAAAGAATCTCTCGAGAATATACGTCTTTCTCACAATCTTTTAACCGGCTTCGAAAATAACCAGACCAATCTTCCTTTGCCGAACTTGAACTATCTTGACATTAGTTCTAACTTGCTAAAAACAACCCTCCTTGTCCCACCTCCCTCGGTCATGGTATACAACATCTCCAACAATTTCCTATTTGGGGAAGTTCCAACATCCATATGTGAAGTGAGCTCTCTTACCGTGCTCGATTTGTCCAACAATGCTCTGGATGGCACACTTCCTCCTTGTTTGGGAAGTATTCATCCTTTGATTTTATTGAACCTCGCAAGAAATAAATTTGATGGCATGATTCCTCACGTTTACTTAGATGGTTGTGCATTGAGGATGATTGACCTCAGAGAAAACCGACTAAGTGGGAATGTTCCAAGATCTTTAGGAAATTGTGTAATGCTAGAGTATTTGAATCTTGGTGACAACCAAATTAATGATACGTTCCCATTTTGGCTATCGGAATTGACCGACCTAAAAGTAATTGGCTTGCGGTCCAATAATTTCCATGGTCCTATCGAATCTAATCTAAGCCAGCTCAACTTCACCAGTTTACACATCCTGGACATTTCCAACAACAGCTTCAATGGCCAATTTCCTTCCAACTTGTTGAAGAGTTGCCATGCCATGAAAGTCATTGTTGGTCAAGATAAGTTGGCATATTTGGATATTTCTGAATGGCTTCATCGGACTAATGTTTCATTCTCCATAAGTATGACTTATGCGATGAAATTGATGAATAAGGGCACGAAAAGGGAATATGCAAAGATTCCGGATGTCCTTGTGGCAATTGACCTCTCCAACAACAAGTTTGAAGGGTTCATTCTTGAACTCATTGGAGATCTGAAATCACTTCGCATGCTCAACCTTTCAAACAATCTCCTCAATGGTAGCATCCCTCCTTCCTTGGCCAACTTGACAGTGCTCGAAGCACTGGATCTTTCTCGGAACAATCTTGTGGGAGAGATTCCTCAACAACTAGCCCGCCTCACATTTCTTTCGGTTTTCAATGTCTCTCAAAATTGTCTATTAGGACCAATACCACGTGGAACGCAATTTGATACGTTCAGGAGCAGTTCATTTGCGATGAATGATGGCTTGTGTGGAAGTCCCTTGCCAAATAAATGCACAAATGGTGAGAACGCTCCACCACCACCATCATATTTCGAAGTGGATAATGAAGAAGAGTGTCTATTCGACTTGGATTGGAGAATCGTGCTAGCTGGCGTTGGAGTCGGGTTTTTGGTCGGTATTGTGCTAGAGAACTTGATCATTGACGAGAAGAGTACGTGGTTCTTGCATTACTCCAAGAAAGTGGCAAAAGGATGGAAAAAGGTGAGGAAAGCTCTAGCATACAAGAAAATATGCAGCTAGATACTAAATGTTCTGTCTTTAAGTAGCTTGTCGAGAAAAGTTATACATGCATGTCTGAAGATTCTGGTCTACATTTATTTGCTATAGTAATATGGAGATGCTGTTTTCTTGCTCATGAAAGTTATAATTCTTCTAAAGATTATAACATATGTCTGTCCATATATGCATCAGCAATGGATGAATGCTCTGTTGCAATATCACTAACCAAATGACTCTTAAGAATATAGAGACGTAATTCAAATGAATAGATACTATTGAAAAGCCAATTAATATACATGGTGGACGACGTTGTAAAAAAATTTCGTTGTCCATGGAAACCAAGGAGATTGGAGTAAAGGTTCTCAGGGTTCACCGGTAGAAAGGGCCTTGTTTTTGTTCATTTGAATGTATATTCGGTCGAAATTTCGTAATAGAGCATTAGCGATCCGTGTCATGTCAAGATATTCGTGTTGGTTATTTACGTCATTTTATGTCGGTAGACAAGTGTTACGATGTGATTGATTACAAATTGTTTCTTATTTAAAATGAACGAAAACATATCAATTTTGAGTGTAATCGTATCAAGTTTGTGCTTTTCTTGGAAATTTTGTATTTGTGTATGAGTCACCAAGGTATTGCCACTTCCCATGCTCTTCCAAACACTAGCTTGCAATTTAAGTGAGTTACCAAGAGCTTTTGCAACTAATTTTTTAAAAACTAATACGGTACCCCACATGAAAGATATTAAGCTTGAGGAGCTTATCATTTAAAAACTGATTTGGTTTTATGAGTATAAATGTAAACACGAAATCTAAAAAATCAACGATTTTAACAGAACTTTCTTGAATTGAACATAAAAATCCAATTTATAGGATCTAAATGAGCAGAGGCTGGGGAAGTCCTTGTCTCCATGCTTGTCCCACCCTTGCAAAGTGTGGGGCAAGGTTGGTTATTAGAACAAAGAGAAAAAGGATTATGTTTCTACCGGTTTATTTGATAGGGTTAATACCCTGAAAAATCTCAAACTGGTATACGTCTGACAAATTTATCTCAAACTAATTTTTTAACCATGAAAAACCTCAAACTGGTACAACTGTGACAAATTTATTATAGCTGACCATAAAAAAAAAAATCCCAAATTTGTATATTTATGATAAATTTACCCCAAACTAATTTATTTGACCACAAAAAACTTTAAACTTATACATTTGTGACAAATATACCCTCCATTAAATTAGATTAATAATGCAAAAAATCACAAAAATTGTATAATTGTGACAAATGAAGAGTAAAATCCCAAATTGGTACACTAGTCAACTGTCATGTATCATTTAACTCAGTAATTCGACAGTAAAATTTAACAAAAACTAATAGAGAGTAAATTTGTTATAATTGTACCAGTTTGGGGTAAATTTGTCAAAGGTGTATCAGTTTGGGGTTTTTTTAGGATATTAACCCTATTTAATAAGAAATGACGAAAAATATGGCAAAAAGGAGAGATAAGTTTGTAATTTATTAAAGTTCGTACTAAATTAATGACAATAGTGATAGGTTGAAACTGACTCACAAACTTGTATTTAGAAGTACGATCTTTGTGTTTAGTTTTTTTTTTTTAAATATAACTATTATTTAATACTGATCGGTCTGAATATTTAAAAAGCTACACATATGAAATCCTAACTTTCTTTCAAATCATTGGAAATGTTTTTTTTTTTTTTCTGTAGAATTTTGTGATGTTGGAATATGTTTTTACTTAATCATCCTTTATAGAATTATGAGAAAAAATCCATACGACTCTAATATGTCATGGTGATATAGAGTAATCTATTATACAAATGAATTGGAAAATTCAAATGCAACATGTCAAGTTGGTGTCATAAAAGGTTTGACGATTTCATGAAAAAATATTATGCCGTTTCATGTTATAAAGTAACGAAGGGCATGTCAGAGAACAAAAAATTAATGAAAATTGTAAAGTAATGGGCTACTCCATCCACGCGAAATTTGGCTAGTAAGCGTTGGCTCCACGTTGTACTAGGGAAAAAAGAAAGTAAAGGAAAAAATAATTGATTTGAAAACTTGCCTGGAATTCCAAGATGAGTGGTGCGAATCTACTATCTCTTCGAGGGAAAATTCGACTTTTCGTCTCTTAATCTATGTGCTTTTTTCGGGTTAAAGTCCTGAACTTTCAATTAATCTAATCAAGTACAGCCCCTGCCACCAATTCTAATAAATTTGAGCTAACGTGCCTGTTGAACCTTTCAAGAACACGAAGTGGGAAAATAAAACTTGCTCTTGGGGACGAGTTAGTGCCAAAATGCCTTTCCTCAACAAATATTTAGGTTGAGGGTAATAATTCAGTCTACATGAAACTTATATGAAGTGCCAAAATGCACGTCTTTATTTTCCACCATCAAAAGACACAAAGGTTCATGGAACCAATTGAAAGAACTAATAGAAAGTTTTGTCTAGGAAGCTTTATCGCCTCCTTTTCAAGGGGGAAAAGAGAGAAACAAGAAAGAAGAAAGGTTGACTAGAAACCCCGCGTGCAATTATGAATCAATGAAGTAAAGGATAGTATGAGAAATAAACTCAATGAAATTAACTGAGCAATTAAATTAAATCAATTGATTAAAGAGAATCCGATGGCCGAACGATGAACTTTGGCTACCGAGACTTCAAGGAAAAGATGAAGATGAGTGTTGCAAGTTGAGGGAGGCCAATGCACGCTAGTGCAAATTAGCCAAAACCGGATACAGTTGATTTAACACTATCCAACTCCAATATAAATTTTGACAAGACCACAATCATTTAGTTTAATTTGACCAAATTAGTTAGCATATAGTATCAAACTCAAAGATGAAATTCCCTAATTGACCCAATTACGCTTGACCTATTCTAGACTAGCATTCAATTTGATCAATGGAGGTTCAATTTGCAATCTTCTACATTATTCAAACTAGTAAGTACTCCACTTGCTCCTCATTTTAGATTTTTGGCTAATTTATGTCCACAAAAAGATGAGGATATATAATATGTCACATATTCCATACTCCAATGTACTTGGTAGTTTTATATATGATGTGGTTTGTACTCGACTTGACATTTCACACGTTATCAGTGAGGTAATTAGATATTAAACATGCATAGGCAAAATTTATGGGCAAGCTATGAAGTGGATTTTGACGTAGTTGAAGGGTAATTTTGATTTTAGTTCAGAGTTTGAGAAAACTAGTGACACTCTTACAAGATATGTTGATTTCAATTATACCGGTGGCATTGACAAGAGATCTTTGATTGGGTACATCTTTACTATTAGAGGTTGTGTAGTCCATTGGAAATTTACTTTACAGCATTTGATTGCTTTGTCTACTACAGAGGCAAAGTATATGGCTATTATAGAGGCCATTAAAGATGATATGGTTAAGAGGCTTATTTGGAGAGCACAATGTGGATCATGGTGTGACTGTTTCCGTAGTGATGGTCAGACATCTTGCTAAAGATCAATGGTATCATGAGAGGACATAGCACATTAATGTGTGGTATCACTTTATTCAAGACATTCTTATTGACGGCTATATCAAGGTATTAAAGATTGGTACTATTGGAATATAATATGCAGAAACGACAGGATCTTGCAATTTACGTCAACGGGAAAGCGCTAGAGAAATAAACGAGAAAAATAAAGACACCAAAAATTTACATGGTTCGGTCCGAGTATCGGTACCTACGTCCACGGGGAGAGCCAACAGTAAATAATCCACTATAATCGGAGAATCAAAGTTTACAATCACTCATACGCTCAAGTGTTTCCCACACCTAGATTTAACTCCAAACCCAAAGTGTTTATAAATAAACAACTCACTTGGATATAAACTCACGACACAAAATTATCACGTGTTCAAGTCGTACACGTAAAGAAAAGATCTCCAACGTCTTTTCTTTCTTTCATGCAGCTCCTCTCTCGACGTGGATGTGCGGCTTCTTGCGGCTTTCTTCTACATAGGGCTTCGGCTTTTCTTTCATAGGTTTTTTAGCCGCTTCATGCAAGCCCTAAAGGGGGAATTCGTTTTTGTCATATATATATATATATATATATATATATATATATATGTGTGTGTGCGCCCAGAGTCAAACTTTGACTCTGGTGCCCCACCGTTACTTTCCTACTTCAATGGCTAAGGAACGTGGGACACTGCAAAGCTTCTCTCGTAGCTTTGTGTGTGTGCCCATGGGCCCCACGTGAATAACCACTTTCGGATTCTGAAGCAGATAAAGGAAGAGAAAAACCTTTGCTCCCTTTTTTATTTATATATTCTATTATTTCCTCTTTTGTAATCCTCCATGTAGTCCCACAATCAAATAATAAAAATTTTATCCAAGCAAATCGCGTTTTTTGCAAACGCTCAAACTCAAGACATAATTTAACAATTCTCCACATTGGCTCGATGTTTGAAACCAAGTTATAGTGCTCATCATCTATGCTGCTCTCCCAACGCCCCGACGAGCGCTCACTCTCCACAGACACCAATAGAGCTCAAACAGAGCTTGAGCTTCGCCAAAGGAACGGACTTAGTCATCATGTATGCCGAGTTATCTACTGTAGCAATCTTTTTAATAATAACATTACCCTTAGTTAAGACATCTTGGATGAAGTGGTACCTGATGTTGATATGCTTCGTTCGCTCGTGATAAACTTAATTATACACCAAATATATCGCACCTTGGTTATCACAGTGTATATCCACACCTTTTTTTCTAACCCAAAGTCCGAGAGCAAACTTTGTAACCATATCGCCTCCTTCACTACAAAGGTTAGCACCATATACTCTGCCTCAATCAAAGACAATGTAATGTGATCTTGTAAGGACGCTTTCCAACTAATTGCACCACCTGCTAGTGTAAATACGTATCCTGCTAAAGACCTGCAATCATCCAAGTTACCGGCGTGATTCGAATCCACAAAACCAATGGTCTCACTGCCATTGCTGTCCCTTCAGTACACTATACTTACGTTTGTTGTCCCCTTCAAATATCTTAGGATCCACTTCACAGCTTCCCAATGATTTTTACCAGGACGCTTCATATAGCGACTAACCACGCTCACAACTTGTGAAATATCAAGCCTAGTGCACACCATAGCATACATAATACTACCCACGGCACTAAAATAAGGAACACAGGACATATACTTATCCTCCTTTTCAATCTATGGTGATAATTTATCTAAAAGTTTAAAGTGCTTCGCTAAAGGTGTACCTACATATTTTGCCGACTGCATATTAAAACATGCCACAATCTTCTCAATATATTTCTTCTGATATAGACATAAAACTCCTGCAGCCCTATCACACAAAATCTCCATACCCAAAATTTTCTTTGCAACACCTAAATCTTTCAGCTCAAATTTAGCATTTAATTACCTCTTCAGCACATCAATACCAGATATATTCGTAGCTGCTATCAGCATATCATCAACATATAAATGTAGATAAATCAAATAGCCATTCTCCAATCTCTTAAAGTAAACGCAACTATCCATTTGACTTTTTGTGTAGTCTTGACTAGCCATGAAAGCATCAAAACATTTATACCATTACCTAGGAAACTGTTTCAGCCCATACAAAGATTTCTTCAACAAGCAAACATGATCTTTCTGACTCGAAATAGCAAATCCCTCTGGTTGCCTCATGTAAATCTGCTCCTCCAACTCACTGTGAAGAAATGCAGTTTTCACATCTAGCTGCTCTAACTCGAGATCCTACGAAATAACTAAAGCAAGTAAAACATGAATAAAAGTATGTCTTATCACAAGAGAGAACACCTCATTGTAATCAATGCCCTCACGCTGTGTATACCCCTTCACCACAAGTCTCGACTTATACCTTGCTGCCTCGATACGAGGAATGCCCTCTTTCCATTTAAAGACTCATTTACTTCTAACAATCTTTTGGCTCTTGGGTACTTTGACCAGCTCCCATGTCTGATTTCGATGGAGTGATTCCATCTCTTCACTCAAAGCCCTTAGCCACCGCAACAACTACGAACTAGCCATCGCCTCAGAGTAAGACGAAGGCTCATCTGTCTCCACCTCGTCACCTACAGTCAATGCATAAACAATATCTGTATAACCATTACGTACAGGTGATTTAATTTGTCTTCTCTATCTATCTACGACTATAGTGTGTTGTGGCTTTACTAGTTGTTCACTATCACCGACTTCAGAAACTGTGGCTCCATCTGCAGTCTCAACTTCTGTTACCTTCGAGGTCTCCGGAGTCTCTACCTGAAACTCCACCTTACTAATGACACCATGATTTGTCTTTTCTACTGGTTGTGTCTTAGAACTCCTCTGTTGAAGCATTGCAGTTTCGTCAAATATCACATCTCTGCTGATTAGAAAACTGGGTGAACTGGGATCAGTGTACCACAGCCGGTAGCCTTTCACCCCATGTGCATAACCCACAAATATGTATTTCTTTGCCCTCGGCTCAAGCTTACCATCACTCGTATGAGCATACGTAGGACATTCGAATATACGTAATCCGGAGTAATCAGCAGGTTTCCCCGACCATACTTCCTCAGGAGTCTTCCACTTGATAGCAGATGATGGAGATCGATTAACCAAGTAACATGCCATGTTTACTGCTTCAGCCCAAAATTCCTTGCCAAGTCCTGCATGCGAAAGCATGCATCGAGCTTGCTCAAGCAAAGTTCTGTTCTTTCGTTCTACCACGCCATTCTGCTGTAGTGTCCCAAATACTGTGTGGTGTCTCACAATACATTCTTTCTCGCAGAATTCGGTAAAATATTTACCACAGAACTCCATGCCATCATCGGTTCTCAAGCACTTGATTTGTTTATCTGACTGCTTCTTAATCAATGCCTTAAATTTCTTGAGCTGATCAAACACTTCATATTTGTGCTTTAGAAAGTATACCCATACCTTCCTCGAATAGTTGTCGATAAAAGTCAACATATATCGGGCACCTCCTTCTGAAGGAGCTGAAGACGAGCCCTAGACGTCTGAATGAATATATTCAACTAGTCATTTAGTTGAATAAATAGTTGTAGAAAACTTAACTCAGTGCTGATTCCCAAAGATGCAGTGCTCACATAAGTCCAGCTTCCTTATCTTTTGACCCTTCAACAACCTCCTTTCACTCAGTATCGTCATACCTGCCTCGCTCATGTGCCCTAAACGCATATGTCATAATTGAATCAAGTAGAGTCTGACTCACCTGATGAAACTGCAGTAATTCCAGTCACGGTCTCTTCCAGTAGATGATAGAGAGTATTCACTTTCTTCCCCTTCATCACTGTCATAACACCTCGAGAAATCTTCAATACTCCACCTTCAGCGGTGTACCTACACCCAATGTCATCAAGTGTCCCTAGAGAAAT
The DNA here is from genome assembly GCA_014182715.1 of Eucalyptus cloeziana. Lineage (NCBI taxonomy): Eukaryota > Viridiplantae > Streptophyta > Magnoliopsida > Myrtales > Myrtaceae > Eucalyptus > Eucalyptus cloeziana. The sequence goes on from CM024638.1 coordinate 21,945,557, forward strand.
AAAGTTCTTCTTGAACTTCGGTACATGCCTCACATCTGTCAATGTGCGCACCACCCCATCGTGCATCCGAATTCGAATTGTCTCTATCTCCACAGCCTTACAGACTGCATTATTCCCCAAAAGAACTCTACCACCATCTGCAGTCTAGTAAGTAGTAAACCAGTTCTTATGAGGCATCATATGATAAGAACACCCCAAATCCAGCACCCATTCATCTCCTGACGAAGCAGTAGTCACACTACTTGTGGCATTCATCCTATCAGTTTTATTCCTTCGCTTTAGACAATCTCTCCCGATGTGCCCCTCCTCGTGACACTCAAAGCACTTCACACGTCCCATGGACTTTCTAGGGCATGATTTTGATCTGCTTTTACCTCTGCTGCTACTAAGCTCTCGATGTTGTTCTTTACCTCGAATCGTCAGTGCTTGCGCTACTCCTTGCGCCAGACCGTCATCTCGCAACTTTCTTTGCCACTCCTTAGAGAATAAGGCAGACTTTACCTCTTCTGAGGTAATTGTAGTATGCCCCTGCAACGGTGAATCAATAAAGTGCTCCCATGACTCTGGTAAAGAGGCTAACAATATCATGCCCTGTTCTTCATCATCAAGTATCTTACCGACGTTCTTCAAATCCATCATGAGTTTATTAAATTCATCTAAGTGGGTTCTGGTAGACGTACCTTCAGTATATCTAAATTGAAACATCTTCTCCAACATGTACAAGTGATTGTTCAAAACTTTCTTCACATAGAGTGCATTAATTTTTGCCTATAATGTTGCGGCATCTTTCTCCTCAGCAACCTCTATTAAAATCTCATCCGACAAATTTAACAAGATTGTGCTCTTTGCTCTTTCCATTAGCTCTACCCTCTCAGAGGCTTTCATTATAATTGGCAACTCATCTTCACCATCCAGTGCTTTGGCCAAACCTTGAGTTGTCAATAAAGCCCGCATCTTGATGCTCCATAACACAAAGTTGTTGCTCCTGTTAAACTTCTCAATTTCATATTTCCTCTCAGACATAATTGCGATAACAGAATTTATAGATAATAATCAGACAAGTAAAAGCTCCAAATCACAATTAAGAAATCCGATACCAATTATTGGAATATAATACGCCGAAACGATAGAATCTTGCAATTTACGTTAACACGAAATCGTTAGAGAAATAAACGAGAAAAATAAGGACACCAAAAATTTATGTGGTTCAGTCTGAGTATCGATACCTACGTCCATGAGGAGAGCCAGCAGCAAATAATCCAATATAATCGGAGAATCAGAGTTTATAATCACTCATACGCTCAAGTATTTCCCACACCTAGATTTAACCCCGAACCCAAAGTGTTTATAAATAAAAAAAAAAAGTCACTTGAATATAAACTCACTGCACAAAATTACCATGCATTCAAGTTGTATGCGTAAAGAAAAGATCTCTAGCGTCTTTTCTTTCTTTCATGCAGCTTCTCTCTCGGCGTGGACATGCGGCTTCTCGCGGCTTTCTTCTACGTAGGGCTTCGGCTGTTTTTTTTCTTCCGTAGGTTTTTCAGCCGCTCCATGCAAGCCCCAAAGAGGGAATTTGTTTCTGCTCATGTATATATGTGTGCCTAGAGTCAAACTTTGACTCTGGCTCCGCCGTTACTTTCCTACTTCAATGGCTAAGGAACGTGGGACACCGCAAAGCTTATTTCGTAGCTTTGTGTGTGTGCCCATGGGCCCCACGTGAATATCCACTTTCAAATTCTACAATAGATAAAGGAAGAGAAAAACCTTTGCTCCCTTTTTTTTTCTTTATTCTATTATTTCCTCTTTTGTAATCCTCCAAGCAATCCCACAATCAAATAATAAAAATTTTATCCAAGCGAATCGCATTTTTTGCAAACGCTCAAACTCGAGACATAATTTAACAGGTACAAAAAACAATCTAGTTGATATGTTGACGAAGCCCTTGCCTATTGCCAAATTCAATTATTACTTGGAATTTTTTAATGTTTGTTGTACCTGAGTTTTACTCTAGAGAAAGGAGAAGATCGTTCATTGCTTATGTAGAATTTAAGCCAAGGTGGAAATTTATTGAATATGTCTTGAATTATCTATAGGCTTGAGCCAATGTTAGGGTTTGAGAGAAATGTAAATATTTTTTTCCTCGAATTATTAGATTAAGAAATTGAGATAGAAAAAGTCTTAGGTTTTTGAGCCATTTTTTTGTAATTCTTGAAATTTTATAATGGATTTTGCTTTTCCACTTTTTGTAGTTTTTCCCGCAAGGATTTCCATGTAAATTTGCTTGTTCTTTTCTTCTTCTCAACTTTAATTTCGTTGTAATTTTTGTATCAGTCACTACAAATTCTAAATGAGATAATAAAAAAAAAAAAAAAACTAGTAAGAAAACTAAACTAACCATATCATGAAGTGCGAGAGGCACCTTAATGCGTCATGAATTAGTAAACTTTGCACGAGGGAGCAATGTCATAGAAAACTGACATTTATTTATTCTTTGTTTTTCTATATTTAGGTGAAAAATAAAGTCTTAACCTTATGGAAAAAATGCCTAATTGAGTATAAATCCCGCACGTAAAAAATCACAAGACTTTCTTAATTATATGTCTATTGACAAAAGATTAAGGAAAATTTTAAATAAAAGCTTGAAGTGGACCTTGTTCCAAATAATAGTTCAAAGTGCACTTATTTTTTCAAATAAAGATATGAAGTCGATCATATTTCAAATAAGAGCCTGAAGTGGCTATGTTAGTTTCAAAGAAGAACCTTCTTTTCATTCTTTACCTTTTTCTAATTTTTTTTTCCTTTTCTTCTTTTTCCCTTTTTCTGATTGTTTTCTTTCTTCTTCACTAGTGATCGATCTCAAGCGATGGCTAACTATTGGCGATGCTTGGAGAGGGTTGGGCAAGGGATAGCCTCGCTAGATCTAAGCGAGGCAACCCTTGCTCGCAACCAATGAGGGTTGTAGCCCTTGCTTAGTGGCTGGTGAGAGTCATTAGGCCCTCGTTGGAAAGTAAAAAGGAAAAAAATTTAAAATTAACATTGTCTTTAGAGGAAAAATGCCCTTGATTGGCCGAAACATTTAGCTATAGTCAAGCCTTTATTTAAAACAATCATGACCACTTCGGACTCTTATTTGACATAAGATCTACTTCAAACTCTTTGTGAGAAAGTGATAGCATTTTAGATCCTTATTTATAATTTTCCCAAAGATTGAGGCTTCATTTATTTCACGGAAAACGAATGGTTGAGAAAATATTTTTCAAAAAATAATCTCTTATATCGCTTGAAATAATTAGTCAATGAAAAATATTTTCATTATTGATAAAAATTTATATCTAAGTATTTTCGTAAACAATAAAAATATATGTCGTTGATTCATTTTTGTAGTCAGTACGAGTAGTCAGTTTTATGAAAAATATTTTTCAAATTATTCATCTTCCACAAAAGATCCGGCACAAGTGACATCAAGTCGGTTTACAAAAAAAAATAAAATAATAAACGATGTTATTAAAGGGGTCCTTAAAGATTAAATGCAAAAAATGCAGCCTAGCATAAGAATGCAAGACCGTGCAATAAAAATATTCATGATTAGGTGTCAAATTATGTCATTGTCAACATATTTGATCTTTAATTTTCATGAAACGCACAAGAGTTTTTTGGGGAAAAAATTTAGATGTAAACACAAACCAGTCGCCTTAGTGATCATGTGTCTAATCATAGGGCTACCGAAGGATCATCCCTTCACATTCCTACACAACCCGACTTGAGATAAAAAGGTCACTAGTGGCGTGAGTAACCGCATTTTTCATCAAATTATCGTGATGGAAAATGAATCACGTTACGTAAATTTCATATAGGACTCATCATGTTAAATCTTAAGACAAAAGAGCATTAAGCTTCCACATGATTTCTCCTCAAGTCATTCTTTAACTAAATCTTGATTGAAAAAAGTACAATTACTTTGTACTTTTAGTGAAGATTTTCCTGTAATCAAAATCACAAGAAGTTTCATAATTTATGATCCGTAATGCATAATCATGCATGCATCATGTTTGACATTACAAAACTCGAAATATCAAGGGGTGAATTGCGACTGCCCAAATGAAAAAAAAAATAAAACACTTAAAGGAAAAACTAAAATTCCCTAAATCATCATTTAGCAAACAATATAAAAAAGCAACATTTCCGTCGGTTCCGCTCATCGATCACACTTGCGCCTTTCCCGACCCCACGTGATACGCGGAGGAGGGACGGCCCCGCCGCGCGCACGTCGCGAGTCTTGCTCGACCGGTATACAAGCATGGGCAAGGGCTTCCCTCCGACGAGCACGTGAGAAGCGCGTGAGCCGGCCCCGCCAAATTGGAATTTCCCCAATCTCGCGGGCCCCGCAATCCACCCCCCGTAAAGAAAGTTACCTTATCGTTATCTTCCTTTATCCTCGTAAAGAAAGGATTAGGAGGAGCAGGCGGATAACATTTATGGCTTTAACTTCAGCTCCTCCTAATTTCGACGACTACAATAAAGTCTCACCTTGGATCGTCGAAGCCGCAAAAAAGCTCGACTGCATGTTCGATCGAGAAGTATTCCCATGAGATTATATGGTTGAGCCGGCACACATCCATTGAACAATTCCGCAAATGATATTGCCAAATTTGAACCAAATGGAATCCGTTCAACGGATGACCGCCGGTGGCTCACGGGTGAGACTCGACACGGTGAAGAGGTGGTGCTACGACACCAAGGGCTGTTAGATGAGTGGTGCAGGCCGGCGAGGCTCGTGGATAGCAATTCGCGTTGATGCTTCTTAGCACGATGAGACAATTCTTGGTGATGTGCACAAGGTTGTGATTAAAAACTGTTAAGAGCAATTCAGTGGAGACTCCACAAACACCAGGAGTTTTGGACGTGATGAGGGTAGCAACGAACGCTTGAATGACACATCCCAAGATCAGCGGTAGCGGCAACTTTCTTAAGAACCCACTAACGAGTTGATATGCTTTGTGCCACAAGTCACTGAATTCAATGTAGACCACTAAAATGAGAATCTAGAAGCACCAAACATAAATCACCGCATATCAAGTCCGTCCCATGTTCCTGTCGTGCCAAATTTAGAACTGCTATGCTGTGCTCTTGTACTCGGGACAACAAGCTTGCTATCCCAACAAGAAGAGATTTGCAACCCAAGGTCACAGCACCACCTATGATATTATCCTGATGTGGACGGAGATGGCAGACAAACCGTGGGAAGTCTGCTGCGGCGGCGGATGAAAATCGAAGCTCTTCCCACTCTCTCTCTCTCTCTCTAGAGCTGAAAACATGCTGAGTAGCAGAGACCATCATCGCCGTCTTCCGCCTCTCTTTGCGTTGTTGATCTTCTTGTACCTGCTGTCGTCGCAGTCGGCCGTTCGCGCGTCGGTCAGAGAAGGCGAGGGGACGCCTGGCGTGGTTGGGTACGGATACACGGTCGGGTCCGTGGTAGTCGATGTCGGGAACGGCGTTGACCGCCGAGCTCCGCCTCATCAACGCGACCACCGTCCACGGGCCTGACGTCGAGAGCCTCCGCCTTGTTGCCAGGTCTTATTTTAGCAATGTTTTAAGTATATGTGCCAGATTCATTTTCACAATCGACATATATGCGCAAAAAAAAAAAAAATTGTTATATATATATGAATTTGAAATCATTCTATTGTAAATTTTTTTGATAATTGAACAATGAAAAAAAAATATTATTAATAATACACAATAAAAATTCATAGTATAAATATACGTAAAAAAAGGAGAAAAATATTTCCATTTTTCAAATTATCCTAAGAAGGTTGTTGCTGGAAGGAAAATAATCAAATTTCGATATTGAAACATCTGCAAGATTAAATTAAGATGTTAGTTTATCTAACATCTTAATTTTGCAAGATAAATAATTAAGTATATTTTAATGGGTAATTTTTGCTGACGTCATCATGGTTCTCCTTCCAGCTTCGAAGAGAGCGGTCGTCTTCGGGTCCGAATCACAGACGCCGACCGCCGCCGATGGGAAGTCCCCGACGACCTCATCCCTCGCCGACCTGCCTCCCATCCCCGCCGAACCCCGACTCCGCCGCCGCCGCCGTCCCCCTACGGCTCCCACCGCCGCTTCTCCGCCGCCTCCTCCGACCTCGTCTTCGTCCTCCACAACACCACGCCCTTCTCCTTCTCCGTCTCCCGCCGCTCCTCCGGCGACGTCCTCTTCGACTCCTCCACCTCCGACCCCTCCGCCTTCCTCGTCTTCAAGGACCAATACCTCCAGCTCTCCTCCTCCCTCCCTCCCGGCCGCTCCTCCCTCTACGGGATCGGAGAGCACACGAAGCCGTCGCTCCGGCTCCTGCTCAACCAAACCCTTACTCTCTGGAACGCTGACATCCGTAGTGCGAACCTCGATGTCAACCTGTACGGGTCGCATCCGTTTTACATGGACGTCAGGTCGTCCGTTGGCGGTGGCGGCGGAGGAGTTGGGGCGGGCACGAGCCATGGCGTTCTGTTGCTGAACAGCAATGGCATGGACGTGGTGTACACTGGCGATAGGATCACTTACAAGGTGATCGGTGGGGTGTTGGATTTGTATTTCTTCCCTGGGCCATCACCGGAGGCGGTCGTGGAGCAGTACACCGAGCTCATTGGCCGGCCAACCCCGATGCCATACTGGTCATTCGGTATCTGGTTTTGATGAGTTTCTTTCAATTGTTGATGCTTACATTTTGATGAATTTGATTCCACTATTGCTCATTGACTTCTGTAGCTTATTTTGCAATCACTGTGAGATTTCGAGCATGATTATATATTGGGGTAGTATCTAGCATAATGAAGATGGAATTGAAGAGTCTATTGCCATTGACTTGCTTTATGAGTTTCTTTAATTTTCTCACGGAGATGACACTGTCAGACTGTGCATGTTATGCTCAATAGCGAACAAATCTTAAAGGCGTGTTATTATCCTTTGAAAACCACTGTTTCCCGACCCCCAGCTGATCCTACCACAGTGCTCACTGATGTTCAAGAAATGTGGTCGCTTTCCTGGTATATATTGCTAGGCGTAGATCAGTTGTAATGTTTGATTCACGGTAGATGACTTCTTCTGCATGTGTTACTTGACTAGTTTGAAATGTTAGTTCTACTGATCAAGTATCATTGATTTACTTTCAAGGATTTAATCAATGCCGGTGGGGTTACACGAATGTCTCAGACTTAGAGGGCGTGGTAGCTGGTTATGCAAAAGCTAATATTCCACTGGAAGTCATGTGGACCGACATTGATTATATGGATCCAAACAAGGACTTCACTCTAGACCCTATCAATTTTCCGGTGGAAAAGATGAAAGAATTTGTCAGCAGCCTTCACAAGAACGGTCAAAAGTATGTCCTGATACTTGATCCAGGTATGCTGGTGCCGAAATGCTTGTGTTTGAAACTTGGTCTTTCTATTTCTTGCAAATTTCTATCTTAATAATACTTTCCTTTTCTTTTGAATGGGTGATCTTTAATAGGCATTAGTGTGAACGAGACATATGGGACCTACATCAGGGGGATGCAAGCCAACATCTTCATCAAGCGTGAGGGAGTGCCATATTTAGGTGTTGTTTGGCCAGGGCCAGTGTACTTCCCTGACTTCCTTCACCCATCTAGTGAGAGTTATTGGGGTGGGGAGATAAAGAGGTTTCATGATATTCTTCCATTTGATGGCCTATGGATCGACATGAACGAGTTGTCCAACTTCATAGATTCTCCACCTCTTCCTTCCACTCTTGACAATCCTCCCTACAAAATGAACAATGCAGGAGTTTATCGGCCTATCAACAACAAAACTATTCCAGCACCGTCACTTCATTTTGGCAATATTTCAGATTACAATGCTCATAACCTCTATGGACTTTTGGAAGCCAGAGCAACAAAGAAGGCCTTAGTCAATGTTACTGGTAAAAGGCCATTCATTCTCTCGAGATCGACTTTTCTAAGCTCGGTGCACACCGCACACTGGACTGGAGACAATGCCGCCACATGGGATGACTTGGCTTACTCAGTTCCTGCAATTTTAAATTATGGGCTCTTTGGAATTCCAATGGTAGGAGCTGATATATGCGGTTTCTCTGGTGACACAACCGAAGAGCTCTGCAATCAATGGATTCAGGTAAATATCTTTCATGCCTTTTCTTAATTTATATTAACTGAACTACTCGCAAGCCTTTCTTGATTTGTATTTAGACATAGGAGTTGATCAATTTTCTTCTCTTTTTTCTTAGGGGGGCGGGGAATTTTACTCCCTTTGAAAGGCAGAAATAAACTACATAAATTTTCTTTAGGGTGAGGGGAAGTTAGAGTATCTTCTATGCTTGTAATTCATGTTATGTTGAATATGTCAAGTAGCGACTGAATAGAGGTGTAAATCATGTTTTTTTGTCATACACCTTTAAGCACTTAATTTAGAGCTTTTACTGATGCAGCTAGGGGCCTTTTTATCCCTTTGCAAGAGACCACTCTGAAAAGTATACTGTTCGTCAAGAGCTCTATGTCTGGGATTCTGTCTCTACATCTGCCAGGAAGGTGCTCGGGCTTCGTTATCGCTTGCTCCTGTACTTGTACACCTTGATGTATGAGGCATACAGAAAGGGGATACCCATTGCTCGGCCCTTGTTTTTCTCATTCCCTGAGGATACGATGACTTACTATATCAATTTCCAGTTCTTAATTGGTAAGGGTATGATGGTGACTCCTGTGCTACAATCTGGTGCCAATACAGTGGATGCTTATTTTCCAAGTGGAAACTGGTTCGATCTCTTCAATTACTCAAATTCAGTGAGTACAGCTTCAGGAATGAATGTGATGCTTGATGCACCGCCCGATCATCCTCATGTGCATGTAAGGGAAGGTAATATATTAACCATGCAAGGAGAGGCCATGACTACAGAAGCAGCTTGGAGAACGCCATTCGAGCTGTTAGTTGTAGTTGATGGGAATGGGAATAGCTCAAGACAAGTGTTCTTGGATGACGGAGAGGACATTGAAATGGGAGGGGAAGGAAATAAGTGGAGTCTAGTGTGGTTTTATTGTGAGAAAATTGGGAATGATCTTGTTGTCAGATCAGAAGTTAATGGGGAATTCGCTCTGATTGAGAAGTGGGTAATTAATAAGATGACAATTTTAGGATTGAGAAAAGGAACTAGGATGTTGAGACTGAGGAGGCATGAGTCATACAATGATGTAGAAGCAAAATATGGACAGAGAACAGTGAACACAGTGGGAAAATGGAGTGATGGTGGAGAGTTTGCGATTGTTGAAGTCTCAGGATTGTCACTTTTGTTGGGAAAGGATTTCAAGTTGGACGTCATATTGAGCCAATCTTAAAACATCATCAGGAGAAACCAGTCAGTGTGTAATAAAGAACAAAAGCATGTCTTCAATAAGTAGTTCCTTTCCAAAAGGACAAAGCAAACTAGTATCAAACCACTTTGCATTAGTGGTTCTTTCTGTTCCCCATTCGAATGGGAGTGTGCAGCTTCTGAACAGCTTGAGTTCCCTAGATAAAATTTCTTCTTATTTTTTCGAAGAAGAGAATATTTAAAAAAGAAAAAAGAAGAAGAAAAAATTGGGTATTCTTAGAAAAGCATGTGGTAATATTTTTGTGGCAACAAGATTGACTGACTTGACTCCAAAATTATGAGAAATTGTTCAATCGGTCTTAAGACATATTGTACATATGTCAATTTTATCTTAAAATTTTCAATTATATCAATCTAGTCTTAAATCTTTGCATAAAATTCAATTGTGGTCTTTTTGGTCGATTTTCACTGGAAATCTCTAATGTGGCAATGTGCCATGGATCGTCGCACCAGCAATTTCTGCCTAAAATTAATTAGAAGGACTATATTGAAATATCACGCAAAAATTTATGACTAAATTGGTGAAATTGAATATTTTAAAACTGAATTGATATCTGCACAATTAGTTTAGAATTGACTGGGTAATTGTCCTCCAAAAAGTTACGAGAGTGAATAATATACTATTTTTCTCTCTCCTTATTTTCACTATTATCACACCTGGGCGACCAAATGCAATTTAAAATATAGGATAAGTTCTAAGGTTTAGGATATCTTCACTTTACACGAGATATATATATATATATATATATATATATATATATATATATATATATGCACGTGTATTGATCTATTTATAATTTTCTTTTTTCTCTCTAAGGTTTTTCAAGTTCAAATATGAGAAATGGTGGAAGGAATATTTATTATTTGCATTTAACATTTCTTAATGTCTTAAAGTTATGTTAACATTAAATATGAACTTTTTTTTTTATTATGTAATATACTACTGTTTTTTGTTTCAAAGTTGATGACACGAAAGCATGGAAGAAACGAATTGAACAAGATAATTTCTTTGTATTCTACCTTGATGATTTCATTACATTATTTACATATATTTGTAGTGCGATATATGAACAATAAAAGGAAATAATGAAAGATAAAGTGTTAATTGTAATCACAAATTGATTTAATTGTATCTTCGATATCAAGGCATATCTCCAACGGGTGTGTTAATAATTACAATTGTGGGAACTTTTATTTATTTTCCTTAAAAGAAGTGAGAGATCACAATATCCATGAAATTGACAGAATCCAGGTTTTTGTGTAGCTCTAAACACACTTACTTACATGCAAAAAATTTAAATTTAACGAGATTGTCAATCTGATCAAGCACACTTGTAAGTTTGGGAATAATCAACTAATAGTTTATTTTAACCGGGCACTTTGAGAAGATTTCAAATTTAAATGTGAGCAAAGTAATTAAGTTTTCGTTGAAAAATTATATTCTAGCTTTTCACTAAAACAAAGTATGGGAACTAAATTTGTTCAATCCTGTAAGTATAGATAGGGGGTGATAAGTTCTTGACCTAGAGCCGAGAACTAGCCTGAAGCACCGATCTGGCTTGAGTCTGGCACTTCCCGTTCGCCATTCTTGCCTTCCTCCTCCAATATATCCTCCAAGTATCAAAATCGTATATATTTACTACTTTTGTTGACAAGTTCTCAATTATGAGAAATCCTCCAACTTACCCCCAATCAGACACCAGCGAAAGATAACACAGAAAGTGAGAAGCCGACTGGGATAAGAAATTACCTTCTCGTCCCGGAGGTATGAGGGATTGAGGATCAACTTTTTTCTAGCAAAATTGAGATCTTGGCGACGACATGGCGCACAAGGCACTCATGTAGGATCGAGCGAAGATGGTGAAGCAGATGAGGGAGCAGAGTAGTTGAGAGAGGCAGTGCTCTAAATATTAAATATGACCTCCAAAAAATAGGGGCTTCAGCATGACCAGTTTCCATAATGTGACGGGCGGTGCAACCTACTTGCCTAGGTTGGGGCACTCGAACTTGAACAATTCTGCCTCGTCCACTGCCAAGCAAAGTAGGAGTGTCAAGAACTGAACCGAACCGAAAAATTCAATTTTTTCGATTTGGTTTTCATTCAGTTCGGTTAAACAAAATTTCAGTTTTTAATGAGAACCGAACCAATAAACCGATAACATAGAACCATTAACCAAATCGGCAAACCCTATTTCTAATTCTCTCCCGTCTCCTCTCGTCTTGGTTAGCTTGAAGGTTCAACGGCAACGACGACGGCGACTGTGATTGCCACGGCGACAGGGACAGCGACGGCGGCAGGGACGGCAACGTCGACAAGGATGGCGACTGATTGAGGGACGTGCCCGAGCATGTCCTGCTCCCCTCAACGCCCTCCTCCCCGCCATCGACCGCGTCTGGTTCAACCATGATTCTACCTCGAGCTCGTGTGGGGTGAGGGAAGGGGACGTCTCCAGCTCGAGTCGTCATCTGGGTCTGCGTCTTGTCTTCCCTTCTTTGAATGGTTTGATTCTAGGACATAGAGAGAGAGAGATACAAAGAGAGATACAGAGAGAGGGAGGGAGACTCGTGGCGCTGTTTCGAGCTTCTTAGCCTCCAGAGGAGGAGGCTGGTGTTGAGCAAAAGTAAGTATGGAATAAAAACTGTTCGTGCTTCCGAGGTAGATTGGTTTCTCTATTTCTTGTGTCTCGAAAGATGCGTTGTTTCGTGGAGGATGATGGAATCGCTCGATTGGTTTTCTTTTTCCCTTCTCTTCCATTTGCAGCTTGGAGAGGTCATGAATTCGATGACCACTCAGTTTGTGTCCTCTAGAAGTAAGTAAATCATCTCATAAGTCGGTCGTAAGCCCTTGTTACTTTTCGTGAATTAGGAAGTTTTTGTATAGGAGTCATGGGAAAAATTCATGGACTGAGGATCTGTTTAGCTGTCTTTTGTTGGTAGAGATGATAAACTAGTAGTCTTTGATCGCATCTTAGACCGGCGATGGACTAAAATTTGGTAGATATGATGAACTAGCTGTCTTTTGTTGGTGGAGATTCTGAACTAGTAGGCTGGGGATTTGTTGGCATTTATTGGAATTTGTTCTTAATTTTTTTCAACTTTGGGAGATGATCATAGTCTAGTTCCAATTCTTTTATAGGTTGTGATTTTGCCGGGCTTAAGAAGTGGTGATCTGTTGCGCTATCTTAGTGATGTCGAGTTGTTGATCTCTGACAATCAGATAAAGCTACCACCTTTCGAGACAGTTACTGGTTTGAACGGAGTTTGTTCTTTAGTCCTGTTATTTTCCGATTCATGTGAAAACCAATTCTCATTCCTTCATAGCTCAGAGTTTGGTTGATGTATGAACTATCATGGTTCTTTCTATGCAATGTGCATGTTCACTTCGGATCATTGCTGTTGAAAATCTAACGCCAGTGTCCTTCCAAGAAATAGTCCCTCCCTCGTGTCCTCATCCTTTATTCTCCTGTTGCATCTTTGATTTCGCATGCAATTCCTCTCTTGTTTGCTCTTTGCTTGACACCCCTACCAAGTACTCTTCAGAGAAGACGTCGTTCCTGAACCGCACTCTTGATCCTTCTTCTTTGCCTTCTGTTTGTCATATTTTGTATGTTTTCTAGTTGAGTGAAATTGAATTAGCAGAACATCTTCTTGCATGGGATACAATTTGGTTTGAGGTGACACAGATGTAGGCGAATTTATTGTGCCAATTCCACATGTTAAGCAAGTAAAGGTGAGATGATCTGGTCGAATTGGCTTGTTCCTTTTGAAATTTTAAGCATGATGAAGTTGAAAAAACACATTCCTGGTTACAGGTTTCAAATGCTGGGGCAAGACTCATAATTGCTTCTGATGGTATTTGGGATGCTTTATTTTCTGATGTTGCTGCCAAGTCTTGTCGAGGTTTACGAGCAGAACTAGCTGCAAAGTTAGTGGTTAAGGTAATTCCCCATGCGATCTCTAAAATATGTGGAATGTTTATGACTTTTCTCCACGTTTGTTATCAAGCTTGTTCTACTGTTCAAGAGGCAATACAACCAGCGAAATTGTTATCGGTGGAAAGGCTGAAATGAGAAGGGCTTTAAGGTACATATGAGCATACTTGAATTGAGAATTATAAATGTAGAGCGCTCTTTCATCAACTATTTTTTTCAATCTCTTCTGCTTATATAAGGTTATTTGTCCTACATTTTTCTGTAGTTCTTATTTGTTTTGGTATGTTACTTCTCAAACATGGTTGCTCAATGTCTTATATTTATTCTCATGGCTTTTTTTAATCTAATTTATTGATGATTTTAGACAACTTTTCAAATTTGTGAATCTAAAAAAGGTTTCTTTCAACTCAGGATAAGCCATTTGTAGATCTCTCTGTCAAGGTAGTAACATTTTTTGCAAAGCCAAATATACAATGAGCGATTCTTTAATTAGTGAATCGAGCGGTACAAATAGAAGGAGGTTGAGATCTATTGCATAGGAACACTTTAAAAGGATAGAAAATAGTCAAAATAAAGTCGAATGTCTATATTGTGAGGCTATTATTGGTTGTTCTAGTACTCAAGGGACTAGTGGGATGCATAATCATTTAGGTAGATGTAAAAATTATCCATATGCGAACGTGGAGAAAAGGTAAAAAAGTGCCTCAAATGAATTTGCTGGGGTTGGTAGTCCTATTTCAGCTGGTCCTTGGAAATTCGATCAAGATGTTAGTCGAAAATATCTAGCGGCAATGTTTATTATAGGTAAACTACCTTTCAAGTTTGTGGAACTTGAGGCATTTCGAAAATTCGTGAGTAGAATCCAACCAAAGTTTTTCATCACTTCAAGAAACACATTAAGGGAGAACTATTATAAGTTATACTTAGAGAAAAGAAGCAAATTGAAAAAATATTTTTCCGATATTTCTCCAAAGGTTTGTCTTACGACTGACACGTGGACTTCATATCAAAATCTAAGGGTGTGTTTGTTTCTGTTTATGAACAAAAATTCTATTTGTTTGTTCCCGGGAACAAAAAAAGAACAGAAACGCGTTTGTTTGTATTTTTGTTCCAATTTTTTTTTTCTCGGGAACAAAATTGAAACAATTTGGAACAATTTTTAAGAACAAAGTTTCTCTCATTTCTTTTTCTTTTTTTTCTTTTCTTCCTTTTTCTTTGGCCGGTCACCAGCCTCGGCCATGGCCTGTGACATTCCAAAACTTTAGGTGACCCTCAGATAGGTGACAGTCACCGAACTATGACTTTGTTTTTTTTTTTTTTTAATTTACATGTGTCAATTTGTAATTTGTTCTTTTAGATTAATATGTTTCAATTATATCCTTTTAAAACAAAAGGATGGGATTCAATTTTTGCCTATGAATTATATATATATATATATATATATGTACATATATGTACATATATATGTACATATGTGTGTGTGTGTGTGTATACTTGTATATGTATATTAAGCAATTTAAATTTGTTATTAAATCAAATTGAATAGAGATTAAATACTAACAAAAAAAAAAAAGGATTAGGGCCCCATTTTCTTGGACTCTTCTTGGGCCCAAGCAAGCCCAAGAACACCCCAAGGGTGTCGCACGAACCAAAAGGGGAGGGGGGAGAGCATGCCTTTCAACCAAACCACTTGTCCTTGATTGTACCTCCACTTGTCCTTCCCCTTTGACCACTTGTCCTTTATTTATTTTCCTACATGCAAAATGGAGATAATAAAATAATCAAAGAACAAAACAAAGGGGGAGGGGGCTTCGCACGGAGAGGAGGAGAGACCGAGAGAGAGAGAGTTTGAGAGGAAACCAAACCAGAGAGAGAGGGAGTCGTGCGGGCAGCAAGGGAAGGAAGGGCCGCCTCTCGCCGTGTCCGTGCAGCCACCATCGACGCCACCGGACCCCGTCACTGACCGGCCAAGCCGTGACCGCCGGACGTCCAATTTTCAAACAACTTTTGTGTGAGAGAGTTCAAGACAAGCATTTGTTCTTCAATCTATGTTGTTGCAAGTTGTTTTGCCTAGAAAAGAAGTGAGATAGTTGAGGAACATGGAGTACTTGAGCTGCATGTGGAGTCTTTGGTATATAGGAGGGTGTTAGATCAAGAAAACTAGTTGTAGATGAGGCACATGTGCTGGATTTCGAATTTCATGAAGTGTGAGTGCTGGATTTTTGAACTTGCAAGTGAAACCAAATGAATTTGAGATTCTGACCATGAGGAATTTTAGTGATAATCATGTTGTGGAAGGGTGTTTTGTGTGTATGGACAAAGAGTATAATGATCGGAGGTCGAAATCTAATGTATAGGAGGAGTTTTGTGAACTCGTGAACTGTTTTTATGAAAAACAGTGTGACCTCCGGCAACATTTTAATTTTTCTGTAATTATTTGGCCACAATTTGGTTTCAAGCCCCTGGATGAAAGTTTTAGAGCACATCTTCACGAATAACATATCCAAAATTCAGAGAAAAAGAACAAAGTATGACCATCGAAATAATTTTCCTATGAAAATATGAAATCTGGAATTTTACAGAATGTTGGGTAGGAAGAAAATCGAAGTTTTACCCTCGGTACATACGGAATCTAACCTAGTGGCCTTCTTGAGATTTGTTCCTTTAAGTCTTATTGATAACGTGTCAAAATTTTGTAATTTTCTAAGCCCGTTTAGTAATTAATTCAGAATTGTTGCTAAAACTGCGCAATTGTAGAAATTAAGTTACTGTTTCGAGATTTCTCTAAAATTGTCCTATATGAAGTATAGTTCTCGAATTGCCATGTGACTTGATGAAGCTGATGGTGGGAGATTTGTGACTTGATGATGCTGATGGTGGGATATTGTGATTGATAAAAAGTTTGTGAGATATCTTGTTTGGCATATGATGATGCATTTGTGAATTAAAATGTGAATTGTTATCCATTGAACCCTCGGGTTAATGATGCCCCGGGAGTTGGGAAGTCCAAAGGATCAAGAGAGTCGATGCCTTGTGGTTGCCCAGTGGCCCTAAGAGGCTGAATGCTGGAAGTATGCCTCGAGAGTTTCGGGATGCCCGGTTGTATGCTTGTCGGTACGTAAACCCGGATGGCCGAGCAACCATTTTCATGGTGAGCTTTGGAGATTTATCCTCGTGATGCCAGGTGGGGTACGAGATGCTTGGAGGCGCGATATGCTCCGGATGCCCGATGGCCTTGGTGGCTAAATGCCGGAGGTTTTCACGATGCTAGGGTGGATGCGAATACCTAGAGGGACGCAAACACCGATCCTCTAGGGAATGAAATTTTTTCAAAGGCCAAATAAATGATATGTGATTTGGTTATGTGGCGCATGATTTTTATGATATTGCAATTGTCTGATGTTGAAAATTTCCATATCATTAATGCATATTACCCCTTGATTTTTGCCTTGTTATCTAATACAAAATTAAATGCTGATTGTATGCTTGATATAGCTTGTTGAATCTTTTGCTGCTGAGTGGTTGTACTCACCCCGTTTGGGGACTAGCATTTCAGATTAAGATGTCTTTGTTACCCGTCTCTCGTGGCACCTTCTATGGCGTGCTAGTCAACGTCTAGTGCTCATGTTCCGAGCACATCTGTGTTGGGGTGCGGGGGCTGGTGTTCGTCCACGTCTGTGTGCTCGTTATGTATGATGTGGACCTACCTGGAGGCCCTGTGGTGCAGGAGTTCCTGTCAGTGCACACTCACCACGATGGGATCATGATAGGGATACTGTCGCCGCCGCCAGCCGATGGATTGGGCTGGGTGTGATCGAACCCCGGGCGATGGGTAGCTAGTGAAGCTTTTTTTGACTGCCGACACTAACTAATGGGTTTAAGCTGATAAACGTGTATGGAGTTGGACGCTTTTGCTTATAGCCGAGTTTTAGATAGCATTGGCCTTTTGTAGTTCCAACTCATATTGCCCATCAAATTATATACATAAAAGTGCTCGGTTTATCTTATAAAAATATTTAGTATGTGTGCATCATTTTGATATGAATGGATTGGGGAGGTGTGAAGTCGCTTTTGCTCTACTTTCTATTTTGCGCCGGGACCGTAAAAAGTAAATAACAATCTCTTAGGACTTATAGCCCTTCAAGATAAGGATCAAAGTGGAGAGCGCATTGTGACGACCCTATAGGTTTGGGGTGCCACATGGCTAGCGACCGGCCGTCGAGGGCTGGCGACCTTGCCGGAGCGTCGTCAGCCCCCGACGAGGCCAAGCTCACCTAGATCCGACGCCGCCGAGCTCACCCAGCCACCGGCGAGGCTCGGCCTCACCAGGCCATCGCTAGGTCGGCGTCGCCTAGCGGTGGCTCGATGAGGCCGAGCCTCACCAGTGGCTGGGCGAGCTTGGGCTCGCCTAGCCAAGGCGAGGCCAAGCCTCATCAACGCCGACGAGCCTTGCCGTGGCTGGGCGAGGCTGCCAGCCCTCGTCGGCTAGTCATCAGCCATGGCCGAGGCCAGCGACCGGCCACAAGGAAGAAAAAAAGAAAAAGAAAGAGAAAGAAAAATAATGAAAAATAAAATAAAAATATTAAAAAGTTAAAAGAAACAAAAAAAAAAAGACACAAATTTACCAAACATGTTTCTGTTTTTTTTTTTTTTTTTTTCTAAGAACAATTTTACCAAACGCGTTCTTCTGGTCAAAAATTGTTCTCCGGAATAGAAATATTTTTTCTATTTCTGTTCCCTGGAATAATTTTTGAACAGAAACACAAACAAACACACCCTAAGTTACATGTGTCTTACTGCTTACTTTGTAGACGCTGATTGGAAGTTGCAAAAGAAAATTTTGAATTTTGTCAAATCCCAGAACATTCGACTAAGATTATAGGAAAAGAGGTTGAGAAATGCTTAACTAGTTGGAGATCAAAGGCATTTTTTCTATCACTATTGATAATGCTAGCTCCAATGACTCGGGAGTTCAATACTTGAAGAAAAGACTTAACTCTTGGAATGCTCTGATATTATCAGGTGAGTTACTCCATGTGAGATATTATGCTCATATTTTCAATTTGATTGTGAGAGAATGTTTGAAAGATATAGAAGATTCCATTGTTAGAATATGCTCAGCTGTACGTTATGTGAAATCTTCTCCTTTGAGATTGCAACGGTTTAAGGAGTGCATTCTGCTGGAAAATATTGATTTCAATAATCATGTATGTTCGGATGTGGAGACTCGGTGGAATTCAACATACCTAATGTTGGAAGTGGCCTTGAAGTTTTGAAATGCTTTTATCTCATTAGATATTTAGGATAGAAGATTTGTTGAAGAGCTTTCCAAAGTGAGGGTTGCCTACTGATGATGATTGGGATTATGCCCGTCGATTTCTTCCTTTCTTGAAGTTGTTCTATGATGCGACTTTAAAAGTATCTGGCTCTTCTTACATCACTTGCAATGATATGGCAAAAGATGTCTATGGGATTTATATGATGATTGATAAATATTATGGGGATGAGAATAGGAGTTTGCAAGAAATAGCCAAGAGAATGAAGATCAAGTTCAATAAGCATTTTGGCAATGTGAACAACATAAATCTCACATGGTTCATTGCATGTATACTTGACCCTCGACATAAGATGGACTATGTGAAATGGATAATTAATCAAGTGTATGAAGGCAACCGGACAAAAACTTTGCAAGATAAGAGTGATAAAATCTCTTATATTATTGTTTGAGCAATATCACACCGGTACATGGCCCCAAAGCAACTTGAGATTAAAGGAGACAAGTACCGTGAACGTTTCAATGTCTCCTATGGTTGGTGCGGACATTATGACTGCAATGTATTTTAGCCAAACGAGAAAAGAATATGTGGAAGAAAAATCTGAATTAGATAAGTATTTGGAAGAAGGATGTGAACAGTATAGCTCCACCTTTAATATATTAAATTGGTGGAAAGTCAATTCTTCCAGATATCCTATCTTATCTTCCATTGCTCGAGATAATTTGGCGGTGCCCATCTCCATTATAGCATTAGAGTCTACATTCAGCACTGGAGGTCGAGTACTTGATGTATTTCGTAGCTCCTTGACCCCAATGATGGTAGAGGCTCTTATATGTACTCAAGATTGGCTACGATCGATTGTGAAAGTGGTGCGGATTGTAGCTAATCTTGAGTACATATAAGAGCATCTACCATTATTGGGGTCAAAGAGCTACGAAATACATCAAGTACTCGACCTCCGGTGCTGAATGCAGACTCTGATGATACAATGGAGATGGGCATCGCCAAAATATCTCGAGCAATGGAAGATAAGATAGGATATCTTGAAGAATTGACTTTCCACCAATTTAATATATCAAAGGTGGAACTATACCGTTCACATCCTTCTTCCAAATACTTATCTAATTTAGATTTTTCTTCCGCATATTCTTATCCCGTTTAGCTAAGATACATTGCAGTCATAATGTCCACAACAACCACATGAGACATTGAAACATTCATGGTCCTTGTCCCATTTAATCTCAAGTTGCTTTTGGGGCATATACCGATACGATATTGCTCAAACGATAATGTCAAATATTTTGTCACCTTATCTTACAAAGTTTCTGCTTGTTGCCTTTATACACTTGATTAATCATCCAATTCACATACTCCATCTTGGTCAAGTATACATGCA
Source organism: Eucalyptus cloeziana (assembly GCA_014182715.1). NCBI lineage: Eukaryota > Viridiplantae > Streptophyta > Magnoliopsida > Myrtales > Myrtaceae > Eucalyptus > Eucalyptus cloeziana. The sequence goes on from CM024638.1 coordinate 21,965,567, forward strand.
ATGAACCATGTGAGATTTATGTTGTCCACGTTGCCAAAATGCTTATTAAATTTCATCTTCATTCTCTTGGCTAATTCTTGCAAACTTCTATCCTCATCCCCACAATATTTATTAATCATCATATAAATCTCATAGACATCTTTTACCATATTATTGCAAGTGACGTAAAAAGAGCCTGATTCTTTTAAAGTTGCATCATAGAACAACTTCAAGAAAGGAAGAAATCAATGGACATAATCTCAATCATCATCAGTAGGTAACCCTCTCACTTTGGAAAGCTCTTCAGCAAATCTTCTATCCTGAATATCTAATGAGATAAAAGTATTTCGAAACTTCAATGCCACTTCCAACATCAGGTATGTTGAATTCCACCGAGTCTCAACATCCAAACATACAAGATTATTGAAATCAATATTTTCCAGCAAAATGCACTCCTTAAATTGTTGCAATCTCGAAGGAGAATATCTCACATAACGTACAACTGAGCGTATTCTAACAATGGAATCTGCTATATCTTTCAAACATTCTCTCACAATCAAGTATTGAACTCCCGAGTCATTGGAGCTAGCATTATCAACAGTAATAGAAAAAATGCCTTTGATCCCCCAACTAGTTAAGCATTTTTCAACCCCTTTCCCTATAATCTCGGCCGAATGTCTTGAGATTTGACAAAAATCCAAAATTTTCTTTTACAACTTCCAATCAGCGTCTACAAAGTGAGCAGTAAGACACATGTAACTTAGATTTTGACATGAAGTCCACGTGTCAGTCGTAAGACAAACCCTTGGAGAAGTATCGGAAAAATATTTTTTCAATTTACTTCTTTCCTCCAAGTATAACTTATAACAGTCCTCCTTTAATGTGTTCCTTGAAGTGATGAAAAACTTTGGCTGGATTCTACTCATGAATTTCCGAAATGCCTCAAGTTCCACAAACTTAAAGGGTAGTTCACTAATAATAAACATCGCCGCTAGATCTTTTCGACTAGCATCTTGATCAAATTTCCAATGACCAACTAAAATATAACTACCAACCCCAGTAGATTCATTCGAGGTACTTTTTTGCCTTTTCTCCACGTTCGCATATAGATAATTCTTATATCTACCTAAATGATTATGCATCCGACTAGTCCCTTGAGTACTAGAACAACCAATAATATAGCCCCACAATATAGACATTCGGCTTTATCTTAGCTATTTTCTATCCTTTTAAAGTGTTCCCATGCAACATATCTCAGCCCCCTTCTATTTGTACCACTAGATTCACTAATTAAATATTCGCTCATTGTATATTTGGCTTTGCAAATGATGTTACTGCCTTGATAGAGAGATCTACAAATGGTTTATCCTAAGTAGAAAGAAACCCTTTTTAGATTCACAAATTTGAAAAGTTGTCTAAAGTCATCAATAAATTAGATTAAAAAAAGCCATGAGAATAAATAAAAGACATTGAGCAACCATGTTCGAGAAGTAACATACCAAAACAAATAAGAACTATAGAAAAATATAGGACAAATAAAAGCAGAAGAGATTGAAAAAAATAGTTGGTGAAAGAGCGCTCTACATTTATAATTCTCAATTCAAGTATGCTCATATATACCTTAAAGCCCTTTTCATTTTAGCCCTTCCACCGATAACAATAGATTCGATGATTTGATTACACTAATTAACCAATTAGTGCCATTTCGGTACCTAATCTTGTTCATTTTTTAAAAAAAATTGATGTTTTTGTTAGACAATCTCGATTGATTTTATACCTATCCACTAACATGTGAGATGATCATACGGGTGCACGATTCATTAAAATAACAATTAACAACCAAGGAAAGCATTCAAATAAATTGCATGGGAGAGCAAAAGTTTAACATCAAAGACAAGATAAATACTAATCCCAACTAGACTAAATGGAAGTCAAAATCATCAACATACCAAAATTGCACAATTAAGGATATTCGTCTTTAAAGACAGCTAAAACCTCTTGAACGGGATTCTAAACTGAAAGACTTCCATTTTTTACAGAGAAAATAAACCAAGTGATTAATTTTAACATTTTTGAATATTTTTTAAATTTTTAGAATTTTTTGGATTTTTCGGAAAAAATTGAATTTTTGAATTTTCCAAAACCTTTCGAATTTTTGTTCTTGTCTCTTTTTTTTTTTTTTTTATTTATTTTTTTTATGTCTATCTAATTACTACTGAAGTTTTTAGCCTTTTCTGATTTTTGGAATTTTCTGAGAATTTTTTAATTTTCCTTAATTTTCTATTTTTTTTTCTTTTTTTTTTTTTAATTTTTTTAAAAACCCGATTTTTCTTAATATTTAATGAAATTTTTTGAATTTTCTATTTTCTCTTAAAGTTCTTGAATTTTCGGAAAATTTATGAATTTTTATTATTTTCGAATTTTTAAAATTTTTAAAATTTTTAAAATTTTTAAAATTTTTAAAATTTTTTAAAATTTTTTGAATTTTTTATTTTTGAATTTTTTTATATTTAATAGGGAAGATCTCAAATAGTGACCCAAAGTGGCCCCATTTTCTTAAAAAGAGGACTCGAATTGGAATCTGTCTCAAATAAGACCCCCAAAGTAGTCATTTAGTATCAAAAAATGACCTGACTTGCCGGCCGGCAAACTAATGCATTTTCAATGCGTATTCCGACGACTTGGTCTGGGGTATTTTTGTCCAAAAAATATTATCCTTTTGTTTTCCTTCTTTTGTTCATCTTCTTCCTGATCTACCCATGGTGTTGTCCCCTGTTCATCGTCTTCTTCGTCGAAGATAGGCATTGCCCAAATCAAGGACATCGAAGTGGAGAAGAGCCCGCGAAGGTCGTGGGACCGGCGTGGGTCGGCCTCACCTGAGGCCAGCGAGGGCTTAACGCCCATCGCCGGCAGCAGGCGTTGGCAGCGAGCGAGGGCTTGCAGGCCCTCGCTTGCCCTTACCAATGGTCGGCGAGCCCTTGTTGGCCTCGCCGAACTCACTGAGGACGAAACCACCCTGCAATGGAGTCTTCTTCTTCTTCTTCTTCATCCTCTTCATCTCCGCTTCCCTTGCACGGAGCAACCTGGACGTGCTCTTGAAAAACCGCCATGGTCGGGCCTCCCTCCGCCGCCATCGGCGACTGGGTCGACTCCTCCTCCTCCTCCTTCTCGCCGCCGCCCTTTCCACATTGCCCCTTCACCTGAGTCACGTGCGACGTCGGCTCGTGGGTCGTCTCTCTCAACATCACATCCGTCGACCTCACAGGCTGCATCCCACCCGAAATCGGCCTTCTCCGCGACCTCGTCAACCTCACGCTCACCACCGACAACCTCACTGGGACCCTCCCACCGGAGCTCGGCAGCCCCACCTCCCTCCGATTCCTCAACATCTCCAGGATCTTCCCCTAGCAAAGTCCTGCGGGCGATAACCCAGCTCAAAGAACTCCATTTGGGCAATGACAAGTTCACGGGGCCGCTACCGTTGGAGATGGCGAGGCTCAAGAAGCTGAAGTGGCTCGATCTCGCCGGCAATTACTTCACCGGCGAGATACTGGAGGTCTGCTCGCAAATGGAGAAGATGAACTGGGGAAAAGGAAAATGTAAAGAGAATATTTTTTGGACGAAAATATCCTGATTATGTCATCGGAATACGCATAAAAAATGCATCAGTTCATTGGCCGGCGAGTCAGGTCCTCTTTTGAAACTAAATAACTACTTTGGGTCCTTATTCAAGACAAGCTTCACTTCAGGTCCTTTTTTGAGAAAAGGAAACCATTTCGGATCCTTATTTGAGATTTTCCCTATTTAATATTTAATATTATACTCGGGAAAAGGGGTCCCGACCGGGTAAACCGAGTCCGGCCCGTTAACCCGACGACGACTTGGACCCAACCCAATTTGATTAAAAAGGAAAACCTTTTAAAAAATAATTTTATTTAATGATTTTCGTAATTTCTTTTATTCTCCACCATTTTGTCTATCTTGTCTTTTCCACTGTACCTTTTCTCTGCACTCCCCCTTCCCGAAGCAAACTTTTGCTTTCTTTTTCCATATTTTGTTTTCCTTTTTACTTTTTCTGTACTTTTCTTTTTCTTTTGTTTTTTTTTCTCTTATTTCTTATTTGTCTTTTCCCCTATGGTCTTCTTCCCCACATATTTCCTTCTCCGTGCGTCTTCTTCTCCCCAACATCTCCTTGCGCGTCTTCCCCAAAACTTCACCCAGACAGCAACACCAGCGTACCAACCAGCGACTCTTCTACCGCCGAACCACCACTGTCTACCGGTTGTCCATGTTAAGGATAGCAAGGACAGAAGCTTTGCTGATACAAATACTAATATCAGCAAAAACAGGGGAAGTAAGATGCACAAGAAGAAGTACGAAGAGGAAACATATGAAGAAGAAGACGCAGAGAATACAAAGGGATAATTTCTGTATATTACGAGTCTTGACTTAGTAGTTAGTCAAGTATAATTCAGTTTTAGAAGTTAGTTAGTTGGTTACTCGTTAAACTGTTTCAAGCCCCGTATATAAATAGCAAAACTCTTGTGATTGAAAGTTACGGAATAAGAAAGGAAGAAGTTGTTCATCTCACGTCTCTCTCTAAACTGTTTCTCCTGCTTCTTCCTTGCACATAAACTTCTTCATGGTATCGAGCAATGGTCGATCATCCTCATGATCATTTGATCGCTTGAGAAATCAAATTGAAGGTTACGTGGCGGTAGAAACGATCCTCTCGTTCACTTTGGATCGGTTTTTTCGGTTACCGATTCAAAAGCCGATCTAGAGAACCGCGATGATGATGGTGAATCTGGTTCAGTAACTTCTTCTTCTTTGATCAAGAGATCGAAGAATGAAGATCAGATTCATGCTAAGTTCTTAAGTTGATTTCTGAAGTTGATTCTTCGGTTCTTCGAGGATAGAGATCAAATGCCGATCAACCAAAGTTGCTGTCACAAGCTATGCATCCCGAAGAAATCATCTTGATCTACAACAGAGTGAAGTCAATTTCAAAGCTTCATTGATCGTTGAGACATCTATATCTTCCAACAGATCGTGAGTTGATACTTTTCATCGAAGTATACTTGTATAAAGCATTCAACAAATCAGTAGAATTTGTGTCTCGCAACTAGAATTGATTAACAATCGGGAAGAATAGAATGGCAGCAAGAAATTTGAGATATCCATTTCCTATTCATGTTAATATCTCGAATTTTGTTACCATCAAATTAGCCGAGGATAACTTTCTTCTATGGCAAGCTCAATTCTATAGATTCTTAAGGAGCCAAGATCTGTTTGGTTTTGTGAATGGGGAAATTCCACCACCTGCAAAGATATTGCGAGGTTGAAGAAGGAGGTCGAACATCGAGGTTACTAATCCCGAGTACAATGACTGGATAAAAACATATCAGCTTGTGTCTTCTTGGATTAGTGGTGCTGTATCGAAAATATACTTGGCTTGATAATTGGCTTGAATATCGCTTATGAAGTTTGGCAAACTTTGCTAAATCGTTTTACACAAAAGTCAGTAGCTAAGGAGTTCGAGTTAAGAGGAAAACTACAGACCTGTCAGAAACGTGAACGAACTCTATCAGCTTACCTCAGGGAGTACAAGTCAATATGTGATCAATTGAATGCTATAGGCAAACCAATTGATGAAATCACAAAACTTTTTGGAATTCTGGAAGGTCCGGGGATCCGAGTATGAAAGTTTTAAAACTACAATCTATTGCTTAAAACCCCAACCAGAATATGATGAAGTGATCTCACATTTAGAAAGATTCGAAGCCAGGTTGCAGAACTACTCTTTAAATCAGTTCAGTCCTAACCTAGCTTACTATGGTCAGAGGAAAACTGAAGCTATACATAAAGAAGAGGCTGATGGAGAATATATACAACAGCATACTATTCCTAGAGGATCAAGAACAAATAATCGTGGAGGAAGATTTTATGGCGAGGAAGACCATATAATGCCGATACGGGAACTTTGGTTATCTGGAAGAAACATGAGTTACGAAATAATAACTCAAACTATGAACAAGAAAATCAGCAGCTTAAAAAAGACAATACCTTTGCTGGCTTGAGTTCCGTTCGGGGTTTTAGACCATACAATGTATCAACACAAAGGTATTCTGATACCAGGTCATACCCTGCATCAAATTCAACTCCTCACAAAAGGGTGCAAGTGGAGAAAACAGCAGAGCATACTCGACTTGAGTGTCAAATCTGCAAGAGGCCCGGTCATGATGCCTTACATTGTTGGTATAGGTTTGATAACTCCTATCAAGCCGAGGAGATACCAACAGCCCTCGGCAGCTCTACATATTGAAGAGACAAATGATCAAGAATGGTATCCAGACACTCGGAGCAACAGCCCATATTACATCTAATGCTTTGGTATACTTCATAGTCTTTCTAAAAATAATAATGCTGACACAGTCATGATAGGCAATGGTATGTGTTTACCTGTCAAATATATTGGTAATGCAATACTAAATACTGCCACTGATGCTTTGCCTTTAAATGATGTGCTTTGATTGTGCCCGAGATTAAGAAAAATCTTCTATCGTATCAAAGTTAACCGATGATTACCCCTGTTCTTTTATCTTTAACAAAACCGGTGTGTATATCACGGACAAAGCACCACCAACACAACCATGAGGCTAGGGAGCAAGGTTAGAGGTCCGTACAGAGTAGACCCTCATGCTGCGTAAGTCTACTTCACCCAAAGGCAAAAACTGTTACGAAAGTCTCCGGCACCAACGACCGGCTCACACAAATCGAGTATCTTGAAGCATTTGAGGAATCAAAATCTGATTCGGTACAACAAAGAACTACACCTGTTTTGCGAAGTTGCCAAATAGCTAAGAGTACTTGCTCTACCTTTTCCATTATCAAATTCTATAGCTACAAAACCTCTCGAACAAATTCACTGTGATATCTGGGGGCCTTCTCCAGTTAAATCTTTTCAGAGTTTCAAGTACTATGTCATTTTTGTTGACAATTTCTCTCGGTTCAGTTGGATATATCCATTAAAGCTGAAGTCAGATTTCTATAGTATTTTCCTCATGTTTCAAAAGTTAGTAGAAAATCAGCATAGCTGTAAAATCAAGACCTTCCAATGTGATGGTGGAGGAGAGTTTATAAGCCAACAGTTCAGAACTCACTTACAGAATTGTGGCATTCAACAAAGATATCTCCTGTCCCTATACCCCGAATGAATGGAATACCCGAAAGGAAACATCGACATATAGTTGAACTTGGCTTGGCTATGTTATATCATGCAAAAATTCCATTAAAGTTCTGGGTAGATGCATTTGTCACAGCCAACTACATTGTTAACATTCTTCCTACTCACAAGTTATAGATGCAATCTCCCTTCAAACAAATTATATCAACGAAGCCAAGATATGACCATCTCGAACCTTTGGCTGTGCTTGCTATCCCTGTCTTCGACCATATGCACAGCATAAGCTTGATCCACGATCTCTAACCTGCGTCTTTCTAGGATATAGTGATCACTATAAGGGATATCGATGTCTTGTCCCTACTACTGGCCATGTCTACATCAGTCGCCATGTAGTATTTGATGAGCTTTTCTTCCCTTTTTCTCAGAAATTAGCAATAGTTTATCCCTCCTACACACACTTGTATAAGTTGTGGACAGCAGAAGAGCAGTTTCTAGCTTCATCTACTCCAGCTCACATCAAACATTCCACTCCTCGTCTACAAATTGGGAACAAGAATCCACAACTCAGCAAACAAATGGCATAGTCTCACATCAATGCAATGAGACCAAGCGAGTTCATGTTTCTCCGGTGATCTCTCTCCGATCACATGTCCATCACTACTTAGCAGAGTCCACAACAAATTGAACTACCAGTTCCCATAACTGCAACAATAGATGGATAAGATATGGCACAACACACTTCAAATAATCAGACAAATTCACAAGGTACAATACCTACTCACCCTATGCAGACTAGGTCTAAGTCTGGCATTATCAAGACCAATCCTCGATATGCATGTCTTGCTATATATGATGTACCTACTTAACCAAAAACAATCAAATCAGCCTTAGCTCATAAAGGTTGGTATAAAGCCATGACAGAAGAGATGGATGCACTTTACCAGAATCAAACTTGGGACTTAATCCCTCGAACTGCTCAAATGAATGTCATTGGTTGTAAGTGGGTCTTTAAAACAAAGCTTACAGCTAATGGGACCCTTGATAAACTTAAGGCTAGACTGGTTGCTAAAGGATTTCATCAGGAAGAAGGCATTGACTTTACGAAACCTTGATCCGGTCATCAAACATGCCACAATTCGTATAGTTCTATCTGTAGCCATGATGAAACACTGGCCAATCCATCAATTAGATGTCAAAAATGCATTCCTACATGGTACATTGAATGAGATAGTCTATATGGAGCAGCCTCCTGGGTTTCAAGACCTCAAGAAACCTCATCATGTCTGTCTCCTCAGGAAGTCTCTGTATGGACTTCGACAAGCTCCTCGAGCTTGGTTTGACAAGTTCAGCAATTTTTTGCTTGAATATGGGTTCTTTTGTAGCTCAACTGACCCATCCTTATTCATCTATCATACTAATACAGACACTCTTCTCTTGCTACTCTATGTTGATGACATAATCCTGACTGGAAGTTCCTCTCAGTTACTCTCTCATCTTATCCAATCTCTCAATCTTCAGTTCTCTATGAAAGACCTTGGTCCACTACACTACTTCCTTGGCATTGAAGTTAAAAACAATTCTGATCATCTGTTTCTTTGCCAAACTAAATATGCCAGTGATCTTCTTACTCGAGCTTCTATGCTTGAGTGCAAACCAATTACCACCCCTATGTCACTAAAACCACCTATTCTGATAACTGATTCTACTCCTCTTTCCAATCCTGTTGAGTATCGAAGTTTAGTAGGTGGTCTTCAGTATCTAACCTTAACACGACCTGACATTGCCTATGCTACAAATCAGCTCTATCAGAAATTACAGCAACCCACTATTGCAGATTTCCATAAACTCAAGAGAGTTTTGAGATATGTCAAAGGCACTATCACTCTTGGAGTCTTTATTCACTCTCGAAGCTCTCTCCATCTGTATGGGTTCTCGAGATTCAGGATGGGCGGGATGTGTTGAAACAAGAAGATCAACAACAGGCTTTTGTACTTACCTTGGTTCTAACCTCATATCTTGGACAGCAAAGAAACAATCAACGTCGTCGCTCCTCTACGTAAGCTGAGTATCGTGCTCTTGCTTCGCCGCCTCGCCGAACTTACCGGATCGGCTTTGTCCTTCGTGATATAGGCTGCTCTTTGTCTCGTCCAACACAGCTCTTCTGTGACAACAAATCAGCAATTTCTCTTACTATCAATCCTGTCTTACATGCTCGCACCAAACATATTGAGATAGACTTTCACTTTGTTCGGGAAAAAGTCTCATCCGGATCACTACAAGTGCGGTATGTTCCAAGTATCCATCAACTTGCTGATATTTTCACAAAATCTCTCCCTCGTATTACTCACTATCAGCTACGAATCAAATTAGGAATTGGTGTTTCCCCCATTTCCAATTTGAGGGGGCTGTTAAGGATAGCAAGGACGAAGCTTTGCTGATACAAATACCGATATCAGCAAAAAAACAGGGAAGTAAGATGCACAAGAAGAAGTACGAAGAGGAAACATATGAAGAAGAAGACGCAGAGAATACAAAGGGATAATTTCTGTATATTACGAGTCTTGACTTAGTAGTTAGTCAAGTATAATTCAGTTTTAGAAGTTAGTTAGTTGGTTACTCTGTTAAACTGTTTCAAGCCCTGTATATAAATAGCAAAACTCTTGTGATTGAAAGTTACGGAATAAGAAAGGAAGAAGTTGTTCATCTCACAGTCTCTCTCTAAACTGTTTCTCCTGCTTCTTCCTTGCACATAAACTTCTTCAGTCCATTCCGACCGGCGACGACCACCATCGGCCACGAACGCCTGCGGCCAAACCATTTTCGGGCACAAAAATCCTCCTCGGCTCAAGAATACACGATTGCTCCCCGAAAATCGCATGAAATCGCAATGGAAACATAAAAGACAGGCACAGTCCGACGTATATAAGAGCAAGCACGAACCAAACCGAGTTTCAACCCGGGTTGCTTCTCAGTTCTCTTTGGGACATTTTGTCAAACACATGAGGTGCGCTACTATAACGAGGTGTTTTTGGCTCAACCGAAGCTCGAACAATAACGGGATCTTCGACACACGACAAACAAGACATCGGAAACAAAAAGTAAGGCGATGCAGGCCGGAACTCGCGCGAACCGAACGGCCACGAGCTCCGGTCTGGTGTACCCGAGAAAGAGAGCACACACAAAGGCCCAGGGGACTTACCTGGTTCGGGTGGGGCGGTGTGGCGGACGGCGGCTCTCGGGCGGACGACGGACGAGGGCGAAGCTTTCCTTCGAGCTCTCTCTCTCCCTTCGGCTCGTCCTCTCCTTCTCTCTTGCTCTCTCTCGACCAAAAAACCCAGCCGAGAAAAAAAAAAAAAAAAAAAAACCCCCTCCCTTCACTTGTTCCTCTCTCGCTTTTAAGCATCGACGCGCATGGCCTTCGCAAGCCGCCATTCTTGCCGGTCCGCCCCCGACCACCAACTCCGGTGCGAGGCTCATGCCTGCCCCTTCTACCTCTGTCCTTCCTCTTGCTCGCGTACCTCCGCTTCCTTTTTGCAGAATGCGTGAAGGACAGAGAGAGAGAGGAAAAGAAGGCCGGGCTCATCTTGGGCAAAATAAAAGAAAGTGGGCCGGCCGAGGCGAAGAGAAAGAAAAGGGAAAGAGAGGGGGAGGGCGACTGCCCCGGCCCGGTCTCATCTTTCCCATTTTTCTTTTCTTCTTTTTTTTGTAATTAATTTCTTTTGATAATTTTTTTATCTTTTTCTTTTTGTTGACAATTTTTTTTTGAAAAAAAAAAAAAAGAATAGACCATTCAATATGCAGTGCAATAATGATTTTTTTTTTTTTACTTTTCTTTCTTCTTCTTTTTTTTTCTTTTTTTTTTCTTTTTTTTAGCGACTAATTCCCAATTTTGTATGTGATTAATTCATAAATAAAATGATAAAATGTAGGTGTCAACAAGAGAGAGAGAGAGAGAACAAGCTCGTAGGACGGACCTTAATTGACGGAATGGGCATGGCGTTGTGGGAGGGGAAGGTAAGGTAAGGACTTGAATTTTGAGACAATGAGAGAGAGAGACAACAAGCTCGTAGGATGGACCCTAATTGACGGAATGGGCATGGCGGACACGTTGTTCCCAAACAAACGAGAATGAAAGATTATGCGATATGAATTTCTTGTTCGGGATCGAATTCTGATGATTCGGAACGTAGAATGCAGGAAAAAAATTAAGTATCAACGGTCTCTTTCCACCTCTTTCTTTCTATGCCTTCCTGCTTCCCCTTTTGACCCAATGTACACACAATCCTTGTTCACGTCACCTCACTGGGGATCTAAAGACCTTCATTAAAAAGTTACTTTAGTCAGCAATCACAAAATCCTAAGCAGCCACGTAAAATATGATTAGGCACAAGCATTGTTTTTTTTAACCATCCCAACCTCTTTTAAGCAAGGAAATTATCTTAGTTAAGTCCGGTTCATATGAGACTTCGACCGAGACGCACTATTAGACAAATTATCTTAGTTACGCGATTTGCACATGGTTGGCGGTGGCGGTACACATTTAACGACAAAATTCTAGTAGAGTGAACCTGGCCAAAAATGGTGAGAAGGGGCATTAGCTCTAGCAATTTTCTTTGAGCGTTACCACGAAGGTCTTACAAAATATTCAATTTAAGTCATAACTATTCTGTACCACCAACTACCGAGAAATCCGAGATTGATGAATCTGTCATGACAATTTTACCAAGATTCTAGCAATCAAGAAGCCTCTCAATATGTAGTAATTAGGCAACAAGACACAAACCCGTTCAAAAGATTGCTCAACACATGAATCAAATGCATGATATCATGTGATACATGGTGTTGTAATTATGAGTAATAGCTCGACAAAGTGTCTTTAAAGTTATGTCTCTTTGGCTCATGTATGTTCAATTTTCTACATAAGTTATGTCTCTTCGGATCACGTACTTTCTGTTTTCTGCAACGGCTGTGTCTCTTCAGGTCATGTCTATTAGTTTTATATAGCATTGTACAACGTCTCAACAATCTTAAGGCAATTTATTTACTGATTGTTTGTTGGGTTTATAAAAAATCGGGATGGCCGATAACAATCAAGTATCCAATAATGTCCAAGACATTCTAGAGACATTCTTATGGTCCATTCGACTATTGTTGTTGGAGAGATTCAAACCTTGGGGCCTGGTTTTATGGCAATACATGTTGCGGGCTTTCACGTCGAGACCATCTATGATGATATGGGTACAAGTCGCATGGTTGATCTACCCAAGGACTATTTTTCATAACAGTAGAAGTCAAATGACATATGATTCTATTTTTGGAGAGATGGTTCAATGGACTTTGCTACCAAGCCCAACAACATGAGCTTATAACTCAAGTGGGGTCACTAAGGTGATAGAACATAGGCTCAGATCCGTTGGGCCAAGCTTGCCATGGCTCTTTGCTGGCCTACCCATTCCAAGCCGAGAGTTGGCTCATGTGGCTTAGGTGAAGGCTCGAACCTTGTATGCACTAGAGTGGAGGGTTCAAGGGCAAAAACCTCCCGCTCTCGGCAGTTGAAGGATAATAGGTCGGTGCTACTTAGTCCCGCCATGGCCAATGGACTAAGTCCTACCAAATCAATGAGGTTACCATCCCATCAATTTTGAAAGTATGGAGATGCCTTACCAAGGTGGTAATTCCTCCCCCTAAACAAATTTAGTTGGAACCTAAAACAATTGATTGCATATTCATCGGTTATGCTCAAAATATCACGCATACAAATTTTCGATTCACAAATTTGTAAATGTGAAAATCCATGCCAACAATATCCTAAAATTAAGAGATTCAGAATTTTGTGAGGATATATATCTTGGGAAAAAAAAAATCAAGATGAACCTTCTCAAAAGAGACTTAGAAAATAAAAAGTTTGAGAAGGACGAAGTTGAGGCCGAAGAGCCAAACTTCGAAGGAGCAAAAGGTTGCAGATTGAAAAATGTTTCAAACCTAATTTTTTGACATAGACGTTAGAAGCCTCAAACGTTTTAATACCTATAATAACAATAACATTAGTTAGGATATCTATTGTTATAACTTTGCTATACAATTTGCACATTTTCTAATTAACCGAAATCAACTAGTGAATATGTGTTCACGTTACGAGGTGTCTCGGTAATGTGAAAATCCTCAAAGAAAACTTCAGTAGTGCACTCCACAATGGAATTTAAGTTTACTAGTTAATGTGCTAAAGAAGCAAAGTGGCTTTGAAATGTTTTAGAGGATGTTCGGTTGTGGCCAAAACCTATGCTTGTGTTATGCATTCACTGTGACAATCAAGCAACAATTGCAATGGTTAAAAATGTGATATATAATGGTAAATTTAGACACATTCGCCAAAGATATAAAATTGTAAGGCAGTTGCTCTTAAATGGAATAATTTTTTTAGACTTTGTAAGGTCAACAGAAATCATTGCGAATTTGTTAACAAAATGTTTGTTAAGAGAGCAAGTAAACTGCGTATCGAGGGGAGTAGGGTTAAAAGTCTAAACTTAATAAAGAGACTCCCATGTGGAAATCTAACCCAACAATTGGAGATCCTATGGACTAGGTTCAATTGGGCAATGTAAATTTTGGAAACTTTAGTTTGAGCATTGTCTCATATATGTATGATGCAATAGTGTTTCCAACAATGTTTTGTCTCATATATGTATGATGCAATAGTGTTTCCAACAATGTTTTAAGAGTACATTTATATGTTTAATGATTCATATAGCTTGGACTACAATATCCTAGTAAGGTATGGAAGGATATCTTTGATAAAAAATATACCTATATGTGTAGAGCCGGCCAACTCTATGAAAAATCATAAAGGCTACATTTTCTAAAGCATGCATGAATCCCGAGAGGTTCAAGACTGAAAGAATAAACACAATTGAGAACCAATCTTGAATCAAAGAGACTCTATGTGAGGTTTTTTGTCTGGGCTTACACAAATAATTAGCGATTCAAGACTTAGTCCATCCACTAGTTAAGTAAGTTTGATAGACTTTTGCTAAAGAAGTTTCTTAGCGAAAGCTACCTATCTTGATACCATACATTTCCACAAGCACACTTAGAAATCTTTGAGTCAAAAAAAGTTTTGTGGATCATTGATGTGGGGGATTGTTATAATTATGAGTTAATGGCTTAAGAAAAGTGTTTTTAAAGTTATGTCTCCGGATTTATTTTTTTGCAGTAGTTATGTCTCTTCGGATCATGTCCTTTCAATTTTATGCAATAGTTATGTCTCTTTAGATCATTTCCTTTCAATTTTCTGCAACATTATATTATGTCTCCTACAACATGTGACTCATCTACTATCAAACTATCACGACCTTCTCGAGATGAACCTTAAGAGGGATTTATAGAATGCTAGGTGGATGCAAATAATCCTCTCGCAAGATGGCACCTACCCTTAGCACAAGTTCTCCCATACTATACCAATTGCAGCTTTGTTTTTCTCATTCATTCATGATTATTTCAGAGTCACCATTGACATGTTTAGTGGGCTGGTTAGGAGCATGATGAAGTGTGATAGACCATTTCACCTTTGTGAATAAGAGAATTGAGTATGGAAGGTTGGTCACGCTAGATTAAATTAAAAGTCTATAGATTTGTACCCTTTTCTCCTTTAAGGAAAACATTTGATATGCAATCTTAATTGATTTTATTTCCTAAACATGCAAATTTATGTGGTCATGTATAAGGGCACATGCAATAAAAACTGAAGCAATGTGAAAATAATGCAAGCCGTATCAGGCAAAATTAGTACAAGCCTTGTTATTTCGACCTGGGACGGAATTTCCATGACTTATGCATAAGAGTAAACCTGCATTAGTCTGAAAAATGGAATTTTTCCAAATTTATGTGATGAGAAATATATTCTAAACGAGATACAACAAAACTAGTGAGAAAACTTAACTAAGGTTTTCATAAAAAATGCGGGAGGCTCCCAAATGCATCTTAAATGTCTAAACTCCGGCGAGTAGGCAACGTAGGAGAAAATCGACATTTGTTCATCTTTCTTTTTAGTAACCCTAGGCGGAAAATAACAAATATTAATCGGATGGAAAAATGCCTAATCGCGTATAAGGCTCGCTCGCGAAAAAGCGCGTAACTTTCTTGATGGTAAGTGTACCAACGAAAGATCCAAAAACGGGTAATCCGCCCATATCACAAACCCCATGAAACACGAGACTTCGAACCCAAGTTGCTCTCCTTCACCCGGGACGGCCGCGGCCGATGTGGGCGGCGTGCGAAAGCGAAGAGGACCATTTCAAAACTAGGAAGGGGAAGGCGTCGGAGTAACGAACCGGATTGACGACGAGCGTCGCCAATTCCTCAAGCTTTCTCAAGATTTTTCTTTTTCTTTCTCACGATTTGTTCTCTCTCTATTCTCTCTTCTTTTTTTTGCTCTCAATCCCTCCCCTTCACTCTCGGCAACTTCGCTTTCCTTTCTTCTATTTTTTGTCCCCTTGTTTGTCGTTTCTTCTCCATTCTGGCCACAACTTAACAGAGTTTTGTCGCCTCATCCTTTATATTTTTTTTCAGCCTCCGTTCCCCTTCCCCTCCTCTCTCGACATGTGTCTACGCCCCATACTTAGAGTCCTAAATATATCCCAATTAACCCTCCATCCAAATCTCTTGATAACCGAGAGATGGAAAACATCTGAGTACAAACTATTCCAGCGTCCCAAGAAGAGTGTCTCGAGCACAAGCTCCTTCACCGCAAAAGATGGAAGACTCTAGAGCACAAGAGATTGAATACTAAGCGCAAAGATCCCTGAATGAGACAGTAGGAAAACCCTCTTGAGAATATGAACAATTGAAAAAAACTAACCCTAATTGCTCTAATTTTTACCGAAATTTTCAAATCTGATAAGACCTAGTCTGGACTGACATGGAATTTTATACCCAAGAATTCATCTCCAAAAGACATTTTCTTGGATATGAAAAAAATTGGGAAAAAAACTAGAACGACGTGTAAATGCCACATCCCTGAGGATGATTTTAGACGGAAGGTTTACGGAGCCAGATATGAGGCTCAAGGAAAAATTGATGATTTTCTATGAGACAAAAAAATTATGACAGAATTAAAACTGAACCAAAAGTTAGGGTTTTTTATGAGACGGAAAAATGTTTAAAGATAGGACTAGGATTGGAAAAGGAAAAAAGAGAGCTAAGAAGGAAACTAGGAACTCATAAATCTTTATTTCGAAGACGGACATGAAAAAATAAAATTGACTTTTACATCGGTTTCATTCATCGTTCACTCCTGATATGCGGAGCTCGGATAATCCTTGCACATCGCGAGGTTTTCCTCAATGGGTAAGCGAGGGCGAATATGAAAATGAAAGGGACCAGTACGTGAGAAGGCGGCGCCTCGGGGGGGACGTTGGTTAAGGATACCGATTTGGGATTTTTTAGAGCATTAATCCTTTATTTTACTCATTAAATTAAAGCTTTGTTTATTTCATGAAAAATGAAAGATTTGAGAAATATTTTCTAAAAAATGATCACTCGTATTGCTAGAGATAATTAGTTAACTCAAAATGTTTTCTTTATCTACAATAATTTATATCAACACGTTTTCACGGATTACAAAAATGTCTTTCATTAATTCATTTTTATAGGTAATACAAGCAATCGTTTTTAGGAATATATTTTCAAAATCATTCATTTTTTTTTCGCAAAACAAACAAAGCCTAATAAGGATTAGCTTTCGTTAGCTAGAGCCAAAATTCCATTATGCTTTTGCTAAGCCCAGCAAAGCAAATCTTCTTATATTTAATCCAGATTCGCACTAATTAGCATGATCGATTGATCATTGATAGGACATAAAGAGAATTAATATTTGTGATATGTGTTATATTGAAATGTGATGCACTATCAAAATCTTTGTTGGTCCTTCTCGATTGACAAAAGAAATTCCGTGGATCCTATTGATTAACTTGTCTAAATTTATCCCATAAATTCCAGATTTTGATCTAGCACCCTGACGTTCACTTCCATTTTATTTGATACTCAAGAAAATAACAATTGTGCAACACACATATCATGTCTCAAACACGTTATGGTCCCATCTTCGAGGTAGGTACTAAGTTTGTGATAAAACATTATGGAATTGTATAGACATAAATGTAAAATTTTAAGGGATTATTGTCAACCGTTCTAAAAATTTAAGATATTAAATAAAGACGCGTTTAATAGTAAAATTAAAATAGATATACATAAAATGTTTTATCGATATTAATGCTTAATTTCATAGAAAAATTGGCTTCTCGTACATGCTCCTAAATTTGGGAGACCGACGTCAGAGGTAAGAGGCTCTTAATTTGTCATTGCATTTAACTTTTTTTCTGACAGGCGGATTTGTATTTAGTCCAAAGTATGCAATTCAACAATCGTGTGAATCAGAAGATCCCAATCGAGACGCTTCTTCTGGCGCATTTTCATTTAGACGTACTTAGGATTATAATAACATAAGAAGATTTAATTGGTATTTTCTTTTTGTCTGAGAAATCTCTTCCTTTGTTTTCAGGCTATAGAAAGGTAGATTTCAATTGCTTTTAGTTTGCTCATCAAATTAAAAAGGATTAGCCTTTCACGGCTAGAGCCAGAATTCTGCTCTGCTTTTGCTCTTGCATTTATCACATCTGTACTCGTCCAACCTTATTTCTCTAAATGGCGATGGTATTAGGGTGCCGAACCTAGGTGTGCAGAGCCAAAAGGCAAAGCCATAACAATAGATGGAGATCTCAATGTATACTCATTACTGAATAAGGATTCTGTGATCAATCGCCAATTTTGGTTTGAAGAAATCTCATATCTCCTAAACTTATTTTGATGATTCCTCTTGTTATCTAGAGCATGTTTTGATTTGAAGTTGTTTAGGATTTTTCTTAACTTACAATCGGACTGTCCGTGGAAATGAGTGAAATTTTAATCTGACAAAAGAAAAATATCCAGATTCACATTAAGCGCAGATATGAAAATGAAAGTGACGAGCCCATGAGGAGAGGCGATCCTACGAAAACTGTAAATTTTCTAGTCGTCTTTGTCTTCGCTTTTCCCCTTATTCTGAGGAAGGATATTTGGTATTGGAAGAAAAGGCAGGTTGAGTCCACTGTCGTGGGCGGGCGGTCGGAGGTGGCCGGTTGATTTTGCGCCATATTCTCTCTCTCTTCCACCCCGCGCCGCGCGCCCCCCCCCCCCCCGGCGATATATACTCGTGCCCTTCTTCTGATCTGCAACAAAGAGACATGGGCAGTAATAGAGACCGCCATGGCCGCCGTTGCTGCCGTCTCCTCCCTCTCTTCCCATTGATCTTGTGCCTGCTGTCACGTCCATCTGAGGTCGGCATGTTAGGCGAGGAGGGTCGGGGAACGCCCGATGTCATCGTCAAGTATGGATACATGGTTTGGTCGGCGGCCATCGACCCATCAGGAACGACGTTGATTGCCCAGCTCCACCTTATCAATTGGACCTCTGTCTACGAGCCTAACGTAGAGAATCGCCACCTTATCGTTAGGTCAAAGAAAAATATATGTATATATAATATCGATGGGTTAATATCTTGAAAATCCCCAAATTGGTATACCTGTGATAAATTTAACCAAAACTAATTTTTTAATCATGAAAAATCCCAAACCGGTACACCCATGACAATTTTATCCAAATTGATCATAAAAAATCTTAAACCAGTATACTTGTGATAAACCTACCATAAACTAATTTATTCGATCACCAAAAAACCCAAACCAATACATTTATAACAAATATACCCTCCGTTGAATTAGCTTAATACCACGAAAAATTACAAAAATTGTATAACTATAACAAACGAAGAATAAAATCTCAGACTGATACATCAGTCAACTGTCACGTGTCATTTAACTTAGTAATTTGATAGTAAAATTTAACGAAAATTAACAGATGGTAAAATTGTCACAATTATACTAGTTTGAGGTAAATTTATCAAAAATATACCAGTTTGAGGTTTTTGATAGTCAAAAAATTAGTTTTTGATAAATTTATCACAGGTGTACCAATTTGGAGTTTTTCAAAATATTAACCCAATATAGATTTCCTATTGTTAAGACAAGCCTATCTTTCCTCGAAATTGTAATTCGCCTGATCAAATATATAAATGTTTGTGAAAGGGGAAATATTTCAAAATTTGAATTTTTTTTCTCAAGCTAATACCACCATAAGTCCTAAATTGATACATTCGTACCACATTTACCCCAAATTAATTTTTGTGTCACAAAAAACCTTCAATAGGTAGACTTGTATCACACTTAACAAAACTAATCTTTATGTTATAAAAAGTCTCAAAACTGGTAAATTTATGCCCCATTTACTCTAAAGTGATATGTCTATGCCACATTTACCCTAACTTGTAGTAAATCCGGGATTTTTGTTAGGATTAAATGCGGCACAAGTGCACCAATTCGGGATAAACATGGCACGAGTGTACTAGTTTCAGATTTTTCAATGACATAAAATTAATTTTGGAGTAGACATGACAAGGTACCTTAATGGAAACCCCACTATCATACCTTTTGGTGAAGATGAAGAAAAATATCAATTCATGATTTCGTATGGACCACCTCGATCAAAACCTCCTCCACTAATCCCATAACCTTGTGAGCCACCAATTATGAATAAGAGTCTGCTCATTTCACGGAAAATAACTTTCAAGAAAACACTTCCCAATTTTTTTATGTTTGTTTCACAAAAATAAATTAGTTGGGGAAAACATTCTTCATGGAGGGAAAGTCTTTTAAGATGGGGGAAAATATTTTCCACTTTTGAGAAAGAGAAAGACATTTTCTTAACTCATTTTCTCTTATCTCACACCCATGTTAACATTTTTATCTTTCCTTTTCCTTTTTCTTTTTTTCTTTTTTGAGTTAATATCCTGAAAAACCCCAAATTGATATACATGTAACAAATTTGTCACAAACTAATTTTTTTATCATAAAAACCTCAAACTGGTATATCTATGACAAATTTATCCTAACTGACAATAAAAGATCACAAGCTGATACGTTTATGATAAATTTACCCCAAATTAACTTATTCAACCGCCAAAAAATCTAAATTGATATATTTATGATGAATATATCCTCCGTTAAATTGGATCAATACCATAAAAAATTACAAAAATTGTATAATTGTGACAAATTGAAAGTAAAACCTCAAATCGGTATATTGGTCAACTGTCACATGTCATTTAATTTAGTAATTTGATAGTAAAATTTAGCAAAAACTAACATATGGTAAATTTGTTACAAAAATACCAGTTTGGGGTAAATTTGTCAAAGGTATATTAGTTTGGAGTTTTTGGTGGTCAAAAAATTAATTTAGGGTAAAGTTTTCATAGGTATACTAGTTTGAAGTTTTTTAGAGCATTAACCCTTCTTTTCTTTTTCATTTAAAAAATTCGAATTTTTAATTCTTTTTTTTTCTCTTTTTCGTGTTTTTTTTTTTTAGTTTATCTTGGCCAATCATTGGACACAACAACCACCTATGATTGGCAACAAGTAAGCTCGAGTTCGAGGCTCGTCGCTCACCCGATCGGCGTTAAGTGAGCTTAAGCCCTAGCTCGCTGCTCACCCGATTAACGATCAGCTAGGGCTCTAAGCTCGCCAATCTGGCTCGTCACTCGCCAAGCTCACCAATTTGGCAAGTGGTGAGCTCAAGGCCTCAGCGAGCCAAGCAAGCGGCCATCTTAGTCCTCACCAAATCGGCGAGCGTCAAGCTCAAGCTTAGTCGCCAACGTCGGGCTAGCTTGAGCTCGCCTTCGGCTGGTACCTAGCCATCACAATGGCCGGCGATCGTCGAAGAAGAAGAAGACAAAAGCAAAGAAAAGAAAAATATAAATATAAATATAAAATAATTAAAAATTGATTTATTAAAATATAAAAATAATTCAAATTTATTTTTTAAAATAAAATAATAAAAATTGAAAAAGAGTGCATGAAAGAAAAAATTTTCCTTACTGAATAGTAGAAAATATTTTCTGCCGCTTTTCAAGTTTTTCACTTAATACAAAAAAAAAAATTACATTTTCCTAGAAAATGGTATCTTGGAAAGTATTTTTCAAAAATGCTACATTTTTTGCCAAAGGAACAGAGTCTAAATGTAACATGGCTGTACCAATTTGGAGTTTTCATTGGTATTAACCATTTTTTTTCTTAAGGTTGTTGCAGAAAAAATCAAATTTTAATATTGGTTCATGGGCGAGATCAAATTGAACTTTTTCTTACGCATTATCCATGGACATAATATTTATAATATAAAGGTTTAATACCCTAAAAAACCCCAAATTGGCATCCTTGTGATAAATTTATCCCAAACTAATTTTTTGACTACTAAAAACCCCAAACCAGTACATTGTAAACGAATTTATCTCAAACTAGTACACTGTACAAATTTATTCTTTGTTATTTTACTGTAAAATTACTGAATTGATAACACATGACAGTTAAATAGTGTACTAATTTGATATCTTACTCTCCACTTATCACAGTTGTATAGGTTTTATGGTTTTTTTGTAATATTTATCCAATTTAACAAATGGTATATTTGTCACAAAATTACAAGTTTGGGGTTTTTGGTGATCAAAAAATTAGTTTGTGGGTAAATTTGTCACAAATATACCAGATTTGGTTTTTTTGTAATCATTTGGTGTAAATTTATCGTAGCTATATCAATTTGAGATTTTCTTAGTCAAAATATTGGTTTTCGATAAATTTGTCATAGATCTATTAGTTTGGAGTTTTTCAGGTTATTAACTCTAATATAAATAGTTAACAATAATTTATTTTTTGTTCGAAAGTTAACAATATTAGAAGAAGGAAAAAGAAAAAATGGAGAGTAATTTTAAGGGTTAATGCCAAGAAAAAAACCTAAATTGGTACATTTGTGATAAATTTATTCCAAACTAATTTTTTTCACAACCAAAAACCTTAAACCAATACATCTATGATAAATTTACCTTTTGTTTGTTTCTATTAAATCTTACTATCAAATTATTGAGTTTGATGATCCTGACTAGTTTGGGTTGGCCAATTTTGTGGTATTTTTTGGAATTAATTCAATTTAATAAAAACTAACAGAGAGTATAATTGTCATATGGTTTAAATTAAATTTATCACAAATATACTAGTTTAGAGAAAATATTTGTTGCAGCTATGATAGCCACGTCATCAATGCACTAGCCCATCTAGTGGATGAAAAGAGGCACTATGCGCCTACTCCATTAGAAAATTGGAATCTCTCTCTCTCCTTTGGCACTCTATTTCTCTTCTTCAACATTTCTTTCTCCTTTTTTTTTATTTTTTTTTATTTTTATCTTTCTTTCCCTTTGGCCTATGGCCAATGACACAAGTGAGGGTCAACGAGGGTGTTGCGACCCTTATCGGCCACAAATGAGGGTTCGTCAAATTCGATGAGGGTTTGACCCTCATGGCTAAGATGAGAGTTGCATTGTGACATCTTTATTCCGATCCGATTTTTCAAAATGGAACTGTTTCGACAAGCGATCGTGAGACGGGATTGTCTTGAGGATCAATAGACCACGAGGGTATCGAAAAAGACTGTTTTGGGACGAAACTCGATTTTTAATCGGCAAAGACGTACAAGTACGAAAAAGTGGAAACAGGCCACGGGCAAGGACCCAATGGGCCCGAGCCCAAGTGGGTGGCCAAGGGAGGCCCATGAGCCCTTCAAGCTCATCAAGGCTTCTTTTGACAAGATCTTGGCATTAAATGCATGCAAAACCGTGAATAGTGCATGTATAGTGCGAAATCTTGTTGAAAGGATCGAAATGCCCTTCCATTAGACTAAAGACAGAAGGGCTAAGATATAAATTGACAAGTGAAGGAGCAGCACTTGAATTTTGGGTGGCAAAGAGGATGGGAAAAAGGCTATCTAACCTACTTAGCCTAATCTAGCCCTAACCTTGTCACTCGAGTACAATTTACTCTCATTTAATGCTAGGATTTTGCTTCCTCCATAAGTCACCTTGTTTGACATGAGCCCAAAGGATTTGATGGGCATTAATTGGGACTTGACCTCTCCTTCTCTCTCCTCCCTCTCCTTCCTCTCCCTCACTTTCATTTTCTCACTTGATTACTCTCAAACTCACCCTCTCTCTCGACACCACCAAAGCCATCACCTCCATTTTCATTTCCATTTCAAGCTTGTTCCTTTATTTTTCCTCTTGTTCTTTCATTACCGGTGACCGTCCTTTGCACCTCGACACAGCACCGCCCTCCACATGCCATTTTCATCGTCGTAGCCAAGCTTTTGAAGCTATGGAGGCCGCTATCCAACCCCCACATCAGCTCCCTTTAGCTCATCTCTTCTTCAATTTGGTCCCGCATGAAGCCTAGAGGTTGTACAGATGCCGAACCGCTGTCAGACCGCCACCAGAGCCCAACAATTCATCACCCAGCTCACTTGCACACTGTGCACGAGCGACTAGCCATTGTCCAACTTTGTAGCACCTCCCTTGTCACTTTACAAAGCTTAGATTAGTTTGTGAGTGGCTTTCTAGCATTTGATTAGGGTTTTCGTTGCACTTAGGGAGTAGTTTAGGGCTTGTTTATGGTTAAATGATGAGTTATGACGTGATAAGTGCATGTTGCGTGATAAGCGATTATTGGACCTAGATAGGTTATTGAACATTTACCAATAGGTTATCGAGTTTCAAAGTGATAAGTTATCGAGTCTAGGACGATTAGTTCTCACATTTAGGTTGATGAGTTATCGGATTAAGTTATATAAAGTTGATATGTCATTGTATTTGCCATAATAGGATAGTAGGTTATTATGTACTATACGTGTGACATCCTGAAAATTCGACCCGTTTCGACAAAGTGAAATGGGCTTTTCGTCAACGTGTCTACGGTCCTATTTCTCTGAGCTGATCACTCACGAGTTAACCAACCCATTGAGTGAAGCCGTTAAGGCATGTATCTGCAGTGAAAATCCCTAAAAGCTACTTAATTGATTGGATTGGACTAAAATCGCGTCGATTGATTTTAATCACGAAATTGAACTCGATTTTGGGAATCGAATTTTATGCGTGTCATAATTCTTATTTTTAGGACATTCGTCTCATCGTCCGTCAATTTATTGACGAGTCCGAAATTTCGAATAAGAAATTGTCGGAAGGAAATTCGAGTTTTGGAAGAAAATAAAAAGAGAAAAAGGAAATAATTGGAATAATTAGAATAGTAAAATTATTTTTACTATTTGATTATTATTATTTTATTTTTCTTTTTATTTTTCTTACCCTTTGTCTTTTTTTTTTTTTCTTTTCTTTTTCTCTCTCTTTCCTTTCTCTTTTCTCTCTCTCTCTCTCTCTCTCTCTCTCCTCTCCCCTCCCTATCCGTGCGAATGCCCCCCCCCAAGCCAAATTCTTTTTTTTTTCTTCTTCCTTCTTATCTCTTTCTTCTCTCTCCTCTCTCTTTCCCCCTCACCCCACATGCACGAGCCTTCTTCCTCCCTCTTCTTCTTGCTTTGCCCAAAACCAGAAATTGAAGAAGAGAGAAGCAGGAGCTCGCCGGCCACCACCGCGCCGCCGCCGCACCGCGCCACCGGCCCGCACCGCGCCGTCGCCGCACCGCTCGCCGCCACCCGCGCCCGCGCGTCGCCCACGCGCCCGCCGCTCCGCCTCCGCCCGGCTCGGCCCGACGCCACCCGGCCCGCCGCACGCCACCCAACCGCCGCCCGAACCCCCCGGCGCCCCTCTCGTCCACCGCCGACCTCCCCTCACCGCCTCAGCCACCGGAGAAGCTCCGGCCAGCCCTCCACAGCAAACCCGCGAGTGGGTTTCCAGCCCACTTCGGGCCCGCTTTTGGGCCACTTCCGAGCCCGGACCCGACACTCGCTTTGGGGTTTGTTGTTCCTCGCGCCGAGCCCGTCGATTTGGTAACAATTTCACGCGATTCCGGTGGGTAACCACACTAATGCTTGCTTAGTGGGTTAATTATGCTTAATTAGTTGTTTAGTTTATTTAATTAAGCTTAGGTGTTTTGATTAGGGTTTATTAGTTGTTTTTTATGCAAATTAGTTAAATTGAATGTGAATTTAGCAAGTAGACATGGTCTACTATTTATTGAGGGTAGCTGGGAATTTTCTGACCCTTTATCGGGCTTCAATTTGATATTTCGGGCCTAAGTGGAATTTTTGGCATTTAAATATTATTTTTCGAAATTAAATTAAATAATTATTTATTTTCCAAAAATTCAACTTGGATGGCCAGCGACCGGAATATTATGCTGATGATCGTGGTGCGGCCCGTTTATTTAATTGAGCTTTATATTGCGCTGAATTGAATTTATGGTAATTATATATTTAATTCTCGAAATTAATTATTTAATTATTTATTTTCCGAAAATTCAAGTGTGATGGCCAGCGACCGGAATATTACGCTGAGGACAGTGGTGAAGTCCGTTTATTGAATCGGACTGTATTTTGAGCTAAATTGAATTTCTAATATTTATTATTTAATTTTCGAAATTAATTATTTAATTAATTATTTTTCGGAAATTAAGGCTGAGATGGCCAACGACCGAAATCTCGTGCTGATTGTCGTGGCGCAGTCTGTTTATTTATTTGAGCTCTACGTTGTTTAGAATTAATTAAATTGTGATATTTTAGGGGTTTGCCCTAAATTGATTGGAATTGATTGAGATTGAATTGTTGTTTGGATATTAGCCAAGTTTGTTTATTTAGCATTCTTATGCGTTATTGAGTCGTAAAGTATGTGGAATGGTGAGAATGAATCAGAAGTACCTTGGGGTTGGGTGATCGGGCACGGTGTATGGACCTACGTGGTTCGGTGACTAAGGATGTCATTTGGCGAAAACGGCGCCTTAAAGAACGCACGTATCGGTCTAGTACTCACATTGTTATAGACATGCATGGTTCGGTGATGGGGAAGATCACTGGCGAAAACGACGCCTTAAAGAACGCATGCACTTATCTATTAAACATATCGTTATAGGCATGTATGGTTCGGTGATTAAGGGTATCACTGGCGAAAACGGCGCCTTAAAAAACGCATACACTTGTCTATTAATCACATTGTTATAGGCATGTGTGGTTCGGTGAGATGGGATATCACTGGCGAAAACGACACCTTAAAGAACGCACACAGTTGTCTGGTGAATACTTGGTTATGGCATGCGTGGTTCGGTGATGTGGGATATCACTGGCGAAAACGGCGCCTTAAAGAACGCACACAATTGTCTAGTAGATTAATCACCTTGGCGAACTTGACGCCCGAGTGCACTATGGGAGATTTTGTGGTGTGGAGTCAATGACCTAGAATGGTCCGTCTGACATGTAATCGACTAATTCGATTGGCAGTGATTTGATTAATTGTTCGCTGTGATTTATGAAATGTTGTATATAACCTTAAATTGCAGGTTCAAACTGAGGCCAAGGTAAGTCTTCTGACTCGTGCTGTGCTTAGGCAACCGAGTAGTGTATTGGCTCCCTAATTGAGTCTTAGTGGGGTAGAACTCGCTGAGACGTAGTCTCATCCCGGTTGTGGGATAACATTTCGGGACCCCGATGAGGAGCGAGGAGGAGGAAGCTGAGATGGAGAAGGATTTTTGGAAGAAGAAGATAGCATAGAGAGGGATCTTGAGTACGATCCGGATGGTGAGATCCCATCTTTTTTGTGAACTCTTTTGATGTGAATAGAACTAGAGTAAAGGGTTGTGAATAGTTGTGAAGTACTATGGTTTGTATTTTGCATAAAAGTTTGGTTATGAGTTTCAATATGAAAGTATGGCCCTACTTTTCTATCCCATTGGTTTATTGTCTGGGGATCTTCTTTATACTTCCGCTTGCGCATATAAAATGAACAGGGTCGGCGATGCGTCCTGGGACGTCGCTATTAATCGACCAGGTGAGGGATGGGCACGTGTTCGAGGATCGGGGCGTGACATCCCATTTAAGTGGTATCAGAGCGAAGTTTAAGATTGGAGTGATAAGGAGCGATGGTTCATGGGATAGTAGTAGGATGGCCTTTAAATTCATCATTTGTTGCATGTCCGTGTTAGCCGAGTGCTAAAATTGTTTGTTGTTTGAATCGCTCTGTTTCTAATTCGGTGTTGAATTGGAAGCAGGTGTCAGTAGATTAAAGCGACACCATGAGCGATCAGGAGCTGAGAACTCCTAGGCAGAGGACCTTGTCCTCAATTACTCGGGAAAGAACGCCTGTGAGAGGCAATACCCGAGGTGGTCGTGGTAGAGCGCCAGCTGTGGCTAGCACTAGTGGTGAAGCACCACCTCCTGTTGGTGCTGGGGTTGCACCCCTTAATGATCCCAGGGTGGATGGGATCTTGCGTGTTCTGGAGTTAATGGGGACTAGAATGAACCAACAAGCTGCTATAATTGAAGCCGCCGCTTAGGCCGCCGCTACTGCTGCTGCTGCCGCCACCGCTGGAGCCGCCCCTGTAGTTCCCCCTACCGTTGCACCTACCGCTGCACCTGCCGCTGCCGTGAACGTTGAAGGTCCACCGGGGATAGTGGTCGCTGAAAGACCAATTCATAAGTTAGTAGAGCAATTTCTGAAACTGAAACCACCCCAGTTCACCGGGACCGAAGATACAGAAGCTGCGTCTTCATGGATCCAGAAATTGGAGAAAACCTTCAAATTATTAAGGTGCAATGAGGCTGAGAATGTAGAGCTTGCAACTTACCAGCTGGAGGAAGTTGCAGATACTTGGTGGAAGACAACCCGAGGAATCATATTTCCAGAGGGTGTTGTTCCAGAGTGGAATGCCTTTCGAGAGGCCTTTAATGCTAAATATTTCTCAGAAACTGCCAAAGAGATGAAGATGGCAGAATTTCAACGTCTTCGTCAGGGTTCCCTAACCGTCGATCAGTATGAGGCGAAGTTCGCTGAACTCTCGCAGTATGCTCCTGAATTAATAACAAATCCAGTAAGCCGAGCAAGAAGGTTCAAAGAAGGTTTTAGACCAGATTTAAGGAGTACATTGATCTCTCTGAACCTGAGAACTTATAATGACCTTTATGAGAGGGCTCAGATGATCGAGAAGGATCAGAATAATAGAGCAGCCGCATCTGGATCAAGATTCAATTCTCATAGAGACAACATCCGCCAAGGAAAGAGGCCGATGTTTGGGAACAGATTCCAGGACCCATCCAACAAGAAGGGTAGATTCAGTAGGCCATTACCCAGCAATGTTGGTGCATGTCGCTTTTGTGGAAGGAGACATGGGACAGCTCCGTGCTCGGCTAGGACAGGAGCGTGTTATGAATGTGGCCAACAGGGTCACATTGCAAGATATTGTCCGGAAAAGCAAGGAGGACAACCACAACTACTATCGCCACCACCAAGAGGACAGATAAGAGGATATGCTCCTCAGTTTATACCACAAGGAGGACAGCAGAGACCCCCAGCTCAAGGCATGATTTATGCAATCACACAAGGTCAGGCAGAGGCTGCGCCTAATGTGATCACAGGTATGGTTTCGCTCAACGACCAACCTGCTTATGCTTTGTTTGATCTGGGAGCAACTCACTCCTTTATTGCTGAGCAGTATGTTAAGTTGATAGGAGTCAGTCCTATATTACTGGAGTCGACAATATGCATATCTAGACCCCTAAAAGATAAGGTCATTGCTGCTTTGGGTTGTCCGGGGTGCAAGTTAGAGATTGGTGAGCGAGTGGGGAAGATAGATCTTTTAGTCCTAGCCATGTATGACTTTGATTTGATAATTGGCATGGACTGGCTCACCAACCAAAGAGCTAAAATGGACTGCTATCGTAAGACGATTCAGTTTGAACCATTAGAGGGTAAGAGCTTCGAGTTTGTAGGAAGTCGAGGAGGACCCTCGATTGTCCTGATCTCGTCACAAGAAACATCTCGTCTGTTAGACGAGGGTTGCCAAGGGTACCTGGCAACTGTCGTGGACACGACAGGTTGAGGAAGCGAAAGTGGAGGACATTCCAGTTGTACAAGAATTCCAAGATGTCTTTCCAAAAGAATTACCAGGATTACCACCAGAAAGGGAGATTGAGTTTGTGATTGAATTAGCACTAGGGACAGAGCCGATCTCGAAAGCACCGTACAGGATGTCATTATCAGAGTTGAAGGAACTGAAAGTACAGATGCAGGAATTGTTGGACAAAGGGTTTATTCGTCCTAGTGCATCACCTTGGAGAGCACCAGTTCTATTTGTTAAAAAGAAAGATAGATCGTTGCGCCTGTGCATCGATTACCGGCAGCTCAACCAGGTAACCATTAAGAATAAGTATCCCCTCCCAAGGATAGATGATTTGTTCGATCAGTTACAAGGAGCGTCAATATTTTCAAAAATTGACTTGAGGACGGGATATCATCAGTTGAGAATTAAGAAAGAAGATATTCCTAAGTCAGCATTTCGTACTCGGTATGGTCACTATGAGTTCACAGTGATGCCATTCAGGTTGACGAATGCTCCAGCTGCTTTTATGGATATGATGAATCGAATATTCAAGGAATATTTAGATCAGTTTGTTATCGTATTCATAGATGATATCTTGGTCTATTCGAAAGGTGATGAAGAGCATGAGACTCACCTGAGATTAGTACTCCAGACCTTAAGGACGCATCAGTTGTATGCTAAGTTTAGCAGATGCGAGTTTTGGTTGACTCGTGTTGCGTTCCTAGGTCATGTGATTTCCGGAGAAGGAATCTCCGTCGACCCAAGCAAGATAGAAGCCGTGATCAATTGGCGAGAGGCCGACATCGTGACAGAAATCAGAAGTTTTCGGGTTTGGCGGGGGTATTACGAGACGGTTTGTAGAAGGTTTCTCAGCGTTAGCATCACCCCTAACTAAGCTCATGAAGAAAGATGAGAAGTTTGTTTGGTCAGACAAGTGTGAGCGTAGTTTTCAAGAGCTGAAGGAAAAGCTTACTACAGCTCCTGTGCTGACAATTCCATCTGGTCCTGGAGGATTTGAGATCTACAGTGATGCGTCTTTCAGAGGACTGGGTTGCGTGTTAATGCAACATGGTAGGGTAGTTGCATACTCTTCTCGCCAGTTGAGACCTCATGAACAGAACTATCCAACGCATGACTTAGAGCTCGCGGCAATTATTTTTGCCTTGAAGATTTGGAGACATTATTTGTGTGGAGAGAAATTTCAGATCTTCACGGACCATCAGAGTCTCAAGTACCTGTTCTCTCAGAAGGAGTTGAACATGAGACAGCGTTGATGGATGGAATTACTGAAAGACTACGACTGTGATATTCTATACCATCCGGGGAAGGCGAACAAGGTCGCCGATGCTTTGAGCAGGAAGTCTTCTTTAGCCCAGACCTTGATTAAAGAGTGGAATCTAATCGAGAGAGCTCGGGATTCGGAATTCAAATTTGAAGTAGGCCACCTTTCAAGCTTTATGGCCACCCTCAGAATTGAACCGAATGTTCAGGTCAGGATTAAGCAACTTCAACCGACAGATCCAGATGTACAGAAGATTCTTCAGAAGGACACTGAGAAAAGAAAGGCTGATTTTCAGATTGCTGATGACGGGACATTAAGGTTCCGAGGACGTTTGGTTGTACCCAACGATGTTGAACTTAGAGAATAAATTTTATCTGAAGCACACCGTAGCAGCTATAGTGTACACCCTAGAAGCACCAAGATGTATCAGAATCTGCGTCAACATTATTGGTGGTCAGGCATGAAGGCGGACGTCGCCAAGCATGTGGTCAAGTATCTGACATGTCAACAAGTAAAAGCTCAACATTGCAAACCAGGAGGACTCTTGCAACCTCTTATGATCCCATAATGGAAATGGGAGCATATCACGATGGATTTCGTGACTGGACTACTAAGAAGTCAGAGAGGAAGTGATTCAATTTGGGTAGTAGTTGACAGACTAACAAAGTCGGCTCACTTCATTGCAGTCCGAAAGGACCTCAGTCTTGATAGGCACGCAGACCTGTACGTGCGTCAAGTGGTTTGAATGCATGGAGTGCCAGTTACGATAACCTCAGATAGAGACCCGAGGTTTACTGCTGCTTTTTGGAAGAGCTTGCAGAGTGCTTTAGGTACAAAGCTTCAGTACAGTACAGCGTACCATCCTCAGACAGATGGCCAGTCAGAGAGGACGATTCAAACTCTTGAGGACATGTTGAGAGCTTGTGTAATAGACTTCAAAGGAAGTTGGGAGGATCAGTTACACCTGGTAGAGTTTGCCTACAACAACAGTTACCAGCAGAGTATCAAGATGGCTCCATTTGAAGCGTTGTATGGAAGAGCATGCAGAACTCCAGTATGTTGGGATGAAGTCGGAGAAAGAAAGATAACAGGCCCAGAGTTAGTTCAGCAATCAGTAGATCGTGGCGTGATCGAAACAGATTGAAGACCGCGCAGAGTAGACAGAAAAGTTACGCAGATAAGCGCCGGAGACCTTTGGAATTACGTTTTTCTAAAAGTGTCACCAATGAGAGGAACTTCACGCTTTGGGAAGAAAGGCAAGCTGAGTCCGAGATACGTAGATCCATTTGAAATTCTTGAGAGAATTGGGACCTTAGCGTATCGTCTTGCACTGCCGCCAAGGTTGGCGCAAGTGCATGACGTCTTTCACGTGTCGATGATGAGGAAGTACGAGCCTGATTCGACACACGTGCTCAATTTTGAAGAATTGGATGTGGATGACAGAGTGTCATACGTGGAAAGACCGGTCCAGATTGTAGACAGAAAGGAACAGGTACTGCATACAAAGATCATTCCGTTAGTCAAGGTGGTCTGGCAATACCACGGCACTGAAGGAGGGACATGGGAGACTGAAGATTCGATGAGAGAATTGTATCCCCACCTTTTTTGTTTAAGTTTGTAAGGTTTAAATTTCGAGGACGAAATTTTTATAAGAGGGGAAGAGTTGTGACATCCCGAAAATTCGACCTGTTTCGACAAAGTGAAATGGGCTTTTCGTCGACGTGTCTACGGTCCTATTTCTCTGAGCTAATCACTCACGAGTTAACCAACCCATTAAGTGAAGCCGTTAAGGCATGTATCTGCAGTGAAAATCCCTAAAAGCTACTTAATTGGTTGGATTGGACTAAAATCGCGTCTGATTAATTTTAACCACGAAATTGAACTCGATTTCGGGAATCGAATTTTATGCGTGTCATAATTCTTATTTTTGGACATTCGTCTCATCGTCCGTCAATTTATTGACGAGTCCGAAATTTCGAATAAGAAATTGTCGGAAGGAAATTGAGTTTTGGAAGAAAATAAAAAGAGAAAAAGGAAATAATTGGAATAATTAGAATAGTAAAATTATTTTTACTATTTGATTATTATTATTTTATTTTTCTTTTTATTTTTCTTCCCCTTTGTCTTTTTCTTTTTTTCTTTTCTTTTTCTCTCTCTTTCCTTTCTCTTCTCTCTCTCTCTCTCTCTCTCTCTCTCTCTCTCTCTCTCTCTCTCTCTCTCTCTCCTCTCCCCTCCCCATCCGTGCGAATGCCCCCCAAGCCAAATTCTTTTTTTCTTCTTCCTTCTTATCTCTTTCTTCTCTCTCCTCTCTCTTTCCCCCTCACCCCACGTGCACGAGCCTTCTTCCTCCCTCTTCTTCTTGCTTTGCCCAAAACCAGAAATTGAAGAAGAGAGAAGCAGGGAGCTCGCCGGCCAGCCACCGCGCCGCCGCCGCACCACGCCACCGGCCCGCACCGCGACGTCGCCGCACCGCTTGCCGCCACCCAGCCCCGCCGCACGCCGCCCGGCCGCCGCCCGAACCCCCCGGCGCCCCTCTCGTCCACCGCCAACCTCCCCTCGCCGCCTCAGCCACCGGAGAAGCTCCGGCCAGCCCTCCACAGCAAACCCGCGAGTGGGTTTCCAGCCCACTTCGGGCCCGCTTTTGGGCCACTTCCGAGCCCCGGACCCGACACTCGCTTTGGGGTTTGTTGTTCCTCGCACCGAGCCCGTTGATTTGATACCAATTTCGCGCGATTCCGGTGGGTAACCACACTAATGCTTGCTTAGTGGGTTAATTATGCTTAATTGGTTGTTTATTTTATTTAATTAAGCTTAGGTGTTTTGATTAGGGTTTATTAGTTGTTTTTTATGCAAATTAGTTAAATTGAATGTGAATTTAGCAAGTAGACATGGTCTACTATTTATTGAGGGTAGCCGGGAATTTTCCGACCCTTTATCGGGCTTCAATTTGATATTTCGGGCCTAAGTGGAATTTTTGGCATTTAAATATTATTTTTCGAAATTAAATTAAATAATTATTTATTTTCCGAAAATTCAACTTGGATGGCCAGCGACCGGAATATTATGCTGATAATCGTGGTGCAGCCTGTTTATTTAATTGAGCTTTATATTGCGCTGAATTGAATTTATGGTAATTATATATTTAATTCTCGAAATTAATTATTTAATTATTTATTTTCCGAAAATTCAAGTGTGATGGCCAGCGACCGGAATATTACACTGAGTACAGTGGTGAAGTCCGTTTATTGAATCGGACTGTATTTTGAGCTAAATTGAATTTCTAATATTTATTATTTAATTTTCGAAATTAATTATTTAATTAATTATTTTTCGGAAATTAAGGCTGAGATGGCCAACAACCGAAATCTCGTGCTGATTGTCGTGGCGCAATCCGTTTATTTATTTGAGCTCTACGTTGTTTAGAATTAATTAAATTGTGATATTTTAGGGGTTTGCCCTAAATTGATTGGAATTGATTGAGATTGAATTGTTATTTGGATATTGGCCAAGTTTGTTTATTTAGCATTCTTATGCGTTATTGAGTCGTAAAGTATGTGGAATGGTGAGAATGAATCAAAAGTACCTTGGGGTTGGACTGATCGGGCACAGTGTATGGACCTACGTGGTTCGGTGACTAAGAATGTCACTGGCGAAAACGGCGCCTTAAAGAACGCACGTATCGGTCTAGTACTCACATTGTTATAGACATGCATGGTTCGGTGATGGGGAAGATCACTGGCGAAAAACGGCGCCTTAAAGAACGCATGCACTTGTCTATTAAACATATCGTTATAGGCATGTATGGTTCGGTGATTAAGGGTATCACTGGCGAAAACGGCGCCTTAAAGAACGCATACACTTGTCTATTAATCACATTGTTATAGGCATGTGTGGTTCGGTGAGATGGGATATCACTAGCGAAAACGACGCCTTAAAGAACACACACAGTTGTCTGGTGAGTACTTGGTTATAGGCATGCGTGGTTCGGTGATGTTGGATATCACTGGCGAAAACGGCGCCTTAAAGAACGCACGCAATTGTCTAGTGGATTAATCACCTTGGCGAACTTGACGCCCGAGTGCACTATGGGAGATTTTGTGGTGTGGAGTCAATGACCTAGAATGGTCCGTCTGACATATAACCGACTAATTCGATTGGCAGTGATTTGATTGATTGTTCGCTGTGATTTATGAAATGTTGTATATAACCTTAATTTGCAGGTTGAGACTGAGGCCAAGGTAAGTCCTCTGACTCGTGCTGTGCTTAGGCAACCGAGTAGTGTATTGGCTCCCTAATTGAGTCTTAGTGGGGTAGAACTCGCGAGACGTAGTCTCATCCCGGTTGTGGGATAACATTTCGGGACCCCGATGAGGAGCGAGGAGGAGGAAGCTGAGATGGAGAAGGATTTTTGGAAGAAGAAGATAGCATAGAGAGGGATCTTGAGTACGATCCGGATGGACTGAGATCCCATCTTCTTTTGTGAACTCTTTTGATGTGAATAGAACTAGAGTAAAGGGTTGTGAATAGTTGTGAAGTACTATGGTTTGTATTTTGCATAAAAGTTTGGTTATGAGTTTCAATATGAAAGTATGGCCCTACTTTTCTATCCCATTGGTTTATTGTCTGGGGATCTTCTTTATACTTCCGCTTGCGCATATAAAATGAACAAGGTCGGCGATGCGTCCTAGGACGTCACTATTAATCGACCAGGTGAGGGATGGGCACGTGTTCGAGGATCAGGGCGTGAGAATACGTGTTATGTGGGGTACATATTATGTGATTAGATGCTATATATGGATTATGTGTTATGTACTCAATGCGTTATATGGGTTATGTGATACAAGAATTATTGATTAGATGTATTATATGGGTTATGTGTTATAGGGATTATGTGTTAGATGTCTTATTTGGGTTATGTATTATATGGATTATGAGTTTTATGTGTTATATGAGTTACGTATTATGTGTTGTATGTGTCACGTATGTTCGAGACGACATGACGTTGTGATATGACATATTATTAAAGTACGTTATGATAAGGTGATATGTTATACAAATAAAAGATGGATTATGTGATGGATTTTTGATGACACGTAATAATGATGTGAACGTATTGCGGATTAAGATGACTTTATCCTATGTTGATAAATAGTCTATATGCTACGGATTGTTTATAAATTAATGATGCATTTATATAATGTAATATAATGCACACGTGTGTAATATAGTGGCATTTGCATATCCCATGAGTATCACATAATTAAATGAGAAAGATAAGAACTAAATTGTGTTATGGTATACTCATGTGATCACCTAAGACCTTGATACATTTTATGCGGGGTGTGAACCCATCTTGATGTGTTTTATGCGGGATGATGCCCGATTCAGTTCGAATGCCCCCCAAGTCAATGAGATGCCATTCGCCAATGGATTTCAAAATGAAGCTCTTTACAACAATGACCGTCTTGATGTGTTTTATGCGGGACGATACCGTACTCGATGGAGCGGGACGATGCCCGATTACACCAGATGACTGCAAACTTTCGAGTTGGCCTTGGGTCCTAAGTAGCCGTAATAATCTAGACACAGTTGTATGGAAAGTGCATGAAATTTGTATGTGATCAAGTCTCGATTATTACATGGCATGAGCGCATGATTTGAACCATAATGCACATTCGTATGTTTGGCTCAAGAGCATGGACTATATGTTATGAAATTGCCTATGCCTCTATATTGATGGCCTTCAATAATAGATTTGTTATTATGAGAATAGTGAGGGTAAAGCGAGAACAGCATCGCCATGTTTTGCCATCGATAAATAATTGCTTGTTTAGGGTGCTTCCGAGGTGGGCAACTTCCCTACGCAAAGTCTAGAAAGTTCACTCGTTGAGTTTATCCCATATTTGTTTGTTGAAATGTTTACATGCCCTAAGAATGGCTTAACCATTTTGTCAGATACGTTTTGGCCTCCCCGTTGAGCATAGTTAGGAGATGACCTAGTACCCTATAGCGGGAGAGGCCAACGCACACTATACGCGTTACCTCATGACCATCTGGGTCAATGAAGGTCTTCCTAACCTCGTGCCATACCGATTCGTGGCTTGGTACTTTTGGGTGGGCAACGAGAGCCATGGTTCCATCCGCAACTTCGACGGTCTGCCAAGTCTTAGAGGCTCAAGAAGAGGCATTAGCTAGGATGCCAAGGACGAGGACATTCCCAATGGGGAGGTGCTCGACCCCGAGCTCGACCCTGAAATGATCGCCAAGCTGGAGCCATGGATCCTGGAGGCCGTTGAGGCTTAGGTAATAATGGGGTTGCTAGCACTTTTTAGTTTAGAATTTGAGAAAACTAATGACACTCTTACAAGATATGTTGATTTCAATTATACCGATGACATTGACAAGAGAGCTTTGATTGGGTACATCTTTACTAATGTAAGTTGTGTAGTCTGTTAGAAATTTACTTTACAGCATATGATTGCTTTGTCTACTACAGAGGCAAAGTATATGGCTATTATAGAGGCCATTAAAGAGGATATATGGTTAAGAGGCTTATTTGGAGAGAACAATGTGGATAATGGTGTGACTACTTCCATAGTGATGGTAAGACATCTTACTAAAGATCAAAGGTATCATGAGAAAACATAGCACATTAATGTGTGGTATCACTTTATTCAAGACATTCTTATTGACGGCTACATCAAGGTCTTGAAGATTGGTATAAAAAACAATTCAATTGATATGTTGACAAAGTCCTTGCCTATTGCCAAATTCAATTATTACTTGATTTTTTTTAATGTTTGTTGTACCCGAGTTTTACTCTAGAGAAAGGAGAAGATTGTTCATTACTTATGTAGAATTTAAGCCAAGGTGGAAATTTATTAAATATGTCTTGAATTATCTATAGGCTTGAGCCAATGTTAGGGCTTGAGAGCAATGTAAATTTTTTTTTCCTCGAATTATTAGATTAAGAAATTGATACAGAAAAAGTCTTAGGTTTTTGAGCCATTTTTTGTAATTCTTGAAATTTTATAATGGATTTTGCTTTTCCACTTTTTGTAGTTTTTCCCGCAAGGATTTTCATGTAAATTTGCTTGTTCTTTTCTTCTTCTTAGCTTTAATTTCGTTGTAACTTTCGTACCAGTCGTTACAAATTCTAAATGAGATACAAAAAAAAAAAAAACTAGTAAGAAAACTAAACTAACCATATCATGAAGTGCGAGAGGCACCTTCATGCGTCATGAATTAGTAAACTCTGCACGAGGGAGCAATGTCATAGAAAACTGGCATTTATTTATTCTTTGTTTTTGTAAATTTAGGTGAAAAATAAAGTCTTAACCTTATGGAAAAAATGCCTAATTGAGTATAAATCTCATGCGTGAAAAATCACAAGACTTTCTTAATTATACGTCTATTGACAAAAGATTAAGGAAAATTTTAAATAAGAGCTTGAAGTTGACTTTGTTTCAAATAATAGTTCAAACTGTACTTATTTTTTTTCCAATAAAGATATGAAGTGGATCTTATTTCAAATAAGAGCCTAAAGTGACTATGTTAGCTTTAAAGAAGAGCCCTTTCGTCCTTTGCTTTTTTTTTTTTTTTTTTTCCTTTTCTTCTTTTTCCCATTTTTTTATTGTTTTCTTTCTTCTTCACTGGTGACCGATCTCAAGCAATGGTCGACTACTGGCGATGCTTGGAGACGGCTAGGCAAGGGATAGCCTCACTAAATCTAAGCGAGGGAACCCTCGCCTACAACTGATGAGAGTTGCGGCCCTTGCTTAGTTAGTGGCTAGTGAAAGTCGTCAGGCCCTCACCGAAAAGTAAAAAAAGAAAAGAAAAAAGAAAAAATAATTTAATATTAACATTTTCTTTAGAGGAAAAATGCCCTTGATCGGTCTAAATATTTAGCTATAGTCAAGCCCTTATTTAAAATAGTCATGACCACTTCGGGCCCTTGTTTGATATAAGATTTACTTCAAACTATTATTTGAGAACGTGATGGCACTTTAGACCCTTATTTAGAATTTACCTAAAGATTAAAGCTTCATTTATTTCATGGAAAATGAATGGTTTAGAAAATATTTTTCAAAAAATATCATTGCTTGAAATAATTAGTAAATGAAAGATGTTTTCATTAGTGATAAAAATTTATATCTAAGTATTTTCGCAAACGATAAAAATATATATCGTTGATTCATTTTTTTAGTCAATACAAGTAGTCAGTTTTAGAAAAAATAATTTTCAAATTATTCATCT
Organism: Eucalyptus cloeziana; assembly: GCA_014182715.1. Taxonomy (NCBI): domain Eukaryota; kingdom Viridiplantae; phylum Streptophyta; class Magnoliopsida; order Myrtales; family Myrtaceae; genus Eucalyptus; species Eucalyptus cloeziana. The sequence goes on from CM024638.1 coordinate 22,004,268, forward strand.
TCTATGAAAGATCCGAAACGAGTGACATCAAGTCGGTTCACAAAAAAGAAAAAAATGAATGATGTTATTAAGAGGGTCCTTAAAGATTAAATGCGGAAAAATGCAGCCTAGCATAAGAATGCAAGACCGTGCAATAACAATATTCATGATTAGGTGTCAAATTATGTCATTGTCAACAGATTTGATCTTTACTTTTCATGAAGCGCACGAGGATTTTCTGGACAAAAAATTTAGGTATAAACACAAATCAGTCGCCTTGGTGATTGTGTTTCTAATCATAGGGCTAGCAAAGGATCATCCCTTCACATTCCTACACAACCCGACTAGAGATAAAAAAAAAAAAAAGTCACTAGTGCCGTGAGTAACCGCATTTTTCATCAAATTATTGTGATAGATAATGAATCACGTTACCTAAATTTCATGTAAGACTCACCATGTAAAATCTTAAGACAAAAGGAGCATTAAGCTTCCACATGATTTCTCCTCAAGTCATTCTTTAACTAAATCTTGATTGAAAAAAGTACAATTACTTTATACCTTCAGTGAAAATTTTCATGTAATCAAAGTCACAAGAAGTTTCATAATTTATAACATGTAATGGATAATCATGCATGCATCATATTTGACATTACAAAACTCGAAATATCAAGGGGGTGAATTGCGATTACCCAAATAAAAAAATTAAAACACTAGAAAGAAAACTAAAATTTCGTAAGTCATCATTTAGCAAACGACCAAAAAAAAAGCGACATTTCCGTTGGTTTCGCTCGTCGATCACACTCGCGCCTCTCCCGACCCTCGCGCACGTGGCGAATCTTTGCTCGATCGGCACACGAGCGCGGGCAAGAGTTTCTCTCCGAGAAAGGCGCAGAAACGAAAGGACGAGCACGTGAGAAGCGCGTGAGCCGGCCCCGCCAAATTGGAATTTCCCCAGTCTCGCGGGCCCCCCAATTTACTCCACACCCAAAAAGAAAAAGAAGGCTTACCTTCTCGTCGTCTTCGTCTTTCTGAGGAATCACGAATCAGGCAGGGACGGGATTGGAAGACCAGACGTGGGAAGTCCTCTGCCTCTCTTTGCGTTGTTGATCTTCCTCTCTCTCACTCTCTCTCTCTCTCTCTCTCTCTCTCTCTCTCTCTCTAGCCGAAAACATGCGGAGTAGCAGAGACCATCATCGCCGTCTTCCGCCTCTCTTTGCGTTGTTGATCTTCTTGTACCTGCTGTCGTCGCAGTCGGCCGTTCGCGCGTCGGTCGGAGAAGGCGAGGGGACGCCTGGCGTGGTTGGGTATGGATACACGGTGGGGTCCGTGGCCGTCGACGCGTCAGGAACTGCGTTGACCGCCGGGCTCCGCCTCGTCAACGCGACCTCCGTATACGGGCCTGACGTCGAGAACCTCCGCCTCGTTGCCAGGTCCAGAGCAAAGCTTCACTCTTATTTTAGTATTTTTGCTAGATTCATTTTTACAATCGACATATATGCGCAAAAAAAAACAAAACGTTAGTTTATATATACATATATATGCATATATATGTATATATATGTATATAAAGTTGAAATCATTCTATTGTAGAAAATTTAATTAAACAATGAAAATAGATATTAGTAATAATACACGATAAAAATTCATAGTCTAAATATGCTTAAAAAAAGGAGAAAAATATTTCGATTTTTCAAATAATCCTAAGAAGGTTGTTGCTGGAAAGAAAATAATCAAATTTCGATATTGAAACACCTGCAAAAATTAAAATGTTAGTTTATATATATATATTTGCAAGATAAATAATTAAGTGTATTTTAATGGGTAATTTTTGCTGACGTCATCACGGTTCTCCTTCCAGCTTCGAAGCGAGCGGACGTCTTCGAGTCCGAATCACAGACGCCGACCGCCGCCGATGGGAAGTCCCCGACGACGTTATCCCTCGCCGATCTCCCTCCCCTCCCCGCCGAACCCCGACTCCACCGCCGCCGCCGTCCCCCTCCGGCTCCTACCGCCGCCTCTCCGCCGCCTCCTCCGACCTCGTCTTCGTCCTCCGCGACACCACCCCCTTCTCCTTCGCCGTCTCCCGCCGCTCCTCCGGCGACGTCCTCTTCGACACCTCCACCTCCACCTCCGACCCCTCGGCCTTCCTCGTCTTCAAGGACCAGTACCTCCAGCTCTCCTCCTCCCTCCCTCCCGGCCGCTCCTCCCTCTACGGGATCGGAGAGCACACGAAGCCGTCGCTCCAGCTCCAGCCCAACCAAACCCTTACTCTCTGGAACGCCGACATCGGTAGCTTGAACCTCGATGTCAACCTGTACGGGTCGCATCCCTTTTACATGGACGTCAGGTCGTCTGTCGGCGGCCGCGGCCGCCGTGGCAGAGGAGTTGGGGCGGGCACGAGCCACGGTGTTCTGTTGCTGAACAGCAATGGCATGGACGTCGTGTACACTGGCGATAGGATCACTTACAAGGTGATCGGTGGTGTGTTGGACTTGTATTTCTTCCCCGGGCCATCGCCGGAGGCGGTCATGAAGCAGTACACCGAGCTCATTGGCCGGCCAACCCCAATGCCATACTGGTCCTTCGGTACACGGGTTTCATGAGTTCCTTTCGATTGTTGATGCTGACATTTGATGAATTTGATTCCACTATTGTCTTTCGGCTTCTGTAGCTTATTCTGCAGTAAATGTGAGATTTTGAGCATAATTATGTGTTGAAAAGGTTGGAATTAAAGATTCTGAGTTTTTTGCCCTTGACTTGCATTATGAGTTTATTCTCTCGTGAAGATGATACTAGTCTATTACTCAACAAATTGTGTATGCTATGCTCAATAGGGAACAGATCTTAGAGACATTGCATGTTATTTTCCTTTGAAAACCACTGCTTTCCAACCCCCAGCTGATCCTACCGCAAGTACTCACTGATGTTCGAGAAACGTTGTCTGTTTTCCTGGTATATGGCTAGATGTAGATCAGTTACAAAGTTTGATTCATGGTAGATGGCTTCTTCTGCAGTTTTTGCTTGACAAGTTTGGAATGTGGTTCTGCTGATAAAGTATCTGTGATTTACTTTCTAGGATTTCATCAATGCCGGTATGGTTACAAGAATGTCGCAGACTTAGAGGGCGTGGTAGCTGGTTATGCAAAAGCTAATATACCATTGGAAGTTATGTGGACTGACATCGATTACATGGATGCATATAAAGACTTCACTCTTGACCCTATCAATTTTCCAGTGGAAAAGATGAAAGAATTTGTCAGCAGCCTTCACAAGGACGGTAAAAAATATGTCCTGATACTTGATCCAGGTACACTAGTGCAGAAATGCTTGTGCTTGTAACTCGATCTTTTAATTTCTCTCTAAATTGTCATCATTACTTTCCTTTTCTTTTGAATGGATTATCTAGGCATTAGCGTGAACGAGACATATGGGACCTACATCAGGGGGATGCAAGCAGACATCTTCATTAAACGCGAGGGAGTCCCATACTTAGGTGATGTTTGGCCAGGGCCGGTGTACTTCCCTGACTTCCTTCACCCATCCAGTGAGAGTTACTGGGGTGGTGAGATAAAGAGGTTTCATGATGTTCTTCCTTTTGACGGCCTATGGCTCGACATGAATGAGTTGTCCAACTTCATAACTTCTCCGCCGCTTCCTTCCATTCTTGACAATCCCCCCTACAAAATCAACAATTTAGGAGTTCATCGGCCAATCAACAACAATACTACTCCTGCGACATCATATCATTTTGGCAATATTTCAGATTACGATGCTCATAACCTTTATGGACTCCTGGAAGCCAGAGCAACAAACAAGGCCTTAGTCAATGTTACTGGTAAAAGGCCATTCATTCTCTCGAGATCAACTTTTGTGAGCTCTGGCAAGCACACTGCACACTGGACTGGGGACAATGCCGCGACGTGGGATGACTTGGCTTACTCAATTCCTGCAATTTTAAATTCTGGGCTCTTTGGAATTCCAATGGTAGGAGCTGATATATGTGGTTTCGCTCAAGACACATCTGAAGAGCTCTGCAACCGATGGATTCAGGTAAAATCTTTTGAGCCTAATCTTAAATTATATTAACTGAAGAGCTCTGCAACTGAGCTTTAAGATTTTTCCGAATTAATGTTCAGAATTAGGAGTTTATGAATTTTCTATTTCCTTTTTTAGGGGAAATTTTACCTCCTTTTGAAGACAGAAATAAACTAAATAAATATTCTTCACGATGAGGAGAAGTTGGGTATCTTGTGTGCTTATACTTCATGCTATGTTGAAGATATCTCAATCTTCTACGGAAGGGAAGAATATATAGTAGAGACAGAAAGAGGTGTAAATCATGTTTTTTCTGTCATACATATTTAAGCATTTTTTTTAAGAGCTTTTACTGATGCAGCTTGGAGCCTTTTATCCCTTTGCAAGAGACCACTTTGCCAAGGGTACTATTCGTCAAGAGCTCTATCTTTGGGAATCGGTCGCTGCATCCGCCAGAAAGGTGCTCGGGCTTCGTTATCGCTTGCTCCCATACTTGTATACCTTGATGTATGAGGCAAATAGAAAGGGAATACCCATTGCCCGGCCCCTATTTTTCTCATTCCCCGAGGATACAATGACTTACAATATCAATTCCCAGTTTTTAATTGGGAAGGGTGTGATGGTGACTCCCGTACTACAATCTGGTGCCAATACAATGGATGCTTATATCCCAAGTGGAAACTGGTTCGATCTCTTCAATTACTCAAATTCAGTGAGTACAGCTTCAGGAATGAATGTGATGCTCAATGCACCGCCTGATCATCCTCACGTGCATGTAAGGGAAGCTAATATATTGGCCATGCAAGAAGAGGCCATGACTACAGAAGCAGCTCGGAGAATGCCATTCGAGCTGTTAGTTGTGGTTGATAAGAATGGGAATAGTTCAGGACAAGTGTTCTTGGACGATGGAGAGGATGTTGAGATGGGAGGGGAAGGAAATAAGTGGACTTTGGTGAAGTTTTATTGTGAGAAAACAGGGAATGGTGTTGTTGTCAGATCAGAAGTTGTTAATGGGGAATTTGCTCTGATTGAAAAGTGGGTAATTGACAAGGTGACCATTCTAGGATTGAGAAAAGGAACTAGGATGACGAAACTAAGAGGGCATGAGTTATACAATGAAGTAGAAGCAAAGTCCAGGGAGAGAACAGTGACTATAGCAGGAAAATCGAGTGGTGGTGGAGAGTTTGTGATTGCTGAAGTCTCAGGATTGTCACTTCTATTAGGAAAGACATTCAAGTTGGAAGTGAAATTGCGCCAATCCTAAGACGAAACATTATTAGAAGAAACCGGTCAGGGTGTAGTGAAGAACGAAAGCATGTCTTCAATAAGTTTGTGTTTCTAAAAGGATAAAGCTCCCTAGTGTTTAGCCACTACTTGCCATCACTGCCTCTTTCCTTTCCCCATTCTGATGGGAGTGTGCGGATTGTGAACTGCTTAAGATCCCTAGATAAAATTTCCTCATTTTTTTTCTTTTTTTTCTTTTTTTTTTTGATAACCCAGGAAACCCCGAAAGCCGACAATGGCGGGAAAGAACAGGGGGCGACGCAGCCGGCCACCACACTCACGCTGGCGATTAAGTCACCAAAGTAACGCCATTGGGATTTGAACTTGGCACCTTTTCACGGGAGGCACAAAGCTCAAGCCAGCTGCGCCACCGCAGTGGGTGGTCATTTTTTAGTAAAGAATATTTTGAAAAAAAAAAGAAAGAAATTGGGTATTCTTAGAAAAGCATGTAAAGAGACTCTAAAATCATGACAAATTGTTCAATTAGTCCCAAACTTACTATGCGGATGTTAATTTTATAGTAAATTTTTCAATTTTTTTTAATTTTATCTTAAAATCATTGCATGAAATTCTAGCGTGGTCCATAAGGAGAATTATCAAAAAAAGGCCTAAATCAAGTGTATCAATTCTATCAAGAATTTTCTATTTTTGCCAATTTAATCTTTTTTTTTTAATTGTTCTAATTTAATCCATATGATATATTTTGGCTAACTGACGTTGATGTGGACTCCCGCAGATCGACCGACATTAATATGGATAATTTTTAATAATATTTTTTTAAATTAATTTTTTCCTTTTTCTTTTCTTCCTTCTTTACTTTTTTTCTCCACGGTGGCTAGTGAGCCTCCAATGAGGGTCGGGCAGCCTCGCCAACTACCGACAAGAGTCGCCGCTCTCACCCAGATTTGGGCAAAATTGCCTCACCTATAGCCCCAAGGCCTCACCTAAATCTAGGCAAGGTCGGAGAGGGCCACAACCCTCGCCAGTACTATGTGGAAAAATAGGAAAAAGAAGGAAGAAAGAGATAAATATAAATATAAAGATTATAAAATTAATTAAAAATTGAAAAAATACAATAAATTATTATTACAAGTTGTCCATGTTAGTGTTGGTTATCTAAAATTTGCAGAATAGACTGAATTAGCATACTTTTCATGAAGCGCACAAGGATTTTCTGGACAAAAAATTTAGGTATAAACACAAATCAATCGCCTTGGTATTGTGTTTCTAATCATAGGGCTAGCGAAGGATCATCCATTCACATTCCTACATAACCCGACTAGAGATCAAAAAAAAAAAAAAAAAGTCACTAGTGCCGTGAGTAACCGCATTTTTCATCAAATTATTGTGATAGGTAATGAATCACGTTACCTAAATTTCATGTAAGACTCACCATGTAAAATCTTAAGACAAAAGAGCATTAAGCTTCCACATGATTTCTCCTCGAGTCATTCTTTAACTAAATCGCTCGTCGATCAAACCCGCGCCTCTCCCGACCTCGCGCACGTGGCGAATCTTGCTCGATCGGCACGCGAGCGCGGGCAAGACTTTCTCTCCGAGAAAGGCGCAGAAACGAAAGGACGAGCACGTGAGAAGCGCGTGAATCAGCCCCGCCAAAGTGGAATTTCCCCAGTCTCACGGGCCCCCCAATTTACTCCACACCCAAAAAGAAAAAGAAAAAAGCTCCCTTCTCGTCGTCTTCCTCTTTCTGAGGAATCAGAGACAGGGACGGGATTGGAAGACCAGACGTGGAAAGTCCGCCGCGGTCGGCGGATGAAAACCAAAGCTCCTCCCACTCTCTCTCTCTCTCTCTCTCTCTCTCTCTCTCTCTCTCTCTAGCCGAAAACATGCGGAGTAGCAGAGACCATCATCGCCGTCTTCCGCCTCTCTTTGCGTTGTTGATCTTCTTGTACCTGCTGTCGTCACAGTCGGCCGTTCGCGCGTTGGTCGGAGAAGGCGAAGGGACGCCTGGCGTTGTTGGGTATGGATACACGGTCGAGTCCGTGGCCGTCGACGAGTCGGGAACGGCGTTGACCGCCGGGCTCCGCCTCGTCAACGCGACCTCCGTATACGGGCCTGACGTCGAGAGCCTCCGCCTTGTTGCCAGGTCTTATTTAGCATATGTTTTAAGTTTTTTGCTAGATTCATTTTTACAATCCACATATATGCGCAAAAAACAATAATTGTTAGTTATATGTATATGAATTTGAAATCATTCTATTGTAAAAAATTTTAATAATTGAACAATGAAAACAAATATTAGTAAGAACACACAATAAAAATTCATAGTATAAATATAGGTAAAAAAAAGGAGAAAAATATTTCTATTTTTCAAATTATCCTAAGAAGGTTGTTGCTGGAAGAAAGAATTCAGACTTCGATATTGAAACATCTGCAAGATTAAATTATTATTTGCAAGATAAATAATTAAGTATATTTTAATGGGTAATTTTTGCTGACGTCATAACGGTTCTCCTTCCAGCTTCGAAGCGAGCGGTCGTCTTCGGGTCCGGATCACAGACGCCGACCGCCACCGATGGGAAGTCCCCGACGATCTCATCCCTCGCCGACCTCCCTTCCATCCCCGCCGAACCCCGACTCCGCCGCCGTCCCCCTCCGGCTCCCACCGTCGCTTCTCCTCCGCCTCCTCCGACCTGGTCTTCGACCTCCGCAACACCACCCCCTTCTCCTTTGCCGTCTCCCGCCGCTCCTCCGGCGACGTCCTCTTCGACACCTCCACCTCCGACCCCTCGGCCTTCCTCGTCTTCAAGGACCAGTACCTCCAGCTCTCCTCCTCCCTCCCTCCCGGCAGCTCCTCCCTCTACGGGATCGGAGAGCACACGAAGCCGTCGCTCCGGCTCCAGCCCAACCAAACCCTTACTCTCTGGAACGCCGACATCGCCAGCGCGAACCTCGATCTCAACCTGTACGGGTCGCATCCGTTTTACATGGACGTCAGGTCATCCGTGGGCCGCGGCGGCGGCAGAGGAGTTGGGGCGGGCACGAGCCATGGCGTTCTGTTGCTGAACAGCAATGGCATGGACGTGGTGTATACTGGCGACAGGATCACTTACAAAGTGATTGGTGGAGTGTTGGATTTGTATTTCTTCCAGGGGCCGTCGCCAGAGGCAGTCATGGAGCAGTACACCGAGCTCATTGGCCGGCCGACCCCAATGCCATACTGGTCCTTCGGTATCTGGTTTTGATGAGTTTCTTTCAATTGTTGTTGCGTACATTTTGATGAATTTGATTCCACCATTGTTCATCGGCTTCCAGCTTATTTTGCAATCTCTGTGAGATTTTGAGCTTGACCGTGTGGTGGTAGTATCTAACATAATGATTTTGAATTCGGTATGCTGGTTTTTATGTATTGCTTTCAATCGTTGATGCTGACATTTTGATGAATTTGATTCCAATGTTGTGCTTCGGCTTCTGTAGCTTATTCTGCAGTAAATATGAGATTTTGAGCATAACTATGCGGTGGTCGTATATAATATAAAGACGATAGAATTGAAGATTCTGAGTTCATTCCCCTTGAATTGCATTATGAGTTTATTCTCTCACGGAGATGACACTAGTCAGACTTTGCATGTTATGCTCAATAGGGAACAAATCTTAAAAGCGTGTTATTATCCATTGAAAACCACTGTTTCACGACCCCCAGCTGAACCTACCACAGTGCTCACTGATGTTCAAGAAATGTGGTCGCTTTACTTGTATATATTGCTAGGCGTAGATCAGTTGTAAAGTTTGATTCACGGTAGATGGCTTCTTCTGCATGTGTTACTTGACTAGTTTGAAATGTTAGTTCTATTGATAAAAGTATCATTGATTTACTTTCAAGGATTTCATCAATGCCGGTGGGGTTACAAGAATGTCTCAGACTTAGAGGGCGTGGTAGCTGGTTATGCAAAAGCTAATATTCCACTGGAAGTTATGTGGACCGACATTGATTATATGGATGCAAACAAGGACTTCACTCTTGACCCTATCAATTTTCCGGTGGAAAAGATGAAAGAATTTGTCAGCAGCCTTCATGAGAACGGTCAAAAGTATGTCCTGATACTTGATCCAGGTACACTAGTGCAGAAATGCTTGTGGTTGAAACTTGATCTTTTAATTTCTTTCTAAATTGTCATCATAACATTACTTGCCTTTTCTTTTGAATGGGTGACCTTTAACAGGCATTAGTGTGAACGAGACATATGGGACCTACATCAGGGGGATGCAAGCGGACATCTTCATTAAACGCGAGGGAGTGCCATATTTAGGTGTTGTTTGGCCAGGGCCAGTGTACTTCCCTGACTTCCTTAACCCATCTAGTGAGAGTTACTGGGGTGGTGAGATAAAGAGGTTTCACGATGTTCTTCCGTTTGATGGCCTATGGATCGACATGAACGAGTTGTCCAACTTCAATGATCCTCCGCCTCTTCCTTCCACTCTTGACAATCCTCCCTACAAAATGAACAATGCAGGAGTTCATCGGCCTATCAACAACAAAACTATCCCTGCAACATCACTTCATTTTGGAAATATTTCAGAATACAATGCTCATAACCTCTATGGACTCTTGGAAGCCAGAGCAACAAACAAGGCCTTAGTCAATGTTACTGGTAAAAGGCCATTCATTCTCTCGAGATCGACTTTTCTAAGCTCTGGCAAGCACACTGCACACTGGACTGGAGACAATGCCGCCACATGGGATGACTTGGCTTACTCAGTTCCTGCAATTTTAAATTTTGGGCTCTTCGGAATTCCAATGGTAGGAGCTGATATATGCGGTTTCCTCGGGGACACAACCGAAGAGCTCTGCAACAGATGGATTCAGGTAAATATCTTCCATGCCTTTTCTTAATTTATATTAACTGAAGTGCTCTGCAACCGAGTAGCTTTAAGCCTTTCTTGATTTGTATTTAGACATAGGAGTTGATCAATTTTCTTTTCTCTTTTTTCTTAGGGGGGCAGGGAATTTTACTGCCTTTTGAAGGCAGAAATAAACTACATAAATTTTCTTTAGGGTGAGGGGAAGTTAGGGTATCTTTTATGCTAGTAATTCATGTTATGTTGAATGTGTCAAGTAGCGAATGAATAGAAGTGTCAATCATGTTTTTTTGTCATACACCTTTAAGCACTTATTTTAGAGCTTTTATTGATGCAGCTAGGGGCCTTTTATCCCTTTGCAAGAGATCACTCTGCAACGAACTCTATTCGTCAAGAACTCTATCTCTGGGATTCTGTCGCTACATCCGCCAGGAAGGTGCTCGGGCTTCGTTATCGCTTGCTCCCATACTTGTATACCTTGATGTATGAGGCATATAGAAAGGGGATACCCATTGCCCGGCCCTTGTTTTTCTCATTCCCTGAGGACAAGATGACTTACCATATCAATTCTCAGTTCTTAATTGGTAAGGGTGTGATGGTGACTCCCGTACTACAATCTGGTGCCAATACAGTGGATGCTTATATCCCGAGCGGAAACTGGTTCGATCTCTTCAATTACTCAAATTCAGTGAGTACAGCTTCAGGAATGAATGTGATGCTCAATGCACCGCCTGATCATCCTCATGTGCATGTAAGGGAAGGGAATATATTGGCCATGCAAGGAGAGGCCATGACTACGAAAGCAACTCGGAGAATGCCATTTGAGCTGTTAGTTGTGGTTGATGAGAATCGGAATAGCTTAGGACAAGTGTTCTTGGACGATGGAGAGGATGTTGAAATGGGAGGGGAAGGAAATAAGTGGACTTTGGTGAAGTTTTATTGTGAGAAAACAGGGAATGGTGTTGTTGTTAGATCAGAAGTTGTTAATGGGGAATTTGCTCTGATTGAGAAGTGGGTCATTGACAAAGTGACCATTCTAGGATTGAGAAAAGGAACTAGGATGACGAAACTGAGAGGGCATGAGTTATACAATGAAGTAGAAGCAAAGTCCGGGCAAAGAACTGTGACAATAGCGGGAAAATCAAGTGGTGGTGGAGAGTTTGTGATTGTTGAAGTCTCAGGATTGTCACTTCCTTTAGGAAAGACATTCAAGTTGGAAGTGAAATTGCACCAATCCTAAGACGAAACATTATTAGAAGAAACTGGTCAGGGTGTGATGAAGAACGAAAGCATGTCTTCAATAAGTTTGTGTTTCAAAAAGGATAAAGCCCCCTGTATCTAGCCACTACTTAGCCATCACTGGCTCTTTCTTTTCCCCATTCTAATGGGAGCATGTGGATTGTGAACTGCTTAAGATCCCTAGATAAAATTTCCTCATTTTTTTTCTTAGTAAAGAATATTTTGAAAAAAGAAAGAAATTCGGTATTCTTAGAAAAGCATGTAAAGAGACTCTAAAATCATGACAAATTGTTCAATTAGTCCCAAACTTACTATACGGATGTTAATTTTATCGTAACTTTTTCATTTTTTTCAATTTAATCTTAAAATCATTGCATGAAATTCTAGCGTGGTCCATCAGGAGAATTATCAAAAAAGGCCTCAATAAATTAAAAGTGCGTCAATTCTATCAAGAATTTTCTATTTTTGCCAATTCAATCTTAATTTTTTTTTTTTTTTTACAATTTTGCTAATTTAATCCATTTGATATATTTTGGCTAGCTGACGTCAGTGTGGACACCCGTAGGCTGACCAACATTAACGTGGATATTTTTTTAATAATATTTTATTTTTATTTTTATTTTCTTTTCCCTTTCCTGTTTCTTTTCTTCCTTCTTTACTTTTTTCTCCATGGTGGCTAGTGAGCCTTTGACGAGGGTCGGGAAGCCCTCACTAACTACAGACAGGAGTCACCGCTCTCATCTGGATTTGCGCGAAATCGCCTCACCTACAGCCCCCAGGCCTCACCTAAATCTAGGCAAGGTGGGAGAGGACCACAACCCTTGCCAGCACTATGCGGAAAAATAGAATAAAGAAGGAAGAAAGAGATAAAGATAAAGATTATAAAATTGATTAAAAATCGAAAAAATACAATAAAATATTATTACAAATTGTCCACATTAGCGTTGGTTATCTAAAATTTTCAGGATGGACTGAATTAACACATTTGCAAAAATTTAGGACTAAATTACGAATTACAATAGGCTTATGACTTTTTTTTGTAATTTTTCTTGGTGCATTTGGCCAACTTTCACCAACGTGGTAGTGGGGCTGCCAATGACTAGGCCATCACGCTAGTAATTTCTTCCAAAAATTAATCGGAAGGATTACAGTGGAGTTTCACGCAAAGGTTTAAGACTAAATTGATAAAATTAAAAAATTTGTAAATGAATTGGTATCCATAAAACAAGTTTAGGATCACTTGAGTAATTTTCTTTTCAAATAAGACTTAAATGGCCTTGGTTATCTTTAATACATAATATCTGTTTGTACAAATCTTTGGAATTAATGTGAACTACTTCGCTAAAAATAATCTAAGCCATCTGATTTTCTTAGAGCAGAGACCATCATTCGATACGAAATTTCCCCACAACAGAAACGAGTCCTAACAATTAATGTCATGCCGCCTTGTGCATATTACTAAAGTAGGAAGAATTCCCATGAATTATCTAAAACATTTTTCCAGTTACATTAGTGAGTCAAAGCTATAGTCAGAAAAATTTACAGTTATCCACGTTTTTACTAAAAGTAATCCTTATGTCTACGTGAATCTGAATTGAAACTGTCTATGCGATTGGTGCTAGGAGGTGTGCAAGAGAGTAGGTGCAAGCTATGGATTCGACATGGCTAAATAGGCAGGTCTGTATTTGGTAGCCCAGATTTGAGTCTGAATAGAATTATCTCGTCCCTGTGCATGGTGACGACCTCTAAACCGAAGAAGAAGACGACGAGGAGAGAGAAAAATTGTTTCTCGAAATTGTTCCCAGAACAAAAAAAAAAAAAAACTTTTTTCTATTTCTTGTTTATGTTCCAAATCTATTCCCGAGAACAAAAGTTTTACCAAATGCGTTTCTGTTCTTTTTTTGTTCTTCCGAACAAAAGAACAAAAAAATTTGTTCTAGGGAATAGAAATAAAAATAAACAAACAGGCCCTTAGTTGATAGAGTAGGGTAGCGGATCTCAAGCTAGAGCGAATCAAGTATGAAGGTTTCAATGTGAAAGCGCATTTCTCTCTATAATAGGGGTGCATTCCGAGGTGCGAAGTGGGAGAGAAAGGACAGAACACAAGATAGGTTCTTAGGAAGATATGTATGTATGTATGTATGTATGTATGTATGTATGTATGTATGTATGTATTTATTTATTTATTTATTTATGTAAGTAGTGATTTTCTTTTTTCTATGAAGTTTTTCATGTTCAGATATGAGAAACGGCGGAAGGAAGATTTATTATTTGTATATAAATTTTCTTAATGTCATAAAATTATTTTAACACTAGATATGAACATGTCCTTTATTATGGAGTCTACCAGTGTTTTTGCATCAAATGTTGATGTGTTAATAATTAGAATTGTGGGAAATTTTATTTATTTAACTTTTAAAAAATGATAGACAATGAAATTCGTGGAATTGACCAATTCCGGGTTTTAAGGTAGTTGTGTGACCCTAAGACTACACTCCAGCTTTCAAAAACTGGGATTCGATTCATGTAGGGTGGGCTCCATTGAAGAGGAAATACCCTACTTGTCTGGGATCGGTACACGCCTAATTACTACACGCAACAAAATTAAATTTGATGGGCGTGCCACTCTGATTAAGCACATTTATAAGTATGGGAACCACCCAACTAACAGTTGAGTTTGACTTTGGCACATTCAGAAGATTTCAAATGGAAATGTGAGGAAAGCAATTAAGTTTTCGTTGAAATTATAGATACTAATTTTTCGCTAAAACAAAGTACGGGAACAAAAGCTGTTCTTTCTTATGTATATAGGCAGGGGTAGTCGGCTCTAGGCCTAAAATAAAGAATCGGCCCAAAGCACAGATTTGGCTTAAGCCCGGCACTTCCTCTTTGATATTCTCGCCTTCCTCCTCCATCATATCGTCCACGATCTCTTTCTTCACAAGCACAAAAATCGTATGTTTCTAAATAATAAGCTATCTTTGCTAGATTTCACTCATGCTCTTTTGCTGATAAGCTCTCAATTCTCAGAATTCCTTCAACTTACCCCCCTAATCAGACACCAGAAAAAGATAACACAGAATATGAGAAGCCGATTGGTATAAGAAATTACGTTCTCATCCTGAAGGTCGAGGGTGAGGATCAACTTTTTCCAGCAAAATTGAGATCTGTCAAATTGAGCAAGAGTGGTGAAGTGGACAAGAGAACAGAGTATCTAGGAGAGGTGGTCAACCTATTTAAAGGTAATCAATTTTCGATCCAGTCCAGTCCCATCCAAGAACCGGAAACCGAATGGGGAGGACTAGTTCCTAGTTTCTGGTGTGGTCTAATGGAACTGGTCATTTTGCAATTCCACCTCCAAATTTCAGCATTTTGAAAGTAAATCTTTCCCCTAAAAATGACACATAATGGACCGGGTAAATCTTTTTCCCAAAATAATATTGGGCTTCTTGTTATTTTAGGGTTCGTTGCTTTCTTAATAATTTTAAAAATTTTCAAAAAAAATAGTCAGTCCTATCCCCCCATCCCTCACCCCTGCGGATTTAGTAACCGGGCTTATGCCCCTGGGAACTGCCCTGAACCAGCAGGTCCCGACTTTTCTTGATTTAGTCAGTCCGATATACTCATCCTTAAACCTATTTGCTCAGCTCGGAGCACTCGGACAACTCTGCCTCGTTCGCTGCTAAGCAAACTCGCTAAACCAGCAGAAACAGGTGTAACATCACCTTGCTTCACTTCCGGAGTAGCAATTCTCAGAGTTCGCAATAGCGATTCAGTACTTCGACTGGGACTAACAACAAATCTAAGGCATTCTGTTGAGGATATTCATCTCTATGCATGAGTGTGTTATTAGTACTTATGTCTTGGGGTAAAATACCGGTTCTTCTGGTCTTGGAATCGAGAACCAAACCTGTCCTTAGCAGAAAGAAAAAGAAAAAAGGAAAATCTAAATCTAAATCTAAATATAATTAAAAAAATCGATTTTTTTAAAATATAAAATTAATTAAAGATTTTATTTTAAGAATAAAATAATAATAAAATTGAAAAAGAGTGCATGAAAGAAAAAATTTTCCTAACCAAATAGCAAAAAATATTTTCTACTTCTTTTTAGGTTTTTGACCGAATACCAAAAAATAATTACTTTTTTTTTTTAGAAAATGGTTTCTTGGAAAGTATTTTTTTTAAATCTTAAATTTTCCGCGAAACAAACGGAGTCTAAATGTTACACGATTGTACCAATTTGGAGTTTTCGTTGGTATTAGCCCTTTTTTTTTTTTTTTTTTTTAAGAAGGTTGTTAAAAAAATCAAATTTTAATATTGGCTCATAGGCGAGATCAAATTGAACTTTTTCTTGCGCAATATCCATGGACATAATATTTGTAATATAAAAAGTTAACAATATTTTATTTAATTTCAAAAGTTAACAATATTAGAAGAAGAAAAAGAAACAATGGAGAGTAATTTTAAGGGTTAATGTCAAAAAAAAAAAAAACATAAACCGGTACATTTGTGATAAACTTATCCCAAACTAATTTTTAAACAACCAAAAATCTCAAATCGGTACATCTGTGACAAATTTACTCTCCGTTAATTTTTGTTAAATTTTACTATTAAATAAGACGTAACAGTTTATGAGTATACTAGTTTAGAATGGCCAATTTTGTTGTATTTGAAGAGTATAATTGTCATAAAGTTTGGAGTAAATTTATTACAAATATACTAATTTAAAAAAAAATAAAATTAGGTGCAGCTATAATAGCCACGTCATCAATGCATGAGCCCATTTAGTGGATGAAAAGAGGCACCATGGTCCCGCTCCATTAGAAAATTGGAATCTTTCCATCTCTCTCCTTGGCACTTTGTTTCTCTTCTTCATCATTTCTTTCTTCTTCTTTTTCCTTTCTTTCCCTTTGGCCCGTGGCCATGACATCAGTGAGGGCCGACAAGGGTGTTGCAACCCTTGTTGGCCACATACAAGGGTCGCTTTCGTCAAATTCGATGAGGGCTCAACCCTTGTGGCTAAGATGAGAGTTGCTCTCGCCAAATTTGGCAACGGAGGACTTGAGGTTGCAAATGACAAGGGCGATGCATGACCTGTGATGAGCATTAGCGTTGCTCGTGAGCAAGTCGTCCATAGCTGGCCGCAAGCAATGTCGATGGTTGGAAGGGAAAGATGGATACCCAAGGGATCAATAGCATGCTTGAACGATGCCAACAAGATAACCTCGCTAGATCTAAGTGAGGCAACCATCGCTCGCAACCGGTGAGGGTTGTAGCCTTGCTTAGTGTATGGTGAGAGTCATTAGGCCCTTGACGGATAGTAAAAAGGAAAAAAAAAATTAAAATTAACATTGTCTTTAGAGGAAAAATGCCCTCGATTGGCCGAAACATTTAGCTATATAGTCAAGCCTTTATTTAAAACAATCATTACCACTTCGAACTCTTATTTGATATAAGATCTACTTCAAACTCTTTGTGAGAAAGTGATAGCACTTTAGACCCTTATTTATAATTTTCCCAAAGATTGAAGCTTCGTTTACTTTAGGGAAAACGAATGGTTGGCAAAATACTTTTAAAAAAATAATCTCTTATATCGCTTGAAATAATTAGTCAATGAAAAATGTTTTCATTATTGATAAAAATTTATATCTAAGTATTTTCGTAAACTATAAAAATATATGTTGTTGATTCATTTTTGTAGTCGGTACAAGTAGTCAGTTTTAGGAAAAATATTTTTCAAATTATTCATCTTCCACAAAAGATCCGGAACAAGTGACATCAAGTCGGTTCACAAAAAAAATAAAATAATAAATGATGTTATTAAAGGGGTCCTTAAAGATTAAATGCAGAAAAATGAAGCCGAGCATAAGAATGCAAGACCGTGCAATAAAAATATTCATGATTAGGTGTCAAATTATGTCATTGTCAACAGATTTGATCTTTAATTTTCACGAAACGCACGAGAGTTTTTCGGACAAAAAATTCAGGTGTAAACATAGACCAGTCGCCTTGGTGATCGTGTGTCTAATCATAGGGCTACCGAAGGATCATCCCTTCACATTCCTACACAACCCAACTTGAGATAAAAAGGTCACTAGTGGCGCAAGTAACCTCATTTTTCATCAAATTATTGTGATGGATAATGAATCACGTTACGCAAATTTCATATAAGACTCATCATGTTAAATTTTAAGACAAAAGAGCATTAAGCTTCCACATGATTTCTCCTCAAGTCATTCTTTAACTAAATCTTGATTGAAAAAAGTACAATTACTTTGTACTTTTAGCGAAGATTTTCCTGTCATCAAGATCACAAGAAGTTTCATGATTTATAATCCGTAATGTATAATCATGCATGCATTATGTTTGACATTACAAAACTCGAAATATCAAGAGGTGAATTGTGACTGCCCAAATGAGGAAAGAATAAAACATGGAAATGAAAACTAAAATTCCGTAAATCATCATTTAGCAAACAACATAAAAAAGCGACATTTCCGTCAGTTTCGCTTATCGATAACACTCGCGCCTCTCCCGACCCCACGTGATACGCGGAGGAGGGACGGCCCCGGGCAAGAGTTTCCCTCCGACGAGCACGTGAGGAGCGCGTGAGCCGGCCCCGCCAAATTGTAATTTCCCCAATCTCGCGGGCCCCGTAATCCACCCCCGTGAAGAAAGTTATCCTGATGGCAGACAAACCGTGGGATGTCCACCGCGGGAGGCGGATGAAAATCGAAGCTCCTCCCATCCTCTCTCTCTCTCTCTCTCTCTCTCTCTCTCTCTCTCTCTCTAGCCGAAAACATGTGGAGTAGCAGAGACCATCATCGCCGTCTTCCGCCTCTCTTTGCGTTGTTGATCTTCTTGTACCTGCTGTGGTCGCAGTCGGCCGTTCGCGCGTCGGTCGGAGAAGGCGAGGGGACGCCCGGCGTCGTCGGGTATGGATACAAGGTCGAGTCCGTGGCCGTCGACGCGTCGGGAACGGCGTTGACCGCCGAGCTCCGCCTCATCAAGGCGACCACCGTCTACGGGCCTGACGTCGAGCGCCTCCGTCTTGTTGCCAGGTCTTATTTTAGAAATGTTTTAAGTATTTTTGCTAGATTCACCTTCGCAATCGACATTTATGCGCCAAAAAAAAAAAAAAAAAATTATTAGTTATATATATAAATTTGAAATCATTCTATTGTAAAAAATTTTAATAATTAAACAATGAAAGCGAATATTAATAATGACACGCAATAAAAATTCATGGTATAAACATACGTAAAACAAGGAGAAAAATATTTCGATTTTTCAAATTATCCTAAGAAGGTTGTCGCTGGAAGGAAAATAATCAAATTTCGATATTGAAACATCTGCAAGATTAAATTAAGATGTTAGTTTATCTATATATATATATATATTTGCAAGGTAAATAATTAAGTATATTTTAATGGGTAATTTTTGCTGACGTCATCATGGTTCTACTTCCAGCTTCGAAGCGAGCGGTCGTCTTCGGGTCCAAATCACAGACGCCGACCGCCGCCGATGGGAAGTCCCAGACGACGTCATCCCTCGCCGATCTCCCTCCCCTCCCCGCCGAACCCCGACTCCGCCGCCGCCGCCGCCGTCCCCCTCCGGCTCCCACCGCCGCCTCTCCGCCGCCTCCTCCGACCTCGTCTTCGACCTCCGCAACACCACCCCCTTCTCCTTCGCCGTCTCCCGCCGCTCCTCCAGCGACGTCCTCTTCGACACCTCCACCTCCGACCCCTCCGCCTTCCTCGTCTTCAAGGACCAGTACCTCCAGCTCTCCTCCTCCCTCCCTCCCGGTCGCTCCTCCCTCTACGGGGTCGGAGAGCACACGAAGCCGTCGCTCCGGCTCCTGCCCAACCAAACCCTTACTCTCTGGAACGCCGACATCCGTAGTGCGTACCTCGATGTCAACCTGTACGGGTCGCATCCGTTTTACATGGACGTCAGGTCGTCTGTCGGCGGCCGCGGCCGCCGTGGCAGAGGAGTTGGGGCGGGCACGAGCCATGGCGTTCTGTTGCTGAACAGCAATGGCATGGACGTGGTGTACACTGGCGATAGGATCACTTACAAGGTGATCGGTGGGGTGTTGGATTTGTATTTCTTCCCCGGGCCATCACCGGAGGCGGTCATGGAGCAGTACACCGAGCTCATTGGCCGGCCAACCCCGATGCCATACTGGTCCTTCGGTATCTGGTTTTGATGAGTTTCTTTCAATTGTTGCTGCTTACATTTTGATGAATATGATTCCACTATTGCTCATTGACTTCTGTAGCTTATTTTGGTAGTATCGAGCATAATGAAGATGGAATTGAAGAGTTTATTTCCATTGACTTGCTTTATAAGTTTTTTTTTTTTATTTTCTCACGGAGATGACACTAGTCAGACTTTGCATGTTATGCTCAATAGGGAACAAATCTGAAGGTGTGTTATTATCCATTGAAAACCACTGTCTTCCGACCCCCAGCTGATCCTACCACAGTGCTCACTGATGTTCAAGAAATGTGGTCGCTTTACTTGTATATATTGCTAGGCGTAGATCAGTTGTAAAGTTTGATTCACGGTAGATGGCTTCTTCCGCATGTGTTACTTGACTAGTTTGAAATGTTAGTTCTATTGATGAAGTATCATTGATTTCCTTTCAAGGATTTCATCAATGCCGGTGGGGTTACAAGAATGTCTCAGACTTAGAGGGCGTGGTAGCTGGTTATGCAAAAGCTAATATTCCACTGGAAGTTATGTGGACTGACATTGATCATATGGATGCAAACAAGGACTTCACTCTTGACCCTATCAATTTTCCGGTGGAAAAGATGAAAGAATTTGTCAGCAGCCTTCACGAGAACGGTCAAAAATATGTCCTGATACTTGATCCAGGTACACTAGTGCAGAAATGCTTGTGGTTGAAACTTGATCTTTTAATTTCTTTCTAAATTGTCATCATAACATTACTTGCCTTTTCTTTTGAATGGGTGATCTTTCACAGGCATTAGCGTGAACAAGACATATGGGACCTACATCAGGGGGATGCAAGCGGACATCTTCATTAAACGCGAGGGAATCCCATACTTAGGTAAAGTTTGGCCAGGGCCGGTGTACTTCCCTGACTTTCTCCACCCATCCAGTGAGAGTTACTGGGGTGGTGAGATAAAGAGGTTTCACGATGTTCTTCCGTTTGATGGCCTATGGATCGACATGAACGAGTTGTCCAACTTCAATGATCCTCCGCCTCTTCCTTCCACTCTTGACAATCCTCCCTACAAAATGAACAATGCAGGAGTTCATCGGCCTATCAACAACAAAACTATCCCTGCAACGTCACTTCATTTTGGAAATGTTTGAATACAATGCTCATAACCTCTATGGACTCTTGGAAGCCGAGCAACAAACAAGGCCTTAGTCAATGTTACTTGGTAAAAGGCCATTCATTCTCTCGAGATCGACTTTTCTAAGCTCGGCAAACACACCGCACACTGGACTGGAGACAATGCCGCCACATGGGATGACTTGGCTTACTCAGTTCCTGCAATTTTAAATTTTGGGCTCTTCGGAATTCCAATGGTAGGAGCTGATATATGCGGTTTCTTCTGTGACACAACCGAAGAGCTCTGCAACAGATGGATTCAGGTAAATATCTTCCATGCCTTTTCTTAATTTATATTAACTGAGCTACTCTGCAACCGAGTAGCTTTAAGCCTTTCTTGATGTGTATTTAGACATAGGAGTTGATCAATTTTCTTTTCCTTTTTTCTTAGGGGGGCAGGGAATTTTACTTCCTTTTAAAGAAAGAAATAAACTACATAAATTTTCTTTAGGGTGAGGGGAAGTTCGGGTATCTTTTTGCTAGTAATTCATGTTATGTTGAATATGTCAAGTAGCGAATGAATAGAGGTGTAAATCATGTTTTTTTGTCATACACCTTTAAGCACTTATTTTAGAGCTTTTATTGATGCAGCTAGGGGCCTTTTATCCCTTTGCAAGAGATCACTCTGACATTAACTCTATTCGTCAAGAGCTCTATCTCTGGGATTCTGTCGCTGCATCCGCTAGGAAGGTGCTCGGGCTTCGTTATCGCTTGCTCCCATACTTGTATACCTTGATGTATGAGGCATATCAAAAGGGGATACCCATTGCCCGGCCCCTGTTTTTCTCATTCCCTGAGGATAAGATGACTTACCTTATCAATTCCCAGTTCTTAATTGGTAAGGGTGTGATGGTGACTCCTGTACTACAATCTGGTGCCAATACAGTGGATGCTTATATCCCGAGTGGAAACTGGTTCGATCTCTTCAATTACTCAAATTCAGTGAGTACTGCTTCAGGAATGAATGTGATGCTCAATGCACCGCCTGATCATCCTCATGTGCATGTAAGGGAAGGTAATATATTGGCCATGCAAGGAGAGGCCATGACTACAGAAGCAGCTCGGAAAACGCCATTCGAGCTATTAGTTGTGGTTGATAAGAATGGGAATAGCTCAGGACAAGTGTTCTTGGACGATGGAGAGGATGTTGAAATGGGAGGGGAAGGAAATAAGTGGACTTTGGTGAAGTTTTATTGTGAGAAAACAGGGAATGGTGTTATTGTCAGATCAGAAGTTGTTAATGGGGAATTTGCTCTCATTGAGAAGTGGGTAATTGACAAGATGACCATTCTAGGATTGAGAAAAGGCACTAGGATGACGAAACTGAGAGGGCATGAGTTATACAATGAAGTAGAAGCAAAGTCCGGGCAAAGAACAGTGACAATAGTGGGAAAATCGAGTGGTGGTGGAGAGTTTGTGATTGCTAAAGTCTCAGGATTGTCACTTCTTTTAGGAAAGACATTCAAGTTGGAAGTGAAAGTGCGCCAATTCTAGGACGAAACATTCTTAGAAGAAACTGGTCAGGGTTAAGCATGTCTTCAATAAGTTTGTATTTATAAAAGGATAAAGGCCCCCAATATCTAGCCACTACTTGCCATCACTGGCTCTTTCTTTTCCCCATTCTGATGGGAGTGTGCGGATTGTGAATTGCTTAAGATCCCTAGATAAAATTTCCTCATTTTTTTCTTAGTAAAGAATATTTTGAAAAAAAAAAAAGAAGAAATTGGGTATTCTTAGAAAAGCATGTAAAGAAACTCTAAAATCATGACAAATTGTTCAATTAGTCCGAAACTTACTATGTGGATTGTGAAGAGATAATTGGTTTCTAATTATCAAAATAAAATAGGGTTACAAATATATATATATATATATATATATATATATATATATATATATGCTCATATGTGTATAACCCTACTCATAACTAAGTTACTATTTTACCCTTATTACTCACAATATTTCTCAACACTCCCCCTCAAGTTGAGATATAGATATCAAATAATCACAACTTGTTACATAAGATGCTCACTCTATTCCCCCGTAGAGATTTCGTAAAAATGTCTACAAGTTGATCCTCCAACTTTGTGTGTTGAAAAATAACCTCACATTTATGAACTTTTTCTCGCACAAAATGACAATCAACCTCAAAGTGCTTAGTTCTCTCGTGGAAGATTGGATTAGATGCAATATGAACAGCGAATTTGATTATCACAATACAACACTGATGGATTTGACGGTGACATTCCAATCTCTGATAGTAATATTCTCAACCATAGGTAATTCACTTGTCACATGTGCCGTAGCACAATATTCAGCTTCAGCGCTTGATCGGGAAACTACATATTGTTTTTTGCTTTTCCATGCAACTAAATTACCTCCAAGAAACACACAATAGCCTGAAGTATATCTTCTATCCACAGGACATCCAGCCCAGTTAGCATCAGAAAAGTCTACAGTGTTTAGATGGCCATAATTCTTGAGCTGTAGTCCTTTACCTGGCATTCCCTTCAAATATTTGACTATTCGAAGTACAATATCCCAATGAGTGGTACGAGGAGAACACATGAACTGACTTACTACGCTAACCGCAAAGGATCGTGTAGTAATTCTCCATGTTCTTGTGATAGTGACTTACTATTAGGTCTTGTGATAGTAAGATAGCTTAACTTACCAACTAATTTTCGATACTTTGCTAGATCATGTAGTAATTCTTCATGTTCTACATCAAGTTTTATATTGGGATCCATAGGGGTATTGACTGGCTTTACTCCAAGAAATCCAACCTCGCCATCATAATACTAATTTCCTTTTCTTTTGAATGGGTGATCTTTCACAAGCATTAGTGTGAACGAGACATATGGGACCTACATCAGGGGGATGCAAGCCGACGTCTTCATCAAACGTGAGGGAGTCCCATATTTAGGTGTTGTTTGGCCGGGGCCAGTGTACTTCCCTGACTTCCTTCACCCATCTAGTGAGAGTTATTGGGGTGGTGAGATAAAGAGGTTTCACGATGTTCTTCCTTTTGATGGCCTATGGCTCGACATGAACGAGTTGTCCAACTTCATAACTTCTCCTCCTCTTCCTTCCACTCTTGACAATCCTCCCTACAAAATCAACAATTCAGGAGTTAATCGGCCAATCAATAACGGAACTATTCCTGTGACGTCATGTCATTTTGGTAATATTTCAGATTATGATGCTCATAACCTCTATGGACTTTTGGAAGCCAGAGCAACAAACAAGGCCTTAGTCAATGTTACTGGTAAAAGGCCATTCATTCTCTCGAGATCAACTTTTGTGAGCTCTGGCAAGCACACTGCACACTGGACTGGAGACAATGCCGCCACATGGGATGACCTGGCTTACTCAATTCCGCCAATTTTAAATTCTTGGCTCTTTGGAATTCCAATGGTGGGAGCTGATATATGCGGTTTCGTTCAAAACTCAACCGAAGAGCTCTGCAACCGATGGATTCAGGTAAAATCTTTTGTGCCTAATCTTAATTTATATTAACAGAAGGGCTCTGCAACCGAGTAGCTTTTAAGCTTTTTCCGAATATATGTTCAGAGATAGGAATTGATGCTATGTTGAATGTATCTCAATCTTCTGCGGGCGGGAAGAATATCAAGTAGAGAATGGATAGAGGTGTAAATCATGTTTTTCTATTGTACATATTTAAGCACTTATTTTAGAGCTCTCACTTATGCAGCTAGGGGCCTTTTATCCCTTTGCAAGAGACCACTCTTCTAAGTATAGTATTGGTCAAGAGCTCTATCTCTGGGAATCAGTTGCCGCATCCTCCGGGAAGGTGCTTGGGCTTTGTTATCGCTTGCTCCCATACTTGTATACCTTGATGTATGAGGCAAATAGAAAGGGGATGCCCATTGCCCGGTCCCTATTTTTCTCATTCCCTGAGGGTACGATGACTTACAATATCAATTCCCAGTTTTTAATCGGTAAGGATCTGTTAGTGACCCCTGTACTAAAATCAGGTGCCCAAACAGTGGATGCTTATTCTCCGAGTGGAAATTGGTTTGATCTCTTCAATTACTCAAATTCAGTGAGTACAGCTTCTGGAATGAATGTGATGCTCGATTCGCCGCCTGATCATCCTCATCTGCATGTAAGGGGAGGTAATATATTGGCCATGCAAGGAGAGGCCATGACTACGAAAGCAGCTCGGAGAACGCCATTCGAGCTGTTAGTTGTGGTTGATGGGAATGGGAATAGCTCAGGACAAGTGTTCTTGGACGACGTAGAGGAAGTTGAAATGGGAGGGGAAGGAAAAAAGTGGACGCTGGTGCGGTTTTACAACGAGAAAACTGGGAATGATGTTGTTGTCAGATCAAAAGTTGTTAATGGGGAATTTGCTCTTAATGAGAAGTGGGTGATTGATAAGGTGACAGTTTTAGGATTGAGAGAAGGAGCATGGATGGCGAGACTAAGAGGGCATGAGACATACAATGATGTAGAAGCAATGGCCGGATAGAGAACAGTGACAACAATGGGAAAATCGAGTGATGGTGCAGAGTTTGTGGTCGTTGAAGTCTCAGGATTGTCACTTCCATTGGGAAAGACATTCGAGTTGGAAGTGAAATTGCGCCAATCCTAGGACAGGACATTATCAGAAGACACCAGTCAGGGTGTAATAAAGAACAAAAGCATGTCTCCTTTAAGTTTGTGCGTTTCCAAAAGCATGTCTCCAATAAGTTTGTGTTTCCATCAGTTTTTTGTTTGAGTCGGTATCGTCTACACTGGCGCATGGCTCACTTTGTTTTCTTTGTAATATTACGAGTCTTCCACCATTCATTGATGAGAATAAAATTTTTCATATTGTCATTCCAGATAAGACCTAAATGACCTTGGTTATCTTTAATACGTAATATATGTTTGTACAAGTCCTCGGAATTAATATTAGCTGCTTCGCTAATAATAATCGAAACAACTTTTCTATGTCACCTGATATTAAAGAGCTGAGGCTTACACTGCTAAACGTGTCCTAACAGTCAATGTGAGGCTGCCTTGTGCATATCACTAAAACTGGAAGAATTCCCATAAATTGTCTAAAACATTTTTCCGGTTAAATTAGTGAATTAATGCTATAGTTAGAAAGATTCAAAGTTATCCACGCTTTTTTTTTCTAAAAGTAATCCTTATGTCCACATGAATCTGAATTAAAATTGTCAATGCAATTGGTTCCGGAGGGTGCACAAGAGAGTAGGTGCAACCTTGCAAAGTTGACATGGCTAGATAGGTTTCAAAGTTGATAGGGGTAAGAGGATATGTTCCAAATTCTAAAATTCTAAAATTGAAGCAAACAGTATAGGTTCTAAGGTTTTGGATATCTCCACTTTGCATGCTATATTTTGTAGCCTGTGCAAACTACAAAGTGTGTGTTCGAGAAATGATGGAAGTAAGATTTATTATTTGTATTAACTTTTCTTGATGTCTTAAAATTATGTTGAAATTACATATGAACATGAACTTTATAATATAATTTACTAGTTTTTTTGTATCCAACATTGATGTGTTAATAATTAGAAAATTGGGAACTTTTACTTTTTTAAAAAAATAAATTAAGATTACGAAAACTGTGGAATTCTAGAATTCTTTGTTCCAAGGAAGAGTTGTATGACCCCATAGATTAGGTTCTAGATTTCAAAAACTTGAAGCCTTTGCACAGAGGGTGGGCTCGAAGGATGAGCAAATTCCCTACGTACCTAGAACCAATACGCCCCTAATTACTAAGTACAATAGAATTAAATTGAATAGGGCTCTCAATCTGAAGAAGGACATTCATAAGTACAGGAATCAACAACTAATAGTTGATTTTGAATTGGCACTTCGAAAAGATTTCAATGGAAACGTGAGGAAAGTAAATAAGTTTTCGTTGAAAAATTAGATTGAGACTCGTTTTTTACTAAAACAAAGTAGCAAAAGTAAAGTTGCTCAGTTCTATTAATACAATTGGAGGTGATCGGTTCTAAGCCTAGAATTAAGAACCGACCCAAAGCACAGATCTAGCTTGAGCCCAGCACTTCCTCTTCACCTTTCTCACTTTCCTCCTCCACTATATCCTCTATGATCTCTTTCTTCACAAGCTTAAACATCGTACGTTTCTACAAAATAAGTGGTCTTTACTAGGTTTCAATCGTGCTCTTTTGCTGATAAGCTCAAAATTCTGAGAAATCCTCCCACTTACCCCCTAATCAGACGTCAGCAAAAGATAACATAGAAAATGAGGAGCCGATTGATATGAGAAATTACCTTCTCGTCCTGAAGGTCGAGGGATCGAGGATCTACTTTTTCTAGCAAAATTGAGATCTTGGCGACAACATGGCGCTCGGCGCGCTCGTGGCGCTCGTTTAGGAATTGAGCGAAGGTGGTGAAGCAGACGAGAGAGCAGAGTATCTAGAAGAGGCGCTTGACCAACTTGCCCAGCTTGGAGCACTCTTAACTCAAACAACTCTGCCTCGTCCACAGCCGAGTGAACTCGCTCCTGGGTGCTAAATCTCCTCGATTCACTTCTCTGGAGTAGCCACTCTCGGAGTTTGCAATGGCGATTCAGTGCCACGGCCGTGACTGCTAACAAATCTAGGGCATTCTGTTGAGGATTTTTGTCTCTATGCATGTGTCATTACTTATGTTGTAGGGTAAAACACTGGTTTGAACTCATTCCTAGGTAGAATAGGTGGTTCAGGTCTTAAAATCGAGAACCAAACTGGTCCTTAGCCAGTTCTAGGTTCTCGAAACCGGGAACCAAATAAGCTCTCATTAGAACCGGCCTTCAACAAGTCAATTCAAGCCAGTTTATTCAGGTTTCCTAGTGAACCGAACTTGGCACTCGCCACCGAGCACAGAACCAAAATTTTTATTTGCTTAAAAAAGGCCGGTATACGCAAGTGCCGCATGTCAACAGCCGGCACAGACAATCATCGATAAGTTTTTAACAGAAATATGATGGAAGGACCAATTAAAATATAAGGATCAATAAGTGAACTCCCTCAAAATTAGTGAGGCCGAAATGTATAAATAGCGTTGTAAAGTCGTTGAAAGCCTTCAGTGCCAAGGCAATTGGACATCCACTCGAAACACACATTGACATTGCCATCACCGGTGAAAGACAGCAACATTTAATGGTTCAAAGAATGAAGCCCCAGTTACATTTTAGGTTCGTATGTATCAAACGAGTCGCCCATCGGGCTTTTATACAGCAATAATGCCACAAGGAGTTATTAGCAGATATAAGGTATACATTAACTTATACTGGGACATAGGAGTAACAAAATTATCATTCATGATATCGAAAATGAGTAGTACAGATAGTTATACAATATCAAGAAATGCCTTCTATGCACCTGGGAAGGAAAAAAAAATCTACTTGATATTACCAGTTCTGTCGCCCTATAGTCTAAAAGAGAAACCTCTATATGTTTACAAATTCCAATTTCATGGAAGATATCACTTCCTAGTAGCCATAAGGATCATATTCTCAGTCTGGTTGCTAAAAAATGTACCAATAAAGCTCCACCGTTCCAATGCATTAATAATTCAGATGGAGTAACATATAACAATCAGACACCTGCAAGTCATAAAAAATAATAGCTTAAAATCTCTACAGCCCATTATTTGTAACTGCCAGAGGAATATTTTATGAGAAGCTGTATAAAGATGAAAGCGATGAATGCTTTTGGTGCTTCTTATGCGTGGGACATATGAACAGGCCCTGCCGTATTGGAGATTAACATTCTATGTAAGGGGAATTGTTTGTTTGCTGGAACAAAATATAAAAATGTCACAATTTCCCACTTTGTAATTCGCTCGTATGGACTCAAATTTATTTCTTTGAAGAAACCTCAATTACTGACAGCGGCAGTCAGTCAGACCCTACTTTCATGACCCAAATTACTTGACATTCATATGTTTTTTACTGGAGAAGGGAACATGAAATCTATGACTCAATCCAATGTTAGGTTTAGCTAGAATCTTTCATGGAACATGCCAGTTCAATTATGCAAGGTAGACAAAACTATTTAAAGAGTAATAGCAACACTTCAGACATTCGTCCTCAACAGGCAAATCTGCAAATCTGTTACAGAAGGTAAACTGATCTAAAACCCATATTACTATCCAAACATTCATTAAATGGATCAGTTTAGTTATTGATCCTTTGGTTTGGCTACAGTTTCAGTTCAGTTGAAGATTATCTGATCCAACAAGTTTAGCTTGGACAGCTACAGAAGTCAAAAAGTTCACCATCATAAAGTTGCATATGAGTTGAAATAGGCATTTACTGTGATTGCACCATCATAAAGGGTCTGAAATTTGTTTACTTCCATGTTATATAGTAGGTAAATGGGTTCAAGTATATCTTAAGGGGTCCAACAATTACAGTACCAAGACCAAGGGTAATTGGTGCCATCCTATATGCGTCTGAACCCATCAAGGTGAACTCTCAATGACTATAGATGTCCTTCTATGCAAGCAAATATGCAGCAACTATAAAATAGTATCTACGCCTAATACTAGAAAATGCTAAAAAACTCCAATGAAAAAGGATTTGCTAGATAATTTTGAATGTACATTCAACAGATCAAAATAGGAGACGGAGCTAACTCACCTGTTACCTCATCACCAAAGTAAAGAAAGAATGCCTCATCTCCAAAATGCTCCTCAAATATGGTTTGTCCTTAAATTCCGGAAAAAAAAAGGAAAACAACAATTTCACTGTACATCCGATCCAGTTTCAGTGCCAAAATTTTCAGCCAAGAACTCATCAAGTCTCCCCCAGTTAGGAGTGGTAGATTCACTCAAGTCTCCAGCAGGCAATGACCGAATGCATCCTAAGATGTGTTGTGTATCCCGACAAAGCCTGGTGTTTTAATATAGAGAAACAATTGGGCAACAGATTGTCCATGAGACAGTGAGGATAACTATTTATAGGAAATAAACAGGAACTAGATATAATTTATATATCAAATTTGAGTAAGAAGCCATTACCTCTTCTTTGCATCTGGAGAGTTTACTTCTGAACTTTTTAATGCGTTGTAAAATACTTCCGATATTTGTGAATGGAAAATAGAGACCACTTGCCTACAGCAAGACACAACAAATCAAGTAGTTGAACACATGATATCAACACTCTACGATCTCTTATACTACAGAAAGGAAACAATGAACCCAAAAGAATGAGGTGCAATCTGCAAACGAAGACATCGGGTAACAGAACTAATTCCATTACATTATTGCATGGGTTAATGATGAAAGAACAGCTACTTATATACGGCTCTAGAAAGTTAACAATGTGCCTGCCACTCCAAGATTCCAAGATCATTAATCTAACGATTAGGAGACAACAGAATATGACGCCAGATTATTTCATGTTACAGCCCATTGGTCAACTATCGTTCAAATGTCTTCCATCAAACACTAGTTAGGAGGATAGGGGAAGAGATTAGAGCTTGGATGCTTGCTCTATTTTTCACGAGGAAGAATATCACAGTGCATGATTTAAGCTACATTCAAGATAATAAATGGTGAGGTTGAAGGAAACAACTTCATTATGAAGATATCTCCTCAACATTCAAAACTAATTGTGAAAATTTTCCACAGAAAGCATATAGGTGTGACAGCAATCTCTTAATGCACAAAAATGGAGAAGTCTATTGGACTTGCAGGAAAAACTACTGGTGCACTCTGTAGTGATAGCCATAGCACATTGGGAACTCTGGGTTCAAGAGAATCAGGAGCTAATAGGGCAAACAATGGAGGAAAGGAAATGGTGGAACAACATAAAGTAACAAAAGAATTTCAAAGGGTAATCTTCAACATCATTTAAAGGACTAAGATATAATCAAGCACAAGATGAAAGAAATTGCATTTACATCAATGATAAACAAAATACTATGTAGACTCTTTGCCTCTTGTGGTGCATTTGGAAGGAACAAAATAAGAGACCATTTGAAGGATCTGAATCTTCTACTGATTCTGGTTTTTGCTGATTTTAAGAGTTCATGGACTTGGTGTTCTGGTGTTTTTTTTTTTCTTTTTTTTAGTCTGGTTATTCATTTTTTCCCCCTGCTCTGGTACTTGAACAAGCATTTTCTATTAATAAACTATTCCTTCATTCTGCAAAAAAATTGCCAAAATTAACCACTAGAATACACAAGAGTATACTAATAGTTCTAAAATGCGAAACTTTACCTGAAAATTGTCCGAACATCAGGTTCATGCAAAGTCCGAGTCAAGACTCGTTGAAGAAAGCCAACTTCCTAGAAATTAATTGAATCATCATATAATTAGACCAACAGTATATTTAATTGTGACAAATCACGAAATGAATACTGCTGCTTGGAAAAAGAGAGAAAACTAATGCACACTTCTCAAACGAAATTATTTAGCTAGGAAAGTTTGAAAAATGAGAGGCCAATCTGGATAGTAATCTAAAAGAAGGATCAACCGGACACATGAGTTGGACAAATAAGGACTCACGTGACAAAATACAAATCAAATAATAAGACCATAATATTTTCATCAAACAAGACTGTACTCCATGCTTTCCCTAGGATCTAAGAGGACATAATTCCATCATACTACCTAAGATACAAAACTTAAACTCAAGAGTAAGGGCACATTAAGGGGTATGCAACCACTTGGAGGTGCTTTGGGTCCAGAAAACTAAGCGAAAGACAGAAGCCACTCATCCTGGAAGCTTCTCATTAAGTTCTTTTGTTGAGAAACTTAATGAAGGCAATATTCTTGACTCAGATGATCAAAAAAAGAGGCAGGATACAGGAAAAATAGACAAGTGATGGTCATATCTTAATAGCAAAAAGTTCGGCAAGAAAAAAGTTATTTCTATCAAAAGTCGTTATCTACATTTTATGACGTAAAAGGAATACTAGAGCTTTCGACAAGAATTAGATGACTATATTTATTGCCAATATAGATGGCGGTACTACATAACTTCCGGTGCCAAGAAACATGTACATGGCTATGTCTAGAACATTAAATGAACTTTTTCTTGTTACTACTCATTTCCAAGGCATATGAAGAATAATTAACTTGATTGAAACCTGGATAAAAATAATTATAACCACAAGGATCAAGAGACGTGAAAATCTTTGAATTATATGCCCAAAAAAAAAAAAAAAAAAAAAAAAAACCAAAAACATTACACGTTTTGTCTCAAAAGCAAAATCTTTCTGTCCTGTCAAAACTAAAATCCAACTGACATCATGCAAACACTTACTAAAAATTTAATATGTAAGAATAAAAATTCATGGGGTGATACAAAAATCATCTCCAGCAATAAAAAAAAGTTCAAGGGTAAAGACTTTAAAAATTCTTAAATATTATGCTTTATTCTTGAAATAACAAAACAGATGCATTCTTAGATCTAATTGACTAGTTTAACACCACATGACCAAGCAAAGACCCAACCCAGCTTCTGGAGCTTCTTAAAGTAGAACGTTAAAATGGGGAAAAACCAAAAGGACAGAAATACAAATTAACTTTTCCTTCAATAAGGTCATGAACACATGCAGCTTGATAAAATAATCTACATCAGGAGTCACAGGAAAAAGGGTGCCTAGTGCAAAAGGCACCCACAGTGTGGGATCTGAGGAGTGTCAGGAGTATGAACTCTTGCTTTTATATCACAGAGGTCTAGTCCATGACATCTGGAGTACTAAATGAAGAGACAATTGGCAAATAAATAACCTTATAACTGTGTCATCGAACCAATGCATCACAATTGGTTTTATAATCATCATACATGAAAGAGGTTCAGCATCATCAACATCCTTTTTTCCAAATTTAAATTGCTATATATTGCAACATACAGAATACAACAGTATATGAGTCCAATCACAAAGCATTTTCAAAGGAAATTTCATGTAAGAAGACCATCATGATATTTCGGGAATGAAACTCACTTTCGTAAGGGATCGTGCAAACTGACTTGGCTGAGCATCGGTATCATCAACTTTATTCCAACTTTGGAACATACTTTGCAACCCACGCAAATGGACCAATAGCCTTTCTCTCATTATCTGAACCAGCTTGGAATGAATTTCATCTTGATGAACCTTATAATCCTGAAAGAAAGGATATAAATGGTCAACTAACGTATCAAAGGCTCAAAGCCACTGGTGCTATAACCACGATAAAAGGAAACAGGATTATCACACATTTGAACAATCTCTAGTTACCAAAAATGGAAACCAAGTAGCTCAACTAAGAATATCCACCATTTCTGGAAATAAAAGCCTAATAAAACGGGAACTGACATCAGAACATAAGTAGAAAGCATGCATCCTCCCATAATGAAAACTTGCTCACCTAGAAAACTCAAGGTCCTGAACCAATATGCTAAGCGTTTCCATCACTCACTCATTCCTCACCACCACACACCCCCCCCAAAAAAAAAAAAAAAAAAAAAAAACCCCACAAAAAAACACTCTCAGTTCAACAACCAAATGTTTACTTCCCATAATTTTAATGATTGATTCACAATCTTACATTCTCCTGTTGCCCGGAATAGCATAGGCATTTGAAATTCCTTTTCATGGTTCAACCATATTAGGTAATAAAAAGAAATCAAATATTGAAAACTTGTAAACACTGATAACAGGAAGGAATGCTCCTCAACTCTTTCATCTGATATGAAAGCACTCGAAACCATAAAAGAAAACTGATTGCAAAAGAGTCCATAAAAATCTCACTTAAGTTTAACTCCTCTAAAACTGATATAGTCCTCCATAATGATTTGCATAGATGGCAATACATCAAAAAACAGACAAGATTGATGTGAAATACGTCACCATCACCAATGAAAAAAGGAGAAGAATCCATTCACCTGGGCCACTCGATCCATCTCTAACAACAACAATGACTTCCGTGTTTCAGGTACTTTCATGAAGAGAATTCGCCTGATTTCTTCGTTACATAGACCAATATGAGTATATGAGTACATAGGTCATTGTCTCATGCCCACGATAAATAAATATTATGTCAAAAAGGAATACTTCTGAAAAAATTAGAGAGGGAGAGAGACATGAGAGAAGTCTTCACATAACATAGGCAGATTTAGTATAGATAAATGTGCGAAAGATGCTAGCTTCTAAATCATAGTTCAAGTACATGGAAGAATATAAAAGACCACATCATGCACATGCAAGGACATAATAAGTCGCAGTAAGCTAGCACAATGTGAATAAATACAAATGCAACAAAAGTGATCCCACCACAGATTCTCAGTGATTTATATTTGAAGTTACTAAAGCCTGGTTGTTCAGAGATGTCCATGAGAAGCTTAGCTAAAATACAAATGTTGGAAAAGAGCCAAGACTATTGGTCTTTCTTCTGTTTCATGAATCAACTGAACTTTAAGAAATTGCATTTATCTAACTAATAATTCTGAGCAAAATACCAGGCAAATCCCGCTTCCTAGCAACAGAATTTGAAGCCTCAAATAATTCCTAAAAAATCAACCTGCCTATCATCACTGTAAACTGACTATATGGTGTAAAGTGTTTCTCCCTCCATATATTCCCTACACAATCAAATTACATACCCATCATAAGATAAGCATGCCTGTTCTGAAAAAGCTTCCTCTTTTTAATTGATGTGGAAGCATTTGGTATAATTTTCCATTAAAAAACTTAACCTACCCAAGATTCACCATGATCATAGCTAATGAAATTAACATTGAATTAAGTTCTTGAAGATCACCAATAATGAAAATAATAATAAGAGGAATCCATATAAATATCACAACAACATCAAGTTAGTGAAGCTAAGATGACAAGCTTCACCAATTATATATTACGCGTGAAAGCAGGACCATGCCTCATCTAAGCATTAATGAGAATAAAACTGATCCTTTTAGAGCAACTGTTTTCCCACAACGATAACAGAGGCATAGCACATAACATAGAAGCAGGGTAATGGGAAGGATAACATGATAAGAGTATTTTGCAATGACACGGAAGACAGAGCTGCGACATAACTTTAAGTACACAACTTGATTGTGCAATGGCAGTAGATTTGTTATCCCTCACCAGGAATAATGGCATGTACGAAGCTGATGACTTGACTCGCCAAGGCCAAGTGCTTGGAAGTTATAGACTTCAACCCCGACACCTACAAGATCACATAAACGATAAGCTAACAGATAATAAGACTGCAAAGTTCATTTCCCTTAGAAAATTACAAATAGTAGGTCATGGAACCTGCAAAAATAAAAAATAAAAAAGCTGTACATATCACATGAAGATGAACAAATGAGGACCCAAAAAGAAAGACCAGTAAGGCAACAGGTCCACTCGTGCTGCTCATAGGAGATTAGAGGCAAGCACATCTGATGTGAAAGGAACAGCCGATGGGAGACGATGAAAAAAAGAAGGAAGAAATCTTTTAGGCATAACCTTGGAAAGTAGAAAATGATAACTTATCTAACTTTAACTTAGATTTTATGACTTACATCAATGTTATCTTTCTTGCATTTGCTAGGTGACTCTGTAAATGCTAATTCTGTTCATAGTTGGGCAGACTAGAGTGATAAAGAAAAACTGAAAATCTCTTCATTAATCCTTTAACTCTTGATTCGCTTCTGAACTCCCCTTCTTCTTCTTCCTCTTTAATTCTCTCTATTTACCATTGCTAGTTAAAACTAGTTCTTACAGCTTTTTTTCCTTGCCCCAATGAGTGTTCCTGGAGCCTCAAGTGCCTAGGTAAGAATCAGAATAGTTGCTACCTTTTACCTTAATAACACGAAGTAAGTAAATTTTCGAAGACGTCAATGAATTTTCAAATTTGTAAGATGAAAAAGAATCAGCAAATCCAGCTTTGTGACTTGTGACATTTGTCTTGCCTGAGACCTGAATGAAGCATGCTTTTTTCAATCTTCATTATAGCCTTGGTAGCATAGACATTGCTGAAAGGATGAGTATCATGAAGAGGTATTGAAGAGAGGACTCTGAATGAAATGCTTCTCATCATGTCTTGGGCTGAGTGGTGAGACAGGCAGACTGAGAGGTAAGGCAATCTAGAGTCCTCGAGAGTGCAAAGAGACGAACATGACAAGACTTGTCCAAAGATGTATTTCTTGTTTAAAAGCATCACAAATGACGATCATCATAAGACCACTCGCGTAAGAAGATAGCTTTTTCTTTATTACATAAGGATCCTCACAAAACCAACAACGCAATACAAACAAAACATTGGTCAAACAGACCAAGAGTAAGACCTATTTAAGAATTTATATCTGCATGACGTTAGATGTTGATACCTGCATGGCATGAGCCCCAAGAACTAGCTGACATGTCCTCGTGTTGAAATGCTTTAGTATCTCAACAACACGAAGAACCACTTCTGAAGAAAGTGTTGGCAGAAAAGTATTCATATCAATATACTCCGACAACATCTTCACCAATATTAAGCCACTGTGCATAGAAAAAGTATTGTCAATGCTTGGCTCTAAACACATAAAACGTAATCAAAAAAAAAGTTTGGGATCTTTCACGAGGAAAATAAAACCAATTCTTAGTTTCTATTACCAGTTATGAATCCAGATTACTTGACATAAAGGTCACATATATGAGCAAACAAAATCTGAGATATTGCGTACTAGAGAAAAATGTTGCAGTAGAAAAATTAAAAAAGCAATTGGAAAAGCCTAAGAAAGTCACTGACCAGTTCACCATGTGATAACCAACACCTCTGTAAATAAGAGATTGAGAACTAGATTTTCCACGCTCTTTAACGGTGCTGTTATTAACCTGAGAAGATGAATTAACGTCTGCTTTGTTCCTTTCAGAATTACTTGTTAGGGACGAAGATATTCCTCGGTCGGAATTTTCAGAAGATACACCTGCCATATCCCCCCCAGGTTGAGTTTCCTGTTGTGTCAACAGTAGTCCAGTAGCTGCCTCTTTTGGAACATCATTTCCAGAAACCATGCTGACTTCAGAAGCATCTACGCTCTCTGTATATAATGAATCAGTGCGAAATAGTGCATTTATTATTGCCTGGAATTCCTCAGGTACATCAACTTCAACCCATGTTTCTTGGTCAAGCACTGCTTTAATCTTTGCCATCTGCAACAGCAATTATACATTGACATTTAATCCAGAGGATAAAGTGCAAATGTTTAAGAAAGATTGAGATAACATAATAATACTAACACGAGATTCATGCTGAAAATCGACAAAGGACTTAGCCTGCGATTGAAGTGTGCCCCTGATGCTATATCCCAATCTTCCACCAATCTGTAGAGGCATACACAGGACACAGCATAATTAGCAAAAACAACACTGACGACAATGATAACACTAACAAATAATAATACTAATACTAATAATAGTATTAACAATAAAAACAACAACAATAATACAATCAAGCTGTTCACCAAAGACTATGGGAAGAGTTTATGCACCTTCTCTGTAGCAGATATAAATTCCTGCGTTATGTTGTATATGCTCAGAAATTCCTGCAATCTTAATCTTGGATGAAGAAGTGCCCGTACTCCAAGGAGCTTGGCCCATCTCCCATGAGCAGCATCACAAGCAGCAAATATAGCTTCTGCATTTTCTCGCAACACGTCAGCTCTGTCAACATCAACAAACATGAGCGATTAATATTTTTCTAAACAACAGAGAAGCAAGAAATTTTATAAAGCTTTCATTAGGTTTCTTACAATTTACTAACAACAAATAAGCAATGTAAGATTCAAAAAAGGAAAGAGAAGACCAAACAAAGATTTGTGTTCCTTTGAATTTTGATAAGGAAGGTTGAATACCACAAAATTTTTCCATCCAAAGCGTAGGTCTCAATTTAAAGTATTTTCCCTATGAATAATCCAAACCCAGTTGAATGTAGCAGATTATAGCAGGGCCCGGGAACCAATGTGTACCTATTATCTAGGAATACCACAAATTATGTATTGCGTCATGACTCCTTCATGTCCCCATGAAATTGTCACTTGAAAATAAAGTTCTTTCTCCCATCTCAACAGAAGCCCCAGGAGAGAGAAAGAAAGCACATCTCCTTTCTAGATAGAAGGACATAAGCTTCCAACCTCTCCTCTCTCTGACCCTCTTTTCTCTCGCTCTCCATGCGTCATTTCTTTTATCTTGGAATTAGCTAGGATAAAGATGATGGCAAAAACTAAGATTGACAGATCTATTTGATCCTTCTAAACTAGAATTCCTGAAGAACGGTCACTTCCAAACATGAGAAGGTATTATATCATACGAGATACCAAAGGAAAATGATACAAGTTTACAAAGAACGTCTGCAAAGAGAAATTGAGACAGGATAGGACCCTCAAATCCCCCACTCCTTTCCTTGAAAATCAGTAGTCTCTCTTCTAAAATTGATAAGACTCATGGTCCAGGTAATTTAAGGAAAACAAGAATTACTCTTAAGTACAATTATGGACATGTAACATACAATCACAAAACTATAACATACACAAACTTGAAATCCGGAAAAAGAAATCAAATGAAGCCACAGATAGATTTCACATTCTGAAACAGAATCTAGCTGGAACTTGAAAACTATATCCTCATGGTCATGGCAACTTACCTCCAGGAAAAAACCGAAAGACACAATTGTGGAAGACAATGAAAACTAAGAAAGCACTTGGTTCCTAAAAACCCTTCACTTTTCACTTTTAATGAATATTCTCGTTTTCAATTTTTATCTTCTCAAAGATTGTTTGAAACCATTTTCAAATTAAAAATATGCTTTCTTATATTTTTTTTGGTTTTGGTGACTGTCAAATGCCATTTAAGCTCAAGAGAAAGTCCTATAGGACAGTACTAAGGCCAGCAAGTGCTTTATGCACAGAGTGCTAGGCAGTTAAGAAACAGCATGTGCACAAAATGAGTGTAGCGAAGATGAGAATATTTCATCTGATGTGCAGGCACATGAGAAGAGATAAGACTAAAAATGAATCCATTAGGGCAAAAGTAGTTGTTGCTCCAATTGAGGATAATATGAGAAGACAGTCTCAGTTGGTTTAGCCACGTTGAATGAAGGCCTTCAGATGCCCTGCTTCGGCAATGGGAACAAGGACTTGATACATTGGTTAAATGGGGTAGGGGAGGACCAAGAAGGATATGGAAGGAGACGATAAGGAAAGATAGGGAACATCCACAGCTCACAGAGGTTCTAACAAGGACCGAGCACAATAGCATAAGCAACTTCACAAAGAACTTCATATAGCCAACCACGTTTAGTGGGATAAGGCTTAGTTGGTGTTGCTGTTACAATTGTAATCAACAAACAAGTCTTTCACCAAACTTCAGATTTCTTCATATCCAATTTAAGATATTCCAAAAAAACTGGCAAATGAGGGAGGCTGCCAAATATTTGTCCTGAACAAACTTTTGTTTTCTATGAAAATGAATACAGAATACTAGTATCCAACAACTAATTGCACCCCGATTGTTTACATAAACAAAACTAACCCAATCTTAAAAAGGTTAATAAGAAATAATAGTTATAAACTACAACAATCACAAGACAATAATCTCCCGCTACTTCCACAGTTGCAAAATTTGCGAAGTGAACCAAAAAGAATCTATTTAAAAGTTACCTGAAGTTTTTTGACACTGCAGCTGTAGTGAGACTTTCATTAGCCTTTCCTTGAAAAGAAGGAAGCTTAGCAGTGCCATTTCTCTCAGCTACATATGGCAGAATGGAACCAATCTGACCATCAGTATCCTCCGCAGTTTCTGCAGCTGCTGCACCAAGAGCTATTGCTACAGCAACAGAATTTGCAGCATAGTGATCATCCAGATTGCACAAAATCCATTCAATAGCCTTCTTAACTTCAGCAGCTCGCACTAAATGTACCTGCAATCACTAAAAGATGCAAAATCACATTACATAATACCTAAAGAGTGGGTAATCTCAAGCACAAAATCCATCAGGCCATATCTGAGATTAATAACACCAAAACATAAACAAGCACGTGCTTGTCCGTGCATGCTGGCACGCAAGCGTGCGCGTGAGAGAGAGAGAGAGAGAGAGAGAGAGAGCACCATCACTAAATTTGACAAGTTGCACAAGTGTCAAGCAGGTTCAATAAATTTGCCTGGTTGTACAAGTTAAGCTGGTAAGTTAATTGAAGCACATATGTTCTCCCTATCTACAAGAACTTGAAATCCCACTGAATTTCTTTAATATTAGCAAGAAGTTCAGTCAAACTTCATAAAGTCTCAACATGTTGAGCTTGAGACGCAATAATCCAACAAAGTAAAGTAGCGAACTGCTTTGCCTTCAATGGATCCTTTGTAAAATCTAGCTATGGATCAACTTGGGATGATACACCATACTCATGCAAACAGCAATCATAGGACTGCCTTTTAAATGAAAAATAGTTCACATTACCTGTACTATGCCGAAAATTGCACCTAAAAGTTGCACAAAGCATTCTGATGACAGGCTCCTCAACTTGCTTGCAAGAGATGAACCTCCACCTAAGTTATTTAATTTAGATGAGATAATAATTCAAGGAAATCACACATGACAAAGAAAGGAATACTCCAACCATCAGCTTGACCAGATATTTCCACTAAGTAAATGATTCCTAAGTTGAAAGGATAATTGAGACAAACTTTACAAACCCAAATACTACAATGATGTTAGAATAAAAGAAAGGAAAAAAAAAATCTATTTTGACTGGCCATATCACAAAGCTATTTATAGTATGAAAGAAGATTAATTGATTAATTCATAGGATGTTAGAATTTTGAAATTCTGGAAAAACAAGTTATTAGTATATTCCCCTTATTGACGAGCATCTAAGCATTTCTTAGGTAGGATCTGACCTTCTCCATCATTCGTCCGCTCTCCTGGCGTGAAATCCAACTCAGCAGATCTAGCAACAAGAACTGGAAGAAGCTCTGCGACTGTGGACTTAATTGCAGTCTTCATGTCAGCAGTAAGCATATCGCGGTATATCCTCAATATGGAAGGGAGCTTAGCCTGAAAAGGATCATCTTACCATAAAATACCTATAGAAGTCTTTCCACATGTAACTTAAGGATTTTACCATCATTTTAGACAAGATAAATGGAATTAAGACAAAAGACACAACCAGTAGACAACTAATAAAGAAGTCCTGGAATTCAAAACCACCTCTCGCATTTAATAGCTTTTTCTTCATCAAGTAGCGTGACTGGCTGATAGGACTAACTAGAGTCTTATTCCCATTATGAAACTAGGGAGCAGAATAATTAGTCTTATTTTGAGTTTAACCAATTTTAAGTATAAAAGTCCACAACAATATCCCATGCTGGATTTTGGGAAGTTTAAGCTTGCACAAACTTCTCTCCTCTCTACCCTGATATATGACAATCATCACCACCTACCACCATTTGTAACTCTTATTACCACTTGCCCAATATAAATAATATAGACCATATTTCTTTTATTGATTGGTAAAAATCGGAGAGGACCCCATATCAAATGCATGAACTCAAATAAGCTCAAAGTTTCGATTACAACAAAGAAGAAAAGATTATTAACACAGAATATGACTTAAATCAATGAACACTTAACAATTCCTCCTTTACCACAACAGCGGGAATAAAATTTAGATGAACTAGATTTCACTAATCTATAAGATAACAGAGTGAATGAAATTACTATAGAGGCCCACAATATTATATAGATATCCCATGTGAAGAAAATATTATGAGTAAAATATTCCCTGACTGAAAAAGAAGATGGTGCATCAAATTAAGGTAAACATAAAAGCATGCATGACTTACTGTTCTGAGCAATCCAATTACAATAGGGAGAAGACGGTCTCGCAAATTAGAAGTCTCTTCCTCATCAAATTTAATCTGTAAAACACAATGAGTCGAGAACTTTCACATTGACACCACTAACAAACTTTAAAGCCAAACAATACCTCCCAATAATAAAGGCATGAAAAGTACAAACTAATTGTGTCATGGGAAGCAGTTAATGAAAAAATACGACCACAAAAAATGAACAAACCATTGCTCATCAAGTTGAAACCAAAGACAAGAAATACAGACTTCCTCTCCGCTTTTCACTAGTCAAATTATGCCAAAATTTACAGATGTTGATCTCTATTGCTCAGACTTGGGTGCGAATATTGAGTGAAGGTGTCGATCTGATTGTCTGACTTGCCTTTTGAGAAAATTTTAGACCCAAGTGCTCGTCCAAAGAGGATCCAGAAAATAGACACGTGTGAAGGCACACCATCATATACATAGGTATCCATGCAATGTTATAGTAAAGTAACATGCATAAAATTTGGAGTAGCCACTCAATACTTATTACACTGTTTACCTTAAAAAGAGGCTTTGATTTCTGAAGTCCCCTTGTTCTATTTATAGGTATAGTACACAAATAATTAGATAAATATGCCACTGTACAAGAATGACAAGGTAATCCGATAACTCTATCTACACTATACACCCTTAATCCCACAACAGCAGACTTTCAACAAAGCACACTCTTAGTACACTTCTAAAATACTGGTCAACTGGTAGCTGGTATTTGTTCATTTAGGCCCAAAGTTTTTAAGCAGATGTCCCAACATCCTGATTGTTTTAAGCGACAAATCTTTGTTTTAGAACGCAGCCCAATATCTTAATATTTCAAATTGAGCCTCATTTCGCAAGATTGCAATTGAAATGGAGCCATTCCTATGAGAGTTTAGACTCAAGAGTTACACAACACCAATAATGGTAAGATCTAGCTTCCACACTATATTTCTACATTGTCATTCAATACAAGAAAGGAATTTTATGTCAGCATGTAATAAATGAAAGGGCTCATGATCATTGTGAAAACAAACCTAAAGCAAATAAGACTGATACTATGCTAGTGGTAGTTGCTAGCAGGACTCACGGAGAGAAGCTTACCTCATCTTCTGCCCCATTCGCAGAAACGGAAGCCCTTGCTTTCACTTTTGATAAAATAATTATATCCATGTCTCCAACGTCATGGACAGAAGCACGCATAAACTCTGCTGAAAGAATGCTACAAGAGCAAAATCCACAAGTTACTGAGGACGCACAATGCTGCATTTATTTCCAGCAAATAACAGGTACTTCTGCACTTAGATATATGTTATGCACATGATGAAGCTGACTAGAGTGAGTGAACTGGAAAAGCATGGTAATGTTGAAGTTGGAATGTAGGTCATGTGCGCATAAAATGTCACACTATCAAAAAACACATAGCATTCACCTTCTTTACAAGGAAATTGGCATTGTAGAAATTCTTTAAATATTGTTACATTTAAAGGATAATCCTAAAAAAACACGAGAATAGTGACCAAGCTGAGAGACATGCACGAATCTCAACATCTCAAACTCAGGCATATAAGCTTTTCAAGTTGACCAACAACCACATGAAAATGAAATAGATCAACCCAAGATGAGA
Organism: Eucalyptus cloeziana; assembly: GCA_014182715.1. NCBI lineage: Eukaryota > Viridiplantae > Streptophyta > Magnoliopsida > Myrtales > Myrtaceae > Eucalyptus > Eucalyptus cloeziana. The sequence goes on from CM024638.1 coordinate 22,047,436, forward strand.
AAAGAAAGGAAGTCATTCAAACCTGATAGAGTGGAAGTAAAGTTACAGAGATGCAAAAAAGGGCACCATTAAATACCAGAAAAAAGTCTCAGATTTTCACAGTAGGATTATCCATGCATTGACAATGCATAAGTTCAGAGAAAAAGTTCTGAAAAAACACAATGAACAGAAGCAAGAAAGTTCAAACAGGGAATGATATTGTATAACTGAGCCAAACATGAAAGAGACTTCCCAACAAAACTAACATGAAAAGTGCATCAGTGCCTCTAGCTAAAAGGTATGAAGAAAGAGACATTAATTAGGTGTCACTTTGGCTTGTGAAGAGGTTTTCTAGCAGCTACATTAACAGTTAAAGACTTCTACATTAACTGATCAATAAGAAAGATTTACTTCTGGATCATGAGAATCTTTCAACTGATTCAAGCAAAAAGAGAAGGCACTAGCCACGCAAAAGAAATATATGTGACAGACAATCACAGAGTAATGGAAAATAACAGAATACTTAGTAGTATGGGAAGAGCAGAACATCTGTGTCTTTTCATTTGTACAAAGATCGAGGGGCTTATGTGAAGCATGCAAGAAGATTGTCTGTGAACTACAGGGCACAGGACTAATAATCCTAGAATTATTTTGGTGGACAGACAATAAGAACCCACTGTTTATATGATTACCTCAAAAACTAAAGTGAGGAATATTAATTGATTTGGGAAGTTCAAAGAAATCTTTTAGCAAATATTTACATAAATTGGTTCAACCTTAGCAAGAACTAGACAGCTCACATATTTTACAGCACGCAAGATTAATCACTTGATGAGGAAACCTGTACTTAGCTTCAGATAGGGTGCTAGATCCATACCCTGATCTATGTTATGACAACTTTACTTGTATGCCGTCCCTCAAGATTTTTTCTCATTAAAATATATTTTAGGCCAATTGTGGACAAGCAATGCACCATGTTACTTGTTCACATTCATGCATAGATAATTATATGTAAATTCACACAAATAAACATGTGAGTACGTATGAAGCTACCGAGCATAAACATGCGCATCTGTTTGTCTACATGTGACCCAAATTAAAGCCTCTAAAGTAGAAGCTAAAAATGGCAATCACACTTCACAAGCCAAAATAATAGTTAGTTAGCAATGGGTAAGACAGCCTTGCAGAATGGAGTGCGAACTGCAAAGCTTTAAGAGAAGAAGACTCCAGTTAATCATTTGTACCTGTTTATTGAATCTATTGAAGCTGCTACATGGTCCCGAAGGTGACGGAAGCAATGTAGACCAGTAAGTTCATCCCCATCCTGGTAAACATTTATACCAAATAGAATCCAAAAACAATTAGTAAAGTTAAGAATCTGGTGTATTTCAATTATAAGCACTCTTTGAGCTTTTCATCAAAATGCAGTTTAAGAAACTGAAAAAAGCAATCTGGTCACCCTTTATATCTGATAGATTTTCTTTCTTTTGCTGGACAGTAGTTTGGAATAAGATTCTTACTATTAAGAATCTCGAAAAAAGAAATTTAATTCTCATGGATTGCTTTTGTATGGTTAGGCATCCAGGTAAATCTGTTGACCATCTCTTTCCTTCTTGTGACTTCGCCCTCAAGCTAGGGACCATATCTTTAGCTAGTCTAAGATGGTAATGATCAAGCCAAGACATGCGATCCAACTTTTTAGCAGTTGGAATGCTTACGTACGAGACTTGATATCTAAAAGACTCAGAAGCATTAGACCACTTTTTCTCATCTGAAGCACTAGGAAAGAATGCACCAAAACACTGTTTGAGGGTTCAGAATCTCCAGGTGCTGATCTTTTTGTCCTGGTTCTGTATAGTCTCGTAATGTTTCCCTCTTGCTTGCTTGTTTTTCTCGGTCTTTGTCCTTGTTCAATTTTGATGTACTGAAAGTTTTCGGTATTGATAAAATCCTTTTTTATCTATCCAAAAGAAAACTGAGAAAAGAGCACAACAGAACCATATTCTATTAAAAAACAGGGTCGCCACATGTTCTTCATTTATAGACCTCTAAATATCAACAGTACACTTTAGGAGGAAAAAGGAATTGTCTAAGGATAGGATAAAAATATGAACAAGGAGACTGAAAGCATCAAAATTCACTGGCATCCACTGTCACTGATGCTTAAGGCAGCCAATACAGTGGATATCGATATCCTGCAACATATAAGAATTACCTTTCCCAAGAATAGTAGTCATACCAATCTCCCCATCCATATAATTGCTTATACTTGTAAAAGATTTATATCATTAAATCCATTTTTCTCTGTAATATTATCTTTGGCTATCATTCTAATCTACAAATCATTGCAGAAATGCACGTTTGCCTGTCACTGTTTAATTACTTCCAACTTCCACTAATGACTTTCCCTCCAAATTTTGAATATAAAAAATATTATCTAAATGTCAAGAAATTATGAAAAAATTACATATGAATCTACGTGTTAGTATTTGGATATTCTGAAAGGTTGCCAAAATTCTGAATGGGTTAATAAAAGTTAAATAGTGATTTTCGCAAAATTTAGTTAAGGATAAATGTTAAATGGTGATTTTCACAAAATATACATAAAGTCAAAAGTTGAAATTGAAGTCACTCCAAACAAGCACTTAGTATTGATAAAATTACAGATTCATGATTCAAATCTTAGCTTGGTGATTGCTCCCATTCTCTAAACTCAACTCCACAAAATGAGAGGCCATTTATCAATTTTTCTTTTTAGTATATTCGCAGTCTGCATAAACCATTCATAAGGCAGTGTGACTGCAGTAGTTATTATCGAGAATGTTGAGCTGCAGAATAAGCATATGGAGCAAGACAGTTGGTTTTAACCAATTTATAGTTTCGTGGGCTATCAGCTGCACCTAATGTCCTTTTTTTTTCCTGGGAACAATCATAATATTTAACAGGCCATACATCCAAAGATATGGACTGGCACTGAAAGCAAGGGAAACTGGCATCCACACAAGAAAAGCTTACGATCAGTTTCTCTGCATAGGTAAGAATGGGAATCTACTTGCTCAGCCACAAATAGAAAGGAGAGGCGAGAAGTTTGGATTGACATAAAATGTCTAATAGCATGCTTGGTCTTGAGTGACAGGAGATAAATGTTGGCAAGGCAAAGATCGATCAATAATGATTTGATTACAAAAATTGAACCACAAATATGCCCGTATAGGGTTTGCCAATTCGGTAAAGTCTGAAAAACCATCACATCTGCATAAACAACACTAACTACAGCCTTGAATAGAGCAAAGTGACCAGGGTCTGATAAAAGAGTACAAGACAGTAGCAACACAACATCAAATCCCTCAAGCATTATTTAGCAACGTTTTCTCTAAATGCACCACTTAAGAAAAAGAGGCATAACTTGAACCCTTTGTTAGATCATTGATGTGGTTTTTGCCCTTAGCTTTTGACAGAGTACAGTCTCTGTTAACCCTTATTGTCAACTCGAATTATACTACCGATTAGTTACGTGGGTTGGCAACCCCTTGGTGATATTTTGTATTAAAAGCTCTTTTACTTATCAAAATTACCTGATGTTCAAGTGCCTCACTAGAAACCAAATCAGAGAGTGCAAAACACCTTTTCATTTGGTGTACGACTTCAGGATATTTAGAGGATTATCAGCGAAATAACCTAATTCCATTCCATTCTAGGAGTGATCTCGTCATAACGAGTTTCACCATCGTCAGTCGAAAGCCAATGTAGACTGCACACTAAAACGTATTCAGATACAACTAACTGGTCGAACCGTCAAGGCAGTTCTCTCAGTACCGCCATTTCAACAAGCAAAAAATGCCAAGTACAGTCAAGACTCAAGTGCAAGAAGTAAGCAACCTTAGCAAGATTTATCATCTAATCATTGCCCAAATCTTCCAACTAAGAGAAGGTCCTGATGCCATACTGCAGCGTTAATATTATAGATAAAAGCAAATCCTATGAATTCTGGAAAAAAGATACATGTCCATGACCCTTGTAATTTTTTCTCAAGATTTTTCTTTTCAATTCTCTCAGCATTGTCAGGCTAGGTTCTGCAGAAACAACCAAGCAAGCCTAGATAAAGACAATGTCATTGAGCAGACTAATACGTACCAGCAAGTGCCGCAAATCATCAATGACATCCAAAGCACCAGCGCAATCTGAGGATGCAACCAACTGATCGAAAACAGAAATATAAAAATCAGAACTTTGTTCTTCATAGGGAAGTACCGAGTACCACAATGTGCCGTAGGATCACCAAAAGTCGAAGAACAGAACACGAATACATGAAGGAAACCGCACCAACTGGAGAGCCGAAACCGCTTGATTGACCGACAATATAAGCCTCAATTTCTGCTGGAGACGCAACAAGTTCCCTCGGGTGGCATTCAATTCCTGAATCTGCCGGGCCGAATCCACCAAATCCCCATCCAGAAGCCTAATAGTCTCCTTCAACTCCCTGATCCTGCTGCACCCGCGCAGGATCTTCACGTTCAAGTCCTGCAGCTGCCCCTGCGCCTCGAAGAACGAGTTGGACCGCAGCGAAATCTCCTTCACCAAATGCAGCTCCACCACGTCCAAGTAGTGCGACAGCTTCTCCTGCAGCGCCGCGTTCTCGGCGATGCTCGAGAAGGGGCAGGCCGCGCGGAACGTGGCCCCCTCCTCGAGCGCGAAGTCCTCCTTGAAGTAGAGCGCGGGGACCTCCCTGAGGCACGCGACGAGGGCGTCCCCCTGGCCCCCGGCCGCCGCCTCCGCCGCGGCCGCCCCGCCCTGGAGATCGCGCTCCCGGGAGGAGTGGTCCCGGACGTCCTCGAAGCGGTGGTAGGGCTCGGAGATGGACGAGAGGTAAGGGAGGAAGTCGGATCGGGAGAGATCGGAGGCGGGGCGGGAGGCGAGGGGGGCGAAGTCGGGGACCGCGATGGACGTGGAGGAGGACCACCACCCGACCCAGGACGGATCGGCGGGCCTGGCGGCGGCGGAGGCGGCGTCGGAGAGGGATCTGGAGGAGGAGGAGAGGGAGGCGGCCCGGGAGAAGTCGGAGGACGGCGACCTTCCCGGCGGCGGAGGATCCATCGGAGCGGGCAGAGAGAGAGAGGTAGAGAGAGAAGCTAACGGCGGAGGAGCATGAGACGGAGTGAGAATGAGGGGAGGAGAGGAGGTGGATCTGGACTCTCTGGTGCGGTGGTGGTGGTGGTGGTGGTGGCGGCAGTGGAGGAGAGAAAGAAGAAGACGATTGCAGACCGGTGGTGAACTGGAAACTCTCTTTCTCCTTTGATGTCTAGTTTTTATTTTTTTTATTTTTTTCTTTTTTTCTAATATTTTAATGTTTTTGGCTGAGTGGCCATTGTGAAAATGAAAATAAAAATTGGGCCAATGCAATGATTGCGATCTTAATCGCTTTTTATTTCTTGTGGTAATGTTGAAAGTAGTGCTTGTGCTCTTGCCCCGCACCCAATTTTGATTGATGGACTTTGATTTCCTTCCATTTCGAGCCCCTGTGATCTTCGAATCGAAGCGATTTCGTCATTCAAGTTGATTTTTGTTTTTTGTGTGAATTATGTTATCATTTGACAAGACGATTGAACTCGAGAGATAATAAATTTGAGAAGTTTGGGATCCAAATTAAATAAAAAAATATTTTGAGGCTATATTAAATACCAAGTAAAAGTTCAACAACCATCCACGATATTATCCTCTTTTTATCATAACTCTAGTCATATTGTTGTCATGTACAATAGTGTGCAAGAAAACCTGTTAAATCGGTATTAGGTCCCAAGGTGAGTATTAGAATTTGTAAATTAAGTTTCAAATTCCAAAACTTTGACTCGATGAGAACATCGTACATTCCAAACTTTATAGTAATATACTAATACTCACCCTATTTTTAATCTCATGAATTTGTGTCCAGGGTTTATTTGATATTTAGATATGTGAAATGAACTGTTGATGATTAAAATGTGTGAAAGAATGGAAGGAAGCATTTGTATGTTTGTTTTTATGTTGCTATGTTTGAGGATTATATTGCAATTAAACATCAACATCTACCTCAACATGAACGCACTTGCCTTTTTATGTGAATAATGTTAATAATTGGAACTGGCGATACCATCAAAAGCCCCAAATTAATTTTTTGGATGGAGTTAATAATTGGAAAGCTTAATATCATAAAAAAAATTTAAACTAATTTTTTAACCACTAAAAATTGTAAACTGGTATATTGGTAATAAATTTACTTTAAATTGATTTTTTAAATACTAAAAACTCCAAATTAGTATATTTGTAACAAATTTGTCTTTTGTTAACTTTCATCAAATTTTACATCTAAATTTGCTAACATGAACAACACATGGCAACACGTTATGATGACGTGACAAATCCACGTAAAAATTCATATGGTAATGTCACAAAAATCTCAAAATTGTCACAAGTGTATCGTTCAATTTATCATTGAAATACAATTAAATTTGACACAAATGTGCCAATTTTTAAGTTTTTTCATGATATTTATCCTATGAATTTTCACATGAAATTGTCATGTCACCATAGGTTGTCTCCATGAGCAAATTTAATGATAAAATCCGATGGAAGCTAATGGAAAGTAAATTTATCATAAGTATATCAATTTGAGATTTTCTGTAATAAAAAAATTAATTTGAGTAAACTTGTCGTATATGTACCAATTTAAGGGCTTTGGTTTTAAATTTATCACTTTGAGATTTTTTGCAATATAGCTCTAATAGGAATTTTTTTTTTTTTATCTGAAATGCGATTACTAGATTTACTTAGCAAAGTTTTGAGGGAATACATCAAAAGCATCGGTGCTTAAAAGGTCAAGTAGAGTGGGTGGGGGATTAAACAACCAATTAGAGGGAAGATAATTTAAGCGACAAGCTTTGGCTAGCCAATCTGCTAACCGGTTGGCGTTTCTGCTGCAATGGGCCAAGGAAATATGCTGAAAGTCCTTCAACTTGCTTTGGGCCCGGTCCAAGAGAGGCTTCACTTGCCAGTTCAACTCAATCGAAGACTTTACCGCTTGCACGAGGGAGAGGCAGTCAGAGTGTACTTCCAGAGGGAGTTCCGTTCGGTTGGAAAGCAGATCTAGGGTTTCGAGGAGAGCAAGGGCTTCCGCTTGTGTTGCCGAGGAAGCATCGATGATTTTCGTGAACCCATCTACAAGACATCCTCTGGAATCCCTACAGAGACACGCAATTGCTGCTCTGTTCTCGGCCGGTCGCAAGTCTTCTCCGGTCTCTGCTTCCGCTTCGTTCTATGCGGCAAAGGAAGCATCTATATTGATTTTTAATGTGCTGAGAGGGGGAGGTCGCCATCTGTCAGGTGTAGTATCTTTCTTCTTGTCAATTGCTGGTAGATGATTCGCAAAGCTGTGATTTTCAAACGGATTATTTGCCTGGAATAATGTATTCTGCAGGGACAGGGGACGGTAGCTGAAGAGATGCTGGTTTCGGTCCTTCCAGATACTCCAGAGAAGAGCAGCAACTTGGTCGAAATTCTTGGTAAGTGTTGGGTTGGTTTTTAGCTTATAAAGCCAGTCGTCAAACCGTTTTAGCCCAAATCTGGAAATTTTAATTTGCAGGGGTGCGGCTCTCCAAATATAAGCAGTCCATGGGCAGAGAAATAGGAGGTGTTCAATGGTTTCAGCTTCCATATTGCAAATGGAACATAAATGATCAGGTACTATCTTTCTCCTGTAAAGATTATCCCTTGTTGGTAGTGCGTTGTGACATGCTTGCCAAAGAAATAGTTTGATTTTGGGTACGGTTTGCGAATGCCAAATATATTTCCAGAGAGCTGGATTTGTTTGATGTGATGAGGTTGCTGCTGTGGTATCTATACTGGTTGGGGTCTCTCTTGCTGTAAAATAGCCACTTTTTGCTGAATAAATACCAAATTTAGTATTCATCCAGATCAGCTTGTCTTTTGAGTTGGGCAGACCAATGGGGGTAGCGAGTATTTCCCTCACGATTCTTTCATCAAAAATCGTTTCCACCTTCTCTATGTTCCACTTTCCAGTCCCTTGTTCTATTAAATCTGCCACTTGAACTAGTTCATTTCTAGTTGCTAGACCGCCTATAGGGCCATTCTTTAACCATTTGTCTTCTCTAATTGAGATTTCTTTTCCATTCCCAACTGAGTACATTATATGTGGCTTGATAGAATCTCTTCCCTGAGTTATACTTTGCCAACCCCATGACGGACGAGAGCCTTTTGCAGCTTTCCAGAATTCACCCTGTGGATAATACAAACCCTTCATTACTTTACTGAGTAGGGACTGAGGATTTTGTGAGATGCGCCACGCTTGTTTCCCCAGCATAGCTGTATTAAAAGCGATTAGATCCTTAAAGCCGAGACCCCCTTTATCCTTTCTAAGTTTCAAGGATTCCCATTTCTTCCAATGTATACCAGCATGTCTACCATTCGATTTCCACCAGAAATTAGCGATCCTCATCTCAATAGCTTTGCAAATAGAAACTGGAATTTTGAATATGGACATAGCATATTGAGGGATAGCTTGTGCCACTGATTTTATTAAAATCTCCTTCCCCGCTTTTGATAACAAGCTTTCCTTCCAACTTTCTAGCTTTCTATTAACTCTTGCTAGGATCCAAGCGAACATATCTTTCTTCGAAGAGCCCCAATCCGAGGGAATTCCTAAGCATTTCCCTGTTTTCTCGATCTCTGTGACTCGCAATGCTGTGGCCATGTTCCTCCTCAAAGTAGTAGGGTAGAATTTGCTGAAATATATGCCTGATTTATTAAGGTTAATGACCTAACCAGAAGCGAAGCAGTATTCATGTAGGATCATCGCCAGATTTTGACATTTGAAGGTTGTGCCATTGAGGAAAAAAATAGAGTCATCCGCAAATAACAAGTGTGAAAAAGTAGGGCAGCTATTGTTCACCTTAATTCCTCTAAGTGTGCCATCATTTACTGCTTTCCTCATCATGGATGATAGAACATTGGCCACTAATATAAAAAGATATGGGGATAATGGATCACCTTGGCGAATCCCTCTTGTTGGCTTGAAAGAAGGTAGAGCCTCCCCATTAAAATTGACACTGAATGTAACTGTTGAAACACACTGCATCATCCATTGTACCCACTGTTCACAGAACCCCATCTTAGTTAAGCATGCTCTAAGGAAATCCCATTCAATCCGATCATACGCCTTCTGCATATCTAACTTTAAGACTGCTTGAAACCTCTTTTTTCTCTCCCGAGTTCGTAATCTGTGAAGAACCTCCTGTACAATCAATATATTGTCTTGTATTTGCCTTCCCCCACAAAAGCACTGTTCTTCTGCAATGAGGTGAGGGAGCAGAGATTTTAATCTGTTAGATAGCACTTTTGAGGTGATTTTGTAAACAAAATTGCAAAGGCTGATGGGGCGGAATTGTTCCAACTTTTCTGGGTTTGGGGTCTTGGGAATAAGGGTTATAAGTGTTCTATTCAGGTCAGGATTAAGGTAACCAGTATTGAAAAAATTCTGGATTTCTATAAGGATGTCCTGGCAAATATCTGGCCAGTGCTTTCTGAAAAAAATTCCATGCATGCCATCTGGTCCAGGAGCTTTATTGGCTCCTAATTGTTGCATAGCTGTTGTGATCTCCTCCATACTAACATATTCTACCAGATGTTGATTCATTTCCTCATCCACCAAAGCAGGAATTTGTTGTAAAAGGGGCTAAAAGTCTCGAGGCCCCACTGACTCGTATAGCTTTTGGAAGTATGTACATGTCATCTCTTTTAGCTGCTGTTCCTCACGCACCCAAACATCTTCTGCATTTTTCAACAATGATATCTGGTTTCTGATTCTTCTCGGATAGTTGTGGCATGGAAGAATCGGTGTTTTTATCCCCCACTTTAACCAATTAATTCTGGACCGCATTCCCCAGTACATTTCTTCTTGTCTCCACAACTGGTCAATTTCTTTTATTATATCCTTTGCTGCCTTGCATTCATAAGATGTTCCTGTGCTATTCATTAAGTGTTGTAGTTCACTATTCAGCCATGTAATCCTCTTTTTAGCATTGGTGAATTTGTTCTGACTCCATTTTAACAGCTTTTTTGACACTATCTGCAGTTTCTCCACCACACTAAGCTGTTGGAAGGCAGATTCAGCCCAAGTATCCCTGACGAGATTCACACAATCCTCCTCCTCTGACCAGAAGGTTTCGTATTTAAAACACTTTCCCTTCCGTTTCTTCGCTGGGCTTGTCGAAAGAATGATTGGGGTGTGATCGGAACCAATGGTGGGTAAGGCTATGCATTCAACTGTGGGATAGGTAATGCGCCATTTTGAACTACATAACACTCTGTCTAAACGCTTCTTGACCAGATTGTCTCCCTCTCTGTTGTTTGTCCAGGTGAAAACACACCCCTTAGATTCCAAATCCAGTAGAGAGCATTTATGCAGGAAGTCTCTGAATGCTGTAAGCCGATAGGTCTCTGCTCTATTCTTGCCCACTTTCTCCCACTGATATAAGATTTCATTAAAATCGCCCATACACACCCAAGGAAAATGATAATTTAGGCTTTCTCTATGAATATGTTCCCATAACCTAATTCTCTCCTGAAAGTCATTTGGAGCATGTGTAAAAGTAATGTGCATACGCTGGTTGTTTGCTTGTAGCTGGCATTGAGTGAAAATTGCATTTTCGTAAAAGAATCAATGGACGAAGTACCGGTCATCCCAAAAGACTGCTAAACCCCCTGCTGTACCTTCTGGGTTCACTAAGAAACAGTGCTGGAAATTGAGTCTCCGCCGTAATCTGAACACCTTTTGCTCTTAATTTTTTGTCTCCATAATAAAGACAATATTGGGCCTTTCCTAAGTCACTAGGACTCTTAGAGCTTGAATTGTCAAGGGATTGCCCAGCCCTTGACAATTGCAGCTTAAAATCTTCATGGATGAGTTGGTGGCTTATTAGGGCTAGCCACCAAAACCCACTGATCAGACTTGTTTGCCACACGAAGAGGGGTTTCTACTAGCTGAGTGGTATCAACCACTGCTGTCTTAGATGTTTGAGCACCATAAAGACAGAATCCTTTTCCTTTTTTTGAGGAAGAAGATTTGGCATTTTTAGTTTTATCTTTGGTTGGTCATTTCCCTGCAAAATTGTCAACCATTTTTGCTTCAAACTCCTTCCTCTGTTCCTCATATAGCACCATGACTGATTCTTCATCAAGGCAGCTTCCTCTTTTTTGAGGTCCCTTCTCTTCCAAGATGACTAGTGCTTGAGAAGGAACTTGAGGATTGCATTCTTTTGAGCATGAATTTTCTGCATTATCCATCCCGCCGAGTTGTTGGGTTTTCTGCATATAATGATCCCGTTCCGCTGTTCGGTTTAAGGACCGGTGAAATGGGAGTTTCAGGCACACTCTCCTCCTCTTCATATTGAAGTTCTTGTTTACCATAAAAGATTTTCCCATAAGGACTAAGCTCCCGCACTTCCGCTCTCAGCCAATTGCCAAATCAACCTGGTAAGTTCTCTGCTAGCCCTGATTCCTCATATGGTATTTCTTTGCAGAAAGTCGCATAATGCCCTATTCTCCCACATGAGTAGCAATAGTGTGGTAACCTTTCGTACTTGAATTCTACCCACAAACTTTTGTTATCGAAATTCACAAGAACTCCAGTTTTAAGGGGGTTTTCCAAATTCAGCTTAATTCTGGCCCTACCAACCTTATAATTACTGTTCCATTTTGCTTCTAATTTCACCTCCACAACATCTCCGAGTTTTGATGCAATTTCCCGAACCACCTCATGTGTAACTCGCCCAAAAGGGAGGCCGAATAGATTCACCCAAAAGTCACAGTGCTTAAAGTCATAACAAATATCGGGGGTGTCAGGGTCGCACTGCTTGAGAACTAATAAATTACTTGAAAAAGACCATGACCCTGAATTTAATATCCGCTGTTTTTCAGCCTCCGATTGGAAGGAAAAGGAGTAGTATCCGGGCTCTAGCACAGCACGGGTAAAATTTTCATTCCGCCAAACTCTTTTCATTGTACTGATGAATGCATTAAAGTTCACATTAAGCTTATTGAAAAACTTCCCATATAACGTTTTTCGGCATGCGAGCAGGTTTTCTTCAGAGATTTCACCTGGGATTTCGACCACATCTTCCTCGGACCACAGATTTCCCAGACTTTTGCAGAGGGCAGCCAACCTCCTCTCTTCGTCATACTGGTGTACCATCTTCCTGTACAACGGGAGAATGCTAGCCTGATTTTTCTGTAATCAGCCGGTAAAGGGCAAGGAGCCGAATATGGTTGGAGGGATCTCTGATTCTGCAGTAGAAGACAAAAGGGGATGATGAGGCGAGTGGAAATGGTATTCACTAAAGATTAGATGCGATGGTGGGATATTGGATTTTAGGGTTTATTGTGTTCGGGAAAGCGAGGGGTGGGGTTGGGGTTTTTCACCTACAATGTACTCTGTAACAATGGTGCTGGAGTGGAAGAAGATGATTGTTGGATTTCGGGGAGGTAGGGTTTCAGATTCGATGCCTACCCAAAAGGTAGAAGGAGGCTACTCAGGCGGTAGAGAGAAAGCTCCATTGTCGGAGCAGTGTTATCTCAGCACTCAATTGGAATATTTTTTATCTAGTGGAAAAGTGAAGGGAAATCCTAAAACCTATCGCAATGCCTCATCTATCTGGGGATTGGGTTCCCTATAGTACAGGAAGAGCTATACGCTAGCGACCAATTACTTCCCTAAGTTCAAGTTGACTGGATGGTAATTTTCCAATTCAACCATAAATTTAAACACATTTTGCTGTTTTTGTTTTATTTACCATGTGCTTACTCGATGGGAACTGACTTCATATGCGCAAATGGGAGACACGTGGTCCAACATAGTAAAAATCTAAATATACGCTTGTGCTCCGTGTAGCCTCCAGCATGATAAGAATAACAACACATGTAATTCTCTTAACCAATTGAATATTTCCATGATCTAAAAATTGAATCGGAGATAATCTTTCAGCAAATATCTAGATATAAGTAAAGAATTCGTATTTCAATTTATTATTTGAAAAAAAAAAAAAACAAGTGTACTTTGCAAGGATGCGTCACCATATTTAAAAGCTTCATTTTTTTTTTTTTATCTTTATTGAATGAAAATTTTATAATAAAGCCAATAACTTACTTTTCAATTAGAGTATAACTGTTGATCCACTTGACAACTTACGCTTAAACATTAGGACGAAGCTTTTTTCAACGAGTGGTCTTAATCTTCACGACGGCATGAGAAGTAATGTACTTCAAAAATCAATAAGCGTCAAGCATTAATCCCATTAAAATTGAACTTGTTAATGGAGTAATGTTTATTTCATAAATAACTACTTACTAGTAGATTGACATTTATTTTATAACAAGGAGAGTCGCTTATCCCACCAAGATCTACGGAGTCTAAACATATTATACCTAAATATTGAGATTTCCATATGAAAAATTATTAGATAGGCAGAGAAGTTGCTAAACTACTACAAGTTGAAGAGCACTTTTTGTTGAAAAAAGTCAATACTAGGGCTGATCACCAGGCCTTTTTTTCTCGTTTCGAAGGTCCAAAAATTAACTTTTTGAAAAATAAAATGAAAATATTAAATTCTTGGATCAACATATTAAGAAAACCATTGCACTGAAATAAAACATAATTTTGATTCTTTTTTGTAGAGGTGGCAAATGGGTGGGTTGGGTCGGGTATGGGTCAAGTTGAAAATGGGTCAACCCATATTTGACTCATTTAACCCGTTTTGACCCATATTCTTATAGTGTAAATATAGTGACTCATACCCGATCCGACCCCTATTACTAAAACATATTAATATTCTAGAAAAACTCACTTCTATTATATGCCAATTGGATTAAAACTTCAAATTAAATTCAAAATAGTAAATAAAAAAATTTTAAAAACCTATAAATTGAAATATTTATAAAGAATTAGACTATGCACATACTTCTCTTATTTGAAGTGAACATACCATTGAATAACTAAAAACCGATATGAAATTTTTTTAACTAAACCTAAAAAAGCAAATTTAAAAAAAACCTATAAATTGAAATATTTATAAAGAATTAGACTATGCACATACTTCTCTTATTTGAAGTGAACATACCATTGAATAACTAAAAATTGTAACATGAAATTTTTTTAACTAAACCTAAAAAGCTCATTTTTATGATTTTTTCATAAAAAAAAAGTATTGTTAAAACATTTTTATGCAATGAAATTTTTTAACAATTTTTATGCAATACAAATTTAATGAAAACTTTTTATAATTCTTTTTAAAATATTTTTAAAAAATCGAATTTTTATTTTTTAAAATATATTTTTATATTTTTTATTTTTTAAAATATAATTTTTAATAATTATTTTTCTTTTTCTCTTTTCTTTTTCTTTTTCTTCGGCCGGCCACCGGCCATCACAACGGCTAGCGACCGGCCACGACGACGGCCGGCGACCGGCCACAGGCGAGATCGAGCTTGCGGCGTCTAGCGGGGCTCAATCTCGCCGAACCGGTGAGGTTGAGGCGTCGCCCGACGCCGGCGAGCTCGAATCTCGCTAGTCGTCAACGAGGTCAAGCCTTGCCCAAAGCTAGCGAGCTCGAGCCTCGCTAGTCGTCGGCGAGGCCAAGCCTCGCCGGATCGGGCGAGGCAAAGGCCCTGCCCGACGCCGACGAGCTCGAGCCTCGCCAATCATCAACGAGGCCGAGTCTCGCCAGATCCCACGAGGCTCGAGCTCGCCGGTGTCGGGCGAGGCCTCGGCCTCTCCAGATCGGCGAGATAGAGCCTCGCCCGATCAACCTCGCTAGTCATCGGCGACCTCTCGGCGAGGCTCGGTGCCGGCGAGCTCGAGCCTCACCTGGCCTGTCGCCAGCCGGCGGTCAACTGTCACCCCGCCGACGATCGATTAAGGGATGAAGAAAAAGAAAGAAAAAAGAAAAGAAAAGAAAAATTAAAATTTTATAAAATTAAAGAAGGCCATGGCCTATGGGTTGAAAGTGAGTCTAAATGAGTTATTAGTAATAACCCATTTAGACCCATTTATTTTTGTGCTTTACTTCCTCAAACCCACTTTTGACCCATATTTAACTTTTACTTGACTCATATTTGACCCATTTAACTAAAAATGGGTCATAATATAAGTTTATGACCCATATTACCACCTCTACTTATTTGCAACATCAAGAACAACACGCTATAGCTGCTAATTTAGCGGTGAGCATAGGTGGACGGTTCCTACCTTAGAATCGGGAACCCCCACCAAGGATTGGTTCTGAAAAATTAGAATTGAGAACTGCTTACTGATTTCATAGACCCACCTAGGAGCCGGACTGGACCGGCAATCTGATTCTTGGGTGGGTTCATGGATCCGATCCCACCAAGTTTCACGGGTTAGCATTGTAATATTCAACAAAGAATTACACAAACGGAATCACCTCATCAAAGACACTCCCATTTAGAGTCAATGAACCAATAATATTAATATGTTAGGAAGTGTGTAAGCAAGAGAGCAAAATTACCAAACTTGTTATTAGTTATCCAACATAAAAACTAGCCAGTAGTCTAGGGATTTAGGATTTTTTATCAAAAAATTTAAAATATATATTATGTATATTACCAGTTCGATCTAGGTGGGCACCATGAATCGGTAACCGCCCACCTAGACCAGCACCCAGTGGTTCCAATCTATTGGAATCAAAAACTGAATTAGCTCCCTTAGGAATCACTGGCTCTTGGGTGATCCAGTCCAATTCTAGGCGATCTAGGTGATTCCTGGTTCCTTTGCATACTCGCAGCAACTATACTATGCATTTAAAACAATACACTATACACTCAAACATAGTCATTAGCCCGTCCAATTTGATCCTTATAACCAAAAGAATAGATGCAACAATACAACAGATGGAATGTAGCCGGCTGGATTGAAGAAGATATCACCAGTGGCCAAGAGTCACGAGGCATCCCTTCCGAAGAACTCTTGAAAGATTTCCTCATGGAACTCCTTAAACCATCTTTCTTCTCTGCAGAACTGGGACGCCGCTCCATATAACTTTATCAAGAGACTCGGGAATCACACAGCAAAGTAATTGTAGAAATCCTCATCATTCCATCCGACTTTTTTCTACTAAAACCATTAAAGAAATAACAGATATGAGCCACCAGTTGACATGATCTGAGATATCCAAAGTTACTGAAGAAGTCGTATATGCATTCAGCCACAGAAATCATCACAATAACAGAGAGTACCTTAATTTTTCTAGGAAATCGAAGGAGGTGGATACCGTTATTTCGTATGCAGCGCACTAACCCCAGGATAGAACTATAGTCGTAATTTTCTGGCCTTTTGAGTATGTAATCCTTAAATATAGGATCTAATTTGTCGATCCAATTCCCATAAAAAACTGGAGGCTCATTGCTCTCCAATTCTTCTAGAAGATTTGCATCGAGTTCCAGAATTTCTGAAGCTAGCATTTCCCTCAGGTGAAGAAAGTGCAATTTATCCTTTAAACTCCAAGAGAATGGATGGAGAAGCACCTCATTTTCCCCTAGCCTGCTGATAATTAAAAGCCATTAACAATTGACTCCTAGAAAATTATGACAAAAACATAACTATAACCCAAAATGCTCAAAGAAATCAACTACACGAAGGGTGCGTTTGAGAGTGGCCTTTAGAAGGCACTTTGAACACCCAAAGCCCCTTGAGTAAAAAAGAGGATGTTTGGTGAATTTTTTTTGAATCCCATTTGGGAAATGTGAGCCTTCTCAGCATGCATGCTAAGCTGAAAGGGGTTAATAAAAAAAATTTCTTCCCAAATTGTCCTCACTACATTTTCGTTTTTCTGACTTTGTCCTCAATGATCATTCATCTTCTTCTTCTCCATTGATCAGGATCGACATGGCTGTGGGAGGTCGCTGGCGGAGGGCAAGTGGTTACCGGCGAAGGGCAAGTGGTTACCGGCGAAGGGTTGTGACAACCTAGATGGCTCGACATGAGACAAGATGGGAGGTTCCTGTAATCATCTATCAATAATACTCATAACACTATATGCAAAAACGTTTTCTAGCGTTCGATTAAGCAGAGTCCAATCAACCAAAAAATGAGCTTTACACCACTTGACTAGCAAACAATTTCTGTGTTTGTTAGGATATAGCCTTCTACAAAACAATTGTATCTATTCAGTTTTTGAAGAATTTAAGGCATGAAAGTTTACTTTTTCTCATTTGGAGAGAGCTCTTCCCATGTTGACCTTGTTCATGAATTTTGTGCACTCCTCTTTACTTTTTTTTTTTTCATTATGCACGCAGAGGATCTATATACCGAAAAGTAAGGTTGGCTCTACGCAATCTATTTTCATTATCTTTTCTAGTTGGGAACCACTTGTACCCCAAACTCAACATTATCAAGTTCACCAATTGAACAAATCTGGCATATCGTCACAAAGCAGGAAGCTCAAGTGGACTCTACCTAATGGACGGATACTTCATGACCCCAACTCCATCTCTAGGGTCACGAGCAGCAATAATTATTTCGCGACGTCCTAGGCTTGTCGCCGTCCCGATTCTTTTTATCTTGTTATCATGCACATGCGGAAACATGAACGAACAACTCCCCCGACAAACAACAGCTGAAAGATTGTGACATATATCACATAGAACACACTAATTTATATCATAACGGTACTTTTACAAGCCCTTTTTCTCTATGGGCCATCTTTTATTTTTACATCACAATACAAGTTTTCCACATAGACTAGGGGAAACCCTATCTCCTCTAGCATAACTACAACTCCCAAAACTGACATGAGATTTCTATATCTACAAGACTGAAAGATGAGGGGGTGAGTTTTGGGGCCAACTCAGTAAGTAAAATTCCTAATTCTCTACTAAGAAAGCCTCTCTTCATCGAAGTTTAGTAAGTACAACATGCAAACAGTGTCGATGGCAAATCAATAGTAAACTTGTTGCTACCTTCGACTACATGTAGATGTCCATCGCAACATGCTTCAATACATACTTACCTTTGGCTTATCAATAAATATATCAACACATCATACTTATGCAAATATCGGCACTCATGCAAATTCATTTACCATTGTCTTGGCTTGACCAGGCCCTCCCGGTTCGACCGGGGCTTCCAGCTTCTTGTTGGGCTTCCTGGCTCAACTAGGGCATCTTGACTTAACCGAGGTTTCTTAGGGCTAGCTTCCCGAGGCTTCTAGGTTCAAAACCTAAGCATCCTAGCTCAACCAGGTTGAGTTTCCTGTTGTGTCAACAGTAGTCCAGTAGCTGCCTCTTTTGGAACATCATTTCCAGAAACCATGCTGACTTCAGAAGCATCTACGCTCTCTGTATATAATGAATCAGTGCGAAATAGTGCATTTATTATTGCCTGGAATTCCTCAGGTACATCAACTTCAACCCACGTTTCTTGGTCAAGCACTGCTTTAATCTTTGCCATCTGCAACAGCAATTATACATTGACATTTAATCCAGAGGATGAAGTGCAAATGTTTAAGAAAGATTGAGATAACATAATAATACTAACACGGGATTCATGCTGAAAATTGACAAAGAAGTTAGCCTGCAATTGAAGTGTGCCCCTGATGCTATATCCCAATCTTCCACCAATCTGTAGAGGCATACACAGGACACAGCATAATTAGCAAAAACAACACTGACGACAAGATAACACTAACGAATAATAATACTAATACTAATAATAGTACTAACTATAAAAACAACAACAATAATACAATCAAGCTGTTCACCAAAGACTATAGGAAGAGTTTATGCAAGGAAGAGTTTATGCACCTTCTCTGTAGCAGATATAAATTCCTGCGTTATGTTGTATATGCTCAGAAATTCCTGTAATCTTAATCTTGGATGACGAAGTGCCCGAACTCCAAGGAGCTTGGCCCATCTCCCATGAGCAACATCACAATCAGCAAATATAGCTTCTGCATTTTCTCGCAACACAACAGCTCTTGCAACATCAACAAACATGAGCCATTAATATTTTTCTAAACAACAGAGAAGCAAGAAATTTTATAAAGCTTTCTTTAGTTTCTTACAATTTACTAACGACAAATAAGCACTGTAAGATTCAAAAAAGGAAAGAGAAGACCAAACAAAGATTTGTGTTCTTTTGAATTTTGATAAGGAAGGTTGAATACCACAAAATTTTTCCATCCAAAGCGTGGATCTCAATTTAAGTATTTTCTCTATGAATAATCCAAACCCAGTTGAATGTAGCAGGTTATAGCGGGGCCCAGGAACCAATGTGTACCTATCATCTAGGAATACCACGAATTATGTATTGTGTCATGACTCCTTCATGTCCCCATGAAATTGTCACTTGAAAATAAAGTTCTGTCTCCTATCTCAACAGAAGCCCCAGGAGGGAGAAGAAAGCACAGCTCCTTTCTAGATAGAAGGACATAAGCTTCCAACCTCTCCTCTCAGAACTTTGTTCTTTATAGGGAAGTACCAAGTACCACAATGTGCCGTAAGATCACCAAAAGTCGAAGAACAGAACACAAATACATGAAGGAAACCGCACCAACTTGAGAGCTGAAACCGCTTGATTGACCAACAATATAAGCCTCAGTTTCTGCTGGAGAAGCAATAAGTTCCCTCGGCTATACATTATAAATTATACATTGAAATATGATTTTTTTTTTTTTTTTTTTGCAACATCGAGAACAACATGCTATAGCGGCTATAAGTCATACATTTACACTATACACTCAAAAGAATAGACGCGACAATACAACATACGGAATGCAGGAGACCGGATTGAAGAAGATCAAACGGCATCACTTCCTAAGTACTCTGGAAAGTTTTCCATATGGAAAACCACAAACCATTCCTCTTCTCTAGAGAACTCGAACGCCGCTCCATACAACTTCATAAGAAGTCTCAGGAATCGTACAGCAAAGTAATTGTAGAAACCCTCGTCACCCGCTCCAATGAGTTCCTGCCAAAACCATTAGCAGATATGAGCCACTATTTCAGACGATCTGAGATACACAAAGTTACTTAAGTCTGATATGCATTTTGCCACAGGAATCGTCACAAACCATAGAGTACCATAATTTTTTCGGGAAGTTCATCGAGGTGGGTGCTCTTATTCCGAATGAAGCGTACTAACTCCATGATAGAACTAAAGTCGTACTTTTCTTTCCTTTGGAGTATGTAAGCCTTAAATATAGGATCTAATTTGTCGATCCAATTCCCATCAAAAACCGGGGGCTGATTGCTCTTCAATTCGTTCAGAAGATCTGGATTGGATGCCTCATCTTTCGAAAGTAGTCTAGCATTCATCCGCCAAAGAAAGCACAATTTAACATTTGATCTCCAAAAGAATGGATGGAGAAACCCCTCCCTTCCCTCTAGCCTGCGGATAATAAAAGCCATTAACAATTGACTACTGGAAAATTATGACGAAAATGGAACTATAACCCAAAATGCTCAAAGAAATCAATTACACGAACAATGCTAAGATGTGGTCGACCTATTCTCCAGCTTCTATTGTCAATTGCCAAAAGAAATTAATGGGATCTTCACATTTTTTGATCATCAAGTCAAGTCTAATATTTAAGGCAAGTTCGATACTTCCATACCATCCCTAATAGTTATCAGACTTGAGTGATGCAGGAACAACAAAACATATCAAATAGCGGAATGAAAATGGTAGTGATTCATATTAAAGATGACAAAACTCTTACCTCAATTCAGGATTCTTCTTTTGCAAAAGCGAAAACAGATCCTCAGCTTCTGGCATGGATTTCGCCAAGAAATCGGTGTTCTTAGGCTCCGTTCGTTTCGCGGAAAATGTTTTCCGGGAAAATGTTTTCCGGATTTTCCGGTGTTCGTTTCACGGAAAATGAATTCTTAAGGGAAAATGTTTTCCATGGAAGGGAAAAAGTCTTCTAAATTTGGGAAAAATGTTTTCCACTTTTGAAAAGTGGAAAACATTTTCCTCACTTGATCTCTCTTATCTCACAAATCTACAAATCCTCACTTCCTCCTCCCATTTCTTCTTCTTCTTTTCTTTTTTTATTCGAATTATTTTTAAATTGTATTTTTTTTTTTTTTTTTTTATTCAAATTATTTTTAATTTTAATTTTCTATTTCTTTTTTTCTTTTTTTATTTTTCTTTTCTTTGTTTCCCATCTTCTTCTTTCTTGACTAGTCGTCGGCCATCACCAAGTGAATTGTCGTGGATCGCTCGTCGATCTGGCGAATCTCGAGCTTAACGCTTGCGCTCACCAATCTAGTGAGCGAAAAATATTTTCCTTACCGAACACCAGAAAATATTTTCCAAAACATTTTCAGGTTTTAGCCGAACACCAGAAAATATTGTCATTTTCCTGGAAAATGACTTCTAGGAAAATATTTTCCGGAGATGGCTTATTTTCCGCGAAACGAACGGACACTTAGTATAGGATAGCTGAGCACGGAATAATCGATCCGTCTTCAAGACATGGTCATGCTTAAGATTCCCAAAAATTGTTCCCACGACAGGCAAATGGAGGGGTTTTAATACCCTATCCCTGTATCATAAAATAAGTGGACCATATGACTTAAACCAACAATGTATATGGAACCAAATAGTATATGGGCCACACTATGCCATATCCTATTGGAAATTCAGGAACTTCTCTAACACACTAAGGCCAAGTAAGGATGCCAGAAGTACACCGGAGAACTATTATAGATTCTTTACCTAAACTCTAAATGAAAAACCCAGTTTCCCGTATGAATCGCCTCACCATTTACTGATACGAGTGCAGAAGGATTTTGTAGCATTCACGAATCACAAAAGAGAGAAAGTATACTTGATTTTAGCACAATGGAGATATCTATGGTTTTATTTAGTTGATTTCCATGGGAAGAAAACTAGGAGTTCTAGTCTTGATAGTAACATTGAATTGAATCTAGAAAAGAAGCTGCAACGTTCAAAACTCAGCCCATTACATTAGGGTCGGCCTAATAATTGAGTTGTTAAGTCCTTCGACTAGCAAGTGACCTCCACAGCAATTTATGAAGGGGACGGTTGAATTTAAGAGCGCCACAAGAAGTATCTCTCAATTCAAACATTTTATGCACGTCAAAACATAAAGAATTTGAATTACCTCAACCATAACAGCAAAGGTGAGGGATGACGACCTTCCATCCGCAAGTTAACATTAAGGCAGTTAGAGTTATTCGAAGATACTGAAAGTAATTGAACAGGATTCGGACGTCGCACAGGGCATTTCCCTGCAACAGATCGAACTTCGCAAGAGCCCTCAACGCCATTGATCTCATTACTTTCCTTCCCAGAGAAAGGCGGTTCCAATTCCATAGGAAAGAGGGCCAGCTGCCCCAATTCATGTGGATCGTCCGGCATCCATCCGTTGCCATTGCTCCAACTATTGTTAACCCCGTCTTCGTTCTTGAAATACAGCGAGCCCCCTAGGTAAGTAATGTCGCATAACTCAGACCAAATTAATTCGAAGTTGTCCGACAACAATCCGCCGCCATTGCTCCTCCTATCGTCAAGCCTGCCTTCGTTCTCTGAAGAAGACTTGCCAGAGAAAGGCGGTTCCAATTCCATAGGAAAGAGGGCCAGCTGCCCCAATTCATGTGAATCGTCCGGCATCCATCCGTCGTCATTGCTCCTACCATCGTCGGCCCCTCCTTCGTTCTCTGGAGACGGTGAGCGAGGAAGGTCGTCTATGAACCAATCGTCTGACCAGTCGTTGGACCAATCCCTCATGTTAATGTAGCACCACGTCAATCCGCTGAAAAGGCTCCTACCATCGTCAAACCCGCCTTCGTTCTCTGAAGAAAACGGGCTTGCCCGTTTTCTTCCTCTTGGAAGGTGGCTCCATTTCGCTAAGATCATGTTGGAGTCAACACCTAATATAATAATAAGCCAAAGAGAAGTGTGCTGCAGCGCCACTTCTTTAACCGCCGAAGAAGAAAATTCTTGAAGAAGCCACAAGCTGATCAAGTTCAACTTGCTAGTACTTGGACGTGAAGGAAAAGTTACAGCCCATAGCCAAGAAGAAAAGTTCCACTTCAGCTCTTGCATGTTGAAGTCAAAGGCGGTGGAGTTCAGGCGGTGGAGTCCAGGCTGTGGAAGATGTCTATAAATAGGGCTTGGGAGTGCAAACGTAAGTGAGGGCCACACGAGTTAAGAGAAGGAGATTAAGACAGAAAGAGAGTTTGTCAGAGAGAAACCAAGGCCTGCAACCTCAGAGCGAGTTATCCCTCCGTGATCGAGAAGGGAGAATAGAATAGCAAAAGGACGAGACAGAGTGGTAAGGAGTCGATCTCATTCTCAGTCATGTCCGTTCTCTAGCAAGTAGCAAGATGGAAGACTGACTTCCATATAGATAAAACGCAAGTGAACCACTTATTAGTTATCTACACACAAACGCAAAACTTTGCAAATGGAAAATTTTGTACAAGTTACAAATTGGTAAAGTTACCAATTACTAGCATTTTGGAACGTGCCACAGGTGGCCCCCTCCTCCAGCGATCGCGAAGTCTTCCTTGAACTTGAAGTAGAGCGCGGGGACCTCCCTGAGGCACGCGACGAGGGCGTCCCCCTGGCCCCCGGCCCCCCCGGGAGGAGTGGTCCCGGACGTCCTCGAAGCGGTGGTAGGGCTCGGAGATGGAGGAGAGGTAAGGGAGGAAGTCGGATCGGGAGAGATCGGAGGCGGGGCGGGAGGCGAGGAGGGCGAAGTCGGGGACGGCGATGGACGTGGAGGAGGACCACCACCCGACCCAGGACGGATCGGCGGGCCTCGCGGCGGCGGCGGAGGCGGCGTCGGAGAGGGATCTGGAGGAGGAGGAGGAGAGGGAGGCGGCCCGGGAGAAGTCGGAGGACGGCGGCCTTCCCGGCGGCGGAGAATCCATCGGAGCGGGCAGAGAGAGAGGTAGAGAGAGAGAGAGGCTAACGGAGGACGACCATGAGATGGAGTGAGGATGAGGGGAGGAGGAGGAGGAGGTGGATCTGGACTCTCTGGTGCGGTGGTGGCGGCGGCGGTGGTGGCGGCGGCGGTGGCGGCGGTAGTGGAGGAGAGAAGGAAGAAGACGATTGCAGACCGGTGGTGAACTGGAAATTCTCTCTCTCTCTCCTTTGGTGTCTAGCTTTTTTTTTTTTTTTTTTTTTTTTTTTTTTTTTTTTTTTAATTTTTTAATTTTTAATATTTTGGGCTGAGTGGCCATTGTGGAAATGAAAATAAAAAATTGGGCCAATGCAATGATTGCGATTTCAAACGCTTTTTATTTCTAGCGGTAATGTTGGAAGTAGTGTTTGCGCGCTTGTCCCGCATCCAATTTTGATTGATGGACTTTGATTTTCTTTCATTTCGAGCCCCTGTGGTCTTCAAATCGAAGCGATTTCATCCGCTTGGTTGATTTTTGTTTTTTTGTGTGAATTATGTTATCATTTGATGAGACGATTGAACTCGAGAGATTATAAATTTGAGAAGTTTGGGATCCAAATTAAATAAAAAATATTTAGGGACTATATTGAATACCAAGTAAAAGTTTAAGAACTATTCATGACATTATCCCCTTTTTTAATATGACTCTAGTCATATTGTTGTCACGTACAACAGTGTGCAAGAAAGCTTGTTAAACTGCCATGATTGATTAGGTCCTAGGGTGAGTATTAGAGTTTATAAAGTAAGTTTCAAATTCCAAAACTTTGAAATCAATGAGCACATGATACGTTCCAAACTTTATGGTAATACTCATCCTATCTCTAATCTTGTAAACTAGTGTCCAGGGTTTTATTTGATATTTAGATATGTGAATTGAACTGTTTATGATTACAATGTGTGAAAGAATGGGAGGAAGCATTTGTATTTTTGTTTTTATGTTACTATGTTTGAGGATTATACTGCAATTAAACATCAACATCTACCTCAACATGAATGCACTTGCCTTTCTACGTGAGTAATGATGGGTTAATAATTGAAAGGATTAATACAATGAAAAACCCCAAACTAATTTTTTGATTAAAAAAAACTCCAAATTAACATATCCATGACAAATTTACTCTCCATTAACTTTCATCAAATTTTACATCTAAATTTGCTGACATGAATGACACATGGTAACATGTTATGTGATGTGACAAGTTCATATGAAAATCCATAAGATATTATTATGAAAATATCAATATTGTCACGGGTTATACTGTTAAATTTATGACACATAATTACAGTTAAAATTGATATAAAAGTGCTAGTTTGAGTTTTTTCGTCATATTTACTCTATGCATCTCCACGTAGACTTACCACGTTGCCATATCACTCCACCGTGTATTATCTAGATAGGTAAATTTAACAATAAAATTTGATAGAAATTAACATAAGGTAAATTTGTCACAAATATACTAGTTTGGGATTTTTGTGATCAAAAAATTACTTTTTGGTAAATTTATCATAGATATACCAATTTGGAATTTTTCATGGTCAAAAAATTAATTTGGAATAACTTTATACAAGTGTACTAGTTTGGGATTTTTTGTAGTTAAAAAATTAGTGTGGGATAATTTACACAAGTGTACTAGTTTAGGAGTTTTGGTGGTTAAAAAATTAATTTGGAGTAGTATCAGTTTAGAATTTTTCATAATATTAACGCTAATTGGAATTATAGAATTTTCTATCTAAAAAAGGAGAAAATTTATCAAAAAAGTCTTAAACTTATGACAATTGTGCTGATTCAGTTTTAAGCTTATTTTTTTGGTTAATTGAGTTATAAACCTTTTATAATTATGCTAATTTAGTCCATCCGACCAAATTTGGCCAGCTCGCACTAACATGGATGCGAATGGACAATTTTTTTAATATTATTTTAATTTTTATTAATTGTTTTATCTTTCCGTTTTTTCCCTTTTTTTTTCCTCTCCTCCCTTCTTCCAACAATCGGCCATAAAGGAGGGCCAGTTGCCAGACTGAGGACGAGCTTGCCCTATCATTGACGAGGCAAGCCCTTGCCAAATTGAGCAAGGGCGAGCCCCCTCACTAGATCCATCAGCGAGGGATTGGTGACCTCACCTAGCAACGGTGAGGTGAGCCCTCATCGGATCTGGGCACGGGTGAGCTTACCCAACCATCAGCGAGGTGAGCCCTTGCCCCACCCATGCCCAAGGACATCCAGGGTTTACCTTGTTTGATGTGGGCGCGAGAGTGAGCTTGCTCAACCACTGGCCAGGGCTTGTAACCCTCGCTCAGCGATGGCAGGGTGAGCTTGCCCTTAGTTTGACAACTAGCCCTCCAATTTGGTCAGTTGCCAAAAGGAGGAGGGAGGAGAGGGAAACAAAAAGGAAAAGATTAAAAAATAGTAAAAATTTTGAAAAAATAAAGTAATATCGAAAAATTGCCCACCAATGTCTATGTCAGTGCAAGCTAGCTAAATTTGACCGCATAAACTAAATTAGCACAATTATAAAAACTTTATGATTTAATTGACCAAAAAAATAAGTTTATGATTTTTTTGGTAATTTTCTCAAAAAAAAGTGAAGAGAATTCCTAAAACCTATTGTAGTGCCTCTCTACCTCGGTACTTCATGGTAATTTTCAAATTTAACCATAAATTTGAACACCTTTTGGTGTTATTGTTTTCTTTACCGTGTGCTTACCCAATGGTAACTGACTTCATATGCGTGAATGGGAGACAAATGGTCCGGCATAGTAAAAATCTAATTATACGCTGGTGCTGTAGCCCCCAGCATGATAAGAATAATAACACATGTAATTCTCTTATCCAATTAAATATTTCCATAATCTAAAAATTGAATCGTAGATAATCTTTAAGTAAACGGCTAGATATAAGTAAAGAATTCGTATTTCAAATTGTTATTTGAAAAAAGAAAAAAAGTATACTTTGCAAGAATGAGTCCCTTATTTGAAGGCATCATTTTGTTTTTTTATCTTTATTGGATGTAAATTTTTATAATAAAGCCAATAACTTGCTTTTCAATTAGAATGTAACTGTTGATCCAGTTGATAACTTACACTTAAACATAAGGACGAAGCTTTTTTTAACGAGCGGTCTTAATCTTCACAACGGCATGAGAAGTAATGTACTCCAAAAATCAATATGCGTCGAGCATTAATCCCATTAAAATTAAACTTGTTAATAGAGTAATGTTTATTTCATAAATAACTACTTGCTAGCTAGTAGATCGACATTTCTTTCACGACAGGGAAAGTTACTTATCCCATCGAGATCTATGGAGTGTATACATATTATCTTTAAATATTGAGATTTCCACATAAAATATTATTAGGTAAGCAAAAAAGTTGCTGATGGTGCATTTGACAACATCTTTATT
This sequence comes from Eucalyptus cloeziana, assembly GCA_014182715.1. NCBI lineage: Eukaryota > Viridiplantae > Streptophyta > Magnoliopsida > Myrtales > Myrtaceae > Eucalyptus > Eucalyptus cloeziana. Next base: position 22,074,809 of record CM024638.1, read on the forward strand.
AGGAATAAAGCAATTTTAATTCATAAACACTTATTTTTTTCTATTTTTGTTCTCGAAAACAGTTATAAGCATTTTAAGGTATTTGATAACTGCACAAAATTTTTATTCTCAGGACAGAAATGCGTTTGGTACGACCCCAAATATTTTTGTGACTTAAAATTTCTTTTAATTTATTACTAATTTTATTACATTTTTCTTTTTTCCTTTCCTTCTCCTTTCTCTAGCTGGTCGCGGGCTTAGCCATGGCTGGTCGACGAGGTCCCCTTGAGCCTCGTAGTGCCGAATGAGGCTCAACCTCTCCCATCCATGTGACGCCAATCTTACAGTGGTCGAGTGAGGCTCAACCTCACCCGACCACGGCGAGGTTGGCATCGCTTGACGACAAGGCTCTGGGGGTTCTTGCTAGGGGCTGGCGAGACTCTAGTAAGGTCGCCAGGCCTCGTTTAGCTGGTCACCGTTTACCAATTGAGGAGAAGAAGAGAAGAAGAGAAAAGAAGAAAAGAAAAGAGAAAAGCTTGTTCCATAATTTGTTCCCAAAAACAAAGAAGCAACTTTTTTTATTTTTTATTTATTATTTCTATTCCAAATCATTCCGTAACAAAAAAATTATCAAATGCTTTTCTATTCCATTTTTTTTTTTTTTTGGAACAAAAAAACAGAAGCACTTTTTCTTAGGAGTGTTACCAAACACACCATAAATACTATGGTTTATTTTATTTTATTTTATTTTTTGGTTGAAAAACTACTTCAGGTTGAAAAGTACTTTTTGTTGAAAAAAAGTTGATACTAGGGCTGACCACCGGGCCTTTTTTCTCATTTTGAGGTCTAAAAATTACCTTTTTGAAAAAAAATGAAAATATTAAATTCATGGATTGACATATTTAGAAAATAATTACACTTTGAAATGAAATAATATATATATATATATATATATATATATATATATATATATATATATATATGGCAACATCAATAACAATACGCTATAGCAACAAGGGGTGAGCATAGCCTGGATGGGTGGTTCCCACCCTAGAATCGGAAATCCTCATTAAGGACTAGTTTCAAAAAATTGGAATTGAAAACCACCAATTGAATCCATGGACCCACCCAGGAATCAGATCCAATTCTTGTGTGGGTCCATGGAATCGGCCCCACCAAGTTTCACGCGTTAGTACTACAATATTCAACAAAGAATTACACAACATCGTCAAAGACACTCCCACTTAGAGTCAATTAACCAACAATATTAATATATTAGGAATTATGTAAGCAAGAGAGCACAGTTACCAAACTTGTTATGACTGGGCAAAAATAGACATTTATCCAACGTAAAAACTAGACAGATATCTCACTTAAGAGTTAATGAACCAACAATATTAGTATATTAGGAAGTGTGTAAACAAGAGAACACAATTACCAAACTTGTTATGACTAGGCAAAAATAGACAATTATCCAACATAAAAACTACTCATTAGCATAAGGATTTAGGATTTTAAACATAAACATAAACATAATAATAATAATAATAATAATAATAATAATAATAATAATAATAATAATAATAATAATAATAATAATAATAATAATAATAATAATAATAATAATAATAAATATACATTATGTATGTTACCAATCTAGTTTGGGTGGACAATTCTATACCTGGAATCAAGAATCGGTAACCGCCCACCTGGATCGGTACCCACGGGTACCCACGGTTCTTTTAGGAATCATCGGTTCCGGGCGGTCTAGGCGATTACCAGTCCCTTTGCACACCCCTAGCGGCTATACTATGCATTTACAACGATACATTGTACACTCAAAACAGAGTAATTAGCCCGTCCAACTCGATCCTCATAACCAAAAGAGTAGACGCAACAATACAACGGACGGATGCAGCCGACTGGATCGAAAAAGATATCACCAAGCGGTGAAAGAGTCAAGGGCATCACTTCCGAAGTACTCCTGAAGAGATTTCACTTCCATGAAACTCCTTAAACCATTTCTCTTCTCTACAGAACTGGGACGCCGCTCCATATGATTTCATCAAGAGACTGGGGAATCGTGCGGCAAAGTAATTGTAGAAACTCTCGTCATTCCATCCGACTAGTTTCTGCCAAAAACATCAAAGAAAAGGCCGATATGAGCCACTAATCGACACGATCGGAGATATACAAAGTTACTGAAGAAGTCTTATATACATTCTGCCACAGAAATCATCACAATACCAGAGAGTACCTTAATTTTTCTTGGAAGTTCCAAGAAGTGGACAAACTTATTTCGCACGAAGCGCAATAACTCCATGATAGAACTATAGTCGTATTTGTCGCCCCTTTGGAGTATGTTAGCCTTGAATTTAGGATCTATATTGTCGATCCAATTCCCATAAAAAACTGGTGGCTCATTTCTCTCCAATTCTTCCAGAAGATCTGGATCAGGTGCCGGATCTTTCAATAGTAGTCTATCATTGATCCGCCAAAGAAAGCGCAATTTCTCCTTTGAATTCCAAAAGAATGGATGGAGCAGCACCTCCCCTGACTCTGGCCTGCCAATAATTTAAATCCATTAACAATTGACCTTGAAAAATTATGACAAAACGGCACTATAGCCCAAAATACTCAAAGAGATCAATTACACAAACAATATTAATATAGACTCACGTGCTGAATTCAGAAGCATGACAAATATGGCATTTGTGCAATCTCTATAACAATTAAAATTGCTTTAGCTCATTGAGAGGCTAACCATAATGTCTGAAAACTTCCATGCACTTCGCAACTTGTGACTCCAAGATCAAGGTATGACAAGAAGCCAGGAATTATTTACTCCAAATACCTTAAATTAGCAACCTAATCATTCAGTCCCCATGATTCTCTAAGACAAAATTGGGCACCAAACTAGGGGTGTCAATGGATTGGTTCGATTAGGTTCGGATTTTGAAAAAAACCTGAACCAAATTGAACAGCTAGGAAGTACACTCGAACCAAACTAAACCTTGAGTTGGACTGAATATGATCCGAACCAAAAAATCTGGTTTGGTTTTCGGTTTTTTTCATTTTCCTTTTTCTTTTATTCTTTTTTGTTTTAGTTATTCAAGCTACTACCAAAAAGCTCATCCGATTCAACACAGCAAGTCAATAGGTCTAAAATCTACACCGATCAACAACTCACAACAAGACGACATACAAACATCAACCGTTTGATCACATCACTGTCACTGACAATGGATTAATCACCGTCGATCTCCTCCTCCCTCCTCAACTCACACTAGAAATGGCCGAGTTGTGCAGAATCAAACTCGGCGGCTCAGATCGGCCGTTGCCGAGACTGTAAGCTCCGCTGGTTCGAAACTCCAATGCCAATTCCAAGAGCGAGAAAGATAGAGATGGAATGTAAGGACCCGAGACCCATTGTGTAATATTGTCCGCTTTGGACACTGAGTCCTCACAGCTTTAAAACGTGTTACACAGGTTATAGGGACCCAAGCCTTATAAACTAGCCCTAGGACTCCCCCCTAAGCGATGTGGGATAGGAGAAATGCCCTTAGCTTTGCCCGCGTACTGCCGAGGCTATCTTAGTTCGTCCCTCCGTACTGCCCCGGGTCTGGGTCGTCACATGGAAGGTTTGAAGAAGTTGGTGAGCTGAAACTAGATCCATTAAATGGGTGGGGTGGGGTGGGTTGGGTTGGGTCATAAATAGTCCGACCCAAATCGACCCATTTAACCCATTTATGACCTATTTATTGCAGTGCAAAAATTTTGACCCATGCCTAGAGGTGTCAAAATGGGTCATTAACCATTTATGGACCCATTTATCTCACCTCTTTAAATGGGTCTTAAATGGGTCTAAGAGCAGATCCATTTAAGACTCATTTATCAACCCATTAAAAATGAACCCATTTACTCTCCCTCTTCATTTTCTCGCTTAACCTCCATCGTACAACATACTGCAAGTCGGGACTCGAGAGGCCGAGAGCTCGCCGGCGACTTCCTCGTCTTTTTCCGAGTATTTCGACTTCTACGTTTCTTCTCCTCCTTCTCCTTCCGCCGTCAACCGCCACCGCCGCCGTCCCCGCTGTCTTCACCGTCTGCGGAAAGCGATTGCGCTTTGATTGGGTGGATCTGCGGTCTTTTAGATCTCCATCACTGTTGTTCGGCGCGGTTTGGCCGCAAACCTAAACCGTTTCGTAGCAATCAAGTAAGTAATCGTGTCGCGGGCACGCCCTTCTTGCTTGTCTCGTTTCTGGGTTCGACCTCTTCTTTGTTGGCAAGTTGATGGGGGCGTGGGGCTTGCTGGGTTTTTCGATTGGATTGAGTTGCGATGTGGGCGCTCATGTTCGTGGTGGTTTCGTTTCGTTTTCTCATCTCGCTCTTGCTCCTATCGATTTGGTCTCCTCTCAAGTTGCAGTTGGTTGGGATGATGCTTGATATGGTTAGGAACGATGTGGGGGTATTGCTTGAGCTGGTGCACAGGGTCTTTTCGGTGATCCGGTTTGGTTCCTTTGTTCTTGCCTTCCGGATTGATCTATTTATGTGGGTCATTCTATTTTGGGTTGGTGAATTAGGTTATGGATTAGAAAGTTTGTAACTGTTCGACGGTTTTATGTTATCTTTTGTTTTTTAAGTGTAGTAATGTATTATGGACTTTTGAGCACAATTATAGTGAACTGTGCTTGCTTCTGTTGATGCTTTCCTGCATTCCTGTTACTGATATATATGTCCAGCTTGTTACCTTTCAGACCTAGTTTATTGGAAAGTCATCTACATCAAATTTGAAAACCAAGGCTTTGATCTTTACAAGATTGGTGTTGACTTCACATTCACCATCTGTTTTCCATCCTTACATAAAGGTATAATTCCTACCTTTGCTGTGTATATAAACTGTTTATGCTACCTACTTCCTCAAGAGTTGGGTTTATACGAAATCAGCTGTAGCTGGTGATGTTTACTTTCTCTATTTTTATTATGATGTTTTAGGTGCTTTCCTCCCCTGTTTTATCTACTGTTGGCAAGAGATATTACAAAGTCACGGCAGAAGCATTACGAGTTTGTGGGGAGCTTGTTCGTGTTGTTCGCCCAAATATTGAGGTGGGGTACACTCATCTTATGATTTAAGATTTCTTAGTTGACATGTCAAGACATAACGAGGATCAAGGAGAATATTCAACTACCGAACGATCCAAGAGACGTAGAGTTACATCCTTAGTTCATGAGGACGAGGAAGATAACTCTACTTGCTCTAAGCGTTCAAGAAAACACACTTCGATTGTATGGTCCGAATTCGAAAAATTCACAGATGGTGATGGCATGAGTAAGGCTAAATATAAGTGGTGTGAAGTAACTTACATGGCTAGCCATGGGACAAAAAACTTGTTGCGTCATTTAAATACTTGTCCCAACCGAGAGGATAATGTTGATGGTTCTGTAGTACAATTCGACCAGGGTGTGTTTAGAGATATGCTTGCGAGAGCTATAATCAAACACAATTATACATACTCTTTTGTAGAGCATGAGGCAACAAGAGAATTGTTTAGTTACCTCAAACCTAATGTGAAGCACAAGGAATACAACAAGAAGTGATGTGGTAAAAGTTTATGAGAAAGAGAAGGGAATTTTGAAATCCAAATTATTGTCTCTTTCGAGCCGAATATGTTTGACTTATGACCTATGGACTTCTATTACTACGGATCATTATATGACTGTCACTGCCCATTATATTGATAAGGATTGGGAATTGCAATCAAGTCTTGTGTTTCTCCTATGTGCCGCCTCCATATAGTAGTGTCATACTTTTAGAAAAATTGATAACTTTGTTGAGAAAATGGGGCATTGAGAGAAAGATCTTTAGCATTAGTTTAGATAATGCATCATACAATGACAATATAATTGATATTTAGAGAAATACACCTTCTGTGAGATCCTCTTTGTTATGTGATGGACAATTTTTTCATGTGCGTTATGGTGCACATGTTTTAAATCTCATTGTACAGGAAGGTTTAAAGGTTATTAATGGATCCTTACATAATATTAGAGAAGCTGTAAAGTATGTGAGAGCTACATAAGGGAGGAGAGTCAAATTTGCCGAATGTATATCGCAGTTGTGCTTAAAGACTAGTAAAAAGGTATGTCAAGATGTGGCTACCAGATGGAATTCTACATACCTAATGCTTGAGGGTGCCCTTTTTTTTGAATGTGCATTTTCACATTTGAAGTTAATTGACCGCAACTTTGTCACATGTCCATTTTCTGAAGATTGGGTCAGAGGAAAGAAAACTGCTTTCTTGTTAAAACCCTTTTATGATATTTTTACTCTGTTCGCTGGAGTTAGATATCCCACGGCAAATTTATATTTTTATGGAGTATGGTAGATTCAGCTTCATTTAATACAGGCAAGGGATACTGAGGATGAGGCTATTAGTTCTATGGCTAAGGCAATGCTCAAAAAGTTTGAAAAATAGTGGAAGTGTTATAGTGTTGTCTTATCATTTGCTATTATATTGGATCCTCGCTATAAGTTACACTTCTTGGAGTTTTGCTACTCAAAGTTGGATATGGATGATCATGTGGAATTTGTACGGGGCATTCGAGAAAAACTCTATACACTTTTTGATGAATATGTGACCTATATGTCTAGAGATGATCGCTTTACTTCTTCAACTAGTCGAGGTAACATTTCAGTTGAGGGCATCGATGAGAACATTGGGGATGACATTGATGAGTATGATGTATTTGAGAGTGAACACTTTGAATCACAATCTACTAAGTCACAATTGGATTTGTATTTGGAGGAGAATAGGCTTGATAGAAAGAAGTTCCCGGATCTCAATGTCCTTGATTATTGGAAGACTCATTCTCATCGGTATCCCGAGTTATCCCTCATGGCACGTGATATATTGAGCATTCCTATCACTACCGTTGCCTCAGAATCAGCCTTTAGCATTGGAGGACGTATTTTAAATAAATATCGTAGTTCCCTTTCCCCTAAAAGCGTAGAGGCTGAGCTGTGCACTAGAAATTGGTTATTTGGAGTTCTGCCTGAGGAAGATTTGGATGAAGAGTCTCTCATCATTGACTTTCAAGACTATTTGCTTTAGGTACTTTTTTTCATCTCATTCTTTTCGTTTGCTCATATGATTTAATACACTTGTCTTCATAATGATGTATTCTTGATATACTTTGCGGAGCTACAACTTATAATCAAAGTTGATGCTTTTCCTTTTCTCGGTCATTGCAGGGTTCCATATTCTTTATATCAAGGCCTCTTGCAGCAATATTAGGAGGTACTTGGCTCCCTCATTTTCTTTATGAGCATTCTACTTTAGCCTTAAATTCGATCATCATTAAATGTATATTCCTAGAAATTTCATGACTTGATTAATTATATTTTTTATTTAGTCCATAAGGGATATTTACTTTGCTTGATGCGTATGCAGAAGCCAAGGAAGAATTTGATGGGGAATGCTTAGTTCAAGTTTATAGTGTGCAAACTTGCATTCCGAAGGATCCAGCTGCACTTTGGAATGCTGAATTTGTGCAGGCAGAGGATTTCAGCCAGGATGCAATCACCGAGAATTTGTGCAGGCAGTGTGCAAACTCTATACACTTTTTCATGGTTCCTCCAACAATGTAAATAATAAAGTGACAAATCCTACGCCAACCTTACTAAAGAGGCGAAAGGTTTTGAAGACTAGAATTGATGAGCATGGGTCATAAATGGGTTGCTTAGCAAGTTTTTTCGTTTTTTGGTCGGTGGATGCTCAGTGATTTAATGGGTTTTAAATAGGTTGGCCGGTGAACCTCTCTGAATGTAGAAGAAAAAAAGGAAAAGAAAGAAAAAGAAAAAATAATTTTTTTTGAAAAATTATTGATTGGATTTGTATTGCTTGGAAGTTTTTTAGTAATATAATCTTTAAAAAAAATATAAGAATAAGTTTTCCTAAATTTGGTTAAATATGAAAATATTTTATTAAAATGTGTTGGGTCGGGTATGGGTCGAATATGAGTCGAGAAATTTACATTAGGCTTAAATGGGTTATAAATGGGTTAATAGGTCAATTTGGGTCGACCCATTAATGACTCGACCCAAACTCAACTTGACCCACCCGTTTGACACTTGTACCCATGCCCGATCCCACCCGTACTTGACCCATACCCAACCCATTTAACGAAACCTAAAAAAGCTTATATATATATATATATATATATATATATATATATATATATATATATATATATATGATGTTGCTAAAATGGTTTTATACAACACAAATTTAATGGACAATTTTTATAAAATTTAAAATAATTATTTAAAAAACGAATTTTGATTTTTTTTTTTATTTTTTAATTAATTATATTTTTTAAGAATATAATATTTCTTTTTTTTTTTTTTTCTTCTTCTTCTTCTTCTTCTTTGGTCGATCGCTGGCCATGACGATAACCGGCAGCCGGCCACGGGCGAGCCTCAAGCTCGCCCGCCGCCAACGCCGACGAGCTCAAGGCTCACTAGATCGGCGAGCTTGAGGCTCGCCAGATCGGCGAGGCTCGAGCCTCGCCGACACCGGCGAGCTCGAGGCTCGCCCGGCCGCTTGCCAACCATCGCCAATCGGCCACCGGAAGAAGGATGAAGAAATAAAAAAAAAAAAAAAAAAAAGGAAAGAAAAAGGAAAAGAAAATTAAAATAATTATAATTATAATTTCGATTTTTATAAAAAAATATTTTTGTAAAGTTAAAGAGAGAATAGGGAGATTGTATGATTTTGGTTGAAAATGGATTCTAAATCCAACCCATTTAAGACCTGCTTAAGACCCACCTATCTTAAGTCTTTAATTATTAAACACATTTAATTAGTCTCTTCAAAAAACAAGTGACCCATATATGACCCATTTATGACTTAAATGGGTCATATGAGTCTAAGACGCATTTTACCACCTCTAGCTAAAACAAAGTGATGAGCGCAAGAGAACAAAATCAGAGCAAAATTCGAGGTTTGATTTTTCTCTTTTTCTCTCCTTTCTATCGCACTTTCCTCTGTCTCAAATGCCTTCAGGTTGGTGTGTTTCTCTCTCTAGAGCAAGGAGATGTTCGAGTTTGAGCTATCCACCGTGTGGCTCTCTCTCTCACTAGAGAAATGGAAAAATCAAATTCAATTCACTCCTTTTTTTCCTTCTTTTTTGACGTTCTAAAATCGAACAATGGCCACGGGACAAGAGAGACCAAGATTAGGGTTTCTTTGAGCAATTTTGAGAGGGGTGAGAGCACATTCAATTTTTGTTGAGAATTTCAGTTCGGTTAACCAAACCAAACTGAAATAATTCGAACAGGAAAAAAAGAATGATTATTTTTTCATTATCTAAACTGAAACTTGATTCGAACCGATAATATACGAAATGTCAATTTGGTTCCGTCCGTTTATTGGTTCAGTTTGTGATCCTACCTAAAACCTACCTAAAACCTATCGTAGGCTTCTTGGTTGAGCATCTAAAACCTATCATTAGCATCTAGGTTGAGCATCTAGGGTAACACATGGTCAACCTATTTAACGACTTCTATTGCCAATTGCCAAAAGAAATGAATGGGATCTACACATTTTTTGCTCATCAAGTAAAACCTCACTAGTAGGGCGGATATTTAAGCCAAGTTCGACACTTTCAGACCATTTCTAATACTTAGGAGATTTGACCGATGCAAGAAAATGGAAATTAGTCAACTAACAGTGGTTACAAAATATATCAAACAACGGATTAAAAATGGTAGTAATGCAAAGATGACAAAACTCTCACCTCAATTCCGGATTCTTCTTTTGCAAATGCGAAAACAGATTCTCAGCTTCTGGTGTGGATTTCGCCAATAACAGGTCCATATTGTTTTTTTGGATATAGGATAGCCGAGTGCTGAATAATTGATCAGTCATCAAGACATTCTCATGCTTGAGATTCCCAAAAATTGTTCCCCCTTCAGGCAAATGGAGGGGTTTTAATACCCTATCCCTGTATCATAAAATAAAGTAGTCCATATGACTTAAACCGACAATGTATATGGAACCAAATAGTATGTGGGCCACAGGAACTTCTCTAACACACTAAGACCAAAGCAAGGATGCCAGAAGCACACCAGAGAACTATTATAGGTTCTTTACCTAAACTATAAATGAAAAACCCAGTTTCGCCATATGAATCGCCTCACCATTTACTGATACGAGTGCATAAGGATTCTATAGCATGCACGAATCAAAAAAGAGAGAAGGTATACTTGATTTTAGCAAAAAGGGAAAAGATCTATGATTTTATTTATCTAATTGATTTCCATGGGAGCAAAACTAGGAGTTTTAGTCTTGATTATGACATTGAATTGACTCTAGAAAGGAAGCTGCAAATTTCAAAACTCAGCTCATTACATTAGGGGCCTAATAACTGAGTTAAGTCCTTCGACTAGCAACTGACCTCCAGCAATTTATAGAGGCGACAGGTTGAATTTAAGAGCGCCACAAGAAGTATCTGTCAATTCAAACATTCAATGCACGTCAAAACATAAATAATTTAAATTACCTCATTAATAACACCAAAGGTGAGCGATGACGACCATCCATCCACGAGATATCATCAAGGCAGTCAGAGTTACTCGAAGTTGCTGAAAGTAATTGAACAGCATTCGGATGTCGGACAGGGCATTTCCCTGCAACAGGATGAACTTCGCAAGAGCCCTCAACGCCATTGATCTCATTACTTTCCTTGCCGATTTCTGTACTTGACACGGGAAGAAAAAGCTTCAACGGTAGGCCATAATAGCTCCTACAGTCGAGAAGCCTGTCTTCATTTTCTGAAGAGGCGCGATTGTCGTGATTGTCCTCTCTGTCAAGACTTCCATTGCTCTCTAGCTTATTCCAATTTTGTATAGAGACCCGAGAGTCACAGGTACCTAAACAAAGATCCAGCGAAAGCGAATGAGGAGGCAGCGGAGAAAGTAATCCAGCCTCATCCGTCATCCATACGTCCTCAGTGCTCCTCCTATCGTCAAGCCTGCCTTCGTTCTCTGAGTAAGACTTGCCAGAGGAAGGCCATTCCAATTCAGAGCCGACGGCAAACCGCGGTTCAGGAATCAATACAGATCTGTAAAGAGGCGATTCATATCTGGGCGAGGAAAGTAACACTTCAAGCCAATCCTCCACCTCTTGCAAGAAAAGAATAGGCAGTGAATAGTCCGCCGTTTTCCTCCTCTTGGAAGGAAAACATTCAAAGGGATCAGGCAGTTCAGCTGATAACTCAGCCATATTATGTCGAACGAACAGTGGGCTTGGATCGCCGGATCTCGGTCTGTGACGCCCTCCGAGTCGTCGAGTATGTTGAGCAGGTCCCCGGTCCTGCTGGCAAACGCAGTAGAGATGGGGCCGGAGAGGACGAGCGAGGAAGCTGAAGTGGAGGAGAGGAGAATAGGGTTTTGCTTTCCCATCCTCGTTTTCCTTTTATCATCTCGTGTTTTGGTCCGGTTTTGGGTCAACCTTCCTTTTTGACTCACTGTTCAGACTGGTAGGTCCGTCCACACGGATTTTGCTTGGCCCAGATGTGAAGAATGAACGGGAGACCCAGGCGCGAATGACCAGATCTTCCTCCTGAGATCACTGCCCACCGATGCAGTATCCTGATTCTTGTCCCAAAGACCATGCCAAAGGACGAGAGAGTGTTAAGGAGTCGATCTCATTCTCGGTCATGTCCGTGCTCTAGCAAGATGGAAGACTGACTCCCATATAGATGGAATATCCTTGCCAATATAGAAGTTGCTAATATCCTGGCTTTCTGCAAGTGAACGACTTATCTACACACACAAACGCAAAATTTTGCAGATGGAATATTTTGTGCGAGTTGCAAATCGGTAAAGTTATCAATTACTAGCCTTTTGGAATGCGCCATAGGTGGTGCGCCAAAGTGTTGAGTTGAATTTTTTGAAAGTATATAGTATTATCGCAATTCAAATTAAAAGATTTAGGAATTTATTGCACTTTGTATATAAGGTCTACGATTGTTAATAATTCTCTCCCTTTTTTTCCTTTTTAGGTTTTGAAGTATATGAATATGATTTATTACATATTTTAATTACTTATAGATCCATACTTTTTATACTTAAAGCCACTAGCTACAATGAGAAAAAAATTATCAATTATATGAGAAAGTTAATACTATTGGTATGCTTTAATTATGGGTGATCGATTCTTAAATTAGTAACTGGGACCTACTTGTTAGAATCAATTACCAATTTTTGAAATATGGAATTTAACCCGTTATATTTTGTTCCTATTTTTCTGGACCTAGAACCTACACCATTTGCCTTGAAATCAGTTCTTATATGTACCCCTTTCTCCAGTTCAACTCCAAATCTACCAAAAAACCTAATTTTCTTTTGTTTCTTTTTCCGATTTCATTTTTTACAGCAAAATAATATAAGCAATAAAACAATTCAAAGTACAACATCATAAATCCCTATTCATCAAAAGCAACAATAAGCTGAACGTGTAGTTATGTACAATCTATAAATAATAAAAAGTTCAAACACCTAACACAAAACATAAATTATAAAAGTATATCCTTCATTCATCCACAAAAAATAAAATTACATATATATATATATATAGCTTAAAGAGTGTTAGTAAGACCAAATAATGGTTGAATCGATACTGAAAATGTCAAGCATTATTCATTGTAAGAGAGACGAAAAATAAAGTACAGAAATTTCTTATTCATCTGATACGATAAAACCCCCGTATCACTTGCGTTACCGCATGACAATCAGTCTCATAAGGAAAAAGCCCCACAGCATAAAAATTGAAGCTGATGATCTCATTCAGTAAGAGCACAACAGAGACATGTAAGCGACAAGTCGTAAGCAAGAAGTTAGCAAAGGACGCACTAGAGATAACATTCAACAAGAAAAAGAAAAAAACAAAGAGTAAAGATTCAATGAAATTCTCAGTCACGACTCACGACCTCAAGTTGCAAGCATTAAACCTCAAAAACCCATCAGAAAAGCAAATACAGCATGCTAATTCGGAGCGCACACGACATAACTCAACATCAAAGATATTTGGTTAACTATAATTGAAAAGAACACTGGGAAGCAATATTGTGAGAAATCTCATTTGGTAGAAACACATCGTAAAAGTCCTTTAGGATGATTGATTTAAGCTTTTAATTTTTAATTTGTTTAAAAGTGGAAAAAAAATGACCACAACTTTTACTATTTGAATTTTAAGAACAATGTAAAACAAAAGTATTAATAAATTTATAAATAAATAAAAAATCACATTTCTTTTTTGGTTAAAAAAACAAATGGATCTGAACAATAACGAGTTATTTGATCATGTAAACGTGTCATTTCAGAAGATGTATTATCATTGGAAGCACTAACCCCTTATTTACATCATTAAGATCAAATGTATATCCACAATTGGGATCCAATGAGACAGATAGCATTCATACGACCAGACTTCATAAAATTGCAAATTCGGGATCTTCGGGGAGGACAAATTTGCAATCATGAACTGGATCAGAACAATGGCAAGTTGCTGCGCAACATATATATCCTTCTGGTGCTAGACGAACAAATTCAGACAATTCGTTATAACTGATATGTAATAACTTATGGTGAATTATGTGCACAGCACTCACCGATTACTTTTCCATAAATCCACGTATGAAAAACTTTTGACGAATATTTACATAAGTATAATGCCAGCGACATAGTTTCTGGAAAAAAAACTGCTTATACCCGATATAAGATAGCTATATCGATCAACAATTCAACATCAAAACATGGCACTATCGATATTAGAAGGACCAAAAATCTATACAAGTCCCAAAGACACATTGCTGGTGCAAACAAAGTTTGCAAATTGATCCTACCCTTTGTAAAAATGCATGCTCATAGCAAGAAAACCCATAAATCTAGAGTGTGCATGAAAATATTCTATTTTTGGCAAGATTCATTTTTCTGTTCTTCAGAATAGATTTGAAACAGAAATCCTTGATAACATATTTCATTTTTCTATTTTTGAAATAAATTTTTAATTCAGAAATAGGTTTTAAACATTAAAAAATTTCTACTTTTTCCTCTGCTGCGATGCCAGCCGCTCGAAAATAAGAAATTTTATGACGTTATCAACCAAATTTCTATTTCGTTTTAAGTCATTATCAAATGCATATTTTTGTCCATAAACTCGTCCAGGAAAAAGAAACAAAAATTTGGTCAGAAATTGTGTCCGGGAACATAATGGTTATCATTTGCACCCCCAACAACTAACCAAAACTGAAAAAGAAATCTAGCAAGTGCAATTTTGGCAACTTGTCATTTCGGTGGAATTACTCTTAATCAACAGGAAAGGCTACAAACCACAGACAAAAGCCAATTGAACAATGACCACGTCGACCCAAATTGCAATTTTACCCCCAACGATATCACATTAAATTGATTATATGAAACTACAAATAAACTATCAAATGAATGTGAAGTACCTGCGCAGGTTTGGGCTCTGGCGAAGGGATCGACTCCACATTCGAAATTCTTGCTGTCAAAGCATGAGATTTCTCCTTTATCTACATCGATCGAAGCAAGAAACACACTCATATTCATTATTAAAAGATGAAAAGGAAACTTCGATAGTTAACGAAATTACACGTACCTCATAAGAAAGGGCATAGAAAAGGTCCTCACCAATTGGGAAACCGCAGTACTGTCGCGACCTCTCTTTTTCGGCGCCCGATCGGGGCGAGCGCCAAGCGGAGACTAATGGCTCGGCTAAATTAATTAAGCCCGGACTCTCCTAAGTCCATCAATTCACGACTTTAATGGTCAAAGTTTTTAACCTATAAGTTAATTTTTAAAACGGAGTCGCCACTAATCAATTTAGGGTGGGTTGATTAGAAACCCATGCAAAGTATTGGGAGAAATACTCGCCTCGCGCAACTGGAGGAATTAGGATCGGGACTTGATTACACTAGTTAATCACTAATGCCCTTTCGGTACCTAATCTTGTTTAAACACTAAGGCTTTTGGATGTTTTAGGGATTTTCCATGCATTTTTGGGAGGAAAAACATTTTGAGTCTTTTTCTAATTTTTTTTTTTTGGACATAAAATGGATTTTTTGTATTTTTTGGAAAATAATAGTCTTTTTGGCCTTTTTTGGGTATTTGGCATTTTTGGATTTTTTGGATTTTTTTTTTTTTTGGAAAATAAAATATTTTTTTTGGAAAATAAAGTATTTTTGATTTTTCTGGAAAATAAAACATTTTTTATATATTTTAATATTTTCTGTTTTTTTTTTTTGGAAATTAAAATATTTTTTAATATTTTTCGAAAATAAATTATATTTTTACTTTTTGGAAAGTAGATTATTTATTTTTTTATTTATTTAAAATATTATTTAAAATTTAATATTTTTTTTTTTTTTTTTTTTTTTTTTTGCGAAACGGCGCCGTTTGGGGGAACCGGCAAAACCCTACCCGATTCCCGACCCGGATCCGGCTCACGACCCGGTTCCCTCGGAACCCTACCCGACTCGGCTCCGACTCATGACCCGACCTCCGCCACCCCCGGAATTTGCGGAATCCCTACCCAGTTCCCGATTCGAGTCCGACCCGACAACCCGAGGTCGTGACCCGAAAAATCAGGAACCCTAGGGTTTCCGCAAATTCCGGCGAAGAGAGGTGGATCGATGCGGCGGCAACGGCGGCGATGGCGGCGATGGCGGCGGCGGATCCGTGATGCGGCGGCGACAGCAACGGCCGACTAACTCAACAGGGCGATGTGGCAGCAACGTGGAGCCCTTCGGCCAAAACAGGGCCGAGGCCGAGACTAGGGTTTTGGAAGAAAATGGGGCAAAACGACGCGGATGAACCCACCCCTACCTGTCTGCGGTGGCGAACGGTGGCGGTGCGCGTCGGGATGGCGACGACTGAGCTCAAGATGACGACCCTCCCTCTCCGGTTTCCCTTTCGCTCGGATCTCTTCCCCTCGAGATCGCCTGTCGACGGCCTCCCCCGAAGTCTCTCGGAGGGAGGTCGTTCGAGCTTCGTGACCCGATCTCTCGCGTGCTCACTCTTCAATCTATCCTTGAAGTCTCTCAAAGGAAGATCTCCGAGCTCGCCGTGCCGTCCGACGGAGCTTGAGGCTGCCTATTTATAGGCGAGGGGAATCCGGCCAATGAAGAGCCTCGACCGCCGGCTTCCAGCTCGCCCATCGGTTCCCCTTGGCTGAACCGGTGTCCCATCGAGCTTTCCAACGAAGCCTGCTCAGCATTAACGGCGCCTGAGATCTTATCCTTTCCGGTCGATGTTGACCTACTCTCCTCAGTCGTAGGCCGTCCTTCGCGCGTCGGCCTCCCTCGCGCGTGTGAGTTGCAGCGGCGAAGGAGAGGGAAGGAGGAAGAAGAAGAGAGAAAGGGGCCGAGCCTGGGCGAAAGGAGGAAGGGCTTTTGCTTTTGCTTCTTTTATTTTTGTTTTGCTTTGTTTTCTGTTGTTTTGTTTGTTTTTGCTTTGTTATTTTTTGTTTTTGTTATCCGAAAAAAGGCAAAATAGATAATTAATATAAAAAAAAACTAATTTAAAAAAAAAAAAAAAAAAAGAAATTTAGGCGTCAACAAGTACCTGTCACCAGCTGGGGAGAGAGGCGAGCGGAAACAGACAATAGTGTTTTTATTTTAATTGGGTATCTACTGGCTTTTCTTTCAAGCTTTTCGTTTTAAAAGGAGCAGATTTGGGTTTCCAATTTGTAAACGAGGGTAAGATGGGAAATTGAAAACTTTCGTTGATTTAAGGTAGCCCGAGTATCATGGCCCGATCATTTGGAATCGTGAGCATAAGGCGATTTAGGCTTTGGATGGATGGAGGGCCTTATTCTAAGCCTTTTTTGGAGATCGATCACTCAGATCGCAAATAAAGAAAATCTTAGAAAGAGAAGCTCTTGGGAGAGATTGCTTTGTATTGCTGAATTTGCTTGGATGGTCACAAATGAGGGGAGAGCTCTCCTTTTATGCAAGAAGTCCCCCCATTACAACCATTGATTGACTCTAGGTCTAATAGATGAGATCGCATCTCCCCATCTACCAAGTACCAGCATTTAAGCCAAATGCTCTAGAACTCGACAAAATTATTGTCTTGCCCATCCTTGAAAATGTTTTGGAAACCCTAGGTGACTTTGGATGGCCTTCTTCGATCAAGCATAGTCCCTTGGTCATGAGAAACCTTGAGATTGTGACATTTCCCTTACCCATTCAAGCGATACCCTCGGCGCCCTCAACTTAGGGTGTTTAGCTTAGGGCATGGCCAATTCTTCTTCATCATCTTTCATTGGCTAGCAGTTCCTTGGTCATAGAATAGCCTATGTGGTGCCTAGTGAGCGGATAATATTGGGCTAGCCTTCCTTCTCTAGTTGTTCTAAAAAACAATACCGTAAATAGCTTCCCTGTATCAAATTGTACCACACATTAAGTGAGCAACAGATCTCTTTAGGCACAACAACTGGTTTTGACTTGTCATATCCTCATCGGGAGAATAACATCAATTCTTGATGAATTTGCGCATAAGAGGTTTTAATTGGGCAAATGCGAAAATTGCGATTTTAATCACTTTTTATTTTCTAGGGACAATGTTAAAATTAGTGTTTGTGCTCTTACCCCACACCCAATTTGATTGATGAACTTTGATTTCTTTCATTTCGACCCCTGTGATCTTTGAATTAGAGCGATTTTGACCTTCTAGGAGATTTTGTTTTTGTGAATTCTGTTGGTCTAACAAGATGATCGAACTTGGGAGATTAGCATAGTGACAAGTTCAGGATCCAAATTAAATGAAAATATATACAGGAGTTATATTGAACACCGAGCAGTTTAAAGACTATCCATGATTGTTTTCACCTACAGTGGTGTGCAAAAAAACCTATGAAATTGGCATGATCGATTTGGTTGAAGGGTGGGTTTTAGAGTTCGTAAAGTAGGCTCCAAATTCCAAAATTTTGAAATTGATGAGTACATGGTACTTTCTAGAGTTTACAATAATAATCACCCTATACTCTAATCCGGTACACTAATGTGTAGGGTCCTTTATTTGATATTAAGATATGTGAATTGAACTATTTATTATTTAAATGTGTGAAAGAATGGGAGGAAGCATTTGCATTTTAAATTGAGAAAATTCCAAATAAAGACATGAACTGAATTTTATTTTAAATAAGGGCTTATTGTGAATATGTCAGTTTCAAAAAATGGGTTGACTTTAAAATTCGTCTAAGGGCATTTTGTTATTTAACTTTTTTGAGTTTTTTCTTTCCTTTTTTTTTTTTTTTCTAATTTTCCCTTTCTTCTTCTAAGTGGTTGGCCACCAATGTGCTCGAAGAGGGCTAGGCAAGGGTCACCCTCCCTCGATCTAGTGAGGGTCACCCTTGCTCAATCTGGCGAGGGTCACCCTCGCTAGCCATAAGCAAGGTCGCCCTCACGAGCCTCAAGCAAGGCTGGCCCTTGCTTAGATCTGGTAAGGCTAGTAGTTAGTGAGGGCTTGCACGCCCTCACCCAGCAGCCGATGAAGGTTGCCAATGCCTATTGAAAAGGCAACAAAATAAAAGTAAAGACAACAAAATAAAAGTAAAGAAATGAGAAATGAGAACAAATAAAATAAAAATAAAAATAATTTAAAATTAAAATCATCTTTTGACGAAAATACCCTTGATAACTAGAATATCTAATTGGCCAATGACCGATGTGGTCAGACCCTTATTTGAAATTGTCATAGCCACTTTAAGTCTTTATTTAATATTAACATTGTTATTTTAGGCCCTTATTTGTTATAAAATTCATTGCAAGTCCTTATTTGAAAAAAAAAAAATGAGGGGACTTCATACCTTTCTTTGGAATTTTCCTTTTTAATTTTTATGTTATTTTGTCTTAGGATTACACTGCAATTAAACATCAGCATCTACCTCATCATGAATGCACTTTCCTTATTATGTGAATAATGATGAGGTTAATAATTAGAATCACGGCATTTCTATCAAATAAAAAAGTACAGAGAATTATGGGGGTACCCTAAACCTATTTTATGCCTCGCCCTATCTCCGAGATCGGGGCCCCTGTGGGAGCAAGAAAAGTGGCTACGTAGTTGGAAAAGAGTTCTGAAAGTTTTGGGAAAATTCAGATTTTTTTTGCCAAATAAGAAATAGAATCACCACCAATTAATTTTAAAAAATTAGGTACATTGGACACGTAAGTGCATGTATGTAAACATTTGTTATCTGTGAAAACTAGAGAAACTTACGGTCAATGGTTCGGTTTTATGAGGGGAAGAGTTAGCGTCCCAACAATGTCTTTCAACGTCACCTTTTCAATTAAGGCCTTTGAATGCAATTATCAAATAATTTTCTAAAATTGTTGACGCAACTTTGATTCAACCGAAGACGTAATCAGGTAATTCCTTCGTCATTTTATGCCCCGACATGATTCCATGTGCAACGTGTATTTGTGTTTCGATTATGAGCAATTGACTGATAAAAATATGCGTGAACCCTAATCTGTGACGTGCGTGCATTTACAATTGACTAATGGCATGTAATTGGAAAATGCATAGTTAGTTTTAAAATCAATGGAGTCATGTTATTATTTGGCCTACTTAGACAGAGATATTTTCATCCTTTTCGACCATACTTGATAAGCATTTTTGAAACCTGAAAAAATACATTTTAGAGAAAATAATTATAATTTTTAAAATTTATTACCTGCACACTATAAGAACTTAGAGAAAATATGAAACTTTCAGAATAATAGCCGTAAAAACCATATATTTTTTGTATTTTAACAGGTAGCTTAGGCATTACGACGATTTATTTGTTCATGAAGATCCTAATTATAAGCCAGCAATGTAATGACTTACTTATTTAATAAATCTAGCCTAACTCTAACCTTATAACGATACAAACTTTCAATGGGGATTAAGAATCTAATTGTTTATAATTCGTACCCTTTTAGGATTGTCAGAATCTTTAAGCTTGAACCTAACAAGAATCCTTCACAAAAGGAAAAACAGAAAAGAAAAGAAGAACAAGCTAATAACTTGAATTTGAGATAATACGATTGAAAGAGAGAGTGTTGGGAATGATTTACCTCGGCTGAAACCAGCAAATGAATACCCTATTTAATATTTATAGGAAAATTTTCGAAATAAGGGGGTGTGATGCACCTCATAAAGGGAACGGTGTGTGACATGAGAGAAAACATTTTGAAAAAGGCTTTAAAAAATGCTGGACAAGGCTTAATAGGTGCGGAACCGGGCTTGAAAAGCCCGTTCACTTGTGAAACAAGCCTAGGGACGGCCCTGGTCTTCATGGGCCCTCTCTGGGCCTACATGGGCTCACATGAAGCCCGCTCAACTGCAAGCCCATAGGGGCCGCCCTGTGTTGGGCGCACCCGGTCTAGCGAGCGGCTAGGTCAAGGGCAGCCTAGATCCGAAGCCACTACATGCAGCCATCACCGTTAGAGAGCATGGGACCGACGCTAGAACAAGTTGGTCCGATATTAAGGGTCCATTCGTTTCGCGGAAAATATTATGTTTTCTGAAAATATTTTCTAAAAAGTCATTTTCTTGAAAAATGACTATATTTTCCGGTGTTTGGCTGAAGCTTGAACTTTGAGTAAAAAATATTTTCCATCGTTCATTAGCTAATTTAATTGTTTGAGAAAAATTATCAAAAAATTGAATTTTAATATTTTTAATTGACCAAAAATTAGTTTTATTTTTTTATATTTTTTAAAAAATGAAATTTTAATTATTTATATTTTTAAAAAATCGAAAATTTTATTTTATTATTATTTTTTCCTTTTTATTTTCCTTCCTCCTTCCTCCTTCTTCCTCGTCCTTCCTCCGCCGTCGCATGCTTGACAATGGCCGGTTGCCCGACGGTCGACCAAAATGCGATCGCCAAATCCGGCGAGCTCACCAAATCTGGTGGCGAATCTCGGGCTCGTCGCCCAGCTTGCTAGATCTGGCGGAGCTCGATCTAGTGAGGCTTGAGCTCGGCTTTGCCATATCGGGCTAAGCAGAGCCTCGCTAGCCTAGGGTGAGCCTTGAGCTGCCTCGTGGCTGGTCGCCAACTGTTGCCGTGGCCAGCGACCGGTAGCGGCCAACCAAGGCCAAGGAAGAAGATGAAAAGGAAAAAAAGAAAAGAAAAGAAAAATTAAAAACTTGATTTTTTTAAAAAAAGATAAAAGGAAAAAGAAAGCATAAAAATAAAACGAAAATTGTGTTTGGTGAAAAGAAGCAAAGTGGAAAATGTTAAGGAAAATGTTTTCCACTTTTAAAAGTGGAAGACATTTTCCTTACTTTTAAAGGTTATTTTTTCTACTAATGGAAAACATTTTCCTCGACTAGTTTATTTTCCATGAAACGAACACTGGAAAATCTGGAAAACATTTTCCTGAAAGTCATTTTCCGTGAAACGAACGGAACCTAGATGCGACACGCAGTGGTTGCTTGAGGCGAGGTGCTCACATCATCGTTTTTAAACTATTTTAAAATAATACATTTTTTTTTTTTGTTATTTGATGGTATCAAAAGTCGAACTTGTATTACGCATCTAATCTATAGGTTTGTTTTTCAATTGCTAAGTTAACCTCATCTAGTTATGTGTAATCATATGTGACTTCACATATAAGAAAAAGAAAGAAAGAGAAAAATCGAAACTACTAACACGTTTGTTTGCAGTAATAATTATTACGTCATGACGTATGTATCACGCTCAAAATTTAATATTTATTTCTTAATTGTCATTGTCTTTTTTCTCTTACTCTATCAAATTTTAGATTTCATCAGTTATAATTGAGAATTACGTTACTCATTGATTTTCATATTATAGATGGTAGATTTATTTTTATTATTAAAGGTGTAATAATGTAATAAACATCTTCATTATATGATAAGTTACAGTATCTTGATGAAGTTCAATTTTAAACGATATATATTAAATGTTACCATAGTTACTAGTTATGTAGTCATAGCCTTGTACCAAAACCTCATATTTCGTAACCAATATAACATTATTCAAAGATAATTGCTCAAATTCCTTCCTGAACTTTAGCACTGTTGCACTATAGCCTTGAATTTTCAGAAGTTGCAGGTTATATTACACCCATGAACTTTCACACAATTACAGAATAAGCCCCAAAATTTGGAAAAAGTTACAGATTACCTCCTCTCTTTTTTTTTTCTTTTTTTTCGGTAGTCCCTAATTTTTCCTTCTGCGTATCTGCTAAGTGTTAGGCCTTATTTATTTTTCTTGATCAAGATAATCTCCATTAAATGTTTTATAAAGCTCGACGCTCCACGTTGCAATTCCAAAATCACCAAGATCAATGCCCAAGGAAGGTGCCTAGCATAATCACTGGTCCGTTGGACCCCGTTCAGACATAATTTTTGCACTACGCATATGAATTCTCAATTCACCATTTATTTGATGACCCTCCTTAATCATCATCAAATTCGGTAGTAGATTATCAAACTGCTTTCACATTTTACTTGTAGGTTCGATCAGCTATTAGTAACTTACCAATATAATACTTGGCACCACCATGAGCATGGATTTTTTTCTTCTTTCCCTTTTCTCAAATTTAATTTGTCATGAGCAAACACATGAAAATACCATGAATGGTTAATGCCCTTTTGCAAGCACTAGGCTCACAAAAATCTCTAACATAGAGGTTTCCGACGTGTTGCAATATATCGGGATTTAAACGATTGATGTGAACCAACTCAATTGGAGAGAAGTTATAGATCCATAAGACTTTGCCATAAATATCACAATAGATTATCAATTGCTTTTTTAAATTTTGCAAGTCGAACTATTTAATTGTCAGTGACTTACCATCGGAACATTCATTTCACCACTTTGAAATTCATAGTAGATTATCAACAAATTTTTCTATTTTACAAGTGATCATCCATAGGGACTGAACGATTCAGCTCAACGATGACCGTCCTACCTTGAAGTCTTGGAAGGGAAGCAATCATGCAGAAACCAGACAAATCCTGAGAATCGAGCGAGAAAGGCGAACAAGCGAAGATGAACGAAGGCGAGAACGAACACCGGAAGACCCGACTGAACACAAACCACTCTGACGAGGAAGATAAGACCAGGGCAGATCGAATTCTCGGATATGCAGTTCATGCGGTGTGCGGAGGAAGGCGTGTGATGTCCTGAAATACCTGCAGCCTCTTTCTCCTCGGCGGTTGTCCAGCTTTCTTGACCGGCACGGCATCTTCGAGAGAGCCGCAGCCGCCCGCCTTCTCGGACTCTAGTAGCATGACCGAGTCTAGTTCCTGTTTCGGGATCTGGTTGAAGTTCAAGAAGCGTCGAACTGCCGAGCGGCCCGAGGTCCTCGATGGAGTATCCATCGTTTGCGACTTCGAGCCGCATCCTAGATCGGAAAATGTCAAAGTTCGGCTTAAATTCTCCGTCAGAGTCCGTTCATGACCTCCGATGTTGATGTCTAGATTCTCATCATTGAAACCCTCTTCATCTTCGCGATTCGCACTGCGAAAGCTCCCCGTTGGAGTTCGGAAAGGAGGAGGTTTCTGCGGCGAGTCATTCCACAGGTGCTGCACAGGAGGATCAGTCGGTTCTTGTTCCTCTTCCTCCTCAGCCATATCAGCCCAGCTCTTCTTATGCTTGTCTACCCAAAAACTCTTCTCTGCAACAGCTAGTTCATCTATCACATGAGAATCTGCCACGGCTTTTTCGGAAAAGCATGCAATTGTAGCATTAACACATAACTTGCCACCGGAATCTTTTATGTCTTCGGTTGAAGTTTCCACCAATTTTGCAGGATCTCCCTTGCTGCAAATCGTATTTTCATCATAATTCTTCGGCTCGGCCATTGCCACGGAACCATTTCCGACGAGTTTTGTCTCTCCAGTTGAAGTAGCCTTCGACTTGTATTCTGAATCTCGACATGAAGCTGGGGAAGCATACAAGCTCCTACACGTATGCCTCCTCGATTCCCCGGGAGAAAATTCGATATTTCTCTTGACAGAAGCCGGCGAAGCGTATGCACTCTTGTTCGAGGAACTCCAACCCACCTTACTTGTCTCAAGACAGTTCTCCTTGGCATGGAGATTTCCCGGCAAGGCATATGTCAGCGGAGTTCCAAAGTTGGAAACTTCCCTCCAATTATCGCCGAATATGTTTTCTGGAGATGACCAAGCTTCGGCCCGGGATAGCATGCCGTTTCTCTCGTTTAAGATCCATGTTTCTTCTCCATGTCCATTTGCAGTGGTTGTCGAGGCGAGTGGCCGAGCTCCACGGTTGATAACCCGTTCAGTAAAGCAAGTGCTCTCCCTCGAATTCTGGATCTCCTTATGATCGACTTCGTTCTGCTTCATTGGCAGCAATTTGATCTCATTCAGCATCTGAAGGGCGCGATCGAAAGACTTAGCATAAGATTCGTCCATGTCACCATCGCCGCACGGACCTCTAACTGCATCCAGTACTGCTTTCGCGTCGACTATTTTGTTCATGTGCATCAGACAGATCGCCAAGTTGCACTGCTTATTCTTATCTGGCTCCAGAGACAAGGCTTCCCTGGAATCAAATGCATACATTAAACATAAAAAAGAACAGACTTTTCTTTTTTCGAAAGCGCGCGAAATGTTTAATGATTAAGACGCCATCTCATTGAGAGCATACCGGTAAAGTCCTTCGGCGATCTCGTAATTGCTCAGCTGCAAGTGAGCCCAGGCCAAGTTCCCCTTTATCCTGCATAATATTTAGCAAGCAGGCATCGTAAACGGACCGATGACGAAAGAAAAGAAAGGGAAAAAGAACAGCTTGGCTACTCGAGAGGACCTCGATCTCTCTTGCTCCCTCGTTACTTGGATTTTCTTCCCTTGTGACCTCGCCGTCTTCGTTCGGTTCGCAACGAACCCCTTCCCTTCTTCGATGAGCCGCAGTTTATGCTGAAGCATTTCGATCTCTTCTTCGATCCGTCCAGACCTCTGCATAATGCACATTCCAAACGTATAATGCATGCAAAATCATCTCTCTTTAGTGACCGGCGAACCGCTAAAACTACCCATGCAGTATATCATCGACGTTACCTTGTAGAGTTCGATCAGCACGTTGTCAAGAGATTCCTGAGAATCAAAGGGGCAGAGGTGGCGGAAAGACTTGATGGCCTCGATCGCCTCGTCCGACCGGTTCAGCTGTTTCATCACGATCGCCATGTCCTTCAGCGCGCTGTCGACTCGATCCCCCGCATTTATAGCGGCCCAGAACAGAGAGATGGCCTTACTCGGATCCTTGTCTATTAACTGAAATCGGAAACAGAAGAAGAATCAATTCGACCGCGACCCGGAAAAGACAATCGAACTCGCACAAGATCCCTTTCAGCCTTCCCTCTCAAAGAAGGACAGAGGCCGTCGCGCAACCACACGAGTGCCCTCATGCTCACGAAAGAGGGACATCAACTCTATATTTACTCGAACCTGCTTGACTTGCGCCTACCGATCGATGATCACAAGATTACCAGACCAAATCACACTAGTTTTACTAATAACTACATCGGCAACACCATATGATCGCGAAGAACCGACTACAGTAAACAGTAACGAAAGGAAAGATCTTAACAGCAGCGTCTAAAGATCGCGATGAAAGGAGACCTCGATGATCACACCGAATTCAAGATCAGGACAGTAGGCGACGTCAAGAAAACGGATGCGCTCCCTCTTGATTATAACAGAAGCACGAGAATTCGAAAGAAGGAAAAGGTAAAGTCAGGGTTTCTCACTTGGACCCTCTTGGCCTTGACGTAAGGAGAGTCGCCGGCAGGCACTTTGTGAATGATATGGAAGAGATCCGGCGGCGACGCCCGCTTCCTCTCCGACATCAGCACCGGAGAAACCGGTGGCCGGGTGGCCCGCTTCGGCGGCTGCGGCGTGAAGTAGCCCCTCGCCAGGAAATTCTCCCTGTTGCCCCACATGATCAGGGGAATTCCGTCGACCAAAACGCTCGGCTCTCGCTAACCCTTCGATCGCCCCACCACCGCCGGCACGAGGCGAAGATCGGGATCCCCGTTTGCAGGGAAGAAAGCTCTTCTTTTCGGTCGATCGAAAGAAAGGAAGGGAAGTGAAAAGAGAATGGAGTGAGAATCGTGCAGAGAGCGATTGAAACGGAAAAGATGATGGAGGCGTTTTTATAACCATTACTAGCCGTTGGGCGGCGGGACCTGGTCGCACGTGCGAGCTTCGCTCGTGCGTGGATGCTTGAGGGGTGTGGCCTTGACCAAGACCTTCAAGAATGAAATGGATCCAATGCCTAAAAAAAAAATCGAGTTAACAAATTGGTCACATCATCCATTATGATTGCCACTCTTGATTTAAGAGTATTGCTTATATTTTTCTTTTTCTTCCTCTGATCAACAGCTAATCATTACATATAATCAATGCTAAGATAATATTTCTTATAATAATGTTTTAGGGAGCATTTTTATTCTAATTTGCATAATAAAAAAAATTAAAATTTTCAGTACACTTAAATTTAGTCATATTTTCAAAAAATATATATCTTTAAGAAAATCATGCAATGATAGCATGAAAATTAAATAAAAAATTGTGCTGTTAGATTCACCAGATTAAATGAAAGTTGAGAAGTTAAAATACACGGAATATAATGTAATGGCACATATAAAGTTATAATTGAATCAAATGCATTCATTAAAATTTGTAGATGATTTTTCTCTCTTATATGTGCTTTTGTTATTTTATAATAATGGTTTGTTAGTACAAGATAAATAAACAAAAAACGAAAATATACAACTCATTATTACAATAATTAATTGGTTATCTGTTAAAAACTTCTTCTTTTTTAAGTGGGACGCCAAAACCCATCCCTGTTATAGCCCTTATAAATACTGAAGTCGGGGCTTCAATTTTTTTATATCAAACTCCTTCAAGAGTATTGGGTCAAAACAGAAAAGACAAGAAATTAGAAAAGCAGGAAAACTGCAGAAATTAATTTTAAGTCGCGAGCGGGCCCCATATTTGACCTCTTGTTTGTCCATGAGAGGGACATGCCTAGTTTTGTTTTATTAGTAAAATTGAAATCAAGCAAAAAAAAAAAGGAAAAAAATATTCTTAAATCAAGAATAAAACCCACAAGGTGATAAGGATGTCAAAAGTAAAAAATGGAGTGGAAAAAGCATGAGCATTTTTTTTACATTTGTAGTTCTTTTATTTTAAGTGTACTCAAAATCATTTAAAAGAGTTCATATTGCGATGAAAATATGTCGCAACCCTACCAAAAAGGGTAAAAAATAATTGGTTTAGAGGTAACGTTGAGTTGAGGACAAATGATCCTCAATTGGCACGAATTTTGCCAAATCATCATTACCTTACACATGATGTTGGGGATTTCCATTTTAATTCAATTAATCCTATGAGAATTCTGTATGAGGGGTTACGACTAGTCTATTGGGTTTTGTTAGAAATCAACTGAGGTATATTCCTATACCTCACTTTATAAGTACTCAAGTTATGTAATAGGTGGATACATCAGCCTCATAGATGCCTCTAATTGTACTAGTCAAAGCAATGCTTATAAACCGACCAAAAAAAAAACAGAAGCAATGCTTATAAATAAAACTAGCTACTTACTCCTCCAATCTTGAGTAGGATGTTTTGTCATTATGTGTTAATGAAATGCTAATTAGGCATTAATAAATAGATGCATTGGTGTCATAGATGCCTCTAGTTTCTTCTAGTCAAAGCAATGCTTATAAATGAAACTAAGCTACTTTTTCCTCCAATCTTGAATAGGATGTTTTGTCACTGTTTCTCGAAAGACAGAAGCTTATATTTGGAACCTCGTGCATCATCTTCCCTCAGAAAAGATGACTTGGGCTTTCGAAACGTCCAGGTAAAGCTCGAAAACTATGGCACTCCTCTTGCATGTAAACGAGCCTCCATTTGAGCGACGTAGATGGGAATAATCATATTTATTATTTAATCATGTTTTACCTAATAAACAGAGGACCAACAACTTAGCATGAGCAAAAGATTTAAGTAAATGGATCTCTCAACTTTCAGGCTCAAATAGCAGACCATTTTCACATGGCATATAGTAGGATTCGTGTTCATGATATTGGTGTTACAGGAAAAAGAGGATCCGTGTTCATTCTACTAATAAGTTAGAGCTTGTAAAAATTTTCACTTATCCTTTTTTTCCGGCTAATTTTAAATTCAGAGGATCATAGATAAAATTATTTTCATTTTTATTTTCATCTCAATGAACTCTTTTAATTGATTTCGGATACATTTAAATAAGAGAACTCCAAACGTTGAAAAAAAAGTGGAAAAATTGTACGTGCATTTTACATGTAATTATCCGTGCCTTAGCCATGGGCATTTTCTTCCCAAATTATTGAAACATAATCTAAATTTCCCCAATTTAACCCTAATCACCAAATCTCCAAAATTTCCAAATTGAAGATTATCTTTATTTATTTATTCAAGAAAAGGGGGCATTCACTTTATCTGAGAAGCCCCATCTCCTGCCAACTCCACGTCTTTCAATCCACCATTCCGGATCACATTCGCATCTAACGAACCGGCCTCTATCTATGAGAAAATGCATGAGTAACCTCGGTCCCACGATGACCATTTAGTGTCACAGAAAAACAATTGAGAAAAAAGAGCATCTATGTTTTTTATTCATATATTAGCAGTTATAGATTTGTCACTTATATGTTTTTATGAATTAATTTCAAATTAAGTGGATCATAGATATTTTTTTTTTCATCTTTTAAATGATTTCAGTTTCCGATACACTTTACATAAAAGGACTCCAAACGTGCACTCCATTTTTAGCTTCTGACACCTCTACCGCCTTAAATTGATCAAATTATCTCTTGCGAGTCTCGTTCTTCATTTAAAATTATTTATTTATTTTTCTTTCAATTCATTTTGCTTTTCTTTGGGGACAAATTCATAACTTCATTATCGTTACGGGAGAAGATTAAGCTCGCTAACATCTCCTGAATCGAGTAAGACTCGAACCCGGAGCGAGTGGCCCGAACATGAATTTTTATTGCATAAGGAGCCACTAATGGTATCAAATAATTTCCCCGATTATTGCATAATTACTAACATGTGAAAGAATCCGATGAGGTAATGAACTCCCGCTACATGCGACACTGACGCCTATCCAAAGGTGACCCAATTGGTAGAATTTGAACATGTTCATAATTATTTTTTTTCGGGGAAAAAACATTTTATCACCTCAGCTTTCAACTTCAAACGATTTTAAATCCATACACTTTACCCAACCAAACTCAGAAATTGTTAACGATAGTTATAATTTTTCAGTTAAAACTGGGAAGGCGCAATATGCTTAATTTGAAAAAAGCTGATCAAAATTCAAATTGTGTGGCATGCGATGCAATGTCCTTTTTATGAATGAAAAATGTTCTCATCGTCGAACAAAGCCTACAACCCTCGCCTAGCCCCATATGAGGATCTCCAATGCGAAAGGGCCTCTCTATCATTGACCATATGGATTTTGACAATTACATAAATAACTTGCTAATGATTTTTTAGTATCTACTCAAGTTAGACTTAGTTTTTAAGAGATATTGAGATTTGAAGCTTTCGACATCACTCGTGGGAATACCACAAAAGGTGGTTTGAGTGACACTTATTTAGCCTTTGGCGATCCTTTTAAAATGCCGACAAAAGTCTTGGAGAGGTGACCGACCCACCCAAGATGATTGGGCAGGCGCTTGAAAGTTGTAATAGTTAAAGATATTATTTTCCGTGAAATAATCGGAGTTTTACTCTTTTTTTATTTTTGTATATTTTGTGGAATGACCCTTGGCATCCTTTTATCCGTTTGTAGGATCAATTTCCTGAGAGGGTCGTTGATGAATCTGGCCTGAGTTTAGACTGCAAGGTTTCACAAGTTATTAGTGGTTTTGACTCTTGTTGGCCCCTTCCAGATGGGAATATATTCTGACTGTACATTAGTGATCTTTTTTCTGTTTTCTAGCCTGGGGCATTTCTCGGTGCAGCAAGAATAACGCAACGAGTTTAGTATAGGAAATTCTAGTTTGTTAGCACAGGAAAATGAATGATCTTTTCAATAATCTAAAAAATTAAAGAAATGAGCAACAAAAAAAAAAAAGAAGAATAAAAGGAGACCTATTAACAACAAACTAATTTGCATCATTAGCCTTGATATGCGACACTCGAAACAAAATGCTGCTTCTGCACGAGCATGTTCGGAAGGATGCCATTCCATTTGGATAGAGTGACTTGAGAAAGAAGACAAGGATTACAGTTATCAAGGAAAAGAAAACGATAGATCGATTGACGCATAACGTTTCGTAAGGGTGATTAGAAGAGATGAGAAATTGAGGACATTGATTTTTTTGTCCTGATTACTCTTTTTTTTTTTGGAATTCAATAGTAAACCATTTGTCTTTTCTCTTTCTCTCCTTAAAGCCAATGAATTGTAGTGACAAGAATGGGTTCGCTGATCCATATTACCACTCACATTTTGCCGGATTGAGCTTAAAATGGGTCACTCCAATTTTACAACCAAGCTAATTCGGGCCGTAAAATTAGAGCATGACAACGTTTCTATTTCTTTATTTCTCTGTTTCTCTATTTCCCATAACATGTTTGGAGCATAAATCCATTTGGTAATGCAATTTCATTTTTTTTTTTTATTTCTAGAACAAATTTCTATTCCAAAAATAGATTTGAAGTAGAAATCAAAAGTCAACATTTTTAACTTTTCTATTTCTAGAATAGAAATGAGAAATCAAAACTTTCTTCATCATTCACTCTCATCATCGCTCGTCACCCATTTGTCGCCTGTGGGATGTCGAACGCCAGCCACCAGTCGCCGGCTGCCAGCTACTGACCTCAGCCATCAACTGCTTGCCACCGACTGCCGGCCATTGAACGTCGGCCATTAGCCATCGGACTCCAGCCGCTTGTCATCGACCACCAACCGTCGGATGTTGGATGCCCATTGGTCGTTGGTCGCTCATCGCCAACCATCGGACACCGGAGGCCCACCGCCGACCACTGAACATCTCTCGCCAACCGTCGGTTGGTCACCACTGGTCGTCGAATGTCGACCATCGACTTCGATTGTTGGTTGTTTTTTGTCAACCTCTAGTCGCCGGCCGCCAAACTCTAGTCATTGGCCACCCACCACCGAACTCCGACCATTGGCCCCCCGCTGCCGGCCGAACAACTTCGGCCTTTGGCCACCTGCCGCTAGCCGCCAATTGCTAGCCTCCAGACGTTGGACGCTAGACGTCGGACTTCAGATGTCAGCCACTAGACATCGGACTCCGACCACCCGCTGTCGATCGCCGAACGCCAGACGCCGATAATTGGACATCAGACTCTGACCACCGAATGTCGGCCGTCGCCACTCCTAGAAGTAGAAATTTTATTCTCTTATCAAACGAATTTTTACTCTAGAAATAGAATTCTGAATTGTTATCAAATGTGTTTCTTCGTTGAGAAACTCGTCCGTGGAATAGAAATTGATTTCTATTCTAGAAATTTTATCATGCGTACCATTAGTTTTTAAGAGATATTGAGATTTGAAGCTTTTAGCATCACTCGTGCGAATGCCACAAAAGGTGGTTTGAGTGACATTTATTTAGCCTTTGGCGACGCTTTTAAAATGCTGACAAAAGTCCTGGAGAGGTGACCGACCCACCCAAGATGATTGGACAGGCACCTGAAAGTTGCAATAGTCAAAGACATTATTTTTTGTGAAATAAATAGAGCTTTACTCTCTTTTTATTTTTGAATATTATGTGGTATGACTCTTGGCATCCCTTTGTCCGTTTGGAGGATCAATTTCCTGAGAGCGTTGTTGGTGAATCTGGCCTGAGTTTGGACTGCAAGGTTTCACAAGTTATTAGTGGTTCTGACTCTTGTTGGCCCCTTCCAGATCAGAATATATTCTGGCTGTACATTAGTGACCCTTTTTCTGTTGTCTGGCCTGCGGCATTTCTCAGTGCAGCAAGAATAACGCAACGATTTTGGTATAGGAAATTCTAGTTTATTAGCACAGGAAAATGAATTATCTTTTCAATAATCTAAAAAATCAAAGAAATGAGCAATAAAAAACAAAAGGAGAATAAAAGGAGACGCATTAAGAACAAACTAATTTGCATCATGAGCGTTAATATGCGACACTCAAAACAAATCACTACTTCTGAACGAATATGTTCGTAAGGACGCCATTCCATTTGAATAGAGTGATTTGAGAAAGAAGACAAGGATTTCAGTTATCAAGGAAAAGAAAACGATAGATCGACTGACGTGTAACGTTTCGTATGGTTGATTAGAAGAGATGAGAAATTGAGGACATTGATTTTTTGTGCCGATCACTCTATTTTTTTTTTTTTTTTTTTTTGGAATTCATAGTAAACCATTTGTCTTTTCTCTCTCTCCTTAAAGCCAATGAATTGTAGTGACAAGAATGGGTTTGCCGATCCATATTACCACTCACATTTTGCCAGATTGAACTTAAAATGGGTCACTCCAATTTTACAACCAAGCTAATTCAGGCCGTAAAAAACAATGACCAACTAAAAAATGGATCTGACATAGTTCCATCTTTTGACGCATTCTGATCAAAGGTTTCGGATGGTGGCAAGGTGTATAAAGTAGTAGCTGGTTCTTTATCGAACGCCACTTTACCTTCTTTTGGAAAAAGCAAGTTCTAGTGGGCACTGCAAGCACGCATGTACCCAATTTTTTTATTTTTTTATTATCATTTAGCTAGCGTGAAACAAAAGGAAAGCAAAATTTAGAGAAAATGGGTCAACATCAATTAAATAGGTCGATTTGAGTTCATCTATTTTTTACCTATCTAATTCCAACCCGACCTATTCATTTGATAGATCTAGATTAATATTCGAATCACCATTATTATCCCATTCCATTCTCTCCGAATCCCTCCAACTAAGCATCTAAAACAGTTCTAAATCAACCTCTATACATAAAATTGAAGCATTTGCGACGAATCTCATACCGAAGTTTTTCCTTATTAGCATTTTCCTCCCGGCTAATCAAGCAATTAAGCCCCTTCTTATGCCGACCTTTTCTTATTATTATTTCCAACCAGATCCCTCATAAATGTTTATTTGCAACATAATTTGAGATATAAGCTCATTTATAGAATCGATGTCTATTGCCCCCTTCGAATGAGGCTCATTCCGCCAATTTAATCGAGCTGTTATCTTCTTCCTAAATAAATTATAAAATGTCTTTAGTATTTACTAATGAAATCCCTTGACACGTGGCAGCATATATAAAAGCAGAAAGCACACAGGGTACCTTGTATAACAAATCGAGGAGTCGCTTCCTCAAAGAGGTGACCACCTTCTCAGAGGCGAACCCTTTACTACGCCCTGGCATGACAATGGATATTATTCCTTTTTCTTAAATATGAGAAATTTGTTATATATATATATATATATATATATATATATATATATAATATACTTTTTGATTACAATATATAATATACTTTGGTTACACATGATAAGCATGATTTCTTTTGTCAAAGTGATAAACATTATAAGGGGTAGGATATTTCGTCCTTAACTTGCGTTGTCTATTAGATATAAAAAAATGTCATCATGTTTTTGGGATCCGACATAATTTTATCTAATCAATAAATTTAGGCGACCAAACATGAGAACTTGACCGGATGTTAGTGGGATCACTGAAAATACAAACCACTAATGTCACCAAAAACAGTAAATATGCATATTCATGCCACATTTATTCTAAACTAATTTTGTCACAAAAACCCTTAAATTGTTATACTCATGTCACATTTACTTCAAACTAATTTTTGTGCCATAAAAAATCCAAATCTAGTATACCTATGCCACATTTATTCTAGATTGCCACACCCCTGTCAAATTCACTCCAAATTGTGATAAATTTGAGATTTTTTTGGGTAAATATGACACAAACGTATTAATTTGATAATGAGAGAACCTCGAGGTGAATTTTAGAGATTTCAGGATTTTGTCCATCGTGTTCTCAATCCGTCCTAGATGGAATTTTCTAGGTGAAAAACAATTTTTTTCGTGGGTCAACTTACATCCATCGCGTGTTGCCTTTTTTAGGAAAAGAATATTGATTGTAAAATCTTTGATACATTAAAATGGGTAGATTGACAAAAGAATTCACCATACATGTAGGAGGGTAGCATTGAAGTGCCACCCTCACCTTCACCTACTCCCACGTTCCTACTAACGTTTCAAACGCGCCGGGTAAGCCAATTTCCCAACAAAAAAAAAGAAAAAGAAAACTGAAAAATTAGAACCCACAAAGGAGAACAATGAACATTTCACTCTTTGGGAAACATTAGAAATGAATTTAACCCGATTTTTCTTTATCAAAGTAATGTCTTATCCAAATTAACAATCTCGCATCTAACACCTAGTAATCAAACCAACAAATTTTCAACCAAAAAAAATAAAAAATAAATCAAATCAACCATTCTCAAAATAAATGTCTAAAATCCAATGGTAGTGGTTGAAGAGATGGTTGTTGCTCATGCCTCGTGGAGCTTAGGGTGCGCATGATAAAATTTATGGAATAGAAATTGATTTATGGTCAGAAATTGATTTCTCAATTTCTATTTCAGAAATTGAGAAGCTAAAAATTTTAGCTTATGATTTCTTCTTCAAATCAATTTTTGGAATAGAAATCTGTTCCAGAAATAGAAAAATCAAATTGCGTTACCAAACGGATTTTTATTCCAAACCTGTTTCGAGAAATAGAAAAATAGAGAAGTATAAATTTCGAGACGTAAACGATCCTCCATTCGAGCGACGTAGATGAGAATAATCATACTTATTATTTAATCATGTTTTACCTAATAAACAGAGGACCAACAACTTAGCATGAGCAAAAGATTTAAGTAAATGGATCTCTCAACTTTCAAACTCAAATAACGGACCATTTTCACATGGCATATAGTAGGATTCGTGTTCATGATATTGGTGTTACAGGAAAAAGAGGATCCGTGTTCATTCTACTAATAAGTTAGAGCTTGTAAAAATTTTCACTTATCCTTTTTTTCCGGCTAATTTTAAATTCAGAGGATCATAGATAAAATTATTTTCATTTTTATTTTCATCTCAATGAACTCTTTTAATTGATTTCGGATACATTTAAATAAGAGAACTCCAAACGTTGAAAAAAAAGTGGAAAAATTGTACGTGCATTTTACATGTAATTATCCGTGCCTTAGCCATGGGCATTTTCTTCCCAAATTATTGAAACATAATCTAAATTTCCCCAATTTAACCCTAATCACCAAATCTCCAAAATTTCCAAATTGAAGATTATCTTTATTTATTTATTCAAGAAAAGGGGGCATTCACTTTATCTGAGAAGCCCCATCTCCTGCCAACTCCACGTCTTTCAATCCACCATTCCGGATCACATTCGCATCTAACGAACCGGCCTCTATCTATGAGAAAATGCATGAGTAACCTCGGTCCCACGATGACCATTTAGTGTCACAGAAAAACAATTGAGAAAAAAAAAGAGCATCTATGTTTTTTATTCATATATTAGCAGTTATAGATTTGTCACTTATATGTTTTTATGAATTAATTTCAAATTAAGTGGATCATAGATATTTTTTTTTTTTCATCTTTTAAATGATTTCAGTTTCCGATACACTTTACATAAAAGGACTCCAAACGTGCACTCCATTTTTAGCTTCTGACACCTCTACCGCCTTAAATTGATCAAATTATCTCTTGCGAGTCTCGTTCTTCATTTAAAATTATTTATTTATTTTTCTTTCAATTCATTTTGCTTTTCTTTGGGGACAAATTCATAACTTCATTATCGTTACGGGAGAAGATTAAGCTCTCGCTAACATCTCCTGAATCGAGTAAGACTCGAACCCGGAGCGAGTGGCCCGAACATGAATTTTTATTGCATAAGGAGCCACTAATGGTATCAAATAATTTCCCCGATTATTGCATAATTACTAACATGTGAAAGAATCCGATGAGGTAATGAACTCCCGCTACATGCGACACTGACGCCTATCCAAAGGTGACCCAATTGGTAGAATTTGAACATGTTCATAATTATTTTTTTTCGGGGAAAAAACATTTTATCACCTCAGCTTTCAACTTCAAACGATTTTAAATCCATACACTTTACCCAACCAAACTCAGAAATTGTTAACGATAGTTATAATTTTTCAGTTAAAACTGGGAAGGCGCGATATGCTTAATTTGAAAAAAGCTGATCAAAATTCAAATTGTGTGGCATGCGATGCAATGTCCTTTTTATGAATGAAAAATGTTCTCATCGTCGAACAAAGCCTACAACCCTCGCCTAGCCCCATATGAGGATCTCCAATGCGAAAGGGCCTCTCTATCATTGACCATATGGATTTTGACAATTACATAAATAACTTGCTAATGATTTTTTGGTATCTGCTCAAGTTAGACTTAGTTTTTAAGAGATCGAGATTTGAAGCTTTTGGCGTCACTCGTGGAAGTACCACCAAAGGTGGTTTTTTTTTTTGTCAGTCCTACGCTAATCCTACTCTAACACTCACTCTCAGACTTTTGCCCTGCCTCCTTGCAGGGCGTGGGAGTCGAAACCCACTTCTGAAATGAAATCGTCCCCACCCCAATCCCTCCTGAAAATGTGGGGATTTGAACCCCCAACCTTCCCCTTCTAAGATGATTTAGCCTTTAATGATCCTTTTAAAATGCCAACAAAAGTCTTGGAGAGGTGACCGACCCACCCAAGATGATTGGGTAGGCGCTTGAAAGTTGTAATAGTTAAAGACATTATTTTCTATGAAATAATCGGAGTTTTACTCTTTTTTATTTTTCTATATTTTGTGGAATGACCCTTGGCATCCTTTTATCCGTTTGTAGGATCAATTTCCTGAGAGGGTCGTTGATGAATCTGGCCTGAGTTTGGACTCTAAGGTTTCACAAGTTATTAGTGGTTTTGACTCTTGTTGGCCCCTTCCAGATGGGAATATATTCTGACTGTACATTAGTGATCTTTTTTCTGTTTTCTAGCCTGGGGCATTTCTCGGTGCAGCAAGAATAACGCAACGAGTTTGGTATAGGAAATTCTAGTTTATTAGCACAGGAAAATGAATGATCTTTTCAATAATCTAAAAAATTAAAGAAATGAGCAACAAAAAAAAAAAGAAGAATAAAAGGAGACGCATTAACAACAAACTAATTTGCATCATTAGCCTTGATATGCGACACTCGAAACAAAATGCTGCTTCTGCACGAGCATGTTCGGAAGGATGCCATTCCATTTGGATAGAGTGACTTGAGAAAGAAGACAAGGATTTTAGTTATCAAGGAAAAGAAAACGATAAATCGATTAACGCATAACGTTTCGTAAAGGTGATTAGAACATATGAGAAATTGAGGACATTGATTTTTTGTCCCGATCACTCTTTTTTTTGGAATTCATAGTAAACCATTTGTCTTTTCTCTTTCTCTCCTTAAAGCCAATGAATTGTAGTGACAAGAATGGATTTGCTGATCCATATTTCCACTCACATTTTGCCGGATTGAGCTTAAAATGGGTCACTCCAATTTTACAACCAAGCTAATTAGGGCCGTAAAATTGGAGCATGTTAGCGTTTCTATTTTTCTATTTCTCTTTTTCTCTAAGGTTTGGAACAGAAATCCATTTGGCAACGCAATTTCATTTTTCTATTTCTGGAACAAATTTCTATTATAGAAATAGATTTGTAGTAGAAATCAAAAGTTAAAATTTTTAGCTTTTCTATTTCTGGAACAAAAATGAGAAATCAAAACTTTCTTCATCGTTCACTCTCATCATCGCCCGTCGTCCATCCGTCGCCCGTGGGATGCCAAAGCCTGCCGCCAGTCGCCGGCCGCCCGCTACTGACCTCAGCCATTAGCTGCTCGCCATCGACTACCGGCCACCGAACGCCGACCGTCAGCCACAGGACTCCAACCGCTCATCATCAACCACTAGCTGTCGGATATTGGATGCTCGTCGGTCATTGGCCACTCATCACCAACCACTGGACACCGGAGGCCCACCACCGACCACCGAACATCCCCCGCCAACCGCCCGTCAGTCACCACTGGTCGTCGGATGTCGACTGTCGGACTTCGGCCGTTGGCCACTCGCCGCCAACCGTCGATCATCAGACTCCGGCCATTGGCTACCCATCACCGGACTCCAGCCGTTGGCCCCCGCCGCCAACCGCCGGTCGCCGGACTCGGCCGTTGGCCCCCCGCCGCCGAACTCCAGCCGTTGGCCCTCCGCCGTCGGCCGCCATACTTCGGCTTGGCCACCCACCGCTGGCCACTGGATTTCGGCCATTGACCATCCGCTGCTAGCCACCGATTGCCGGCCTCCGGACATTGAATGCTGGACTCTGACCACCCGCCATCGATCGCCAAACGCCAGACGCTGATCATTGGACGTCAGACTCCAACCACCGAATGCCGGCCGTCGCCGTTTCTAGAAATATAAATTTTATTCTCTTATTAAACAAATTTTTACTCTAGAAATAGAATTCTAAATCGTTATCAAACGTGTTTCTTCACTGAAAAACTCGTCCATGGAATAGAAATTGATTTCTGACCAAAAATTGATTTCTATTCTAAAAATTTTATCATACGCACCCTTAATTTTTAAGAGATATTGAGATTTGAAGCTTTCAGCATCACTCGTGGGAATACCACAAAAGGTGGTTCGAGTAACATTTATTTAGCCTTTGGCGATCCTTTTAAAATGCTGACAAAAGTCCTGGAGAGGTGACCGACCCACCCAAGATGATTGGACAGGCACCTGAAAGTTGCAATAGTCAAAGACATTATTTTTTGTGAAATAAATAGAGCTTTACTCTCTTTTTATTTTTGAATATTATGTGGTATGACTCTTGGCATCCCTTTGTCCGTCTGGAGGATCAATTTCCTGAGAGCGTTGTTGGTGAATATGGCCTGAGTTTGGACTGCAAGGTTTCACAAGTTATTAGTGGTTCTGACTCTTGTTGGCCCCTTCCAGATCAGAATATATTCTGGCTGTACATTAGTGACCTTTTTTCTGTTGTCTGGCCTGCGGCATTTCTCAGTGCAGCAAGAATAACGCAACGATTTTGGTATAGGAAATTCTAGTTTATTAGCACAGGAAAATGAATTATCTTTTCAATAATCTAAAAAATCAAAGAAATGAGCAACAAAAAACAAAAAAGAATAAAAGGAGACGCATTAACAACAAACTAATTTGCATCATAAGCCTTAATATGCGACACTCAAAACAAAACGCTACTTCTGAACGAATATGTTCGTAAGGACGCCATTCCATTTGAATAGAGTGATTTGAGAAAGAAGACAAGGATTTCAGTTATCAAGGAAAATAAAACGATAGATCGACTGACGCGTAACGTTTCGTAAGGGTGATTAGAAGAGATGAGAAATTGAGGACATTGATTTTTGTCCCGATCACTCTATTTTTTTTTATTTTTTTTTGGAATTCATAGTAAACCATTTGTCTTTTCTCTTTCTCTCCTTAAAGCCAATGGATTGTAGTGACAAGAATGGGTTTGCCGATCCATGTCACCACTCACATTTTGCCGGATTGAGCTTAAAATGGGTCACT
This sequence comes from Eucalyptus cloeziana, assembly GCA_014182715.1. NCBI lineage: Eukaryota > Viridiplantae > Streptophyta > Magnoliopsida > Myrtales > Myrtaceae > Eucalyptus > Eucalyptus cloeziana. Next base: position 22,114,521 of record CM024638.1, read on the forward strand.
CCAATTTTACAACCAAGCTAATTCAGGCCGTAAAAAACAATGACCAACTAAAAAATGGATCTGACAAAGTTCCATCTTTTGACGCATTCTCAAAGGTTTCGGATGGTAGCAAGGTGTATAAAGTAGTAGCTGGTTCTTTATCGAACGCTACTTTACCTTCTTTTGGAAAAAGCAAGTTCTAGTGGGCACTGCAAGCACGCATGTACCCAATTTTTTATTTTTTTATTTTTTTATTATCATTTAGCTAGCGTGAAACAAAAGGAAAGCATGGCAAAATTTAGAGAAAATGGGTCAATATCAATTAAATAGGTCGATTTGAGTTCATCTATTTTTGACCTATCTAATTCCAACCCGACCTATTCATTTGACAGATCTAGATTAATATTCGAATCGCCCTTCTTATCCCATTTCATTCTCTCCGAATCCCTCCAACTAGGCATCTAAAATAGTTCTAAATCAACCTCTATACATAAAATCGAAGCATTTGCGACGAATCTCATACCGAAGTTTTTCCTTATTAGCATTTTCCTCCCGGCTAGTCGAGCAATTAAGCACCTTCTTATGCTGACCTTTTCTTATTAATATTTTCAACTAGATCCCTCATAAATGTTTATTTGCAACATAATTTGAGATATAAGCTCATTTCCAGAATCAATGTCTATTGCCCCCTTCGAATGAGGCTCATTCCGCCAATTTGATCGAGCTGTTATCTTCTTCCTAAATAAATTATAAAATGTCTTTAGTATTTCCTAATGAAATCCCTTGACACGTGGCAGCATATATAAAAGCAGAAAGCACAGAGGGTATCTTGTATAACAAATCGAGGAGTCGCTTCCTCAAAGAGGTGACCACCTTGCAGGATTCGCTTCTTCTCAGAGGTGAACCCTTTACTACGCCCTGGCATGACAATGGATATTATTCCTTTTTCTTAAATATGAGAAAAAAAATTAAAAAAATATATATATGTTACATGTGATAAGCATTATTTCTTTTGTCGAAATGATAAACATTATAAGGGGTAGGATATATCGTCCTTTACTTGCGTTGTCTATTAGATATAAGAAATTTCAACATGTTTTTTGGGATCCGATGTTATTTTATCTGATCAATAAATTTAGGCGACCAAACATGAGAACTTGACGGGATATTAGTGGGATCATTGAAAATACAAACCACTAATATCACCAAAAACAATAAATAGGCTTATTCATGCCACATTTATTCTGAACTAATTTTTTGTCACAAAAACCCTTGAATTGTTATTATCATGTCACATTTACTTCAAACTAATTTTTGTGCCATAAAAAATCCAAATCTAGTATACCTATGCCACATTTATTCTAGATTGCCACACCCCTGTCAAATTCACTCCAAATTGTGATAAATTTGAGATTTTTTTGGGTAAATATGATACAAACGTATTAATTTGATAATGAGAGAACCTCGAGGTGAATTTTAGAGATTTCAGGATTTTGTCCATCGTGTTCTCAATCCGTCCAAGATGGAATTTTCTAGGTGAAAAACAAATCTTTTCGTGGGTCAACTTACATCCATCGCATGTTGCCTTTTTGAGGAAAAGAATATTGATTGTAAAATCTTTGATACATTAAAATGGGTAGATTGACAAAAAAATTCACCATACACGTAGGAGGGTAGCATTGAAGCCCCACCCTCACCTTCACCTACTCCCACGTTCCTACTAACGTTTCAAACGCGCCGGGTAAGCCAATTTCCCAACAAAAAAAAAGAAAAAGAAAACTGAAAAATTAGAACCCACAAAGGAGGACGATGAACATTTCACTCTTTGGGAACATTAGAAATGAATTTAACCCGATTTTTCTTGATCAAAGTAATATCTTATCCAAATTAACAATCTCAAGTCTAACACCTAGTAATCAAACCACCAATTTTTCGACCAAAAAAAAAAACATCAAATCAACCATTCTCAAAATAAATGTCTAAAATCCAATGGTAGTGGTTGAAGAGATGGTTGTTGCTCATGCCTCGTGGAGCTTAGGGTGCGCATGACAAAATTTCTGGAATAAAAATTGATTTATGGTTAGAAATTGATTTCATCGTTCTATTTCAGAAATTGAGAAGCTAAAAATTTTAGCTTCTGATTTCTTCTTCAAATCAATTTTTGGAATAGAAATCTATTCCAAAAATAGAAAAATCAAATTGTGTTACCAAACGGATTTCTGTTCCAAACCTATTCCGAGAAACAGAGAAATAGAGAAGTAGAAATTTTATCATGTGCAGCCTTAGAAATCAGAGGGCATCACTCGTGGAGTTTGAGGGTCGGAGCTTAGTTTCTGGTGTTTGAATTGCATGAAGATGAACTTAAGAGTAAAACCCCATAGTAAATTTTTTTACAGATATACATTTTTGTTGAATTCCAATTTACATGCGTTTTTTGAATACTAGTTGATTTCTAATTAGTGTGCATTTTTAATTCTCGTCTAATTTTAATAGTGTTGCAATCTCTAAAATCTATAGTTGATTTTGATAATGGTTATTGACTATTTAAATTCCTAAAATTATTATTTGTCACGTTATTCTTTTCTTATGTGAGATGACTAACAATTTAATAATAAGTTTTTTTTTTTTTTGTCAGTCCTACGCTAATCCTACTCTAACACTCACTCTCAAACTTTTACCCCCGCTTGCCGGGCGTGGGAGTCGAAACCCACACCCGAAATGAAATCTTCCCCACCCCAAGCTTGAGAATGTGGGGATTTGAACCCCCAATCTCCCCATTCCAAGATGGAAGGGTGGCCACTGGGGCGGACCCCAGTGGTTTAATAATAAGTTTAGTAAAAGGAATTTGAGATTTCTTTTTCTTCCACATCATTCATTTCTTATTTCATCAGTCTACTAACTTATCCAATTGTTAATTCAATCCAATGATTTTTTTTTTTTGGGTCATAAGTTCTGTCAAAGGATTCAAGTTTCATCTTCTTTAAAGTGTACTTATTGCCTAAAACTCTATCTATAAGGGCTATTTATAATTTCACTTTCTCTAAAAAAAATATGCTTTCCACATCATTCTTTTTCCTCATTTTTTTGCATTAGTCAAGGAATTATAAATTTTTATGCGCTTTACACTAATCATATCGATGAATTGAGTTTCATAGTGATTGGATTTGGGCCAAAATTATGTTCGTCATTTCTATATTTTCAAACTTATTGAGCAAGAAAACAAAGATTTATTTTCACGAAAAGTAGTTATCAGCGGCACCCATGATCTCAATCATCAAATTTTAACAAGCGATGTCCCCAAATTTTTCAAGAATATCGTAGGTAATTGAATATTTTTATTCGCGAGCTTAACAAAGAATGTGGTCAATACAAATTCCTCGTGTCATTAATTTCTGCAAAATCCTAACAATTTTCCGATAAAACTGGTAAACACATAAATTATTTACGTATCTATTATTTCCAATTTTACAGATAATTTTCCAAAGATCATTCATTATGTAACTTCATTAATAAGTTCAAAAATTAAAAACGCAACGGAACGGATCAGAATAAGATATGAGAAAAAGAATCCACATAAAGCGGCGCGTCGCGTGGGGCCCACGACGCGACTTCCTTGCCCTTTACTCCTTTTGCAGGAAAAAAAAAGAGCCTTCAGCCCGAAGGTGCTTGGCCGCCACGCGCGTCTTCCGCGTCGGAGAAGCACGCGTCCCCCTCCTCTCTCAACGAACCGCCCCCCAATTAAATTTAAAATCTAAATAAATAAATAAAACAAAATAAAAAGGGAAGAACACTCCTCCTTAGTCCTTTCCTTCTCCCTGGACTCTCAACAGCCAGAGTCACGCTGCCGCCACGGTGCCGAATTCTCCGCCCGCCCCCGCCCGCCGCCCGCCGCCGCCGACCGATTCGATAGCCGCCGGCCTCCGGCGAAGTCCCTCCATGCGCATTCCTCCGTAATCGCAAAGGTAGAAACGACTCTCTCTCTCTCTCTCTCTCTCTCTCGCTCGCTCGCCCGCCCGCTTCAAACGGCAGTCGGAACCTTCTCGTTTGGCGTCTTCTTCCGCGCCGTTTCTCGAGCCGATGCTCCGTTAGGCTTTCTCCGCCGCTCGTGAACTCGAGTGGATGCGCTATTTCCGGTCCGGAACGGTTCGTCGCGACGGTTCCGCGGAGCCGCCCGCCGGACGTTGCCGGAGACAATCGAGAGCTTTCTCCGCAATTCTCGCTGTTTTCGTGCGTCGCTTCGTCGGAGAATCGAGTTTCGTGTTCGGTTTTTCTGAATATGTCGGCGGAGGAGAGTCGGCGGGCTCGATGTCGGCGCTTGATCGCGGCGCGAGTCGTTTCTCTGCGTATCGTTTTTTGTGCGAATCGCTCATGGTGCCATCGCGTTCCGAGTGCAGGAGTTTATTGCATGGGGACCTCTGGCGACGCAGCTCCGGAGGCGAGGAAGACGACGATCACGCCGAAAGCTGTTATATACCAGAAATATGGAAGCAGAGCTTCGTATGAAGTGGAGGAAGTCCAGGAGTCTGCTCAGAATGGGTGTCCTGGACTGTACATCCCACAGAAGGGCCCTAGTCTCTTTCGTTGTCGGCTGAACCTTCCTGAACTTTCCATTGTCTCTGGAACTTTCAAGAAGAAGAAGGACGCCGAGCAAGCCGCTGCCGAGATGGCTATTCAGAAGGTTGTCCATTTCGCACTACTATTTCTCCTTTGATCACATTGTCTGCAATTGCCTCCCGCTACTTTACAATGTGGGCGTTTTATGTTCAGTGTGAAGTATAATGCTAAGTGTGGTCGAGCTTTAAATATAATCCTTGTTTATCGCTATATGCAATATTTGTTTGTTTTATTTCAATGAGATTATGTTGGGATTATAGTTTCTCTTGTTATAATGAATTGTTTTGGGAATCTGCGTGGATTGTTCATTTCTGTTATTGTCTCTGGTGGGTGTAAAGTGTGCTAGCTTTCATCCCTTAGTTTCCCTCCACCAGCAAATTCCGTTTTGAATAGCTGTTCTATGAACTACTCCTTCAAAAATACATTCATCTAGATATGTATGTTGAGTGTATTCTTTCAATATGCTTTATATGTAGTAACAGAATTCTGTTGGGTTGCTATTTGAAACTGGATGTCATTACCACTCCTGCATCTGGTTTTACAATGGAGATCAATGTGGATAAAATTTGCTCTTAAGAGTACCCCTGTTCTGTACCATTTTGTCTAGAGATATATAATCTGAGGAAGCATTGCAAAGTATAATATGGTTTGCGTTGGGAATGATCCTGGTACAAACTTTTGGGTTTTCGGTACATTGTAATGGAATGCAAATTATGGTCTAAAGATGTGATTATTTCCACGAACTATGGTCTAGATATATGGGCCCAGAAAGATACTGAAATCCAGAGACAGAGTAAAGGACTCCTAATTGCATCGACTGAGTTAATCATCATTCTCAGGATGTCAATATCCAGTTGTTAAGTGTATTTATGAAAAAGAGGAGCTTAAATCCCTAGAAATCATTGATTTCATTTAACACTCAGACATGAAATTATGATTAGACTTTGCACTGTTCCTCAATACGAGGGAGATCCTTTCTTTGGAACATTAGCTGAAACAGTTGATTAGTGGCCAACCAACAATTTAGTTGCCATCCGTCAAATTAGTTTGTCTTGTGGAATATATGCACCATCATCTGACTAGTTGTCTAAGTTCGATCATGAAGTTTGCTATTTGACTAGTTGTCTAAAGGTGATCATGAAGTTTGTTAACTTTGTCTTACAAAGTTGAGTTGAGTGTAGCATGGGCATTGGGAATGGGTTTGCCAACAATGTGTTGTTTGGGTAGTGGTGGAGTGTCCTACCTAGATATTTGAGAGCCATGGCTTTGGCCGAAGTTTTCATATAAGTGGGATAAATGAGTTCTGATTTACTTTACTTTTTTAACTATGCTTTCTGTTTGAGATTTACTGCTATTTAGATTAGTCTCTTCTTATGTGAATTCTTTTCTAATTTGTTTGTGTCTTGTTCTGCAGTTGGGTATTCATCCCTTAATGCACACGCCCAATGTAGATGATGCAGGGGAAGATTTAGTTACTCGGGTTGCATATTTGTTCTCAAATGAGGTTTGTAACTTATCAAGGATGCAGTAATGCGTCAAATAAGCTGATTAGAAGATGGCAATATGTCATTTCAGCATTGTTGCATTAAAAACATGTTTGGAATAGCTTCTTGTACATGATCTACATTGTCTATTTAATCTCTTTGCCGCATTTATATTATCTGAAGATTTTGTGTTTTTGCTGATCATTAGCAACCATTTGAGCTTGGAGCCGTAATTTTAGTTGCATAATGAATGTTATTGCTGTTTCATTGTTGGGCTGTTTTTAACTAGGAAAAGAACCGATTGTCCTTCTAAGTTTTTTTTTTTTTTGGGTCATGATTGTCCTTCTAGATTAATCACGTTAAGAATGGTGGGGATGGTGGGTTAGGGGGGCAATTGTCCTAAATTCAACTGGTAGTATGCATGTTTTTTTTCTACAACTTCATTTATCTGGCTGTGGAACTTTTTTGCTCATTCTTGGCACCAAGTACACACATTTGACAAGCTGTTCATTATGTTACAGTTCCTTGCATCTCAACATCCGCTGAGTTGTCACTTTAAAGCTGCTTTAAGCCGAGAAGGCGATCTTTACGGTTCAGTCCCTGTTTCTGTGATTGCTGTTTATGATGGGAAGATCAGTAGTTTATGTAAACTAATTGATCCTAAGGTGGAGTCAAATCCCTGTTTGGTAATTTCTTTTGTTCTGCAAGCTGCTGCAACGTTACCTACCCTGATTACTGCTACTGAAGGACAGCTTTGGATTCGGAGGCAAAATCCGTACCCTCCTGAGGTTATAGAGCCATTATTACTTGAACAATCTTGCACCCTTGGTTGTGTATGCGTTCAGGCCTTATTGATTCCAAGTTCATTGAATGAGGATATCAAGCCTGTAACTTTAAATGTTTCCTCGTCCGCGTACTACCTGGATATCATTGCACAAAAGCTTGGTCTACTTGATGCTTCTAAGATCCTAGTCTCACGGTAAGTTCAATCTACTTATCCCTTACTCCCTGCCCACGCCCCATTTAAAAAACAAAGGAAGAAAAGGAGTTTTTTTTTTTTTTTTTTTTCGGGGGGAGCTGTTTGTTGAAATAGCACGTCCTTTGATAATTCTTGATCTACTGAATTTGTATATTTTCTGGTGGACAGTCCCATAGGAAAATCTTCTTCCGAGACAAGATTGTATTTTGTTGCGTCTGACTTGCAGTTTGTGGAGCCATCATCAGAACTGGATGGAAAGAAACCTGATATTTTTGAAGGCTCTATGAATGCTAGGGCTAGTTATTTAGCTGGTCAAGAGGTATATGGTGGTGCAATTATGGCATCAATTGGATATACATGGAAGTCCAAAGACCTTTTTCACGAAGATGTATTCTTGAAGACATATTACAGGTACTTTGGATGGGCAAAATTTTTTTTGCCAAAACAATTTTAGACAGTTTTAGTTGTAATGCGAAAAAAGGTTGAGAAGTATTTTCACACTTTTCCTAAGTTGGGGCAAATAGCTTCTAGAGTATCATGAAACTTGCATTATTCATTCTCTGTAACTCCCAAATGCTTATGCAATCCATTTTGTAACTGCTTGTGCAGAATGCTCATTTATAAGACACCGAGTGGACCTTACAAATTGTCTAGAGAGTCAACAATTGCTGCAGAGTTGCCAGTTGTTTTCACAATAAAAAGTAACTGGAGGGGTGCTTTCCCAAGGGAAATTCTCTGTACATTCTGTCGTCAGCATCGATTGTCTGAACCTGTCTTCACTATTTCAAGATATCCTGTAAAAGCACTGTCTGACTTGTCCGGATCACAAAAGAAGCTGAAAGTTACAGAATTGACGGAGGACACAGGGCACGCAAATGAAAATGCTGCTAATCACGGCGATGATGAAAATTTGGAATCAATGAGTGAATTCAGATGTGAAGTAAAAGTATTGTCAAAGCTACAGGATCTGATATTGCAGTGTTCTCCTAAAGATTCTTGCAGGAAGGAGACTGATTGTATCCAGAATGCTTCTCTGAAAGTTCTCTCCTGGTTGAGTTCATATTTTCAGGATTTTAATATGCCGTTGGAGAAGCTTAATTCATTAGCTGATGCACTGGACGTAAAGTTTAATTCCCAACATTTTTTTAGGGAATTTAAGTTCTGCTTAGCCATGTACCTCAACCAGCAAAGAACAATTAAAGCCAACAATTGTGTTGATGTTCCACAAGCCACAGGAGAACGTGAAAATTATCTGTTAAGGATAGAAGGGCCAGAATCAGGCATCTGTCCATCTAATGGGTCCTTGGCATGCATATGTTATTCAGCATGTTTGGTGACAGAAGTTGGGGATACAAAGGAACTTATTGAAAGCGCTTATGAGTTTGAATTTGAGTTGGGGGCTAGAGCAGTTAATCCTCATGTTGAAACAGCTGTGGCTCAGATGTCTGTTGGTCAGTCTGCATTTTTCTTGGTGGATTTGCCCTCCCAAGAGCTAATTTTGGCCGCTGCTAATGATTCTGCCAGTGCACTTTCATTAATTAACTCAAGTCAGTTACTCTTCCTTTTTATCTCATGAAAACGGCCTGGTTGACTTGTAGTCATGTCACTTGGCATGATATCTTTTCTTTTCATCATCATGGTTCATGATTGCTTCGTTGGAACAAGAATCTCATTCTTCAGATATGTTTTACTTAGTTCATTAACCTTTGAATTCTAAGAAAATCAACTGGAAGCTGTTTTTCATTCTAAGCAGCTGTTTAACACAAGTAAGTTGAACTTCATTCTGTTGCATTATTGTCCACTCCTTTGCTGCTTTTCATATGATAATGATTGGGTCTTGCATTTTGTCAAATGTTCTTGCTGTTACAGATATGTGCAGCACAGAACACTGCATCACCTCATTGAGCTATTCATATGATAATGATTGGTTCTTGCATTTTGTCCAATTTTCTTGATGTTACAGATATGTGTCGCTTGGAATACTGCATCACCTTATTGAAGGTAACAGAGCCCCTGGAGGACAGGATGGAGCAGGCCCTTTTTAGCCCTCCCCTTTCAAAGCAACGGGTTGAATATGCTGTCGAACACATTAAGAAATCTGATGCAACTACTTTGGTACTTGTTCAGTTCACATTGTCTCAGCTCAAAACTGTCTAATTTTGTAATGACAGTAGATATTTAGCTTCTTGGTTTGCTTTTGCAGGTTGATTTTGGTTGTGGCTCTGGAAGTTTGCTGGAATCCCTGTTGGACTATCCAACCTCACTGAGAAAGATTGTTGGCGTTGACCTCTCCCTCAAGAGTCTTAGTCGTGCAGCAAAGGTTTCTTCATTTTTCTTTTGGAATTTAAAACCACATTTCTTTTCGATTTCTCTTACAAAGACACTTGTTTAAAAATTAGAGGAATGTTGTGAATAACCCTACTTTCGTTCACATCCACTAAAAAGTAATATAAAATAAAACTGTGCAGAATCTAGTCTACTTAGGATGGTACTGAACCAGTTTTCGAGTCCTGAATTTAGAATCATTTGTTAAATGTCACGATGGTTCTTTGGTCTTCTAATTATCTACATGATGAAAAAAGTCTAGTAGATTTGCATCTGCAACTATGAGATGCAGAAAATTAGGATTTGCATGCTCATGTATTCACATTGAGGAAGACTATATTCTTTATGTCTTTTTCGTCATTTTCAAAAGCATATGAAGAGAAATCCGAATGGATACTTAACCAACAATAAATAAGTGGGCCTTTTTTTCATTATATAGGCTAAGCTATGCAGATCTTTTGTTTTGTTGTCTTCTGCATAATTAAGAACTTGAGAGTTGTAATTTTTTCTGAAGCATCTGTTCATGCGTTTTTAGGTGAAGTTGTGCTTCTGGTCATCTAGATCATCATCATAAAGTCTTATCTTCCTACTTGGGCTGCTGATGTGCAATCATGCATTGTTTCATGTGTGTACCAAGGGCCTTTTCCTGTTCCAGAAAATTCTGAGTGGTAGCAACATGGATTAAAGTGGTTTCAGATAGGCTAATGATCAGATTCATGGTCATTTAAAACAGGATTCAATACCTTTTCTAATTAGAATTTTTTTAATTCCAAGGTTTGTTATGAAGTTGATGATTATACAACTTGAATTCATCTTTCTACTGAACATGTGCATAATTTTTGTTTTGCTTTTCATTTATGCTTGAATTAGACCTGTTAAAATTATAACAAAACTCTGACCATTCAAATTCGTCATTGCAAATATTCCTCTGTAATTGCCAGCAAGAAGTAACAAAGATTGGAACAGTCCACAATCCATAAAAGTACAATGCTGCCACTGCTGCTGTGTGCAGCTGTTTAATTTCTGGCAACCTATCCCTCCAAATGACTATAAACGTTTCCTCCAGTTTCCACAAGTCTCTTTTCATCCATTATGCAGTCAATTCCACTTGCATTACAAACCATTGTACCATCCTGGAAGTTGCACCTAACTGATTGTGCAGCACCTTTCAACTGAAATGCTTCCTCTCATTTTCAGAACTTTTTATGTCATATGTTTTATATAATAATTCAGCGAGGACAGTAGAATGTTGCATTTCTATTCATCGGTTAACCATACAAGATGGCACTTGTTCACTCTCTTGTTGATAACTTGTCTTTTGGGGGGGTCTTTTATCTTCCATTATGTAGGTATTGCACTCAAAGTTAAGCAAAAGTTTAGATGGTGACGTGCCATGCAGAGGCATCGAGTCTGCAACACTTTATTATGGTTCAATCATTGTCTTCGATTCTCGTATGCGTGGTTTTGATATCGGCACTTGCTTGGAGGTATGACTTAGTTCTTTGTTCTCCTCATAATAATGTGGAGTTCAATTTTTTGAGTGTCTGCGATTCCTTCTATAACTATGGTTGTCTTTCCTGTTGCCTTCACCGTTTGAATTCAATATTTTCTACGTTTGTTTACTTTATCTGCACTTCATGCCCATCTTTTCTGTTGCTGATGATGCAAAGTAATGCACTTGTGTATTTATGATGGAGGTATGACTTAGTGATGTTTAATTTCCTCATTGCAAAGACCTATTCTGTTTCCACAAGCTAGTTGAAGTTGAATGCGAGGAGATGAGGAGTGTTCAACTGAAAAAGCTCCATGCAAAGATGCATGTTCTTCACAGGAATCGAGATAAAATAATTTTTTGATTGCATACACCAGTTCTGGAAGATGACCATTTCGACTCTGCATTGCATTCTTACAGAAGTTTCTCTTAAACATAATCTGCATCCTAATTTGTTCTAGACTTTAGATGCATAACTTTGTCTCATCTTTTCCATTCATAATGAAAGTTCTTACGTCCTGACCTTTCCTTTTTCTTCTAAAATTGAGCAGATATAACACTTTCTTCCTTCTTGATTTTTCCCTTCTTCGACTTTTACTATTGTTTCGTTAGTGCCTCCTCTTACATTAAATGTTTATGTAATTGGTTTTAGCCTTGGACTAGAAACTTAAAGCTAGCATTGGTGTTTGTGTCATAATCATTTTAGTTGAAATAGGAATATCAAATGGATCAATTTGAGGGTTGTTACTGACTTGGATGGTATGAAGGTGACGTGTTTATCAACTGTGTCAAATCTCTCAATGCTAACATAAATTGCTTATCAAATAGGTTACATGACGCGGTATCTATAAAATGTCTTGTTAATAAATGTGACGAATTTTCGCAAGTTATGTGAGTGACCTGTGTAATGCAACTCGTGAGTTCTTATCTTACATGGTTGTTCCCTGAAAAAAAAGGTATATTTGTACATGCCTATAAGTTCTTGCAGTGCACACATATCATGTTTTGCACATTTAAATAACTCTTAGACGAGTAAAAGATTGAATGAGAAATAAAAAGGTTAGAATTTCCATGTTTAAATGTGTATGAGCATGCCGTGGGAATTGCATGACTTGTGAACTTCATTTACAAAAACGGCTATACATTTTTTGAACAGTATCGTGGTGAACTTGCATAGGAGGCCATATTTTTACGGATTACGAAATGAGGATGATTAGACCCAGTGAAATCATGATTCACTACTCTTTATGACTGTCATCTAGATGGATCCTCGAACTCCCAGTCCTAGAAACCCCAGTAATTTCAAGTCTCCTTTCGCGATTGAAGTTTTCTGCCTAGCTATCATAGTTCGTATCACTATTAACTGAACGTGAATGGTGAGCACAAGGTCCAGTACTTAAATCCAGTCCATTGTTAACTCTGAAAGTTGCTTGCCCTCAGGGAACAGAGCCACTTAAGCAGTACTTGAATACTTAAAAAAAGGGTCTTGATTGCATCCGCCAGAGGCAGAAGCAGCGTCTTTAATGTAGTCAGAGTTACTGTGTTCGTCTGATGTGTTACTTTTAGTTCCATGAGTATTAGGAGTGAGTTGGTAGCTGCAAGTACTTACAAAAGGTTGTGGCTGGTAGATAGTTGGTACAGTTTAGATTCTCTCATCTGGTACTTTAATTTCAGTTGGTTTCACGATTTTATGTTGCATTGTAGTACATTACCTGTAGTGTCGTTGAGTTTGCCGAATGTTCACAATATACGACATACGTCAGTGTTGAAGATTCGAGTGCTTTTGCTCTTGGGACATTAGTATGCTAGTACACGCAGAGAGAAACGTATTTTTTCTTAGTAGGAGATTCAGTTGCTCGATGTAACTATTTATCTGAAACTTACCATTGAAACGCTTCAGGTGATCGAGCATATGGAGGAAGATCAGGCATCTTTATTTGGAGATCTCGTGCTGAGCTCGTTTCGGCCCAGTGTTCTGATCGTGTCCACACCAAACTATGAATACAACGTCATACTACAGAAATCTGACCTGCCAAGCCAAGAGGAGGCGCAGGAGGGGAAAGGGCAGTCAGAGTCTTGTAGATTCCGCAACCATGATCACAAGTTCGAGTGGACCAGAGAGCAATTCAGCTCATGGGCAAGGAACTTGGCCTCGAGGCACAACTACAGCGTCGAGTTTAGTGGTGTCGGTGGTTCTGCTGACCGCGAACCTGGGTTCGCTTCGCAGATCGCTCTTTTCAAAAGATTGCCTCGGCAAGAGGAGCGCATCGAGGACAGGGAACTGGTTTATCCTTACAATATCATTTGGGAATGGAGTAACAGCGAGACATCCAAATCTTGCGATTGATGGGTTTCGCAGACTGTACAGATTTTGATCGGATGGCACGAAAGATAGAGTGGACAAAGAGCTAACGTAAGAAACGACTGGATATAGGTGGCAGCGATTTTCTTTTCCGGGGGACGACGGAACAGGCTATAAAACCGTACCTGGTTGATGGTTCAGAAGGGTACTGTTACGAACGACGGAATCGGAAGATTTTAGTTTCTGATTCTGGTCCTTCTTTCGTCGGCAACAGCGGTCGCACTTCATGTCATAGAGCACGGATAAACCATTTGATTCATTGAAACTCTTTTAAACAGGGCAAGCAAATGTAGATTCGAACCGATCGGACACCATTCTTTTATGCTTGGGTAAGAAGTGACGGACAGGGGTGACTATACATATGCTTATTCTTCAGTAACTTACGGACCAAAAAAGAAGAAAAAAAGCTTCAGTAACTTTTCTTTCATTATTGAGCGCAAATTTCGCTTTCGACGTCCAAACGGTGGTAAAAAAGGATGATCTAGTTAAACTGCTCGTCAATGGGTTGTTGGAACTGAACCGAATTGAAAAAATCATTTCCAAATTGAATTGGAATTTTGTGCATTTTTGGTTTGGTTTGTTTTTCACTTTGGATAATGGAAAAAATAACTTCTTTTATTCAATTTGGGTTATTTCGACTCGGTTTGGTTCAGTTAACTGAGCGGAAACAAAATTCTCAATAAAAATTGGAAGCCCAGCTTAAAATCTCTATTCGTTCTGACTTCTCGTTCAGTTCAGTTCCAGTAAATAAGACGAAAAATGAAAAATCGAATCGAACTGGCTTTCTGTTTGGTTTAGCTTAGCTGGGCTGTTGAGATTTTTTGAAAATTCAAACCAAATTGTACTGAACCATTGACATCCCATCATCAGCCCCTGTGATCTGTTTACAAACGATTGTTAACACGCTCTCGACGCCGCTGCCGCCAGATATGGCTCACCGGCCGTACCAGCGTAGGGTTAGGTCCAATTTAAAAAAAAAATTATATATATTCCCTTCAAAATTCATTGTGAAAGTTTTCTTTACTAAACGCATATTCAACTCAAAGTCCATTTGCAAATTTTTTTTATCGAACACAATTGCATTTTCCCAAATAGCTTTGGGCTTTCCGCATTTGCATTGGACTCAAAGCCCATTGCAAATACTGAACGAAACGCGATGTCAGTTATTCATGCAAGCATAGAACGAGAAGCGTTGCAAGTGGAAACTCAAATCGAAACTGGAGGTCCCAAAGACATCGCCGGCAATGTAAGATCTTCGCTCGCTCCTGTGGCTGCACTCGCATCATCGGCTCCGGTGCAGGCCGGAGGAGAAGAGGACTGACTCTTTCTTCTCAAGCCTGTAGGAAGAGCAGGGGTGAAATCAGCAACCTTCGACAGGCCGAGATTAGCTACTTCAAGCTTTACTTCCTTTGTAGTGATACGCAAGAAGTATTCAAACACCATAACAGCACTGAATCAGACATGAACCGATGATAGAAAGATCGAATGCAGGAAAAGCAATAGATTACGCGCGAAAACTCTCGGTTTTCTTACGACTCGAACCCTCCTCAGGCCGAGATTCTTAGAACATGTTCAATCAGGAGCGCTTACGGTACTCTGGAATTTAAGCGAAAACGAATTGGAATGAATAGTGAAGAACGTATAAAAGAATGTAACAAAATACGCGGTCTCTGTACTCCTCGCCCGGTGAATCCCCCCCTCTCTAATCATCTCCGGCGGCGGATTCACCGTTCCCCTCTGCTGTAAACAGCGGGTTTCGTCTCTCCTCCCCGCCGCTGCCGCCGCCTCCTCCCGCCTCGCTATCTTCCAAACTCTCGACGTGGAGGGAGGAACTCTCTTCGTCGTTCGCTCGCAGCCAGGCGTCGTGGAGCTGCAAGACGTACTCCAGGTGCCACAGAACCTCTCCCATGGTCGGCCGGCTCTTCCCCTCGTCGGCAAGACACTTCTCTGCTATCTCCCCGAACTTCTTCATCGACTCCGGCGAATACTGTCCCCCGAGACGCGGGTCGATGATGGTCTCCAGCGATCTCTGCCGTTGCCATCGTATAGCCCATTCGGCAAGGTTTATCTGATCCTTCGGTAAGCTCGGATTTATGACAGCCCGAGCACAGACGACTTCGAATAGCACCACGCCGAAAGAGTACACATCGGACTTTTGCGTCAACTGCTGTCGCCGGAAGTACTCGGGATCGAGGTATCCGAAGCTCCCTTTCACTGCAGTGCTAACATGGGTGTGTTCCAGGGCAGGACCGGTCTTCGACAATCCGAAATCGGACATCTTTGCCACGAAGTTCTCGTCGAGCAGAATGTTGGTCGTCTTGACATCCCTATGTATTATTCCTCGGTCGGCTCCGGTATGAAGGTAATGCAGCCCTCGCGCGGCTCCGATGCAGACCTCCAGCCGCCGCCTCCAGCTTAACGGCGGAAGATCGCTGCCGAAGAGATGGCTTCGCAGAGTTCCGTTGGCCATGTACTCGTACACCAGGATCATCTCGTTCTGTTCCTCGCAGAACCCGATCATGGAAACCAGATGCCTATGCCTCAGCTTCGAGAGCATCTCGATCTCCGTCTCGAATTCAGTAAGGCCTTGCTGCGACTGAGGATGGGCGCGCTTGATGGCGGCGAGCGTGCCGTCTTCGATCTCGCCTCTGTACACCTTTCCGAAGCCCCCTACTCCAATGACCATGTTCTCGTCGAAGTTCTTCGTCGCCGCTCTAATTTCCGCCACCGTGAATCCCCTCCCCAATCTCGTCGAGGCGACAGATCCGAACTGGTTTTTGGTTCCCGCCGCTTCCTTGGCATTAGCGGTCGTATTCAATGAGGCCCCGTGAAGGCAGAGCGGCCGCCACCCCGGGGCGTTGGTTTTACCACCGATCTTGCGACTCCGCCTTCTCCACAGGAGGAAGACGATGGTCACTACGAATGCAAGGATCAGTACAGAGCCTACGCCGGCTCCGATTCCGACCAAGAGAACACGAGCTTTCGAATTGTTCGCCGTGCTTTTAGCTTGATTGGATGCACCTACATAGGCAAGATTTCCGTTTCGGCTCAGCTTATATATCTCCAGACCGTTCAAGAGAGCATCGGTCCCGGACGCGCCGGTGGCCGTGTCGGGCCCGAGCTGAATCCACAGCGTGTTGACTCTCGACGAGACCGCGTCCAAATAGTCCTGGTGGTACGCTCTGTTCTTCCCTCCAGCTCGGGCGTAGATATCGAAGTTATCGGCCGCGGTCCTGTTGTTCACGTAGATCCTGAAGTTCCTCTGGTTGGGCTGTCCGAAGAGCAGCTCGCAGAAATGTAACCGGATCAGGTAGTCGAAGCCCGGATCCACCACGAGCTTCCACGACATGTTGAACCTCTTCTCGAGAACTTGGTTGTTGGACATGGTTCTCGCCGTCTCATACACGAGAAGGGGAGCTACCGACGAGTCGTTGGACGATGCATAAGTAATGTTCGAATTGTTTCTGATTACAGAGCCGGCGTCGACGTTGGTCATGTAGCCGGTATCAACCTCCCATGTCCTCTGGAGATCCGGATCTTCACTGGGATTGATCCGAGATCCCCCGACATTCAATCTGTACATTGTTTCCATGCCCCGTCCGCTCACATTCAAATTCGCGCCATTCCCTCCAACTTTACTGATTGCGCCGGCAAACAGGTTGTCCTCCGACGCCACCAATTCCAGTCCGTTTACGAACCCGAACGACCCTTTCGATGGAAGAAACTCGACGACGAGCTCGTTCGAACCGATGGAGAGGAAGAACTCCTTGATCAGATGGGATGAAATGTTGCTTCCCGAACGCTGCAATTCCATGTTCTTGGTCGCGATATCGGTCGAAACACTGTATTGCGAAAGCAGTCCCAAACCGTTCGCCGCGACGCCGAACACGGATTCATTCGCGTTGTAATTGTCCAAGGCGAACGGGCAGAAATGAAGCCGAAGGAAATAGTCCCCCTGGACTTGCTGAAAGGTGTAGTTCAATCCCCCTGCGAAAACACGGGCGGATCCGTAGATCGGACCCAAGGAAGTATTCCCGCTCATCGCCGCGGCGGCGTCAGCCGCCGGAGCGGGACTAAGGGTGAGATTGTTGTTAGCGGCCAGGTCACCAACCCATCTCCTGCCATCAACATCAACGCTAGAATTCGTGCCGCAATTTATCAGGACAGTCTTCAACTGGGCTTCCCCAGTTCCAACCATTGAGCAGAAGGACACTGCATAGAGCAAGACCAAAGTCGCCAACTTTCCCATCTGCATTCGCCTCAAAAACCCACCAGCAACGATCTCTCAAATCCAAGAAAAACCCGAACGGAGTACCCGACAACGATGCTGATGCACAGCAGCACAGGAGAAAAGATTCACAGAACTCCACCCTTTGAGAAAATTCTAGAAAATATTTGTCTCCCCAACGCATAAAACTCTACATACTCACGATGACAATTCACACCAAAAGGCTTCCCTTTGACCCAAATCCCGCCTCTTGACTCTAACCTCTCTGGCCCAACATGGTGGGAAACACGCTGCCGCAACTCGTCCTTCTCGGGATGGACTGAACTTCCCTTCAAACGTCCAGCCTCAAACCGCCCCACAGATCTGAACTTCACGGGGCCAGCAACGAAAGGCGAAAAAGCAACATGGAGGAAGAATAATATGGAGGAAGAACATCGATATGGAGGCGAAAGCCGAGAGCTTTAGCGAAAGGACAGAGAGAGAGACAGAGGGGGCTGGATAATATCTCGGAAAAGGACAGCGAAAGGACGGCGCTTTCGGTGGGACTGCAGCAGAGAACCGAAGGAGGTACAGGTATGGCGAAATGATGGAGAAGCTGATCCCGAGTTTTCTTTAGCTTTTGTTTGAAGCTTACTTCCTTCCTTCCCCAACGCTATAAAGAAATAAAAAGAAGGCAAGCATCAATGATCTCTCAGTACTGTCACGTAACTGCTACGACATCTGGCATTTACAGTTCCCTGTTTTCTCTTCTTCTTCTTTTTTCCCATTTGAAAATTACCCTCGACTTAGATATGAGAAATTCTACGTTAACATTTCTAAAAGGAAAAAAGTCACCAAAAATTTTAAATTTTGCTAAAAGTAACAAATTTACCCAAAATTTTTTTCGTGATATTAAAAACTCCAAACTTTGAACGCGACACATTTACCCAATTAACGGCATTTTCATCTTATTTTTTATTTTTTTTATTTTTAATTTTTTTTTTTCTCTCTTCCCTTCACCAGCCATGGCGAAGCCCTCTCCGGACACCGGCAGAGGAAAGAAAAACAAATAAAAAAAGTAAAAAAAATTCAAAATGCAATGTGTCACACAAATGAAAATTCAGGGTTTTTTGTGTCACAAATAAAAGTTTGGGATAAATGTGTCACGGTTAGTAAATTTTAGAGTTTTTCATGTCACAAAAAAAGTTTAAGACAAATTTATCACTTTGAGCAAAGTTTGGAATTTTTGGTGACTTTTTCCCTTTCTAAAATTATCGATCACATTTTTCGCTCTCTTGATGGTGCTCTTGAAATGATCCCGAAACTTTATCGTTGGCTCGAACGGCGAGAACAATCTTTTTCAAATTTATTAGATTAGTTTCTGGAATATTGACTGTTCATAGGAAAAGGGTTAATTTATTTTCTGCCTATGAATATTATATTATGTGCAAAACAAAATTTTAAAAGAATATAGGCACGATAAATTGACGAGAACTTTTGTTGTTTTGTTGAGCTGCCAGCTTTTGCTGGCTGATGGGCCTCCATTATTGTTGGCAGTCAGGGTGGGTCACATGCTCATGTCTGGAGGTTGACGAGCAGGCCAGTGCAATAATTTTTTCGTGAAATGACAAAACTGCCCTTGCCTTTATATTCAGCCAACAATAAAAAAAGCTGAATTTTGTCTTCTTCCTCCGCCGTACCAAGAGTAGTACCCTAAGAATTAGAGACAAAAAATGGAATCAAAATCAAGGCCAGTGAATTGGGTCCTCTTCAAAAATAAGGGGAAACAAAAAATTGGGTCCTCTCAAGGTTGTTGTTCTTGCAGGCACCCCATGTGTTTTCCTTCCAAATAATGCCATGGTTTCCTAGGCCTCGTGTCTGGCGTTTTGGTGATTTTCATGTTTCTTTGTCCCCGATATGGTTGGTGTGTTCAAGGCTTTTGTCCTCAAATAATTGATTGGATGGATGTATGTTCAATGTATTTAGAATGTTAACTTGACCAATCGAATCAATGATATTGTTCTGAAATAATGGAGAAGACAATTTGAATATGACTCGAGAGGGAAAAGTAGCAAATTAAATTAATGAAATAAAATAAAGATCATTAAGGATTTATGTGGTTCAATCCAAGTGTTGTTATCTATTCTATAAAAAGAGCCAATTATAAAGAAATCTACTACGAATATGAAAAATTACAGAATTAAAATCTCTAAACCACTCAAGCGTTTCTCAATCTTAAGTTACATTTAAAGTAAACCCACAAGTAATCTCACAATCTCTTATAGAGAATTTACTCAAAACAACTCGTCACTTCTTTTATTTGCTTTGGTGTGTAACAATCCAGTAGAATACCGTTTCGTACATTCTTATGTCATTGGTTGACTCAAATTAGGAATCCATCTCGAATTTGAAAAGTATTCCACTTACTTGTTCATATATCAAAATATGAACCCTATATGGATTTGGAATTTCTACTTCGATCGGGGTTTCTTTATGAACTCAAACTCAAGATATATTCTTAACGGATTACCTAGTGAGCGTATGTCATATTGAATTCCTTACAGGTTATTTGATAAAGAAGATGAACGCTTATGAGTGTGATTGGAAATTATTATTGAAAGCTCTTTGGTAGCACTTCATGAATCTGAAAATTATCTTAAACACAACTTTTAAGCGTTAACTAACACAAATTTATAGACGAAATGACCATGTTTTTCGCATACTAATGGCTCGTTCTGCCATTAGCATTCACGGCTTGCTATTGTGTAATTAGCATTCTTGCCCATTGACTCTCTTCACATTAGGAAAGTTGGAGTATAGGAGGTAGGAATAGGTTGCTGCTTCACAAAGTAACCTAGTGCATTTTTGAATCAAGGATATACTTGGGGGACTGTTGATTTAAGATTATATACCAGATATTATATATAGCTTGGCTTAAGAATAATATTATTAGAATTTGCACGGTAGTATAACTGTTGTGATTTAATTGCAAATTGCAAAGGACGGACATAAGGGGGCTTGGGCCTAGCCCAAAAACAATTGCCTATTATTCTAGAGAGCATTGTTCTCATGGGCCTTAGACACATAACGTATTTGGGGCCCGTTTGGTTAAAATTTGGGGAAATAACTTTGCATTTCCCCAAGTAACTTCGAGTGAATGAGCATTTTGTGAATGCAAGTGTGTTTGGAAACTCATTTTTGTGCATATTTTACAAAGTAGTTTTAAGGTGAAAAGAAAAAGGAAAAAAAGAAAAGAAAAGGGAGGAGGAGATGCAGCTGCTCGGTGGTGGTGGTGGTGGTGGTGGTGGTGGGGAGGCGGGCTGGTGGCGGTGGTGGTGGCGGTGGGGGAGGCGGCTCGCCCGAGGTCGCCGACCACGGGCGAGGTTTCCGGCGGCCAGATTTGGCCGCTCGCTGGCTGAGCTTCGCGAGGAAGAAGGAAGAAGACGATGACCAGTATTTTTTTAGGGCAAAAGAGGAAAACATGATTATCAGTAAGGGCAATATTGGAAAGAAAAAAAATCATTAAACCCTAGACTAGTATTTCGAAAATGCTGGCATTTGGCAAATGGAGACTCAAAAGTGTGAACCAAATGCAAAATATTTTCCCCAATGGGCTTTGGGGGCCCAAAGCCCCTTGGGAAAACCAAACCAAATGGGGCCTTGGTAAAGAAGAAAAGCTTGTGGCTTCCCGATTCTCTCTTTCTTTCAATCTTTCTCAAACACCCGACTAATCTGCACAAATTATGACATTTCTCCTCTCAAAATATCAAGTAGTTATTAGAGACAGACAAGTCTATGCTCCTCAGTGTAAACCTAGAATAATTGTAGCACCTCGCCTCTGCAATCCCTATTTTTTCAATTTCGAAATGCAAGCAAATTCGAGAGTCATCCTGCAATCTATGATCTAGAGTGTTCTCTTCTCAGGATTGGAGTGAGCTACAATAATCTAAGGATATGTTTGTTTGAGGGAAAACTTCATGATAAATGAAAATGCTTTTGGAGGAATCGTTTACAAAAAAAAATGGTTAGCTTTCCTTAATTTGGTGTTATGTGACCAAAAGGTTTTTTGGTGTTTGGATTTCATTTGGAAAATGATTTCAATCTCATGAATTTATCTTAAACCATAAAAATTCGAATTTTAAAATATTTTTTAATTTTAGTTTTATTTTTTCTCTTTTTTTCTTTCAACTTTTTCCTCCGTCGGTCGTTGGGCTTTAGCGATGACCATAGGTGGGGGGCTTGTCAGCCTTGGAGGAGCTTGAGCCTTGTTGGCTCCTACTTGTGGCCGGTCGTTGGCCATCGATTGCTAAGGTCCAGTGACTGATGAAGGAAAAGGAAAAAATAAAAGAAAGAAAAGAAAAGAAAAAGAAAAAGAAAATAATTTTTTTTTGAGAGGAGTCATTTCCGCAACTTCTTTAGATTTAGGAATTTACTTTCCTAATTTTACATGAATGTTTTCGTTGCCTGGAAAGTGTTTTTGGTCGACTAATTAGTTTCAATGAACCAAACAAGCGGAACTTTGGAAAACTAATGCTCGAAAAATACTTTCACTGAAACAAATATTTAATTCTTGAAAAACACTTTCACTAGAACAAGCACATCCTAAATGCTCAATCAGCTGTAGGACTCGCCACCAATAATTTCTTAAATTGATTGGCAACCTAAAATCGTAGGTACTATGTGAAGTCAACTAATTGCCCGGAGGTCAATTAGCCCGCGAAAACTAAACATTTAAGTTTGAATTTCCGTTACACATGGGGGAAGCACCGTTCGGCGCCGCTATTATTGGTTACCTTCTTTGATGCATTATTATGGGAGGGTTTCGAAAAGCGGAAAATCCGGTTATTCGCCCTTGGGTGAAATCATTGGATCATGAGACGACAAACGACTTTAACTCCGTTGTGCCGTGTGCGCGTCGCGTTCATTTCAAAATATGCAATGCATTCAAAGCAGATCAAACGGTGGGCGAATCCAATCCACAACAAGTAGTCACCAAGGGCGCAAATGATAACTATTCTGGCCAGAAATTGATTTCTGGAAGAGAAATAGATTTTTCTATTTTTATTTCTATTTAAGTTTTAAGAAAATACTTATTTGATAACGACATAAAATTTCTATTCTAAAAATAGAAATTCGTTTGATAACGACACAAAACTTCTTCCTTTCAGATGGCGGCGGCCGACGACCGGTGGCGGCGTGGGGGTCAATCGGCGCGCGACCGGTGGCCGGCAACAGGCGGACGGTGATCGGCGGCGACGGATGGAGGACCGATTCATAGTAGGACGAACGATGAGAATAATTTTTATATCTCATTTCTTTTCCAGAAATAAAGAAGTAGAAAATTTTTACTTCTGATTTCTATTCCAAACCTATTTCTGGAACAAAAATCTATTTCAGAAATAGAAAAATGGAATAATTTTATCAAACGGATTTCTATTCTAGAAACAAGTCTGGAATTGAACAGAAGTAGAGAGTTATCATGCACCCCCGAAAAGTAGAGATTAATCCAAGTCTGCGCATCAATCGATACTCTTTATTAACGTTCAAGTAAAATAGCCGGGAATATATGCGTCGGTTTCATTCAAATGCAAAACAAGCAACGGGGATATATCCAGTTCTAAACCAATCGAAACAGTGTTTGGTTTCGATATCATCATGCAATTCATATGGGCGAACAATTCAAAGTCATGTGCGGTTCCATCTTAGGGGCATGCAATCCAATATTAACGTTCAATTTCACAAAATTTCGTCAAAACAGTGTGTGACGGGAAGTCATTTCGTTCAACTATGACAAGAAAAAAAGAAAACATGTCACACTTTACTTCAATCAGCGGCTGATTTTAGAATGATTTGTGATTTCAACGCGGCGTGCAGATCTCATGAGCAATTTGAAATTTCTAAGCAGCTTGCAATTTCATAATAGTTAGTTACATCAGAACGTGTAATTTCATGCATTGGCTTGTTGTAAATTTTACTATAGGTATATATATTGCACGGTGATATCATGAAATTGGGATTAGACTTGGAGGTGAGTGGAGAGAGCGGGGAATTTCATTGGGCTAGCGCTACAGCCCTTAGCCACGGTGTGGCCATGACCTAGTCACGATTGGGACCTGAATGAAATTTTGGCTGCAGTGGACACTTCGAAGTATGATTACATCTTTAGAACATAAGCATTTGACACTTTTTTCAGGCTTACCATGCTTCAGGTGTTATGTATGGGAGAGTAATTTCCAAGCCAAAGTTCAAAGCGTTCGGACTGATGAATTGTCATAGTTCCGAAAGGTTCAAACACATGGAGTGGCATAGTGCTATAATCTAATTTCTGTAATACCAACGCTATTTAAGACTTGGAGTATGGACATTCTTGTCTGTACCTTTTGAAGAGGTCGAATCCTATTGTTTCGTATCTTATAGCATGGTTTTATTTGTACTGTGTTATGTATCAAGTCTAGGGAGGAAAGCAACATTCTTGATGTCTGGGCGTGATTTTCACTTCTCTCTCCACAAACTTGTATGGATTTTACCGGAAGTGAAAGGAAAGTGTGCTGTTATGCTTAGATTTTCCCAGGCACTTCATTGAGAGGGCAACTAATAGAGTTTGCCAGTCGTTACAAGGACATTAGACTATTGGAGCCTGAAAATAGTGTGAGATAAATTATCTGGTTACTAAAAAATGAACACAAAAATAAAATAAAAATAGGGATATGCTCATTAGAAATCCTAAAACTTATCAAGAAAGTATAATTGAGTACTAAAATTTATAAAAAGTGCAATCAAGTTCTAAAATTTGTCAAATTGATTCAATCAAGTCCTTTCGTTAACACCATCAATTTGAGACCTGGACTTTTGGAGTGCCAAAACTTGGCATAGTAAGATACTTAAGTACCACAAGTTAGGAAATGTATATTTAAGTATTAAAATTGGAGCAAAATAGATCAGTTAAGTGCTTGCTAATGGTGTGAAAATCTATCCAAATTGCATACGTGGCATTTTCCGGTGACATGTTTTACTGAGCTGGCAATTATTTTTAAAGAAAATACACGTGGACAACAAAAACAATGTCGCCCTAGCCACATTGGCTTGGGTAAGCTAAATGGTGTTGTTTTTCCTTGGTGCTAGATTATGTCATTTAGCTTATTTTTAGGCTTGCACCAAATCTAGTTGTCTCTATTCACAGTAAGATTCACGCTTACACTCATGCTCTTCTCTCCGTCGCAATTTATGGTTGCCACTCATGCTCACTGAGGTCGGTCATTGCACACCGTCGTTGATAGTCGTTGCAGCTCGCCATCGTTGCTCGTTCAGGTTTGTCCTCTTCTCTCTCACTCCCCTATGGTGTGAAAGTAGGGCTTGGACTCGTCTATTGGGGCTCTAATGGGAAATTTAGGGCTCGATTGAGAAATGCGGGGGTCGGCTGAGAAATGGAGGTTTCCAAAGGTACTGTGATGTGCGGTTTAAGGCTTAGATATGATGCTAGAGTGATTGAAGGGTTCAGATTGGCAATTTAGGTCTTGGCCTCGAAATGTAGGGCTCGGTGGGGGAAAAATTAGGGCTCCTATGCTACTATGATGTGTGATTTAATGCTTCGATGTAGTATTGTGATGTGCAAGACAATTTTTAGGGATCGGATGTGAAATGTGATGTGTGAGGGCGAATTTTAGGGATCGGAGTTGTTGTCATGGGGACCTCTATTCATTTCTTTAATCAAAGTATTGAAATGGGTGTTGTGGGAACTTATGCTTGTCGTGGAAACCTCTATTTATTGATCAATATTTTAAGTGAAAGCAAGGTGATTGAAGTGGATGTAGTGGAGGGCATCTTGTTAGTTCTTTCCACTAAATGACTTGTGCATCTCTTCAAAGTCTATGAGAGTGTGGGGACTTCCATGTATAAGTGTCTATTGTCCTTTGTCAATGTGGTCCCAAAAGTTAATTGTTTTTTTTCATTGGTTGTAGAAATGGCTTATGATAAGGATTATGTTGCTGTCATTGTTTGTCACAGTAGGGACTTTGCAATTGGGGAGGATGAATGAGAGTATGGTAGGGAAAATGGGGGCACTATATTTGTCAATATTAAAAAGGCATCTTATATCAAATTTGTGAGGGATATGATGAAGTATTTGCCATGTAAAGTATAGAAGTTGCTGTATTGTGTTCATGAGAAGGGCTTGAGAGATGGCTTCAAAAGTTTAGAAAATGATAATGGTTTTAGGAATATCCTGTACTATTATTTTCATGACGATGAAACAAAAGTGTACAATGAGTACAATAGTGATACTGAGGACGAAGATGGTGACAAAGAGAATACCCAAGTAAGAGAAAAGAGAGATAGTATTCAAGTTAGTAATGAGGTTAAGGATGAAAGACGACAGGCTAAATAGGACGGAGAGGAGAGGGATGCAAATGCAGTTCAGTAAAGTGATGATGATATAGATGATGTTAAAATCGCCGTATTAGATTGGGAAGTAGCTAAACCAGTGATGATAACGATTAAAGGTAGGCTTTTGAAGATTTCTCAAGTGATGACGACGACGGGGAGCTTGCACAGTCAAGGAAAAAGCAAATGAAGTTTTTTTAAATAGGTTTGCAGCTTTGTAGGTAACTGATGAAGCTCCAAATAGGGCCCAAGAAGCTGTAAATGTTGGTGTTACTGGCGAGGAGACTGATTATGATGAAAGTGTCAACAATGCTACTTCTCAAGACAAGCTTGAAGAAGATCAAGGAACCGTGCGTAGAAGAAAAAGTAAGTTTCATTCCTATAATCCACCCATTACCTCTTCTACCTTATCAGTAGGTATGAATTCCACGATACAAAACATTTAAAGGAAGTTATACAGAACAACTCTATTGTTGCACAAAGGAATATTGACTTCATTGGAAACACTAAGGCTTTTATAGGAGCTAGACGTTCGCAGAAAAAATTGTCCATGGAAGATCTACAGCATGTTCATTAGGAAGAGTAGCTCCTTCAAGATTAGGACCTACCAAAAGGAACATACTTGTTCTATTAATTTTGAAATAAAAAGGGTACCGAATGCATGGTTATCCAAGCACTTTTTCGATTTGATCAAGGTGATGCCCGAGATGAAGAATACTAAGTTTGGGGTATTGATGAAGGAGCATATAGGCATCGATGTGCCTAGGAATCGGTACAAAAGAACGAAGGAAGAGGTGATGAGGATACTCATTGGTCAGTACGGTGAGGAAAATGGGCAGGTGTGAGATTATGTTTGGGAGTATAAACTGCAAAACCTTTTAAGTAGAGTGTATGTAGATGTTGTGGAGAGGCTACTTTCTG
Source organism: Eucalyptus cloeziana (assembly GCA_014182715.1). Classification (NCBI taxonomy): domain Eukaryota; kingdom Viridiplantae; phylum Streptophyta; class Magnoliopsida; order Myrtales; family Myrtaceae; genus Eucalyptus; species Eucalyptus cloeziana. The sequence goes on from CM024638.1 coordinate 22,141,263, forward strand.
AAAGTGAGAAAAAGTTTGATAAATTCTATGTGTACTTTGATGTATGCAGACGGAGATTTTTATTTGATTTTAGATGGATTACAAGATTATATGGCTTTTTCTTGAAGGGCTTGTATGAGGGAGAATTGCTGACTGAAATTGGAAAAGATGTGAATAACCAAATGTTTCCATTGGCTTAGGCTATTGTGAAAATAAATGATAAGGACAATTGATCTTGATTCCTAAAAAATCTTATGAATGACTTGGAGATAACAAATGATAAAATGTGAACATTCATGAGCAATCAACAAAAGGTAATGTTATGGTTAGTTTACTTTTTGATATTGATAATATATTATTTGCTTATCTTTCTTAGTTTGAATTATTGCATGGACTGATTTCTGGTATTAGCCGAGTTGATGCCCTATGCCGAATATCGAATGTGTGCGCGACATATATACGCAAATTGGGCAAAGACCTATAAATGGGATAAGCCGTAGTTGCAATTTTAGTAGTTAGCAAAGAGCACGAACATAGCTGACTTTAAGATAGCCAAAAAAGAATTGCTTGAGTTGATAAAGAAAGGTTCTGCTACATTATTCCAAACATAACCAAAGCATTGGTGCAGGGTGTTCTTCACCGAGAAATTCAAGCACGACAACAACATTTCCAAAGCATTCAATGGAAGGATAATAAATACTAAATGCAAGCCAATCATCTTGATGCTTGAAGATATACGAGTTATGTTCATGACTTAGTTGTATTGACAAAGAGATAAGGCTGCAGAGTGGACTAGGCAATGCAGTCCTAGGATTGACAAAAATTGGATGAAAACTTGTCTACAAGTAGGTATTATCATCCCATTTGGAATGGAGATGATGGATATGGGATAATGAAGGGTTTTAATAAGTATGTTGTCTACCTAGGTACGTGGAAGTGTTCATGTAAAGCATGTTAACCATGTGAAATTTCTTGTGCACATGCCATATGTGCTATCCATTTGAAGGGTCATAACACAGATGATTGCATTAATGATTGGTATAAGAAAAAAAATATCTTTCTTTGTACTAACTCATGATATAGCCAATTAGAAGTAGCAAGTTGGGAGCTAATAGATCGTGAAGTACCTTAACCTTTGCTACTGAAGAAGAAAATGGGAACGCCAAAACGAAGACAAAAAATGTTGGAGAGGGAGGTCTTTGAACAACAAAGGATGAGTAGGATATGTGCAGAGATGACATGCTCTTATTCTCATGTAACATGATATAATACTAAAGGTTGTCGATTAAAGAAGTAGCAAGAATTATTAAGTGAGAGGCTAGCTGAAGGACTTAGTGAAGGGACAACTCGAGAGCCAGTTGAAGGCCAAATAGAAGGGCCAAGTGAGTTAACTGTTCTTCAGTTAATGACAAGAAATCCAGCAAGTCATGACATTTGTGTTTATGTTGCTTTATGATTTATTTCAAATATGTGCATAGCCTTAATTGCCTTGTATATAATGTCTTTATCGGGTCATGAGAAGAACACCTGAAGGATTGACCGAAAACGCTACTGTATTGAAACTGAAGGGCCTGTTTAAAGAAGGCAAGGTAGAAGATAGTTAGTTGAAGGATTGGCCGAAGCAGCTGATTATTCTTCAATAGAGAAAAAAACCAGTAAGTTCAACAATTTGTGCTTAGTTTTCCTTTACATTATTATATGGTCCGATATTATATTTATGATGTTTTTCACCTCTTTCTTAGGTTCGAAGAAGGCAAAATGGAGCTCAACTATCAATAGAAGATCTAATTGAAGGGCAACTAGAAGGTGTCATTGAAGCTAAAGGGTTAGAAGAAGAACAACTAGGAGAAGGCCAACTGAGGGGCTAGCTACAAGAATGCCATTTAAAAGATGCTCAGTTGAAGAATCGGTCGAAGTTCTTAATGTAACTGAAGGGCCAAGAGTAGCTGAAGCTGGATGGCCAATTGGAGGGCTAAGAGAAAGGCCTAAGAAATCACAAGCGAGAAAAATGGCTAATAAATCATAAGTCGCTGAAAGTAATGCTCCCATTCAAACAAGAGGAGCTCTTGGGAAGAGGCTAGGACAATGCAGTTATGACATTTATATAAATGAGCATACTGGAATAATCATTCTTAATGTAAGTTTTATTTGTTGCATTTAATTTATGGTGCAAACTTTTTTGTTGACAATTTAGTTATCTTTTTGTAGCATGGGGGAATTTCGGAGGTTTTTATCTCTCAATAATTAATTGCTAGGCCAAGAGAGAAGAAGACATTGGCCGTGCCAACGAGAAAGAACAAGAACCCACTTGCAGCTCTATCTGAATCAGTTCATCCTAGGACAGTTGCAACTCTGTATGAATTTGTGCAACCTAAGATAGTTGAAGAAGAAGTTGCAAGTCTAGTAAGAAAGACTGCAAGGATTATGAATTAAGTGAAATGTTTGTCAAAAGGAGCATAGACATGGGGATTGTGCATATTGATTGATGAAATGTGATGTGATAGGGTTTGTAGGGCTCATGAGTTAGTTTTATTTACAACTTGCTATGGATAGGTTTTTTAGTTTGTCAGTGAGTTTGTGAGATTTAATTTTAATATCGATTGAATGATCTTATTACTTGTCAATTTTTTTTTCTTTTTCATTTTTTAGATTCTACTTTTACTTGTTGTTTGTCTTGGTTGGTGGTTGATGATGGTTTTGACTATCCATGCTATGATGGTGGCTAGTGGTTATGTTGGTGTCTGGTGGTGATGGATTTGTAATGGTGGTTGGAGGCTTGTGTGGTACTGGGTGCAAGTATGTAGTGTACACATTTTTGCACTAGTAGTGTTGGTGCAAGTTAGTGCAAGGCTTACACTAGCATCTTTTGTAGCATTATAACACTAGTACAACTGTGGCTCAAGGTGGTGGTTGATGGTGCCTAGTGGTGCTTGGTGGTGGTGGTTGCTGATTGGTAGCGGTTGGTAATGGTTCAGGGCTTGTGCAACGCCTAATGTAAGTGTGTAGTGTCCATATTTTGCACCAGGTGATGCTGGTGCAAGGCTTACACCAAGACTTTCTATGACAGCACACCACTAGCATAATGGTGGCTCAAGGTAGTGGCTGGTGGTGGCTTGTAGTTGGGGGTTTTGTGGTGGTGGTTGGGGGCTTGTGCAATACTTGGTGCAAGTGTGCACTAGGTGTTGCTCGTGCAAGGCTTGCACCAGCACCTTTTGCAGCAGCACACCGCTAGCATAGTGGTGGTTAGTGGTGGCTCGAGGTGGTAGTTAGTGGTGCTCGGTGGTAGTTAATGGTTGGGGGCACTTGCAGCACCCAGTACAAATGTGTAGTATGCACATCTTGCATTAAGTGGTACTGGTGCAAGGCTTGCATCGGTACCTTCCACAGCAGCACACCACCAGCATAGTGGTGACAATGACTTGTTTTACCTACAATGTGGTTGCACATAATTGCAAAGGATATCATCTGAAAAATGTATTTCTTAACTAGTTGATCATGTTAATTCTAAGCTTGTTATCTTGTCATTAATGCTTGCTATGTGCTTCTTAGGTCAATGCATATACATCCAGTGCGTATGCTAATGCACTTGGAGCTCAAATTTATGCTAAATCTCAGGTCAATTCCAGTGGATTAAGGCCTAAAAAAAGACAAGTAATTTGTGATAGATTCATATATTATAAGTTATAAATGTGAAGGTTTCAGTTTAATAACGATGAGTATCTATTCATACTAAAGCTATAATAATGACGAGCATAATTAAAGGAGGATCTAAAAGCCACGTCATTGCTTCTACGGAAGCCGGTGCACTTGTACATGGCAATAGTGGGCATATGAATACTTCAGCCAATGCTTTTGCTCAGTCTAGTGTAGATGAAAGGGGATGTAGGACTATTGCTAATGTAGGTAGATGTAATGGACATGCCAACGCTTTTGCTGAAGCTGGTGTTAACCAAGAACAAGGATTTTTTTGCGCTCAAGCTAGTGCAATAGCTCATGATAGACTTCAAAAAAATCCCCATGAGTAATACCTCACCACCCATGCATTCATGTGTTGTGATTATGTTCTCATGTCCATCTTCTTTTTTTTTAATCTTTATTTTATAGTTCATAAGACCTGCAATTGAAATAGAAATGATGCAAGGGTAATCTCAACTAAAGAAGAAAAAAATGGTATACACAAATCCTAAAACAAACTTTCAAATTCTCAATTTGAGTTATATTTTATCATTTTATAATAGCAATTGATCGTCTCGTTGAGCCAAAAACATATCCATTCTTATGTAGTTTGGGACAATTGGTGCAAGATTATTGAAATTACCAAACAAATGAATAGTTTTAGGAGCTTCAACTACAAAAGTGCATCCTTAAGCCAATGCACAACCTCAATCATCTCATGGCTCTCCTCGAAGGCATGTTATTGCGAAGCCAAAGCCAACATCGCAACTCTAGGATAGTTTCCAGCCTCAATCAATAAGAACTTATCCTTAAAAGCATGTCATTGTAAAGCTAAAGCCGCCATCACAACTCTAGGCAAGTTCTCAACATTTGTCTTGAAAGTGTTTTGCTGTAAAGCCAAAGTCACAATCACAACCCCAAGCAAGTTCCTAGCCTTAGTCATCTCATGCTTCAATAGCTTCTCCAAAGCCTATTTGGAAGAAAGTCACATGAGGTACACCTTATATAATGAAAAGCTCAAGACTTAAGAATCCAATGCACACCGAACTTGCTAGACCACCAAAGACAATAGACTTGGATTGATATACTTGCTAATACATTGGGAGTTTATTGTGAGCTTTTTGCCATGTTCAGTATGATGAAGTTAAATTTTCAATCATTTCTTTTGTTTATTCTAGTGTGATGAATTGGAAACCAAAATAGGCCATAAAACCATATGGTTTTAGGTTTTTGGCTGAAAGCTCCTTGGATTTCGCACTTTTGTATCATAAGGGAAATTAACCATGACTCTTGCATTCTTGATTGGCTTGTTCAGTAGTTCTCTCCAATAGATGGGGCATTTTTTAGTTGTTTTTTTTATGGTTCCTTTCAAATGGCTAATGTCCACAAGCTTAATAGCTCAAAGAGTCACTACGTTGTAAGATCTTCTTTGGCTATTCGATTCACTTCGAGAAGGTAGGTAAAGATTATCTGTCGAAATTAATTTTGTTAAACTCGAGCACATAATTTTGTTTATTGCAATAAACTATTTACTTTGCCCATTTTTTGGCCTGAGGTGAAATGAATTTGGCTTAAAAGACTCAAAGAGTCATTGACCGAGGTTGGGAACTCGAATATCTCATTTTGTTCTTATCACTAATATCATCTAAAAGAAAAGCTTTAAACAAAATAGATGAGTTTCCCACATGTGTATGTCATATATTTTTGCCCTCAACTACTTTTTCCCTGCTCTACATTTTGGAAGCCTCCATCTTGTGTTTAAACGAAACTATAGTGTTTCATTGGTAGAGCATCAAAAGGAAATTCTAATTTCCTTTGAGGAAACATTTGAACATCTTCGTTCAGATATATATTCACTAAATAAAAATCTCTAGTTTGTGCTCTTGCGCCGGGTGGGATACCAACCAAGTATTAATATCACCACAACAAAACTCATGTGAAAGAAAATATTTACTCTTGCTAACCAAAGTTATAACAGGAGCACTTCACTTAAAGCCTCTCTTGTATAAAATGATTCGACGTATACGAAACATATAGCCACCACAAGAAATAAAAGAAGAAGAAGAACTTAGCAACATATCCAAGTTTTCAAAGACATGCGCATTGTATCACTCCGCACACCATAATATATAAAAGCATCCTAAAAGTATCACTAAACAATTAATTGACATCACATATAACACATTTAGCAAATGCCTTCGATTATGGAGGATCAAAATCAAGAAGGCAAAGCCATCATTACCTCATTGATCACTGAATAATGAAATCCAATTAACCAATCTATACAACTAAGCAAGCCCAACCCCCTTTCAAGGAATTGAGAATGAGTATGGTTCATTGACCACACGCGCCATAAGATAATAGAACACATGAAACGAATTAAGCTTCCTTACATTTCCACGCAACATGAGTTTCCCAATTTTACTGGGAAAAAGAGGGTCGTGATAAAGCAATTAAATACAAACTTAGAAATAGGATACTATGGAAGACTTAGAAGCTTCCCACTAGAAACTTCCCACTAGCTTTCACATTACATATAACCCACGTGATGATACAACACATGCATAGAAAAATGCAATTGATATAGTGTCTTTTCTTGTTGCACTTGTGCAAGCTCATCCTTTAAAAATCTATTTTTCGCCTTTTGCGCCTTCATTTTAGATATCAGTGAGCTCACACCAATCTTGTCGCATCTTGATTGGCTTGATTCTGATAGTACTTGATTTCTTTCAAGTAAGTTGTCTATCATGTCCTTTGCTTGATCCAGTATCTTCATGTCAACCGACATGAAGTAATTGCAGCAACCTGGACTATCAAACTTAGCACATCCATAAAACCTTATTCTTGCATTTTTGCTTGTCTTTGTAGTAAGAATTGGTGATTGAAGACCATAATAGCAGGTTAGTGCTTCGACTTAAGCTCATTAGAAGCTATACCATTTGATTTAGAAGTTGTTGCCCTTATTCTTCTTGTCGTCATAATAAATAAGTATATCTCAATTGCAAACTAGCAAAACCTACACCGCAAGAGAATAGATGCAAGTTAATTAACTGAAAAGTATCTTAAATAATAAGAGAAATTATTTGAATACATCTAGCAACAACAACATTCAACTTATTACTAATTCAGAATCTGTTTCAGCATAACCCAGTTAGGAAGCCAATTCAGCACAACCCATTTACACTACCATAAAACATGTATTACGAAATTTGCAATGATATCACATCTATCTTGAATGCTTTCACAATAATTACATCTAAAGAATGCATAAATCAAGCTAACTTGACATGTCAAATTGGGTCACCAAATATCAAATACTGATCATGATTAGTTTAGGCAAAAAATTAAGCGAACTCGGCATGTTGAATTGGCAGAATCATAAATGCTATTGGGGGAATTTGCAATAATTTTGCAATAAAACATGTACGCTACCATAAACATGTACATGAACTCAAGTTTGATGAAGAACTCCAACTTGCGAGACACCCAAATCATGATTTGTTTCAACTTGATTTAGGGCTTAGGGTTTAGACAGAGGAATAATTAATCAATTTGGGACGGAGGAGAATGGAATGAAACGTGAGGAGGAAGCAAAGGAGAATGTAGGGCAACAACGAGAGAACACATCGTTTTGGACTAGTAAATAAATCCCAAATGGTTTCATTTTGCTGACTTGGATGATCTTCCTTGCCTAATTGCCACGTAGGAGAGAGAAATGATTAAAATAAGTCACGTTAGCATTTTCCATTGGTCCAAATTGATATTGTTAATGGAAGGACTTAATTGAACCAACTTGACAAGTTTTCGGACGCGATTGCACTTTTATAAATTTTAGAACTCAATTATACTTTTGTGACAAGTTTTAGGACTTCTAGTGAACATATCCCAAAAAATAAGCCTAAATGAAAACACAAATTAGGATGAGGCTAACTTCACTCAGTTTCCTTCTTGGTGATTAAAAAGCTAACAACTTTTGTTACTTGGATTAAAAATCTAAGTGAATATCATGATTGCTAAAAAAAAATTCTTATCTAGTGCTCACCTTTGTTTCAAAGTACTATTTGACAGTGGATTGATATTGGTAAAAACTTTGATGACCACAAGGTTGGCATTTTAAGTACTACTTTTCTATCTTTTTCCACACTTAAATGGTTTCATACTGAATAACATTTCAATTGTGGTCACTATTATTTCTTTTGAAATTTTCACTTTGCTTGGCGGAAATCTAACACTAGCAAGGGCATCTACATCTATTTCTCTCTTTGATGTCTCTAATATAAGTGTTTTGACTTTTGAGTGCTTAAAACTTGTGTGATATCAAAGTTGTCTTCTATCTTTCACATGTTCTATGCTAGAAAAGGTTAAGAGAAACACTTTCTCACTTATTGTGTTTGAAGAAGAGGATGCTAGCTCGTATTTCCTTCTTTTATTAGGTTCCCCTCATTCAATTCAAGAAATTCTTTATGCTTGGAGTTCTAATTACTTGAATCATTTTTAGAAAATTGTTGCCTGCTCAAATCTCTTATTAATTGCTTAGAAGAGTTTATTGTGATGTAATTTTAACTTATATGTGCTTTGAAGAGAATCACAGAGGTCAGGTGCAAATCAATCACCGGCATGCTTGAAGGCATACGAGTTATAGTCATGACTAGACTACAAAGACAAAAAGATGAGACTACAAAGTGGAATAGACTATGTGGTCCTATGATTACCATGAGATTGAATGACATAAAGCTACTAGTAGGTTCTATCATCAAGTTTGAAATATAGAAGATGGTTATGAGATCATGAACAGTAGTGATAAGTATGTTGTTCAACTGAAGAGGAAAAGGTGTTCATGTTGAGCTTGATAAGTAACTAAAATATCCTATGCATACGCCATTTGTACAATCTAGCTTAAGCAACGAAGTCATAGGGATCACCTAGGAGACAAGTACAAGAGAAGCAAATTTCTTACGTCATACTAATTCATGATATGATATTACTTCCACCAACAATAAGCCACAACTTAACTCAGCAAATAAAATTGCACACTAGTAATCCAATTATTATAATTGGAGTTATTGATTTTTGAATGTCGCTAAACAAACTTGCAATTTTTACCATCCTAACTTGGTTATAATGTTGAATTTATACTAAGTAAGGATGGTCCTAGATGAACTTATAATAATCTCTAACTAAGCATTAGCAGCACTCTAGCGTACCTTGGTTCGAAACTGCCTGCTCATGTGCAATTGGCCTTGACGATTGTCCTTGCATACCACAACTGTCGGTCACGGAATTCACAGTTCTTCACCACCCACTTTGATGCCACTTGTTAGGTGTGGAAACATGGCTCTGACACCACTTTTTAAGAATAAAGTGGATGCTCAAGGGAAATAAACACTTTACTGGTGTTATTATAAAAGGACGAACTCTTCATACCACTTATAAAATTAACACAATATTTTATTACTAGACTTTTATGTCTACACTCGGTGGAGACTCCTCTTTTCTTTACTCTATTTTATGCTTTTCTCTATATGTTTCTTTACACTAATGCAATTGGGAATAGGAACCATCCGTTGACACTAAGCTATGCTTAGTAAAGTACCCAAGCATATATTACACAAGAATTTAAGTTGCTTTTATGCAAAAAGATATGGAAGTAGCTATTTCAAGAGAGCAGAGATTTCTAAAAAAGTTAGGGGGGGGGGAAGGAGAGTGTTGAGTTCACTCTTACATAGACTATTAAAACTTGTTGAGCAAGTTGTATAATGTGTTAGTATATTTGTAAGTCTATCTGTTGCCAAATTTTAAGTTTGTTATGTGCTTGTGTTTGAAAAAGACAATTGAAGAGGCTTGTGAAAGTTTTGCATCACAACAAATAAAATAACCTTTTGGCAAAAGGCTAAGGAAATAAGTTATGGGTTGTTTATAGACTTTAACTCTAGCATAACAATTTTGAATTTAAGTTTTTGAAGTCTTGTGCATTTATTTTAAGGCATCTTATTTTAATGATAATATGGTTATGTTGTCATAACTTGAGTGAAGTTCACAGTTGTCTATCTCTCAAGGGCACCCAAGTAAAGAATCAAGGGATGTACTTGAAGAACCTAAGGAAAAGCCCAAACAAACCTATCAAAGGCAACTCGAGCACAAGAATAGCTCCAAGGAAGAGAGCTCTAAAAAAGATGACAAAAGGTCCAACTTCAAAATAGTCACCAATGAAGACCCAAACTCTAGTTTCATCTTAACCAATTGATCTTAGCACCAACAATGAGTCTAGCACCACACCTAAAGAGGGAATATCAATTAGAGAAAAGCTCCTCTCAAATGATCACCTAGTGTCGATCTCCCAAAAAGAGAATGACTAATGCAAAGAAGAAGATATTTGGATAGGGAAACCAATCAAAAGTGTCCTTGCATTTCAAGTTCTAGTTAAAAAGAGTGTAAGAATTATGAACCAAATCAAGAATCAACCAAGAGGAAAAGGAAGTGGAGAGGTTGTTGAGATAGACTGATGGAAGCTATTCCATATGGTTTTGTTTTTAAGATTTTGTTACGTCTTTTTACTCGTTTTTAGGTGGTGTTGCTACATATGGTTTTTTTAGTCAGGATGTTCTTATTATTATTTTTTATTTGATTTTGGATTGTGCTACTGCAAATGATGTCTTTGTCAACAAATGCTCACTTTGAGTTAATGTAAGAATATCCTTATTCTATATGTAATGCAGTTGGGTCTAAATATAAGCCATGGTTAATAGAATAATTGGTTTTGTATGTGTATCCAAGTTTGTACACAATATGTTTTACCAACCATTCATGCTTTGTTGTAAGCTAGTAAGGGATGTGTTTAAAAAAGTGAAACCAACACATCACTTTTTAAAATGTCAAAAACATAATTGATAAATTTTTACAAAAATTGATAGTCAAATAATCACTAGTGAACTTGTGACACACATACTATTCTGCCATCCCATACAAATAGTGGCCAAAACTAGTTATTTGTACACTCAACCATCAATCCTTAATCAAGCATTACGGTAGAAATTGCAACACAAAACTTAATGAAAAGACGTCATCTAGCAAATTGAGCATATAATAGGCCATTTAAATCCCATACACATAATCCACTAGGCACACGACCTAGTGGTAAGGGAATTTGGTGAGATGAGAACATTTAGTTTCATGTGTGAGGTTTAACTTCTACGCTTTGCAAGAGGTGAAGTAAAGTTTGACAAAGAGAAAGAAGAGTCAGAGTAGAAAAGACCAAAAAAAAGAAAAAAGAAAAAAGAAAAAATTCCATACAATAGAATTGGAAAAAAAGAAGAAGAGAAAAAACAATATATTAATACTTGCTCCTCTACCCAATAGTTCATGGACGTAACAATAATTATCAACCATTGCAGCATTACAAAAAGTTCCAGCAAATTGACCATACTATAAGGTAGCAACTAACACATGCTACAATTTAAATGATGAATAACTAATTGAAGCTTGTTTGGTTCGCCAAATTTTCTATAAATTTGGCCAATTAAACAATAGTTAGAGTAGGATGAAAAAAAAATCTAGACACAAAATCAATTGCAAAAAAAAAAAAAAAAAAAAAACAGTGAATGAATGTTTGCTTGCTTTCTTGTAGGTCCTGGTCATAACAATTACCAACATTGCAACATCACACAAAGTTCTAACAAATTGAGTATATTATAGTGTAGTAACTATCATACGTTATGCTTACATGAAGAATAACTAGTTGAAACTTGTTTGGTTGATTGAACTTACTATACATTTGAGCAACAAAACAACATTTTCAATACAAAACAAGGCAATAACTAACTTAAATTGTCCCAATATAACAACACATTCCTATGATCTTCAACGGTGGTTCTTCTCATCACTTAGTTTGCATTTGCTCATGAAATAGTTCAAACCAAAAAACAACACCACAAATAACATTTCATAGGACTGTCTTTCACTTTTCGTCCTTAAAACTTACTTCTTCAAATGGTTGGCCAGAATTTCCAAAGCTTTCATTTCTACTTGCATTGAGTTAGCATTGTTCAACTTGTTTATAAATGTAGGTGAAGGTTGATGTGGTCCTTGAAGTAACTCCAAGATGAATTTTATTACTCGACCTGCAAATTCTACATCAACCCATGATCTTAAATATTTGCATCACTTTGAGCTTTTTCAATACTTGATGCATCCACGAAACCTTCTTTTAACATTCAACCTTGTCCAAACTATTCTTCTTAGACTTTTGAATCCACAATAGCATTCATATTCACTTTCACTTAAATTTTGGGCAAACATGTGTAGCGACGTCTTTTGAATGCGTTTATATGGAAGTATTACAATGTTGGGTTTCCAAGCGGGACGTGTCGGTTGGGAAAAAAATAGTAATATATTATTACGTTAGATTTTCTATATTTAAAATCCGTGATAACACCTAAATTTTTTTAATCGAAGTGACATTTTGAAGTGATTAGTCGAAAAGTATCCACACTCATATTAAGTACATCGTTCTACTATTGTACTTTTTCTATTATATATATACATATTTTTAGTAATTATCAAGAGTAGAAAGTACCTAATATTCTCAAACGACCCCGGGCCTCGGGAAAATTCCTCGGCATCGAGAAAATTCCGAGGGCGCGGCCGAGATTTCTCCTCCTTTCTCTCTCTCTCTCTCTCTCTCTCTCTGTTGTCGTCTCCTTCTCCATCGCATCCTTCTCCTCCATCCACACAACGCCATCGCCAGAGACCCCACTCTCCCTCCCGGGCCTCCCCCTCTCTCACCCAATTTCGCTGCACCACACAAACCCATCGCCGCCAGCCAGAACCCATCGCCGGAATTCTAGCCGCCGCCGCCGCCGCCGTGTCGGGCGGGTCCCAGGTCCCGCTCCCCCTGGCCGAGTGCTCCGATCTCCGGCCCGTCGCCGCGTCGCCGGTTCCGATCCGAGTGGCCGGAGCTCGCCGGACGTGTCTTCCGTCGGGACTCGGGACCAACTCTGGCCGCTCTCGCGGAGTCGCTGCTGCCGGTCCTCGCCCAATCTGCTCCGACTCGGTGTCGCGAGGAGTTGTTGCGCCGAATTGTGGAGAGTTTGCCGAGCTGTAGCTGAGTAACCGTTGCTCTTCACCCTCGTCGCCTGAGACCACAGCTTTTAAGTCTTTTTTGGTCACGATCAGGTAAAGTGGAGCCCAGGTTCTAAACGATTTTCTTGAATTAGAGTGGGGAAATGAGTTGATCTTTGCATTTGGCGTGTGTGCCCTCTTTGATCGTGGTCTCAATCGCGTGGAGTAATGCATGCTTAGTCCAATTGATATTTGATCAAACTTAGCTGCTGTTTGGAGTTGAGGAAGATTCTGGAATTTTTTTAATGACGAGAGAAAGTAATGTCATTTTAATGCTAGCTCACCAATTATGGTTAGGAGGCGATTTCAGCTTTATTACGATCTGAGTCGCGAATCTTGTCATTAGGTGACATTAGCCGGATGGTGGGTGTTTGCCGTTTAGATTTAGTTTTGCCTAATTGCATGATACAAGGAGAAAGTTGAGCTTAATTAGGCCTGGTCTCGTTACTAGGTGATAAGGGTCCTTGTGTACTTGTTTGAGTCTAAATTTTGGTCGTTAAAGTTCAATATTTTGTGGTTTATTTTAGAGTTTTCGTCAATTTGCGTATTGTTAGGTTAGGGTTGTCATTTTTTGTAATTGCATTAGTTTTTATTAGTGAACTTGGTCATCTAGAATTGCATAAACAAGATTTCATGAAAAGATCTCCTTAAAAAGGTGATACTGGTAACAAGTGTTGGCTTAATGTAGCATAAACAAGTCCTTGTATCTAATATCTGGTTCACAGAGGTAAAGCAATCTCCTGCACTCTAGTTGGCTCCTAATTGGCCTAGACTAGGTTAGTGCAACTCCGGCATGTGACTTATTGCTATCGATGCGATGATCCCTATAGGACGTGGTCAGCAAGAATTAATTATTGGGGACAGACAGACCAGTAAAACAGCAGTGGCCACGGATACTATTCTCAATCAACAAGGTCAAAATGTAATATGTGTTTATGTAGCTATTGGTCAAAAGGCATCTTCTGTGGCTCAGGTAGTGAATACTCTCCAGAAAGGGGAGCTATGGAACACACTATTGTGGTAGCTGAAATGCCGAGTAAATCCAAAAATTGCAAGAACCCAGGTTGCATTTGGTAAAGCTTGTGAGTCACATTGAAGCATAAGCATCATGTGGCGAGAGGATTATTCGTGCCCATATACCAAACTACCAATCTGTTAGACCCCTCATGGAGTTTGACTTGAGATGGGTTTGACAAAGGTGCTGTCTATGGTGCGATGGGTGAATCATATTGTTTAACAATATGGTAAGGCCTCCAAGTGCAAGCAAGATAGTCTTTAAGTCCTAAATGAATGTTATATTGGTACAATTTGTTGCTGTAAGGTATGATGCTTCAGGGTTCTTTCCCTTCATGCTGATAGTTTCTTTTATCGTTTTGGGATAATGTGATGATATTTTCTTGTTGGGTGTAAGTGTTTTGACAAGAAATTGGATGACGTTCTTTCACCCTGCTCATCTATTTAGAATTTTTGGTATATGATATATGCTGTGTCCTCAACTGAGTACAATGTGGTTATGATGTGTGGAGACTGTTTTCAGTGAGACTGGAATTTCTGTGGAATCAAATTGCTGTTTTTTTTTTTTTGGCCATTAGCTAGAATTGCAATGAACTTCTACATTTATAATTGTGATGGATCAATAATCGTGTAAGTTGGTTTACTTGTTGATTGAATTGCATAATTATCTTATCCATTTTATATTTTTTATGCCCGCAGACATTGGGCTTGGGAACTTACTTGTGTCATCCTTGATGACTTCCTCTGTGCATGACATTTCAGGTATATTTAATCTATATATATATATATATGCGTCATTTGGAATTTTTGATGTTTTCCTTTGGAGATTGTGTTTTGTTTTCTGCTAAATGATTGCTGGGGTTCTCTATTTGCTTTTGATTCCGACTTTCTGATGCTGATATAACAAATTGTTAGTGTTGATAGATTTCTCTGTCTTGTACTATCAACTGGCTGATCTCTTTGACTCGTCAATGCCTGAGTTGGACGTGAAGTCATTGTATGAGTACTTAAATTCCTTCTATAATTATTATTCTTTAAAACAGGGATCTTTCATTAGATGAGTTCTTGCTAATCGTCCTTTTGTGTTTTTAACATACTTACACCGTGTCCTATACCATCTTATGCATATTCTAAGTTATAAATTGAGGTAATGACGGTGGGGTGACCTGACAATGCTATGATTGTCTGTAAGAACAAGGATGTCTTTGTTATGACCTGGCTTATGGCATATTATTCTTTCAGTCACCTTGGTACTTCAATGAATGCCTTTGTAAGAACAACTTTTTTTTTCAAGGGTAAGGAACTAGGCCTTAGGTTGGTAAAGCTTGGATTCGTGACGTGCCCCGGTAACCTCATGGACCAGTTAAGATGCAAGCCAAGGCCCATGGGGCTGGTCCCAATGTGGAATGGTTTATACTTGGTGGCATGTTTAATCAAATTTGTGTTGTGTGCCTTATTCGCACTCTAAAGTTAGTCCCTTAGTTACTAAACCAACCCATGAGTTGTAAGAATAAAACCTTCCTTTAGTAGACTCCACTTTATTGGGCTTTAAATTTGGAGAATTATTTCCTGATGGATCTCTCATCTACAAGTCTTGTATTACTTGGATTGAATATTATTTATATTGATGGTTCTTGAGGAATTGCTTCTGTCGTGCATACATCTATGGGCAAAAAATCCTTTTTGTGATACAGCCCTAGTTTTGTCATCTGTGCTCGGTAGGCATCAAATGCTTTATATCTTTTGTACTTATCTGACTTCTTTTGGATCCTTAATACGAAACGCATACAGAAAATGGGGAAGCTGATGAACAGCAAAAACATTCAGAACAGCATGAGTCCTCCCCTGCAACTGGAGTGCCTCATCCTGGTGTCACTTTGCCCAATGTCCAATATGCAACACCTCCACAACTTGGAGCAGGACATGCCATGGTATTATGTCCTTGTTGCCTCTATAATGTCAATTATTGTCTACTTCATTCTTTTTATTTTCATGATGTTATCTTGTTGTGGAAAGAGTCACAGCTTTCATCTTCCATTTTTCTTCTCCTTCCCAGGTTGCGTTGCCTTAAGTAAATAATGGAAGAAAGAAAGACCTACTGAATCTTACAAATTCAATATAGTGTTATGGTCTCAACTGCATAAGATGTGAACCACTGTTGATATAAACCCAGGGCTGGCAGTTTTTTTTGCTGGATAACAAGATGGTATCATATTATACAATAATTTGCCTTTTTTCGGGGGACGTATCTAGTCTAGTTGTCCAGATTGAGTTACGTCTATTTGGTTTGATGCATCACATGATATCACACGGGAAGCTGTTTACTTTTGTCTTTTGCTGGTGGCTTCTTGTGCCACTGAGTTTGCTTTCTTTCGGTGGAAATAGCTTTTGGGTTGTAATCTTTAAAAGGTAGACTAATATAACAGAATGAGTAATTTGGTTGATGACTGAAATATAAAAATTACATAGTCAAGTGCTTGCTTTTGTTTTAATGTGATTGATGACTGAAATATAACAGGATGAGTGTGGTGTTGGGTCCTGATATGTGTATTAAGAAGAAAATACTCTAGCCGATAGAAATTTAGACTCTTGACATGGACCAAATGACTTTGTTCTTTCGCAAGCCTTTTGCTGTAGCAGACAGGATTTTTAGATCAAGCGTTTGACTGTGTTGAATGGCTAATGAAGTTCTTGCGGTTGATTATGCTTAAATGACTCAGGTACAAGGGATTTCTGATACATTGAATGGTTATCATCAACATCCTTAGGTTTGTAGAGTTTTCTCGAGACAATTTTGATATTGTCTGTAAATTCTGCTTGGACCCTATCAATTATAATTGTATAGCTCCTGTACAAATCACCGAGTAGGTACTAACTTGTTTACATCATGATTTAGCGGATGACTGATCTGTGAAGACAGTTTAATCATTCTAAATTGCTATTGTGACCACTGTATGCTGAAAAGGCTCGACTGTCAATCCTTTGCACTGGAGAACTCTGGCTCTATCCTTAATAGCTCTCTCTGTAGCAGACAAAAAGGGATGAGGGGGACAATTATCAGAGTCTTTATTCAGTTTTCCCACAATTATGGGTGGGCAAGCCATTGGTTTGCCAATTATTGTCCTTTCTTTCACTGGTATCATGATTATAATCATATTGCTGTCTTGGCCCCCTTTTATGTTTGATAAATTTTTTGGTTAATTTTTTCCCTCTCTGTGGACAAGTCAGAATGTGAGTGAATTGCGAGTGAGACTTCCTCCCTTAAATTTGTTTTCAAATGGGTAACTCCGTCCCCATAATTAATGTCTAGTACCTATATTCATATTTTATGTTATTTGGGGTTGAATTAAGAATGGTTCTTATTTTCTGCCTTTCTTTGGCATACTGCTTATACCATGGTTGGGTATTGCTAGATTTGAAAAGGCTTAGGAGTAGTTTTCACTGATGGACTTTGAGTCTGAGACCAACTTCCATTTTTGGCTCATTTCATTGCAGACACCACCTGCTTACCCCTATCCAGACCCTTATTATCGAAGCATCTTTGCTCCCTATGATGCGCAGTCGTACCCACAGCAGCCCTATGGTGCGCAGCCTATGGTATAATGCTTTTGAATATCATATTGCTGGAATCATTTCTTTATTGTATGCAGCAGCATATTCTGTGATGTGAGGACCTTTGATTTCTCATGCATTTGAACATTTTGATTGTTTGCCCAGGTCCATCTGCAATTAATGGGAATTCAACAAGCTGGAGTGCCTTTGCCATCAGATGCAGTTGAGGAACCTGTATTTGTCAATGCAAAACAATATCATGGCATCTTGCGGCGTCGACAGTCTCGTGCAAAAGCTGAGTTAGAGAACAAAGCTCTTAAATCTCGCAAGGTATTTTGTAGTTCAGGTATTAAGCTAAGAATGTAGTTCTGATAGGGTGACTGCTATAAAAGAGTTTAAATATCAAACGTTGAAGGAATTAGTGCCACAAAATGTTTGTAGCTTAGGTATGTGGAGGAGAATTTTCAAGATATTATGTAAGTAGATAGATTGTGATGCCTCGTTTGGATCTTACATGTTCTCTTTTTCTTGTGCTGATTTTGTGTTTTTGTGAGAAAGGAAGGAACAAATTCATGTAAGAAATTCTGTCATCATTTGATGAGACGTGTGCCTTGAGTTGCTGCAACTCAAGCCTTTATTTGTGTTCTTGTAAGTGTATGACATTAGGACTTCAAGTTGACAGAAAAGCCTGTGATTAATCAGAAGTTGGATAGCGATTTATTCTTATTATATTTCTTTAGAAAGTGCAGAAATGACTGAAGGAAAGCATTTTATTTAGGAAAAGGACAAAAATTCTTTTCAAGACTGTTTTGTAAGCTTACCAGCGGATATAAGGAGGAGAAAACTTTTGTAGAATTCTTTCTACCCTTTGCTGGCCGTGGACAAAAGTGATTCCATGTCATGGAGACTGGATGACTGATTTTTTTTTTCGAAATTCTAAGTCACAAAGGGCTTGTTGGCTCCTTTGCCATGGTAATATAGTGTCTGTCTAGTTGCTCGCGTTTTCGCATTGCTTTGCACTAGTGTGAGATACATAGAAGCAACTGGTCGATCCCCCTTCTTTGGGCTTCCTCCAACCACATATATTTGACTAGCATGGAAGCCCCTCAGCAGGAAGGGAACTCATTTTGTCTTGGAGAGTCATACGAAAATAGACTGGCATTATAGGTTTGAGAAATGAAAAATGAATTTTCAATGAGATCACTCTATTAGGGTCTGCAAGGGTGGTTAGATCTTTACTCTTTAACTCTTGCCAGTTGCTAGGGGAAAATCGACGCTCTGTAAATAGACAGGGGTCGACCTTAACGAGTGGACTATAGCTAGACAGAAATAGGGTAGTGGAATAATTTCGTTCGATTCCCGTTAGTTATACTAGTCAGAGAAGCTGCGGTGAATCAATCAGTCTTAGCTAAGGAAAGCTTTTCTTGATTCTAATTGGACACCCATTGAAAAGTGGATGAAAGAGACCTGTTTTCTCACCCATATCGTGTTGATCCATTGAGCACTATTTCCTGGAAATTTTTATATATCTTGCCTCTCTGTTGTTGTGTATCTTAGAATTTAAAAAGTAACTAGTTTTAGAGTAATTCAGTCCAGCTAGAATGAAAGAGGAAAGCAGAAACAAGTTGTTACTTTAAGGACACTGTGATAAGTGAAGTTTATTATCCTGTGCTTACAAAGTCAACATGAGCAAATGACCATTTGAACCACTATATTTCATTTGAGCAAATGACCATTTGAACCACTATATTTCATTTGATTTCTCATGCTTATCCGAAAGCATTGTTTGAGATGATTATTCCCAAGTTATAAAATATTTTATTCTATGGCATTTGCTCAATATAATAACTCCATCTTGAGTGGTCAGTCATCTTATAATATGCTGTTTTCACTGTTCAAGCATCTCTCCATCGCGTCACAATTTCTGTAGTGCTTTGGACTAGTTCGCTGTGTGATTCTCCATGTTTTATTCTGTGTCTCAGACATGTCTTATGCGTAACTTACTTTGCAGCCTTACTTGCATGAATCTCGACATTTGCATGCATTGAGAAGAGCTAGAGGATGTGGGGGGCGGTTCCTGAACGCAAAGAAGGATGAAAATCAGCAGAGTGAGGTTTCTTCAGCGGACAAATCACAGGGAAATATCAATCTCAACTCTGATAAAAGTGATCGCTCCTCCTGAGGTGCAACTTCCTGATACTGCAAAGTAATCTCTTCGTGCATGAATCGTGCCTGCTCATCAATAGATTTCCCGTACCTAGCCTAGCCTCACTAATTGCCCTGCTCTTCTGCTTGTAGGTCAGTCTCTTTAGTTGGTAGTGTGAATCTGCTTGTAGTTATGAGGGAAACCTGCTGCATACATAGTAGTTTCGAGTAGGTCTTGAAGCTGTTATTGCTCGTACCTCTTCTGGCATTAAGAACTAGATGTTCTATTTGGCCATTGTGATCTAGTATGTCGCTAGTTTGAGTTCGTAGAAAGAGAGTCGGCTTGTTCTTGTTACATTATGATGCTCCGGCGGTGTATCGTAGGATGTATTGGTAATGTATCATTAGTCCCTGTATAAATTTATTGTCAAAGAGAACAGGACAATAAGCTAATATCGTACCGAGCAGTGCTCGTGGTTTTGGTTGCACTCTGCAAAATGTTACCTTCAGGGGAGGGGTGAAGATCAATGTCTATTCTTGCTTTTTCCTGAAGGAACATGCATGTCTGTTGATTTGTGAGAGTCCTTTGGGTTCGACGCGATATCGGCATCTGTTAATAAATAGCTCGTAGGTGTCAAGGTTATGCTTTCATGGCCAAGCACCTGTGGTGCGATGCCCCTCTAATTTAGTAGTTGGGAACCGGAATTTGAGGCGATTATCTTCCGTCTTGTCGACGACGGCTCTTGCTCCTGGCCTTTTCCCATCTTTTTCGATTTTTTGCAGTTATTTTCCTTACAAAAAGAGGGAGGCTAATGTGAAAGTCAAGACTATTTAGACTTTCGTAATGGCATTCCAGCAAAGCTTAAGACTGACGTCAAATTATCGGAGGCAAAAAAGGCGATTGCGACTCTAGAGCGGCATACTTCAATCTCTTCAAAACTCAGAACTTAAATAGTGAGTTAGGATGCGATCACGAATTCAATAGCACTAGACCTTTTGTGTCCATTCTTGGAAGGGCATAGCATTCATCCTAAACTATTGCAGACTGAAACGTACGCATTGTGGAACTCGGACAATGCGTACGTTTATAAAGCAAACAATAAACAAAGATTTGCTTAAACTCGGGGAGCTTACAGATAAAATCATAAAGAAGTTGGTGGTATCTTGCGCTTATTTAGGTTCATAAATGTCGCAAATTGGCACGAGTCCACGTATGAAGTGTCTCGTTGCCTGCTATATCATCACGTTTATGCCTTCTTTTTAGGCCATCCCCAAAAGCTCAAATTTTTGTACAGCCGATAATTATCATGTGTGTCGCCCCGAGATGCTTTAAAGGTGGCTAACGACTCGTTGGTTTATAATAGAGGATGCGTGAGTAAATTTGGAGCTCCTCCATAGCGCGGAACGACCGAATCGTGTCTCTATATCTTGAGGAATGGCGCCAGGATGGCTTTGTGAACGATTGAAGGATGTGTCGGTGGTTTTAATTTTCTGTCTATAGTGTGAATCAAATGAGGTGTTGTGAGTATGCATAACATTCTCAGAATGTCCTGTTTGGGCCAAGCCAGGGCCGATAGAGACCTACGTGAAGGGAGAAACTCAGTAGGCCTTCTCATAGGATAGTAAGCATGATAATAGTGTTGAAATCAAACATTAACTATTGATATATTGATATTTGCTTTCAAGTTGTGGATTGAATGACTATTTCTGATATGTATGGGGTCATGCTAAAATGATATAACTCATCTATGGCTTTTTACATATATTTTATATTGAACTTGGCCAGAAAAAAAAAAAATATTGAACTTGGGCCAAGCGAGGGCTAAAATAATGTGTACCTTACAGAATCTTATGAAAGATCTTTCTTATCATCTTACAAAACTTTTTAAGTGGGATTTTCACTTCATACAGCTCCTCACAACCTTTATTAAAATAACTATGTATCTTTTGATAGGATATTTGCCTCGAAACATATACAAATATAACCACGTTCCTTTGCGATAAAATTTAAGTTTAATCTCTAATTACTCAATTTATACACGGCCAGGAGACTACTACACGCGATGGAGATTAGTCGAATTGTTCGACAAGTTTCTCCACACCCCTTGTCATAAAAAGATGAGAAAAGAAAAAAATAAATTCAATTCTCGAATTTGCAGGAGTTTTTGTCCACTCCCTGTGGTGAGGGAGAGAGAAACTTTTTAGTTAGGATTTGGAACAGCACTTCTCCTCTTTTCCTCTTCTTTCGTTCTTCCGAGAAAATAACCATTCGATTACTCAAACCAACGCAGTCTCTCTCTCTCTCTCTCTCTTCTGTGATCACGAAACGGGATCGACCGTTTTCCTTGCGAATCTCTAGCGTTCGGAAAGCTTCTCCGTGCAGATTAAACGCCCCACGATGTCCGGAGCGTGATGTGAAGAAGCAGAGTCCAAGGTAAGGATGTCAGGGGGGAAACGTTGCGCTTAGTATCATGAGTTGGGCACTGAAAAGTTTTGATTTTGAACGTCGAAATTTGCTCATCGGTCGATGATCTTTTGTGGGTGTTCTCATTTCTGCAAGCTGGCAGGTCGACCAGTTATGTTTACCTGATTCAGACGACTGAAGTGCCTTATTAGTCGTGTAAATGATGTCAGGGGGAATTGATGTTGATGTTAATGTTGATGTTGTGATGTTTGTTCAAAATGGTTGTAATTTGACGTCCACCCAGGTAAAAAGGTTCGATTTATAGCTGCTTATGGCGTTTTAGATCGTGTGAACTTTTTAAGGTCAATCGTATTGCTGCTCTGCTGCAAATTGAAGCTTTTAGTGCTCGATGCGGTTGCTGATTAAGCGTCTGCTTAATAAGTTACGGAAGTTGCTAGCATTTCCCTGGTATAATTAGCTTTGTTGGCTTCCATATGACCCTCCAAGGGAAGCAGGATATGCCATTTCGTAATCCCCTCTTTATGCATTTGCTGTATTTGGATTTACTTTCTAGGTTGCATAGTTGGGTCCTGTCATTTCATGTACATGTTAACAAGTCAACTCCTGTGTTGCTGTCCAATAATCTAAAAGGTTGTATGTGAGGGGAAGGTTTAGGTTGTTTGCTCCTATCACCTCGTGCTACCTTTTTGAACCTTTACTGGTTTTCTTTACCACGATATATGCTGATAAAGTGATAGCAGTTTTCTTCTGCTATTTTTAATGGAATGCTGTGTAGAACTTATATAGCATGGACTACCTGAAGAGTAATCTTTATCTCGAATGCCTAAGGATTTTTGGGGTTCCTGGATTCTAACACCAGTAATCATAGCTGCTCACGCTGGTTGTCGTTGGTTTAGTTGTGTTACAACTTACTAAGGTCCAAGAGGTCTTTCTTCAATTCCTATTTGCCCATCCCACCTTACCTGTCAAAAATAATAGTGGATTGCTGAGTTTGATCATTTGGAGATGAGAAGAAGATCATTGATTGTGGCTCTCTCATATCCTGAATTGTATGGCCTGGTTGTTAATGTCAAGTTACCATTTCTTTTTCAAAATGAAAATTGTGAGCAGTTCCATGTTACATGCCCCTTATTTGAATTTTTCTCAAAGTGCAGAAGTTTTTACACAATATCGTCAATGGAAGAATCAGAGAAAGAATCAATAAAAGAGGCATCAGTGGAGGTTTCTCAAGAGTTCAAGACACTCATTAATACAGATGATGTTGATTCCCTTAAGCAAATACAGGACCTCATGTACTCTCTCTCTCTCTCTCTCGGTGGGATGTTGTAGTTTCTTTCTTGGAGCTGGCATACTGCATTTTATATTTATTGAGAATTTGAACAGTAAAAGTGGAGCGGTGTATGTTGAATGCTGAAACTTAAGTGATGCCTAGTGGAATGTTGCGTTAGGAATTAGGAAATTTACCACACAACTAGTCTGCCAAGGAGTTAGTATGGGTCAATGTGAACCAAAAGCAAATAAATATGAGGAATACACAGAAGAGGTCCAACTTCTGGATTTTCCTGAAAAATAGTTTCGTTTCCAGTGAAGGAAAAGCTTCACTTTTGTTGGAAATTTTTAGTCAGTGAAAGAGGTGAATCCTTTCATTTGGTAAATATCCTGCATTCTCCCTTATGTCCGTCTCATCATATTCTCGTCTAGGATTAAGAAAGCTACCTCAGGTTCATTCAAATTGCTATTTTTCTTTATTCCTAGTCATCAACACATAGAGACAAAGGACAATAAGTCAAATCAAGTGAAACTTTACACATTTGATGTGCTTTTTTGTTTCCTACAATTATTTACATCAACTGTTTACACAGTAGTAGCAAATTGATGATAGTTACAGAAGTGCATCAACAACTATTACATTTGTCAAAATAATCTTACATATTTTACTCTCAATATATAAAAAATACTTTTGCTTCTCCTTTGGGAAAGCTTCTAATTTGATTTGAATGTTTAGCTTCTATGATAAACATGTACTTTCCACCCTTGGGCAAACAAGGATGATAACATAAGATTCTTGTGGAAAAATGAGTGCCTTAATTATCTAATTCATAGGAAACTAGGATGATAATTCATCATAAGATGGTTGTGGAAAATTAAGTTAACAAACTATCTAATTCGTAGGAAATGCTCAAATCCTTAAAGTGGATGTTCAAAGTTAGATGATCGGTTCATTTGAGTTCCAGTATTTATGTTCTAACGCAGTATTATGGGTCATTTTTGTTGACTAAGGTTCATACATGCGATTCTCTATGCTGGGTCAACTATGAAAAACATGCACTTTTAACTATCATCTGAATGCCTGATAGAATGACCGTTAGCTTTAGATATGTCTTTAGGTAGGCTAGTTCCCATTTAGCAAGGCCAGAAGATTTTGTAAAATGAATTGAGTAATAAAAAATAGAGTCAAGCTAGAGTGGAAAAGGAGAAGCAGATGAAGTGATAAGAGCACTAGACATTCTCTTCTTGGGATTCCAGTTCAGTGTAAAGAATGCTAAACCTGTTGGAAGTGGACTCACACTTCTTGTATTTGTTCAGCTCACTTGATTACGAATTGGAGCCTGGGCAATTCTGCACTACCTAAGATCATGTTCCGGTTATGGTGATTTCTTTATCATTTAAGGCTTTTTGCCGCGTGAGTTCAAAATCTTTAGACTAGTATAGAGGATCTGATCTTCTGGGTGGACATCTAAGATAAATTGGAAATAAGTGGCTTCAAATGCGGAATGACTCTGTAAGACCAGAAAATTATCTTAATGGAGACATTCACATATATACGTTGAGACATATAGGTTACCTGTAATATAGATAGTTTCATAAGTACATCAGTACGTGCATACTTTCAAAATACATTACATACCTACATACATGCTATATATTTGTTCCATGAAATGATAATGGCCAGTTATTTGGCTGGTTATGGGAGATTTCTGTGCTTACCTGTTTTTCTAACCATTGATAGTTAAAAGAATGAGGGCTGTCTATGTTTAGCATAATTAATTTAGATTAATCATATCTGTGTGGATGTGCTACTTAAGTACGTATGCTACTGTTTTCCTCACTGTGGATGACTTGCGACATGTTTGTCCCCTTTTAATCTTTGAATGGGTTACTTGTCCTTTAGATGCAATTAGATGGATTGCTTATGTTGGTAAAATTCTTCTGTGGGATGACGTGCGGTGTAGTTCTTACCATTTCATCTTTGGACTGTCTGGTTGCTCTAGATGGATTGCTGATTGTAATATTATCTTCTTTTGATGGTTGTTTCCTGTTTTGTGGTTCAAATTGCAGTTTGGGAAGGCTACAGGACAGCAACGCGGTGCTCTCACATTTTAATGAATATTCTGAGAATTGCTTTAATGAGGTTTCGGGTGATTTCTCCAAAAATACCCGTCTCTTGAGGTCCATGAAGTCGGACCTTGACTACATCTTTCAGAAGCTAAGGTACATTATTATTATCTCTGGTTGCATTCTTATTGTCGTGACATGCTGGCTAATAATTGGTTGTCTGGATTTTTTAAGCTTTAAGTTATGATATGCTTCATTTTAAAATTTCTTGGACAATGAATTGATAATTTGTTGTCTAGGAGTATCTTCACTTCTCAGGGACGTTTCAATTGTGTGTGAACAACTATTCTGTTTGTAGTTAAGTGAGGGTATACTGCTGAAATGTCTCCAACCCAAAAAAAAAAAAAAAAAAAAAGAGCACCATAAGGTGATTAGTCATTTGGTTCACAGCTGATATACATATTGCTTGACAAATCATTGGGAACACATGCCTGCTGTACTTCATCTGGTTCTTTGCTTTGTTATATACGTCATTTTATCCTGGCCATGTGATCTAAATGTTTGCTAATGTTCATGTTGGGAGTCAATTTCTTGTGCCTAGTTATGTCTGCTCCTGATGTTTCCACTTTCTTTTAATAACTTGTAGCCCATTTATTGATGAAGATGTTACTTCACAATCACTCAAACACATTTAATAACTTCACATGACAAAACAAGCATGTTTACCATAAAGAGCCTATAAACTGGTCTTCCTCAACATGATTGCTATAGTATCTGTGTTATATTTGCTCACTTGTTCGACTTTGCTGTCAACAAATTCAGTAAAGAATGCAGATTTCATCAGACTATTTTGGGAT
Organism: Eucalyptus cloeziana; assembly: GCA_014182715.1. Lineage (NCBI taxonomy): Eukaryota > Viridiplantae > Streptophyta > Magnoliopsida > Myrtales > Myrtaceae > Eucalyptus > Eucalyptus cloeziana. Next base: position 22,167,363 of record CM024638.1, read on the forward strand.
ATCTTCTAGAAATTGCTAGTCATGTTCTTTAATGAATTGCTAGGTTATGATCAAGGTACTCACTCTGGTCTAACTTCCTATTGACACTAAAGACTAAAGCTTAGATTTTCTACTTAGTGTCATTTAAGTTGATCAACAAAACATACATGCTGGGATGGGAAGAACTGACCATGCCTAGGCGTTCTGTATGTTCTGCCTTCCCAATTTTCAAGGAAACGCCAGTTCACATGTCTGTCTGTGCTTCCATAGTGAAGGGAGGCAACGGTAGAGTTGATGATTAAAATTAAGGCTTTGTTTTTACCAGGTAATGATAGGGTTTCATCTGTTTCTGGATCGAATATCTGCTGATAACTTGGGAATTTGATGAAAGTGCGTTGTCCATGCTTAAGGTTTTAAAGAGGGGATTGATAACGTAAAAAGCATCTGCGATCTGAGACAAGTTGTTTATAGTACAATACTAAATTAAAAAGTTTTGAAAGAAAAAACTTAAAATTGAAAGGGAAAATAAAGTTCGTTTTATGTGATAGTCTGATATGCAGATGCCACTATATTGGTATCTAAGTCATACTCCACTTTTATTAAGTTCCTGGATCTTTTTAGCTGTCATTCTTCTCTCTTAGGTGCTGTTGATTGAAGGTAGTGGAGTGGAATGGAATGGAATCACGGTCATTGGAGTGGGGTTCTTTCAAGTAGGATTCTTATTGTAAAATCCATGTTTACCTTGCATAATAATAGGACATGACTTCTTTGTTTGATTTTCAAAAATTTCATGAGGAGCACAAGTTCACAGTTCTCATAATTAATAATGAAAATAAGCGAACTTGCAAAATTTCACAATGAGGAGTATGAACATATAAGGGGCAACCAAAATTTTGATGTTATCTTTGATTGTATTTTTTTAGTGGTAACTGATGAAATAGATAAGCTAGATAAACAGTCATATTGACCTTCATCCGAAGTGTGCAGCAATTTACGACGACTACTTGCCCCTTTATACTTGAATTCCTACTGTACATTGCACATAGATTTGGTTGGAGCTTGTCAACTTCTTTCTGCAATTAAAAAGATGAAACCTGTTGTATTTTGATATGAGAGAGGAGATTTCTATAATGGAATTACATAATATCTTCAGGAGGGCAATCTGATCTCAATTTTTTGTAGGAATCCCATTTATAATCTTAGTTGCTTAGCACATTTTTGACTTGTGATTGATTATTTTGGGACCTTCTGTGTGTGCTTCATATACCTAGAATCCTCTCAGATATGTTCGGTAATGTTTCTTCCCCGATTCTATGGAATGGTTGCCTCCGATGAGCTCTTGAGGTTAAATTAAAGATCGTTTTTCTGCATGTCGATGAACTGATCTAATTTTCTTTTCTTTTTGTAATGCCAGGAGTATGAAGGCAAAGCTTTTGGCCACGTATCCTGATGCATTTTCTGACGACTCTAAAGGAGAAATAGTTGATCGTAGGCCAGACCTCGAGCTGTCGCAGCAATTACGATAATTTCTTGAAACAAGTTTGTGTTTGTCTATTGGAGAAGAAGAGCGGAAGAAAAGCTTAGTGATGCTCCAATTGTCTTCAAGTCGATGTCTCTATTTCCCTTCTTTATTTTATCGGTTGCTCTTCTGCAGGTGAATTAATATGGCAAGTTCTGCATGGGAGCATCCTGTTTGTTTGTGGTCTATTCACAAAAACTGCTAATTCAGAGATAAAATGCCATTGCAGTTGCTTCATCAGTGCATATGAAATGGTTACCCAGCAGCTTCATGGTTAGGAAATCCGCTTCATGTTTGAACTGTTCGTTCCATGTCGGGCATGTGAGAGAGCTGACAGCTGATTGAGCGATGCAACAGTGAAACTCATGTATCTGAGGGAAATGAAGTCTGATGATCGCTTTTTTAGGGGCGTGTGAAATTTCGTGACTCGTGTCTTATTCTGTCATGGCCGGTTATTGAGGGTCGCTATTTCGGGCGATGGACATGGTGCAGAGTCGGGTCGAGTCGTATATGGATTTTTCTTATGGGATGCGCCAGATTTGAAGGCTATTTGACAGGATCCATGATGTACCCGGCGAAGCATCTCTAGTCTGGTAAGGCATTATAGGCTGTCGATACCAAATGTTAGTTCCAAAATGAGCTGAATGTCACCGGTGGGACTGGGAGGAAGAGACTTTCGAACCGTCTGAGCTTAAATGAATAGGTCATACACATTGTAAAAGCGAACGGCTGGGGTGCATAATTCCATGTGTTTCCACAAGTCAGCAAATTAAATTTGCGCATTCTCATGAGATCTCAAGAGTGTGGATCAATGGGTTTCAATAACGGTCATTATATTCTAATACAATTGTCTATAAAATTCCCCTGAAAAGTTGATATATATTGTCATTTCTATTTGTAGTGAGAGGTTTTTGAACTCAAACTTTGTTATATCAATCCTCAGAGATTAAATTTTAGCACATCGCATGATTGAAATCTAAGTCTCCTTGGTCAACCACAAATTGCATGACATGACAACGACGACCCAAAAAATGTGTCAAAATCGAATTTTGATTCCTCCCTTTAGAATAATTCAATCCAATTTACCATAACTCCCCGGTCAAAAAAAGAAAAAAGAAAAAATCAACTCCACTGTTTAATCTACTTTTCATCCTCTTTCTTGGAGAAGAGTTAAGAATAATCAACTGGCAAACGCCAGACGGAATGGAAATTTTTCCAACCAGACGATTTCCTATAAAACCTCCTATGCATTTACGATATTGGATAAACCCAAATTAACTGAATCTGAGAATTGAAAAAGAGAAGATGGAGGCGTCGAAGCTGAACGGGGAAGAGCAGATGCAGAGAGCGTTCGGTTATGCAGCGAGGGACTCTTCAGGAGTCCTTTCTCCGTTCTCATTCACCAGAAGGTTTGCATCAACTTTCAACTTTTGATAATCCAGGACACGAGCCTGAAGACCTGGCTATTTGCTAACGCATGTTCTGCGTCGCAGGGCCAATCGAGATCATGACATTACCGTGAAGATCCTATACTGCGGTATTTGCCATTCCGATCTTCACATCGTTAAGAATGAACAAGGGATTTCGAGCTACCCTATCGTACCCGGGTACGTCTAGGCTTCATCCGCTTGTTCTGAATATTACTCGAGGTAATTTGGGAGCTTGTTATACTCACATAGTAACTTGCTCCATAATTACCAACAGTAGAGATTGTAAAGGCAATATGCTGCTTTAGAATTAAGGAAGTTAAAGAGGCAATAATCTTCCCTTTAATTAACCAAAGTCAATTTCTGGGTTTTCCACTTTTTTTTTTTTGAGTCCAAAAAAAATCTCAAACTAGTATGCTTGAGATAAATTTACTATCCGTTAATTTTTGTTTAATTTTACAATCGAATTATTGACTTGGATAATACATGACAATTGATCACTATACTAGTTGAAGGTTTTACCATCCTTTTGTTACAAGTGTACTGATTTACAGTTTTTCACAGTATTAACATAATTTAATGGAAAAAAAAACATAATTTAATGGAAATTAATGGAGGATTAATTACCACTGGTTGCGGTGGCGTAGCTGGCTTCGGGCTCTCAAGAGTTCAAATCCTAGAGGCGTCACATTCGTGCAACTCAAATGCGGCTGGGTCTGTGGTGGTGGCTCAGTCTGCCCGGGTTTATGTCTAGGCTGTCGATCGACGGATTAAATTAGTTATAAGGGGTAAATTTGTCATAAGTATATTAGTTCAAGATTTTTCATGATATTGATTTTTTTTTATGGGGTTATTATAGCCACGAAATTGTAGGAGTAGTGACTCAAGCTGGGGCCAAAGTGAATAAATTCAAAGTTGGAGACAAAGTAGGCGTTGGTTGCCTAATTGGTTCATGTGGAGAATGTGACAACTGCCATGGAGGGTTGGAGAACTACTGCCCCAAGCCGGTCTACACGTACACGATCTTCGAATCCGAGGGCGACACCAAACGCTATGGCGGGTACTCCGACATCCTCCTCGTCGACGAGCACTTCGCGGTCCGGATCCCCGATGCCATTTCGCTCGCTGGCTGCGCTCCCCTACTCTGTGCCGGGATCACAGTTTACAGCCCCATCAGGCATTTTGGTTTGGACCGGCCCGGGAAGCGTATTGGCGTCGTCGGCCTGGGAGGGCTGGGGCATCTGGCGGTGAAGTTCGGCAAGGCGTTCGGCGCCGAGGTCACCGTCATAAGTACTTCGGAAAGCAAGAGGCAGGAAGCGATTGAGAAATTGAAGGCTGACTCGTTCATACTAAGCCATGATATGAAGCAAATGCAGGTATGGGGAAAAAAAAAAAAAACACAGTGAAGCAATGAATTATTATTACAAATTATATGTTGACCATATAAAAAAAAGTTTGTCTATACAATTTGACCATAACAGATAAATGCATTGAAATTTTCTCCCTATAAAATGAACTTTGATCAATCTAAACTTAAACAAGCCAAGAGAACTTCTGCTAATTACTTTGTGTATACATATTTTCTTTTTTATTTGTGTTTTTATTTGATTTGTTTTGAGAAATTGTAGGCTGCGATTGGCACAATGGATGGGATCATCGACACGGTCTCGGCGACGCATCCATTGAAGCCATTGTTGGATCTACTGAGAACGGATGGGAAGCTCATCATGTTGAGCGCACCCGATCTGGAGACGCCCGCTCAAGTGCCGCTCTTTCCATTATTTGGTAATTTGGAAATATTCAAATCTCTCCTTCAAAGTTGCTTCTACTTCACAAGCGAATATTTCTCTTCAATTGGTCTCTGATTTTTTATTCTATTTTAATTATTTGAACTACTTTGGTCCATCTTATGTAAATAAGGTCCCAATGCGTTAACCCATTTTTCCCGAATAATCGGAAATTCGAAAATGCAAGGCGGAAATCTTTGGTGGGAAGTATGTGCGGTGGAATCAAGGAGACGCAGGAGATGATGGATTTCGCAGCGGAGCACAGCATAACGTCGAACGTTGAGGTTATTGCGATGGATTACGTGAACGAAGCCATGGACCGACTCGCCAGAGGAGATGTCCGATATCGATTCGTCATCGACATAGCCAATACGCTCACCAATCTCTGATTCTGTGTCCGCGTTGCCTCTATGTTATTATTTGGTATGTTTTAGTAGATAGAGTGACGAATTATTTTGATACATTATTGGGTTATGCGATCCTTCTAAATTAGTAATTTACAAGGTGAACCCACATATGTAACTTAAATGGTTCGCACTTGAGACATGGATCCAACTGCAAATGAGGAGTCTCAGTTTATCCCTAAGATTAATTACTTTCAATCAGTCGAAAAAGCAATGTCCTGCTAATGTACAATTTATCACTAGAAACCAGGACTTATATTCGGTCATTGGGTGTTTGAATCAAAGAGATAAATTCTATTTTTGGTCCTCTAGCATAAGGCCATTTTCAGATGAAATCTCAATTTTCAATTATCTGATCAGAGTTATTATATCGTATGTAATTTATCATTGGCGATCGAATTTGAATCACATTGTCAGGGCATCATATATTGGCTCCGGCCAGCAACTCCGGCAGGAGCTAATTTAGTTACCTAAAATTTAGAAGAAAACATATATTGCCTAGGTTTCCACTATATGTCTTCAAGTTATCGGAAAAAAATAATAGATTTACATGCATTTGGAAAAAAATAAAATAAAATAGCTACAAGGTGGTCATACGAGATTCAACCATATCGCAATTGATCTACGATGCACCGAGCCCCCACCTTCAGCCTCGAACAAATCGGCTTGTCTGCTGAAACCATGATGATCAACTGTAGTGCCATCGATACCCCAAATTACATGAAAATAATTCTGCATAAGACGATTAGCCAAGTTAATGATCGTAATAATCATTGGACAAAATTACATGAAAATGAAGAAAATAACCGCAATTTTGCTGCATTATAGCGATCCATAGCGGCATCGAACTTTCGACTACTTCATAAGACCTAGATAGAAATTAATCTTTAATAATTTTCATCCATAAAGATTTCAAAAATCCATTCTAACAAGTTTTCGGTATATTTGCGAAACGATATATTACCTTGTCATTTGCCCCAACAATTTTCTCTCGTGCTTCCACAAATAATTAACCGATGACTCTGTCTTCCTTCAAAGACCTCCCTCTCTCCTCCACTACATATGTGACTAAACAAATTAATCCCTTTACACAAGGCTCGTGATATTTCCACACCCCTAATAACTTTTTCCACAACTATTATACAAGTAGATCACGTACTAAGTCATAAAATTGTCGTGGAAGAAGTTATTATTGTCATGAAAGAACATTTTCTAGTTCTTAAATTGTGGAAGAAATTATTATTATTGTGAAAATACCATACCCATTTAAGTAATAGAATCAATTTTGTCTTGACTAACATGAAGTCCCTCTAAGCACTTTTTAAACAATGTGAACACCTATTATTTCATCCATTAGCACTTCTACAATCATCATCCCACTTATGAATCACCTTATAATTCCCACAATAACGTAAATATTTAATCCACAGATCATAGTTTTAAGACTTAAAAGTGAACTTGCGTTGGTGCTTTAAATTGAATATTTCTAACAGGGACAAGTAGAAAATTGCTCAGGAAAGAAAAATAGAATATATATATATATATATATATATATAGGAAGAAGAAACCAAAGGAACTTTTACCGACTGTAAGGGGAGGAGATAACTATTCTCTTTCTAGAATATGAATTCTGGCCTTCCCACATGTCCAGAAGACGGGGATAAAATCCCACGTGTTCGGAAGACGGGGATAAAACAACTTTTCCTTAAGATGATTTGGCACAACCAATAGCCATAGCTTCTTTAATTTTGATAAATCAGGCAACTCTTTCAAGGAACTGCATCCCCAAAAAACCAATGAATGTAATGATTCTAATTTCTCCAGACCTTGAGTCTCCATTAGCCCAAGGCAACCATTCATACTCAACACTTGGAGCCCCTCTAATCTCGATACCAAAAGTCTCTCAATCATTGCAGTATCCCTCAAATACAAACTACGGAGTTTCTTCAGTTGCTGTCCAAGCACATCATCAAATTCAACTTCCCTCAACTGGCAATTAAAAAGGCACAAATGGGACAAATTTGTCAAATTGGAAAAGAGTGACCTTCCCATGGGTGACTTCACATCACATAGAGTCAATTCTATAAGACTGGATGGAAGCCCGACTAGAGATCGCGAGTCAACACAAGTTATCTCAAGAATTTGAAGCCGCGAAAGAGTAGCCAAATTAATCGAAGGAAATATGTCATCTCCAATGACAAGTGTCAATCTCTCCAAATAAGATAATCCTTCGATCCACTCTATCTTTGGAACTCCTTGTCTAAATTCCGACAACCTAGGAGTGTCGCCTCGTATATGAAGATCGACTAAGTTAGTCAGGTATGAACAGTCAAGAGCTGTCCACAATAAATGAGATGAGATCTTTAACTCCTTCAAACTCACAGGGAGCTCGGCAACTGTTCAAGTTCATCACATTGATCCAAAAGAAGTTGTTGGAGATGAGAAAGCTTATTCATAGTTGCGGGCAACCTCCGAATCTTGCTCTTTGTTAGCCCTAGCTTCGTTAAAAAGGATAGACCCCCAATTTCAGTTGGAATTTCTCCCTCCATATTTTCACAGAAGCTAGCATACATAGTTGTAAGATTCTCTAGCATCCCTATGGCTTTTGGTAGCTTTCTAATTGCACAATTGTTTAGACTTAAAATCTCCAACCGTTTGAGATTTCTAATAGAAGCGGGTAATTTTTTGATTTTCGTCATGCTCAAATCTAGTTCAAGCAGAGACACTAATTTGCCCATTGTGCTTGGTAGCTTCTTTATCGAAGTTCCAATAAGACTTATCCACCTCAACATTTTAAGATCTCCAATAGAGTTTGGAAGTATTTTAAGAAAAGAACAATAATCTAAAGACAAATACTCTAGACGCGTCATTTGTCCAATGGAATGATGAAGTTCTTGAAGGTGCATCCCTCTCATTCCCAGCTTTGACATTGATTTTAGACTACCTAATACAAAAGGCACCGGATAAAGTTCGCAACCATCCCTCTTTGGGGATTCACAAGAGATGATTTCGAAGTGCTTCAGGTGCTCTAGTTTAGAGAGAGAGCCATCAACCACTAGCAAGTTTGTACTGTTTAATAACCAATCTCTTCAAATTTGAACATTTCGAGAAGTCGGGAGTCCTTTTTAAGCCTGGGTAAGAATTGATTTCTATAACTTTCAAGTCTTTGCTCATCTAAAAAAACAAACCAAGAATCAACCAAGTCAATAATGGCAAATTGGTAAGTTTGGTTAGCGAGACAAACACAAGAAAAAGGGCAGAAGGACACTAAAAGTGTCAAAAATTGTGAACGGCACTCATTTGTAGTGCCAAAAGTTTTTTTGGATCATTTCAGTGCCACTTTTTTTTTTTTTAAATGATCACTTAAGTGCCAATCTCGATCTTGGTTGTCGGAAATCCGACGTAACTATATTTTTGTAATTTCTCAATCCTAAGTGGTTTGCCGGCATACTTAGTCAACATATAATCCTTAACGATGTTGTTTAAAAGTTGTGAATAGTGATAATTTAAATATCAAATTTTGTTTAAAGTGATTGCTTCAGTGCTAGTCATTGTTAATCAACAATTACTTTAGTGTCAAGTACACCACGTGAAAATGCCACATGGGCTGGAGTTTTTAAAAAAATTTGCCAAGTCATATTATAATTTTAATTATAAATGCTACATAATTAATTTGGTCAGAATTTCTCACCGTTAGCACTTAAGTAGTCGTTTTTCCTCCGATTTAGCACTTAAATGAGCTGGCGAAAACTTTTGATACTAAAGTGAGTACTATACATAACATTTGACACTTTTAGTGTTCTTCTACCCAAGAAAAAGTAAACTGGACAGTATGATGTTTGTACCACGCATGACCTCCATCCGGCCCAATCTTCAGTAATGTTAATTCCCAAAAGCTTGAGCACGACTAATTTCTCAAGACACAAATTCATCACGTTTAGTTTCGAAGGGCAATTACTCCAAGAGAGCCATGTTAACTTGGAGAGAAGATTCTTAAAGTCCCCTACCAAGTTCCCGCCCTCTAATTTCAGATATCTTAGATTGGGCAACTTTGAAAATTCTTCACTTGTGAAACTGTGCTCTTTGTATAGTCTTGTTAATCTGAGTGCCACAACTTTGTCTGTCCCCTAGTAATAGGAAAAGCATATGTGAACATTTGAACTGGATGACAAACATTGTGTTGCACAAGTCTAAGGAGCTTCATTATATTCATTAATGAAACATGCATTACTATTTTGTTCATATAGATTTAAATTGACCATAACAAAGAGTTAATCAAGTTAATATGACTGGCTCATACAATTGGATAGAGTTCTCTACATTGTGTAAAGCATAGTAATATTTCTATTCCATCAATTTAAGCCAATTCCTATCGCAAAATGATAACAAAAAAACTTTATTATTGCTGAGCAAAACCATTTTATAGAAAATGTTGCCTCCACATTCAAACAACACAAAAACTCTGCAATGGTTTTGCAAGTTAGAAAAAAAGTTGGCAAACCAAATTAAAAGAAGTCTCTTGAGTTTATAGCCCCATTCCGACTCTATGCACCAAAATCTGCTTGGTCTGGAGTGTGTGGAAGCTCGATTTACTCCGGAGCATCCCCTTTTAGGTTTCCTATGAGTTTTATTACAGGATGAAGACAAGAGCTAGAAAGTCTTACTTGTTTTAGGACTTGTTGCTGATTCTATAGAATAAAAGAGCAATGTGAAAAAAAGATATGCTTTCATAATAGTAAACATATTCAACCAACCTCATAAAAGTCTCATATATTGTTTGAAAGCTCTACCGGACTCTACATAAAAGAGTGCATACTACAATCAATTACAAAATCTATTACCAAAATTCAGGTAAGGAGTCTCATTGCCGAGTAAAAGGAATAAAGTCAGCCTTAAATAGCTTTGATAGCTTAGGAAGTTGCAATCTGGATCTGTTCCGTATAATTTGTTGAACAATAACCTTGTGTTTAAATGTATTTATGAAGTGTTTGCTACTTTCACGTTGTAACCTTTTAGATATGTGATATGTAATGGAATCACCATCATGAGTTCTTATACAAACCTTTTTCTTTTTCTCTTTTCCATAGTAAAAGTTAAACAAAAAAAAAAACATACCGGTAAGAAACTAACTCCACAACCTTTGAAAAATGCATGGTTGATTTTTTACCTAAAGAAAATAGTAAGGTGACAATAGCTTACCTCTTTCATCCGAACCACATCAAAGGCAATCTTGGGCTCCCACAACCTACTACGATTCCATGGAAAATTGACATCTTCGCGCCGAACAATTTCTCTTCCAAGATCTCTAAGTTGATTATGCATCCATAATGTATCATCTTTTGTTATCCTTAACAAAGACATACGGCTAAGGACAAGTAGTTCTCTCTTTGGAAAATAGTTGGAAGCTTTCCACATATAACACGGGTGGAGTCTATCTTTTCTAATGAAGAAACATGCGATATCAAGAAAGATCTCTATTTGATGAGGCTCTAACATGTCATAACTAATTTTTAATTTATTGAGGACGGCTTGGTTGGGCACCAACTCTAATTTTTGCAAAGTGCCTTTCCAAAACTTTTTGCTCTCGCCATAAAGTGAGGAACCGATAATCTCAAGAGCTAAAGGAAGTCCACTTGTTTTGGTGGTAATTTGCCTTGAGATATCAGCAAAGTCATGTGGTGGTAAGTCCATCCCGAAGGCATGTTTACTAAAAAGCCGAAGAGCATGGAAAAATCCATTTCTGTCATTTTATAGATTTGAAACTCTTGAGAATGTGCTTGGAAACTACTCTCTTTGTCCTTTTCTTTGATTGGCAAAAAGTTGATGTCCCTTGTTGTAATGATGATTCTGCTTCCTGGACCAAACCAATCACTCTTTCCAGCTAGCTTAGAGAGTTGATCCTCTTATCCACGTCATCAAGAATAAGGAGAACTTTCTTATCACGAAATCTTTCTCTAATTGTGTTAATCCCTGCATCAATAGAATTGTGGATCCCTAGAGATCCACCTTGGAGAATCTCTGATAACAATTGTTTCTGTAAGTCAACAACTCTTCCTTGTTGTGCAAATTCACGAATGTCTGAAAGAAAGCTAGATCCTTGAAATTGACTAGACATTTGATTAAAAATAGCACTTGCAAGAGTTGTCTTACCGATACCGCCCATTCCATGGATGACCAGGTAGTGAACATCATGAGAACCTTTGTTTAACATGTCCATGATAGCTTCAACATGATCATGGATCCCGACTAAATGATTAGGTAGATTTCTCATTCTTTTCATCAGCTTGGTCAAAACCTCATCAACGATAGTGTTGATGATTTCACCATGCCTGCCATATTGACATAAGATTCTTAGGGTGAAACATACGGCAAATGAACTTTTGAGTTGAGGAATATTGTAGACACGAAACTAATTGGATTTTTAAATGGGCCTCTTTAGTAAAAGGAAATCTTGACTAATAAAAAATTAGATCTATACTTTATTTGGATGAGTGATTCGATAACATAAGATAACAATTACCAGGAAAGAAAAAACAAAAATGGATAAACCAATATGCTGTGTTTGGTGGGAGTAATTAATCTAGAAAAAAAATGGGAAAAAATTCTATTCTTTATTATAATCTCACTTTTCATTGCTAGGGCCAAAAATGAACAAAAGCAGATTCCAAAGTCATACTCTTACCCTTTGTCCTTCATGCCCCATCCCTTGATTTTTGAGACCTTGGTCAAAGCTTCCTTCCATTGTTGAATCTGATTGCAGCTGAACTTCTTCTCATGCTTTTTCAGAGCATTGGAGTACAATCGAGTTTTGAGCTTTACATCGTCGGGATTAACGTCATAAAAAATGGGTAGGATCACTTTGTCATTCGCTTTGCTCAAGCACTTCAGCATGTGTGTGAGCTCGTGAAGACACCACTTACTTGATGCGTAGTTCCTAGAGAAGACGGGCAAATATATTTTGGAGGATTCAATGACACGCAGAAGTTCGCCTTCAATCTTTTTGCCCTTTCGGATATTTTCATCGTCTCTGAAAACTCGAATTCCAGCTTTGTCTAAGGAGTGATAAAGGCAATCAGTGAAGTTGAGGCGAGTATCGGGGCCTCTGAAACTCACAAACACCTCGAATTCGGCTCCCCATGATGAATTGTCGTCATCGACAGTGGACATGGTCGCTGCGTCTGGTGAGTCCCTCTTTCTCTTCATTCTCCTTCAGCAGCTCAAAATCTTCACCGGGTTGGATCGCAACGAGACGTGCAGCCCTTTCTGGATCTGAGCTGGATTTCTCAACAGGAATCGGCAAAGCGCCAGAAGCAGGAGAATTGCAATGCTCTTTTTCTTTCTCGGATTTGTTTGCCTTTTTTTTGGCCCGGCACCGGATAAGGAACGGCGACGACTTTAACAAGTCAACGGAATTCCTCCAAAGCGGCTGGCAATAATTGACGTTGCTTTACACCGTTCCTTCTTGTGCGGTAGGACCTCATATCTAGAAGTAGTGGTTTGACATCCACATATATTTTCGCGAGGGACGCTTGGCCAGAAAGACCCTCCGGTTGCAGAAAGATCTTCGAACGTGGGGTGGTTGGCTCACGATCCCTGCTGGGTCTCGCCCCCTTCCTCGTGCGGGGGCGTGCGTAGAGGAGAGAAAAGGAATGATGGGCTGGGCCTCTCTTTTATATATTTTCCGATGGGCCCAAAGGAAAGACGAAAGAATAGGCTGGAAGAGAAATAAAAGAGTGGGCTGAAAAGGAAATAAAAGAATGGGCCGGGCTACGCCAGCCCACTGGACTTTTCTCATTTTTCTTCATCATTTTTTTTAACCACTCTCATGTATCATCATCATCATCATCATCATCATCATCATCATTATTATTATCATTATGATGATGATGATAATAATAATAATAATAATAATAATAATAATAATAATAATAATAATAATAATAATAAATTTGACCTTTTTATAAGGTTTTTAAAACTTTTTTTTTCCAAAATAAATGGATATTTTAAACATCAACAAAGGTGAAACTTGAAACCATGAGAAAAAATGAGGAAGATGCTGATAGTCTTTTTCATTGTCAATGCAACATTGAGGAAACAAATATGTACTTAAAAAATATACGTCCGAACCGAAGAAAAGGATGAAGATGATGAAGAAATTGGTAATTTGCATTATATCATTTCTCTTGTGAAATTTATTCTTTAATTGACATTTCCTCCAGAATTAGAATGGTTTGTTCATATCAAACAACGACCCTCCATGGCTCCAACATTTCAAGAAGTGGTAGTTTTAGATTTACACACTTCTAAGGAACGTTTTTCTTTCCCGGATGCATCCATTTCTTCATTAATCGCACGAGCTTGACAATGACCGATGATGATGGCTTGGGCTTGGATGGGGGACTAGTGGCAAGCAGTTGAAGGACGTGACAACATTGGGGGCCCCAAAACCGAGTCCTAGGGCTTGGATTTCAGCAGTGATTGAAACCCCAGCGGCAGCGACATGCCCTCCAATGGCAAGAGTGATGGTCAACAGATGGTAGTCAAGGCCCGAGTGGCTTCCACGATGACAATGGCAGGTGGCTGTTCTCAGCGTGGCACAACTCGGATTGCGTCTTAGGGCTTGATTCTTGATTCTGACGGTAATTTCCTAGCGTTGTCTTGATGGGTACAAGAGCTAGATAGGAGTATAAATCGGCGAAAAACCTACTCATGGACATAGTCATTAGCTGACACAGCAATCAAACAGTAAATCAGTCGGTGCTTGTGTGGAGATTGGAAAATGTGAGGAAGAGGCTGATAGGTTCAAAAGAGACAATAATTTGCTTATGCAGGAGCTTGTAAAGTTCAGGCAACGAGGATAGGCTACTGAGAAACAATTACAACCGATAGTCAAATGCCTTCAAGGGATGGAGCTGTGGCAGCAGCAAATGATGTCATTCCAGGCTATTCGGAGCCCTGGATTGTTGGCACACTTTGTCCAACATTAGAATGAGAACAACATACAAATAATATAGGCAATAAATAGTGAAGGCTTAAGCAGGAAGATGTGTCTAGGAATGATGATACTAATGCTTCAGACGGATTGTTAAATATTACTCTACGATGAATGAGGCATCTAAGGTTATGCTAGGGGCAAATTGTGGGACTGAATGTTGCCCTATTCGAAGGGTGACTGTGGCGACCTAGCCTCTTCGACTAGGGAATGGGAATTAGTTAAAGGATATTGGCCCAACGGTGTTTCATTGACTTGAGTTCTACATTCACGATATTGAGATGCACAACCAAGTATAACTACAAAGAAAAACGCACGAGCATCCTAATATTGTCTCTTAAAAAAAAAGACAATCCAAAATAAAAAAATCTTATTGTAAAGCCCTAAAGGTTTGTCCAATTTTGGGTTTTAACTTTTAAGAATTTGCCATTTTTTCTGAATTTTTAGTATTTTCTAAATTTCTTTTCGATATTACGAATTTTTTTGATTTTTTAATATTTTTTATGTTACAATTTTTTTTTTTTTTAAAATTTAAGATTTTATGAATTTTAAATATTTTTAATCTCTTTTTAAAATTTTAAAAATTTTCAAATATTTTAAAATTAATTTTTAATGAAATTTAATGTTATAAAAAGAGAATTCAGACCGTGTAAAGAGATCCGGCCCGACCAAACCAACCCAGACACATTGGTCAAGGTTAAACTTAAAACAAGGGCCGGTCCCTAGAAACGCAGCCCATTTTCTATATATATTGTTTTTGGCTTATTCTTTATTTATTCTCCCTTCTCCTCCGCCGGTCTCATGCCCGAAGGACACCCTCTCTGCCTAAAGCTCTCTCTGCTTGACCCAGAATGTGAACTCATCCTCCTTCAACACTAGGACTTAAAATCAATAAAAGAGGGCGTCACTCATGGATTGCCATCTCAAACATTTAATGAAATTTCACCATCGTTTAGGCCCTATTTGGTAACACTCTAAATAGTATTTGATTCTATTCTTTTATTTTTTAAAACAAAAAAAAAGATATAATCCGTTTAGTAAATTTTTTATTCTCCGGAATAATCAAAAAGTAGAAAAAAAATTGTTTATTGTTTCCAAGAACAATTCTAGAATCAAATCTAATTTTTCTTCTTCTTCTTATTCTTCTTCCTATTTTTGGTTAGTAGTCACCGACCTTGGCCATGGCCGATGATAGGGGTGAGCATCGGTCTAGGGTCAACCCTGGATGCCTAACCTTGCGGCTCCTGATTTGATTCCCAGAGAAACTAAGTTGGTCCTTAATCCTAGGATCTTTAAATCAAAAATGTGCGGGTTAGTTCTCGGTCCTAGAAGTTTAGAGTTAATCTAACCATGATTATATATATTATCTAATATATTTTATAATTATATATCTAATATATTATTTCTAATTTTTTATTTAGAGAAAAAAGATGTGAAATTGTATATTCATACTTTATATTAAATATTTTGAACTTCTTATGGTTTAATTGTATTCGTAAGTTTCTGGTGCACTTTGCTTTTTAGTTTGTGTAAAATGATACTAGTTTTTGAAGAGTAATATTACAATTGCTACAATGATTTGCTAGTCAAGTGGTGTGAAGCTCATTTTTTGGTAGATTGGACTTTGCTTGATTGAATGCAAGAAAACGTTTTTGCATATAGTATTGTTGACACCTAAATTTTTATCCAAAAATCATTTCCGAAAAAAATGTAAACTTACTTTTCCAAAAAAATATTTCTTGATTATCTAGGTGTTTAGTATAGTTTTTTTAATGGAAGATGTTTTTCCTAAAAAAAAAAAAAAACAAGAAGCAAGTCGGGGCAAATTATCTAAATGTGACTAGCCAAGCCTAGGAGGTCAAATTGGAATTAAAATGGCAAGTTGGGGCCAAAATGCAATTTTCAAAAAGTTGAGGGACCAATTCGCAAAATTCGCAAAATTTTGCCCGAACCCTTAAATCATCATCTTGGTCACCAATTAAGTTGAAATTGAACTTGGGCCAACTCGAATCAATCAAATCGGGCCAAAAAGACCAAGTTTGTATTTAATTGGGTATTTTTGGATAAGAAAATGGCCAACTTTGAGGGACTTTCTTGCAAAATTGGGTGGGCAAAATTGCAAAATCTGGTCGAGATCTTAAACTACTATGTATGAGCTTGCTAATTGATAAAAAATCGCAGCTAAATTGATGGATTAAAGCACCCAAACGAGCTACCAAAACCCAGCCCACGAGTTGGTCTGATTTCGGAGTTGCTGAGTAAGCAACTTGGTGACCCCACCATATCCTCCTCACCTGCCCAACCAGCCCGATCTTTGCACGTGATGGAAGGCCATAGTTAGTAGTGCAAGTGGACAAGAATTGGCCAGGGATAAGCTGCTGAAAGCACGGGAAAGTCGCAGCAAAGTCCGGACACTCAACAGTTGCAAGAGTGGAAATTTGGCTAAGTCAGAAAGTTGTTGAAGTAGCCCTGTTGACAGGCTTGGTAGGTGGACAAAAGACCGACCAAAAATCCCTTAATTCGGGGAATAATATCTACGAAGCAGGCTCTTTTGAGAGAGGAGAGAGAGAAGACGAGGAGGAGAGGAGAGAGCACACGGTCGTCCCCCAAAGACACCCTCAGAAGCAACTCCAGAAAAGAAAACCCAGAAATTCCAGACCGACCTTGAGAGAGAAAAGTGAAATTTTCACAAACTTGCAGCCAAAATTAGCCAAAACCTTCAACTAGAGAGTGAAACTTCACTCAAAGATCTTTCCAACCATAGGTCGCACGTCCCAAATGGAGATCGGGAAGGCCTCCTAAAGCCCCCCGAAAAACTACCCTCCTGGCGGGCCAAAGAAAGTCTGAATTTTTCTAAGTGTTGAGCCCGGTTGGTCACGAGTGAGAGAAAGCGAGTGTTTTTGAGAAAGTTGAGAGACAAATGAGGAAAAACATGAGTTCAAAACCAAAGTAGAATACATATAGCTTTGTTTGGTGTTTATTTTGCCAATAAAAGAGGTTCTGAAGCTTGATTTTGGAGGTTAATGAAAACCTTCGTTATCAGTTCTTTCTTTGCAGATCTTGTTTTCCAGTTGAAGAAGCCAACTTCCATGGGCCCCCGAGGATAATTCCTTGGTTTCTTGAGCGAAGAACCACTTGAAAGGGAAACTAAGAAGCAAGGTAAGCATCCTAGATGTACTTTCTTTCGAGTTTGAGTACGTTTTGATCATGAAAATCAAAAGGAAAACTAGCCCAGAAAACTGATTTCTGAGGCTGAAATTTTTCTAAGTGTTGGGAATTTCTTCAAGAATTTTGCAAGTGTGCTTCTTGGAGAGGTCGTTTTGATGTCTTTCGGTGGACCATTCTCTATGATTTTTGTTGCATTTGAAAGCTCATGTTACCTACTTTCACTCGGTTTAAGTAGTGTTTCTCGTAGATCTTGCATGTGATAAGTGTCGGGGCTTGAACATGGGCATGCAAACTGTTTGTTTGACTTGGGTTCAAACCCAGATTTGTGAAATCAGATCAAACCCGCATATTTGAGGATGATTTTAGCTTAGTTATTTTGTGTTTTAAGCTATGATTTATGTCTAATCTTGCTCCTTGCATGTGGTAGTATAATCTTGATACTTTATTTCCGCATGAGATTGCTTGTGAGTTGAGATTGAAGGCCACAAACATGGCCCGACGAAGCTTATTTGGGTAGATTGATGCGCGCCAAGTGTTCAAAGAAATGCACAAACCAAGTTTCGATCTTCAAACGATCGATTTGAGCTCGGTTCTTATTATTCATGTACTGGGCAGTCTCATATTAGTGTAAATCGGCATATATCGGTTTAAAGAATTATTTTTTAATAAAAATTAAAAAAAAATGAAAAAAATGAAAATTTCAAAAAAATTGTAAAAATGATGGATGGTATCAAGTTATGATAGAAATGACATCTAGGAAATTTTCCCAATTTTAAAAGGTCATTTTCTTAATTTAATGATATTTTGGTATTTTATAACCATTTTTGTAAATAATCTATTTTGCGTAGATTATAATTAATTAGAGTAACTTCATGCATTTAGAATAATTTCATGCATATTTAAATTCTCATTTTGCTCACGGGGTCCTGTCCCGGGCGTGATAACAAGGCCATGTAATATTATTTGCCCGACTTGTATCGGGTTTTCATTTTTCGCATTTATTTTCAAGTTATTTCAATTTCTTGGATGTTTACTTATGCATTGCTTTTCATTAATTTGAGTGTAAATTTCTCTTCTAAATTTTGCTAGGATTAGTCTAGACATTAAGGAAAACAAACCTACAAAAACATTTGCATGGACACTTAGTGGTTTCATAAAGATTATAATTGGTAATCAAGATTGTGTGGCCATTTAGATTAAAACCTTCCAAGTTAGTGGTACCGCAAGGGCGCTAATAGAAACATTGGCGTAAACAAGTCCCCGTTCCTAGAAATCTCTGGTTGCGTAGGAATCGAGACAACACTCCCGTGCCTCGATTGGTTTCTAGCCGACCCTAATAGGCTAGTGGCGACTCCTAGAAATATTTAGGTTGTTAAGAACAAAAAAAAACAAAATCCAACGTCGCGCGAGGTATGGGCTTGGGAGAGCCCGCGCCTAATTTAGGGCCATCGGTCCACATCTTTAGGCAAATACCCCTAAACCCTTCTTCCTTTTTCCCCGGACGGAAAATACGAGGTCGTGACAGCTTGGCGACTCCGCTGGGGACTTGGTTGCAAACCTTAGAGGACTTAGGCCGTAATAACTTGATTGGTTGTTCACTAACATGGTCTTCATTTGATAGCGCGTGTCAAAGTCGCGTGGAAAATAAGGTTAGTCCGCTAACAATGTGTTAAATGTTTTTGTAGGTTTGGAGTAATAAGGGATGGAGTGTCTGTTGACCCATTTCTTTTGCAGAGAGGTGTAGGAATGTATGTCTATATGGATGAAATTGAAGTGTTGTTTGGATATCAATTGTTGTGCGAGCCTTCATGCTTGCACTACACATTTACACACACAACCCGCGATCTAAAACCCCGATCGCACTAGGAAGCCCATAGGAGGTGCCAAAAGATGGAACCCGTGCGGGAAATGACCCATGGTTATCCACTTTTTGGTCCCGCTCAT
Source organism: Eucalyptus cloeziana (assembly GCA_014182715.1). Classification (NCBI taxonomy): domain Eukaryota; kingdom Viridiplantae; phylum Streptophyta; class Magnoliopsida; order Myrtales; family Myrtaceae; genus Eucalyptus; species Eucalyptus cloeziana. The sequence goes on from CM024638.1 coordinate 22,186,583, forward strand.
TATGATTAATGATAAAGAGAAGCGTCCGACGCAAGTGCGGAGTGGGGAAAACTCTTTTGATCTAATCAAAATGGGGACCTTAAGCCTTTAGAATTCCACCTTTATGCGTCAAACCTCACAAGTTTACATCCGCATGTCTATGTGATTGAAAAAAAAAAAAATGCCTCTTCACCTTTGTAAGTACGATTTCTCCATCTACTTGCTCACTTCGGATTGAAATTTTCATTTTTTGAGATTCACGGAAATCAATGGAATGCCCTTGAAAATATAGGCTTGCCACTCACTCTTGATTTCAAATGCATCGATCTGGCCTAGATTAGAACATATGTTTTTGTTTAAATTTTCAATTACAAACCCAAAGTCACATTTTGTATAGAAATTCTTCCAAGTCAAGATCACATTTTGGGGACATAGAATTAAAATCAAATTTCCAATAAAATTCTTTATTGGTCACATTTCGAAATTAAAATTCAAATCACATTTTGTGTATTGATTTCTCAAAATCACCTCACCTTTGCATGAGTGAAATTACAAATTAATCTTTCAAAATCAATGCCCCATTTGTGTATGAAACTTTTGGAACAAAATGGGCATTCAATTGATAGCCGTGGATCGATCTTTTAATGAAATCTCCTCTTACTAATAAAATCTTGACGAAATACCAAATTCTCGTAAGTCGACACTACGGAGAAGGTATCGTCACCTTGATTTCATTGTAAGAGGCGGCTTTATTGAGAGATCAATTTTCCATTCATGTACTAACATTAGCTTCCTTTCGCAGGTCATGTGTGACAACCATTCCTTGAACTTCTCTTGCTTGACCATGCCAAAAGTGGACTTTAAAGCTAGGATGAGAATTGTGCTTATTACGCTCCTCTATGAAAGAGCTTCTTGTACTTTGTCCTCGTCATTATTCCTATTAGGAACCATGTTTTGCGTTTTGGGTTTTGATTGTGGACCCAATCAAATGCTTTTGTAAATCATACAACCCACATTTTTTAATAATGAAGTTAGAGTTCGTAAAAATCATATCCTTTAAAACACTTGAAGTGTTTTAAATGGACCATTTGGGCTTTTTATGCCTAACTTCAACATGTTTGAAAAAGAGTTTCAAGAACTTGCAAAATATTTTATCTCTTCACTTAATCGCTTTCGTAGGTTGATCCACAGGATGATGCTTTGAAGGAGTAAGGTTGTAATCATTCCAATAGGGATTTCTTGTGAAACAATTGACTCAGTCATCCATTTTTGTCGAACAGGCAAAATGACGGTTTTGTTCAAGATTAACATTTACTTCCTCTGGAAAGACAAAAACAAGAAGCAATTGCAATCCCTACACTTCCAATGGTTTCTTGGCATCCAATCCGTATGGAGATGATTATTGGGGGTCTGCAAGACAATACTTCAAGATGTAGATGTACACAAACAAGAATCAGTCATCAAATGTTGCCTTCAAATAAAAGGTGGTAATCGTTTCAAGTTAACTTCGATTTATTTTAGGAATGACTTGTCCTTGCACTTTGTGCAGATTTTAGTTAGGCAAATTACTGGCAAGCAATAAGACTACATGGGGAGGACAACCTGGTCCAGAATCACACGATCTCTAAAAGAAAAGGATTGAGAAGTGGGAAATGCATTGACACGGCAAAAATGGCGAAAAATCACCTAGCCTAAAAGGGGAAATTTTAATTGGGGCAGATGGCCACAAAATGGATCAGGAGCACGCAATGCCTAAGTCACCCGACTCCTAAAAAGGGAAAAGATTCAAATGGAATAGACATTTGTCAAGTGAATTGTTGTCAATCATGAGAGCAAATCCGTCCCCAAGGAAATAGGATGGAACACAGTCATCATATATGCCGTAAAAGGGAGTATATCGTTCCTAAAATGAATCATGTCGAATATGAAAATAACATATCATGTCTCTTTTTTCCTTGTAGTTGATAAATGGGGCAAGTCCTCTCACCCATGAGCAAGATGAAACACAGTTAATTGATTCAGCACAAAAAGGGAGTATCGTTCATAAATTAGTCCAATTCAATTTTGGAATATAAGTAACCTGCCCCATCTCTTGTAGGAAAAGGTGTACATTGACCGCTGGAGCAACACCTTATACCAAGAAGGCATGCTAAGGTCCAACCATCCATTTTGATGGAATAAATGGAGTAAAACATACAAGGAGCAATGCTCTCACATGTCGAAACAAGGAGTACCCCTCTCCTTTCATCTTTGACACCCACTTAGAATGAGTGAATTCGATAATATCTAAATGGCCCATTTGCAAGATCTTCGAGGAAATGTTAACACCTGAGGAGCAAATGCACATGAAGAGGAAACATAAGACATTTAAAGTCAGATACAGGAGAAGGGTAATTCGGTATCGCTTCCAAAATGCCTCATCTAAACTTCATTTTTGACGTAGTTCCCTTGTTTGACAGGAAGCGTCGGTATTCGAGGAACAAACTCGAGAAATTGATTGAAGCATAATCTATATGGACCAAGCAAGCATATGGAGGTAACACATGTCAAATTCACCTAACTTGGTGGAGTTCAAGAGCCAGTTCAATTAAATAAAAAGGAAGCGCCCCATGGACACTACCGGCGCTTCGGCCTGGTGGTATAGGGAATGAATGAACGGGTCCGAGAGGTCCGGGTTCGATCCTCGGAAACGGCAACAAGGTTGCCATGTAAAAAAATAAAAAAATAATAATAAAAATAAAAAACTTTTTGCATCTCTTACTTTTGCAAAATGAGGAAAATGCTTGAACTAATGAGACCAAAGATCGAGAATCTCTTCAAGTCTTAAAACAATAGGTTCACGCTGCTGTTTGCCGCCAAATGGTGAAATTGACCAAAGGTAATGTTGTATCGTCTCCAGTTTTACGATCCCTGAGGATTCATGTACTAACACATTCCCTTTTGTTCTTTGTAGGGTCGCCTGACTACTAAGGCACAGGTAAGTACCCTTCTTCTCAAAATCAAATGGAAAATAAATGGAGAATTTCCATCGCAAAAAAAAAAAAAAAAAAAAAAAAAAAAGAACATTTAGTGTTTTTCTAGAAACAAGCGCAAAAATGGAAATTGAAGAAACAAGTTTTCCATAAGGTTTGCAAAAATCTTTTTACCTTTAAATTGTCCATCCACTCGATGGATCACTCATTTGGAATCAAAGTTCTCTATGGAGATTAATCCACTCAGATGATCTCAACAAAATGAAAGGCGATGTTGCTTATGCCAAGCGAGAAACACTTAGGATGTGGAAAGGCAACCCATTTCCAAACATGTCCTTTAAGCACTCGAGATTCGAGCGAAAAAGAAAACCCATGTCGTTTAAGGTCAATGAATTCATTCGCAAGTGGTACATAGATCAAGATGATAAGAGGCATTTCCTTCCTCTATCATACACACTACAGGTGACAATAGTTAGCCCATTTGAGCCTTTTAATGTGAAGAATTTTTTACAAAATACCCCTGTCAAGAACCACCCCACAATGGGGCAATTATGGAGGTTTGGGTTGATAATATTTGGAGAGGAAAGATGAGAAAGGTTTCTTTGCTCTCACTTGCATAAATCTTTTTGTGGTAACTTCAGGTGAATTCTTATGGAAGCTCGAAGCATCCCAAGGTGAAGAAGAGCATTCTTTTCTCTACCCAAACACTGATACCCTTTGCTTAAATCATATTGAGCCTAACTATTCATTTCTAAAACCCGAGTGGTGATTATCTCCCCACATTTGGGGCAAGGCATATGATTTGCCAAGGCAAGTGATGCTTACATGAGAATCTGAAAAGCATCTTGAGAGTCCTAAGAGCTCAAAAAGTTCAAAGGAGCAAAAGTCAAGTGAAAATTAAGGGGCATGAAAAAGCGGTGTGCCTGGTAAAAGCAAGGCCAATGCCCGAAAAAAAAAAAAAAAAAAAAAAAAAAAAGGGGGAGAGTGGAAGAAAAGCAATTGCATCAAGAGGAATATCTCTGTGAAAACAAAAATGGCAAAAAAAAAATGCCTGCATTGAAAAGAAAATCATTATAAATGCAAAAGCCATTATGTTAAGATGATTAATCAAAGGACTTTCGAGACAATTTGAATTTTAAAAGTCAAGCGCTTTTTAAAAAAAAAAAAAAGAAAAAAGAAAAGGGGATGATATGATAATGATGCCGTGATAATCACCAACTCTCAAATCCCCCATCGACAAAAAGATCTAAGCCTTTTGAGCTAGCCTTTTGAGCTTTTCCCCGAACCAACATTACAACCTATTCCTGAAGTCTCTTCAGATTGGGATGATTCAAAGTGGAAATAAGGACTTCCCAAAGAAGATGCTGCTCGAAGAAGTGAGAGTAAGGTTGTCTTATCCCATCTCAAGGTTTCTTGACTTGTAAACCTAGCGAAGATGTTGATCAGTGATTAATTCATTTCATAGCCAATGATGCTTATCCATTGCTAAAACCATGACCAAACCTGCACTACGGTCCTTCTAAAAGACCTCTTAGATTGGTCAATGTGTACTTATTGCGAATGATTCAAAGCCTTGTACACTTTGGAAGAGTGAGATTGAGTGATTAGTTTATTTCCCACATGAATAGATGGGATCAAATAGCCATTTTCTTGAGAATATGCGAGAAGCCCTTTCTGACTAGGTGTCTTTGCTCGGCATACTTAACAGACCTTTCTCATAAGTCAAGGTCATTTCAACAAGGATTTTTCTCCCAAGAGAATTTGACGATTAATGATATCATCCGAGCATGATGACAATTATATGAGTTTGTCAGGTGGTCGAGATTAGTTTGATTTGTTTATATAATCATTGCATTCTCATTATCGATACACTTTTGATATTTGTTTCTGATGACACGTGCTGAAATCGATCTCATCTAGTATGCTTTCGCTACTAGAATACTTGTCATAATGAATTCTATTTGATGTGCAGTACCCATTTCAGAATATTCTCGAATGACAGGTTCCTCCAGTGAAACCACACAATTTCAAAGGGTTCATGGGTTAGCCTTAAACCATGCATTTTCAAAAGGTTCTTGGTTATCCTTAAACCTTGCAATTCATAGGGTTCATGGGTTAGCCTTAAACCATGCATTTTCAAAAGGTTCTCGGTTATCTTTAAACCTTGCAATTCTAAAGGTTCATGGGTTAGCCTTAAACCATGCATTTTCAAAAGGTTCTTGGTTATCCTTAAACCTTGCAATTTCAAAGGGTTTATGAGTTAGCCTTAAACCATATATTTTCAAAAGGTTCTCGGTTATCCTTAAACCTCGCAATTCAAAGGGTTCATGGGTTAGCCTTAAACCATGCATTTTCAAAAGGTTCTCGGTTATCCTTAAACCTTGCAATTCTAAAGGTTCATGGGTTAGCCTTAAACCATGCATTTTCAAAAGGTTCTTGGTTATCCTTAAACCTTGCAATTTCAAAGGGTTTATGAGTTAGCCTTAAACCATATATTTTCAAAAGGTTCTCGGTTATCCTTAAACCTCGCAATTCAAAGGGTTCATGGGTTAGCCTTAAACCATGCATTTTCAAAAGGTTCTCGGTTATCCTTAAACCTTGCAATTCTAAAGGTTCATGGGTTAGCCTTAAACCATGCATTTTCAAAAGGTTCTTGGTTATCCTTAAACCTTGCAATTTCAAAGGGTTTATGAGTTAGCCTTAAACCATATATTTTCAAAAGGTTCTCGGTTATCCTTAAACCATGCAATTCCAAAGGGTCCATGGATTAGCCTTAAACCATGTATTTTCAAGAGGTTCTTGGTCATTCTTAAACCACGCAATAACAAAGGGTTCATGGGCTAGCCTCAAACCATGCATTTTCAAGACACAATTTCACAAGGTTCGTGGGACTGCCTTAAACCACAAGGTTAGTGGGACTGCCTTAAACCACGTGGTTAGTGGGATTGCCTTAAATCACAAGGTTCGTGGGACGCCTTAAACCACACGGTTAGTGGGACTGCCTTAAACCACAAGGTTCGTGGGATTGCCTTAAACCACAAGGTTAGTGGGACTGCCTTAAACCACACGGTTAGTGGGACCGCCTTAAACCACAAGGTTAGTGGGACTGTCTTAAACCACACCACACGGTTAGTGGGACTCGCCTTAAACCACACGGTTCGTGGGGACTGCCTTAAATCACACGGTTAGTGGGACTCCCTTAAACCACAAGGTTCGTGGGACTACCTTAAACCACAAGGTTCGTGGGATCGCCTTAAACCACACACGGTTAGTGGGACCGCCTTAAACCACAAGGTTCGTGGGACTGCCTTAAACCACAAGGTTCGTGGGTATATCCTTAAACCACACTTTTCAAAGTATTCATAGGTATATCCCTAAACTACGCTCTTTACATTCCACACTTTTCAAAGTATTCATAGGTATATCCCTAAACTACGCTCTTTACATTAAGCTTACTTGCATTTTCATTTTACTATTAAAAAAAAAACCAAAAAAAAAAAAAAAAACAAAACAAAACAAAAATTAGGTGTCACCTTATCTTTGAAAGAAATCTCTTTGAGCTTCCTACCAAAGAGGGCAGCTGTTGACACCTAAATTTTTATCCAAAAATCATTTCCGAAAAAAATGGAAACTTACTTTTCCACAAAAATATTTCTTGATTATCTAGGTGTTTAGTATAGTTTTTTTAATGGAAGATGTTTTTCCTAAAAAAAAAAAAAAAAAAAACAAGAAGCAAGTCGGGGCAAATTATCTAAATGTGACTAGCCAAGCCTAGGAGGTCAAATTGGAATTAAAATGGCAAGTTGGGGCCAAAATGCAATTTTCAAAAAGTTGAGGGACCAATTCGCAAAATTCGCAAAATTTTGCCCGAACCCTTAAATCATCATCTTGGTCACCAATTAAGTTGAAATTGAACTTGGGCCAACTCGAATCAATCAAATCGGGCCAAAAAGACCAAGTTTGTATTTAATTGGGTATTTTTGGATAAGAAAATGGCCAACTTTGAGGGACTTTCTTGCAAAATTGGGTGGGCAAAATTGCAAAATCTGGTCGAGATCTTAAACTACTATGTATGAGCTTGCTAATTGATAAAAAATCGCAGCTAAATTGATGGATTAAAGCACCCAAACGAGCTACCAAAACCCAGCCCACGAGTTGGTCTGATTTCGGAGTTGCTGAGTAAGCAACTTGGTGACCCCACCATATCCTCCTCACCTGCCCAACCAGCCCGATCTTTGCACGTGATGGAAGGCCATAGTTAGTAGTGCAAGTGGACAAGAATTGGCCAGGGATAAGCTGCTGAAAGCACGGGAAAGTCGCAGCAAAGTCCGGACACTCAACAGCTGCAAGAGTGGAAATTTGGCTAAGTCAGAAAGTTGTTGAAGTAGCCCTGTTGACAGGCTTGGTAGGTGGACAAAAGACCGACCAAAAATCCCTTAATTCGGGGGATAATATCTACAAAGCAGGCTCTTTTGAGAGAGGAGAGAGAGAAGACGAGGAGGAGAGGAGAGAGCACACGGTCGTCCCCCAAAGACACCCTCAGAAGCAACTCCAGAAAAGAAAACCCAGAAATTCCAGACCGACCTTGAGAGAGAAAAGTGCAATTTTCACAAACTTGCAGCCAAAATTAGCCAAAACCTTCAACTAGAGAGTGAAACTTCACTCAAAGATCTTTCCAACCATAGGTCGCACATCCCAAATGGAGATCGGGAAGGCCTCCTAAAGCCCCCCGAAAAACTACCCTCCTGGCGGGCTAAAGAAAGTCTGAATTTTTCTAAGTGTTGAGCCCGGTTGGTCACGAGTGAGAGAAAGCGAGTGTTTTTGAGAAAGTTGAGAGACAAATGAGGAAAAACATGAGTTCAAAACCAAAGTAGAATACATATAGCTTTGTTTGGTGTTTATTTTGCCAATAAAAGAGGTTCTGAAGCTTGATTTTGGAGGTTAATGAAAACCTTCGTTATCAGTTCTTTCTTTGCAGATCTTGTTTTCCAGTTGAAGAAGCCAACTTCCATGGGCCCCCGAGGATAATTTCTTGGTTTCTTGAGCGAAGAACCACTTGAAAGGGAAACTAAGAAGCAAGGTAAGCATCCTAGATGTACTTTATTTCGAGTTTGAGTACGTTTTGATCATGAAAATCAAAAGGAAAACTAGCCCAGAAAACTGATTTCTGAGGCTGAAATTTTTCTAAGTGTTGGGAATTTCTTCAAGAATTTTGCAAGTGTGCTTCTTGGAGAGGTCGTTTTGATGTCTTTCGGTAGACCATTCTCTATGATTTTTGTTGCATTTGAAAGCTCATGTTACCTACTTTCACTCGGTTTAAGTAGTGTTTCTCGTAGATCTTGAATGTGATAAGTGTCGGGGCTTGAACATGGGCATGCAAACTGTTTGTTTGACTTGGGTTCAAACCCAGATTTGTGAAATCAGATCAAACCCGCATATTTGAGGATGATTTTAGCTTAGTTATTTTGTGTTTTAAGCTATGATTTATGTCTAATCTTGCTCCTTGCATGTGGTAGTATAATCTTGATACTTTATTTCCGCATGAGATTGCTTGTGAGTTGAGATTGAAGGCCACAAACATGGCCCGACGAAGCTTATTTGGGTAGATTGATGCGCGCCAAGTGTTCAAAGAAATGCACAAACCAAGTTTCGATCTTCAAACGATCGATTTGAGCTCGGTTCTTATTATTCATGTACTGGGCAGTCTCATATTAGTGTAAATCGGCATATATCGGTTTAAAGAATTATTTTTTAATAAAAATTAAAAAAATGAAAAAAAAAATGAAAATTTCAAAAAAATTGTAAAAATGATGGATGGTATCAAGTTATGATAGAAATGACATCTAGGAAATTTTCTCAATTTTAAAAGGTCATTTTCTTAATTTAATGATATTTTGGTATTTTATAACCATTTTTGTAAATAATCTATTTTGCGTAGATTATAATTAATTAGAGTAACTTCATGCATTTAGAATAATTTCATGCATATTTAAATTCTCATTTTGCTCACGGGGTCCTATCCCGGGCGTGATAACAAGGCCATGTAATATTATTTGCCCGACTTGTATCGGGTTTTCATTTTTCGCATTTATTTTCAAGTTATTTCAATTTCTTGGATGTTTACTTATGCATTGCTTTTCATTAATTTGAGTGTAAATTTCTCTTCTAAATTTTGCTAGGATTAGTCTAGACATTAAGGAAAACAAACCTACAAAAACATTTGCATGGACACTTAGTGGTTTCATAAAGATTATAATTGGTAATCAAGATTGTGTGGCCATTTAGATTAAAACCTTCCAAGTTAGTGGTACCGCAAGGGCGCTAATAGAAACATTGGCGTAAACAAGTCCCCGTTCCTAGAAATCTCTGGTTGCGTAGGAATCGAGACAATACTCCCGTGCCTCGATTGGTTTCTAGCCGACCCTAATAGGCTAGTGGCGACTCCTAGAAATATTTAGGTTGTTAAGAAGAAAAAAAAACAAAATCCAACGTCGCGCGAGGTATGGGCTTGGGAGAGCCCGCGCCTAATTTAGGGCCATCGGTCCACATCTTTAGGCAAATACCCCTAAACCCTTCTTCCTTTTTCCCCGGACGGAAAATACGAGGTCGTGACAAGTATTATGAGTATTATTGATAGATGATTATAGGAACCTCCCATCTTGTCCCATATCTCTATGAGCAATCTTAATCGTTTTTATGGTTTCTTGCTTTTAGTTTGTGTAAAATTTCTGTTGTTATCTTTTCTTAAATTTGTTGAATATGTACCGATATTTATAGTTCGGTTGCACAACGCCACATTGTCGATGGATATGTCATTTGAAATGGTAGGTTTGCCTTTTTCAGAGAGTACAAAAAATGAAACAAAAAAATTATCGGTTAATCTTGGGTTGACTTTTAAAGTGGACCGAATCCATTAGATCAATTTGGTTCTCAGTCACAAGCTCAATCTTTGGTTCCAAAAATTAAAAACCAACATTGTGCGGGTTGGTCTTTAGATTAGGGGCGACCCAACTCGAACCATACTTACCCCTAGCCAATGATTGGCCAGATGAGAGCGGACGACCTTGGCCATGGCCTGCAATTGACTAGACAAGGGCCGGTGACCTTATTAGAGTGTCGCCAGCCCTCGGCGATGCCGAGCCACGGCAAGGAGCCTTGCCAAGCCACCTCTGGGTCGGTGTTGCCCAACCAACTTGGTAGTGGCTTGGCGAGGCTCGGCTTCGCCCAACTCACGACAAGGCTTGGGCCGACGAGCCTCACCGTGGCTTGGGTTTTTAGGGGTCGGTGATGCTTTGGCAAGGTCGCCAACCCTCGTTTGGCTAGGGTTGGCGATCGGAGGAAGGAGAAGATGAAAAAGGGAAAACGAAAAGAGAAAATTTAATAACATTATTAAAAGATTAAAAAAATGGTTTGAACTAGAAATTTTAAGGGTTTTATTAAACACATTTCTACTCTAGATATAAAACTTTTAAGATTTTTACAAAACCCCTTTAAATAATTAGAAATTGTTTTCGAGAATAGAATCGAAAAAAATTATTTCTAAGCAAAAGTTATCTTTCAAAACAAAATGGTTATCAAACACACCTTTATCATCCGCACTTTGTGGACCACTCAAGCATCATCGACCATCATTTATTCTCACTTAGGACTTCGCCCACAGTCACCAAGCTAGAACCATAGAAGCACCGAACAAGATTAGAAAAGAAAAAAAAAAGCATATTGAACAATGGTGACAAAAGCGTATGTTGAGGTTAATGAAAGATCACCATTAAATGAGCCCCATAACTACGCATTCGAAGCAACTAAAAATCCGACGAAAATGGTCACAACTTTGGTATAAATATATTGTCAGACACGGGGTGCGCAGTGGATTAAAGAGAAGCAAATGACCGTGTGCTATAACTCAAGGCAAATCAGCAATGAATTCAGGAATCTCACCATTAAGCTTGTTCCCGAGGAGATGCAAAAGGGTTGGGTTCTTCAACTGGGAGAAGGACTATGGAATCTCTCCTGATAACATTTTGTTAGACAAATCCAGAGACTTGAGGCTCTTCAAGTAGCCCAACTCCGGAGTCAAACGCATTCACTTGCAGAAACAGAGTGTCGAGATTCTGCAACTTGACAATCTCAGGCGGTATTTCGCCGGACAATCTGCGGTTAGCAGCATCGAGCCTGACGAGTTCAGTCAGGTCACCAATCTCCGGAGGCAAGCCTCTGTCATAGCTGGAGAGGGCGCGAGGAGTAGGAGCTCCGGGATAGGAGCTTGTCGATCAAGCTTTATCAACTGCTGTGCCATTGAATGAGGGCAGACCTGGGCTCTGCTCATGTCACTCACCCGTGCTTCGCTCGTGTCACAGACGGTGCTTCGCTCGCCATCCACTCGCCCGTGTCCTTTTGTTGCCGTCACTGCTTCGCGTTCAGTCATGAGGGGTTGCTCAGGAGAGGGAATAACAAAGGGACATAGGCTCATCCGATGTATTTCATTATTATTATTTTTTGTCTAATTCTTTATTTATTTTTATATTTTTTCCTTTTTACTTTTTTATTTTTGCAAAAAAGACGGATGCCTACATGATTGACGAAAATTCAGGTGTCAAGAGTGACTCTAAGTGAGCTTTTAGCCGTGAGTCCGTCTAGAGGAAGAGGAGATTGCCACACTGCCTTAATTAATGAGGAAGATGTGACTTTGCCTGAGCTCTCTTCATTGCCAGATATGATGCAAGATAGAGTTCCAGATACTGCTGGTGAGGACAAAGCGGGAACTGATTTGGGAATCGGTGGCTTCATGGATATGGATTCATTCAATGCATCAATATCTCGACATTGATGCTTTGCTGGAGAATTCTTCCCCTAAGATTGAATTGACTTTAACAGAGGGTAACTCAACAGGTAACGACAAGCAGCCAGTGGAGAATGGAGGGGACAAAGCTAGCATATGGATCAGCTCACACAACAAATGGGGGCCTTCTAACATAGTATAACAAACGAGAATGATCTTGATTGGGATAATTAGAGTGGCTTGCACATTGCCTGAGATTATGAAGCAAGAACTTAAGCATTAGTTTTTCTCTTCTGGGCGGTCTTTAGCACTCGTTGAATCATTCCTTTCAGATCTATTACTGCTGGCCCTTTGTCAGGCTTCTTCCTGGCGCTCTCTCACTAGAAATGTAGCTAAATTGGCTCTATGATGTTGGAGGATGCCGACCATTTTTCATGTGATAATTAGATGTGAGCTTTTCATTAAAATGTAACTGACTAGTGTTGAATTAGTTAAAGGGAGTTTTCCGTTGTTTTTGTTTTCCAAACATATCTTTTTGTTGGTTGATCATAACAGTTTACTCATTCGAAACTACTGACTGTTGTTAATTTTATAGTGAATTCAAGTTATTTGGGGAACTGATATGGTTTAAATGTATGTATATATAGTGTTGGAAACTTTGGATATTACTGATTCCCAAGTGGTAAAATTGCTTACAGTCTATGAACAAAATTGATGAATCACTTGAGTACACCACATATATAAACTGGATAAGAACAACTTATGTGGCTACCTTTATCCCTACTATGTGAGCTACAGTTGGGTTAATCCTCAAACCTTTTCACCACTCCAGGTGCTCTTGAGGACTTGTAGGCCCTTCCTTCCCCAACAACTCACTTGATAGACTCTTCACCAAACTATCAAATGCCGATTTAAGCTTTCCTAGCAATACTTGCTGCACCTTCTTTACCTCCTCTTCACTAACAAAGCAATCTTAGGATCCCATTCCCTTAGATAATTGACCCATGGAGGCGAACTTATAGATGCGCTTGGATAGTCATCTGCAATTAGTGAGTATGTAACTCCCCTGTCCATGACCATATTGCTCTTGGCAGTATCCTTTCTGATTCCAATTCTGCCAATTCCCCGTAAAACTAGACCCAGCTTTGGGTACGAAGCATGACCGTTCAAGGAAGTATAGGCACGAATCTGTTCACACTCTAGGCCCCTTTTTGAAAAACTGGCCTCAACTCCGACCCTTATTTATTACCCTAATACCTAGTGTTAAATAATTCTCAGTGCTATTCTTACATAATAAATTCATCATATGAATGGTAATTAGTAATGTTTCTCAAACATTTAGTTCACTGCAGAGAAGGTGTTCTCTCGAGGATTGGATACTAAATCTCTTGCCTGATATTGATGTATCACGATCTGTTATATCCCTTGAGCTTGAAGCTGCTGCGAGGTCATGCATTTGCTCATTGGATGAATCCTCATCAGTATATTATTTCCCTTCACTTGAACCGAGATTGTTGCATGACAGACATAAGGGTAATGGTATTGATAAACGTTTTCCTAGATTTTACAGATTTTGATGAGGTACATTTGTAGAGCTTAGATGCAAATTTGATTGTGACTGGTGCCATTCCTTTGCTGACCCAGCAACCCGTAACTGATGTTTTCAATAATGTCGCAAGCCCATCTATATTGTCAGATCAGGGCAATGATTCATCCTATAAGATATCTCAACTTGGACCACCAAGGCTTGGGCATACTGATTTTGCTGATCATGGCATTGACAAATCTGAACATGAGTTGACCACTCTAGAAGCAAGTTTGAAGTAGGCACTCTTTAATAAAAAGTTCATTTTGGACATCATAGAAATATTTTCCTCGCTTAAAATCCGCAACACAGGTGAAAACAGCATTGTCAGTGGCAGAGGAGCCCCTTATGATAATGCTGCCTTGGTAAAGATCAGCCTGACAAAGACTTTCCTTCTAAAACAGAAAGTAACGCAGTTCATGCTTGGAGACAATCATCCGAAATTGTTGGCAGCAGCTTAAGCTTCTGGAGCTGCATTTAATCCCATTGCAAACAACACTATGTATAGTCCCGAATTTCCTAACATGCAAAATCCTGCCCTCGCAAGGTTACAGTTTTCCAAGGGACTTAGCTGTTCCCTTCCATCAGCAAAGCGGCTTAAGGTGAGCAGTGTTCTTACCTTTGTGCAACAAAGGTTATTTACAGCAAAAACAGACATGGAAGAACCCATAGCCAGATTGAATCAAGAGAATGCTGTGAGACAATACTTAACAACAAAAATATGTTTTCTTCTCTTGGAGAATTTGTCGATTCTTGTATCCACTCATCATCTCCAATCAGGAGAAACGATTGCTGCCTGAGCACCATTTTGTAAACTGAGACAACAGTCGTGATTTGTGCCCTCCAGAATTTTAGCTCCTAGGTAGTAAATTATCGGCATTTCCTTCCCCAGCTGGTCGCTCTGAATTTCTAACTTTCAGAAGTCATTTTGATAGTAACTGCATGACTAATGAGATGTACTCAATGGATGAAAGGCGGTATGGATCTATTTGATGATACATAACATGTTTGGCCCTCGAAAGCCTGTGGTGTTCCAATCTGTTGTATTTTCTGTGTTCCAATCAATTATGGATCGTTCTGGTTGTAATTTTACCATCTTTAGACCATTACATGGTTAAGAGGCTGTCATTACCTGATGGTGCGTAGACTTTTCTGACTGCTGTACTTTGTTCGTTCATGTGTCATTGTTTTAGATGATGCAACTAAATTCTTGAAGATTGTGTCCTAAAGGTCAAATAACTTGAAGTGGAACTTGAAACCATGAGAAAAGCTGAGGAAGATGCTGGCGGTCATGTTCATTGACAGCATGTTCCCAGGAACATGAGCTAAACAATTTGTATTTCCACAATAACGTTAACAAAAACAGCCCATCTTTCCCCCTTCCACAACGCCAACTCTAAAATGGCTGACTAATACGGTTCAAGTGAACCAACAGCTGCCAAAAAAAATAAAATAATAATAATAATAATAAATTCTCAGATTATAAACCTCACGGCAAGCGATGTTGCAACCTCCTATCAACCTTACACGCTATTTAACACAATCAAAGCTCCTATCAATACAAGTATATCTAACACGTGTCTTCTTCTTCGCTTGCATCTCATAATTTCATTCTGTAAGCCATAATTCAATTGATTCTCCACATTTTGCACCATCTCCTTCAATGTATCATTATCATTCATCAGTTGGCAAATCGCTTATTTCTCCTGCATTGTCAGATCAAGATCAATCCATTCATAAACCCACAATCATCAGGCCTGTCACAACAACATAATACTTTTCAACAGGTTTAGATACGACATTGTTCAAAATTGCTTAAGTTATAGCTAAGAAGTATTGCTTTACTTCTGATATGTCTGATTGCATCAAGCAGTTATAAATTACTTACCCTCAATGTTGAACAGCAAAATAATCTCCAGGCAGGATTTCTGCGCGAGGTATAGAGGGTTGCTCATCGCTGATGCTTGCATGAAATGTTACAATCATGGCTCATGAATTGACTCAATGCTCCGCCGCCACTGTTAGAACTTCCATTATGCATTGATTTGCATTCAAAAATAGGAGCAAACTACTAATCTAAGGCTCACTCATCAGTGATGAGCCATCACGCAAATGCTTATGACAGAGCTGAACTTTGTAAAAGCTAGAAAAGGAATAAGAAATGCGGCGTCCTCCAATGACCAAGGGACACGAGTCTGCAATGTCTAGATCGGGCATCTGTTCCGGTGGACAATGTGGGCAATCCAATGTCTGCCGCTTCTTAAATATTGAATCAGGCAACCATTCTAAGGAACTGCATCCGTGAATAGACAATTTATTTAATGATTTCGATTTCTCCAGACCTTGAGTCTCCATTAGCCTAGGGCAATTGGTCACACTCAACTCTTGGAGCCCCTGTAATCTCGAAATTAGAAGCCTTTCAAGCTTTGCACAATCATTCAAATCCAAACGACGGAGTTTCTCTGGTTGCTGTCCAAGCAAATCATCCAAATTGACTTCCCTCAGCTGACAATTACGAAGGCATAAACTGGACAGATTTGTCAAGTTTAAAAAGAGTGACCTTCCCATGGGTGACTTCACATCATGTAGAGTCAATCCTCGAAGACTGGGTGGAAGCCCCACCACAGATCGCGGGTCCACACAAGTTATCTCAAGAATCTGAAGCTGAAAAACAGTAGCCAAATTAATTGGAGGAAATGTAACCTCTCTAACAACAAGTGTCAATCTCTCCATATGAGATAGCCTCTCGATCCACTCTATATTTGGAGCTCCTTGTCCATATTCTGACAACCTAGGAGTGCCGCCCCATATATGAAGACTGACTAAATTAGCTAGGTATGAGAGGTCAAGGGTTGTCCATAATAAACGAGATGAGAACTTTAACTCCTTCAAATTCACAGGGAGCTTTGGTAACTGTTCAAGCTCATCACAATAATCCAAATGAAGTTGTTGGAGATTAGAAAGCTTATTCATAGTTGTAGGCAATCTTGTAATCTTGCTTACGATAGCTCTAGTGTCATAAAAAAGGATAGACCCCCAATTTCACGGGGAATCTCCCCCTTTAGATTTTTGCAGAAACTTGCATGCAAAGCTTTAAGATTCTCTAGCATCCATGTGGCTTTTGGTAGCTTTCTAATTGCACTAGAGTCCAAACATAAAATCTCCAACCATTTGAGATTTTTAATAGAGGCAGGTAATTTTGTGATACATGTTTCTATAAGATTCAGCTCAAGCAAAGACTCTAGCCCTCCTATTTGGTTCGGTAGCTTCTTTAGAGGAGTCCAACAGATACTCATTGTCCTCAATTTTTTGAGGTTCCCAATAGAAGCAGGTAATTCTCTGATATTTGTGTTCTTAATATATAGCTCAAGCAAAGACTCTAATCCTCCTATTGAGTTCGGTAGCTTCTCTATCGGAGTTTCAAAAAGACTTATCTTCCTCAACTTTTTAAGACTCTCAATAGAAGCAGGTATTTTTCTGATGTTTGTTTCGCTCAAATATAGCTCAAGCAAAGACTCTAATCCTCCTATTGAGTTCGGTAGCTTCTTTATCGGAGTTTGAGAAAGACTCATCCCTCTCAACAATGTAAGATCTCCGATGGAGTCTGGAAGTGTTCTAAGCAAAGAACAATTATCTAAAGATAGATACTCCATACGCGTCATCTCTCCAATTGAATGATGAAGTTTTCGAAGTTGCATCCCCACTATTTCTAGCATTGACAAGGATTTTAGACTATCAAATACAAAAGATAGTGGAAAAAGGTTGCAACCGTCCCACTTCAGGGTATCCCAAGAGATGATTTTCAAGTGCTTCAGGTGCTCTAGTTTAGATAGAGAGCCATCAACCACTAGCAAGTTTGTACAAAATTCAATAGCCAATCTCTTCAAATTCAAGCATTTTGAGAAGTCAGGAGTCCTTTTTAAGATTGGGCAAAAATTGATTTCTATAACTTTCAAGTTCTTGCTCACCTGAAAAAGCAAACCAAGAATCAGCAAGTCAAGAATGGCAAATTTGTAAGTTTGGTTAGCAAGACAAATGCCATAAAAAGTTAACTGCACAATATGATGTACCAAGCATGGCGACCATCCGGCCCAATCTTCAGTAATGTTACTCCCCGAAACCTTGAGCACAACTAATTTCTCAAGACATAAATTTGTCGCGTTTAGTTCCAAAGGGCAATCACTCCAAGAGAGCCATGTTAATTTGGAGAGAAGATTGTTAAAGTCCCCTACCAAGTTTCCGCCTTCTAATTCCAAATATCTTAGATTGGGCATCTTTGAAAATTCTTCACTCGCGAACATGTGCTCTTTGGAGAGTCTTGTTAATCTGAGTGCTATGACTTTGTCTGTTCCCTGATGATAAGAAAAGCATGCATGAACATTTATATTGGAAGACAAGTCTGAGGAGCTTGATTATGGTCGGTAATGAAACGCTCATTATTGCTTTGTTCGTATATATATAAATTGACCATAACAAAGAGTTAATCAAGTTGATTTGATTGGTTCATACAACTGAAAGGAGTTCTTTACACTATATAAAGCATAATAATATTTCTAATACAAAGCATCTCTATGGATCAAAACCTGCTTGGTATGGTTCGTGTGGAAGTCGAGTTTACTTCAACAGAGCATCTCTTTATTAGGTTTCATATGAGTTTTATTACAAGACGAAGATAGGAGCTAGAAAGTCCTACTTGTTTTAGTATTAGTTGTGGATTCTACGGAATAAAAGATCAGTGTACAAAAAGGATTTGCTTTAAAAATAGTATAGATATTCAACAAACCTCATAGAAGTCTCTTGTATATTGTATGAAAGCTCAACCAGACTATCCACAAAAGATTGCTTATAATTTGTGGAAAAACTTTCGTATATTGTATTAACATCATGAATTTTTATCCACGCCTTTTTCTTATTTTCTTTGCCAAAAGAAAAGTTAAACAAAAAAAATATACCAGCAAGAAACTAACTCCACAACCGTTAATAAATGCATGGTCGATTTTTTCTGAAGAAAATAGTAAGGTGATAATAGCTTACCTCTTTCATCGAAACATGTCAAAGGCAATCTTGGGCTCCCACAACCTGCTACGCTTCCCTGGAAAATTATCGTCTTCACGCTGAACAATTTCTCTTCCAAGATCTCTAAGTTGATCATGCATCCATGATATATCATTTTCATCTATCTTTATCAAAGACATTTGAGTAAGTACAAATAGTTCACTTTTTGGGAAATAGTTGGAAGCTTTCCACATATAGTACGGGTTGATTCTTCCTCTTCCAATGAAGAAACATGCGATATCAAGGAAGATCTCTCTTTGATGAGGCTCTAACACGTCATAACTAATCTTTAATTTATTGAAGACTTCTTGCTTGGGCACAAAATCTAACTTCTTCAATGTGTCTTTCCAAAACTTTTTGCTTTTGCAAGAAAGTGAGGAACCAATAACCTCCAGAGCTAATGGAAGTCCACCTGTCTTTCTGATAATTTTGTGTGAGATATCATCAAAGTCATGTGGTGGCCAATCCATCCTGAAGGCATGTTTACTAAAAAGCCGAAGAGCATGGAAAGGATCCATTTCTCTCATTTCATAGATTTCAAATTCTTGAGAATGTGCTTGGAAACTACTCTCTTTGTCCTCCTCTTTGATTGGCAAAAAGTTGATGTCCCTCGTTGTAATGATGATTTTGCTTCCTGGACCAAACCAATCGCTCTTTCCTGCTAGTTTAGAGAGTTGGTCCCACTTATCCACATCATCGAGAACAAGAAGAACTTTCTTATCATGAAACCTTTCTCTAGTTATTTTAATCCCTACATCAACAGAATTGTGGATATCTAGAGATCTGCCTTGGAGAATTTCGATAACAATTGTTTTTGTAACTCAACCATTCTACCATGTTGCATGGATTCGCGAATGTCCGAAAGGAAGCTACAACCTTGAAATTGATTGGAGATTTGATTAAAGACAGCACTTGCGAGAGTTGTCTTGCCGATACCGCCCATTCCATGAATGACCAGGTAGCGAACATCATGAGAACCTTCGTTTAACATGTCCATGATAGCTTCAACATGATCATCAATCCCAACTAAATGATCGGGCAGATTGCTCCTTCTTTTCATCAGTTTGGTCAAAATCTCATCAACAATAGTGTTAATGATTTCACCATGGCTGCCATATTGATATAAGAGTCTTAGCACAAAACATATGGCAAATGAACTCTCAAAATGAGGAATATTGTAGACATAAAACTACTTGGATTTTTGAATATGTGAGGTTTTACCGAATAAAAGTTCACTTTCTTTAGTAAATGGAAATCTCGATTGATGAAAGAATTAGATCAATACTAAATTTGGATGGGTGGTTCGGGGAAAAGAAGAGAACAATTTACAAAGGAAAAAGAAGAAAGAAAAATGGATTAACCAATATATTGTGATTGATTGGAGTAATTAAAACAGAAAAAAAAAAAAACATGAAGGAAAATTCTGCCCCTTATAATCATCTCACTTTTTATTGCCAGGCGAAAAAAAAAAAAAAAAAAAAAAAAAAAACAGATTCAAAACTCACACTCTTACCCTTTGTCCTTCATGCCCCATCCCTTAACTCTTGCGACCTCGGCCAGAGCCCCTTCCATCCTAGAACTTCATCACGCATGAACTTCTTCTCATGCTTCTCCAAATCGTCGAGGTATAATCGAGTTTTAAGTTTCACATCGTCGGGATTCACATCATAAAAAATGGGTAGGATCAATTTGTCACTCGCTTTGCTTGAGCACTCCACCATGTGCGTGAGCTCACGAAGACACCACGCACTGGATGCATAGTTCCTGGAGAAGATGGGTATGTATATTTTGGAGGATTCGATGGCATGGAGAAGCTCACCTCCAATCTTTTTTCCTTTTCGGATCTCTTCGTTGTCTCGAAAAACGCGAATTCCAGCTCCAACCAAGGAGTGATAGAGACAATCGGTGAAGTTGAGGCAGGTGTCGGGGCCTCTGAAATTCAAGAACACTTCGAATTCAGCCCCCGACTGCAAATCACCATCATCACCGCAAGCCGACATGGTCACTTTCTCCATTGAGTCCCTCTTTCTCTTCATCCTCCTTCAGGAACTCAAGATCTTCCCCGGATTAGATCACAGCGAGATATGGAATCCTTCTCTCCGAATCTGATCTGGGATTCCTCAAGAGGAATTAGCAAAGCGCCAGAAGAGGCAGGAGGACTGCAATGCGCTCTCGCTGTATTTTTCTCAGATCGGTTTGCTTTTTTCTTAGCACCGAAAGGGAAAAGTACACCGACCGCCTTGATAAGTAAAGTCCTCCAAAGTGGCGAGGTCTACCTTCATCACGGTACGTGAAAGCGAGAAAAAAGTAGCGTAAACATGGACCGTCCCATTCAATGAACGACACGTGGCGCCTCATGTCGCCCATGGGTCCCACTTTCTCCCTTTGACACCTGTGTCCTCCCGCTTCCCTTTTTTTTTCAAATTTTATTCCCCTCTCTCCGTTTCCCTCTCTTCCTTTCAAATTCCATTCCCGACATGAGGCGCCACGTCCCATTCCATTCCCGACATGAGGCGCTCATTCATGTCGCCCATGAACTCATGTCGCCTCCGTTTCTGTATATTCTTTTTTTCTTCTTTCCAGCATTCTGGTCGAAATTAGTTCCCTGGCAAAAAGGTGAGGTGCAATGGCAGGTCTTGACAATTTTCCCCGTTCAGAATATTATAAATGTACCAAACATGGAAATTCTTCTGTCTTATTCTAATAAACTTCTGTTTAAAATAGCAAAATAAATCCTTAGCCACCCCCTTGCCCTCTTTGTAAACTCGTCAATGCCCCTGTTCTCTCGAAACTTGAAATGACGACAATTACCACGTTCTATGGGATCAAACATTGGACAATGCAATATCAAGACTATTTGCGAGCTGAGATGTTGTTTATAGTACAATACTAAATTAAAAAGTTTTGAAAGAAAAAACTTAAAATTGAAAGGGAAAATAAAGTTCGTTTTATGTGATAGTCTGATATGCAGATGCCACTATATTGGTATCTAAGTCATACTCCACTTTTATTAAGTTCCTGGATCTTTTTAGCTGTCATTCTTCTCTCTTAGGTGCTGTTGATTGAAGGTAGTGGAGTGGAATGGAATGGAATCACGGTCATTGGAGTGGGGTTCTTTCAAGTAGGATTCTTATTGTAAAATCCATGTTTACCTTGCATAATAATAGGACATGACTTCTTTGTTTTATTTTCAAAAATTTCATGAGGAGCACGTTCTCATAATTAATAATGAAAATAAGAGAACTTGCAAAATTTCACAATGAGGAGTATGAACATATAAGGGGCAACCAAAATTTTGATGTTATCTTTTATTGTATTTTTTTAGCGGTAACTGATGAAATAGATAAGCTAGATAAACAGTCATATTGACCTTCATCCGAAGTGTGCAGCAATTTACGACGACTACTTGCCCCTTTATTCCTGAATTCCTACTGTACATTGCACATAGATTTGGTTGGAGCTTGTCAACTTCTTTCTGCAATTAAAAAGATGAAACCTATTGTATTTTGATATGAGAGAGGAGATTTCTATAATGGAATTACAAAATATCTTCAGGAGGGCAATCTGATCTCAATTTTTTTGTAGGAATCCCATTTATAATCTTAGTTGCTTAGCACAATTTTGACTTGTGATTGATTATTTTGGGACCTTCTGTTGGGGAGAACTCAGGTACAACAATTCACCACGGTCAAATGCAATCCAGGATCAATTTCTCCCCCGATACTAAATCAATTTAAAATCTCTTAACCCCCAGCAACAACCAGCAATGTATAGCCTCACAAAATGCAAATATAATACTGAAATGATAAGTAGACAAAGCAAATAACGACACCAAGGATTTAACGTGGAAAACCCGATACGGGAAAAAATCACGAACCGCCCAAAAACATCCACTAATCACCAAGAATAGCAGGATACACAAAGTATTATTCTCTAGTTACACACTAAAGGCTCAATATCAACATTACAATCATCTTCTTCTCAATACATAGGTAGATAAATAAGTTTGGAGTAAGAAAACCTTAACCGCAACTGGAGAATTTGGAGACGGTTCTCGATGAACAAAAACCATCAACTCGTAGCCCTTGGTCTCACGAACAACATACTGAAATTTGAGCTGATTCTGACAATATTTGGCCTTCGAATCAAAGTCGCAAAGTGCAACCCTCTTTCTTCTTTTTTTTCTCTACTTGAGCAGTTTTTTGCTTTTCTCTCTCCTCTTTTCACTTTTTCGACGGATGCACACACGACCCCAACTTCCACTTCTTTTGTTCTTTTTCTTTTTGTTTTTTATTTTGTTTTTGTTTTTCTTTTAATGCTGGCTGGGCCCCACATGAAGGTGGACCCAGCCAACACCTTCTGTGTGTGCTTCATATACCTAGAATCCTCTCAGATATGTTCAGTAATGTTTCTTCCCCGATTCTATGGAATGGTTGCCTGCGATGAGCTCTTGAGGTTAAATTAAAGATCGTTTTTCTGCATGTCAATGAACTGATCTAATTTTCTTTTCTTTTTGTAACGCCAGGAGTATGAAGGCGAAGCTTTTGACCACGCATCCTGATGCATTTTATGACGACTCTAAAGGAGAAATAGTTGATCGTAGGCCAGACCTCGAGCTGTCGAAGTAATTACGATACTTTCTTGAAACAAGTTAGTGTTTGTCTATTGGAGAAGAAGAGCGGAAGAAAAGCTTATTGATGCTCCAATTGTCTTCAAGTCGATGTCTCTATTTCCTTTCTTTCTTTTATCGGTTGCTCTTCTGCAGGTGAATTAATATGGCAAGTTCTGCGTGGAAACATCCTGTTTGTATGTGGTCTATTCATGCAAATTCAGAGATAAAATGCCATTGCAGTTGCTTCATCAGTGCATATGAAATGATTACCCTGCAGCTTCGTGATTAGGAAATGCGCTTCATGTTTGAACTGTTCGTTCCATGTCAGGCATGTGAGAGAACTGTTTATGAGGGAAATGAAGTACACTTGAAGTCTGATGATCGCTTTTTTAGGGGCGCGTGAAATGGCGTGACTCGTGTCTTATTCTGTCATGACCGGTTATTGAGGGTCGCTATTTCGGGCGATGGACATGGTACAGAGTCGGGTCGAGTCGTATATGTGAGAGAACTGTATCTGAGGTTTTTGAACTCGAACTTTGTTATATCAAATCCTCAAAGAGATTAAATTTTAGCATGATTGAAATCTAAATTTCCTTGGCCAACCACAAATTGCAAGGCATGACAACGACGACCCAAAAAATGTGTCAAAATGGAATTTTGATTCCTCCCTTTGGAATAATTCAATCCACTTTACCACAACTCCCCAGTCAAAAAAAGAAAAAAATCAACTCCACTGTTTAATCTACTTTTCGTCCTCTTTCTTGGAGAAGAGTTAAGAATAATCAACTGGAAAACACCAGACGAAAAATAAAAATAAAAAAATGGCAGAAACAATGAGCTGAAAATTTTACCAACCAGACGGTTTCCTATAAAACCTCCTATGCTTTTATGATATTCGATAAACCCAAATTAACTGAGTCTTAGAATTGAAAAAGAGAAGATGGAGGCGTCGAAGCTGAACGGGGAAGAGCAGATGCAGAGAGCGTTCGGCTATGCAGCGAGGGACTCTTCAGGAGTCCTTTCTCCTTTCTCTTTCACCAGAAGGTTTGCATCTACTTTCAACTTTTGATAATCCAGGACACGAGCCTGAAGTCCTGGCTATTGCTAACGTATGTTCTGCGTCGCAGGGCCAACGGAGATCATGACATTACCGTGAAGATCCTATACTGCGGAATTTGCCATTCCGATCTTCACATCATTAAGAATGAACACGGGATTTCGAGCTACCCTATCGTACCCGGGTACGTCTAGGCTTCATCCGCTTGTTCTGAATATTACTTGAGGTAATTCGGGAGCTTGTTATACTCACATAGTGACTTGCTCCATAATTACCGACAGTAGAGATTGTAAAGGCACTATGCTGCTTTAGAATTAAGGAAGTTAAAGAAATAATCTTCCCTTTAATTAACCAAAGTCAATTTCTGTGTTTTCGACCTTTTCTTTTTTGAGTCCTCAAAAAATCTCAAACTAGTATGCTCGCGATGAATTTACTATCCGTTAAATTTTTGTTTTATTTTACAGTCAAATTATTGAGTTGGATGACACGTGACAATTGATCAATATACCAGTTTAAGGTTTTACTCTCCGTTAGTCATAAGTGTACCGATTTATGGTTTTTCATAGTATTAACATAATTTAATGGAAATTAATGGAGGGTAAATTTATTACAAATGTATCAATTTGGAATTTTTGGTAGAGAAAAGATTACTTTGGATTAAATTAGTTATAACGGGTAATTTGTCATAAAGATATTAGTTCTGGATTTTTTTGTGGTATTAATTTTTTTTACGGGTTTGTTATAGCCATGAAATTGTAGTAGTGGTGACTCAAGCTGGGGGCAAAGTGAACAAATTCAAAGTTGGAGACAAAGTAGGCGTTGGTTCATGTGGAGAATGTGACAACTGCCACGGAGGGTTGGAGAACTACTGCCCCAAGCCGGTCTACACGTACACGATCTTCGAATCCGAGGGCGACACCAAACGCTACGGCGGGTACTCCGACATCCTCGTCGTCGACCAGCACTTCGCGGTCCGGATCCCCGATGCCATTTCGCTCGCCGGCTGCGCTCCCCTACTCTGCGCCGGGATCACGGTTTACAGCCCCATCAGGCATTTTGGTTTGGACCGGCCCGGGAAGCGTATTGGCGTTGTCGGCCTGGGAGGGCTGGGGCACCTGGCGGTGAAGTTCGGCAAGGCGTTCGGCGCCGAGGTCACCGTCATAAGTACTTCGGAGAGCAAGAGGCAGGAAGCGATTGAGGAATTGAAGGCTGACTCGTTCATACTAAGCCATGATATGAAGCAAATGCAGGTAGGGAAAAATTTAAAAATTAAAAAAAAAAACATAGTGAAGCAATGAATTATTATTACAAATTATATGTTGACCATATAAAAAAAAGGTTTGTCTATACAATTTGACCATAACAGATAAATGCATTGAAATTTTCTACCTATAAAATGAACTTTGATCAATCTAAACTTAAACAAGCCAAGAGAACTTCTGCTAATTACTTCATGTATGCATATTTTCTTTTTTATTGGTGTTTTTATTTGATTTGTTTTGAGAAATTATAGGCTGCGATCGGCACAATGGATGGGATCATCGACACGGTCTCGGCGACACATCCGTTGAAGCCGTTGTTGGATCTACTGAGAACGGATGGGAAACTCATCATGTTGAGCGCACCTGATCTGGAGACGCCCGCTCAAGTGCCGCTCTTTCCATTATTTGGTAACTTTGGAAATATTGAAATCTCTTCTTCAAAGTTGCTTCTGCTTCGCAAGCGAATATTTCTCTTCAATTGGTCTCTGATTTTTTATTCTATTTTAATTATTTGAACTACTTTGGTCCATCTTAGGTAAATAAGGTCCCAATGCTTTAACCCATTTTTCCGGAATAATCGGAAATTCGAAAATGCAGGGCGGAAATCTTTGGTGGGAAGTATGTGCGGTGGAATCAAGGAGACGCAGGAGATGATGGATTTCGCAGCGGAGCACAGCATAACGTCGAACGTTGAGGTTATCGCGATGGATTATGTGAACGAAGCCATGGACCGACTCGCCAGAGGAGATGTCCGATATCGATTCGTCATCGACATAGCCAATACTCTCACCAATCTCTGATTCCGTGTCCACGTTGCCTCTGTGTTATTATTTGGTATGTTTTAATAGATATAGTGACGAATTATTTTGATACATTATTGGGTTATGTGATCCTTCTGAATTAGTAATTTACAAGGTGAACCCACATATGTAACTTAAATGGTTCGCACTCGAGACATGGATTCAATTGCAGATGAGGAGTCTCAGTTTATCCCGTAGATTAATTACTCTCAATCAGTTGAAAAAGAAATGTCTTGCTAATGTACAATTTATCACTAGAAACCGGGATTTATATTCGGTCATTGGGTGTTTGAATCAAAGAGATAAATTCTATTTTTGGTCCTCTAGCATAAGGCCATTTTCAGGTGAAATCTCAATTTTCAATTATCTAACAGAGTTACTATATCGTATGTAATTTATCATTGGCGATCGAATCTGAATCACATTGTCAGGGCATCATATATTGGCTCCGGCCAGAGCTAATTTAGTTACCTAAAATTTAGAAGAACACATATATTGTCCAGGTTTCCACTATATGAACGAGTCTTTATGTTATCGGAAAAAAAATATGATTTACATGCATTTGGAAAAAAAAAATAAAAAATTAACGTCGATATACGTGAGAAACACATTCATCGCATGGTTTTACAGAGCATTTTTGGGAAATTTACGGGAATAAAATAGCTACAAGGTGGTCATACGAGATTCAACCATGTCGCAATTGATCTACGATGCACCGAGCCCCCACCTTCAGCCTCGAACAAATCGGCTTGTCTGCTGAAACCATGATGATCAACTGTAGTGCCATCGATACCCCAAATCACATGAAAATCATTCTGCATAAGATGACTAGCCAAATTAATGATCGTAATAATCATTGGACAAAATTACATGAAAATGAAGAAAATAACCGCAATTTTGCTGCATTATAGCGAGCCATCGCCGCATCGAACTTTCGACTACTTCATAAGACCTAGATAGAAATTAATCTTTAATAATTTTCATCCATAAAGATTTCAATAATCCATTCTAACAAGTTTTCGGTATATTTGCGAAACGATATATTACCTTGTCATTTGCCCCAACAATTTTCTCTCGTGCTTCCACAAATAATTAACTGATGACTCTGTCTTCCTTTAAAGACCTTCCTCTCTCCTCCACTACATATGTGACTAAGTCATAAAATTGTCGCGGAAGAAGTTATTATTGTCATGAAAGAACATTTTCTAGTTCTTAAATTGTGGAAGAAATTATTATTATTGTGAAAATACCATTACCCATTTAAGTAATAGAATTGATTTTGTCTTGGCTAACATGAAGTCCCTCTAAGCACTTTTTAAACAATGTGAACACCTATTATTTCATCAATTAGCACTTCTACAATCATCATCCCACTCATGAACCACCTTATAATTCCCACAATAACATAACTATTTAATCCACATATCGTAGTTTTAAGACTTAAAAGTGAACTTGCGTTGGTGCTTTAAACTGAATATTTCCAACGGGGACAAGTAGAAAATTGCTCAGGAAAGAAAAAACAGAAAAAAAAAAAAAGAATATAGAGGAAGAAGAAACCAAAGGAACTTTTACCTATTGTAAGGGGAGGAGATAATTATTTTCTTTCTAGAATTGGCTGTTGATATCGTCCACTCTATTTCTTGAGGTAAACTTTTGCCATTTGGAAGAGCGGATGTACTGAATATGAATTCTGGCCTTCCCACGTGTCCCGAAGACGGGGATAAAACGACTTTTCCCGAAGATGATTTGGCACAACCAATTGCCACAGCATCTTTAATTTTGATAAATCAGGCAACTCTTTCAAGGAACTGCATCCCAAAAAAAACCAATGAATCCAATGATTCTAATTTCTCCAAACATTGAGTCTCCATTAGCCTAGGGCAACCATTCATACTCAACACTCGGAGCCCCTCTAATCTCGATACCAAAAGTCTCTCAACCATTGCAGTATCCCTCAAATACAAACTACGGAGTTTCTTCAGTTTCTGTCCAAGCACATCATCAAAATCGACTTCCCTCAACTGGCAATTAAGAAGGCACAAATGGGACAGATTTGTCAAATTGGAAAAGAGTGACCTTCCCATGGGTGACTTCACATCACATAGAGTCAATTCTATAAGACTGGATGGAAGCCCGACTAGAGATCGCGAGTCAACACAAGTTATCTCAAGAATCTGAAGCCGCGAAAGAGTAGCCAAATTAATCGAAGGAAAATTGTCATCTCCAATGACAAGTGTCAATCTCTCCAAATAAGATAATCCTTCGATCCACTCTATCTTTGGAACTCCCTGTCTGAATTCCGACAACCTAGGAGTGTCGCCCCGTATATGAAGATCGACTAAGTTAGTCAGGTATGAAAGGTCAAGACCTGTCCACAATAAATGAGATGAGATCTTTAACTCCTTCAAACTCATAGGGAGCTCTGGCAACTGTTCAAGTTCATCACATTGATCCAAAAGAAGTTGTTGGAGATGAGAAAGCTTATTCATAGTTGCGGGCAACCTCCGAATCTTGCTCTTTGTCAGCCCCAGCTTCATTAAAAAGGATAGACCCCCAATTTCAGTTGGAATTTCTCCCTCCATATTTTCACAGAAACTAGCATATAAAGCTGTAAGATTCTCTAGCATCCCTATGGCTTTTGGTAGCTCGCTAATTGCACAATTGTTTAGACTTAAAATCTCCAACCGTTTGAGATTTCTAATAGAAGCAAGTAATTTTTTTATTTTCGTCATGCTCAAATCTAGTTCAAGCAGAGACACTAATTTTCCCATTGTGCTTGGTAGCTTCTTTATCGAAGTTCCAATAAGACTTATCCACCTCAACATTTTAAGATCTCCAATGGAGTTTGGAAGTGTTTTAAGAAAAGAACAATAATCTAAAGACAAATACTCTAGACGCGTCATTCGTCCAATGGAATGATGAAGTTCTTGAAGGTGCATCCCTCTCATTCCTAGCTTTGACATTGATTTTAGACTACCTAATACAAAAGGCACTGGATAAAGTTCGCAACCATCCCTCTTCGGGGATTCGCAAGAGATGATTTCGAAGTGCTTCAGGTGCTCTAGTTTAGAGAGAGAGCCATCAACCACTAGCAAGTTTGTACTCTGTTTAATAACCAATCTCTTCCAATTCGAACATTTCGAGAAGTCGGGAGTCCTTTTTAAGCCTGGGTAAGAATTGATTTCTATAACTTTCAAGTCCTTGCTCATCTGAAAAAACAAACCAAGAATCAACCAAGTCAATAATTAGGCAATGACTAGAAAAAGAGCACTTCAGTGCCACTTTTTTTTTTTGGCTAGCGAGACAAACACAAGAAAAAGAGCAAAAGGACACTAAAAGTGCCAAAAATTGTGAACAACATTCACTGTAGTGCCAAAAGTTTTTTTTTTTTGGATCACTTCAGTGCCACTTTTTTTTTTTTTTTTAAATGATCACTTAAGTGCCAATCTCGATCTTGGTTGTCGGAAATCTGACATAGCTATATTTTAGTAATTTCTCAATCCTAAGTGGTTTGCCGACGTACTTAGTCAATATATAATCCCTTAACGACATTGTTTAAAAGTTGTGAATAGTGATCATTTACATATCAAATTTTGTTTAAAGTGATTGCTTTAGTGCTAGTCATTGTTAATCAACAATTACTTTAGTGTCAAGTACACCACGTGAAAATGCCACGTGGGCTGGAGTTTTTTAAAAATTTGCCAAGTCATATTATAATTTTAATTATAAATGCTACATAATTAATTTGGTCATAATTTCTCGCCGTTAGCACATAAGTAGTCGTTTTTCCTCCGATTTAGCACTTAAATGAACTGGCGAAAATTTTTGACATTAAAGTGAGTGTTGTACATAACATTTGACACTTCTAGTGTTATTCTGCCCAAGAAAAAGTAAACTGGATAGTATGATGTTTGTACCAGGCATGACCTCCATCCAGCCCAATCTTCAGTAATGTTAATTCCTGAAAGCTTGAGCACGACCAATTTCTCGGGACACAAATTCATCACGTTTAGTTTTGAAGGGCAATTACTCCAAGAGAGCCATGTTAACTTGGAGAGAAGATTCTTAAAGTCCCCTACCAAGTTCCCGCCCTCTAATTCCAGATATCTTAGATTGGGCAACTTTGAAAATTCTTCACTTGTGAAACTGTGCTCTTTGTATAGTCTTGTTAATCTGAGTGCGACAACTTTGTCTGTCCCCTAGTAGTAGGAAAAACATATGTGAACATTTGAACTAGATGACAAACATTGTGTTGCACAAGTCTGAGGAGCTTCATTATATTCATTAATGAAACATGCATTACTGTTTTGTTCATATAGATTTAAATTGACCATAACAAAGAGTTAATCAAGTTAATTTGACTTGCTCATACAATTGGATAGAGTTCTCTACATTGTGTAAAGCATAGTAATATTTCTATTCCAACAATTTAAGCCAATTCCTATCGCAAAATGATAACTAAAAAACTTTATTATCACTGAGCAAAACCATTTGATAGAAAATGTTGCCTCCACATTCAATTTTGCAACACAAAAACTCTGCAATGGTTTTGCAAGTTAGAAAAAAAGTTGCCAGACCAAATTAAAAGAAGTCTCTTGAGTTTATAGCCCCATTCTGACTCTATGCATCGAAATCTGCTTGGTTTGGAGTGTGTGGAAGCTCGATTTACTCCAGAGCATCCCCTTTTAGGTTTCCTATGAGTTTTATTACAGGATGAAGACAAGAGCTAGAAAGTCTTACTTGTTTTAGGACTTGTTGCTGATTCTACAAAATAAAAGAGCAATGTGAAAAAAAGATTTGCTTTCATAATAGTAAACATATTCAACCAACCTCATAAAAGTCTCATTTATTGTTTGAAAGCTCTACCGGACTCTACATAAAAGATTGCATACTACAATCAATTACAAAATCTATTACCAAAATTCAGGTAAGGAGTCTCATTGCCGAGTAAAAGGAATAAAATCAGCCTTAAATAGCTTTGATAGCTTAGGAAGTCGCAATCTGGACCTGTTTCCGTATAATTTGTAGAACCATAACCTTGTGTTTAAATGTATTTATGAAGTGTTTGCTACTTTCACGTTGTAACCTTTTAGATATGTGATATGTAACGGAATCACCATCATGAGTTCTTATACAAACCTTTTTCTTTTTCTCTTTTCCATAGTAAAAGTTAAACAAAAAAAACATACCGGTAAGAAACTAACTCCACAACCTTTGAAAAATGCATGGTTGATTTTTTACCTAAAGAAAATAGTAAGGTGACAATAGCTTACCTCTTTCATCCGAACCACATCAAATGCAATCTTGGGCTCCCACAACCTACTACGATTCCCTGGAAAATTGACATCTTCGCGCTGAACAATTTCTCTTCCAAGATCTCTAAGTTGATTATGCATCCATAATGTATCATCTTTTGTTATCCTTAACAAAGACATACGACTAAGGACAAGCAGTTCTCTCTTTGGAAAATAGTTGGAAGCTTTCCACATATAACACAGGTGGAGTCTATCTTTTCTAATGAAGAAACATGCGATATCAAGAAAGATCTCTATTTGATGAGGCTCTAACATGTCATAACTAATTTTTAATTTATTGAGGACAGCTTGGTTGGGCACCAACTCTAATTTTTGCAAAGTGCCTTTCCAAAACTTTTTGCTCTCGCCATAAAGTGAGGAACCGATAATCTCAAGAGCTAAAGGAAGTCCACTTGTTTTGGTGGTAATTTGCCTTGAGATATCACCAAAGTCATGTGGTGGTAAGTCCATCCCGAAGGCATGTTTACTAAAAAGCGGAAGAGCATGGAAAAAATCCATTTCTGTCATTTTATAGATTTGAAACTCTTGAGAATGTGCTTGGAAACTACTCTCTTTGTCCTTTTCTTTGATTGGCAAAAAGTTGATGTCCCTTGTTGTAATGATGATTCTGCTTCCTGGACCAAACCAATCACTCTTTCTAGCTAGCTTAGAGAGTTGATCCCTCTTATCCACGTCATCAAGAATAAGGAGAACTTTCTTATCACGAAATCTTTCTCTAATTGTGTTAATCCCTGCATCAATAGAATTGTAGATCCCTAGAGATCCACCTTGGAGAATCTCTGATAACAATTGTTTCTGTAAGTCAACAATTCTTCCTTGTTGTGCAAATTCACGAATGTCTGAAAGGAAGCTACATCCTTGAAATTGACTAGACATTTGATTAAAAATAGCACTTGCAAGAGTTGTCTTACCGATACCGCCCATTCCATGGATGACCAGGTAGTGAACATCATGAGAACCTTTGTTTAACATGTCCATGATAGCTTCAACATGATCATGGATCCCGACTAAATGATTAGGTAGATTTCTCATTCTTTTCATCAGCTTGGTCAAAACCTCATCAACGATAGTGTTGATGATTTCACCATGCCTGCCATATTGACATAAGATTCTTAGGGTGAAACATACGGCAAATGAACTTTTGAGTTTAGGAATATTGTAGACACGAAACTAATTGGATTTTTAAATGGGCTTCTTTAGTAAAAGGAAATCTTGACTAATAAAAAATTCGATCTATACTCTATTTGGATGAGTGATTCGATAACATAAGATAACAATTACCAGGAAAAAAAAAACAAAAATGGATAAACCAATATGCTGTGTTTGGTGGGAGTAATTAATATAGAAAAAAAATGGGAAAAAATTCTATTCTTTATTATAATCTCACTTTTCATTGCTAGGGCCAAAAATGAACAAAAGCAGATTCCAAAGTCATACTCTTACCCTTTGTCCTTCATGCCCCATCCCTTGATTTTTGAGACCTTGGTCAAAGCTTCCTTCCATTGTCGAATCTGATTGCAGCTGAACTTCTTCTCATGCTTTTTCAGACCATTGGAGTACAATCGAGTTTTGAGCTTTACATCGTCGGGATTAACGTCATAAAAAATGGGTAGGATCACTTTGTCATTCGCTTTGCTCGAGCACTTCAGCATGTGTGTGAGCTCATGAAGACACCACTTACTTGATGTGTAGTTCCTAGAGAAGATGGGCAAATATATTTTGGAGGATTCAATGACACGTAGAAGTTCGCCTTCAATCTTTTTGCCCTTTCGGATATTTTCATCGTCTCTGAAAACTCGAATTCCAGCTTTGTCTAAGGAGTGATAAAGGCAATCAGTGAAGTTGAGGCGAGTATCAAGGCCTCTGAAACTCAAAAACACCTCGAATTCAGCCCCCGTTGATGAATTGTCATCATCGACACAGGCAGACATGGTCGCTGCGTCTGGTGAGTCCCTCTTTCTCTTCATTTTCCTTCAAGAGCTCAAAATCTTCACCGGGTTTAATCGCAACGAGACGTGGAGTCCTTTCTGGATCTGATATGAGATTCCTTAACAGGAATCAGCAAAGCGCCAGAGGCAGGAGAATTGCAATGCTCTTTTTCTTTCTCGGATTTGTTTGCCTTTTTTTTTTTTTGGCCCGGCACCGGAAGGATTAGGAACGGCGACGACTTTAACAAGTCAACGGAATTCCTCCAAAGCGGCTTTACACCGTTCCTTCTTGTGCGGTAGGACCTCATATCTAGAAGTAGTGGTTTGACATCCACATATATTTTCGCGAGGGACGCTTGGCCAGAAAGACCCTCCGGTTGCAGAAAGATCTTCGAACGTGGGGTGGTTGGCTCACGATCCCTGCTGGGTCTCGCCCCCTTCCTCGTGCGGGGGCGTGCGTAGAGGAGAGAAAAGGAATGATGGGCTGGGCCTCTATTTTATATATTTTCCGATGGGCCCAAAGGAAAGACGAAAGAATAGGCTGGAAGAGAAATAAAAGAGTGGGCTGAAAAGGAAATAAAAGAATGGGCCGGGCTACGCCAGCCCACTCGACTTTTCTCATTTTTCTTCATCATTTTTTTTAACCACTCTCATGTATCATCATCAGACGAAAGAATAGGCTGGAAGAGAAATAAAAGAGTGGGCTGAAAAGGAAATAAAAGAATGGGCCGGGCTACGCCAGCCCACTCGACTTTTCTCATTTTTCTTCATCATTTTTTTTAACCACTCTCATGTATCATCATCATCATCATCATCATCATCATCATCATTATCATTATTATTATCATTATGATGATAATAATAATAATAATAATAATAATAATAATAATAATAATAATAATAATAATAATAATAATAATAATAATAATAATAATAATAAATTTGACCTTTTTATAAGGTTTTTAAAACTTTTTTTTTCCAAAATAAATGGATATTTTAAACATCAACAAAAATTCGGGTGTCAACAGAAGGTCATCTTGAGGTGAAACTTGAAACCATGAGAAAAAATGAGGAAGATGCTGATAGTCTTTTTCATTGTCAATGCAACATTGAGGAAACAAATATGTACTTAAAAATATACGTCCGAACCGAAGAAAAGGATGAAGATGATGAAGAAATTGGTAATTTGCATTATATCATTTCTCTTGTGAAATTTATTCTTTAATTGACATTTCCTCCAGAATTAGAATGGTTTGTTCATATCAAACAACGACCCTCCATGGCTCCAACATTTCAAGAAGTGGTAGTTTCAGATTTACACACTTCTAAGTAACGTTTTTCTTTCCCAGATGCATGCATTTCTTCATTAATCGCACGAGCTTGACAATGACCGATGATGATGGCTTGGGCTTGGATGGGGGACTAGTGGCAAGCAGTTGAAGGACGTGACAACATTGGGGGCCCCAAAACCGAGTCCTAGGGCTTGGATTTCAGCAGTGATTGAAACCCCAGCGGCAGCGACATGCCCTCCAATGGCAAGAGTGATGGTCAACAGATGGTAGTCAAGGTCCGAGTGGCTTCCACGATGACAATGGCAGGTGGCTGTTCTTAGCGTGGCGCAACTCGGATTGCGTCTTAGGGCTTGATTCTGACGGTAATTTCCTAGCGTTGTCTTGATGGGTACAAGAGCTAGATAGGAGTATAAATCGACGAAAAACCTACTCATGGACATAGTCATTAGCTGACACAGCAATCAAACAAGTAAATCAGTCGGTCTTGTGTGGAGATTGGAAAATGTGAGGAAGAGGCTGATAGGTTCAAAAGAGACAACAATTTGCTTATGCAGGAGCTTGTAAAGTTCAGGCAACGAGGATAGGCTACTGAGAAACAATTACAACCGATAGTCAAATGCTTTCAAGGGATGGAGCTGTGGCAGCAGCAAATGATGTCATTCCGGCTATTCGGAGCCCTGGATTGTTGGCACACTTTGTCCAACATTAGAATGAGAACAACATACAAATAATATAGGCAATAAATAGTGAAGGCTTAAGCAGGAAGATGTGTCTAGGAATGATGATACTAATGCTTGGACGGATTGTTAAATATTACTCTACGATGAATGAGGCATCTAAGGTTATGCTAGGGGCAAATTGTGGGACTGAATGTTGCCCTATTCGAAGGGTGACTGTGGCGACCTAGCCTCTTCGACTAGGGAATGGGAATTAGTTAAAGGATATTGGCCCAACGGTGTTTCATTGACTTGAGTTCTACATTCACGATATTGAGATGCACAACCAAGTATAACTACAAAGAAAACGCACGAGCATCCTAATATTGTCTCTTAAAAAAAAAGACAATCCAAAATAAAAAAATCTTATTGTAAAGCCCTAAAGGTTTGTCCAATTTTGGGTTTTAACTTTTAAGAATTTGCCATTTTTTCTGAATTTTTAGTATTTTCTAAATTTCTTTTCTGATTTTACGAATTTTTTTGATTTTTTAATATTTTTTATGTTACAATTTTTTTTTTTAAATTTAAGATTTTATGAATTTTAAATATTTTTAATCTCTTTTTAAAATTTTATAATTTTTCAAATATTTTAAAATTAATTTTTTAATGAAATTTAATGTTATAAAAAGAGAATTCAGACCGTGTAAAGAGATCCGGCCCGACCAAACCAACCCAGACACATTGGTCAAGGTTAAACTAAAAACAAGGGCCGGTCCCTAGAAACGCAGCCCATTTTCTATATATATATTGTTTTTGGCTTATTCTTTATTTATTTATTTATTCTCCCTTCTCCTCCGCCGGTCTCATGCCCGAAGGACACCCTCTCTGCCTAAAGCTCTCTCTGCTTGACCCAGAACGTGAACTCATCCTCCTTCAACACTAGGACTTAAAATCAATAAAAGAAGGCGTCACTCATGGATTCCCATCTCAAACATTTAATGAAATTTCACCATCGTTTAGGCCCTATTTGGTAACACTCTAACTAGTATTTGATTCTATTCTTTTATTTTTTAAAACAAAAAAAAAGGATATAATCCGTTTAGTAAATTTTTTATTCTCCGGAATAATCAAAAAGTAGAAAAAAATTGTTTATTGTTTTCAAGAACAATTCTAGAATCAAATCTAATTTTTCTTCTTCTTCTTCCTATTTTTGGTTAGTTGTCACCGACCTTGGCCATGGCCGACGATAGGGGTGAGCATCGGTCTAGGGTCAACCCTAGATTGACCCTGGATCAGCCTAACCTTGCGGCTCCCGATTTGATTCCCAGAGAAACTAAGTTGGTCCTTAATCCTAGGATCTTTAAATCAACAATGTGTGGGTTAGTTCTCGGTCCTAGAAGTTTAGAGTTAATATAACCATGATTATGTATATTATCTAATATATTTTATAATTATATATCTAATATATTATTTCTAATTTTTTTATTTAGAGAAAAAAGATGTGAAATTGTATATTCATACTTTATATTAAATATTTTGAACTTCTTATGGTTTAATTGTATTAGTAAGTTTCAGGTGCACTTTGCTTTTTAGTTTGTGTAAAATGATAGTAGTTTTTGAAGAGTAATATTACAATTGCTACGATGATTTGATAGTCAAGTGGTGTGAAGCTCATTTTTTGGTAGATTGGACTTTGCTTGATTGAATGCAAGAAAACGTTTTTGCATATAGTGTTATGAGTATTATTGATAGATGATTATAGGAACCTCCCATCTTGTCCCATATCTCTATAAGCGATCTTAATCGTTTTTATGGTTTCTTGCTTTTAGTTTGTGTAAAATTTCTATTGTTATCTTTTCTTAAATTTGTTGAATATGTACCGATATTTATAGTTCTGTTGCACAACGCCACATTGTCGATGGATATGTCATTTGAAATGGTAGGTTTGCATTTTTCAGAGAGTACAAAAAATGAAACAAAAAAATTATCGGTTAATCTCGGGTTGACATTTAAAGTGGACCGAATCCATTAGATCAATTTGGTTCTCGGTCACAAGCTCAATCTTTGGTTCCAAAAATTAAAAACCAACATTGTGCGGTTTGGTCTTTAGATAAGGAGCAACCCAACTCGAACCATACTTACCCCTAGCCAGTGACTGGCTAGATGAGAGCGGACGACCTTGGCCATGGCCTGCAATTGACTAGACAAGGGCCGGTGACCTTATTAGAGTGTTGCCAGCCCTCGGCGATGCCGAGCCACGACAAGGAGCCTTGCCAAGCCACCTCTGGGTCGGTGTTGCCCAACCAACTTGGTAGTGGCTTGGCGAGGCTTGGCTTCGCCCAACTCACGACAAGGCTTGGGTCGACGAGCCTCACCGTGGCTTGGGTTTTTAGGGGTCAGTGATGCTATGGCAAGGTCGCCAACCCTCGTTTGGCTAGGGCCGGCGATCGGAGGAAGGAGAAGATGAAAAGGGAAAACGAAAAGAGAAAATTTAATAACATTATTAAAAGATTAAAAAAAATGGTTTGAACTGAAATTTTAAGGGTTTTATTAAACACATTTCTACTCTAGATATAAAATTTTTAAGAATTTTACAAAACGCCTTTAAATGATTAGAAATTGTTTTCGAGAATAGAATCGAAAAAAAATATTTCTGAGAAAAAGTTATCTTTCAAAACAAAATGGTTATCAAACACACCTTTATCATCCGCACTTTGTGGACCACTCAGGCATCATCGACCATCATTTATTCTCACTTAGGACTTCGCCCACAGTCACCAAGCAAGAACCATAGAAGCACCGAACAAGATTAGAAAAGAACAAAAAGCATATTGAACAATGGTGACAAAAGCGTATGTTGAGGTTAATGAAAGATCACCATTAAATGAGCCCCATAACTACGCATTCGAAGCAACTAAAAATCCGACGAAAATGGTCACAACTTTGGTATAAATATTTTGTCAGACACAGGGTGCGTAGTGGATTAAAGAGAAGCAAATGACCGTGTGCTATAACTCAAGGCAAATCAGCAATGAATTCAGGAATCTCACCATTAAGCTTGTTCCCGAGGAGATGCAAAAGGGTTGGGTTCTTCAACTGGGAGAAGGACTCGGGAATCTCTCCTGTTAACATTTTGTTAGACAAATCCAGAGACTTGAGGCTCTTCAAGTAGCCCAACTCCGGAGTCAAACGCATTCACTTGCAGAAACAGAGTGTCGAGATTCTGCAACTTGACAATCTCAGGCGGTATTTCGCCGGACAATCTGCGGTTAGCAGCATCGAGCCTGACGAGTTCAGTCAGGTCACCAATCTCCGGAGGCAAGCCTCTGTCATAGCTGGAGAGGGCGCGAGGAGTAGGAGCTCCGGGATAGGAGCTTGTCGATCAAGCTTTATCAACTGCTGTGCCATTGAATGAGGGCAGACCTGGGCTCTGCTCATGTCACTCACCCGTGCTTCGCTCGTGTCACAGACGGTGCTTCGCTCGCCATCCACTCGCCCGTGTCCTTTTGTTGCCGTCACTGCTTCGCGTTCAGTCATGAGGGGTTGCTCAGGAGAGGGAATAACAAAGGGACATAGGCTCATCCGATGTATTTCATTATTATTATTTTTTGTCTAATTCTTTATTTATTTTTATATTTTTTCCTTTTTACTTTTTTATTTTTGCAAAAAAGACGGATGCCTACATGATTGACGAAAATTCAGGTGTCAAGAGTGACTCTAAGTGAGCTTTTAGCCGTGAGTCCGCCTAGTGGAAGAGGAGATTGCCACATTGCCTTAATTAATGAGGAAGATGTGACTTTGCCTGAGCTCTCTTCATTGCCAGATATGATGCAAGATA
This sequence comes from Eucalyptus cloeziana, assembly GCA_014182715.1. Classification (NCBI taxonomy): domain Eukaryota; kingdom Viridiplantae; phylum Streptophyta; class Magnoliopsida; order Myrtales; family Myrtaceae; genus Eucalyptus; species Eucalyptus cloeziana. Next base: position 22,225,713 of record CM024638.1, read on the forward strand.
GAGTTCCTGATACTGCTGGTGAGGATAAAGCGGGAACTGATTCGGGAATCGGTGGTTTCATGTATCTGGATTCATTCAATGCATCAATATCTTGACATTGATGCTTTGCTGGAGAATTCTTCCCCTAAGATTGAATTGACTTTAACAGAGGGTAACTCAACGGTGACGACGAGCAGCCAGTGGAGAATGGATGGGACAAAGCTAGCATATGGATTAGCTCACACAACAAATGGGGGCCTTCTAACATAGTATAACAAACGAGAATGATCTTGATTGGGATAATTAGAGTGGCTCACACATTACCTGAGATTATGAAGCAAGAACCTAAGCATTAGTTTTTCTCTTCTGGGCGGTCTTTAGCACTCGTTGAATCATCCCTTTCAGATCTATTATTGCTGGCCCTTTGTCAGGCTTCTTCCTGGTGCTCTCTCACTAGAAATGGGGTTAAATTGGCTCTATGATGTTCAAGGATGCCGACCATTTTTCATGTGATAATTAGATGTGAGCTTTTCATTAAAATGTAACTAACTAGTGTTGAATTAGTTAAAGGGAGTTTTCCTTTGTTTTTGTTTTCCGAAATATCTTTTTGTTGGTTGATCAGAGCAATTTGCTCATTAGAAACTACAAAGTGTTGTTAATTTTATAAGTGAATTCAAGTTATTTGGGGAACTGATATGATTTAAATGTATGTATAATGTATTTCTATAGTGTTGGAAACTTTGGATATTATTGATTCCCAAGTGGTAAAATTGCTTGTAGTCTATGAACAAAATTGATGAATCACTCGAGTACGCCACAGATATAAACTGGATAAGAACAACTTATGTGTCTGCCTTTATCCCTACTATGTGAGCTACAGTTGCGTTAATCCTCAAACCTTTTCACCACTCCAGGTGCTCTTGAGGACTTGTAGGCCCTTCCTGCCCCAACAACTCACTTGACAGACTCTTCACCAAACTATCAAATGCCGATTTAAGCTTTCCTAGCAATACTTGCTGCACCTTCTTTACCTCCTCTGCACTAACAAAGCAATCTTAGGATCCCATTCCCTTAGATAATTGACCCATGGAGGCGAACTTATAGATGCGCTTGGATAGTTAGCTGCAATTAGTGAGTACATAACTCCCCTGTCCATGACCATATTGCTCTTGGCAGTATCCTTTCTGATTCCAATTTTGCCAATTCCCCGTAAAACTAGACCCAGCTTTGGGTACCAAGCATGACCGTTCAAGGAAGTCCAGACAACCGCCTTCCTCAGAATTGGGTTTTATATCCCCCCTATTCACTTTCGGTTTTATTATGTAATGATCTCGAACTTAGTTGCAGTTCAACAATAAATTAGTAATGGTAAATGCTTTATCGACCAAAAAAAAAAAAAAAAGAAGTATAGGCACGAATATGATCACACTCTTGGGTCCCTTTTTGAAAAACTGGCCTCAACTCCGACCCTTATTTATTACCCTAAGACCTAGTGTTAAATAATTCTCAGTGCTATTCTTACATAATAAATTCATCAAATGAATGGTAATTAGTAATGTTTCTCAAACATTTAGTTCACTGCAGAGAAGGTGCTCTCTCGAGGATTGGATGCTAAATCTCTTGCCTGATATTGATGTATCACGATCTGTTATATCCCTTGAGCTTGAAGCTGCTGCGAGGTCATGCATTTGCTCATTGGATGAATCCTCATCAGTATATTATTCCCATCACTTGAACCAAGATTGTTGCATGACAGACATAAAGGTAATGGTATTGATAAACGTTTTCCTAGATTTTACAGATTTTGATGAGGTACGTTTGTAGAGCTCAGATGCAAATTTGATTGTGACTGGTGCCATTCCTTTGCTGACCCAGCAACCTGTAACTGATGTTTTCAATAATGTCGCAAGCCCATCTATATTGTCAGATCAGGGCAATGATTCATCCTATAAGATATCTCAACTTGGATCACCAAGGCTTGGGCATACTGATTTTGCTGATCATGGCATTGACGACTCTTAACATGAGTTGACCACTACGGAAGCAAGTTTGAAGTAGGCACTCTTTAATAAAAAGTTCATTTTGGACATCATAGAAATATTTTCCTCGCTTAAAATCCGCAACACAGGTGAAAACAGCATTGTCAGTGGCAGAGGAGCCCCTTATGATAATGCTGCCTTGGTAAAGATCAGCCTGACAAAGACTTTCCTTCTAAAACAGAAAGTAACGCGGTTCATGCTTGGAGACAATCATCCGAAATTGTTGGCAGCAGCTTAAGCTTCTGGAGCTGCATTTAATCCCATTGCAAACAAAACTGTATAGTCCCGAATTTCCTGACATGCAAAATCCTGCCCACGCAAGGTTACAGTTATCCAAGGGACTTAGCTGTTCCCTTCCATCAGCAAAGCGGCTTAAGGTGAGCAGTGTTCTTACCTTTGTGCGACAAAGGTTATTTACAGCAAAAACAGACATGGAAGAACCCATAGCCAGATTGAATCAAGAGAATGCTGTGAGACAATACTTAATGACAAAATTATGTTTTCTTCTCTTGGAGAATTTGTTGATTCTTGTATCTACTCATCATCTCCAATCAGGAGAAATGATTGCTGCCTGAGCACCATTTTGTAAACTGAGACAACAGTCGTGATTTGTGCCCTCCAGAATTTTAGCTCCTAGGCAGTAAATTGTCGGCATTTTCTTCCCCAGCTGGTCGCTCTGAATTTCTTCCTGTCAGAAGTCATTTTGATAGTATCTGCACGACTAATGAGATGGACTCAATGGATGAAAGGCGGTATGGATCTATTTGATGATACATCACAAGTTTGGCCCTCGAAAGCCTGTGGTGTTCCAATCTATTGTATTTTCTGTGTTCCAATCAATTATGGATCGTTCTGGTTGTAATTTTACCATCTTTGGAGCATTACATGGTTAAGAGGCTGTCATTACCTGGTGGTGCGTAGACTTTCCTGACTGCTGTACTTGTGTTCGTTCATGTGTCGTTGTTTTAGACGATGCAACTAAATTCTTGAAGATTTTGTCCTGAAGGTCAAATAACTTGAAGTGGAACTTGAAACCATGAGAAAAGCTGGGGAAGATGCTGGCGGTCATGTTCATTGACAGCATGTTCCCAGGAACATGAGCTAAACAATTTGTATTTCCACAATAACGTTAACAAAAACAGCCCATCTTTCCCCCTTCCACAACGCCAACTCTAAAATGGCTGACTAATACGGTTCAAGTGAACCAACAGCTGCCAAATATATAATAATAATAATAATAATAATAATAATAATAATAATAATAATAATAATAATAATAATAATAATAATAATAATAATAATAATAATAATAAAAAGAAATTCTCAGATTATAAACCTCACGGCAAGCGATGTTGCAACCTCCTATCAACCTTACACGCTATTTAACACAATCAAAGCTCCTATCAATACAAGTATATCTAACATTTGTCTTCTTCTTCGCTTGCTTCTCATAATTTCATTCTGTAAGCCATAATTCAATTGATTCTCCACATTTTGCACCATCTCCTTCAATGTATCATTATCATTCATCAGTTGGCAAATCACTTATTTCTCCTGCATTGTCAGATCAAGATCAATCCATTCATAAACCCACAATCATCAGGCCTGTCGAAACAACATAATACTTTTCAACAGGTTTAGATACGACATTGTTCAAAATTGCTTAAGTTATAGCTAAGAAGTATTGCTTTACTTCTGATATGTCTGATTGCATCAAGCAGTTATAAATTACTTACCCTCAATGTTGAACAGCAAAATAATCTCCAGGCAGGATTTCTGCGCGAGGTATATAGGGTTGCTCATCGCTGATGCTTGCATGAAATGTTACAATCATGGCTCATGAATTGACTCAATGCTTCGCCGCCACTGTTAGAACTTCCATTCTGCATTGATTTGCATTCAAAAATAGGAGCAAAGTACTAATCTAAGGCTCACTCATCAGTGATGAGCCATCACGCAAATGCTTATGACAGAGCTGAACTTTGTAAAAGCTAGAAAAGGAATAAGAAATGCGGCGTCCTCCAATGACCAAGGGACACGAGTCTGCAATGTCTAGATCGGGCATCTGTTCCGGTGGACAATGTGGGCACTATAATCTCTGCAGCTTCTTAAATTTTGATGAATCAGGCAACCATTCTAAGGAACTGCTTCCGTGAATAGACAATTTCTTTAATGATTTCGATTTCTCCCGACCTTGAGTCTCCATTAGCCTAGGGCAATCGGTCACACTCAACTCTTGGAGCCCCTGTAATCTCGAAATTAGAAGCCTTTCAAGCATTGCACTATCCTTCAAATCCAAACGACGGAGTTTCTCTGGTTGCTGTCCAAGCAAATCATCCAAATTGACTTCCCTCAGCTGACAATTACGAAGGCATAAATTGGACAGATTTGTCAAGTTTAAAAAGAGTGACCTTGCCATGGGTGACTTCACATCATGTAGAGTCAATCCTCGAAGACTGGGTGGAAGCCCCACCACAGAACGCGGGTCCACACAAGTTATCTCAAGAATCTGAAGCTAAAAAACAGTAGCCAAATTAATTGGAGGAAATGTAACCTCTCTAACAACAAGTGTCAATCTCTCCATATGAGATAGCCTCTCGATCCACTCTATATTTGGAGCTCCTTGTCCATATTCTGACAACCTAGGAGTGCCGCCTCATATATGAAGACCGACTAAATTAGTTAGGTTTGAGAGGTCAAGGGTTGTCCATAATAAACGAGATGAGAACTTTTAACTCCTTCAAATTCACAAGGAGCTTTGGTAACTGTTCAAGCTCATCACAATGATCCAAATGAAGTTGTTGGAGATTAGAAAGCTTATTCATAGTTGTAGGCAATCTTGTAATCTTGCTTCCTGATAGCTCTAGTGTCATAAAAAAGGATAGACCCCCAATTTCATGGGGAATCTCCCCCTTTAGATTTTTGCAGAAACTTGCATGCAAAGCTCTAAGATTCTCTAGCATCCATGTGGCATTTGGTAGCTTTCTAATTGCACTAAAGTCCAAACATAAAATCTCCAACCATTTGAGATTTTTAATAGAGACAGGTAATTTTGTGATACATGTTTCTCTATATCCTATGCGATGAATGGTGCGACAGTGAGCCAGCGAGGGAGGGAAGCAAGCGAAGAAGAGAAACGATGAAGGGGGAGTGCTGTGTGAGAGGAAAATGCAATTCTAAGATTAGAAATTAGGGGAAAAAAGATAGGGTTTTGGTCTTTTGGGTTTACAAAACCGGTTCCCAAATCAGTCCAATCGATCCGGTTCCAGGGTAGGTATTTACTCATAATCAGTTCCCGAACTAGTTCAAACCAGTTCTGAATTTTGGGAACCAATTCCTAACCCTATTTTTCAGGTGGGCCGGTCTGGTTTCCGAGTTTACCCGGTCCGATTGCACACCCCTACGAGCCCCATTTGGATCCAAATGAGCTCAAATACATGGTCTTATATCAAACCTATTAATCCATCTTAAGGGAAACGAGAAATAGTCAAATATAGCCTAAGCCTTTGGGCCCAAGTACCGAAAGTGCTTCGCAACTAAAGACTAGAGAGGGTAAAGACAATCATACCACGCGGCAGTAACATGTTATTTATGTTAAAATTACAGGAGTCGGAGAATTGTGAAACGTACCACATTCATTGTCGCTTGACTTTAACAGATCAGAAATTTCGGCACAGCCACAGTCCTTGTGTGTTAAAAAGCTGACGGACGTTCGAGAAAGGAACGCAAACTAGATCTGGGGTTTTGAGTTGATGTCTAGAACGATTCGATCGCTCGATTGGGTACCTTAAAAATTGAAGGCAAGCGAGCTTAAGTATAAAGTTTGGGTTTAACAACATTGTATTAACGCTGCAGGATAGTGAAGGTATAAGAAATTGAAGAGCAGGAGAAGCCAGACGGGATTGCAATACATGATTAAAAAATAACAAAAAACAAAAAGAAGGCAAAAGTCTCCAAATGCCTTATGTAGGCTTTGGATGAAGAACCGCAAATGCAGCATAACATCCTTCATGAACTCCCTGACTTTCTTCATCTTTGGCCCGGAATTCTTGAACGACTTCTGAGGATACTGATGATGCACTTCGCGTCTACACCGAGGTCAACTATCAAAGAACAAAATTCACTTATAAGGGACACTAAGGGCATGTATGATAACCATTCCATTCTAGAAATCAATTTCTAACTATGTCGTGACCTAAATTTTTTCGAAGGTGAATCACCTAAAACTAGGTTAATAGATTACTAAGTCCGAAGACTTAGCGCGGACTCTCCCAAGCCCTACCAATCGCGACTTGATACTAAGAAAATGACCCATTAAAACATGCAATTATATTTCAAATTGGAGCCGCCACTAACCAATTAGGGCTGATTAGAAACCCAGGTAAAGTATGGGTAAAGTATGGGAAAATACTTTACCTTTTACGAACAAGAGATTTAATGTATTCGGGGACATGGTTACGCTAGATTAATCTAACGCCCTTTCGGTACCTTAAAAAAAACATTTTTGCAGGCAGTCTTGATTAATTTTTAATCTAAGATACTAACATATAAATGGTGGTCATGCGGGTGCACAACTAATTAAATAACATTCAATAAATCAAAATGCTAAGAAATTATAAACCACAACTTTATTAAAGTCCACTCTCTAAGAAAACATTTTAAAAAAATGCTAATAAAAATGCACGCCCTAAACATGATTTCTGAATGACATGACACTTAACTTTTATTATTATGCAATCTTAATCTAAAATTAATATGCATGAATTTTACTTTAATGATATGCGAAATGCAATTTATATGGCCTAATTTGAACTATATGTATGCAATCTAATTTATACAATCCTAAATGTGCATATACTACATGACATGGGATGCATGACATAACAATTATATATGCATATTCTTTTTGTGATTTTTTAATGATTTTTTTTTTAATGTATGCAACCTACACTAAAATGATGATATGAAATGGGATTAATTACGAACTAACCTATTAATTAACCAAATAAATGACTTTTGTGTTTTCTCTTTTTATTTTTTATTTTTTTTAATGACCGAATAAAAAAATAACGTAATGATGCAATGCTAACTTTTTTCGTTTTTTTTTTTTAATCTTTTATTTTATATTTACAAAAAACTACATGATTGGGAATACTAAAAAAAACATTAAACTATGACCCACTAATTAAAATGCAACATGTAACGTGCACATTATAAAATCTATATAACCTAAATAACATTTTTTTTAGTTTTTTTTATTAAGAAAATTAACCTAATTCTACATGAATCTTAAAAAAAAAACTAAAATGTGTTGCTTAAAATGTAAAATGTATATAGACGTAAATATCTAAATTCTAGATATGTCATGTGATGCATGATGTGTAATGAGCAACTAACGATAATGCCCCAAAATAAAATATCCATCCATGTAAATCAATGGCATATTATTTAAATGGGCATCAATAATGCAAAACAATTCAAGAATTTGCCATGAAAAGTCTAAATAATAAAAAATCTAAACCGACGTCTCGCGGCTCAAAATTTTTTATTATTATGACTTGATATGACAAATTTCCTAATAGGATAATGATAAAAATAAATCCAAAACAAATCAAGTTAGAATATATAAAAAAAAACTATGAGTTCGAATACTCGAACTAAATTTAGCCTAAGAATTTTACCTATTCCGGGTACGGCTTTCTCGAGGGTGGCGCCGCCACGAATGGTTACTGTGATGGTGGCTCACCGAAGGTGATGGGTCTTGGTGGAACAAGGGCCGTTCGTCGGAGCTCCGGCGAGGTTCGGGCGGTAACCGAACCTGCAACAAAAACAGAGGATGCAGCAAGTGGCGGAGCTCGGGGTGAAGGCGTCGGCGGTGCAGGGCGTCGGGCGAGGAGGCGTCGGTGATGGATGGATTACGGAATCTACAGGTCGCGGCTTCGGAAGTGCGGCGATCGGGAGTTGGTGAAGCAGGAGTAGAAACGGCGTCAGGTGTCGGGCTCCGAGCGATGGTGCGGCTACAGGCGGAGCAGAGGGGCAGCAAGGCGTCGAGTGCTGGTGCGATGGGTCACCGGCGAAGGGCTTTTGGCGAGCAGATGTGCATGTGGCGCGGGCTACTGGTGTCGGGTCACGGAGGGTCGCGCGACGTTGCAAGAGTGGCGTCACGGATGATGGCAAGTTGCTTCGGGAACAGGTGGAAGCGCGAAGGAGCGGGGACCAACGGAGGTAGTCTGGGCGGTGGCCGGCGCGGAGGACAACAAATGGCTGTTGCGGGCATCGAACAGCAGCAAACACCGGTTGAGGAGCCCGTGGAGAAGAAGAACAGTTCTTCTTTTCTTTTCTTTTTTTTTTACTTTTACTTTTTCTCTCTTCTATTCACTCGCACGTCCCCATCGCAGGTCTTCTCTCCCTCTCTTTGGTGTCCTTTCGCGAAGTCAAATCCCTCTTTTGTCTTCTATTTTTTTGACTTGAGAAAAAAATGAAGAAGCCCCTTTTGCGCAAATTTCCTCTCCACTTTTTTTTTTATTCCCCCGACGAAGAGAAACCCCTCTCCCTCAAGAACCAAAATCTCTTCTTTTTTGGTTGAATTTCAGACTTCGAGAACCGAGAAAAACCTCATTTGTGCCGAATTTTTAATGTCGCTCCCCCATACGAAGTGAAAATAAAGAGCCCCCCATATTCACGTCTAACACTCTCTATTTATAATGGGAAGACTCGAATTTTGTTTTGCAGGTGAAGATTTTCCGATATAATTGCACATATTTTCTCAACTTCTCAACAAACAAATGGCTCCAAAATCACACGGCCGTTTAATTTTTGAATTCAATTTTTTTTAAAAAAATTTCCCTCTAACCTAAGATTATCCTCTATTTCTAAATACTAATTTTAAATTAGGTGTCAACAAGTGGAAAAGAAAAATAAAAAATAAAAAACTGAATTTTTTTGAATTTTGAAATGAAAATATATTTTCAACAACAAAGATTTTCAAAACCAAATTTAATTTATTATTTTCTAAAAATATTAGGTGTCAACAGACTAGAAATTAATTTTCTTATTTTTATTCTCTAAATAAGTTTTTGAGTAGAAATATGCATTTGATAACCTTATAAAATTTCTGCTCTTGAAATAGAAATTCATTTAATAATGACACAAAATTTCTCCTCCCCTCCCTAAGTAGTGGTGGGAGGCGTTTGGCTTCTGATGGCCAACAATCGCAAGGGGGTCACTAGTGATCGGCAATCGGCTATAGGAGGCACACAGGCAATAGCCAGCAACCAGCGAGCAGCCGGTGGTGAATGATCAGCAATCGGTAGTAGATGGCCGGAGTCTGAGGACCGACGACGAGTGTCCGACAACTGGCGGTGAGCGACTGGTAGCAAGCATCTGACATATGGTGGTCAACGGCAGCCATCCGACATCCCACGAGCGATGGGTGGGTGGAGGGCAGTGATGAGAGTAAACAATGAGAAGAGTTTTCATTACTCACTTTTGTTCTAGAAATGGGAAAGGTAAATACTTTAACTTCTAATTTATGGTCCAAATCTATTTTTGAAGTAGAAAGTTGTTCTAGAAATAATTTTTTTAAAAAAAATGAAATTGTGTCACCAAACAAATTTCTATTCCAAATCTATTCCAAGGAACAAAAAAATATAATGGTTATCATGCGCACCTTAAGTCACTTACCTTTTTAATGGTGGCAAGAAACTGATTTGCATCAATACCCAGCTCTTCTTTGTCCATGTCAATGACGTTCATTTGACTTGATTAACAAAAGAAAAAAGGATCTAAATCTATTACATGAATATCACTTCAGTTCAAAATCTCAAAATTTTGCCACTTAAACCTTTTGACGATTTGTTGTCATTTGAGTCAGTTTTAGCTAGAAATTATTAACGTGAACATCGATTGTCCTACATAGTCCAAGAGTACCTTGATGGAGATTGAACTTAAATTTTAGTCAATAGTTTGATCGTATTGAACTGAAAATTCAATGATGATGTTTCTTTTCACGTATATTATTGGAGCTAGTATTAAGTACAAACTCGACGCACTAGAGGTTGATTTCCTAGAAATGAATCAAAGTAGTGATGGTTGGGAGTGATAGGAATATGTTGAAAGGTCGGGTTCGTTAGTTTTATTTATGAATATTTATCGAAAATGTTTTCTTTGGAATTATAATTCTCATTCAGAAGTTTCATTTTTTCATAATGAAGAACGTACCCATTCGCATATAGATTGACACAATTTACGACCATCCACTTTAGAAGTGGTACAACATAAAAGCTTTCAAACTTCAGATACAATAGATTAGCACAAAGATAAAGAACAAAAATACTCAAATCATTCTTAATTTAGAAAGGACAATATCATTCATTTCTCCCTACTAGGGTGTGTAAAAGAACCGGGACCCGCCCGGACCGCCTGGAATTGGTGATTCTTAAGGGAACCGGTCCGATTCCCGGTTCCAATTTATGGGAACCGGTGGGTATCGGTCCAATTCCAGTTCCATGGGTGGATCCGCCCACTCGCCCCCCGGACTAGACCGGTTATATTATAACAATATATTAATTTTTAATATTAAAAAAATTCGAAATTAGCAAATCTAAAATTTAGAGCTCCAATCACCCTCTTGTCTCAATTTACTACTTTCCTACTCCATCTCATCTCTCTCAGTTTAAAATCTTCCCGAGCTCTCTCTTCCTCTCCGATTCACCTCCCGATCTACTCATCTCCCTTCGAGTCCTAGTCCGAACTCGGCAAAACAGTGTGTTGATTCTCTTTTCCTCCCTCAAACTTGAACTCTCTCTCCATGTCGTCGCCACCTCCGCATTCATTGTCACTATCGTCCTCTTTGTTATTTGGCTCGTCCTACTTCTACCTCCCCTCTTCCTCCTCCCCCTCCTCAAGCTTCTTCCCATCATCCTCATCTTCGGGGATAGGCGAACTCTAGGTCTAAGAATTGCTCATCCTCCCCGTTGTCCTCCTCATTGTTGGTCTCAAGGGAGGAGTGGGAGATGATGGAGGCGGTGGCAAAGATGGTGGTGGTGGTTGAGACGGAAGCACAGTGAGGGTCGTGACTGCCATCGCCATGGACACCGTCGTGGCGCTAGTACTTGAGGAGAATAAAGCTACAATGGTCAGGACAGCCAAAATAAGCAGATGTGGGGAGGCGAAAAGGGGAAGGTGTGGAGGTTGGACCGGTTCTATGGATCCACCCCGTACCAGATTGGACCGGTGGTCTGGATCTAGGTAAATCCATGCAACTAGCAGGCGGTTCCCGATTCCAATTTTTCGGAATCGGTTCTTAGTGGGCGGTTCTCAGTTCTAGGTCAGGAACCACCCGCTCGGACCATGCACACCCCTACTCCCTACTCCTCTCTTTTCCAAGAGGTAGCTCATAGCTGACTAGATTACACAGAGTGGAAAAGGCAAAATACTTTCTTTTACCAACACCATCCTATATTTTATTTTTGCCAATCACATAAAACACAACCAAATTCACGGACGATCAATCTCCATTTCTTCGTCTCCCAAGCAAACCACACACAACCCTCAGACAGCAAAGTTGACGACGGACCGGTACGTCTGTCCGGGCTGCCACCCAGCGGGTATCACGTTGTTGGCAACCAGGGTCTTGCCGGAGTCAAGAGAGGTGAGCTTGATCGAGAATGGGGCGCGCAGCTGGCCCGCGCCATCCAGCTTCCAAACCGCGCCCCACGACTGTTGCATCGGAAGCCAAGAGTCAGAGTCTAGAGCCTGCTTCAGGTTGACGGCGCCGAGCTCGCCATCCCCATTCTCGTACTCAATTAGCACAGCGAAATAGTTGGGGTTCGAGCCGGAGTCAACGTGGAATGCCACCTTCGCGCCGGGGAAATTGCACTCTACTCTGCTTGGCATTGTAAATATGTGCACATAAATAGACTTTTAATAAGCAAGTTAGACTATTTGCTGACTAGTATAAGTCTGGTGAAAGCAAAGTTTCTCGTTAATTTAAAGCACTTTTCAATGCGTTTTATCTTCCTTTTTTCCCTCTGCGCGTCTGTTAAAATTGGAATTCACTCGAAAGGATCCATAGAGAAAGGATCGACCGTACGGACTTTTGGTATTGAATTTGCAGCACCCCAGCATTGCGAAGTTCATCGGCCTTGCCGGGGCTCGCCAGGGCTCCAAAAGCCGTGCCGCTCAAATCGAAGTGAGCAGATTCAGCAACACAAGGGCCACCAGGGCATTCATCAGTTATAACGACCGTCACTGGGTTCCCAGAACAAGCCGCGTTTTCGGTGCATTTCACCTGAAATTTAATCAACAAGAGCTCAAAAGACTTCACTTCCTAACTACTACTAAATAATCTGTTTGAATAGGACAATATGTACCGAGTCAAATAATCTGTTCAAATACGAAGAAGTCAAGCTACTTTTAATGGGAGTCTAGAAAGCTTGCCGCAGTAGATGTTTTCATGAATTCTATTCCACGATTGTTAATTTAGGAAAATCATATCTCGTGAACATGTATTAACTTTGTCCGTGGCAAATTTTCTCCGATGACGGCGAATATAAAAATAATTCGAGAAACACTTTTCTAGCAAGAGAGAAACCTGGTAACAAGCTCCACATCCTTTGCCTGATTTGAAAAGAGAAGGCCCTCCTGCGGACACCATTGAAGAGAATGGAGCTTGGGCGACCCCACTCCCATACCCACATGCACCACCTACGTACAAAATATCATACAAAGCATATTATATATAAAATATTATATATGTATGTATAAATATATATATATATATATGTGTATTTGCAGATCAGGTGAAATGAGTAATTACTAGAGTAGTATTGTCTAGCGTTGTACTTGATTCCAATTTGACCTCTAAGTCTATATGTGTTTGGTACAAAGCCAAAATCAATCACGATTAGGTGATTGACCTAAGCTACTCATATGTCCGAACTGATTTATACTCAAAAGACTTGATAAGTCAAAATTACTGAAAGGTGTGTCATGAGACCAACGGTGATTGCATAAAAAGATCTTTACCATCGCTTCCAGCGCCATTGGGACTCCCGTACCACGTCGCACCTGCTGGCGACCAATCACCGTTGGACTGAACCTTCGAGATGTTAAGCGATTTGGGTTTGAAGCAGTGAGACGAGTTTATGAGGAGAGAAAGGAGAAGGGCGAGAGGGAAGCAAATCGATGGAGATTGAAGAAGCGCCATGTGATTCTTGAGACACTTTGGTTAGGAGTTTGATTTCTTGCACTCAATTTGGGAGCACAATGGGCGGGTTTTTATAGTCAAATTGAGAGCACAAAATTTGATAACTCTATAAAAATAGAGTTATTTTACCTATTTTAGGCAACAATTAATGCAATATTTATGAGAAAATATTTGGATTTCCTTCTAATTATTCAAATTTTCCTTATTAATGCAGAATATTAAAATATGGAGAAGATAAGGACAAGAAGGGCAAATATTAGGAATTCAAATAAAAAAAGCAATGGAAGATGGATATCAAATTAGGAAATTCTTGATTTTGTTCCCTAATGTTATCTATAAGCGTTGGGAGATAAATATCTGGGATATATCTTTTGAAGAGGAGAACATTAAGAGCCAGAGTGAGAAGCTAGGCTTTTGTTAGATCATTTTTTTATTATTCTGAGAGTTTTTCAAGTATTTTGAAGAGAAGACAAAAGTGGTGATAGAATTCTTGCTCTTTGATTCAAGATGCTAGATTTGATATATATTTTTATTTCTTATTTTACTATGTTCTAATTTTCTTTTGTTAGGGCTACGATGTAGCCTAAGCATGATGATGTGAATTTCATGATTTTTATGTTTTACAATTGATTTCATTCATGTGAGTTATATTTTATTGTGCGTAATGCTTTTGAGTGACTAGCCACCACTTGAATGATTTGATGTGCATGTTTGAGACTGAAAAGTGATAATATGCAATTGCTCATTATAATATATAACCATGAATTAAATGTGTATAGAGATATATCGCGTTATTTGTGTAGCTTTCGGTGATAAAGTGATCCAAAAAACTCATTGTAAGCAAGAAATATTCATAGTTTTTAATGCATTAATTTTTATTTTAATTCACATAGAGATATAATGGATTAATAAACTGAGTAGGTTTGCTATACCTAGAGATAGGATAGTAAATAGATTAGGAAATTCCGCTATCACATGTTTGATATCGTTCTTGTATTCACAACAATCTGAAATTCATATCTAATGGTTATGGTGAAATCGGATGCTCTAACATATTTATCTTATTGATTTACTGCATTTAGTCTACAAATTTCGTTTTTAATTTATTCTTAATTGTATTTTGATTTGTTAGATAAATTTTGGAATTAATCTATTTTAGTATTCAATTAGTTTATTAATCACCGATTTCCGTGAGACGATACTTTTTCTCATCATTATATTACTTGTTCAACACGTGCACTTACGTTTAGAATTTTACAAACAAGTTTTTGGCGCCGTTGCCGGCAACCAATCACCGTTGGACTGAACCTTCGAGATGTTAAGCGATTTGGGTTTGAAGTAGTGAGACGAGTTTATGAGGAGAGAAAGGAGAAGGGCGAGAGGGAAGCAAATCGATGGAGATTGAAGAAGCGCCATGTGATTCTAGAGACACTTTGGTTAGGAGTTTGATTTCTTGCACTCAATTTGGGAGCACAATGGGCGGGTTTTTATAGTCAAATTGAGAGCACAAAATTCCAATAAATCGGAGTCCTTGTCGTCATTGAGAATTTTCGGCGATAGTTTTTGCCATTATTTATTGTTATTTTATATGGTTTGCCCGCACTATAACTTTTCTTGCAAGCTGAATGATCCGACTCAATGATCTCCATAACTATATCGGCGACGGATCGTGGGACGTTTTGATGTAGAACAACATGCAAATGTCTTTATGAAAATATTAGAATGTCAAAAGAGCAGACAGTCCCACAAATCCAAGATGTCATAGATTTCAAATGCATTTTACAAATTTTCTAGTTGTGTTTTTATAACTTTCCCTTTTAGCAATATATTTTTCTTAATTTTGTTATTCGATTTCAGTTACTTGATTATTTTCTAGATGGTGACCTCCCTATAAATAAGCGTCTAAGATATTGTAATATGCACTTCATTATTCAAAATAAATGCTATCTTTTGGAATTATTTCCAAGCATAACTTCATCTGTGTCACGTTTAAATCATTGAAGTATGGATTCATGCAGGTTTTATGCCAAATAAAGAATTAGCAACAAGGGTCTGTACGCAGATTTTTGTGAGGGTCAACAGAAATAGTTTGTGATGGTTTTATTTATTAATTAATGTGATGGGCCTAAGTTGGCCCGTCTGCCCATGTTGGGCCTAAAAGCCTGGCCACAAGTTAGGGCCCATGGTTTCGCTTGTGATATTATCTGTTCCATGCGCCTAGTAGGTGAATCCAGTGTTGAGAAGATCTCATTACACCATGTCTACAAAACTTGAAATTCTCGAAGCACCCATTTCTCTTGCTCCCTCTACATCATCTCCAACCTCTTCAGAGTTTCGTGTTTCCAATACTTCTAAGATAGATTATCTTTAAGAAGTCTCTCTTAGTGATGAAACCAAAATCTTTGAAACTCAGCTCCCTCTTATGAACCCTGACTCCGCTTTTGCTAAACCCAACTCATCATTCTCACCTATCCGCTCCATTCGCCAACTTATACATCAAACCCCAAAGCAAGTAAAGGAGTACATCCAGTCCTCCAAATTTGACCAGCACCTTATCCCTGCTATTGAAAAGGAGTACTTTGTTACTCTTCAGATCCCTCCAAAGTTCCCCAGACAATGGGCTCAACAGGGATATACTCATGTTCACTATGGCGCTGTTCGTCTTGCTCTCACCTTTCATGGTCGAAAAGGTTTGCCCGTTGTGGCAAGGATTGCGTTGTTGGATAATAGATTTTTACAATACCAGCATGCTTGTATCCGCTCACTAGATCTCCTCAAACTGCTGACTCTATAGCCGCAACTCCACATTACCATATGGTCTATCGAGTTCAAAATCATGCTCTTGATCTAAACTTCAATAATGGTAATGAAGATGCTTTGTTTATCTCCATGCAAAACGATCAGGCATCATGCATCCATGTCCCTAGGCAGATCCCGAAGGATACGTTGGCCAAGCTCCTTCCAGAGACTTGGATTACCAACTACGAAAAGCTACATCAGCATAACAAGCCTTTCCAGTCTACAGGCTCTGAGTTTGTTCGGAAGAAAGATGGAACTGTTTCCATCAAATTTGGCAAGGAAAATGAAGAAAATCCTTCTATCTTCCAGACACTCTTCATGATTGAACCATGTGTTCCTGAATCAATTTCCGAGCCAGATCCAAAAAAGCTTGTCCGACACTTTAATGGTGATGGACATCTTGTCCATTACTATAAAGACAAGTATGGTCATTATTTATGGGATCCTTTTTGCCAATGTTCCTATTGTATGAATTCTCCTGATGAGGTAAATCCATATGGTAGACCTCCACCTCGAAGGAAAAAGCCAAAGGATAAGGTGTACCAAAGATACTTAAACGGAGACTCCTCCGTTGATACTCTTGGTGAGTGTGATAAATACCAATTCATGGTTTCTTATGCACCACCTCCACCACCAGAGTTTAGTACTACACCCAAAGTTTCACCCGACCCACCAAGACCACCTCCACCATCTCCTCCTCAGAAAAAACAGGCTCTCTCCCTATTTTATAAGCCAATCCTAAAGTGGGCCAAGAAGCACTTTTACCCACTCGAAGCTCCAGCAGAAACACCACCCATTTCCTACATTGCCATGTTTCACGATATCGACTTTCCCCCTCTTGTCGAGAAAATTCTAAACTCTCGTTTCCGCCTCGAAGAATTCATTGATCCGAAGGCGAGATACCGTCATGTTCCTAAAATACCTACTCCCACCGATGTGGATGAACATGGGAGACAGAGGAAAAATCCTGTCTGAAGCCGTTCTAAATTGGCAATCAAAAACTTTGTTAGCACAAAACAATGCTTTCAAAGCAATTGATTCCAAGATTGGAATTGTGCAACAAGATCTCCGAAAGTATGATGAGACTACCAAGAAAATAGTTTTTGAGTTCTAGAAGAGGCTAAATGCCTTGGAATCAGGGCAACATCTAGGCTATCATCACCTAGAGAGCCCAAAGCCGGAGATAGAAAAACTCAAAAGACAAATCCAACTCCTTGAAGAAGGAAGATTTAGACTCTTTGATCCACTCGCAACTCCAGTAAGAACTGGATACTTGCCTCCATCACCCCAGACGTCTATTTTTTTTGCTGCCATTCCACAAGATCCTTTCGAAAAGGAACCAGACATGGCAATAGTACGAGATCGCCTCAAAGAATTGAATTGAATCCAAAAGGAAAGAGGAAAAGAGAAAATTCTTAAAGAATCATGCTCGATGGTCAAAAGAGAAAAGCCAGATCAAATGATGCTAGCAAATCCATTCGAATCTTTTCTAAAGGATTTGAGTGTCCAGGAACATCCAAATCCTGACCAAAAAACTGATCTAGCTCCTCCAAATGATCAAACTCTATTTCCAGTAGAGCAAACTGATCCTACCCCTTCTGATACTGAATCCAATTCAGTATCCTTTTCGTCCTCTTCATCCTTTTCAGTTCCTGAACCTGATTCCCTTCCTATAGCACCATTAACTTCATCAATATTTATGGCTGATCCTCCAGATCAGGAAATGGAATCAAATTACTCTTACCCAAAGATTGTTCAGGAAAATCCAAGAAATCATGTGTCTATGACATCAAAACAGTTTTTCACCATCGATGATATTCCCTACCATAAATGGCCAGAAAGACTTGAGGAATTTCATACTTGGTTAGACACTCAGTCTATTACCAACCATGATATGAATGATGTTCTTTACAATTTTGTCACAAGGTTTACAGGAAGCCTCAAACTTTGGTGGAAATCTGTGTCAGAACAAGATCAGATTCATTTTCTGATGTCACCAGATTTTAGCCATGCTATTACTCTCTTATATCATTTCTTTGTGGGAAAACCCACTGACCTTATAGAAATGAAGAGAAGAGAATTTTTCGAAAGAAGATGTTGCTCCCTCCAGAAGAAACACCTTGATAAGCATTATTGAATAATGCTTCAGCTTTTTTACCAGATTGGAGCTGATTCAAATCTGAAGCATGTTTACCTGATAGAGGAGAGTGCAGGATATTCCATTGGGAGAAATACAACAAGAAATCCATCTATGCCTTGAAGAAATATGCCTAAAGCGCTAGATGGTCCGCTCCTACATCACAGATGATAGAAGCCTTGAGATAGCCTGTTCCCGACATAAGTCAAAGATCAAATGTTCCAAGCAAGACTGTGATGGTACTTGTGGAAAGTATTCTCGGAAGAAGAAACACTTCAAGAAAAACTGGATAAAAAAGTCCAAACATGGCCACAAGAACTTCCGAAGAAAGAAAAAATGGCGATACCTACAAAAAAGAAAGGATCGCACGAGTCATAAAAAGTCGAATCGTTGCTACATCTACAACCAGAAAGGACATTTTGCCAAAAATTGTCGCCAAGCCAGAAAAGGTCAGTATCATTTGATACATCAAGTTGAGAACGAAACATATATTTCTCTTGAAAATGATGATGTCGAATCATTGTTCTCTGCTGATGAAGAACCAACTGAACAAACTCTTTGTGTCATTCCATGCCATCACACTTCCAGTGAAACTGATTCAGATTCAGAATCTGAAGACATTTTTCACATCTCACCCCATATTTGCAGAACCAAACCCTGACATATTTTCAAGTCAGACTCACTGCCCCCATTTCCCTGTAAAAATCCTCACCTCAAAGTTTGCTAAACCTATCACTGTTATTGCTCTCATTGATACCGGAGCAAGTTGTTTAATTTTGGATACCAAAGTCCTTCCTGAAGAATATTGGACTCCCTATGTCCGATATTTCAACTCTGCTTCAGGAGACACTTTCTCCACAAATGTAAGAACCACTCTTGTGACTGTTCAGTTCTTCCCCCGGTGTTCTATAACCACAAAGATCTTTGGATCCAATCTTCCCAACAAAGACCTAATCATTGGTTGGGACATTATGACTCAAATCTCACATCTTCGTATTATTCCTGGAAAATGTCTTAGGTATAATGACCAATTCTCTGAGTTCGTAAACATTCAGAGACTCTTTTCCATTCAGATGAGCTTATTAGACCCAATCACAAAAATTGTTAGAATCTTGTTCAGAATCCCATTCAGAATTTGCTAAAAAATGTTCCCATCATTTATGGGAAAACCTAGAATTCTTTGTTCGCCTTCCTTTCAAGAAAAATGAAGATATAAATCCAACCAAGGCGAGTCACATGGGAATGAAGCCAGAACACTTGGCTTTAGCTCAAAGGAAATGCTCAGAACTATTGCAACAAGGCCTTATTGAAATCTTCAACTCTCAATGGGCCTGTGAAGCTTTCTATGTCAATAAGCGTGCTGAGCAGAATAGAGGAAAAATGAGATTGGTAATCAACTATCAACCTCTCAACATTTTCCTCCAAGATGACAAATTCCCTTTACCATCCAGAGTTTCCCTTTTTACTGGGTTAACAAAGGCCCATATCTATTCCAAATTCGACCTCAAAGCCGGATTTTGACAATTGTGCATCCATCCTAAAGACAAATCCAAAACAGAATTCTGTATTCCGAACCAGCACTTCCAGTGGAAAGTTCTTCCTTTTGGCCTAAAGGTAGCACCATCCCTTTTCCAAAAGGCCATGTGTCGTATCTTCCAACCAATTCTCTCAAGTGCTGTGGTATATATCGATAATATCTTGCTCTACAGTCCTGATGAGCAGTCACATTGCCAACTCCTTGAACAGTTCGCAGAAATTATCAAAAAGCATGGCATTATGCTTTCTCAACGAAAGATGAATATTGCCCAAACAGAAATCGAATTTCTTGGTATGCACCTCAACAACGGTACATAGTATCCAGGGCCACATATTGCTCAAGAACTGTTAAAGTTCCCGGAAGAGAATTTCACGAAGAAAGAAGTTCAGCAATTTTTTGGGATAATTAATTATCTTAGGGATTCTGTCCCAAATCTTGCAAAGCTCATAATCCCTTTGCAATCTATGCTTAAAAAGAATCCCCCACCTTGGGGAAAAATTCAGACAAAAGCAGTTGTTGAGCTTAAGGAGGTTATGCAAAATCTTCCACCATTGAAGATACCATCAACAGGTAAAAGAATTCTTCAAACCGATGCCAGTGATGAATACTGGGCAGCCATTCTACTTGAAGAAATTGATGGTAAGAGACATCTTTGAGCTCACAAGAGTGGAAAGTTTTCTCAATCTGAAATGCATTACCATTCCACTTTCAAAGAAATCCTAGCAGTATATAATGGAATAAAAAAGTTTGAATTCCATCTCATCGGCCATCACTTCCTGGTAGAACTAGACATGGCATCTTTTCCTCAGATGACCAAATTTAAACAAAAGCAGATTCCAAATTCTCAACTGCTTCGATGGGCTGAATGGTTTTCAAAATATTCCTTTGAAACCAAACACATTCCAAGAAAAAAGAATGTGCTTGCTAATTTCTTGTCAAGACCAAAAGCACCAGCTGAAATCAACATGTACATCAAAAGACCTGTTTTCCATATGCTCAATCATGGCGTAAAATACAAGATTGAGAAGATCAAGGATTTGCCAAGCTGGAAATTTCCCCAGGAGATTATTGAACAAATCCAGAATGACAACCTCACTGAAAACCTGGAAAACCTCATGTGGCAATGCCACACAGATCTGTTCAGATTCAATGCAGGTTCGATTCTTTATCCTTGTGGACTAAATTCGGATTATCCATTCATACATCCTCTTATCTGGAAGGAAGATGATTTCCCTAATCAGCTCAAAACACTATTATGGTACTTAACCAATAAGTACTTGATAGCGTTTGAAATTCCAACCAGAAGATTCGTCGCCAACCTCACCAGGATATTCCTACTTGGGAGAAACATTGAAAGGGAAAGTGATCAAAATCTTTTAGACTTTCTCAATTGGTTCTATCCTTCTACTCACTGGAAACATCTTTTGGAGAAAGAACTAAGAACCACAACACCAAATCCTGAAGTCCATACTATCCTGTTTTTCCGACGACCATGGCATTTTTTCGGAAATAATGGCAACATCATTAATGTCCCCCTGGAAATAGGAACCGCATCCTACAAACCCCATTTAGATAGTAGAGAAGCTTGGATTTACAAATCTTATCCAAGATCTGTTAGATCTTGTCAACTCCAGTACAGAGAACTCCAGAGAATTTTGTGCCAAGAAAACAAAACCATTCCTGAAGATGTATGGAACTATAATGTACCAACTGCATGGGATTATTATGACCTAGCACCAGAAGCTAAGGAAGCACTCAGACAATTCAAACAAGCTGCGTCATCCCAAGATAATGAAATGACAAGTGCATATGACATTGTCCAAACCACCCAGGACTCCTATGCACGTTGGGGAGGTCCTCTTTCCCAAGATCCCTATGACCAAGGACCCTCGTCCTTATCTCAGGCGGACACTTCCTACTATGCATAGTCATCCAATTAGCCTTAGCCAAGCATTCCTGTTGACACTATAGAATATGACAATACAAATTGGGCTCGAGAAGAAGCATCCCACCATGCTCATGAGGAAGCATCCTCATCACATCAGCTAAATCAAATCCTCTCACCAGAAGATCTTGAAGCTCTTGAACAAAAATATGAAGCACATCTTCTAGCAACGGCACAGAGCTCAGATGACTTGGACTATGACTACAATGCTCATGACGGACGAGACCGCTGAAAAGCCGGTGTCCGTACAATTTCACTGTAGCAAAGCAATGTTCACTTTTACTATAGCACTAGGCTAGGGAAAGTACTGTTCATAGTGTGTGAATAATTCTCTCTTGAAAGTTTCGGATGCCTCTGTTTGTTTTCCGGACCCATGAGCTTGGTCCTTGTTCGTTTGTGACCTCTTATTGTCTATATAATGCAAGGAGGGTGTATCGTGTTGGGCAGAGTCCCCTGAAGTAAAGTAAGTGTTTTGTAAAATCTCTTTATGGCTTTATAAACTCCTATTCTTCTCTAGTCTAGTAGGATCCTCTAGGAAATGCAGCTCGGGTAGATTAGAAGCATTTCCATCATGGTTCTCATGGTGTCTATAAGCTCTGAATTAAAGGGCAGGGTGGTTTTCTGCTAAAAGGCTGTCCCTGAAGGGCTTGAACGGTCCTTGTTCGCCCATTGTGGGAAGGCATACCTGCAGAAAATTAACTCTTCCTTCCCTGGTTCTAGGTTTAGGTCCATTATGAGGGATCAAGTCCTTCTTGCAAGAAACCAAGAATTAACCAACAAAAGAGAGGAAAACGTCCTCATGTGAAGAGAGGAAAATGTCCTCGTGTGAAGAATATTTAAAGGGTGAGATGTTACAACTGTGACCAGAAGGGTCACTATGCCCGTGATTGTCGAGAGCCAAAGAAGGTACACACCCCTTGTATTATTGGGAACTTTGCATATGTGTCAAGTTCTATATTCTTGACTGAATCTAATCCTTTGTGGACTATAGATTCAGGAGCGACAGACCATGTAACGAAGGATAGAGAATCCTTCGTAAAATTTCGGCGAGTTCCGATTGGAACTAAGTGGATCTATGTAGGAAATAACTCTAGAGTTGAAGTTAAAGGTATTGGCACCTGCCAATTGAACATGCATGGTGGATGCACCTTATTCCTACATGATGTGTTGTATGCTCCGGAGATTCGTCGAAATTTAGTGTCTGTTTTGATGTTGGTTAAGTTTGGTTTTAATGTGAACTTCCATAATAGAGGTATAGATTTGTATTTGGATACAAATTTCTATGGTTGTGGTTATTTTCTGGATGGTTTTATTGTATTAGATATTTACTATGTTAATGCAAATGTTTGTTATTCCCTTCTCACGTTTCCTAATTCATATGATAATGAGGTGAATGTGTGGCATGCTAGACTTGGTTATATTGGCCAACAACATATGAATAGATTAGCCAAAGAGGGCTTGTTGGGCAATATTGAAAAAGTCAATTTGTCCATATGTGAGCATTGCCTAGTAGGGAAAACGACAAGGAAACCATTTGGAAAAGGTAAAAGAGCTGAATTTCCTCTGCATTTAATCCATTCCGATGTATGTGGTCCAATGAATGTGAGAGGAAGGCATATGGCTGTTTATTTCATCACTTTTATAGATGATTATACTCGATTCGAATATGTCTATTTGATTTCTCATAAATATGAAGCATTAAGTTGTTTCAAAAGGTTTATGAACTTGGTAGAAAATCAATTAGACAAGAAAATAAAAGCATTGAAATCCGATCGAGGTCGAGAATATTTATTTGATGAGTTCAGAAAATTATGTGATGAAAAAGGAATAGAAAGAAAGTTGTTTATTCCATATACTCCTCAACAAAATGGTGTTGTGGAGAGAAGAAACAAAACCCTACTGGAAATGGTTAGGTCCATGATGGTGCATGCTAACTTACCTATCACTTTTTGGAGTGATGCGTTGTTAACTACTGCCTATATACTTAATCGGGTGCCTTCCAAATCAGTTACTTTTACTCCATATGAGTTTTGAATAGGTAGAAAACCGGACTTAAGTTTTCTTAAGCTATGGGGTTGTGCTGCCTATACTCATGAGCCCTCTTACAAGTTTGAGAAATTGGGTCCCAGAGGAAAGAAGAATATTTTCAAAAGATACTTCGAAAACTCGAAAGGGTATGTGTTCATAGGTGAGCAGGAAAGTGGGAGTATAACTGAATTTGAATCACGGGATGTCACATTCTTAGAGAATGAATTTCCTAAGAAGGGCGAAATAAGTGAAGATTACTCCTTATTTGAAACCTTGGATCAAGATAATGATATTAGTGGAGTTCGTCCAAGTGGAAGTAATATGAGAAGTGATGAATTGAATTCAACTCATTCTTAATTACAACCACATGATGAGACGACATCATCATTATCTAATCTTAGTGGAAGCATAATGGGGAATGATGTGCAAAGTGTACAATCTCCCATACAACGAACAAGTCACAAAAGTATTCCTCGTTGACATTTTGATATTGAAGGGAAAACTTTTATGATTGCCCCACAAGATTAGGATGAGCCAAGAAATATACATGAAGCTCTAAGTTGCCCTAGTAAGGAAAAATGGATGCATGCAATGGAAGAGGAAATTGAGTCAATAAAGTCAAACCGTGTTTGGGAACTGATTGATCTTCCAAAAGGACACAAAGCTATTGGGAACAAGTGGGTTCTCAAAATAAAACGTAAAGCTGATAGCTCAATAGAGAGATATAAAGCTCACCTTGTGGCGAAGGGGTATAATCAATAGAAATGAATTGATTATGAGGAAACATTTTCTCCTATTGTGAGATTTACCTCGATTCGCATTATTCTAGCAATAGTGGCAAGTATGGATATTGAATTACATCAAATAGATGTAAAGACTGCTTTTCTCAATGGAGAATTAGATGAGGAAATATATATGGAACAACTTGTTGGTTTCATTACAAAAGGCCAAGAAGAAAATGTATGTTGACTTTTGAAATCGATATATGGTCTTAAGCAGTTGTCAATATAGTGTTATATACGTTTTCATAATGCCATAATGGCATATGATTTTACAATGATTGATGAGGATCATTGTGTATATATCAAAAGATCCAAAGATCAATTTGTGATCATATAATTATATGTTGATGATATACTAATTGCCGGAAGCAATATGGAATTTGTTAATACCATCAAAAGTTGGTTATCTTCCAACTTTGAGATGAAAGATATGGGTAAGACTGCATACATTCTTGGAGTTAAGATTTCGAGAGATCGTTCGAAGAGGTCGTTATCTCTTTTGCAAGAAACATATATAAATAAGGTTCTTGAATGATTTTGTATGCGATATTGTAAACCCATAGACACTCCTATTGCAAAAGGTGAAGTATTGAGCCATAGACTTTGTCTAAGGACTCCACAAGAGAATGAACAAATGAAACATGTTCCTTATGCTAGTGTTGTTGAGAGCTTGATGTATGCTATGATGTGTACAAGACCTAACATATGTTTTGCAGTTGGAATGGTGAGTAGATACCAATCCAATCCAGGTTAAGCACATTGGAAAGCCGTTAAAAGAATACTGAGGTATCTAAAGGAAATTGCTGATTATATGTTGAGTTATCAAGGAAATGATCTGCGACTCGAAGGCTATTCTGATATTGATTGGGGAGGAGATTTAGATGAAAGGAAATCTACCTCTGGGTTTGTTTTCTTATTGAATAATGGCGCCATATGTTGGAGTAGTAAGAAACAAACGCGTATAGCCTTGTCCACGATGGAAGCGAGTTCGTGGCATTATCAGCAGTAATACAAGAAAGTGTTTGGCTTAAGAGATTTTTGGATCATTTAGGTGTTATTGGGTATGCTGTAAATCCATTATTGGTTAACTGTGATAGCCAAGCAGCTATAGCGTACACCAAAGATCCAAAATATCATGGCAAGACCAAACATATATATACCAAATATAATTTTGTCAAGGATATGGTTGCACGAAAAGATGTGAACTTACAGTACATATCTACGCATAGATTGGTAGCAGATCCTATGACAAAGCAAATACCTAGAGATGTGTTTTGTGGTCATGTAAAATCTCTAGGGCTGCGTAGAGGTTGATGTACTGAATATTGTAATTTTCCCTAAGTGTTCACATTTAATGAATTTGTGTTTTCATCATTAATGCCTATGAATCTTTATTTGACCTTTATGCATCTTAATGCTCAATGCATTACATTAAGTTGAGAAAGTATGTCGGACATATATAAAATTAGTCCACTTACACGGGTAATCGCCTCTATTTACTATGTGATAAATAGAGATGAGATGGTTTTTAAGTTTAGTATCTAGGTGATAATCGAGAGCTCAAGCTTAAAATATATATATGTCGCCTTAATTAAGTGTTAAGATGAGGACATGATATGTGCTATGTCCGAAAGTAAAATACTCTACATATTTTACTTTATCTGTCTAAGATGCCAGATGTGAGTTCTGATGAATTTTGTGAATGAGTAGATACGTGAACTCAAGTTAGACATTGGGTATGTCTGAACTATCATATGTACGGTATTGAAGGGGTAGACATACGTTCCATGGGAAAGGAGTTAATACCATAATACGTATTTTATACTACGTATGCATTAGACGACCAATAAGAGTGGCAAAAGTTTGATCTTAACTTTTATGCCGTGTGAGACTCTTGAGGAAAAGAGTTCCTCAATTTTTAGTGCCCTCATGACTTTTACTTATTCTTAAGATTTCTATATAGTGTTTGCTATCTTAGGATGTTGTCAATGGTCATGGGTTGATTCGATCTAATGGGACATTTCTAGAAAAAAGCAAGCTAAACTGAAATTGAGAGTTTGAAGAAAAAAGGAAGAACAAATTTGGAGAATCACATTGTAATTTTGTATTCACTAGTCGACTAATTATGACTGTCTTTGGGATAATCATATATATATATATATCATTATTTAAAAGAGATCAAGAGAGATATAAATATGATCGATCGATCTAGGGTACTGCATACTAAATCTACTCAGAGTGTGATGCCCATTATGAGCTGCTATATATTCCTAACAGATGTATGGCAACGAGCTCTCAAAGTATGCTGGTCGCACGGATTATTCACCGGTATGAATGTTGAAGAGAGGTAAAGAGGATCTTGTTTGGCCCACCATGTGCGAGTGGGAGATGATGGTTTTATTTATTAATTAATGTGATGGGCCTAAATTGGCCCGTCCGCCCATGTTGGGCCTAAAAGCCTGGCCCACAAGATTAGGGCCCATGGATGGAGGGATATGTTGAAGGGTTGTAACTTTTGGGGGAACGTCTTTTATCGAAGGGACACGTCCTTTGGAGATGACGTATTTAAGGGAGAAAAGAGAGGGAGGAACGCACTTTTTTTATAGTACGTACATGCCTCCTCCCTCTCTCCCTCCAAAAGAAAAACAATGACAAAAATGCGACACTCTCTTCCCTTCAAGGCGAATTGACGTCATCGGATTGAAAGGAACTAGTTTTTCTTCCTCATATCAGCATCGGTGTTTAATCTGTGGCTAACAAGGTACGTTCGATTCTGTGATGTGCCTTAGGATCGTGATACATGTGATTTTCCCAGGCTCGTCTTTCGCACTTGTTTTAGGGGTTCGATTTAGTGTCGAATCCAAATTTTGGGAATAAGTAATTCCCAACAGTTTGGATATCGCACGTATGCGTGCGCATCTCTTAGTACTTCCAAAAGCACTAATCAATCGACATCTACGAATGTCTTTAAGCTAACTACAATTACTTTATATCATTCTAAAGGCGAGACCTAGCTCCTCTTTTTCTTTGAGATTAGAGAACCAGGCATGCTTCTTAGGCTGGGAGAAGGTTTATCAAAATATGGCAAGAGGCACTTCCGGCTCCATAACATAATTCCACGTATATAGAAAATATAATTTGGAACATTTAATCTTAGTCTTTTTTAATTTTCATGCCGACAAAATCTTACATGACTATGGGGAGTAAGATATAAGAAAAAAATTCATCTATCTTCATATTATTTGCATAACATTATCAAAGAGATTTTTTTATCAAACTGGTACCCTTGCACGTTATTGGGCGGCTAAGTGTAATTTAGCCTGGCAAAACAAATGCTGGGTTGATAATATTGCTTGGGTTACCAAACATTTTGCTGACAATAGTTTCCACCAATCCTTGGCTCGCTTCACTTTTGGAGCTTATGCTATCTTATTTGGAAGGAACATAATGACATTATCTTTCGCAACGGCTCCCTTTTCTTGCCGGCGTTGAAGATGTGTCTTCATAAGGCGATTAAGGATAAAGCCTTATCCTTCAATCACGTCCCAGACATTCCCCGGAATAGAAGACTACAACAAAGTTGGGAATTGCCGTCGTCAATCTTTGATTGCTTGTGTTCTTCCCCTTCTTGTTGTTGTTTTGCCTCCTAGTGGTTGTTTGACTCTTTTTTATTGTGGTACCACGGCACCCCTACACTCTCTTGACTCCTTTGTCTTTTGAGTGTTTGTTTTGTTGCTGCCGGGCTTCCTCTCTTTGTATATTCATTTGGCAAAATCTATATTATACTTACCTTTACCAAAAAAAATAAAATAAAATAAAATTGAGGCATTTAGGGATTTCTAGCTCAAAAGCTAGAATTGATTTTTTAAAATCCCACAAAGTGCATGTAAACTACTCTTGGGCAAGGCCACTTTGCACAAGCCACATGTTTAGATTTAACTTATTCATGGGGCATACAAAGTGTTCGGTTGGCCTCTAGGTTGTTAGGCTCATATTCTCTCTCTCTCTCTCTCTCTAACCATAATTCTAGGATTACCAAAACCAAGCAAAAGTTGTCCAATTCTTTGACACAAGAAACTGTTACCCTTAGAATTTTCTGTTGGAAGGTCTCTCTCTCTCTCTCTCTCTCTCTCTCTCTCTCTCTCTCTCTCTAACCATAATTCTAGGATTACCAAAACCAAACAAAAGTTGTCCAATTCTTTGACACAAGAAACTGTTGCCCTTAGAATTTTCTGTCTGTCTGTCTGTCTCTCTCTTCTCTAACCATAATTCTAGGATTACCAAAACCGAACACCGAACTAAAGTTGTCCAATTCTTTGACACAAGAAACTGTTACCCTTAGAATTTTCTGTTGGAAGAGGTCTAGGTCCACCGTCCAACTTTATCATTGAGAAGCACAGCCACAACTGCAAATCAAGAATTTAGGCATAGTTGGTATTTTTTTTTTTTTTTTTTTTATGTATTATATGTAATGTTGAGGAACCAGAGGGTTAATAATTACGATGTAAATGTTAGAATACAGAAAATAAAAGTATATATAGGGGAAAAACACAATCTTATCTATAAGAATGAGGTGGTCATGAACCAACCTATGTATGTTTACGGAATTTTTCTTAATGCAATTGAAACTTGCGCACATGTACCTTGACAAGACCATGAACGAAATTGTTTATTGTAAAAAATTTTGGAGGTGATAGAGCGGAAATCTCTCTGATTGGACATCCCATGTCCTCACGTTTGTCCAGGCATATGAATTTTTGGGGTTCATCCTAGCGGCTAAGGCCCTGTTTGTTTAAATCTGTTTCTGTTCCTCGGAACACAATTTTTTATTCTTTTGTTCTGGGGAACAAAAAAAGAATAGAAACGCGTTTGTTTACACTTTTGTTCCTGGAAACAGATTTGGAACATAAACAAAAAGTAGAAAAAAAAACTTGTTTCTTGTTCTCGGGAACAATTCCAAGACACACTTTTTTTTTCCTCATTTTTCTTCTTTTTTCTTTGGTCGGTCCCTAGCCTTAGCCATGGCCGGCAACCGGCCATTGAGGGCCGGCGACCTCGCTGAAGTGTCGCCAGCCCTCGATGAGGCTAGGCCTCGCCTTGGCTAGGTGAGCCCAAGCTCGCCCAAATCCGGTGAGGCCGAGCCTCATCGGTGTCTAGGCGAGCTCAGCCTCATCGGATCTGGGCGAGCTTGAGCTCGCCCAACCAAGGCGAGGTTGACCTCGCATTGGCCAGCGAGGCTTGGCCTCGCCTTAGCTGGGCGAGCTCAAGCTCGCCTAGATCCGACAAGGCCGAGCTCGCCCAGCCACCGACGAGGCGTCACCTGGCGGTGGCCTAGCGAGGTCGAGCCTCACCGGTGGTTGGGCGAGCTCGGCCTCACTGTGGTTGGGTGAGGCTGTCAGCCCTCGTCAGCCAGTCGCCAGCCATGGCCGAGGCCAGCAACTAGCCAAAAGGAAGAAAAAAGGAAAAATTAAATTAAATTAAATTAAAAGATTAAAAGAAACAAAAAAATTATACAAGTTTACTAAACGTGTTTCTATTCTTTTTCTATTCCAGGAACAGAAATTTTGTGTAGTTACCAAACGTGTTCTTCTGTTAAAAAATTGTTCAAGGGAAGAGAAATAGAAAAACTATTTTTATTCCCTGGAACAATTTTTGAACAAAAACGTTACTAAACGTGCCCTAAGTGTAAAAAGCAGTTATCCACCCAAATAAATATGGTTCCTTGCGATAGAGACTGCTTCGTTTATATTAATGTCCAACGTCCTCGAGCAGACGATTAAAGTTTACATTTTACCAACAATTTCTTTTGGCCAACACGTTCCTCCAATTGATTGATTAAGACAAAGTAGGCACACATGTTCTAGGGGAAAAAGAGATTAGTTCTCGAATTTATTAATTGATCAAGTTACTATATACATTCAAAGGTGAATATAAGGGTCAAGGGTTAAATTTGATAATCTCCTAAGCTGAAATGTCCAGTCATGGTGTCGATAATATATGTATTTAACAAGAATTGTGAGGTTGATATAGTATATTGTGAGAATTAACTCATTAATGTATGATTGTATCTGAAATAAATAAATAACAGTAAGAAGAGAAGCAAGTTATTCCACGCCGCACATACATACTCCCACAAAATCAGGCGATCCTGTCACGAATGACTTGATGCAGAGTCATCTAGGGTTTCTACGAGTCACCAGCATTTAAGGACTGCCTGCGGCACCCAGCAGAGACAAAAACAGGGCAAAACCCTCGTCACGAAAGCAAGACATGTTCGTTGATGCAGCCGTTAATGGAGGTTATGGGCCGTTGAAGATCGTCCTTGCACCGTCACTTCAGGTTTAATTTATCAATTTCCGCTCGACCTTTTTCGAAGAAAAAGAGCGACTCCCGCTACACAATGAGTGGCAAGAATTAGGGTTACTTTTTTGTTTTTTTTGTCGGTGAATTAGGGTTCCTTCGCAGGCTGAATTTGCGAGCATCGTTTAACCCGTCGATGACAAAAGCTCAGATCCGGAGCATCTACGCTCGTTTTGTCTTAATTGGAGGTTGTCCCAAATTTTTCCTTTTAAATCAACAAACTTGAGTGGTTGTCAAGCTTTTCTCTCTCGAAATGTAGAGCTTTTCCCTACCGCCATGGTAGTTCACTGCTTTTAAACCCTAATTTGTGAAGTTTCCTCACATTCGACCGCTCGGTGCTTACCCGGAAGCTAACCTCCTCTCTGCTACTTTTCATCGAGCTCCCAGATTTGGATTTCAACAGTATCAATTTGGAAAAACGAAGGATTGAAATTACTTTAAAAAGAGCTTGGCGAACATAACAAGTTGAAATTACTCAACGCGAAGCTGGCATCTATGTAGCTAAGTTCAAATTAAAAGAAGAAAAACATAGGGTGCAAGAGGGTGGGCCTTGGCTGTTTTCAAGTCATTTGGTCATTTTTAAACCATGGATACCTAATACACCTCTACATTGTTATGATTTCTCATCTTGTGCATTCTGGGTACAAATCTATGGTTTGCCGTTAGAATGGTGCTCGAATTATATGATTTGTAAAGCTGTTAAACACATTGGAAAGGTGCTTGATGTTAAGCTGGACACAAAAGATGGAACAACAATCAAAGCCGGCAAAGCACGTGTAGAAATTAACTTAAGAGAACCCTTGAAAATAGGTCAACTAATACATATAGCAAAGAAGGCAATATGGCTTGATTTCATATATGAACGACTCCCACACTTTTGTTATTCTTGTGGGAAAATAGGGCATTTTGCAATGTACTGCATGGATTTTCCCTTCACAAAAGCAAAAATGGAAGGTAAAGAAAAAATGGCTTATGGACAGTGGTTGAGGGCAGAAGTTAAAGAACATAGTCCATGCTGGCGAACCTTTTACGAGGCGCAGGAACAACCTGTTGATGAGGTCATACCAGAGACCCCTCCTTCCTCTAATCTGATTCTAGCGCTAGCTCCTTGCAATGAAAAAGCTTCTGAAGATATGCAGCCACCAATTTAGTAACACAAAAGCACAAAGATGTAGCCAAGGGACGCATCCAACAACCAAGTACCTATACAAGGGAAGGACAGTCAAAATGCAGCGTAGACAATATTAGAAATGGAAAATGGAAAAATGAACAATTATTCTTCACTCTGTTGGCTACTCCATTCAACCACAGCTTTGCAAATGCAATTTCCCTACAATTGGATCCAAGAGTGAGCTGATCACTGTTCCTATCAAAAAGCAGGACATCCAGGATAAAGCCATGGAAACAACCAACCTTAGGAAACTAAAGAACACAAGAATTTCCACCAGAGCAGGAGCTGCAAAGATTAAACGATACAACCCTTATGACTTACACAGCACTACAACAGAAGAATTAGATGATAAACGACTCATGGAAACACCTATTTTGTTGGCTGAAGAGACAGACAAGTGGGCAGTGGCGGCTGGCCCTCAACAGCCACCATGGGACAAATGAAAATAATAAGCTGGAACTATCAGGGTCTGAGCTCTCCCTTGACAGTTCGAGCCCTTAAGGCCCTTATGGCCAAAGAAAAGCCCGATATCATGTTTTTTTATGGAAACCAAGAATTGAGAGGCTGTGATTACTCGAATTCAACATCGCCTCAAATTCCGGAAATCTTATCTACTCAACCCAGCTGGTTTGGCGGGAGGGATGGCACTCCTTTGGCACGATCATATTACGATAAACATGATTAAATCTACTCAAGACTTTTTTGATATGATATGTATGGAAACTAGGTGTGGTATATCTATGCGTATAACCTGTGTCCATGCACCTGAGATTTATCAGCTTCGCCAACATTTCTGGACAGAACTACGACAAATAGCTCTTTCAAATACTTTACCATGGCTTTATGCTGGTGATTTCAACAAGCTCTTATACCATTGGGAGAAAATAGGCAAGCGATTAGCAGAACCACACAGAATGCACTCTTTTAGACAATTAATACAAGACTGCTCCCTGATGGATATGGACAGCAAAGGCTGTGCTTTTACTTGAATAAATAATCAAGAATGAGATGAACTTGTGAAAGAAATATTAGACCGTATGCTATGCAATTTGGATTGGCGTCTAGCTTTTCCTAAAGCAGAGGTTATCGCGCTACCTACAGTGGGCTCGAATCACAGCCCTTTATTGTTAACAACTGAAGCTTTACAAGGGCGCCGACACAAGTCTTTTATTTTTTAAGCTTTCTAGCTACAGGACAAGGAGTGTAGCGAGGTTATAGCTAACTCCTGGAATTCAAGCCATGAAACTAATTACAGCTTGCCATATAGATTAAAGATGGTATCTTTGGCCCTCACTAAATGGAGTCGAATGAAGTTCTCCAAAGCTCACAACCAAATAGCTTGTTTGCAACTACAACTCCAGACTCATATAAATCAACAGCACAGCCACTATGATAAGCAGTTAGTTAACAATTTGAAAGCGGAGATACATCGATTATGGCAGCAAGAGGAATAGTTCTGGGCGATGCGATCAAGGATAAATTGGCTGAAATGGGGAGACAAAAATACTAAATTCTTCCACGCAACGACAGTCCAACGAAGGCAACAAAACAGAATATGTATGCTGAAAGATGATGATCACAGGTGGGTTAGGGAAGAAAGTCACCTAAATGAAATGACGATGCAATTCTTTATCGATCTCTACTGATCAGTTGGGTTAGGGAAGAAAGTCACCTAAATGAAATGACGATCCAAGAGAGCCATGTTAATTTGGAGAGAAGATTGTTAAAGTCCCCTACCAAGTTTCCACCCTCTAATTCCAAATATCTTAGATTGGACATCTTTGAAAATTCTTCACTTGCGAACCTGTGCTCTTTGGAGAGTCTTGTTAATCTGAGTGCTATGACTTTGTCTGTTCCCTGATAATAGGAAAAGCATACATGAACATTTATATTGGATGACAAGTCTGAGGAGCTTGATTATGGTCGGTAATGAAACGCTCATTGCTTTGTTCGTACATATCTAAATTGACCATAACAAAGAGTTAATCAAGTTGATATGACTAGTTCATACAATTGAAAAGAGTTCTTTACACTATATAAAGCATAATAATATTTCTAATACAGAGCATCTCTATGGATCGAAACCTGCTTGGTATGGTCCGTGTGGAAGTCGAGTTTACTTCAACAGAGCATCTCTTTATTAGGTTTCATATGAGTTTATTACAAGAAGAAGATAGGAGCTAGAAAGTACTACTTGTTTTAGGATTAGTTGTGGATTCTATGGAATAAAAGATTAGTGTACAAAAAGGATTTGCTTTCAAAATAGTATAGATATTCAACAAACCTCATAGAAGTCTCTTGCATATTGTATGAAAGCTCAACCAGACTATCCACAAAAGATTGCATATAATTTGTGGAAAAACTTTTGCATTTAAATGTGACTTATCAACGCTTTTTAGATATGATGTGTAGTGGAATTAACATCATGAATTTTTACCCACGCCTTTTTCTTATTTTCTTTTCCAAAAGAAAAATTAAACAAAAAAAATATATACTAGCAAGAAACTAACTCCACAACCGTTAGTAAATGCATGGTCAATTTTTTCGTGAAGAAAATAGTAAGGTGACAATAGCTTACCTCTTTCATCCGAAACATGTCAAAGGCAATTTTGGGCTCCCACAATCTGCTACGCTTCCCTAGAAAATTATCGTCTTCATGCTGAACAATTTCTCTTCCAAGATCTCTAAGTTGATCATGCATCCGTAGTATATCATTTTCATCTATCTTTATCAAAGACATTTGAGTAAGTACAATTAGTTCACTTTTTGGGAAATAGTTGGAAGCTTTCCACATATAGTACGGGTTGATTCTTCCTCTTCCAATGAAGAAACATGCGATATCAAGGAAGATCTCTCTTTGATGATGCTCTAACATGTCATAACTAATCTTTAATTTATTGAAGACTTCTTGCTTGGGCACAAAATCTAATTTCTTCAATGCGTCTTTCCAAAACTTTTTGCTTTTGCAAAAAAGTGAGGAATCCATAACCTCCAAAGCTAATGGAAGTCCGCCTGTCTTTATAATAATTTTGCGTGAGATATCATCAAAGTCATGTGGTGGCCAATCCATCCTGAAAGCATGTTTACTAAAAAGCCGAAGAGCAAGGAGAGGATTCATTTCTATCATTTCATAGATTTTAAATTCTTGAGAATGTGCTTGGAAACTACTCTCTTTGTCCTCCTCTTTGATTGGCAAAAAGTTGATGTCCCTCGTTGTAATGATGATTTTGCTTCCTGGACCAAACCAATCGCTCTTTCCTGCTAGTTTAGAGAGTTGGTCCCACTTATCCACGTCATCAAGAACAAGAAGAATTTTCTTATCATGTAACCTTTCTCTAATTATTTCAATCCCTACATCAACAGAATTGTGGATATCTAGAGATCTGCCTTGGAGAATTTCTGATAACAACTGTTTTTGTAACTCAACCATTCTACCATGTTGCATAGATTCGCGAATGTCCAAAAGGAAGCTATAACCTTGAAATTGATTTGGAGATTTGATTAAAGACAGCACTTGCGAGAGTTGTCTTGCCGATGCCGCCCATTCCATGAATGATTAGGTAGTGAACATCATGAGAACCTTCGTTTAACATGTCCATGATAGCTTCAACATGATTATCAATCCCAATTAAATGATCAAGTAGATTGCTCCTTCTTTTCATCAATTTGGTCAAAATTTCATCAACAATAGTGTTAATGATTTCACTATGGCTGCCACATTCATATAAGAGTCTTAGTGCAAAACATACGGCAAATGAACTCTCAAAATGAGGAATATTGTAGACATAAAACTACTTGGATTTTTGAATATGCAAGGTTTTACCGAATAAAAGTTCACTTTCTTTAGTAAATGGAAATGTCGATGAAAGAATTAGATCAATACTAAATTTGGATGGGTGGTTCAAGAAAAAAAAGATAACAATTACAAAGGAAAAAGAAGAAAGAAAAATGGATTAACCAATATATTGTGATTGATTGGAGTAATTAAAACAGGAAAAAAAAAACATGAAAGAAAATTCTGCCCCTTATAATCATCTCACTTTTTATTGCCAAGCAAAAAAAACAAAAAAAACAAATTCAAAACTCACACTCTTACCCTTTGTCCTTCATGTCCCATCCCTTAACTCTTGCGACCTCGCCGAGCCCCTTCCATCCTAGAACTTCATCACGCATGAACTTCTTCTCATGCTTCTCTAAATCGTCAAGGTATAATTGAGTTTTAAGTTTCACATCACCGGGATTCACATCATAGAAAATGGGTAGGATCAATTTGTCACTCACTTTGCTTGAGCACTCCACCATGTGCGTGAGCTCACGAAGACACCACGCACTGGATGCATAGTTCCTTGAGAAGATGGGCACGTATATTTTGGAGGATTCAATGGCATGGAGAAGCTCACCTCCAATCTTCTCTCCCTTTCGGATCTCTTCGTTGTCTCGAAAAACGCGAATCCCAGCTCCAACCAATGAGTGATAGAGACAATCGGTGAAGTTGAGGCGGGTGTCGGGGCCTCTAAAATTCAAGAACACCTCGAATTCGGCCCCCGACTGCAAATCACCATCATCACCGCAAGCCGACGTGGTCACTTTGTCCAGTGAGTCCCTCTTTCTCTTCATCCTCCTCAAGAACTCAAGATCTTCCCCGGATTAGATCACAGCGAGATGTGGAATCCTTCTCTCTGAATCTGATCTGGGATTCCTCAAGAGTGATGGATTTAATTATATGGGCCTAAGTTGGCCCGGCCACGATGGGCCTAAAGGCCCGGCCCACGGGAATAAGGCCCGTGGAAGGAGGACCATATAAAAGGGATGAGAGAGAGGAAGAACACACCTCTTGACATTTCTCAACGTACGTTCTCCTTCTCTTCCAAAATTCTCTCTCTCCAAGAAAAGCCAAGAAGCGACGTCATCTTCCCTTCACGGCGATTTTTCGACATCGGATCGAACTGAACTGAATTCTCTTCCTCTTTACGGCGTCGGTGTCTAATCTGTGGCCAACAAGGTACGCTCGAATCCGTGGTGTGCTTTTTGATCGGTGATACGTGTTTAATTCCTGGGCTTATCTTCCGCGTTCGATTTAGGGGTTCGGTTTAAGTGCTGAATCCGTTTTTGGGGATCCGTCGTTCCCAACAAAGAGGAATTAGCAAAGCGCCAGAAGAGGCAGGAGGACTGCGATGCGCTCTCGCTGTATTTTTCTCAGATTGGTTTGCTTTTTTCTTAGCACCGAAAGGGAAAAGTACACCGACCGCCTTGATAAGTAAAGTCCACCAAAGTGGCGAGGTCTACCTTCATCACGGTACATGAAAGCGAGAAAAAAGTAGCGTAAACATGGACCGTCCCATTCAATGAACGACACGTGGCGCCTCATGTCACCCATGGGTCCCACTTTCTCTCTTAGACACCTGTGTCCTCCCGCTTCCCTTTTTTTTTCAAATTTTATTCCCCTCTCTCCGTTTCCCTCTCTTCCTTTCAAATTCCATTCCCGACCATTCCCAACACGGCGATCGAGCACAAGGTCTATGCTTGATGTTTCTGTATATCCTTTTTTTCTTTTTTTCCAGCATTCTTGTCGAAATTAGTTCCCTGACAAAAAGGTGAGGTGCAATGGAAGGCTTGACAATTTTCCCTGTTCAGAATATTATAAATGTACCGAACATGGAAATTCTTCTGTCTTAGTCTAATAAACTTCTGTTTAAAATAGCAAAATAAATCCTTAGCCACCCCCTTGCCCTCTTTGTAAACTCGTCATTTCCCCGCTTCTCTCGAAACCTGAAATGGCGACAATTACCTCGTTCTATGGGATCAAACATTGGACAATGCAATATCAAGACTATCTGCGAGCTGAGATATGTTGTTAATAGTACAATACTAAATTAAAAAGTTTTGAAAGAAAAAACTTAAAATTGAAAGGGAAAATAAAGTTAATTTTATGTGATAGTCTGATATGCAGATGCCACTATATTGGTATCTAAGTCATACTCCACTTTTATTAAGTTCCTGGATCTTTTTAGCTTTCATTCTTCTCTCTTAGGTGCTGTTGATTGAAGGTAGGGGAGTGGAATGGAATGGAATCACGGTCATTGGAGTGGGGTTCTTTCAAGTAGGATTCTTATTGTAAAATCCATGTTTACCTTGCATAATAATAGGACATGACTTCTTTGTTTGATTTTCAAAAATTTCATGAGGAGCACAAGTTCATAGTTCTCATAATTAATAATGAAAATAAGAGAACTCGCAAAATTTCACAATGACGAGTATGAACATATAAGGGGCAACCAAAATTTTGATGTTATCTTTGATTGTATTTTTTTAGTGGTAACTGATGAAATAGATAAGCTAGATAAACAGTCATATTGACCTTCATCCGAAGTGTGCAGCAATTTATGATGACTACTTGCCCCTTTATACTTGAATTCCCACTGTACATTGCACATAGATTTGGTTGGAGCTTGTCAACTTCTTTCTGCAATTAAAAAGATGAAACCTGTTGTATTTTGATATGAGAGAGGAGATTTCTATAATGGAATTACATAATATCTTCAGGAGGGCAATCTGATCTCAATTTTTTGTAGGAATCCCATTTATAATCTTAGTTGCTTAGCACATTTTTGACTTTTGATTGATTATTTTGGGGCCTTCTGTGTGTGTTTCATATACCTAGAATCCTCCCAGATATGTTCGGTAATGTTTCTTCCCCGATTCTATGGAATGGTTGCCTCCGATGAGCTCTTGAGGTTAAATTAAATATCGTTTTTCTGCATGTCGATGAACTGATCTAATTTTCTTTTCTTTTTGTAACGCCAGGAGTATGAAGGCGAAGCTTTTGGCCACGTATCCTGATGCATTTTCTGACGACTCTAAAGGAGAAATAGTTGATCGTAGGCCAGACCTCGAGCTGTCGCAGCAATTACGATAATTTCTTGAAACAAGTTTGTGTTTCTCTATTGGAGAAGAAGAGCGGAAGAAAAGCTTAGTGATGCTCCAATTGTCTTCAAGTCGATGTCTCTATTTCCCTTCTTTCTTTTATCGGTTGCTCTTCTGCAGGTGAATTAATATGGCAAGTTCTGCATGGGAGCATCCTGTTTGTTTGTGGTCTATTCACAAAAACTGCTAATTTAGAGATAAAATGCCATTGCAGTTGCTTCATCAGTGCGTATGAAATGGTTACCCAGCAGCTTCATGGT
Organism: Eucalyptus cloeziana; assembly: GCA_014182715.1. Lineage (NCBI taxonomy): Eukaryota > Viridiplantae > Streptophyta > Magnoliopsida > Myrtales > Myrtaceae > Eucalyptus > Eucalyptus cloeziana. The sequence continues at coordinate 22,264,883 of CM024638.1, forward strand.
TAGGAAATCTGCTTCATGTTTGAACTGTTCGTTCCATGTCGGGCATGTGAGAGAGCTGACAGCTGATTGAGCGATGCAATAGTGAAACTCATGTATCCGAGGGAAATGAAGTATACTAGAAGTTTGATGATCGCTTTTTTAGGGGCATGTGAAATTGCGTGACTCATGTCATATTCTGTCATGACCGGTTATTGAGGGTCGGTATTTCGGGCGATGGACATGGTGCAGGGTCGGGTCGAGTCGTATATAGATTTTACTTATGGGATGCGCCAGATTTGAAGGCTATTTTGTAAGAGTTTTCTTAATGTGGACTACATTAATTGATATTATAATTTACCGTTTAACGTTTACCGTTTTACGGGGTTTGGTCTAAGGTGAGATAAAAGGTTTCTTAATTAGTCTAATATGGGGCTGGCTAGTGTGGGCCGAGTTGAGCCTGGCCCGTAATGAGGGGGCCTAGCTGGAAACTCTATAAATAGCACTAAGTCTCTCCTCTAACCCTAATTGATTCACACGTATCCTCACATAAGGGGCGTTAACCTAACGCTAAAGGGTGAGGGGGCCGTCTCATTGAGCCAGTGATAAGGAGGGCAATAGAAGAGAAGGACTTGCGCGTGGAACATCGTGTTTCCGCTTCCGCTTCAAGAACGATGGATCCCAAAACAGGTGCGTTAATCTTTCTTGTCAAATATGCATGTTCTTGTTCTGGTTATGGTGATAAAAGGAATTGCATAATTTGCATGCAACATGTGGTATCAGAGCCTCCATAACTCTAGAACTCGAATGCATAGAATTTTGCCATAATTTGTGATTTTTGAGATTTTTAAAAACCGTAAAAGTAAAATTAAATCACATATTCGGACTGGGCTCGACGAGGCGAGCGAGACTGTGGGCGGCGCGTCGCCGGGGGAGACCCCACGCGCCCCCACGCGAGGCCACACGCCGCCGGGTGTCGAAGACACGCGCCCACGCGCGTTCACGCACCCTCATGCGCTCCCACGCGCGGGGATCTGCTCGCGCGTGCGGCGCACGCGGACGCTGACGTCATGCTAACGTCAGCGACCCGGATTCGATCCGACCCAGGCGCCGACCCGACCCTCTGACATCAGCGATGGTGACCGACCCAACCCGGATGGTGACCGACCAGGACCCGAACCGACCCGTTGACCCGACCCAACCCGACCCGACCCGACCCCATCAACCGTTGACCAGATCGGGCAGCTCGGCCGGAAGGTCGGACCGGCAACCGGTCAGACCGCCACCAGTCAGACCGGTTAATGACCGGCTTTTGACGCCCGCGTGTGGGCTCCACACGTCGCGCACTTAGGTGGCGCGTGCGGGCGCATAGGGACTCCGATGCGCGCGTGGCTTGTGGCGTTCGACTCGTATGGTAATTTCCTACGTCGTGGTATATTTATTTTACATTTTTGATGATTTTATGGATGTGAAAATACATACGGAACCCTAAATACGTGCTTTTTTAGTGTATTTTTTGCGTATTTTTCTTGTATTTTTCTGTGATTGTGCAAATACGAGTCTTTGGAGTTCGGTATGTTATCACATGAACTTTATGAGTGTTATTCATTAATAATATACAATTAAGTTTATTTTTTTTATTAATGAATGAAGCAATGTGATTAGCATGATATGTGATTTTAGTGATTTACAGCCCCTGTCACTAAAATTAAAATCACATATGTATGGTTTATGTGAGATGTGAATTTTATATCCCTGGTATGAGAGAGTTTCAATAATTCAATTGAGTTGTGACTGCCAAAGTGGCACACTTTATTGGGTTTGAGAAATTTCGGTCTCGTATATTGATTGAGATGTCTCCTGGTCTAATGTGTAGTCATACTCCCAAAGGGGTGATTATATATTGGTTCATGGAGGGATACATGATTATGTGGTGGAAGAGTGACTGATCCTAGTGGTTCATATGCCCAAAGGTGATGAATTCACGAAGATTGGAATATATTCTTATAACCGCTATCATGTGGGGAATTTACAACTGCTTGTCATGTATTCTGCCCAAAGGTGATTATGTGATTTTGCATGTAACTCTCTGGATGTGTACTTGTGTGTTAAGTTACACATTGCTCACATGATGCTAATTATATACATTGCTTTTTTTTTTTTTCAGTCATTTTTTTTGTAATTGGTAACTCCGTCACTAGTGAGGTTTTTGCTGGTTCGAATTTTAAGAAATGGAGAGAAGATTTTTTGTTTGCTATGGAGATGACAGATGTTCATATAGCTTTGATGGCTAGAAACCGTGTGTCGCCTAATGCAGAGATAGGGACACATCTGCAAACACTTTTTACAATGAAGTATGATAGTTCTTGTGGAGTTAGAGATTATGTCATGAGGATGGTTGATTTGCAGACAAAGCCGGGTTCTCAATGTTGAAATTCCTACTGCTTGCATCGTCCATCAAGCTCTAAATACTCTTCCTCCTGATTTTGGGATTATCAAGACCAATTATAGTTTCCAAGATGAAACCTGGTCTGTTAATGACCTGATTGCTAGGTTGGTGGCAGAGGAAGATAAATTGAAGAAAGATAAAGGGCACATTGCTCTTTATGCTTCTAGTTCTGCTAATGACAAGGGTAAGAAGTTGAAGAACTATACCCACAAAGGCAATTCTGAAGCTGTTGGTCCTTCCAACAACAAAGGAAATTCTGAATTTGTAGGTCCTTCTAACACTCTGGGTCCTAAGAAAGCATTCACCAAGAACAATGGTGTTCTTTGCTACTTTTGTAGAGAGAGGACACGTGAAGAAGCGTTGCAATAAGTTTAAGGTTTGGTTGTCTAAGAGAACTAAGAATGTGCCTAAAGGTAATAATTCTTTGGCGTTTGTTTGTAAATCCAATCTATCTGAAACCCCAACCAATTCTTGGTGGCTAGATAGTGGTGCAACTAATCATGTTGCGTTTACCATACAGGGGTTCATAAACCGAAGGACGCCAAATCAGGATGAATTAAAGCTCACTATGGGAAACAACATTGGAGTTGACGTCGAGTTCGTGGGAGATGTTATTTTGATTTTAGATTCTGGTTTTAGGATGATGTTGAAAAACACCTTTTACGTACCTTCTTTTAGGCGGAATTTAGTTTCCGTGTCTTGTTTGGACAAGTGTGGATACTCTTTTGAGATAAAGAGTAATACTATTTCCATGTTTTATGATTCAAATAAGATTGGGTGTTGCAATTTATCCAATGGATTGTATCGATTGAGCTTATCTTCCAACGACATGTACGTTGCTTATTCAGCTGAAAATGTTGTTTCCAAAAGGTCTCTACCTAAGGAACAGTCTTATGCATTGTGACATAAACGTCTTGGTCACATCTCTAAAGAAAGAGTAGAAAGGCTTATAAAGAATGACATCTTGCCTACTCTTAAATGTGATCTAGAGACTTGCGTGGACTGTTGTAGATGTAAGATGACAAAGATAAAGAAGAAATTCGCCATACGAAGTTCTGATTTGTTGGAGGTTATTCACACTGATATTAGTGGACCGTATACGGCTACCTTGTGCAAATTTTTTTATTTTATCACATTTATTGATGACTTTTCCCGATATGGATACTTGTACATGATTAAAGAAAAGTCCGAGTCTCTTGACAAATTCAAGAGTTTTCGGACTGAAGTGGAGAAACAATTAGGAAAAGTTATAAAGATTGTCAGATTTGATCGTGGTGGTGAGTATTATGGTAGGCACGGTAATGCTGGACAACTTAAAGGGCCGTTCGCTAAATACTTAGAGGATTCTAGGATAATAGGTCAGTTTACTATGCCCGGAAGTCCTGAACAAAATGGTGTGGCTGAAAGGCGGAATCACACTCTTATGGACATGATGAGAAGTATGATTAGTAGGACCAATTTACCTGGTTTTCTATAGGGTGAAGCTTTGAAAACAACCCTTTATATTCTAAACCGTGTTCCTACTAAATCGGTTCCATTGACTCCTTTTGAGTTATGGACTGGACGTAAGCCTAGCTTGAATCACTTTAAAGTTTGGGGATGTCCTGCAGAGGTGAAGTTATACAATCCGACATTGAGTAAGTTGGATTCCAAAACTACTCGATGTTACTTCGTATCTTACCCAGATCATTCAAAGGGGTATCAGTTTTATAATCCTAATGGAGGTACAAGAATTGTGGAGTCTTAGACTGCAAAATTTCTGGAATTTGATGTAGCTGAAAATGGTAGTTGCTCACAAACTATTGAAAATGATAGTATGGTGGGGATTACCGGATCATTGTCTCATCCTATGTAGACAATTATGGAGCCTCCCGCGCCACAAACTGAGTTTGTTGTGGCCTAGGATCCTATTGTTGAGACAGTTCATGAAGAAATTTCACAAGCTCCTCAGATTCAGAATGAGGATGAAGTAGCTCCACTCAGAAGATCAACTAGAGAAAGACGTTCTGCTATACCACCAGATTATCTAGTCTACCTAGGAGAGCATGATTATGATATTGGTTGTGTTGTCGATCCGGTGACTTATACGGATGCTATCTCATGTCCTCAATCAGATTTATGGTTAGATGCGATGAATGATGAGATGCAATCTATGAAACACAATGGTGTTTGGGAGCTTGTTGAATTGCCTAAAGGTTGTAAACCTATTGGCTGCAAATGGGTATTCAAGACTAAAAGGGATTCCAAAGGGAAGATTGAAAAATTTAAAGCTAGACTGGTAGCTAAGGGTTTCACTCAAAGAGAATGAATTGATTATGAAGCAACATTTTCTCCAGTTTCTTCTAAAGATTCATTTAGAGTGAAATTGGCATTAGTAGCTCATTTTGATATGGAGTTACACCAGATGGATGTTAAGACTGCTTTTCTAAATGGAGACCTTAATGATGAGGTTTATATGGTGCAGCCTGAAGGTTTTGCAACAGATGACTCAGGTAAGCTTGTTTGTAGATTGAAGAAGTCTATTTATGGCCTTAAACAAGTTTCTAGACAGTGGTATTTGAAGTTTCATAGCATTATCACTTCATTCGGTTTTATTGAGAACAAAGTAGATCAGTGTATATACACCAAGGTCAGTGAGAGGAAATATATTTTTCTCATACTTTATATGGATGATATCTTGCTTGCTAGTACTGACATTGGTTTATTGCATGAGACAAAGCGGATGTTATCGAAAATTTTTGACATGAAAGACCTTGGTGAGGCGTCTTTTGTTCTTGGTGTTGAGATCCATAGGGATCGCTCTCGCCGTTCATTGAGTTTGTCTCAGAGGGCATATATTGATCGCATTTTAGAAAGATTCAATATGCAGCATTGCAAACCAGGAATTGCTCCTGTTATTAAGGGTGATAAATTGAGTCTTTTACAATGCCCTAATTCAGATTTTGAGAAAGCTCAAATGAAGGATGTACCTTATGCTAGTGCACTTGGTAGTATTATGTATGCTCAAGTTTGCACTAGGCCAGATATTGCTTTTGCAATAGGGCTTCTAGGCAGATATCAGTCAAATCCAGGACATGATCATTGGGTTGCTGCCAAGAAGGTTTTAAGGTACTTAAAGAGAACAAGAGATTACATGTTGATTTATAGACATGTTCCAGACTTGCAGCTAGTAGGGTATTTAGATGCAGATTTTGCTGGCTGTCAAGATGATAAGAGGTCAACAACTGGACACATATTTATGTTGGCAGGAGGTGCAGTATCATGGAAGAGCGAGAAACAGAAGTCCATATCTTCTTCAACCATGCAAGCAGAGTTTGTAGCATGTTTTTCAGCTGCTACTCAAGCTATTTGGCTCCGGAACCTCATTAGGGAGTTATCAGTTTATGATTTTGTGGATAGGCCCATACAGCTACATTGTGATAATAACTCTGCAGTATTGTTTATTAATAACAATAGAAGTCTCAAGGGGTTTAAACACATGGAGGTCAAATTTTTGACCAAAAAGGAATCAATGCAGAATGGTGACGTTGCAGTAGATTATATTTCTACAGATGATATGGTTGCAAATCCACTAACTAAAGGCCTATACCCATGTATATTTGAGCGACATGTCATTAGCATAGGCTTAGGAGCATCTTGGGATGCTGTCATTTAGTGGGAGATGTATTTTATTTTTCTTTGAATAAAGTTTACATCTGTATTTGCTACAATTTAGTAACATTTCGATATATATATGTCAACTTTTGCATTCAATAAAATGTTTTTGAATGGTTTGTTATTATGTTGAATATATATATTGTTAAAGTCTCAAGGTATTGCTTAAACCTTGAGTGAAGGCTAGGGGCATACGGTTATTAGCCTTATCCATATGTCTTGTTATATATAAAGAAAGGTTAACCATAAGGACAAGACATATGTGGGTTCATGGAACCATAAAGACATTCTCTAGTGACACAATTTTGTGACGCTTAAGGTAAGAGAATGGTGACTGACAAATGAGATCGCTCTATGAGAGATGTTGTCCATTTGACACACTACCATATTGGATCTATATCAATAGAGTTAAGGACATTCGTGACCATGGAAGGCTCTGTGTGTATACATGCAGTTACCGCCATGATTCGGTGCTTGAGACTTTATGGGATAGGATTGACTATTAAGAATTATCTCTAGACCAAAGTGCGCACATACAGTACGATTTCAATTAATATAGTCCAAGTGGGAGAATGTAAGAGTTTTCTTAATGTTGACTACATTAATTGATATTGTAATTTACCGTTTAACGTTTACCGTTTTACGGGGTTTGGTCTAAGGTGAGATAGAAGGTTTCTTAATTATTCTAATATGGGGCTAGCTAGTGTGGGCTGAGTTGAGCCTGGCCTGTAATGAGGGGGCCTAGCTGGAAACTCTATAAATAGCGCTAAGTCTCTCCTCTAACCATAATTGATTCACATGTATCCTCACATAAGGGGCGTTAACCTAACGCTAAGGGGTGAGGGGACCGTCTCATTAAGCCAGTGATAAGGAGGACAATAGAGGAGAAGGACTTGCGCGTGGAACATCGTATTTCCACTTTCGCTTCAAGAACGATGGATCTCAAAACAGGTGCGTTAATCTTTCTTGTCAAATATGCATGTTCTTGTTCTGGTTATGGTGATAAAAGGAATTGCATAATTTGATTGCAGCATATTTGACAGGATCCATGATGTACCCGGTGAAGCATCTCTAGTCTGGTAAGGCATTATAGGCTGTCGATACCAAATGTTAGTTCCAAAATGAGCTGAATGTCACCGATGGGACTGGGAGGAAAAGACTTTCAAACCGTCGAGCTTAAATGAAAAGGTCATACACATTGTAATAGCGAACGGCTGGGGTGCATACTTCCATGTGTTTCCACAAGTCAGCAAATTGAATTTGCGCATTCTCATGAGGTCTCAAGAGCATGGATCAATGGGTTTCAATAACGGTCATTATATTCTAATACAATTGTCTATAAAATTCCCCTGAAAAGTTGATATATATTGTCATTTCTATTTGTAGTGAGAGATTTTTGAACTCGAACTTTGTTATATCAATCCTCAAAGAGATTAAATTTTAGCACATTGCATGGTTGAAATCTAAATTTCCTTAGTCAACCACGAATTGCGTGACATGACAACGATGACCCAAAAAATGTGTCAAAATCGAATTTGATTCCTCCCTTTGGAATATTCAATCCACTTTACCATAATTCCCCCGTCAAGAAAAGAAAAAGGAAAAAATCAACTCCACTGTTTAATCCACTCTTCGTCCTCTTTCTTGGAGAAGAGTTAAGAATAATCAACTGGAAAACACCAGACGGAAATTAAAAAAAGAAAAAAGAAAAAACAGAAACAATGAGCTGAAAATTTTTCCAACCAGACGGTTTCCTATAAAACCTCATATGGTTTTACGATATTTGATAAACCCAAATTAACTGAGTCTGAGAATTGAAAAAGAGAAGATGGAGGCGTCGAAGCTGAACGGGGAAGAGCAGATGCAGAGAGCGTTCGGTTATGCAGCGAGGGACTCTTCAGGAGTCCTTTCTCCTTTCTCTTTCACCAGAAGGTTTGCATCTCCTTTCAACTTTTGATAATCCAGGACACGACCCTGAAGACCTGGCTATCGCTAACGCATTTCCTGCGTCGCAGGGCCAATCGAGATCATGACATTACCGTGAAGATCCTGTACTGCGGAATTTGCCATTCCGATCTTCACATCATTAAGAATGAACACGGGATTTCGAGCTACCCGGATACGTCTAGGCTTCATCCGCTTGTTCTGAATATTACTCGAGGTAATTCGGGAGCTTGTTATACTCACATAGTGACTTGCTCCATAATTACCGACAGTAGAGATTGTAAAGGCACTATGCTGCTTTAGAATTAAGGAAGTTAAAGAGGCAATAATCTTCCCTTTAATTAACCAAAGTCAATTTCTGTGTTTTCGACTTTTTCTTTTTTGAGTCCTCAAAAAATCTCAAACTAGTATGCTCGCGATGAATTTACTATCCGTTAAATTTTTCTTTAATTTCACAGTTAAATTATTGAGTTGGATGACACGTGACAATTGATCAATATACCAGTTTAAGGTTTTACTCTCCGTTAGTCATAAGTGTACCGATTTATGGTTTTTCATAGAATTAACATAATTTAATGGAAATTAATGGAGGGTAAATTTATTACAAATGTATCAATTTGGAATTTTTGGTAGAGAAAAGATTACTTTGGATTAAATTAGTTATAAGGGGTAATTTGTCATAAAGATATTAGTTCTGGATTTTTTTGTGGTATTAATTTTTTTTACGGGTTTGTTATAGCCATGAAATTGTAGGAGTGGTGACTCAAGCTGGGGGCAAAGTGAACAAATTCAAAGTTGGAGACAAAGTAGGCGTTGGTTGCCTAATTGGTTCATGTGGAGAATGTGACAACTGCCATGGAGGGTTGGAGAACTACTGCCCCAAGCCGGTCTACACGTACACGATCTTCGAATCCGAGGGCGACACCAAACGCTATGGCGGGTACTCCGACATCCTCGTCGTCGATGAGCACTTCGCGGTCCGGATCCCCGATGCCATTTCGCTCGCCGGCTGCGCTCCCCTACTCTGTGCCGGGATCACAGTTTACAGCCCCATCAGGCATTTTGGTTTGGACCGGCCAGGGAAGCGTATTGGCGTCGTCGGCCTGGGAGGGCTGGGGCATCTGGCGGTGAAGTTCGGCAAGGCATTCGGCGCCGAGGTCACCGTCATAAGTACTTCGGAGAGCAAGAGGCAGGAAGCGATTGAGGAATTGAAGGCTGACTCGTTCATACTAAGCCATGATATGAAGCAAATGCAGGTATGAAAAAAAAAAAAAACACAGTGAAGCAATGAATTATTATTACAAATGATATGTTGACCATATAAAAAAAAAAGTTTGTCTATACAATTTGACCATAACAGATAAATGCATTGAAATTTTCTACCTATAAAATGAACTTTGATCAATCTAAACTTAAACAAGCCAAGAGAACTTCTGCTAATTACTTCGCGTATACATAATTTCTTTTTTATTTGTGTTTTTATTTGATTTGATTTGAGAAATTATAGGCTGCGATCGGCACAATGGATGGGATCATTGACACGGTCTCAACGACGCATCCATTGAAGCCGTTGTTGGATCTACTGAGAACGGATGGAAAGCTCTTCATGTTGAGCGCACCCGATCTGGAGACGCCCGCTCAAGTGCCGCTCTTTCCATTATTTGGTAACTTTGGAAATATTCAAATCTCTTCTTCAAAGTTGCTTCTGCTTCGCAAGTGAATATTTCTTTTTAATTGGTCTCTGATTTTATTCTATTTTAATTATTTGAACTACTTCGGTCCATCTTATGTAAATAAGGTCCCAATGCTTCAACCCTTTTTTCCCGAATAATCGGAAATTCGAAAATGCAGGGCGGAAATCTTTGGTCGGAAGTATGTGCGGTGGAATCAAGGAGACGCAGGAGATGATGGATTTCGCAGCAGAGCACGGCATAACGTTGAACGTGGAGGTTGTCGCAATGGATTACGTGAACGAAGCCATGGACTGACTCGCCAGAGGAGATGTCCGATATCGATTCGTCATCGACATAGCCAATACGCTCACCAATCTCTGATTCCGTGTCCGCGTCGCCTCTATGTTATTATTTGGTATGTTTTAGTAGATAGAGTGACGAATTATTTTGATACATTATTGGGTTATGCGATCCTTCTAAATTAGTAATTTACAAGGTGAACCCACATATGTAACTTAAATGGTTCGCACTCGAGACATGGATCCAACTGCAGATGAGGAGTCTCAGTTTGTCCCTAAGATTAATTACTTTCAATCAGTCGAAAAAGAAATGTCTTGCAAATGTACAATTTATCACTAGAAATCGGGACTTATATTCGGTCATTAAGTGTTTGAATCAAAGAGATAAATTCTATTTTTAGTCCTCTAGCATAAGGCCATTTTCAGGTGAAATCTCAATTTTAAATTATCTAATCAGAGTTATTATATCATGTGTAATTTATCATTGGCGATCGAATCTGAATCACATTGTCAGGGCATCATATATTGTCTCCGGCCAGGAACTCCGGCCGGAGCTAATTTAGTTACCTAAAATTTAGAAGAAAACATATATTGTCCAGATTTCCACTATATGAACGAGTCTTTATGTTATCGGAAAAAAAGGAATATGATTTACATGAATTTGGAAAAAAAAAAAATTAACGTCGATATACGTGAGAAACACATTCATCGTATGGTTTTACAGAGCATTTTTGGAAAATTTATGGGAATAAAATAGCTACAATATGGTCACACGAGATTCAACCATATCGCAATTGATCTACGATGGACCGAGCCCCCACCTTCATCAGCCTCGAACAAATCGGCTTGTCTGCTGAAACCATGATGATCAACTGTAGTGCCATCGATACCCCAAATTACATGACAATCATTCTGCATAAGACGACTAGCCAAATTAATGATCGTAATAATCAATGGACAAAATTACATGAAAATGAAGAAAATAACCGCAATTTTGCTGCATTATAGCGATCCATCGCCGCCTCGGACTTTCGACTACTTCATAAGATCTAGATAGAAATTAATCTTTAATAATTTTCATCCATAAAGATTTCAATAATCCATTCTAACAAATTTTTGGTATATTTGCGAAACGATATATTACCTTCTCATTTGCCCCAACAATTTTCTCTCGTGCTTCCACAAATAATTAACCGATGACTCTGTCTTCCTTCAAAGACCTCCCTCTCTCCTCCACTACATATGTGACTAAACAAATTAATCCCTTTACACAAGGCTCGTGATATTTCCACACCCCTAATAACTTTTTCCACAACTATTACACAAGTACATCATGTACTACGTCATAAAATTGGGGATAAGTACACTAACAGTGCCAAAAGTTATGTACGGCGCTCACTTTGGTGCTAAAAGTTTCCGTCGGATCACTTAAGTGCCAAAAAATTTGAAAAACGATCATTTTAGTGCCAACTCGATCAGATTGACTGGAAATCCGATGTGGCATTTTTTTATTAATTTTTAGACGACGTGGCTCGCCGAAAGCACAATCAGCATCTAAACCACAAAAACGACGTCGTTTGGCTTCTTTCCCCCAAATCAAAACCCTAAATCCCCAAATTGAGAGAGAGAGAGAGAGAGAGAGAGAGAGAGAGAGAGAGAGAGAGAGAGAGAGAGAGAGAGAGAGAGAGAGAGAGAGAGAAGAGGCATGTCGTCTTCTTCCTTGAAGAACGACACCAGCAGCGAACGGCACCAGCAGCAGCACCAGCAGCGCACCAGTAGCAGCACCAACAATGGCACCGGCAACGGCGGCGGCGCACCAGTAGCGGCACCTTCGACCCCTCTTCTTCCTCCTCCTCCGCCCTCGCCTCCTATTCTTTCTGCCACTTCTTGCTTGAGCAACAATCTCATTCTCTCCTTGCTCACCTGGTCGAGCATCTACAATGGTGGCCGAGCGGTGAGGAAGAAACCCTAACCCTAATTTCAATCCACGTACGAGCTAAACGGCGTCGTTTTTGCGAGGGTGTCCACGTATAAGGGCAAAACGACATCGTTTCTTGAAGAGCATGGAAAACGACGTCGTTTAAAAGCTGAGCAACTTTTTTTTTTAAATATAAATGCCACATAATCATTTTGGCCGGAATTTCTCGCCAGTGGCACCAAAGTGATCGTTTTTTCTCCGATTTGGCACTTAAGTGATCCGGCAGAAACTTTTGATGAGGTACATTTACTCATTGGAGGAATCCTCATCAGTATATTCTTTCCCTTCACTTGAACCGAGATTGTTGCATGACGGACATAAGGGTAATGGTATTGATAAACGTTTTCCTAGATTTTACAGATTTTGATGAGGTACATTTGTAGAGCTCAGATGCAAATTTGATTGTGACTGGTGCCATTCCTTTGCTGACCCAGCAACCTGTAACTGATGTTTTCAATAATGTTGCAAGTCCATCTATATTGTCAGATCAGGGCAATGATTCATCCTATAAGATATCTCAACTTGGATTACCAAGGCTTGGGCATACTGATTTTGCTGATCATGGCATTGACGACTTTGAACATGAGTTGACCACTCTGGAAGCAAGTTTGAAGTAGGCACTCTTTAATAAAAAGTTCATTTTGGACAACATAGAAATATTTTCCTCACTTAAAATCCGCAACAGAGGTGAAAACAGCATTGTCAGTGGCAGAGGAGCCCCTTATGATAATGTTGCCATGGTAAAGATCAGCGTGACAAAGACTTTCCTTCTAAAACAGAAAGTAACGCGGTTCATGCTTGGAGACAATCATCCGAAATTGTTGGCAGCAGCTTAAGCTTCTGGAGCTGCATTTAATCCCATTGCAAACAACACTATGTATAGTCTCGAATTTCCTGATATGCAAAATCCTGCCCTCGCAAGGTTACAGTTTTCCAAGGGACTTTGCTGTTCCCTTCCATCAGCAAAGCGGCTTAAGGTGAGCAGTGTTCTTACCTTTGTGCAACAAAGGTTATTTACAGCAAAAACAGACATGGAAGAACCCATAACCAGATTGAATCAAGAGAATGCTGTGAGACAATACTTAACAACAAAATTATGTTTTCTTCTCTTGGAGAATTTGTCGATTCTTGTATCTACTCATCATCTCCAATCAGGAGAAACAATTGCTGCCTGAGCACCATTTTGTAAACTGAGACAACAGTCGTGATTTGTGCCCTCCAGAATTTTAGCTCCAAGGCAGTAAATTATCGGCATTTCCTTCCCCAGCTGGTCGCTCTGAATTTCTAACTTTCAGAAGTCATTTTGATAGTAACTGCACGACTAATGAGATGTACTCAATGGATGAAAGGCGGTATGGATCTATTTGATGATACATCACATGTTTGGCCCTCGAAAGCCTGTGGTGTTCCAATCTGTTGTATTTTCTGTGTTCCAATCAATTATGGATCGTTCTGGTTGTAATTTTACCATCTTTAGACCATTACATGGTTAAGAGGCTGTCATTACCTGGTGGTGCGTAGACTTTTCTGACTGCTGTACTTGCGTTCGTTCATGTGCCATTGTTTTAGATGATGCAACTAAATTCTTGAAGATTTTGTCCTGAAGGTCAAATAACTTGAAGTGGAAATTGAAACCATGAGAAAAGCTGAGGAAGATGCTGGCGGTCATGTTCATTGACAGCATATTCCCAGGAACATGAGCTAAACAATTTGTATTTCCACAATAACGTTAACAAAAACAGCCCATCTTTCCCCCTTCCACAACGCCAACTCTAAAATGGCTGACTAATACGGTTCAAGTGAACCAACAACTGCCAAAAAAGAAATATAAAAATAAAAAAAAATTCTCAGATTATAAACCTCCTATCAACCTTACACGCTATTTAACACAATCAAAGCTCCTATCAATACAAGTATATCTAACATGTGTCTTCTTCTTCGCTTGCATCTCATAATTTCATTCTGTAAGCCATAATTCAATTGATTCTCCACATTTTGCACCATCTCCTTCAATGTCTCATTATCATTCATCAGTTGGCAAATCACTTATTTCTCTTGCGTTGTCAGATCAAGATCAATCCATTCAAAAACCCACAATCATCGGGCCTGTCAAAACAACATAATACTTTTCAACAGGTTTAGATACGACATTGTTCAAAATTGCTAAGTTATAGCTAAGAAGTATTGCTTTACTTCTGATATGTCCGATTGCATCAAGCAGTTATAAATTACTTACCCTCAATGTTGAACAGCGAAATAATCTCCTGGCAGGATTTCTGCGCGAGGTATAGAGGGTTGCTCATCGCTGATGCTTGCATGAAATGTTACAATCGTGGCTCATGAATTGACTCAATGCTCCGCCGCCACCGTTAGAACTTCCATTCTGCATTGATTTGCATTCAAAAATAGGAGCAAACTACTAATCTAAGGCTCACTCATCAGTGATGAGCGCAAATGCTTATGACAGAGCTGAACTTTGCAAGGGCAAGAAAAGGAATAAGAAATGCTGCGTCCCCCAATGACCAAGCCACCCAGGTCTGCAATGTCTAGATCGGGCATCTGTTCCGGTGGACAATGTGGGCAATCCAATGTCTGCCGCTTCTTAAATATTGATGAATCAGGCAACCATTCTAAGGAACTGCATCCGTGAATAGACAATTTATTTAATGATTTCGATTTCTCCAGACCTTGAGTCTCCGTTAGCCCAGGGCAATTGGTCACACTCAACTCTTGGAGCCCCTGTAATCTCGAAATTAGAAGCCTTTCAAGCTTTGCACAATCATTCAAATCCAAACGACGGAGTTTCTCTAGTTGCTGTCCAAGCAAATCATCCAAATTGACTTCCCTCAGCTGACAATTACGAAGGCATAAACTGGACAGATTTGTCAAGTTTAAAAAGAGTGACCTTCCCATGGGTGACTTCACATCATGTAGAGTCAATCCTCGAAGACTGGGTAGAAGCCCCACCACAGATCGAGGGTCCACACAAGTTATCTCAAGAATCTGAAGCTGAAAAATAGTAGCCAAATTAATTGGAGGAAATGTAACCTCTCTAACAACAAGTGTCAATCTCTCCAGATGAGATAGCCTCTCGATCCACTCTATATTTGGAGCTCATTGTCCATATTTTGACAACCTAGGAGTGCCGCCCCATATATGAAGACCGACTAAATTAGCTAGGTATGAGAGGTCAAGGGTTGTCCATAATAAACGAGATGAGAACTTTAACTCCTTCAAATTCACAGGGAGCTTTGGTAATTGTTCAAGCTCATCACAATGATCCAAATGAAGTTGTTGGAGATTAGAAAGCTTATTCATAGTTGTAGGCAATCTTGTAATCTTGCTTCCTGATAGCTCTAGTGTCATAAAAAAGGATAGACCCCCAATTTCACGGGGAATCTCCCCCTTTAGATTTTTGCAGAAACTTGCATGCAAAGCTTTAAGATTCTCTAGCATCCATGTGGCTTTTGGTAGCTTTCTAATTGCACTAGAGTCCAAACATAAAATCTCCAACCATTTGAGATTTTTAATAGAGGCGGGTAATTTTGTGATACATGTTTCTCTAAGATTCAGCTCAAGCAAAGACTCTAGCCCTCCGATTTGGTTCGGTAGCTTCTTTAGAGGAGTCCAACAGATACTCATCTTCCTCAATTTTTTGAGGTTCCCAATAGAAGCAGGTAATTCTATGATATTTGTGTCAGTATATAGCTCAAGCAAAGACTCTAATCCTCCTATTGAGTTCGGTAGCTTCTCTATCGGAGTTTCAAAAAGACTTATCTTCCTCAACTTTTTAAGGCTCTCAATAGAAGCAGGTATTTTTCTGATGTTTGTTTCGCTCAAATATAGCTCAAGCAAAGACTCTAATCCTCCTATTGAGTTCGGTAGCTTCTTGATCGAAGTTTTAGAAAGACTCATCCTCCTCAACAATGTAAGATCTCCGATGGAGTCTGGAAGTGTTCTAAGCAAAGAACAATTATCGAAAGACAGATACTCCATATGCGTCATCTCTCCAATTGAATGATGAAGTTTTCGAAGTTGCATCCCCACTATTTCTAGCATTGACAAGGAGTTTAGACTATCAAATACAAAATATAATGGAAAAAGGTTGCAACCATCCCACTTCAGGGTATCCCAAGAGATGATTTTCAAGTGCTTCAGGTGCTCTAGTTTAGATAGAGAGCCATCAACCACTAGCAAGTTTGTACAAAATTCAATAGCTAATCTCTTCAAATTCAAGCATTTTGAGAAGTCAGGAGTCCTTTTTAAGATTGGGCAAGAATTGATTTCTATAACTTTCAAGTTCTTGCTCACCTGAAAAAGCAAACCAAGAATCAGCAAGTCAAGAATGGCAAATTTGTAAGTTTGGTTAGCAAGACAAATGCCATAAAAAGTTAACTGCACAATATGATGTACCAAGCATGGTGCCCATCCGGCCCAATCTTCAGTAATGTTACTCCCCGAAACCTTGAGCACAACTAATTTCTCAAGACATAAATTTGTCGCGTTTAGTTCCAAAGGGCAATCACTCCAAGAGAGCCATGTTAATTTGGAGAGAAGATTGTTAAAGTCCCCTACCAAGTTTCCGCCTTCTAATTCCAAATATCTTAGATTGGGCATCTTTGAAAATTCTTCACTCGCGAACCTGTGCTCTTTGGAGAGTCTTGTTAATCTGAGTGCTATGACTTTGTCTGTTCCCTGATGATAAGAAAAGCATGCATGAACATTTATATTGGAAGACAAGTCTGAGGAGCTTGATTATGGTCGGTAATGAAACGCTCATTATTGCTTTGTTCGTATATATCTAAATTGACCATAACAAAGAGTTAATCAAGTTGATTTGATTGGTTCATACAATTAAAAGGAGTTCTTTACACTATATAAAGCATAATAATATTTCTAATACAAAGCATCTCTATGGATCAAAACCTGCTTGGTATGGTTCGTGTGGAAGTCGAGTTTACTTCAACAGAGCATCTCTTTATTAGGTTTCATATGAGTTTTATTACAAGACGAGGATAGGAGCTAGAAAGTCCTACTTGTTTTAGGATTAGTTGTGGATTTTACGAAATAAAAGATCAGTGTACAAAAAGGATTTGCTTTAAAAATAGTATAGATATTCAACAAACCTCATAGAAGTCTCTTGTATATTGTATGAAAGCTCAACCAGACTATCCACAAAAGATTGCTTATAATTTGTGGAAAAACTTTCGAATATTGTATTAACATCATGAATTTTTATCCACGACTTTTTCTTATTTTCTTTGCCAAAAGAAAAGTTAAACAAAAAAAATATACCAGCAAGAAACTAACTCCACAACCGTTAATAAATGCATGGTCGATTTTTTCCTGAAGAAAATAGTAAGGTGATAATAGCTTAACTCTTTCATCCGAAACATGTCAAAGGCAATCTTGGGCTCCCACAACCTGCTACGCTTCCCTGGAAAATTATCGTCTTCACGCTGAACAATTTCTCTTCCAAGATCTCTAAGTTGATCATGCATCCGTAGTATATCATTTTCATCTATCTTTATCAAAGACATTTGAGTAAGTACAAATAGTTCACTTTTTGGGAAATAGTTGGAAGCTTTCCACATATAGTATGGGTTGATTCTTCCTCTTCCAATGAAGAAACATGCGATATCAAGGAAGATCTCTCTTTGATGAGGCTCTAACACGTCATAACTAATCTTTAATTTATTGAAGACTTCTTGCTTGGGCACAAAATCTAACTTCTTCAATGTGTCTTTCCAAAACTTTTTGCTTTTGCAGGAAAGTGAGGAACCAATAACCTCCAGAGCTAATGGAAGTCCACCTGTCTTTCTGATAATTTTGTGTGAGATATCATCAAAGTCATGTGGTGGCCAATCCATCCCTGAAGGCATGTTTACTAAAAAGCCGAAGAGCATGGAAAGGATCCATTTCTCTCATTTCATAGATTTCAAATTCTTGAGAATGTGCTTGGAAACTACTCTCTTTGTCCTCCTCTTTGATTGGCAAAAAGTTGATGTCCCTCATTGTAATGATGATTTGCTTCCTGGACCAAACCAATCACTCTTTCCTGCTAGTTTAGAGAGTTGGTCCCACTTATCCACATCATCGAGAACAAGAAGAACTTTCTTATCATGAAACCTTTCTCTAATTATTTTAATCCCTACATCAATAGAATTGTGGATATCTAGAGATCTGCCTTGGAGAATTTCTGATAACAATTGTTTTTGTAACTCAACCATTCTACCATGTTGCATGGATTCGCGAATGTCCGAAAGGAAGCTACAACCTTGAAATTGATTGGAGATTTGATTAAAGACAGCACTTGCGAGAGTTATCTTGCCGATACCGCCCATTCCATGAATGACCAGGTAGCGAACATCATGAGAACCTTCGTTTAACATGTCCATGATAGCTTCAACATGATCATCAATCCCAACTAAATGATCGGGCAGATTGCTCCTTCTTTTCATTAGTTTGGTCAAAATCTCATCACAATAGTGTTAATGATTTCACCATGGCTGCCATATTGATATAAGAGTCTTAGCACAAAACATATGGCAAATGAACTCTCAAAATGAGGAATATTGTAGACATAAAACTACTTGGATTTTTGAATATGTGAGGTTTTACCGAATAAAAGTTCACTTTCTTTAGTAAATGGAAATCTCGATTGATGAAAGAATTAGATCAATACTAAATTTGGATGGGTGGTTCAGGAAAAGAAGAGAACAATTTACAAAGGAAAATGAAGAAACAAAAATGGATTAACCAATATATTGTGATTGATTGGAGTAATTAAAAGAGAAAAAAAAAACAATTGGAGTAATTAAAAGAGAAAAAAAAAAAACATGAAGGAAAATTCTGCCCCTTATAATCATCTCACTTTTTATTGCCAGGCGAAAAAAAAAAAAAAAAAAAAAAAAAAAAACAGATTCAAAACTCACACTCTTACCCTTTGTCCTTCATGTCCCATCCCTTAACTCTTGCGACCTCCGCCAGAGCCCCCTTCCATCCTAGAACTTCATCACGCATGAACTTCTTCTCATGCTTCTCCAAATCATCGAGGTATAATCGAGTTTTAAGTTTCACATTGTCGGGATTCACATTATAAAAAATGGGTAGGATTAATTTGTCACTCGCTTTGCTTGAGCACTCCACCATGTGCGTGAGCTCACGAAGACACCACGCACTGGATGCATAGTTCCTGGAGAAGATGGGTATGTATATTTTGGAGGATTCGATGGCATGGAGAAGCTCACCTCCAATCTTTTTTCCCTTTCGGATCTCTTCGTTGTCTTGAAAAACGCGAATTCCAGCTCCAATCAAGGCGTGACAGAGACAATCGGTGAAGTTGAGGCGAGTGTCGGGGCCTCTGAAATTCAAGAACACCTCAAATTCGGCCCCGACTGCAAATCACCATCATCACCACAAGCCGACGCGGTCACTTTCTCCATTGAGTCCCTCTTTCTCTTCATCCTCCTTCAGGAACTCAAGATCTTCCCCGGATTAGATCACAGCGAGATATGGAATCCTTCTCTCTGAATCTGATCTGGGATTCCTCAAGAGGAATTAGCAAAGCGCCAGAAGAGGCAGGAGGACTGCAATGCGCTCTCGCTGTATTTTTCTCAGATTGGCTTGCTTTTTTCTTAGCACGGAAAGGGAAAAGTACACCGACCGCCTTGATAAGTAAAGTCCTCCAAAGTGGCGAGGTCTACCTTCGTCACGGTATATGAAAGCGAGAAAAAAGTAGCGTAAACAAGGACCGTGCCATTCAATGAACGACACGTGGCGGCTCATGTCGCCCATGGGTCCCACTTTCTCTCTTAGGCACCTGTGTCCTCCCGCTTCCCTTTTTTTTTTTCAAATTTTATTCCCCTCTCTCCGTTTCCCTCTCTTCCTTTCAAATTCCATTCCCGATCATTCCCAACGCGGCAATCGAGCACAAGGTCTATGCTTGATGTTTCTGTATATTCTTTTTTTCTTTTTTTTCCAGCATTCTGGTCGAAATTAGTTTCCTGGCAAAAAGGTGAGGTGCAATGGCAGGTCTTGACAAATTTCCCCGTTCAGAATATTATAAATGTACCAAACATGGAAATTCTTCTGTCTTAGTCTAATAAACTTCTCTTTAAAATAGCAAAATAAATCCTTAGCCACCCCTTGCCCTCTTTGTAAACTCTTCATTGCCCCGCTTCTCTCGAAACCTGAAATGGCGACAATTACCACGTTCTATGGGATCAAACATCGGACAATGCAATATCAAGACTATGACTCGAACGTGCATTTTCAAATAACGTGGATATTCCTTAAATTCTTTTTTCGTAACCCAATGAGTCAAAACAGCAAGCAAATATCATTCTCGATTAGGTCATTTAAAAAATCCTATGGTTATGCTTCGCCTAGTGACATGGCCCGAAAATCATATAGGCCAGCTCCGAAAAACACATTGACTGTGATTAAGCTTTGAGATTCACATCAACTGTGATTAAGCCTCGAAATAGAACTAGCGTTTCTCATTTCTAGGTTTGATGATGAGCACAAAAACTTAATCACAATTGAATATGCTGGTGACACGGTCTGTGAATTCTCCCGTACCCATGTACCCTTGGGAGTGAAGTTTGGGGTTATCGAGTGAAGAGTGAGGATGTAGAGAGGATGAAAACAACTGGTCCGTGGAAGTGCCGTCAAGACGGTTGGTGTTAAGAGTTCTAGGATAGAATGAGTATATTGCTTAGGAGCTCTGAAGGCGGAGTTGGCCTCCCATGTACAAATTGGTTGGAAGTCGATTAATATTCCACGTTGACACACCATTTCTAAAAAAATAGAGAATTCCGACACGTTGGGACACATTATATTTTTCATATATACATAATAAATTATCATTTTAATGATTATTTTAATCAAATTAATTTGATTCAAATTCACAAATAAATAAATAATTAAAAAAGTATAAGAATGAATTTACACTAAAAATATTTATCCACAATTTATTAATATCATTTATTGTTTCAATTTAACAAATTCAACTCTATTCCAATAACTCATAAAACTTGGAGAAAAAAATAAGTAATTCACGTTCTGTTTTTCTTCTTTATCCATTTATTATTTTTATTATTGTCTTTTATATTGTCAGATCAAGGCAATGATTCATCCTATAAGACTTAAGCATGGTGATTTTGCTGATCTCGGCATTGACAACTCTGAACATGAGTTGACCTCTCCGGAGGCAAGTTTGACGTAGGCACTCTTTAATAAAAAGTTCATTTTGGACAACATAGAAAGATTTTCCTTGCTTAAAGTACGCAATAGAGGTGGAAACAGCATTGTGAGTGGCAGAGGAACCCCTTATGATAATGCTTCCATGGTCAAACATCAGTATGACAAGGACTATCCTTCTGAAACATAAACTCACGTGTTTCATGCTCGAATACAATCATCAGAAATTGTTGGTAGCAACTTAAGCTCCGGAAAAGCAGTTGAAGGAGCTTCATTTAATCCCATTGCAAACAACACTATGTAGAGTCCCGAATTTCCTGATGTGCAAAATCCTGCCACCTCAAGGTTACAGATTTCCAAGGGACTTGGCAGTCTCTCTTCCATCAGAAGAGCGGCATAAGTTGAACAGATTTCTTACGACTGTGCAACAAAGGTTATCCACAGCAAAAAAGACATGGAATATCCCACAGCCAGATTGAATCAAGAGACTGCTGTGAGACAATACTTAACAACAAAACTATGTTCTCATCTCTTGGAGACTTTGTTGATTCTTGTATCTACTCATCACCTCCAATCAGCAGAAATGATTGCTGCCTGTTCTCCAATTTGTAATTTGAGACGACAGCTCCAGAATTTTAGCTCCTATGCAGTAAATTGTTGGTATCTCATTCCCCAGTTGGTCACTCTGAATTTCTCCCTGTAGTTGGAATATATGCCAGGAGTCATTTTGATAGCATCTGCAGTAATAATCATATGTACTCAATGGATGAAAGGCGGTATGGATCCATTTGATGATACATCACGTTTTTAGTCCTTAAAAGCTTGTGGTGTTCCAATTTGTTGTATTTTCTGTGTTGTTGAGATTTTATATGGATACTCAATCTATTATAGGCTGTTCTGGTTGTGATATCCCCATCTTGAGACCATTACATGGTTAAGAGGCTGTCATTACTTAGTGGTGCGTTGACTTTTCTGACTGCTGCCATAAACTCATGTTCGTTCACGTGTAATTGTTTTGGATGATGAAACTAAATTCATGAAGATTGTGTCTTGAAGGTCAAAGATCTTGATGTGTAACTTGAAACCATGAGAACAATTGAGGAAGATGCTAACAGTCTTGTTCATTGATAATGCAACATTGAGGAAACAAAGCAATTCGGTAATCTGTGGTGCTTTAGACATGTATGTCAAAGCCAAAGAAAAGGACAAAGATGATGAAGTTGGTAATTCGCATTGTATCATTTCTCCTATGAAATTTATTCTTTGATTGACATTTCCTCCAGAATTAGGACGTTTGTTCATATCAAAACGGCGACACTCCATGACTCCGCCATTTCAAGAAGTGGTAGTTTTGGATGCACACACTTGTAAGTGTGTATATGATACATAAGACATGAGTTTTTTTAATGGATTTTAGCTTTATGACTTCCTTTTGGGATCGTAATCATCTTCCTTCTGTTGTATATTCGTAGAACCTCAGACAATTTCTTAGCACATGTAGCCTGGGTTGTTTTAGGTCTTTGAATTCTGATTAAACCAAGCACAAGTCCTTGATTAACATCATCGATGACGATTTCCATGAGTATCTATATGAGTTGCGGATGCAAGAAGAGAAATGACTTGCTTACTTCTATTCAATGAAGCCGAGCTCGTTCTCCAGCAATGTGGAGCTTGTGCATCCTGAAATATGGCCATGAACTAATCGATTAAGGCATATGTGACATCCGTGAGCAGAACTAGAAAGTGCAAGAATAGTTTCTTTGCACTCTGTAGTGCTTTCAGTTTCGAACGGCATGCATAAGATTATACACAACAGATATCCTCAGATTTATCAACAACACAAAGAAAGTTAGAACTTCAGTGATTTGGGGAATTGATCTATGATGCACTAAGCCCCAACTCCAATCTCAAGCACAATGGCTAATTTGCTGAAACCATGATAAAACAGCTGTACTTGCATTGATCCCCAAATTACTTGAAAATTATTCTTTATAAGACGAATAGCCAAATTAATAATTATAATAACCATCAGACATTAGTGCATCAAAATCAATAGAACAACCATGATTTCGCTGCATTATACCAAGTCACATTGAACTTTCGACTACTTCATATGACCAAAAAATCATCAATAACGATTTCAATAATCCATTCTAACAAATTTTCAGTATAATGCCAAATTAAACCGTCCATTGGTGATCGAATCCGAATTACATCATCAGGGCATCATTTATTAGCTCCAGCCGGAGCTAATTTAGTTACCTACAAGTTCAAAGAAAACATATATAGTACAGGCTCCAACTATATAAACCAGTCTATATGTTTTCGGAAAAAAGGAATACGATTTACATGACATTTGGAAAAAAAGAAAAAATCAATGTCGATATATGTGAGAAACAAATTCATTGTATGGTTTTACAGAGTATTTTTGGCAAATTTATGGGCATAAAATAGCTACAAGGTGGTCATACGAGATTCAACCATATGGAAATATATCTACGATGCACCAAGCCCCCAACTCCAGCCTCGAGCAAATCGGCTCATTTGCTGAAACCATAATAATCAATTCTAGTTTCATCGATACCCCAAATTACATGAAAATCATTCTGCATCAAACGAATAGTCAAATTAATGATCGTAATAACAATCGGACAAAATTACACGAAAGCAAAGAAAATCACCGTGATTTTCTGGTTCTTAGATTGTGGAAGAAATTATTATTATTATTGTAAAAATATCATTACCCTTTTAAGTAATTGAATCAATTTTGTCTTTGCTAACACAAAGTCCCTCTAAGCACTTTTTAAACAACGTGAACACCAATTATTTTATCCATTAGCACTTCTACCGTCATCATCCACAAATCATGATTTTAAACTTAAGGTGAACATGCATGCATGCTTTAAACTGAATATTTCTAACGGGCACAAGTAGAAAATTGCTCAGAAAAAAAAAAACCAGAAAAGGAAAATATATATAGGAAGAAGAAACCAAAGGAACTTTTACCGACCGTAAGAGGAGCTGAGGTAATTCTTTCTTTCTCGAGTTGGTTGTTGATATCGGTATTCTATTATCTTTCGCAAGAGGCAACGACTTATATTTGAATTCTGGTGGTCCCACGTGTCTGGATGATGTGGACAAGGCAACTTTTCTTGAAGTTGATCTGGGACAATCAAATGCCACAGCTTCTTTAATTTTGATAAATCAGGCAACTCTTTTAAGGAACCACATCCATCGAAAGTCAATGAGACTAATGATTCCAATTTCTCTAGACCTCGAGTCTCTATTAGCCCAGGGCAACCCCTCATACTCAACACTTGGAGCCCCTCTAATCTCGATACCAAAAGCCTCTCAAGCATTGCACTATCCTTTAACTCCAAACTATGGAGTTCCTTCAGTTGCTGTCCAAGCAAATCATCAAATTCAACTTCCCTCAGCCGACAATTAAGAAGGTACAAACTGGTCAAATTGGTCGAGTTGGAAAAGAGTGACCTTCCCATGGGTGACTTCACATCATGTAGAGTCAATTTTTCAAGACGGGAGGGAAGCCCCATTAGAGATCGTGGGTCAACACAAGTAATCTCAAGTATCTGAAGCCGCGAAAGAGTAGCCAGATTAATCGGAGGAAATGTGACATCTCCAGTGACAAGTGTCAAGCTCTCTAGATAATTTAGCCTCTCGATCCACTCTATCTTTGGAACTCCTTGTCTGAATTCCAACAACCTAGGAGTGTCACCCCATATATGAAGATGGACTAAGTTAGTCAGGCATGAAAGGTCATGGGCTGTCCACAATAAATGAGATGAGAACTTTAACTCCTTCAAATTCAAAGGGAGATTTGGCAATTGTTCAAGTTCATTACACTGATCCAAATGAAGTTGTTGCAGATGAGAAAGCTTATTCATAGTCGTGGACAATCTCCTAATCTTGCTCTTTGTCATCTCTAGTTTTGTACAAAAGGATAGACCCCCAATTTCACTTGGAATTTCTCCCTTCATATTTTCACAGAAATTCGCATGCAAAGCTTTAAGATTCTCTAGCATCCCTATGACCTTTGGTAACTCTCTAATGGCACATTCGTCTAGACGAAGAATCTCCAACTGTTTGAGATTTCCAATAGAAGTAGGTAATTCTATGATATCCGTGCCGCTTAAATCTAGCTCAAGCAAAGACTATCCCTCCTATTTGGTCCGGTAGCTTCTTTATATGGGTCTGATGAAGACTCATCTTCCTCAACTTTTTAAGATTCCCAATAGAAATAGGCAATTCTATGATTTTTGATTCGCTTAAATCTAGCTCAAGCAAAGACTCTAGCCCTCCTATTTGGTTCGGTAGCTTCTTTATATCGGTCCAACGAAGACTCATCTTCCTCAACTTTTTAAGATTCCCAATAGAAATAGGCAAGTCTGTGATATATGTGTCCCTTAAATCTAGCTCAAGCAAAGACTCTAGCCCTCCTATTTGGTTCGGTAGCTCCTTGATATCGGTCTGACAAAGACTCATCTTCCTCAACTTTTTAAGATTCCCAATAGAAATAGGCAATTCTGTGACTTCTGTTCTGCTCAAATCTAGCTCAAGCAAAGATTCTAATCCTCCTATCGTGTTCGGTAGCTTCGTTATCGAAGTATTACAAAGACTCATCCTTCTCAACATTTGAAGATCTTGGATGGAGTCTGGAAAGATCTTGGATGGAGTCTGGAAGTGTTCTAAGAAAATGACAATCATCTAAAGACAAATACTCCAAACGCGTCATCTCGGCAATGGAATGATGAAGTTCTTGAAGTTGCATCCCTACTATTTCTAGGGTTGATAGGGATTTTAGACCACTAAATACCAAAGGTAGTGGAAAAAGGTCAGAACCGTCATTATGTGAGTCATACCAAGTGTTGATTTCCAAGTGTTTCAAGTGCTCTAGTTTAGAGAGAGATATATCAACCACTAGTGAGTTTGTGCACTCTTTAATGACCAATCTTTTCAAATTTGCACATTTCGAGAAGTTGGGAGTCCTTTTTAATTTTGGACAATACCCAATCTCTATAACTTTTAAGTTCTCGCTCACCTAACAAAAAAAAATGCAAGAATCAGCCAAGTCAAGAATGGCAAATTGGTAAGTTTGGTTAGCAAGAGAAATGTGAAAAAGTAAACTACATGGCATGATGTTCGTACCAAGCATGACCCCCATCCGGTCCAATCTTCAGTAATGTCATCACTTGAAAGCTCGAGCACAACTAACTTCTCGAGACTCAAATTCGTCACATTTAATTCCAAAGGACAACAATGCCAAGAGAGCCATGTTAACTTGGAGAGAAGATTCTTAAAGTCCCCTACCAAGTTTTTTTTTGGATAAATAGTCCCCTACCAAGTTCCCACCCTCTAAATCCAAGAATCTTAGATTGGGCCATTTTGAAAATTCTTCACTTGTGAAATTGTACTCTTCAGAGAGTCCTGTTAATTTGAGTGCTACAACTTTGTCTGTCCCCTGGTGATAGGAAAAAGCCTACATGAACATTTGAATTGGATGAAAAACAGGTGCCGCACAAGTCTAAGGAGCTTATTTATGTTTAGCAATGAAACACACATTAGTGCTTCCTACAAATCTAAATTGTGAAAAGAATAAAAAAGTGGTTCTTGCAGTTGAAAAGAATGATTTATCTTGTATAAAGCTTAATAATATTTCTAATCCATCAGTTGAAGTGAACTTTATTACCACTTAAGGGAAAATTGTCCAAAAAGTTCTAAACCTATTGGATTTTTGCCAATTGAGTCCTAAATATTTTCACGTTATGCTAATTGAGTCTATCTAGCCAATTTTGGTCAGAAATCACTAATGTGGATTACAGCTGTTTTACGTGATGCAGCTGACGCTGACGTGTACAATTTTCAATAATATTTTTTTCAAAATTTTTATTGTTTTTTTTTACTTTTTTTCTTTTTTCTTCTTAAACTAAGGCTAGTGAGATTGTTGGCCAATCCTCGCTTGGTCTGAGAAATGGGATGGAGGCCCTTGCTAACCAACTTCTTCACCAAACCAAGCGAGGGTTGCTGGCTTAGGGTAAAAAAAAAAGAAAAAAAAAACTAATATATTATTTAAAATTGTCCATGTGCACGTTGGCCATAGCACATAAGATGACCAATGTCCACATCAGCGATTTTCAACCAAAATTAGCATGGGGAACTCAATTGACAAAATGTGAAAATGTTTAGCACTCAATTTGCAAAATTGAAAGGTGTAGTACTGAGTTGACAAAAATGCAATAGGTTTAGAATTTTTAAATAATTTTCCCTATCATTGAATGCCAGACCGACTTCATAAAAGTCTATTGAGTTTATAACCCCATTGCGATTATATAGATCAAATCCTGATTGTGTATTCTACAAAATAAGGATCAATGTTTTAAAAGGATTCGCTTTCATAATAGTAAAGATATTCAATCCACTCATAAAGTCTCTCGTATGATGTTTGAAAGCTCTACCGGACAATACACAAAAGATTGCATATTACAATTATTCACTAAATCTATTACCAAATTTCAAGTAAGAGGACTCATTCCAGAGTAACGTTGCTAAACTTGCTAATGATTTCCAACTTAGCAAAAAATGAATGAAATCAGGCTTGAAAAGCTTTGATAGCCTTGGAAGTCTCAATGTGGATCTAGTTTAATATAATTTGCTGAACAACCTTGTATTTAATGTGTTCCTAAAGTGTTTGCTAGTAGTAACTTTTACGTTGTAACCTTTTAGATATGATTTGTAATGGAATTACCATCATGAATTCTTATACAAACCTTTTTCTTTTTCTTTTCTTTTTTTTGGCCAAAGTAAAAGTTAAACAAAAAAAATATACCGGCAAGAAAGTAACTCCACAACCTTTGAAAATTGCATGGTTGATTTTTCCTAAAGAAAATAGTAAGGTGACAATAACTTACCTCTTTCATCTGAACCACATCAAAGGCAATCCTAGGCTCCCACAACCTGCTACGCTTCTTTGGAAAATTGACATCTTCACGCCGAACAACTTCTCTTCCAAGGTCTCTAAGTTGATCATGCATCCACAATGTATCATCTTCTGTGATCTTTATCAAAGACATACGGGTAAGGACAAGTAGTTCACTCCTTGGAAAATAGTTGGAAGCTTTCCACATATAGTATGGGTGGAGTCTATCTTTTCCAATGAAGAAACACGCAATATCAAGAAAGATCTCTCTCTGATGAGGCTGTAACATGTCATAACTGATTTTTAATTTATGGAGGACTTCCGGGTTGGGCACCAAATCTAACTTCTTCAAAGTGTCTTTCCAAAAAATTTTGCTCTTGCAATAAAGCGAGGAACCGATAACCTCAAGAGCTAAAGGAAGTCCACCTGTTTTCGTAGTAATTTTCCTTGAGCTATCAACCAAGTCATGTGGTGGGAAATCCATCCTGAAGGCATGTTTACTAAAAAGCCAAAGAGCGTGAAAAGAATCCATTTCTATCATTTTATAGATTTTAAACTCTTGAAAATGTGCTTGGAAACTACTCTCTTTGTCCTCCTCTTCGATTGGCAAAAAGTTGATATCCCTTGTTGTAATGATGATTCTGCTTCCTGGACCAAACCAATCACTCTTTCCAGCTAGCTTAGAGAGTTGATCTCTCTTATCCACGTCATCGAGAACAAGGAGAACTTTCTTATCACGAAACCTTTCTCTAATTGTGTTAATCCCTACATCAACAGAATTGTGGATCCCTATAGATCTGCCTTGGAGAATTTCTGATAACAACTGTTTTTGTAAGTCAACAATTCTACCCTGTTGCGTAGATTCGCGAATGTCTGAAAGGAAGCTACAACCTTGAAATTTATTGGAGATTTGATTAAAGACAGCACTTGCGAGAGTTGTCTTACCTACACCGCCCATTCCATGGATGACTAGGTAGCAAACATCACGAGAACCTTCGTTTAACATGTCCATGATAGCTTCAACATGATCATGAATCCCGACTAAATGATTAGGCAGATTTCTCATTCTTTTCATTAGCTTGGTCAAAACCTCATCAACAATAGTGTTGATGATTTCACCCTGCCTGCGATATTGACATACGAGTCTTAGCATAAAACATATGGCAAAAGAACTCTCGAGTTGAGCAATATTCTAGACACCGAATCAAGCGGATTTTTAAATGGGCGAGGTTTAATCGAATGGAAGCTCACTTTCTTTACTGAAAGGAAATCTTAACTAATGAAAAATTAGATCTATACTATATTTGGACGAGTGGTTCGGGAACAAAAGATAATAATTGCTAGGGGAAAAAGAAAGAAATTGGATAAACCAATACACTGTGATTGGTGGAAGTAATTAAAATAGAAAACAAATGGGAGAAATTCTATTCCTTATTATAATCTCACTTTTTTTATTGCTCGAGAAAATGAATGAACAAAAGCATATTCCAAAATCATACTCTTACCCTTTGTCCTTCATGCCCCAACCCTTGATTCTTGCAACCTCGGTCAAAGCTTCCTTCCATCGCCGAGTCTCATCGAGGCCAAACTCCTTCTCATGCTTCTTCAGAACATCGAGGTACAATCGAGTTTTGAGCTTTACATCATCGGGATTCACGTCATAGAATATGGGTAGGATCACTTTGTCATTCGCTTTGCTCGAGCATTCTAGTATGTATGTGAGCTCGCGAAGACACCACTTACTGGATGCGTAGTTCCTAGAGAAGATGGGCAAGTATATTTTGGAGGATTCAATGGCATGCAGAAGTTCACCTTCAATCTTTTTACCCTTTCGGATCTCTTCATCGTCTCTAAAAACGTGAATCCCAGCTTTGACTAAGGAGTGATAGAGGCAATCGGTGAAATTGAGGCAAGTATCAGGGCCTCTGAAACTCAAAAACACTTCGTATCCAGCCCCTGATGACGAATTGCCGTCATCCACACAAGCAAACGTGCTCGCTGCGTCTGGTGAGTCGCTCTTTCTCTTCATTCTCCTTCAAGAGCTCAAAATCTTCACCGGGTTTGATCGCAACGAGACGTGGAGTCCTTTCTGGATCTGATAGGAGATTCCTCAACAGGAGTCAGCAAATCGCCAGAGGCAGGAGAATTGCAATGCTCTTTAGCTGTTTTTCTCGGACTTGTTTGCTTGTTTCTCGGCACCGAGAGGAAAAATAATGGCGACGACTCTGGTAGGTCTAGCCATTGGAAGTCCTCCAAAGTGGCGGGGTCCAACTTTATCGCGTTATGCTGGCAATAAATGAGGTTGCTTTACACTGTTTTTTGTTGCTCGATAGTACCTCATATCTAGAATTAGTGTTGTAAAATTCACATGCATTCTAGCGTAGTATATATGATGTTTTTCAGTATGGTAACCATCTTCTTTCCTTCATAGAATCGAACAACCTTAAACCTAGTATTACTCGGACAATCTGCGAGGCCACGGACATGAAGCCTTGTACGTTATTGCGTTCAATTCTTTAGTCTTTCACGAGTATGCTCCACATTTTTCCTGATCATCTCTTATCACTTACTTTTAATTGTTTTCTACTTTGAACTTGAGTCTTGATCTTCTAATATCTCTTCCTTGAAACATCCAAAAGCCTTTGTCTTAAGTGACTAATTTAAAAGCTAATAACAAGTTGGAAAATTGCTGATTTCAATTTGCTGTGAGGTCATGAATGGATATATGTAGACCATTGGAAGTACTTCCCATGTTAACATTTTACTGACGAATAAATTCACATTGCCCTTGCTTGTACCTCTTCAATCATACCAATTGGAGCACTCCTAGCATTGGTTTATTTGGTAGACCGAGTAAAGTTTATATGGAGTTGTTGAATTCAATTGGCAATGCGTACTAGGGGTGTGCAAAATACCCGGGAACCGCCCGGACCGCCCGGAACCGGACCGGAACAGCCCGGAACCGGCGGTTCTTGAGGGAACCGGTCCGGTTCCCGGTTCCAATTTTTCGGAACTGGTGGGTACTGTTCGGTTCCGGTTCCATGGGCGGATCCGCCCGCCCGCCCACCCGGACCGGACCGGAACCTTTTTAATATAAAAAAAAAAAAAAATTACTAAAAGAAACCCATATTCTTTTTAAAAGAAACCCATATTAGATCTCATCTAGAAGTAGAGGTACCCTATGAGTCATCTTGAGGGTTTTTTCCCCACCGCACTTGGTTTTTTTTGTCATTCACGTGTAGCTAATTGTTATTTAATGTTGAGCAATCATCTATTAATTAATTATTGTTTTACTTTTTTGGAGATTGGAACTTGGAATTTCAGAGCTTAAAACTTCGGAACCAGACCGGACTGGCGGTCCGGGAAACCAAAATTGTTTTGCGACCGTTCTATGTTGAAAACCCGACCATAGACCTCCTCCCCTCCTTCCCAACTCATAGACCCGACCATTCTATGTTGTAAAACCAAAATTGTTTCGCGTCAAGATCGGTTTCATGGATCCACCCGGGAACCGGACCGGACCGGCGGTCCGGTTCCCGGGTGGATCCATGCAACAAACGGGTGGATCCCGGTTCCAATTTTTCGGAACCGGTCCTTAGCGGGCGGTTCCCGGTTCTAGGTCGGGAACCGCCCGCCCGGACCATGCACACCCCTAATGCGTACCATGTATTCTATGTTCCAACAAGCCTAGAATCTGAATTAAATTTGGGAATTTAATCAATATACCTGCCATTGGAGCTGCTTTGAACATGAAATGATCGATTGGATTAACTCACGAGCAAATGAATATAAGATTCTACGTAGACCTTTCTCGCTAACTGTAAAGCCGGAGAGGGCCATCGTAGTCGTGTGACCTAGGGCACTTTGAAAAATTTAAGACAAGACGATGACATTTCCATGTTAAATACATTGGGCAAATCTTCAGGATTCTCCACCATACTTATGGCCGGTGGCTCTCTTACTTAGTCTTTGTTTAAATATATCATCTTTAACATTTTAACATTTTGAATGGAATCTGGAAATTCCGCATTTCTGGTGGGGCAAGAATAAATTAACTAGTGACTTCAATTGTCCAGCTGAGTCTGGAAGCTTTCTAAGCTGACGAGACAATGGGTGGAAATGCTTCATATACGCTAGTTCCGTGGAATGTATCTCTAGAGTTGACGAAGATTTTACATTGACGCAAGTGCCTGACCCTCCGAAAGCTCATGACATGGCATTTGCTTGCTTTTCCCCCTTAACACCGAAAGAAAAAGAGGAGCAACGACTTCAACTAAAGCCAACCAAGTCTTCCAACGTAGTAAGTGCCCAGCTTCATGGAAAGAGGAACTGCACTTCCACACAAATTCTAATCAATTTCTTGGAATTCCTTGTAATATATGTCTATAGGGTCCACCCACCGCTCTATCATAATTGGAAACACATTACATTATTGTGCATTCCTACCCTACCGTGACTTAAACCAAGGCAAAGTAATTGGGCCCAATCAGACGATTGACAATCAACGATGGAGATCAAGTTTTAGGGAGAATGTATAAAGCAAATGATGACTTATTGTGACCCTTTTCTTATTAAGTTATTTTTTTATGTCATTTCCTCCCGGATTTTACAATAATGAAACAACAAGTATATCCTGCACATGAATGTTTCATTCATTTGTTCACTAAATATGGAGATCAACATTTAGGGATTAGTTTAATAAATTTAAAGTTTAGAGAGAGATGCTTAATCAAAGTGTGTTATGGACTATGATTTCAGACCGAAGTTTAGACAATTTAGAAGGATTGACAAGATGTGAGAAACAAAGAGCTAGGATTCGATAGGGGGACTATTCTCTCTAGAGTTGCCCATCAGTAACTTCTGGACAATGAGAAAATTATCTAGTCAGTCAATAACACACATTAGATTTATTGCCAATTAAAAGTTTACATGAAGTTGTTGAATTTAATTGGCAATAAATATTCAATGATTTCAACAAGCCTAGAATCTGAATTAGCTTAGGGCATTTGGTCAATAACACCCATTGTATTTGCTTTAAACATGAAATGATTGATTGGAAAGTATCACAAGCAAATGAAAATAAGATTCTACCTAGACCTTTCTCGCTCATTGTAAAGACGGACCGGGCCATCGAAGCATGCAACCTAGGGCAATCTAAAACTTAAGATGACAAAACGATGACATTTCCATGTTAATACATTGGGCAATTCTTCAAGAGTCTCCACCGTACCTATGAATTTTGGTGGCTCTCTTACTTAGTTGAGTTCATATGTATCACCTGCAACATTTTAAGATTTTGAATGGAATATGGTAATCCTGCAGTTCTTGTGTTGGACAAAAATGAATTAACTAGTGACTTCAATTTTCCAACTGAGTTTGGAAGCTTTCTTAGCTGAGGATACAGCTGGTGCAAATGCTTCAAACTCACTAGTTCTTTAGAATGTATCTCTAGAGTTGACAAAAACTTTAGACCACCAAGGACATTTGGTGGTAATAAAGTTGCTTTGTATTGGCGCGAGTGCCTAGCGAAGCTCAAGACACGGCATTTGCTTGCATTTTCCCCCTTGGCATCGAAAGAAAAGAAGAGCAACGACTTCAAGTAAAGCTGACCAAGTCTTCCAAAGTGGAGGAGTAAAGTTTCCAGTTTCATGGAAAGAGGAATTGCACTTCCACACAACTTCTCCTCATTCTCTTAGAATGTCCTATTACATTTGTTTATAGGATCCACCCACCGCCCTATCATAATTTAAAACACGTCTAACATTATTGATCTGCAGGGTCCATCCACTGCCCTATCATAATTTAAAACGCATCTAACATTATTGGGCATTCCTACCCTACCTTGACTTAAATCATGGCAAAAGTTATTAGGCCCAATTAGACTATTGACAATCAACGATGGAGATCAACTTTCAAGGAGAACGTTTATGCGAATGATTGCTTATTGTGTTCCTTCTTTTATTACATTATTTTTTAAAATAATTTCCTCTTAGATTTTGCGATAATTAAATGGTCTGATAAATTCAACGTGCAGAGAGAGATGCTTAATAAGAGGGTGTCATAGACTATAATTTTCAGATACAGTTTTGGACAATTTAGAAGGACAGGCAAGATTTGAGAAACAAATACCTGGGATTTAACAAAG
Source organism: Eucalyptus cloeziana (assembly GCA_014182715.1). Taxonomy (NCBI): domain Eukaryota; kingdom Viridiplantae; phylum Streptophyta; class Magnoliopsida; order Myrtales; family Myrtaceae; genus Eucalyptus; species Eucalyptus cloeziana. Next base: position 22,299,139 of record CM024638.1, read on the forward strand.
GGACTATGCTCTCTATAGTTGCACGTCAATCATTTTGGACAATGAGAAAATTATTAAATCAATCTTAAAATAATTGTACAACTATTAATTCAATTATAAACTTTTCAATTTGGCCAATTTAATCCTAAATATTTTTGTGAAATTTCAATGTAGTCCTCCCAGTAAATTTGGGTTGGAAAATGCTAATGTAGCGGTCCAGTCTTTAATGGGCATCCTACGTGGCACGGTTGTCGTCTGACGTGAAAGAACTTAAGCAAAACGACATTGTTGTGTAATTTTTTCCTTTTATTTTCTTTTTCTTCTTTCATTTTTGTGTGGTACTGTTCATGTTCTCTAGCACCTTCTCCAGCTGGAAGCCATGTCTGCAGCTCTCTCTAGTCAGTCTCATCTCAGGTGCGGCGTGGACGAGGACAAGGGTCAGGCAAGGTCCAAGGCTCGGCTCGTGGGCTTGGTTGCCTTAAATTTACGCCGATCGAAGGTCTAGACGGGTCAGCTGCAGCCTACCAGGCCGGCACAAGCGTCGAGGGCCGTTGTCGACCCTGCCCGTGTGTTGCAAAGGCGGGGATGGGATATGGGGGAATTTAGCACAAAAAAATCAGAAGTTTACACTGATGGACAGAAAGACCGGCATCTAGGGTTCCGTCTTTATAAAAAAAAAGATTTCTCAAATTTCAAGTGAATGGATTTAGGATGATTGGGGGCCATTGATATACATCCTAGAACATTGCAAGATACTAGGTAGACATTCATCTGTGCTGCAACCACATATGCGGAGACGATAATATGAATCCGGGATTTCCACTTCATTTTGCAGGGAAGAAAACAGCAATGCATTACTAGGTTCATCTTGAGACTACTTCAAAACGTATATGCAACAACCGAAATTGCAATTGTTAGCAATAGTGGAATTGATAATGTGGAAATTCTTAATAAAATAATCTTAGATCTTTATGATTTATTTACGACAAGAAAGATTAAGACATACCTTCATCCATAGCAATAACCTTAAGAAAGCAATATTGTCGAGTTTTTTTTATTGTTGTGGAAAATAGCAGAAGTGAAGAAATCTAGTTCCTCTCCCTTAAGCCACTTTTTCTTAACTTATTTTATATCATTGGGGGATAGAATACAACCTTTCATTTAATGTACGGGTGGAGAGATGACTAGACTTCACTTATAAGCTATTAATAGATGCTTTCAATAAGTGTCTTTAATCAAAGTACATAGAATATTCTATCTTCATAAAAGTGGCAACTTCTTATATTCTCTCTTCACAAAAGTTGCAACTTTTCATAGCCAATATGTTTTTAGCATTTAAATAATCATTAAATCATTAAAATATCACGTGGGCTGTAATTATTCTTATAGCAATTAAGTGGACGCGAGGGCAACAAAACTGAAGGACCAATAGAGAAGATCAACATTAGAGAAGAAGGAAAGAATAGGAAAAGAAAACTAAACAAAACAAAAATTAAGAAAATAAACTCAAAATTACATTGTTTCACTTAAGTTTTCAGACGTTAAACATTGACCATGTCATACAGAATCATTGGAGATAACTAGATTGTCACATCGGCATCTTCTAGTTAAAATTAGCCGAATTGACTATATTGAAAAATCACTAAAAGTTTTAGGACTAAATTAACTAAATTAAAAATTATACAATTGAATTGATAGTCGTATCATAAATTTAAAACTAATTGAATAATTTTTTCTTAATTAGATGACTAGCAATTAACATTGTAGATCAACTTTTACGGGAAGAATGTTTCAACAAATGATTATTTATTGTGGTGCTTTTCTTATTAAGTTATTCTTTTAGGCCATTTTTGTGGCACCCCTGAAACGGCCCCTGATCTGTTAGGGTCGCCACAGTTCGCTTACCTTTCATTTTCCTTAATAACATGTCACTTTGATACCATTTCAATTGCAGCGGATCCATACAACCTGGGGGTTTACATTTTTTTAGATCGGTCCCTTGCGCAATTCATATAACGGAAGCATAACCAACAACTCCCTTCCCTATATTCAGAAAACAGTGCACACCAACTAAACATCCTTTATAAGTTAAAGTCGAACACTTTTATTTACATAAAGCAAATGGACATCTTTAGTCGGTACATCGAAATGTCGTAGTCTTCTATACTCAGCTATACTTCAAAAGATGACCGACATCTCCTCCAGCAGTCGTATACTTAAAGTCCATCAATCAGTGTCGGCGTCCAAAAGTTCCTTCCTTTGCTATCCTCCTCCTCGCGGTCATACCCAACCACTTGATCCACCTACCGGTGGCAGTGGCAGCAGAGGTATCTTATCTAGTCTGAAATGTTATTCCCCAAAAGAGGTGAGTACAGCCACTCAGCAAGTAAAAGATCCAATAAACTACTCAATGCATCACACAATACAATCATAACAATCATAGCATAACACATGTCATTCATGCACCCATGCGTAACTTACCTTGAAGCTATGCATATGTCATCATACCACATGTACAAACATCCTCATGCAATCATCACCATCATGTCATACATTTACCATCATGCCATAGGTGCACATACATCCATGCACTCACCATCATCATATCATGCATTCAAGCATACTTACCTCGAAGCCATGTATATACCATCATACATCATCATCACTATCATAACACATACATATCATCAGGCCATGAATGATCATCATCATCATACCATATTATCCATGCATGACATCATCATACCTTATATACATGCCATCATGCCATCATATCACAATGTCATCATGTCATCATGTCACCATGTCATCATGCAATCATATCATCTTATCGTTATATCATAGGTGAGTATCATCATATCATGTCACATATGCATGATTTAATTTCCACTTTTAATTCTCAACTGATCCTCACATCACCCTTTCTCGGGATCATCCATCCCATACTTTACATTCGCACCCTTTCCAGGCATTGCGAGAAGAACCTCCGGCAATATGCCATTCATGGCCACCGGGCATTCGGCACCCTCACATCCCGGGCATCTCGCATCCCAACTGGCATCACGAGGCATCCCCTCGGGCAAAGACCTCCAAGGCTTCCGGAATTATGTACCGACATACCACCAGGACCCCCCCCCCTCTGGAATTACGTACCGTATACCACCGGGCATCTCGAAACTCCCGAGGACCCTCCAGAATTATGCCACTAGGCCACCGGGCATCTGGCACTCCCTAGCCAGGCATCCTGACACTCCCGGGGCATCGTCGGCTCACACCTCCGACAGCCTTCTCATTTATCATAGTTCACATTCACCATTATAGCCCAATTTCAACATGGCATATGTTATGATGGCAAACAAGATCATTTTCAGCATTCGATTCCTATATGTAGTTCCAATCATCATCATAAATGCAGCAAGATCTAATCACTTATAACAACACAATCCATGGGGTCCATACAACTTAGAATAATCCATACATCATGTCTTTTTGAAATTTACCAAATTCCAGCTTGCACAATTTCGGAAAACACATAAATTAAATATCCATATGATCTTCAGAAATTATAAAATCCGAACATGTGATAGGCAAGACATAAAGGTAACAACTCCATGAAGAACACATGCCCAAAAGAACTTCACACAAAAAGATATAGCTCACACATTACAGCTTGCAAAATTCGGATAAAGTCAGATTGCACAGTTCTTGAAATATTTCAATTTAAATACCCGAACGGCCTCCAAAAATTATGAAATTTTACCAGGTGATATTCAAGACCCTAAAGCAGATTTTTCATGAAATAATGTAGGCCAAATTCGTTTTAAATAAATTTCTATAGTCACACGAAACTACGGGTCAGATTACCGAAACGTCCAGGGTCCTATGTCCGAAATATTGAGGTTTAACCTACCTATCCTTCTTCGTTTTCTCTGAAATTTGGATATGTTTTAATTCTAAAGGTCCCCTACAACTTTCATGAAAGAACTTAAACCAAATTTCCAAAGAATAACCTCCATATGAGTCCATAAAGTCTCGGGTGTCCCGTACCGCGACTCCAGATTTATCATCTTCAAGATCAGGTCGATTTCCTAAGCTATACTTGTTCATTTTGCTTCAAATTTGAGTATGTTGATCCTTAAGATGTGCTCTACAAGTTTCATGCAGGAGTAGAAGAGATATTCCAGGTAAAAACCAACATGCAGCCACAAATCTACCACAAGGTCAGCAAAGTAGATCCAGATCTAGAGCCTCCGTAGGATGGGGTTTTGACCCCTTAAATCTTCATCATTTTGCACAATATTTTAGTATGTTTTATTTCAAGGTGTTGGCTACAACTTTGATGAAGAGATCAAAGTCAAAATCGAACTCCAAACATGCATGCAAGCTCCCACAAGATTCTGACTCCAGTGATTCATGCGAAAACAGCAAGGTTCATCAAGAAACAACCCACCCTAGCTTCGGTTCCTAGCTTCTAAACATCCAAGAATTCAATCATCCATACAAAACACACATGCAAGAGTAGTAATGGACCCTAAACTTGCCTTAAACTCAAAAGGAAATGGCGGCACACGGCGGACGAACGGCGGCGAGCGGCGGCGACGGACGGCTCCTCCTCTCTCGGCCTCCTCCTCTCTCTCTCTCGCACGGACACCCTCTCTCCCTCTCTCACTCTCTCAAAACCAGCCACTCCCTCTCTTTCTTTCTTTTTGGTTTCTTATATACTTGCATGCATTCTCATTTGCATGGGGGACACTTGTCCCCAAGGAGGAGACAAGTGTCTCCATTGTTGAAGACACTTGGAGGAGGCCATGCGGCTCCTCCTCCCTCCTCCATGCGTCGACAGCCCAATGGGCTTCATGGGCCGGGCCTCTTGGCCCACTTTAGGCCCAACATACTTGGGCCTAAAGTGCAAGCTTAAATGGCCCATATTTATTTTTTTTGATAATCCATCTTAATCCTCATTTAAATAAATACCTAATTGCATAATAAAATGGCCAAAAGACTTTGTGACATTAATCCATAATATCAAATCTATAAAGTACATAGTCAAGAACAAAGTCTCCTTTATCAAATTGTCCTATAGCACCAACCTTGATCATCCATTAACATAAGATGTATTTCTACCCAAATAATTCTCCATTAAAAAATACTCAGCATTAATCTATTAAAATTCTTTGGTCTAAAGGCCAAAACATAAATCAATAACGCTTCCATCACCTATTCATGGTTCATGGTATATCCAAGGGTTATTATAAATTTTGGGATGCCACAATTTTTTCGGAGTTTACGACAATGAAATGACAAATATATCCTACGCATGTGTTTCATTTATTTGCTCGCTAAATTTAGAAGATCAACTTTTAAGTTTGATAAATTCAATGTGCAGAGAGGGATCCTTAATCGGAGGGTGTTTGGACTATGATTTCGGCCACGCGTTTGAACATTTTAGAAGAATCAGGAAGATTTGAGAAACATGCAACTAAGATTCAGTAGGGGACTGTTCTCCCTAGAGTTGCCTGTCGGCAACTTTCGAACCATGAGTAAAGTAGTTCTCCTCTCTTCTTTTACAAGCTCACAACTGCTTGAGTATTTATTGACCTTACAACTTGCATGTGATAGGATAGACCAATTTTTGTAGCAGTTCATAACATCATATGGTCACCTTCTTGAGGTTCAATGTCGCACCCCAAATCTATGTCCTGAATTTAGGGGAATGACCGGCCATTCTTCATAAAATAAAGGATGGAGCCTTTAACCAAAATAAATCATCATACGAAAAGATATTAACTGGATAGAATCTTGCATTAATAGAAATTAATCCTTTAAGCCTACTCTAATAAGCTTTATTCTTCCTCCTTACCAAAAAAAAAAAAAAAGCTTTATTCTTCTTCTTCTTTTGTCAGTCCTACTCCTCAGTCACTCCTGTTAAAAATCCTATGGTCATGCTTCACTAGGTAACATGATCCATACTGGTTGTGGTTAAGCCTAAAAAAACACATTGGTTATAATTAAGACTCCAATTGTTTCGTGAAAAATAGTTTCCAGCGTTTGGATCACTTAAAAAAATGAGTTAACAAAAAATATTTTCCTTGTCAATGGAAAATTTTTTTTTAGTCAATGAAAATTCTATACTTAAATTCATGAAAATGATTTTCTCTTTAAAAAATCAAAAATCATTTTATAGGATATGACTAGATATCAGTCATTGAATTGGAAACTCTGTGTTTTGGTATAGGAATCCTAACGGCCGACACTTGTTCCTAGGCCCTTGGCAACAAACCTAGGTCTAGAAACCGGGACTGGATCCACCATGGTCCATCGAGTCCAAGGCCAGCACCCTTGAGGCCGGGTTTGGAACCTCGATGTTCGAGCCCGGGTCCACAGAGGTTGGGCTTGGGATACGAGCGCTGGTAGCTTGGCCTAGGACTCTGATACTGTTGCCCAACACCGCGTTTCAAGTCCACAAAGGGCTGGTCGCGATACCCTGAGGCTCGTGTCCGGGTCCTTATTACCCAGGCATGGGCGCTCTGAGGCCAACTTCAAGCCCACGGCGCCTGGGCCTAAGACGCTGCGCCTAACGTGGATAATATTTATAGCGTCCAGACTCTTCCAAACAACCTCATGCGATGCCTAGGTTATCCAACACCAGGTCCAAATTGTCACAAATAGCATACCACAAAAATAATTTCATTTCTCTATATTTCAAAATACATGCCACGAATGAACACATGTGAGTTTGGTTCCCAATGAAATGTCATGCAATTTTTACGGAACACACAAGTGATAAAAGCTATTTACCTCGATAACCTCCCAAATTTGAGTCAAATAATACGGAGTCAACCGAACATATTTTAAGGCCCATTTCGGAATATATTACCTCAATGCAACAACTAGACACTGGGCCCGTTTGGTTCGGTTTTGGGGAAATGCCATTGAGAGAATACAAATACCTTTGAGGTAAATGGCTTTTCCGAAATGTTAGACTGTTTAGTAAACTATAACTGAAAAGTACTTTAGGGAAATGTAAGACTGTTTGGCAAACATATATTTGAAAAACCCTTTGGTGTGACCAAATTAAATTTTTTAGTTTTATTATTTTTACAATTGCAAAAAAGAAACAATTACTATATAACCTTTTACATTTTCATGTTGAGAGTAATGTAAAAGATATATATTAGTAAATTTATTTTAAAATTATATTAAAATAATTTTATTATAGATTAGATGCAAAGCTCAACTTTTGGCCTAGGGTTCTTTTAGGTTTATTTTCAACTTTAAATAATTTTTTAAAATTATTGTAGTATTAATCATCTTCGTTAATTAATGATCATTTTAGTGTATTGATAAAAAGTTGGGCTATTGATTGTCAAAATATAAAAATGATAAAAAAAAAAAAGGTGAACTTATTCGGTGGATGGTGAAGTGACCGATTGTGGATGCTATTTTTTTTTTAATAAGCACCGCATATAAAAAGGGAGGTCCTCATTAAGAAAAATAAAACCAAGTTCCTCTCATAAAAATTTAATTAGAAAGAGTCATTTCATGATAGTAAATATGATCATATATATCTGAAAAAAGAAATTCATTAAGAAGAGGACTAACATTCTGCAAATGCTGAATGCCCAAAGCAAGTCTCCATCTACTTTGGGCTTTCAGCATTTCAAATGTCAGCATTTGGCCAATGACACCTCCAAATGTTGAACCAAACACCAAGATTTTTCCGATGGACTTTCGGTGAAAATGGAATCTTTGAACGCCGAACCAAACGCCACTATCTTGGGCCAAAATGCTCGTTTTGGCGAAAGTGCGGAAAACATCCCCAGAGGTTCAATCTTAGGTTCGTGGGCCCCACACATATCCAACGGCTCTAAGATATTTACAAGTTAGTACATCGCTACTTCATTTTCCAAAATATTGGAAAATGATCCTAAAATTAATTTTCCAAATTATTAGAGTTATAAATAATTTCCAAACTAACAGGGAAATCTCCAAAACTCACTTTCCTTTAATTTTTTTGGTAAGTAATGGAATAACGACCATTCAGATTTGTTGAGACATTTTGATTTATGTAACGCGTGTTTTCTAGAATTTAATGTAATTTCATAAATCCCTAAGTACACATGTTTTCATTTAAAATATTTTTAGTCCACAAATAGAAACTAATAATTTCCCATGAAAATTAACATCAACATGTAATTTTCCATCTACCGAGAGCAACAAGATTCCAAGAAAACTATATTTTTCATTTAAATTAGCTCGCACAGGTCGTGCAACCCCGGGCTGTCGGTGTCGGATTTGGCTCTCCGTCCGCTTGAGTCCTCACCAACCTGATTTTTTTTAAAGAAAATATCCAAAATATTTTACAAAGTATGATTTTTTTTCAAACCCCACTTAAACCAAAGTTTCTTCCAAAAAGACCATTTGGGACTATATCAAAACATCTTCAGATTGAACAATTCTATGAATTAATTCATGACTGTATCTTAAGGACATATCATCAAATAGGTTGTATACACTCGACAAAAGGAGAAACAACACATTAACAAGCTCGGATTTGATACTAATCGTGCACTAATCCCATTCAGGAGAATCGTAATTAATTAACCTAAATTGAGAAGAAGACATCCCAGCATATACATATATGCACAACTAATTTTCGTTTCATTGTCCTAGTCACATATATTCAGCATATTTAGAGAAACAATGTACAAGGAATGATTCAATTACATGCAAGGGACTCTCGAATAAATTCTAAGCCAAACAAGATTGATCTCATAAGTTTTGAGAAAGCATTCTCACATCCATCGCAGTTTCCGTCATTCTCTCCTCCGAGCGACCGAGCGCGAGCCTATATAGGAAGAGATCTAGCGCTATGGAGCTCGCGACTCAGTTGATATACGGAGGAATCCCTCCCGTCTTCGATCTATCCCTTCGAGTGAAACACATAGGAAGGCTAACCCATGGAGAGGGGGACGGAGAATCTCTTTGGGTTTGGCTTCGTGGCGTAGAGAGTGAACCTAATGGAGGGAGCGATCGAGCGGTGTGTCTCTTTGAGCGCGAATTGAAGAAGAAGAAGCTAAGACCTAACTTCCTCCAAATATTTAGAGCAAGAACGTTGACATTTTGGTGAGTTTTCCCATGTCAGCTTCTAACGTGGACTTTGTGCTAATGTGGAATTACCACGTCAGAAGATTTAGAGGTGATTTTTTACAGATAGTTAATTAGGGCAGATTTGGGACTACAATGATAGTATAGGGTTTTTTCAATAAATAAATATATATATATATATATAAAAAAAAAGAGTTTAGAGCAGATTTGTGATATCTAAAGTTGGGATTTTTCTTTTTTATGGAATTAGGCTGATATAGGAATATGATTGGGGGCTTATTTATTTATGCGAAAAATTCAATTAAGACCTTAAAACGAAATTTTTTTTTTTTGGATGTTGCTATGGTAACAACACTGTTGTTCCCGTGGACAACGATGCTTTGTTGACCACAAGTGGCCATTCAAAAGTAATGGGCAACATGAACTTAGCATGGAGCGAATTTGAAAAATATTCCTGACCAAAAATTTTGAAATATTGGACAACATTAATTTTTCCAAAAAAAAAGAAAATTGAAACGAACAAGAAGGAAATATATTCGATGCTTGTGAACTTCCTAACAGTTTGAATAACTACTTAAATTTTTATAGTGTACTCACAAAAACATTTTCACCAATTATAGGTACCACGAATGTCAAACTAGTAATGACACAAGAAATTTTAACCTAATTTAATGAAATTTCAAAGTAGTAACTAACAAGTGAAAAAAATTCGAAAGTGATTAGCATGGTGAAACGATGAAGCTATACGAAAAGACAAAAAAGTGGCGAGATAAATTTTTTTATTCAAGCAAATTCAATTTAATTAAAATTTTTAAATAAATTCCAATTTTGATTAGTCACGAGATGATCATGATTCTAATTTTCGAGTTAAGTTGAATTGCCATGGCTTGAGTAGAATTTATTGATACTTTAAGTTGTGTAAATAAGATATTCGAGTTTGAATTTTGACAATTGTATTCATTTTGTTAAATGATGATTTTTTTTTTCACGGCTGAGAGCAAAAATGCTTATATTCCAGATTTAGTTCCTACATTTGTTTGCATAGTAATAAAGATATTTAAACTGTTCTTTTTACATTGAATGTAAAAGATATTTTATATTAATAATGTTTCGAGTAAGTATCAATTTATATTTTCTTTTTTTTTGAATTATTATTTTTTAATTTAAAGGATCCCACCTGGTAAAACCTATGGTGGAGGCAGCACCGTTATTCTCTTGGAAAGTAACGGTAATGTCATTCTATGATTTTCTCTTTTTTCTTTTTTTCCAAAAGAGGATAGAAAGTAAAACTTATCACAAAAGCATTTCCATGCAGAGCATTTCTTTACTATCTAATTTTTTTCTCCTTGTTCTCGTTTGGTCTTTTCTTCCTTCTTCAGCCTGAGCTCGACTCTCCAGTTCATCTTCTCATTCCATCTCTTCATCAATCGCACAAGTCGATGGCAACCGATGACGATGGGTTGGGCTCGGATGGTGGCAAGCAGTTGAAGAACAAGACGACCCCGGCGACCCCAAAACTGAGTCCTAGGGCTCGGTGATTCAAAACCCAACAGCAGCGACAAGGCCCCCCAACGGCAGAAGTGATGATCGGTGAATGGCGGTGAAGGCCTGAGTGGCTTTCATGACAACAATGGCAGCCGTTCTCGATGTGGTGCGGCTCAGACCGTGTCTGAGGGCTTGATTCTAGCAGTGATTTCCCGCCGGCGTCCTGGCAACGACAAGAGCTAGATAGGAGTATAAATAGGTGAAAAACCTGATCATGAACACATTCATCAGCTGACACAGCAATCAAATAGTAAATCAGTCAGTGCTTGTGTGGAGGTTAAAAAATGTGAGGGAGAGGTTGAGAGGTTCAAAAGAGACAAGAAGTGCTTATGCAGGAGCTTGTAAGGTTGAGGCAAAAATGGCAGGCTATTGAGAAACAATTACAACTAACGGTCAAATGCCTTCAAGGGATGGAGCTGCGGCAGCAGCAGATGATGTCATTCCTAACACAGGCTGTTCAGAGCCCTGGATTGTTGGCTCACTTTTGTCCAACATTAGAATGAGAACAACATACAAAGTAACTATAGGCAACAAATAGTGAAGATTAAGCAGGAAGATTTGTCTACGAATGATGATACTAATGCTTTAGATGGATAGATTGTTAGATATCACTCTCCGATGAATGAGGCATCTAAGATTATGTCAGTTGCAGATGGTGGGACTGGATGCTGCCCTATTTGAAGGGTGATTGTCACAACCTAATCACTTCAACTAGGGAATGAGAATTAGATTTAGGGGTTTCATTGACTTGAGTTCTCCATTCAAGATATTGAGGTGCACAATCAAGTATACTCATAAAGAAAAATGCGCAAGCATCATAATATTTTCTCTAAAAAGAAAAGTACAATCCAAAATAAATGAATAAATAAGTAATCTTATTGTAAACCCTAAAGGCTTGTCTAATTTTGGATTTTAACTTCTAAAAATTTTCCAATTTTTATGAATTTTTTCTGACTTTTTAGAATTTTCTTATTTTTATTTTATTTTATTTTATGATTTTACGAATTTTTTTTTTTCGAATTTTTAATATTCTTTTTCCGAATTTTAAAGGATTTCGAGATTTTTAAAATACTTTTAATCTCTTTTTTAAATTTTATAATTTTTAAATAATTTTTAATTAAATTTTTAATGAATTTTAATATTATAAAAAGAGAATTCGGACCCTATCGGTCCGGGTTGGACTAAAAAAAGGGGCCGGTCCCTAGAAATGCAGCCCATTTTATATTTCTATTTTTTATTTATTCTCCCTTGTCCTCCGCCTGACACGCACCTGAAGAACACCCTCTCTGCCCGATCCAGAACGTGAACTCATCCCCCTTCAATATTAGGACTTAAAATCAACAAAAGAAGGCGTCACTCATGGACCGTCATCTCAAACATTCAATGAAATTTCACCATCGTCTACCATCCGCACTTTGCCAGACCACCTGGGCATCATTGACCATCATCTATTCTCGCTTAGGACTTCGCCGGCAGTAGTCACGAAGCAAGCACCATAAAAGCACGGAACAAGACTAGAAAAGAACAAAAAGCATATTGAGCAATGGTGACAAAAGCATACGTTGAGGTTAATGAAAGATCACCATTAAACGAGCCCTATTACTACATATTCAAAGCAACTAAAAATGGGACGAAAATGGGCGCAACTTGGTTTAAACATTTTGTCAGACAAAGGGTGTGCAGTGGATTAAAGAGAAGCAAATGACCGTGCTCTAACTCAAGGCAAATCAGCAATGAATTCAGGAATCCCACCATTAAGCTTGTTCCCGAGGAGATGCAAAAGGGTTGGGTTCTTCAACTGGGAGAAGGACTCCGGAATCTCTCCTGATAACATTTTGTTAGACAAATCCAGAGACTTGAGGCTCTTCAAGTAGCCCAACTCCGGAGTCAAACGCATTCAGTTGCAGAAACAGAGTGTCGAGATTCTGCAACTTGACAATCTCAGGCGGTATTTCGCCGGACAATCTGCGGTTAGCAGCATCGAGCCTGACGAGTTCAGTCAGGTCACCAATCTCCGGAGGCAAGCCTCTGTCATAGCTGGAGAGGGCGCGAGGAGTAGGAGCTCCGGGATAGGAGCTTGTCGATCGAGCTTTATCAACTGTTGTGCCATTGAATGAGGGCAGACCTGGGCTCTGCTCATGTCACTCACCCGTGCTTCGCTCGCGTCACAGACGGTGCTTCGCTCGCCATCCACTCGCTCGTGTCTTGTTGCCGTCACTGCTTCGCGTTCACAGTCATGAGGGGTTGCTTAGGAGAGGGAATAACGAAGGGACATAGGCTCATCCGATGTATTTCATTATTATTATCATTATTATTATTATTATTATTTGTCTAATTCTTTATTTATTTTTATATTTTTTCCTTTTTCCTTTTTTATTTTTGCAAAAAAGACGGATGCCTACGTGATTGACGAAAATTCAGGTGTCAAGAGTGACTCTAAGTGAGCTTTTAGCCGTGAGTCCGCCTAGTGGAAGAGGAGATTGCCACATTGCCTTAATTAATGAGGAAGATGTGACTTTGCCTGAGCTCTCTTCATTGCCAGATATGATGCAAGATAGAGTTCCGATACTGTTGGTGAGGATAAAGCGGGAACTGATTCGGGAATCGGTGGTTTCATGTATCTGGATTCATTCAATGCATCAATATCTTGACATTGATGCTTTGCTGGAGAATTCTTCCCCTAAGATTGAATTGACTTTAACAGAGGGTAACTCAACGGTGACGACGAGCAGCCAGTGGAGAATGGATGGGACAAAGCTAGCATATGGATCAGCTCACACAACAAATGGGGGCCTTCTAACATAGTATAACAAACGAGAATGATCTTGATTGGGATAATTAGAGTGGCTCACACATTACCTGAGATTATGAAGCAAGAACCTAAGCATTAGTTTTTCTCTTTTGGGCGGTCTTTAGCACTCGTTGAATCATCCCTTTCAGATCTATTATTGCTGGCCCTTTGTCAGGCTTCTTCCTGGTGCTCTCTCACTAGAAATGGGGTTAAATTGGCTCTATGATGTTCAAGGATGCCGACCATTTTCATGTGATAATTAGATGTGAGCTTTTCATTAAAATGTAACTAACTAGTGTTGAATTAGTTAAAGGGAGTTTTCCTTTGTTTTTGTTTTCCGAAATATCTTTTTGTTGGTTGATCAGAGCAATTTGCCCATTAGAAAATACAAAGTGTTGTTAATTTTATAAGTGAATTCAAGTTATTTGGGGAACTGATATGATTTAAATGTATGTATAATGTATTTCTATAGTGTTGGAAACTTTGGATATTATTGATTCCAAAGTGGTAAAATTGCTTGTAGTCTATGAACACAATTGATGAATCACTTGAGTACACCACAGATATAAACCGGATAAGAACAACTTCTGTGTCTGCCTTTATCCCTACTACGTGAGCTACAGTTGCGTTAATCCTCAAACCTTTTCACCACTCCAGGTGCTCTTGAGGACTTGTAGGCCCTTCCTGCCCCAACAACTCACTTGACAGACTCTTCACCAAACTATCAAATGCAGATTTAAGCTTTCCCAGCAATACTTGCTGCACCTTCTTTACCTCCTCTGCACTAACAAAGCAATCTTAGGATCCCATTCCCTTAGATAATTGACCCATGGAGGCGAACTTATAGATGCGCTTGGATAGTTAGCTGCAATTAGTGAGTACGTAACTCCCCTGTCCATGACCATATTGCTCTTGGCAGTATCCTTTCTGATTCCAATTCTGCCAATTCCCCGTAAAACTAGACCCAGCTTTGGGTACCAAGCATGACCGTTCAAGGAAGTCCAGACAACCGCCTTCCTCAGAATTGGGTTTTATATCCCCCTATCCACTTTCGGTTTTATTATGTAATGATCTCGAACTTAGTTGCAGTTCAACAATAAATTAGTAATGGTAAATGCTTTATCGACCAAAAAAAAAAAGGAAGTATAGGCACGAATCTGATCACACTCTTGGGTCCCTTTTTGAAAAACTAGCCTCAACTCCGACCCTTATTTATTACCCTAAGACCTAGTGTTAAATAATTCTCAGTGCTATTCTTACATAATAAATTCATCAAATGAATGGTAATTAGTAATGTTTCTCAAACATTTAGTTCACTGCAGAGAAGGTGCTCTCTCGAGGATTGGATGCTAAATCTCTTGCCTAATATTGATGTATCACGATCTGTTATATCCCTTGAGCTTGAAGCTGCTGCGAGGTCATGCATTTGCTCATTGGATGAATCCTCATCAGTATATTATTCCCATCACTTGAACCAAGATTGTTGCATGACAGACATAAAGGTAATGGTATTGATAAACGTTTTCCTAGATTTTACAGATTTTGATGAGGTACGTTTGTAGAGCTCAGATGCAAATTTGATTGTGACTGGTGCCATTCCTTTGCTGACCCAGCAACCTGTAACTGATGTTTTCAATAATGTCGCAAGCCCATCTATATTGTTAGATCAGGGCAATGATTCATCCTATAAGATATCTCAACTTGGATCACCAAGGCTTAGGCATACTGATTTTGCTGATCATGGCATTGACGACTCTGAACATGAGTTGACCACTACGGAAGCAAGTTTGAAGTAGGCACTCTTTAATAAAAAGTTCATTTTGGACATCATAGAAATATTTTCCTCGCTTAAAATACACAACACAGGTGAAACAGCATTGTCAGTGGCAGAGGAGCCCCTTATGATAATGCTGCCTTGGTAAAGATCAGCCTGACAAAGAGTTTCCTTCTAAAACAGAAAGTAACGCGGTTCATGCTTGGAGACAATCATCTGAAATTGTTGGCAGCAGCTTAAGCTTTTGGAGCTGCATTTAATCCCATTGCAAACAACACTGTAAAGTCCCGAATTTCCTGACATGCAGAATCCTGCCCACGCAAGGTTACAGTTATCCAAGGGACTTAGCTATTCCCTTCCATCAGCAAAGCGGCTTAAGGTGAGCAGTGTTCTTACCTTTGTGCGACAAAGGTTATTTACAGCAAAAATAGACATGGAAGAACCCATAGCCAGATTGAATCAAGAGAATGCTGTGAGACAATACTTAATGACAAAATTATGTTTTCTTCTCTTGGAGAATTTGTTGATTCTTGTATCTACTCATCATCTCCAATCAGGAGAAACGATTGCTGCCTGAGCACCATTTTGTAAACTGAGACAACAGTCGTGATTTGTGCCCTCCAGAATTTTAGCTCCTAGGCAGTAAATTGTCGGCATTTTCTTCCCCAGCTGGTCGCTCTGAATTTCTTCCTATCAGAAGTCATTTTGATAGTATCTGCACGACTAATGAGATGGACTCAATGGATGAAAGACGGTATGGATCTATTTGATGATACATCACATGTTTGGCCCTCGAAAGCCTGTGGTGTTCCAATCTGTTGTATTTTCTGTGTTCCAATCAATTATGGATCGTTCTGGTTGTAATTTTACCATCTTTAGACCATTACATGGTTAAGAGGCTGTCATTACCTGGTGGTGCGTAGACTTTCCTGACTGCTGTACTTGTGTTCGTTCATGTGTCGTTTTTTTAGACGATGCAACTAAATTCTTGAAGATTTTGTCCTGAAGGTCAAATAACTTGAAGTGGAACTTGAAACCATGAGAAAAGCTGAGGAAGATGCTGGCGGTCATGTTCATTGACAGCATGTTCCCAGGAACATGAGCTAAACAATTTGTATTTCCACAATAACGTTAACAAAAACAGCCCATCTTTCCCCCTTCCACAACGCCAACTCTAAAATGGCTGACTAATACGGTTCAAGTGAACCAACAGCTGCCAAAAATATATAATAATAATAATAATAACAATAATAATAATAATAATAATAATAATAATAATAATAATAATAATAATAAAAGAAATTCTCAGATTATAAACCTCACGGCAAGCGATGTTGCAACCTCCTATGAACCTTACACGCTATTTAACACAATCAAAGCTCCTATCAATACAAGTATATCTAACATGTGTCTTCTTCTTCGCTTGCTTCTCATAATTTCATTCTGTAAGCCATAATTCAATTGATTCTCCACATTTTGCACCATCTCCTTCAATGTATCATTATCATTCATCAGTTGGCAAATCACTTATTTCTCCTGCATTGTCAGATCAAGATCAATCCATTCATAAACCCACAATCATCAGGCCTGTCAAAACAACATAATACTTTTCAACAGGTTTAGATACGACATTGTTCAAAATTGCTTAAGTTATAGCTAAGAAGTATTGCTTTACTTCTGATATGTCTGATTGCATCAAGCAGTTATAAATTACTTACCCTCAATGTTGAACAGCAAAATAATCTCCAGGCAGGATTTCGGCGCGAGGTATAGAGGGTTGCTCATCGCTGATGCTTGCATGAAATGTTACAATCATGGCTCATGAATTGACTCAATGCTTCGCCGCCACTGTTAGAACTTCCATTCTGCATTGATTTGCATTCAAAAATAGGAGCAAAGTACTAATCTAAGGCTCACTCATCAGTGATGAGCCATCACGCAAATGCTTATGACAGAGCTGAACTTTGTAAAAGCTAGAAAAGGAATAAGAAATGCAGCGTCCTCCAATGACCAAGGGACACGAGTCTGCAATGTCTAGATCGGGCATCTGTTCCGGTGGACAATGTGGGCAATATAATCTCTGCAGCTTCTTAAATTTTGATGAATCAGGCAACCATTCTAAGGAACTGCGTCCGTGAATAGACAATTTCTTTAATGATTTCGATTTCTCCAGACCTTGAGTCTCCATTAGCCTAGGGCAATCGGTCACACTCAACTCTTGGAGCCCCTGTAATCTCGAAATTAGAAGCCTTTCAAGCATTGCACTATCCTTCAAATCCAAACGACGAAGTTTCTCCGGTTGCTGTCCAAGCAAATCATCCAAATTGACTTCCCTTAGCTGACAATTACGAAGGCATAAACGGGACAGATTTGTCAAGTTTAAAAAGAGTGACCTTGCCATGGGTGACTTCACATCATGTAGAGTCAATCCTCGAAGACTGGGTGGAAGCTCCACCACAGAACGCGGGTCCACACAAGTTATCTCAAGAATCTGAAGCTGAAAAACAGTAGCCAAATTAATTGGAGGAAATGTAACCTCTCTAACAACAAGCGTCAATCTCTCCAGATGAGATAGCCTCTCGATCCACTCTATATTTGGAGCTCATTGTCCATATTTTGACAACCTAGGAGTGCCGCCCCATATATGAAGACCGACTAAATTAGCTAGGTATGAGAGGTCAAGGGTTGTCCATAATAAACGAGATGAGAACTTTAACTCCTTCAAATTCACAGGGAGCTTTGGTAATTGTTCAAGCTCATCACAATGATCCAAATGAAGTTGTTGGAGATTAGAAAGCTTATTCATAGTTGTAGGCAATCTTGTAATCTTGCTTCCTGATAGCTCTAGTGTCATAAAAAAGGATAGACCCCCAATTTCATGGGGAATCTCCCCCTTTAGATTTTTGCAGAAACTTG
Source organism: Eucalyptus cloeziana (assembly GCA_014182715.1). Classification (NCBI taxonomy): domain Eukaryota; kingdom Viridiplantae; phylum Streptophyta; class Magnoliopsida; order Myrtales; family Myrtaceae; genus Eucalyptus; species Eucalyptus cloeziana. The sequence goes on from CM024638.1 coordinate 22,317,252, forward strand.
CATGTAAAGCTCTAAGATTCTCTAGCATCCATGTGGCATTTGGTAGCTTTCTAATTGCACTAAAGTCCAAACATAAAATCTCCAACCATTTGAGATTTTTAATAGAGACGGGTAATTTTGTGATACATGTTTCTCTATATCCTATGCGATGAATGGTGCGACAGTGAGCCAGCGAGGGAGGGAAGCAAGCGAAGAAGAGAAACGATGAAGGGGGAGTGCTGTGTGAGAGGAAAATGCAATTCTAAGATTAGAAATTAGGGGAAAAAAGATAGGGTTTTGGTCTTTTGGGTTTACAAAACCGGTTCCCAAATCAGTCCAATCGATCCGGTTCCAGGGTAGGTATTTACTCATAATCAGTTCCCGAACTAGTTCAAACCAGTTCTGAATTTTGGGAACCAATTCCTAACCCTATTTTTCAGGTGGGCCGGTCTGGTTTCGAGTTTACCCGGTCCGATTGCACACCCCTACGAGCCCCATTTGGATCCAAATGAGCTCAAATACATGGTCTTATATCAAACCTATTAATCCATCTTAAGGGAAACGAGAAATAGTCAAATATAGCCTAAGCCTTTGGGCCCCAAGTACCGAAAGTGCTTCGCAACTAAAGACTAGAGAGGGTAAAGACAATCATACCACGCGGCAGTAACATGTTATTTATGTTAAAATTACAGGAGTCGGAGAATTGTGAAACGTACCACATTCATTGTCGCTTGACTTTAACAGATCATAAATTTCGGCACAGCCACAGTCCTTGTGTGTTAAAAAGCTGACGGACGTTCGAGAAAGGAACGCAAACTAGATCTGGGGTTTTGAGTTGATGTCTAGAACGATTCGATCGCTCGATTGGGTACCTTCAAAATTGAAGGCAAGCGAGCTTAAGTATAAAGTTTGGGTTTAACAACATTGTATTAACGCTGCAGGATAGTGAAGGTATAAGAAATTGAAGAGCAGGAGAAGCCAAAAGGGATTGCAATACATGATTAAAAAATAACAAAAAACAAAAAGAAGGCAAAAGCCTCCAAATGCCTTACGTAGGCTTTGGATGAAGAACCGCAAATGCAGCATAACATCCTTCATGAACTCCCTGACTTTCTTCATCTTTGGCCCGGAATTCTTGAACGACTTCTGAGGATACTGATGATGCATTTCGCGTCTACACCGAGGTCAACTATCAAAGAACAAAATTCACTTATAAGGGACACTAAGGGCATGTATGATAACCATTCCATTCTAGAAATCAATTTCTAACTATGTCGTGACCTAAATTTTTTCGAAGGTGAATCACCTAAAACTAGGTTAATGGATTACTAAGTCCGAAGACTTAGCGCGGACTCTCCCAAGCCCTACCAATCGCGACTTGATACTAAGAAAATGACCCATTAAAACATGCAATTATATTTCAAATTGGAGCCGCCACTAACCAATTAGGGCTGATTAGAAACCCTGGTAAAGTATGGGAAAATATTTTACCTTTTACGAACCAGAGATTTAATGAATTCGGGGATATGGTTAAGCTAGATTAATCTAACGCCCTTTCGGTACCTTAAAAAAAACATTTTTGCAGGCAGTCTTGATTAATTTTTAATTTAAGATACTAACATACAAATGGTGGTCATGCGGGTGCACAACTAATTAAATAACATTCAATAAATCAAAATGCTAAGAAATTATAAACCACAACTATATTAAAGTCCACTCTCTAAGAAAATATTTTAAAAAAATGCTAATAAAAATGCATGCCCTAAACATGATTTCTGAATGACATGACACTTAACTTTTATTATTATGCAATCTTAATCTAAAATTAATATGCATGAATTTTACTTTAATGATATGCGAAATGCAATTTATATGGCCTAATTTGAACTATATGTATGCAATCTAGTTTATGCAATCCTAAATGTGCATATACTACATGACATGGGATGCATGACATAACAATTATATATGCATATTCTTTTTGTGATTTTTTAATGATTCTTTTTTTTTTTAATGTATGCAACCTACACTAAAATGATGATATGAAATGGGATTAATTACGAACTAACCTATTAATTAACCAAATAAATGACTTTTGTGTTTTCTCTTTTTATTTTTTATTTTTTAATGACCGAATAAAAAAATAACGTAATGATGCAATGCTAACTTTTTCGTTTTTTTTATCTTTTATTTTATATTTTAAAAAAACTACATGATTGGGAATACTAAAAAAACATTAAACTATGACCCACTAATTAAAATGCAACATGTAACGTGCACATTATAAAATCTATATAACCTAAATAACATTTTTTTTAGTTTTTATTTATTAAGAAAATTAACCTAATTCTACATGAATCTTAAAAAAAAAACTAAAATGTGTTGCTTAAAATGTAAAATGCGTATAGACGTAAATATCTAAATTCTAGATATGTCATGTGATGCATGATGTGTAATGAGCAACTAACGATAATGCCCCAAAATAAAATATCCATCCATGTAAATCAATGGCATATTATTTAAATGGGCATCAATAATGCAAAACAATTCAAGAATTTGCCATGAAAAGTCTAGATAATAAAAAATCTAAACCGACGTCTCGCGGCTCAAATTTTTTTATTATTATGACTTGATATGACAAATTTCCTGATAGGATAATGATAAAAATAAATCCAAAACAAATCAAGTTAGAATATATAAAAAAAAAACTATGAGTTCGAATACTCGAACTAAATTTAGCCTAAGAATTTTACCTATTCCGGGTACGGCTTTCTCGAGGGGTGGCGCCGGCACGAATGGTTACTGTGATGGTGGCTCACCGAAGGTGATGGGTCTTGGTGGAACAAGGGCCGTTCGTCGGAGCTCCGGCGAGGTTCGGGCGGTAACCGAACCTGCAACAAAAACAGAGGATGCAGCAAGTGGCGGAGCTCGGGGTGAAGGCGCCGGCGGTGCAGGGCGTTGGGCGAGGAGGCGTCGGTGATGGATGGATTACGGAATCTACAGGTCGTGGCTTTGGAAGTGCGGCGATCGGGAGTCGGTGAAGCAGGAGTAGAAACGGCGTCAGGTGTCGAGCTCCGAGCGATGGTGCGGCTACAGGCGGAGCAGAGGGGCAGCAAGGCGTCGAGTGCTGGTGCGATGGGTCACCGGTGAAGGGCTTTTGGCAAGCGGATGTGCATGTGGCGCGGGCTACTGGTGTCGGGTCACGGAGGGTCGCGTGACGTTGCAAGAGTGGCGTCGCGGATGATGGCAAGTTGCTTCGAGAACAGGTGGAAGCGCGAAGGCGCGGGGACCAACGGAGGTAGTCTGGGCGGTGGCCGGCGCGGAGGATAGCAAATGGCTGTTGCGGGCATCGAACAACAGCAAACATCGGTTGAGGAGCCCGTGGAGAAGAAGAACAGTTCTTCTTTTCTTTTCCTTTTTTTTTACTTTTTCTTTTTCTCTCTTCTATTCACTCACACGTCCCCATCGCAGGTCTTCTCTCCCTCTGCTGGTGTCCTTTCTGCAGAAGTCAAATCCCTCTTTTGTCTTCTATTTTTTTGACTTGAGAAAAAAAATGAAGAAGCCCCTTTTGCGCAAATTTCCTCTCCACTTTTTTTTTTATTCCCCCAACGAAGAGAAACCCCTCTCCCTCAAGAACCAAAATCTCTTCTTTTTTGGTTGAATTTCAGACTTCGAGAACCGAGAAAAACCTCATTTGTGCCGAATTTTTAATGTCGCTCCCCATACGAAGTGAAAATAAAGAGCCCCCATATTCACGTCTAACACTCTCTATTTATAATGGGAAGACTCGAATTTTGTTTTGCAGGTGAAGATTTTCCGATATAATTGCACATATTTTCTCAACTTCTCAACAAACAAATGGCTCCAAAATCACACGGCCGTTTAATTTTTAAATTCAATTTTTTTAAAAAAATTTCCCTCTAACCTAAGATTATCCTCGATTTCTAAATACTAATTTTAAATTAGGTGTCAACAAGTGGAAAAGAAAAATAAAAAATAAAAAACTGAATTTTTTGAATTTTGAAATGAAAATATATTTTCAACAACAAAGATTTTCAAAACCAAATTTAATTTATTATTTTCTAAAAATATTAGGTGTCAACAGACTAGAAATTAATTTTCTTATTTTTATTCTCTAAATAAGTTTTTGAGTAGAAATATGCATTTGATAACCTTATAAAATTTCTGCTCTTGAAATAGAAATTCATTTAATAATGACACAAAATTTCTCCTCCCCTCCCCGAGTAGTGGTGGGAGGCGTTTGGCTTCGACGGCCAACAATCGCAAGGGGGTCACTAGTGATCGGCAATCGGCTATAGGAGGCACACGAGGCAATAGCCAGCAACCAGCGAGCAGCCGGTGGTGAATGATCAGCAATCGGTAGTAGATGGCCGGAGTCGAGGACCGACGACGAGTGTCCGACAACTGGCGGTGAGCGACTGGCAGCAAGCATCTGACATATGGTGGTCAACGGCAGCCATCCGACATCCCACGAGCGATGGGTGGGTGGAGGGCAGTGATGAGAGTAAACAATGAGAAGAGTTTTCATTACTCACTTTTGTTCTAGAAATGGGAAAGGTAAATACTTTAACTTCTAATTTATGGTCCAAATCTATTTTTGAAGTAGAAAGTTGTTCTAGAAATAATTTTTTTAAAAAAAAATGAAATTGTGTCACCAAACAAATTTCTATTCCAAATCTATTGCAAGGAACACAAAAATATAATGGTTATCATGCGCACCTTAAGTCACTTACCTTTTTAATGGTGGCAAGAAACTGATTTGCATCAATTCCCAGCTCTTCTTTGTCCATGTCAATGACGTTCATCTGACTTGATTAACAAAAGAAAAAAGGATCTAAATCTATTACATGAATGTCACTTCAGTTCAAAATCTCAAAATTTTGCCACTTAAACCTTTTGACGATTTGTTGTCATTTGAGTCAGTTTTAGCTAGAAATTATTGACGTGAACATCGATTGTCCTACATAGTCCAAGAGTACCTTGATGGAGATTGAACTTAAATTTTAGTCAATAGTTTGATCGGTATTGAACTGAAAATTCAATGATGATGTTTCTTTTCACGTATATTATTGGAGCTAGTATTAAGTACAAACTCGACGCACTAGAGGTTGATTTCCTAGAAATGAATCAAAGTAGTGATGGTTGGGAGTGATAGGAATATGTTGAAAGGTCGGGTTCGTTAGTTTTATTTATGAATATTTATCGAAAATGTTTTCTTTGGAATTATAATTCTCATTCAGAAGTTTCATTTTTTCATAATGAAGAACGTACCCATTCGCATATAGATTGACACAATTTACGACCATCCACTTTAGAAGTGGTACAACATAAAAGCTTTCAAACTTCAGATACAATAGATTAGCACAAAGATAAAGAACAAAAATACTCAAATCATTCTTACCCGGTTCCAATTTATGGGAACCGGTGGGTATCGGTCCAATTCCAGTTCCATGGGTGGATCCGCCCACTCGCCCCCCTGGACTGGACCGGTTATATTATAACAATATATTAATTTTTAATATTAAAAAAATTCAAAATTAGCAAATCTAAAATTTAGAGCTCCAATCACCCTCTTGTCTCAATTTACTACTTTCCTACTTCATCTCATCTCTCTCAGTTTAAAATCTTCCCAAGCTCCCTCTTCCTCTCCGATTCACCTCCGGATCTACTCATCTCCCTTCGAGTCCTAGTCCGAACTCGGCAAAACAGTATGTTGATTCTCTTTTCCTCCCTCAAACTTGAACTCTCTCTCCATGTCATCGCCACCTCCGCATTCATTGTCACTATCGTCCTCTTTGTTATTTGGCTCGTCCTACTTCTACCTCCCCTCTTCCTCCTCCCCCTCCTCAAGCTTCTTCCCATCATCCTCATCTTCGGGGATAGGCGAACTCTAGGTCTAAGAATTGCTCATCCTCCCCGTTGTCCTCCTCATTGTTGGTCTCAAGGGAGGAGTGGGAGATGATGGAGGCGGTGGCGAAGATGGTGGTGGTGGCTGAGACGGAAGCACAGTGAGGGTCGTGACTGCCATCGCCATGGACACCGTCGTGGCGCTAGTACTTGAGGAGAATAAAGCTACAATGGTCAGGACAGCCAAAATAAGCAGATGTGGGGAGGCGAAAAGGGGAAGGTGTGGAGGTTGGACCAGTTCTATGGATCCACCCGGTACCAGACTGGACCGGTGGTCCGGATCTGGGTAAATCCATGCAACTAGCAGGCGGTTCCCGGTTCCAATTTTTCGGAATCGGTTCTTAGCGGGCGGTTCTCAGTTCTAGGTCAGGAACCGCCCGCCCGGACCATGCACACCCCTACTCCCTACTCCTCTCTTTTCCAAGAGGTAGCTCATAGCTGACTAGATTACACGGAGTGGAAAAGGCAAAATACTTTCTTTTACCAACACCATCCTATATTTTATTTTTGCCAATCACATAAAACACAACCAAATTCACGGACGATCAATCTCCATTTCTTCGTCTCCCAAGCAAACCACACACAACCCTCAGACAGCAAAGTTGACGACGGACCGGTACGTCTGTCCGGGCTGCCACCCAGCGGGTATCACGTTGTTGGCAACCAGGGTCTTGCCGGAGTCAAGAGAGGTGAGCTTGATCGAGAATGGGGCGCGCAGCTGGCCCGCGCCATCCAGCTTCCAAACCGCGCCCCACGACTGTTGCATCGGAAGCCAAGAGTCAGAGTCTAGAGCCTGCTTCAGGTTGACGGCGCCGAGCTCGCCATCCCCATTCTCGTACTCAATTAGCACAGCGAAATAGTTGGGGTTCGAGCCGGAGTCAACGTGGAATGCCACCTTCGCGCCGGGGAAATTGCACTCTACTCTGCTTGGCATTGTAAATATGTGCACATAAATAGACTTTTAATAAGCAAGTTAGACTATTTGCTGACTAGTATAAGTCTGGTGAAAGCAAAGTTTCTCGTTAATTTAAAGCACTTTTCAATGCGTTTTATCTTCCTTTTTTCCCTCTGCGCGTCTGTTAAAATTGGAATTCACTCGAAAGGATCCATAGAGAAAGGATCGACCGTACGGACTTTTGGTATTGAATTTGCAGCACCCCAGCGTTGCGAAGTTCATCGGCCTTGCCGGGGCTCGCCATGGCTCCAAAAGCCGTGCCGCTCAAATCGAAGTGAGCAGATTCAGCAACACAAGGGCCACCAGGGCATTCATCAGTTATAACGACCGTCACTGGGTTCCCAGAACAAGCCGCGTTTTCGGTGCATTTCACCTGAAATTTAATCAACAAGAGCTCAAAAGACTGCACTTCCTAACTACTACTAAATAATCTGTTTGAATAGGACAATATGTACCGAGTCAAATAATCTGTTCAAATACGAAGAAGTCAAGCTACTTTTAATGGGAGTCTAGAAAGCTTGCCGCAGTAGATGTTTTCATGAATTCTATTCCACGATTGTTAATTTAGGAAAAGCATATCTCGTGAACATGTATTAACTTTGTCCGTGGCAAATTTTCTCCGATGACGGCGAATATAAAAATAATTCGAGAAACACTTTTCTAGCAAGAGAGAAACCTGGTAACAAGCTCCACATCCTTTGCCTGATTTGAAAAGAGAAGGCCCTCCTGCGGACACCATTGAAGAGAATGGAGCTTGGGCGACCCCACTCCCATACCCACATGCACCACCTACGTACAAAATATCATACAAAGCATATTATATATAAAATATTATATATGTATGTATAAATATATATGTGTATTTGCAGATCAGGTGAAATGAGTAATTACTAGAGTAGTATTGTCTAGCGTTGTACTTGATTCCAATTTGACCTCTAAGTCTATATGTGTTTGGTACAAAGCCAAAATCAATCACGATTAGGTGATTGACCTAAGCTACTCATATGTCCGAACTGATTTATACTCAAAAGACTTGATAAGTCAAAATTACTGAAAGGCGTGTCATGAGACCAACGGTGATTGCGTAAAAAGATCTTTACCATCGCTTCCAGCGCCATTGGGACTCCCGTACCACGTCGCACCTGCCGGCGACCAATCACCGTTGGACTGAACCTTCGAGATGTTAAGCGATTTGGGTTTGAAGCAGTGAGACGAGTTTATGAGGAGAGAAAAGAGAAGGGCGAGAGGGAAGCAAATCGATGGAGATTGAAGAAGCGCCATGTGATTCTTGAGACACTTTGGTTAGGAGTTTGATTTCTTGCACTCAATTTGGGAGCACAATGGGTGGGTTTTTATAGTCAAATTGAGAGCACAAAATTTGATAACTCTATAAAAATAGAGTTATTTTACCTATTTTAGGCAACAATTAATGCAATATTTATGAGAAAATATTTTGATTTCCTTCTAATTATTCAAATTTTCCTTATTTATGCAGAATATTAAAATATGGAGAAGATAAGGACAAGAAGGGCAAATATTAGGAATTCAAATAAAAAAAGCAGTGGAAGATGGATATCAAATTAGGAAATTCTTGATTTTGTTCCCTAATGTTATCTATAAGCGTTGGGAGATAAATATCTGGGATATATCTTTTGAAGAGGAGAACATTAAGAGCCAGAGGGAGAAGCTAGGCTTTTGTTAGATCATTTTTTTATTATTCTGAGAGTTTTTCAAGTATTTTGAAGAGAAGACAAAAGTGGTGATAGAATTCTTGCTCTTTGATTCAAGATGCTGGATTTGATATATATTTTTATTTCTTATTTTACTATGTTCTAATTTTCTTTTGTTAGAGCTACGATGTAGCCTAAGCATGATGATGTGAATTTCATGATTTTTATGTTTTACAATTGATTTCATTCATGTGAGTTATATTTTATTGTGCGTAATGCTTTTGAGTGACTAGCCACCACTTGAATGATTTGATGTGCATGTTTGAGACTGAAAAGTGATAATATGCAATTACTCATTATAATATATAACCATGAATTAAATGTGTATAGAGATATATCGCGTTATTTGTGTAGCTTTCGGTGATAAAGTGATCCAAAAAACTCATTGTAAGCAAGAAATATTCATAGTTTTTATTGCATTCATGTTTATTTTAATTCACATAGAGATATAATGGATTAATAAACTGAGTAGGTTTGCTATACCTAGAGATAGGATAGTAAATAGATTAGGAAATTCCGCTATCACATGTTTGATATCGTTCTTGTATTCACAACAATCTGAAATTCATATCTAATGGTTATGGTGAAATCGGATGCTCTAACATATTTATCTTATTGATTTACTGCATTTAGTCTACAAATTTCGTTTTTAATTTATTCTTAATTGTATTTTAATTTGTTAGATAAATTTTGGAATTAATCTATTTTAGTATTCAATTAGTTTATTAATCACCGATTTCCGTGAGACAATACTTTTTCTCATCATTATATTACTTGTTCAACACGTGCACTTGCGTTTAGAATTTTACAAACAAGTTTTTGGCGCTGTTGCCGGCAACCAATCACCGTTGGACTGAACCTTCGGGATGTTAAGCGATTTGGGTTTGAAGTAGTGAGACGAGTTTATGAGGAGAGAAAGGAGAAGGGCGAGAGGGAAGCAAATCGATGGAGATTGAAGAAGCGCCATGTGATTCTAGAGACACTTTGGTTAGGAGTTTGATTTCTTGCACTCAATTTGGGAGCACAATGGGCGGGTTTTTATAGTCAAATTGAGAGCACAAAATTCCACTAAATTGGAGTCCTTGTCATCATTGGAGAATTTTCGGCGATAGTTTTTGCCATTATTTATTGTTATTTTATATGGTTTGCTCGCACTATAACTTTTCTTGCAAGCTGAATAATCCGACGCAATGATCTCCATAACTATATCGGCGACGGATCGTGGGACGTTTTCATGTAGAACAACATGCAAATGTCTTTATGAAAATATTAGAATGTCAAAAGAGCAGACAGTCCCACAAATCCAAGATGTCATAGATTTCAAATGCATTTTACAAATTTTCTAGTTGTGTTTTTATAACTTTCCCTTTTAGCAATATATTTTTCTTAATTTTGTTATTCAATTTCAGTTACTTGATTATTTTCTAGATGGTGGCCTCCCTATAAATAAGCGTCTAAGATATTGTAATATGCACTTCATTATTCAAAATAAATGCTATCTTTTGGAATTATTTCCAAGCATAACTTCCTCTGTGTCACGTTTAAATCATTGAAGTATGGATTCATGCAGGTTTTATGCCAAATAAAGAATTAGCAACAAGGGTCTGTACGCAGATTTTCGTGAGGGTCAACAGATGTGATGGTTTTATTTATTAATTAATGTGATGGGCCTAAGTTGGCCCGTCCGCCCATGTTGGGCCTAAAAGCCTGGCCACAAGTTAGGGCCCATGGTTTCGCTTGTGATATTATCTGTTCCATGCGCCTAGTAGGTGAATCCAGTGTTGAGAAGATCTCATTACACCATGTCTACAAAACTTGAAATTCTCGAAGCACCCGTTTCTCTTGCTCCCTCTACATCATCTCCAACCTCTTCAGAGTTTCGTGTTTCCAATACTTCTAAGATAGATTATCTTTAAGAAGTCTCTCTTAGTGATGAAACCAAAATCTCTGAAACTCAGCTCCCTCTTATGAACCCTTACTCCGCTTTTGCTAAACCCAACTCGTCATTCTCACCTATCCGCTCCATTCGCCAACTTATACATCAAACCCCAAAGCAAGTAAATGAGTACATCCAGTCCTCCAAATTTGACCAGCACCTTATCCCTGCTACTGAAAAGGAGTACTTTGTTACTCTTCAGATCCCTCCAGAGTTCCCCAGACAATGGGCTCAACAGGGATATACTCATGTTCACTATGGCGTTGTTCGTCTTGCTCTCACCTTTCATGGTCGAAAAGGTTTGCCCGTTGTGGCAAGGATTGCGTTGTTGGATAATAGATTTTTACAATACCAGCATGCTTGTATCCACTCACTAGATCTCCTCAAACTGCTGACTCTATAGCCGCAACTCCGCATTACCATATGGTCTATCGAGTTCAAAATCATGCTCTTGATCTAAACTTCAATAATGGTAATGAAGATGCTTTGTTTATCTTCATGCAAAACGATCAGGCATCATGCATCCATGTCCCTAGGCAGATCCCGAAGGATACGTTGGCCAAGCTCCTTCCAGAGACTTGGATTACCAACTACGAAAAGCTACACCAGCATAACAAGCCTTTCCAGTCTACAGACTCTGAGTTTGTTCGGAAGAAAGATGGAACTGTTTCCATCAAATTTGGCAAGGAAAATGAAGAAAATCCTTCTATCTTCCAGACACTCTTCATGATTGAACCATGTGTTCCTGAATCAATTTCCGAGCCAGATCCAAAAAAGCTTGTCCAACACTTTAATGGTGATGGACATCTTGTCCATTACTATAAAGACAAGTATGGTCATTATTTATGGGATCCTTTTTGCCAATGTTCCTATTGTATGAATTCTCCTGATGAGGTAAATCCATATGGTAGACCTCCACCTCGAAGGAAAAAGCCAAAGGATAAGGTGTACCAAAGATACTTAAACGGAGACTCCTCCGTTGATACTCTTGGTGAGTGTGATAAATATCAATTCATGGTTTCTTATGCACCACCTCCACCACCAGAGTTTAGTACTACACCCAAAGTTTCACCAGACCCACCAAGACCACCTCCACCATCTCCTCCTCAGAAAAAACAGGCTCTCTCCCTATTTTATAAGCCAATCCTAAAGTGGGCCAAGAAGCACTTTTACCCACTCGAAGCTCCAGCAGAAACACCACCCATTTCCTACATTGCCATGTTTCACGATACTGACTTTCCCCCTCTTGTCAGAGAAAATTCTAAACTCTCGTTTCCTGCCCCAGAAGAATTCATTGATCCATAAGGCAGATACCGTCATGTTCCTAAAATACCTACTCCCACTGATGTGGATGAACATGGGAGACAGAGGAAAAATCCTGCTGCTGAAGCTGTTCTAAATTGGCAATCAAAAACTTTGTTAGCACAAAACAATGCTTTCAAAGCAATTGATTCCAAGATTGGAATTGTGCAACAAGATCTCCGAAAGTATGATGAGACTACCAAGAAAATAGTTTTTGAGTTCTAGAAGAGGCTAAATGCCTTGGAATCAGGGCAACATCTAGGCTATCATCACCTAGAGAGCCCAAAGCCGAAGATAGAAAAACTCAAAAGACAAATCCAACTCCTTGAAGAAGGAAGATTCAGACTCTTTGATCCACTTGCAACTCCAGTAAGAACTGGATACTTGCCTCCATCACCCCAGACGTCTATTTTTGCTGCCATTCCACAAGATCCTTTCATAAAGGAACCAGACATGGCAATAGTACGAGATCGCCTCAAAGAATTGAATTGAATCCAAAAGGAAAGAGGAAAAGAGAAAATTCTTAAAGAATCATGCTCGATGGTCAAAAGAGAAAAGCCAGATCAAATGATGCTAGCAAATCCATTCGAATCTTTTCTAAAGGATTTGAGTGTCCAGGGAACATCCAAATCCTGACCAAAAAACTGATCTAGCTCCTCCAAATGATCAAACTCTATTTCCAGTAGAGCAAACTGATCCTACCACTTCTGATATTGAATCCAATTCAGTATCCTTTTCGTCCTCTTCATCCTTTTCAGTTCCTGAACTTGATTCCCTTCCTATAGCACCATTAACTTCATCCATATTTATGGCTGATCCTCCAGATCAGGAAATGGAATCAAATTACTCTGACCCAAAGATTGTTCAGGACAATCCAAGAAATCATGTGTCCATGACATCAAAACAGTTTTTCACCATCGATGATATTCCCTACCATAAATGGCCAGAAAGACTTGAGGAATTTCATACTTGGTTGAACACTCAGGGAAAACTGTGTCAGAACAAGATCAGATTCATTTTTTGATATGAATGATGTTCTTTACAATTTTGTCACAAGGTTTACAGGAAGCCTCAAACTTTGGTGGAAATCTGTGTCAGAACAAGATCAGATTCATTTTCTGATGTCGCCAGATTTTAGCCATGCTATTACTCTCTTATATCATTTCTTTGTGGGAAAACCCACTGACCTTATAGAAATGAAGAGAAGAGAATTTTTCGAAAGAAGATGTTGCTCCCTCCAGAAGAAACACCTTGATAAGCATTATCGAATAATGCTTCAGCTTTTTTACCAGATTGGAATTGATTCAAATCTGAAGTATGTTTACCTAACAGAGGAGAGTGCAGGATATTCCATTGGGAGAAATACAACAAGAAATCCATCTATGCCTTGAAGAAATATGCCTAAAGCGCCAGATGGTTCGCTCCTACATCACAGATGATAGAAGCCTTGAGATAGCCTGTTCCCGACAGAAGTCAAAGATCAAATGTTCCAAGCAAGACTGTGATGGTACTTGTGGAAAGTATTCTCGGAAGAAGAAACACTTCAAGAAGTTCTGGATAAAAAAGTCCAAACATGGCCACAAGAACTTCCGAAGAAAGAAAAAATGGCGATACATACAAAAAAGAAAGGATCGCACGGACCATAAAAAGTCGAATCATTGCTACATCTACAACCAGAAAGGACATTTTGCCAAAAATTGTCCCCAAGCCAGAAAAGGTCAGTATCATTTGATACATCAAGTTGAGAACGAAACATATATTTCTCTTGAAAATGATGATGTCGAATCATTGTTCTTTGCTAATGAAGAACCAACTGAACAAACTCTTTGTGTCATTCCATGCCATCACACTTCCAGTGAAACTGATTCAGATTCAGAATCTGAAGACATTTTTCACATCTCACCCCATATTTGCAGAACCAAACCCTGACATATTTTCAAGTCAGACTCACTGCCCCCATTTCCCTGTAAAAATCCTCACCTCAAAGTTTGCTAAACCTATCACTGTTATTGCTCTCATTGATACCGGAGCAAGTTGTTCAATTTTGGATACCAAAGTCATTCCTGAAGAATATTGGACTCCCTATGTCTGATATTTCAACTCTGCTTCAGGAGACACTTTCTCCACAAATGTAAGAACCACTCCTGTGACTGTTCAATTCTTCCCCCGGTGTTCTATAACCACAAAGATCTTTGGATCCAATCTTCCCAACAAAGACCTAATCATTGGTTGGGACATTATGACTCAAATCTCACATCTTCGTATTATTCCTGGAAAATGTCTTAGGTATAATGACCAATTCTCTGAGTTCGTAAACATTCAGAGACTCTTTTCCATTCAGATGAGCTTATTAGACCCAATCACAAAAATTGTTAGAATCTTGTTCAGAATCCCATTCAGAATTTGCTCAAAAATGTTCACATCCTTTATGGGAAAACCTAGAATTCTTTGTTCGCCTTCCTTTCAAGAAAAATGAAGATATAAATCCAACCAAGGCGAGTCACATGGGAATGAAGCCAGAACACTTGGCTTTAGCTCAAAGGAAATGCTCAGAACTATTGCAACAAGGCCTTATTGAAATCTTCAACTCTCAATGGGCCTGTGAAGCCTTCTATGTTAATAAGCGTGCTGAGCAGAATAGAGGAAAAATGAGATTGGTAATCAACTATCAACCTCTCAACCTTTTCCTCCAAGATGACAAATTCCCTTTACCATCCAGAGTTTCCCTTTTTACTGGGTTAACAAAGGCCCATATCTATTCCAAATTCGACCTCAAAGCTGGATTTTGGCAATTGGGCATCCATCCTAAAGACAGATCCAAAATAGAATTCTGTATTCCGAACCAGCACTTCTAGTGGAAAGTTCTTCCTTTTGGCCTAAAAGTAGCACCATCCATTTTCCAAAAGGCCATGTGTCATATCTTCCAACCAATTCTCTCAAGTGCTGTGATATATATCGATAATATCTTGCTCTACAGTCCTGATGAGCAGTCACATTGCCAACTCCTTGAACAGTTCGCAGAAATTGTCAAAAAGCATGGCATTATGCTTTCTCAACGAAAGATGAATATTGCCCAAACAGAAATCGAATTTCTTGGTATGCACATCAACAACGGTACATACTATCCAGGGCCGCATATTGCTCAAGAACTGTTAAAGTTCCCGGAAGAGAATTTCACGAAGAAAGAAGTTCAGCAATTTCTTGGGATAATTAATTATCTCAGGGATTTTGTCCCAAATCTTGCAAAGCTCCTCATCCCTTTGCAATCTATGCTTAAGAAGAATCCCCCACCTTGGGGAAAAATTCAGACAAAAGCAGTTGCTGAGCTTAAGGAGGTTATGCAAAATCTTCCACCATTGAAGATACCATCAACAGGTAAAAGAATTCTTCAAACCGATGCTAGTGATGAATACTGGGCAGCCATTCTACTTGAAGAAATTGATGGTAAGAGACATCTTTGAGCTCACAAGAGTGGAAAGTTTTCTCAATCTGAAATGCATTATCATTCCACTTTCAAAGAAATCCTAGCAGTAAAGAATGGAATCAAAAAGTTTGAATTCCATCTCATCGGCCATCACTTCCTGGTAGAACTAGACATGGCATCTTTTCCTCAGATGACCAAATTTAAACAAAAGCAGATCCCAAATTCTCAACTGCTTTGATGGGCTGAATGGTTTTCAAAATATTCCTTTGAAACCAAACACATTCCAGGAAAAAAGAATGTGCTTGCTGATTTCTTGTCAAGACCAAAAGCACCAGCTGAAATCAACATGTACATCAAAAGACCTGTTTTCCATATGCTCAATCATGGCGTAAAATACAAGATTGAGAAGATCAAGGATTTGCCAAGCTGGAAATTTCCCAGGAGATTATTGAACAAATCGAGAATGACAACCTCACCGAAAACCTCGGAAAACCTCATGTGGCAATGCCACACGAGTCTGTTCGAGATTCAATCTTTGGTTCGATTCTTTATCCTTGTGGATTAAATTCGGATTATCCATTCATACATCCTCTTATCTGAAAGGAAGATGATTTCCCTAATCAGCTCAAAACACTATTATGGTACTTAATCAATAAGTACTTGATAGCGTTTGAAATTCCAACCAGAAGATTCGTCGCCAACCTCACCAGGATATTTCTACTTGGGAGAAACATTGAAAGGGAAAGTGATCAAAATCTTTTATACTTTCTCAATTGGTTCTATCCTTCTACTCACTGGAAACATCTTTTGGAGAAAGAACTAAGAACCACAACACCAAATCCTGAAGTCCATACTATCCTGTTTTTCCGACGACCATTGCATTTTTTCAGAAATAATGGCAACATCATTAATGTCCCCCTGGAAATAGGAACCGCATCCTACAAACCCCATTTAGATAGCAGAGAAGCTCGGATTCACAAATCTTATCCAAGATCTGTTAGATCTTGTCAACTCCAGTACAGAGAACTCTAGAGAATTTTGTGCCAAGAAAACAAAACCATTCCTGAAGATGTATGGAACTATAATGTACCAACTGCATGGGATTATTATGACCTAGCACCAGAAGCTAAGGAAGCACTCAGACAATTCAAACAAGCTGTGTCATCCCAAGATAATGAAATGACAAGTGCATATAACATTGTCCAAACCACCCAGGACTCCTATGCACGTTGGGGAGGTCCTCTTTCCCAAGATCCCTATGATCAAGGACCCTCGTCCTTATCTCAGGCGGACACTTCCTACTATGCATAGCCATCCAATTAGCCTTAGCCAAGCATTCATGTCGACACTATAGAATATGACAATACAAATTGGGCTCGAGAAGAAGCATCCCACCATGCTCATGAGGAAGCATCCTCATCACATCAGCTAAATCAAATCTTCTCACCAAAAGATCTTGAAGCTCTTGAACAAAAATATGAAGCACATCTTCTAGCAATGGCACACAGCTCAGATGACTTGGACTATGACTACAATGCTCATGACGGACGAGACCGCTGAAAAGCCGGTGTCCGTACAATTTCATTGTAGCAAAGCACTGTTCACTTTTACTATAGCACTAGGCTAGGGAAAGTACTATTCATAGTGTGCGAATAATTCTATTCTGAAAGTTTCGGATGCCTCTGTTTGTTTTCTGGACCCATGAGCTTGGTCCTTGTTCGTTTGTGACCTCTTATTGTCTATATAATGCAAGGAGGGTGTATCGTGTTGGGCAGAGTCCCCTGAAGTAAAGTAAGTGTTTTGTAAAATCTCTCTATGGCTTTATAAACTCCTCTTCTTCTCCAGTCTAGTAGGATCCTCTAGGAAATGCAGCTCGGGTAGATTAGAAGCATTTCCATCATGGTTCTCATGGTGTCTATAAGCTCTGAACTAAAGGGCAAGGTGGTTTTCTGCTAAAAGGCTGTCCCTGAAGGGCTTGAACGGTCCTTGTTCGCCCACTGTGGGAAGGCATACCTGCAGAAAATTGACTCTTCCTTCCCTGGTTCTAGGTTTAGGTCCATTATGAGGGATCAAGTCCTTCTTGCAAGAAACCAAGAATTAACCAACAAAATAGAGGAAAACGTCTTCATGTGAAGAGAGGAAAATGTCCTCGTGTGAAGAATATTTCAAGGGTGAGATGTTACAACTGTGACCAGAAGGGTCACTATGTCCGCGATTGTCGCGAGCCAAAGAAGGTACACACCCCTTGTATTATTGGGAACTTTGCATATGTGTCAAGTTCTGTATTCTTGACTGAATCTAATCCTTTGTGGACTATAGATTCAGGAGCGACAGACCATGTAACGAAGGATAGAGAATCCTTCGTAAAATTTCGGCAAGTTCCGATTGGAACTAAGTGGATCTATGTAGGAAATAACTCTAGAGTTGAAGTTAAAGGTATTGGCACCTGCCAATTGAACATGCATGGTGGATGCACCTTATTCCTACATGATGTGTTGTATGCTCCGGAGATTCGTCGAAATTTAGTGTATGTTTTGATGTTGGTTAAATTTGGTTTTAATGTGAACTTCCATAATAGAGGTATAGATTTGTATTTGGATACAAATTTCTATGGTTGTGGTTATTTTCTGGATGGTTTTATTGTATTAGATATTTATTATGTTAATGCAAATATTTGTTATTTCCTTCTCACGTTTCCTAATTCATATGATAATGATGTGAATGTGTGGCATGCTAGACTTGGTCATATTGGCCAACAACATATGAATAGATTAGCCAAAGACGGCTTGTTGGGCAATATTGAAAAAGTCAATTTGTCCATATGTGAGCATTGCCTAGTAGGGAAAACGACAAGGAAACCATTTGGAAAAGGTAAAAGAGCTGAATTTCCTCTGCATTTAATCCATTCTGATGTCTGTGATCCAATGAATGTGAGAGGAAGGCATAGGGATGTTTATTTCATCACTTTTATAGATGATTATACTCAATTCGGATATGTCTATTTGATTTCTCATAAATCTGAAGCATTAAATTGTTTCAAAAGGTTTATGAACTTGGTAGAAAATCAATTAGACAAGAAAATAAAAGCATTGAGATCCGATCGAGGTCGAGAATATTTATTTGATGAGTTCAGAAAATTATGTGATGAAAAAGGAATAGAAAGAAAGTTGTTTATTCCATATACTCCTCAACAAAATGGTGTTGTGGAGAGAATAAACAAAACCCTACTGGAAATGGTTAGGTCCATGATGGTGCATGCTAACTTACCTATTACTTTTTGGAGTGATGCGTTGTTAACTACTGCATATATACTTAATCGGGTGCCTTCCAAATCAGTTACTTCTACTCCATATGAGTTATGGATAGGTAGAAAACCGGACTTAAGTTTTCTTAAGCTATGGGGTTGTGCTGCCTATACTCATGAGCCCTCTTACAAGTTTGGCAAATTGGGTCCCAGAGGAAAGAAGAGTATTTTCAAAAGATACTTCGAACACTCGAAAGGGTATGTGTTCATAGGTGAGCAGGAAAGTAGGAGTATAACTGAATTTGAATAACGGGATGTCACATTCTTAGAGAATGCATTTCCTAAGAAGGGCGAAATAAGTGAAGATTACTCCTTATTTGAAACCTTGGATCAAGATAATGATATTAGTGGAGCTCGTCCAAGTGGAAGTAATATGAGAAGTGATGAATTGAATTCAACTCATTCTTAATTACAACCACATGATGAGACGACATCATCATTATCTAATCTTAGTTGGAGCATAATGGGGAATGATGTGCAAAGTGTACAATCTCCCATACAACGAACAAGTCACAAAAGTATTCCTCGTTTACATTTTGATATTGAAGGGGAAAATTTTATGATTGCCCCACAAGATTAGGATGAGCCAAGAAATATACAGGAGGCTCTAAGTTGCCCTAGTAAGGAAAAATGGATACATGCAATGGAAGAGGAAATGGAGTCAATAAAGTCAAACCATGTTTGGGAACTGATTGATCTTCCAAAAGGACACAAAGCTATTGGGAACAAGTGGGTTCTCAAAATAAAGCGTAAAGCTGATAGCTCAATAGAGAGATATAAAGCTCGTCTTGTGGCGAAGGGGTATAATCAATAGAAATGAATTGATTATGAGGAAACATTTTCTCCTATTGTGAGATTTACCTCGATTCGCATTATTCTAACAATAGTGGCAAGTATGGATCTTGAATTACATCAAATAGATGTAAAGACTGTTTTTCTCAATGGAGAATTAGATGAGGAAATATATGTGGAACAACTTGTTGGTTTCATTACAAAAGGCCAAGAAGAAAATGTATGTTGACTTTTGAAATCGATATATGGTCTTAAGCAGTTGTCAAGATAGTGTTATATACGTTTTCATAATGCCATAATGGTATATGATTTTACAATGATTGATGAGGATCATTGTGTATATATCAAAAGATCCAAAGATCAATTTGTGATCATAATGGCATTAAGTTGTTTCAAAAGGTTTATGAACTTGGTAGAAAATCAATTAGACAAGAAAATAAAAGCATTGAGATCCGATCGAGGTCGAGAATATTTATCTGATGAGTTCAGAAAATTATGTGATGAAAAAGGAATAGAAAGAAAATTGTTTATTCCATATACTCCTCAACAAAATGGTGTTGTGGAGAGAAGAAACAAAACCCTACTGGAAATGGTTAGGTCCATAATGGTGCATGCTAACTTACCTATCACTTTTTGGAGTGATGCGTTGTTAACTACTGCATATATACTTAATCGGGTGCCTTCCAAATCAGTTACTTCTACTCCATATGAGTTATGGATAGATAGAAAACCGGACTTAAGTTTTCTTAAGCTATGGGGTTGTGCTGCCTATACTCATGAGCCCTCTTACAAGTTTGGCAAATTGGGTCCCAGAGGAAAGAAGAGTATTTTCAAAAGATACTTCGAACACTCGAAAGGGTATGTGTTCATAGGTGAGCAGGAAAGTAGAAGTATAACTGAATTTGAATAACGGGATGTCACATTCTTAGAGAATGCATTTCCTAAGAAGGGCGAAATAAGTGAAGATTACTCCTTATTTGAAACCTTGGATCAAGATAATGATATTAGTGGAGTTCGTCCAAGTGGAAGTAATATGAGAAGTGATGAATTGAATTCAACTCATTCTTAATTACAACCACATGATGAGACGACATCATCATTATCTAATCTTAGTAGGAGCATAATGGGGAATGATGTGCAAAGTGTACAATCTCCCATACAACGAACAAGTCACAAAAGTATTCCTCGTTTACATTTTGATATTAAAGGGGAAAATTTTATGATTGCCCCACAAGATTAGGATGAGCCAAGAAATATACATGAGGCTCTAAGTTTCCCTAGTAAGGAAAAATGGATGCATGCAATGGAAGAGGAAATGGAGTCAATAAAGTCAAACCATGTTTGGGAACTGATTGATCTTCCAAAAGGACACAAAGCTATTGGGAACAAGTGGGTTCTCAAAATAAAGCGTAAAGCTGATAGCTCAATAGAGAGATATAAAGCTCTTCTTGTGGCGAAGGGGTATAATCAATAGAAATGAATTGATTATGAGGAAACATTTTCTCCTATTGTGAGATTTACCTCGATTCGCATTATTCTAACAATAGTGGCAAGTATGGATCTTGAATTACATCAAATAGATGTAAAGACTGTTTTTCTCAATGGAGAATTAGATGAGGAAATATATATGGAACAACTTGTTGGTTTCATTACAAAAGGCCAAGAAGAAAATGTATGTTGACTTTTGAAATCGATATATGGTCTTAAGCAGCCGTCAAGATAGTGTTATATACGTTTTCATAATGCCATAATGGCATATGATTTTACAATGATTGATGAGGATCATTGTGTATATATCAAAAGATCCAAAGATCAATTTGTGATCATATAATTATATGTTGATGATATACTAATTGCCGGAAGCAATATGGAATTTGTTAATACCATCAAAAGTTGGTTATCTTCCAACTTTGAGATGAAAGATATGGGTAAGACTGCATACATTCTTGGAGTTAAGATTTCGAGAGATCGTTCGAAGAGGTCGTTATCTCTTTTGCAAGAAACATATATAAATAAGGTTCTTGAATGATTTCGTATGCGATATTGTAAACCCATAGACACTCCTATTGCAAAAGGTGAAGTATTGAGCCATAGACTATGTCTAAGGACTCCACAAGAGAAGGAACAAATGAAACATGTTCCTTATGCTAGTGTTGTTGGTAGCTTGATGTATGCTATGATGTGTACAAGACCTGACATATGTTTTGTAGTTGGAATGGTGAGTAGATACCAATCCAATCCAGGTTAAGCACATTGGAAAGCCGTTAAAAGAATACTGAGGTATCTAAAGGAAACTGCTGATTATATGCTGAGTTATCAAGGAAATGATCTCGCGACTCGAAGGCTATTTCGATGCGATTGGGGAGGAGATTTAGATGAAAGGAAATCTACCTCTGGGTTTGTTTTCTTATTGAATAATGGCGCCATATGTTGGAGTAGTAAGAAACAAACGCGTATAGCCTTGTCCACGATGGAAGCGAGTTCGTGGCATTATCAGCAGTAATACAAGAAAGTGTTTGGCTTAAGAGATTTTTGGATCATTTAGGTGTTAATGGGTATGCTGTAAATCCATTATTGGTTAACTGTGATAGCCAAGCAGCTATAGCATGCACCAAAGATCCAAAATATCATGGCAAGACCAAATATATATATACCAAATATAATTTTGTCAAGGATATGGTTGCACGAAAAGATGTGAACTTATTGGTACATATCTACGCATAGATTGGTAGCAGATCCTATGACAAAGCCAATACCTAGAGATGTGTTTTGTGGTCATGTAAAATCTCTAAGGCTGCATAGAGGTTGATGTACTGAATATTGTAATTTTCTCTAAGTGTTCACATTTAATGAATTTGTGTTTTCATCATTAATGCCTATGAATCTTTATTTGACCTTTATGCATCTTAATGCTCAATGCATTACATTAAGTTGAGAAAGTATGTCGGACAGATATAAAATTAGTCCACTTACACGGGCAATCGCCTCTATTTACTATGTGATAAATAGAGATGAGATGGTTTTTAAGTTTATTATCTAGGTGATAATCGAGAGCTCAAGCTTAAAATATATATATGTCGCCTTAATTAAGTGTTAAGATGAGGACATGATATGTGCTATGTCCGAAAGTAAAATACTCTACATATTTTACTTTATCTGTCTAAGATGCCAGATGTGAGTTCTGATGAATTTTGTGAATGAGTAGATACGTGAACTCGAGTTAGACATTGGGTATGTCTAAACTATCATATGTACGGTATTGAAGGGGTAGACATACGCTCCATGGGAAAGGAGTTAATACCATAATACGTATTTCATACTACGTATGCATTAGACGACCAATAAGAGTGGCAAAAGTTTGATCTTAACTTTTATGCCGTGTGAGACTCTTGAGGAAAAGAGTTCCTCAATTTTTAGTGCCCTCATGACTTTTACTTATTCTCAAGATTTCTATTTAGTGTTTGCTATCTTAGGATGTTGCCAATGGTCATGGGTTGATTCGATCTAATGGGACAATTCTAGAAAAAAAACAAGCCAAACTGAAATTGAGAGTTTGAAGGAAAAAGGAAGAACAAATTTGGAGAATCACATTGTAGTTTTGTATTCACTAGTCGACTAATTATGACTGTCTTTGGGATAATCATAATTGTGAATACAATATATATATATATATATATATCATTGTTTAAAAGAGATCAAGAGAGATATAAATATGATCGATCGATCTAGGGTACTGCATACTAAATCTACTCAGAGTGTGATGCCCATTATGAGCTGCTATATATTCCTAACAGATGTATGGCAACGAGCTCTCAAAGTATGCTGGTCGCACGGATTATTCACCGGTATGAATGTTGAAGAGAGGTAAAGAGGATCCTGTTTGGCCCACCATGTGCGAGTGGGAGATGATGGTTTTATTTATTAATTAATGTGATGGGCCTAAGTTGGCCCATCCGCCCATGTTGGGCCTAAAAGCCTGGCCCACAAGATTAGGGCCCATGGATGGAGGGATATGTTGAAGGGTTGTAACTTTTGGGGGAATGTCTTTTATCGAAGGGACACGTCCTTTGGAGATGACGTATTTAAGGGAGAAAAGAGAGGGAGGAACGCACTTTTTTTATAGTACGTACATTCCTCCTCCCTCTCTCCCTCCAAAAGAAAAACAATGACAATGCGACACTCTCTTCCCTTCAAGGCGAATTGACGTCATCGGATTGAAAGGAACTAGTTTTTCTTCCTCATATCAGCATCGGTGTTTAATCTGTGGCTAACAAGGTACGTTCGATTCTGTGATGTGCCTTAGGATCAGTGATACATGTGATTTTCCCAGGCTCGTCTTTCGCACTTGTTTTAGGGGTTCGATTTAGTGTCGAATCCAAATTTTGGGAATCAGTAATTCCCAACAGTTTGGATATCGCACGTATGCGTGCGCATCTCTTAGCACTTCCAAAAGCACTAATCAATCGACATCTACGAATGTCTTTAAGCTAACTACAATTACTTTATATCATTCTAAAGGCGAGACCTAGCTCCTCTTTTTCTTTGAGATTAGAGAACCAGGCATGCTTCTTAGGCTGGGAGAAGGTTTATCAAAATATGGCAAGAGGCACTTCCGGCTCCATAACATAATTCCACGTATATAGAAAATATAATTTGGAACATTTAATCTTAGTCTTTTTAATTTTCATGCTGACAAAATCTTACATGACTATGGGGAGTAAGATATAAGAAAAAAATTCATCTATCTTCATATTATTTGCATAACATTATCAAAGAGATTTTTTTTATCAAACTAGTACCCTTGCACGTTATTGGGCGGCTAAGTGTAATTTAGCCTGGCAAAACAAATGCTGGGTTGATAATATTGCTTGGGTTACCAAACATTTTGCTGACAATAGTTTCCACCAATCCTTGGCTCGCTTCACTTTTGGAGCTTATGCTATCTTATTTGGAAGGAACATAATGACATTATCTTTCGCAACGGCTCCCTTTTCTTGCCGGCGTTGAAGATGTGTCTTCATAAGGCAATTAAGGATAAAGCCTTATCCTTCAATCATGTCCCAGACATTCCTCGGAATAGAAGACTACAACAAAGTTGGGAATTGCCGTCGTCAATCTTTGATTGATTGTGTTCTTCCCCCTTCTTGTTTTTGTTTTGCCTCCTAGTGGTTGTTTGACTCTTTTTTATTGTGGTACCACGGCACCCCTACACTCTCTTGACTCCTTTGTCTTTTGAGTGTTTGTTTTGTTGGTGCCGGGCTTCCTCTCTTTGTATATTCATTTGGCAAAATCTATATTATACTTACCTTTACCAAAAAAAATAAAATAAAATAAAATTGAGGCATTTAGGGATTTCTAGCTCAAAAGCTAGAATTGATTTTTAAAATCCCACAAAGTGCATGTAAACTACTCTTGGGCAAGGCCACTTTGCACAAGCCACATGTTTAGATTTAACTTATTCATGGGGCATACAAAGTGTTTGGTTGGCCTCTAGGTTGTTAGGCTCATATTCTCTCTCTCTCTCTCTCTCTCTCTCTCTCTCTCTCTCTCTCTCTAACCATAATTCTAGGATTACCAAAACCAAGCAAAAGTTGTCCAATTCTTTGACACAAGAAACTGTTACCCTTAGAATTTTCTGTTGGAAGGTCTCTCTCTCTCTCTCTCTCTCTCTCTCTCTCTCTCTCTCTCTCTCTAACCATAATTCTAGGATTACCAAAACCAAACAAAAGTTGTCCAATTCTTTGACACAAGAAACTGTTGCCCTTAGAATTTTCTGTTGGAAGGTCTCTCTCTCTCTCTCTCTCTCTCTCTCTCTCTCTCTCTCTCTCTCTCTCTCTCTCTCTCTCTCTCTCTCTCTCTCTTCTCCTTTAACCATAATTCTAGGATTACCAAAACCAAACAAAAGTTGTCCAATTTTCTGTTGGAAGGTCTCTCTCTCTCTCTCTCTCTCTCTCTCTCTCTCTCTCTCTCTCTCTCTCACCATAATTCTAGGATTACCAAAACCGAACACCGAACTAAAGTTGTCCAATTCTTTGACACAAGAAACTGTTGCCCTTAGAATTTTCTGTTGGAAGGTCTCTCTCTCTCTCTCTCTCTCTCTCTCTCTCTCTCTTCTTTAACCATAATTCTAGGATTACCAAAACCAAACAAAAGTTGTCCAATTTTCTGTTGGAAGGTCTCTCTCTCTCTCTCTCTCTCTCTCTCTCTCTCTCTCTCTCTCTCTCTCTCTCTCTCACCATAATTCTAGGATTACCAAAACCGAACACCGAACTAAAGTTGTCCAATTCTTTGACACAAGAAACTGTTACCCTTAGAATTTTCTGTTGGAAGGTCTAGGTCCACCGTCCAACTTTATCATTGAGAAGCACAGCCACAACTGCAAATCAAGAATTTAGGCATAGTTGGTATTTTTTTTTTTTTTATGTATTATATGTAATGTTGAGGAACCAGAGGGTTAATAATTACGATGTAAATGTTAGAATACAGAAAATAAAAGTATATATAGGGGAAAAACACAATCTTATCTATAAGAATGAGGTGGTCATGAACCAACCTATGTATGTTTACGGAATTTTTCTTAATGCAATTGAAACTTGCACACATGTACCTTGACAAGACCATGAACGAAATTGTTTATTGTAAAAAATTTTGGAGGTGATACAGCGGAAATCTCTCTGATTGGACATCCCATGTCCTCACATTTGTCCAGGCATATGAATTTTTGGGGTTCATCCTAGCGGCTAAGGCCCTGTTTGTTTAAATCTGTTTCTGTTCCTCGGAACACAAATTTTTATTCTTTTGTTTTGGGAAACAAAAAAAGAATAGAAACGCGTTTGTTTACACTTTTGTTCCTGGAAACAGATTTGGAACAGAAACAAAAAGTATAAAAAAAACTTGTTTCTTGTTCTCAGGAACAATTCCAAGAAACACTTTTTTTTTCCTCATTTTTCTTCTTTTTTCTTTGGCCGGTCCCTAGCCTTAGCCATGGCCAGCAACCGGCCATTGAGGGCCGGCGACCTCGCGAAGTGTCGCGGCCCTCGATGAGGCTAGGCCTCGCCTTGGCTAGGTGAGCCCAAGCTCGCCCAAATCCGGTGAGGCCGAGCCTCATCGGTGGCTAGGCAAGCTCAGCCTCATCGGATCTGGGCGAGCTTGAGCTCGCCCAACCAAGGCGAGGTTGACCTCGCATTGGCCAGCGAGGCTTGGCCTCGCCTTAGCTGGGCGAGCTCAAGCTCGCCTAGATCCGACGAGGCCGAGCTCGCCTAGCCACCAACGAGGCGTCACCTGGCGATGGCCTAGCGAGGTCGAGCCTCACCGGTGGTTGGGTGAGCTCGGCCTCACTGTGGTTGGGTGAGGCTGTCAGCCCTCGTCAGCCAGTCGCCAGCCATGGCCGAGGCCAGCAACTAGCCAAAAGGAAGAAAAAAGGAAAAATTAAATTAAATTAAATTAAAAGATTAAAATAAACAAAAAAATTATACAAGTTTACTAAACGTGTTTCTATTCTTTTTCTATTCCAGGAACAGAAATTTTGTGTAGTTACCAAACGTGTTCTTCTGTTAAAAAATTGTTCCAGGGAACAGAAATAGAAAAACTATTTTTATTCCTTGGAACAATTTTTGAACAAAAACGTTACTAAACGTGCCCTAAGTGTAAAAAGCAGTTATCCACCTAAATAAATATGGTTCTTTGCGATAGAGACTGCTTCGTTTATATTAATGTCCAACGTCCTCGAGCAGACAATTAAAGTTGACATTTTACCAACAATTTCTTTTGGCCAACACGTTCCTCCAATTGATTGATTAAGACAAAGTAGGCACACATGTTCTAGGGGAAAAAGATATTAGTTCTCGAATTTATTAATTGATCAAGTTACTATATACATTCAAAGGTGAATATAAGAGTCAAGGGTTAAATTCGATAATCTCCTAAGCTGAAATGTCCAGTCATGGTGTCGATAATATATGTATTTAACAAGAATTGTGAGGTTGATATAGTATATTGTGAGAATTAACTCATTAATGTATGATTGTATCTGAAATAAATAAATAACAGTAAGAAGAGAAGCAAGTTATTCCACGCCGCACATACATACTCCCACAAAATCAGGCGATCCTGTCGCGAATGACTTGATGCAGAGTCATCTAAGGTTTCTACGAGTCACCAGCATTTAAGGACTGCCTGCGGCACCCAGCAGAGACAAAAACAGGGCAAAACCCTCGTCATGAAAGCAAGACATGTTCGTTGATGCAGCCGTTAATGGAGGTTATGGGCCGTTGAAGATCGTCCTTGCACCGTCACTTCAGGTTTAATTTATCAATTTCCGCTCGACCTTTTCGAAGAAAAGAGCGACTCCCGCTACGCAATGAGTGGCAAGAATTAGGGTTCCTTTTTTGTTTTTTTTGTCGGTGAATTAGGGTTCCTTCGCAAGCTGAATTTGCGGGCATCGTTTAACCCGTCGATGACAAAAGCTCAGATCCAGAGCATCTACGCTCGTTTTGTCTTAATTGGAGGTTGTCCAAAATTTTTCCTTTTAAATCAACAAACTTGAGTGGTTGTCAAGCTTTTTCTCTCTCGAAATGTAGAGCTTTTCCCTACCGCCATGGTAGTTCACTGCTTTTAAACCCTAATTTGTGAAGTTTCCTCACATTCAACCGCTCGGTGCTTACCCGGAAGCTAACCTCCTCTCTGCTACTTTTCATCGAGCTCCCCGATTTGGATTTCAACAGTATCAATTTGGAAAAACGAAGGATTGAAATTACTTTAAAAAGAGCTTGGCGAACATAACAAGTTGAAATTACTCAATGCGAAGCTGGCATCTATGTAGCTAAGTTCAAATTAAAAGAAGAAAAACAGAGGGTGCAAGAGGGTGGGCCTTGGCTGTTTTCAAGTCATTTGGTCATTTTTAAACCATGGATACCTAATACACCTCTACATTGTTATGATTTCTCATCTTGTGCATTCTGGGTACAAATCTATGGTTTGCCGTTAGAATGGTGCTCGAATTATATGATTTGCAAAGCTGTTAAACACATTGGAAAGGTGCTTGATGTTAAGCTGGACACAAAAGATGGAACAACAATCAGAGCCGGCAAAGCACGTGTAGAAATTAACTTAAGAGAACCCTTGAAAATAGGTCAACTAATACATATAGCAAAGAAGGCAATATGGCTTGATTTCATATATGAACGACTCCCACACTTTTGTTATTCTTGTGGGAAAATAGGGCATTTTGCAATGTACTGCATGGATTTTCCCTTCACAAAAGCAAAAATGGAAGGTAAAGAAAAATGGCTTATGGACGGTGGTTGAGGGCAGAAGTTAAAGAACATAGTCCATGCTGGCGAACCTTTACGAGGCGCGGGAACAACCTGTTGATGAGGTCATACCGAGACCCCTCCTTCCTCTAATCCGATTCTAGCGCTAGCTCCTTGCAATGAAAAAGCTTCGAAGATATGCAGCCACCAATTTAGTAACACAAAAGCACAAAGATGTAGCCAAGGGACGCATCCAACAACCAAGTACCTATACAAGGGAAGGACAGTCAAAATGCAGCGTAGACAATATTAGAAATGGAAACTGGAAAAATGAACAATTATTCTTCACTCTGTTGGCTACTCCATTCAACCACAGCTTTGCAAATGCAATTTCCCTACAGTTGGATCCAAGAGTGAGCTGATCACTGTTCCTATCAAAAAGCAGGACATCCAGGATAAAGCCATGGAAACAACCAACCTTAGGAAACTAAAGAACACAAGAATTTCCACCAGAGCGAGAAGCGCAAAGAAAATTAAACGATACAACCCTTATGACTTACACAGCACTACAACAGAAGAATTAGATGATAAACGACTCATGGAAACACCTATTTTGTTGGCTGAAGAGACAGGACAAGTGGGCGTGGCGGCTGGCCCTCAACAGCCACCATGGGACAAATGAAAATAATAAGCTGGAACTATCAGGGTCTGAGCTCTCCCTTAACAGTTCGAGCCCTTAAGGCCCTTATGGCCAAAGAAAAGCCCGATATCATGTTTTTTTTATGGAAACCAAGAATTGAGAGGCTGTGATTACTCGAATTCAACATCGCCTCAAATTCCGGAAATCTTATGTACTCAACCCAGCTGGTTTGGCGGGAGGGATGGCACTCCTTTGGCACGATCATATTACGATAAACATGATTAAATCTACTCAAGACTTTTTTGATATGATATGTATGGAAACTAGGTGTGGTATATCTATGCGTATAACTGTGTCCATGCACTGCGATTTATCGGCTTCGCCAACATTTACGGGACAGAACTACGACAAATAGCTCTTTCAAATACTTTACCATGGCTTTATGCTGGTGATTTCAACAAGCTCTTATACCATTAGGAGAAAATAGGCAAGCGATTAGCAGAACCACACAGAATGCACTCTTTTAGACAATTAATACAAGACTGCTCCCTGATGGATATGGACAGCAAAGGCTGTGCTTTTACTTGAATAAATAATCAAGAATGAGATGAACTTGTGAAAGAAATATTAGACCGTATGCTATGCAATTTTGATTGGCGTCTAGCATTTCCTAAAGCAAAGGTTATCGCGCTACCTACAGTGGGCTCGAATCACAGCCCTTTATTGTTAACAACTGAAGCTTTACAAGGGCGCCGACACAAGTCTTTTATTTTTGAAGCTTTCTAGCTACAGGACAAGGAGTGTAGCGAGGTTATAGCTAACTCCTGGAATTCAAGCCATGAAACTAATTACAGCTTGCCATATAGATTAAAGATGGTATCTTTGGCCCTCACTAAATGGAGTCGAATGAAGTTCTCCAAAGCTCACAACCAAATAGCTAGTTTGCAATTGCAACTCCAAACTCATATAAATCAACAGCACAGCCACTATGATAAGCAGTCAGTTAACAATTTGAAAGCGGAGATACATCGATTATGGCAGCAAGAGGAACAGTTCTGGGCGATGCGATCAAGGATAAATTGGCTGAAATGGGGAGACAAAAATACTAAATTCTTCCACGCAACGACAGTCCAACGAATGCAACAAAACAGAATATGTATGCTGAAAGATGATGATCACAGGTGGGTTAGGGAAGAAAGTCACCTAAATGAAATGACGATGCAATTGTTTACCGATCTCTACTGATCAGTTGGGCGTCGGGATTATGGGCCAATCCTTGACCAATGCCTGCGAGTAGTTACAACGGAAATAAATGATCCTTTGACGGTTGAGGTAACTCAAGAAGAGGTTCGCGCAGCAACTTTCCAGCTGGGAGCAACTAAAGCTCCGGAACCAAATGGTATGAATGGCCTCTTTTATCGAACTCATTGGGAAGATTTAGCTCAAGCAAAGACTCTAGCCCTCTTATTTGGTTCGGTAGTTTCTTTAGAGGAGTCCGACATATACTCATCTTCCTCAATTTTTTGAGGTTCCCAATAGAAGCAGGTAATTCTCTGATATTTGTGTCCTCAATATATAGCTCAAGCAAAGACTCTAATCCTCCTATTGAGTTCGGTAGCTTCTCTATCGAAGTTTCAAAAAGACTTATCTCCCTCAACTTTTTAAGACTCTCAATAGAAGTAGGTATTTTTCTGATTTTTGTGTTGCTCAAATATAGCTCAAGCAAAGACTCTAATCCTCCTATTGAGTTCGGTAGCTTCTTTATCGAAGTTTTAGAAAGACTCATCCTCCTCAACAATGTAAGATATCCGATGGAGTCTGGAAGTGTTCTAAGCAAAGAACAATTATCTAAAGACAGATACTCCATACGCGTCATCTCTCCAATTGAATGATGGAGTTTTCGAAGTTGCATCCCATCTATTTCTAGCTTTGACAAGGATTTTAGACTATCAAATACAAAAGATAATGGAAAAAGGTTGCAACCGTCCCACTTCAGGGTACCCCAAGAGATGATTTTCAAGTTCTTCAAGTGCTCTAGTTTAGATAGAGAGCCATCAACCACTAGCAAGTTTGTGCAAAATGCAATAGCCAATCTCTTCAAATTCAAGCATTTTGAGAAGTCGGGAGTCCTTTTTAAGCTTGGGCAAGAATTGATTTCTATAACTTTCAAGTTCTTGCTCACCTGAAAAAGCAAACCAAGAATCAGCAAGTCAAGAATGGCAAATTTGTAAGTTTGGTTAGCAAGACAAATGCCATAAAAAGTTAACTGCACGATATGATGTTGTACCAAGCATGGCGCCCATCCGATCCAATCTTCAGTAATGTTAATCCCCGAAACCTTGAGCACCGCTAATTTCTTGAGACATAAATTTGTCGCGTTTAGTTCCAAAGGGCAACGACTCCAAGAGAGCCATGTTAATTTGGAGAGAAGATTGTTAAAGTTCCCTACCAAGTTTCCACCCTCTAATTCCAAATATCTTAGATTGGGCATCTTTGAAAATTCTTCACTCGCGAACCTGTGCTCTTTGGAGAGTCTTGTTAATCTGAGTGCTATGACTTTGTCTGTTCCCTAATAATAGGAAAAGCATACATGAACATTTATATTGGATGACAAGTCTGAGGAGCTTGATTATGGTCGGTAATGAAACGCTCATTGCTTTGTTCGTACATATCTAAATTGACCATAACAAAGAGTTAATCAAGTTGATATGACTAGTTCATACAATTGAAAAGAGTTCTTTACACTATATAAAGCATAATAATATTTCTAATACAGAGCATCTCTATGGATCGAAACCTGCTTGGTATGGTCCGTGTGGAAGTCGAGTTTACTTCAACAGAGCATCTCTTTATTAGGTTTCATATGAGTTTATTACAAGACGAAGATAGGAGCTAGAAAGTACTACTTGTTTTAGGATTAGTTGTGGATTCTATGGAATAAAAGATTAGTGTACAAAAAGGATTTGCTTTCAAAATAGTATAGATATTCAACAAACCTCATAGAAGTCTCTTGCATATTGTATGAAAGCTCAACCAGACTATCCACAAAAGATTGCATATAATTTGTGGAAAAACTTTTGCATTTAAATGTGACTTATCAACGCTTTTTAGATATGATGTGTAGTGGAATTAACATCATGAATTTTTACCCACGCCTTTTTCTTATTTTCTTTGCCAAAAGAAAAATTAAACAAAAAAAATATATACTAGCAAGAAACTAACTCCACAACCGTTAATAAATGCATGGTCAATTTTTTCCTGAAGAAAATAGTAAGGTGACAATAGCTTACCTCTTTCATCCGAAATATGTCAAAGGCAATCTTGGGCTCCCACAATCTGCTACGCTTCCCTAGAAAATTATCGTCTTCACGCTGAACAATTTCTCTTCCAAGATCTCTAAGTTGATCATGCATCCGTAGTATATCATTTTCATCTATCTTTATCAAAGACATTTGAGTAAGTACAATTAGTTTACTTTTTGGGAAATAGTTGGAAGCTTTCCACATATAGTACGGGTTGATTCTTCCTCTTCCAATGAAGAAACATGCGATATCAAGGAAGATCTCTCTTTGATGATGCTCTAACATGTCATAACTAATCTTTAATTTATTGAAGACTTCTTGCTTGGGCACAAAATCTAACTTCTTCAATGTGTCTTTCCAAAACTTTTTGCTTTTGCAAAAAAGTGAGGAACCCATAACCTCCAAAGCTAATGGAAGTCCGCCTGTCTTTATAATAATTTTGCGTGAGATATCATCAAAGTCATGTGGTGGCCAATCCATCCTGAAAGCATGTTTACTAAAAAGCCGAAGAGCAAGGAGAGGATTCATTTATGTCATTTCATAGATTTTAAATTCTTGAGAATGTGCTTGGAAACTACTCTCTTTGTCCTCCTCTTTGATTGGCAAAAAGTTGATGTCCCTCGTTGTAATGATGATTTTTCTTCTGGACCAAACCAATCGCTCTTTCCTGCTAGTTTAGAGAGTTGGTCCCACTTATCCACGTCATCAAGAACAAGAAGAATTTTCTTATCATGTAACCTTTCTCTAATTATTTCAATCCCTACATCAACAGAATTGTGGATATCTAGAGATCTGCCTTGGAGAATTTCTGATAACAACTGTTTTTGTAACTCAACCATTCTACCATGTTGCATAGATTCGCGAATGTCCAAAAGGAAGCTATAACCTTGAAATTGATTTGGAGATTTGATTAAAGATGGCACTTGCGAGAGTTGTCTTGCCGATGCCGCCCATTCCATGAATGATTAGGTAGCGAACATCATGAGAACCTTCGTTTAACATGTCCATGATAGCTTCAACATGATCATCAATCCCAACTAAATGATCAGGTAGATTGCTCCTTCTTTTCATCAATTTGGTCAAAATTTCATCAACAATAGTGTTAATGATTTCACTATGGCTGCCACATTGATATAAGAGTCTTAGTGCAAAACATATGGCAAATGAACTCTCAAAATGAGGAATATTGTAGACATAAAACTACTTGGATTTTTTAATATGCAAGGTTTTACCGAATAAAAGTTCACTTTCTTTAGTAAATGGAAATGTCGATGAAAGAATTAGATCAATACTAAATTTGGATGGGTGGTTCAGGAAAAAAAAGATAACAATTACAAAGGAAAAAGAAGAAAGAAAAATGGATTAACCAATATATTGTGATTGATTGGAGTAATTAAAACAGGAAAAAAAAACATGAAAGAAAATTATGCCCCTTATAATCATCTCACTTTTTATTGCCAGGCAAAAAAAAAAAAAAAAAAAAACAAATTCAAAACTCACACTCTTACCCTTTGTCCTTCATGTCCCATCCCTTAACTCTTGCGACCTCAGTCAGAGCCCCCTTCCATCCTAGAACTTCATCACGCATGAACTTCTTCTCATGCTTCTCTAAATCGTCAAGGTATAATTGAGTTTTAAGTTTCACATCACCGAGATTCACATCATAGAAAATGGGTAGGATCAATTTGTCACTCACTTTGCTTGAGCACTCCACCATGTGCATGAGCTCACGAAGACACCACGCACTGGATGCATAGTTCCTTGAGAAGATGGGCACGTATATTTTGGAGGATTCAATGGCACGGAGAAGCTCACCTCCAATCTTCTCTCCCTTTCGGATCTCTTCGTTGTCTCGAAAAATGCGAATCCCAGCTCCAACCAATGAGTGATAGAGACAATCGGTGAAGTTGAGGCGGGTGTCGGGGCCTCTAAAATTCAAGAACACCTCGAATTCGGCCCCCGACTGCAAATCACCATCATCACCGCAAGCCGACGTGGTCACTTTGTCCAATGAGTCCCTCTTTCTCTTCATCCTCCTTCAGGAACTCAAGATCTTCCCCAGATTAGATCACAGCGAGATGTGGAATCCTTCTCTCTGAATCTGATCTGGGATTCCTCAAGAGTGATGGATTTAATTATATGGGCCTAAGTTGGCCCGGCCACGATGGGCCTAAAGGCCCGGCCCACGGGAATAAGGCCCGTGGAAGGAGGACCATATAAAAGGGATGAGAGAGAGGAAGAACACACCTCTTGACATTTCTCAACGTACGTTCTCCTTCTCTTCCAAAATTCTCTCTCTACAAGAAAAGCCAAGAAGCGACGTCATCTTCCTTTCACGGCAATTTTTCGACATCGGATCGAACTGAACTGAATTCTCTTCCTCTTTACGGCGTCGGTGTCTAATCTGTGGCCAACAAGGTACGCTCAAATCCTTGGTGTGCTTTTTGATCGGTGATACGTGTTTAATTCCCGGGCTTATCTTCCGCGTTCGATTTAGGGGTTCAGTTTAAGTGCCGAATCCGTTTTTGTGGATCCGTCGTTCCCAACAAAGAGGAATTAGCAAAGCGCCAGAAGAGGCAGGAGGACTGCAATGCGCTCTCGCTGTATTTTTCTCAGATTGGTTTGCTTTTTTCTTAGCACCGAAAGGGAAAAGTACACCGACCGCCTTGATAAGTAAAGTCCACCAAAGTGGCGAGGTCTACCTTCATCACGGTACATGAAAGCGAGAAAAAAGTAGCGTAAACATGGACCGTCCCATTCAATGAACGACACGTGGCGCCTCATATCGCCCATGGGTCCCACTTTCTCTCTTAGACACCTGTGTCCTCCCGCTTCCCTTTTTTTTTTCAAATTTTATTCCCCACTCTCCGTTTCCCTCTCTTCCTTTCAAATTCCATTACCGACCATTCCCAACCCGGCGATCGAGCACAAGGTCTATGCTTGATGTTTCTGTATATCCTTTTTTTCTTTTTTTCCAGCATTCTTGTCGAAATTAGTTCCCTGACAAAAAGGTGAGGTGCAATGGAAGGCTTGACAATTTTCCCTGTTCAGAATATTATAAATGTACCGAACATGGAAATTCTTCTGTCTTAGTCTAATAAACTTCTGTTTAAAATAGCAAAATAAATCCTTAGCCACCCCCTTGCCCTCTTTGTAAACTCCTCATTTCCCCGCTTCTCTCGAAACCTGAAATGGCAACAATTACCTCGTTCTATGGGATCAAACATTGGACAATGCAATATCAAGACTATCTGCGAGCTGAGATATGTTGTTAATAGTACAATACTAAATTAAAAAGTTTTGAAAGAAAAACTTAAAATTGAAAGGGAAAATAAAGTTAATTTTATGTGATAGTCTAATATGCAGATGCCACTATATTGGTATCTAAGTCATACTCCACTTTTATTAAGTTCCTGGATCTTTTTAGCTTTCATTCTTCTCTCTTAGGTGCTGTTGATTGAAGGTAGTGGAGTGGAATGGAATGGAATCACGGTCATTGGAGTGGGGTTCTTTCAAGTAGGATTCTTATTGTAAAATCCATGTTTACCTTGCATAATAATAGGACATGACTTCTTTGTTTGATTTTCAAAAATTTCATGAGGAGCACAAGTTCATAGTTCTCATAATTAATAATGAAAATAAGAGAACTCGCAAAATTTCACAATGACGAGTATGAACATATAAGGGGCAACCAAAATTTTGATGTTATCTTTGATTGTATTTTTTAGTGGTAACTGATGAAATAGATAAGCTAGATAAACAGTCATATTGACCTTCATCCGAAGTGTGCAGCAATTTATGATGACTACTTGCCCCTTTATACTTGAATTCCCACTGTACATTGCACATAGATTTGGTTGGAGCTTGTCAACTTCTTTCTGCAATTAAAAAGATGAAACCTGTTGTATTTTGATATGAGAGAGGAGATTTCTATAATGGAATTACATAATATCTTCAGGAGGGCAATCTGATCTCAATTTTTGTAGGAATCCCATTTATAATCTTAGTTGCTTAGCACATTTTTGACTTTTGATTAATTATTTTGGGGCCTTCTGTGTGTGTTTCATATACCTAGAATCCTCCCAGATATGTTCGGTAATGTTTCTTCCCCGATTCTATGGAATGGTTGCCTCCGATGAGCTCTTGAGGTTAAATTAAATATCGTTTTTCTGCATGTCGATGAACTGATCTAATTTTCTTTTCTTTTTGTAACGCCAGGAGTATGAAGGCGAAGCTTTTGGCCACGTATCCTGATGCATTTTCTGACGACTCTAAAGGAGAAATAGTTGATCGTAGGCCAGACCTCGAGCTGTCGCAGCAATTACGATAATTTCTTGAAACAAGTTTGTGTTTGTCTATTGGAGAAGAAGAGCGGAAGAAAAGCTTAGTGATGCTCCAATTGTCTTCAAGTCGATGTCTCTATTTCCCTTCTTTCTTTTATCGGTTGCTCTTCTGCAGGTGAATTAATATGGCAAGTTCTGCATGGGAGCATCCTGTTTGTTTGTGGTCTATTCACAAAAACTGCTAATTCAGAGATAAAATGCCATTGCAGTTGCTTCATCAGTGCGTATGAAATGGTTACCCAGCAGCTTCATGGTTAGGAAATCCGCTTCATGTTTGAACTGTTCGTTCCATGTCGGGCATGTGAGAGAGCTGACAGCTGATTGAGCGATGCAACAGTGAAACTCATGTATCCGAGGGAAATGAAGTATACTAGAAGTCTGATGATCGCTTTTTTAGGGGCGTGTGAAATTGCGTGACTCATGTCATATTCTGTCATGACCGGTTATTGAGGGTTGGTATTTCGGGCGATGGACATGGTGAAGGGTCAGGTCAAGTCGTATATAGATTTTACTTATGGGATGCGCCAGATTTGAAGGCTATTTTGTAAGAGTTTTCTTAATGTGGACTACATTAATTGATATTGTAATTTACCGTTTAACGTTTACCGTTTTACGGGGTTTGGTCTAAGGTGAGATAGAAGGTTTCTTAATTAGTCTAATATGGGGCTGGCAAGTGTGGGCCGAGTTGAGCCTGGCCCATAATGAGGGGGCCTAGCTGGAAACTTTATAAATAGCACTAAGTCTCTCCTCTAACCCTAATTGATTCACACGTATGCTCACATAAGGGGCGTTAACCTAACGCTAAAGGGTGAGGGGGGCGTCTCATTGAGCCAGTGATAAGGAGGGCAATAGAGGAGAAGGACTTGCGCGTGGAACATCGTGTTTCCGCTTCCGCTTCAAGAACGATGGATCCCAAAATAGGTGCGTTAATCTTTCTTGTCAAATATGCATGTTCTTGTTCTGGTTATGGTGATAAAAGGAATTGCATAATTTGCATGCAACATGTGGTATCAGAGCCTCCATAACTCTAGAACTCGAATGCATAGAATTTTGCCATAATTTGTGATTTTTGAGATTTTTAAAAACCGTAAAAGTAAAATTAAATCACATATTCGGACTGGGCTCGACGAGGTGAGCGAGACTGTGGGCGGCGCGTCGCCGAGGGAGGCCCCACGCGCCCCCATGCGCGGCCACGTGCCGCCGGGTGTCGAAGACGCGCGCCCACGCGCGTTCACGCGCCCTCATGCGCTCCCACGCGCGGGGATCTGCTCGCGCGTGCGACGCACGTGGACGCTGACGTCACGCTAACGTCAGCGACCCGGATTCGATCCGACCCAGGCGCTGACCCAACCCGCTGACATTAGCAAAGGGACCCGAACCGAACCGTTGACTCGACCCGACCCGGATGGCGACCGCCCAGGACCCGAACCGACCCGTTGACCCGACCCGACCCGACCCAACCCGACCCGACCTGACACGACCCCCGTCAACCGTTGACCAAATCGGGCAGCTCGACCGGAAGGTCGGACCGGGAACCGGTCAGACCGCCACCGGTCGGACCGGTTAATGACCGGCCGCACACTCAGGTGGCGCGTGCGGGCGCGTAGGGACTCTGATGCGCGCGTGGCTTGTGGCGTTCGACTCGTATGGTAATTTCCTACGTCGTGGTATATTTATTTTACATTTTTGATGATTTTATGGATGTGAAAATACATACGGAACCCTAAATACATGCTTTTTTAGTGTATTTTTTGCGTACTTTTCTTGTATTTTTCTATGATTGTGGAAATACAGGTGCTGGGTTACTGGTATGTTATCACATGAACTTTATGAGTGTTATTCATTAATAATATACAATTAAGTTTATTTTTTATTAATGAATGAAGCAATGTGATTAGCATGATATGTGATTTTAGTGATTTACAGCCCCTGTCACTAAAATTAAAATCACATATGTATGATTTATGTGAGATGTGAATTTTATATCCCTGGTATGAGAGTTTCAATAATTCAATTGAGTTGTGACCGCCAAAGTGGCACACTTTATTGGGTTTGAGAAATTTCGGTCTCGTATATTGATTGAGATGTCTCCTGGTCTAATGTGTAGTCATACTCCCAAAGGGGGTGATTATATATTGGTTCATGGAGGGATACATGATTATGTGGTGGAAGAGTGACTGATCCTAGTGGTTCATATGCCCAAAGGTGATGAATTCACGAAGATTGGAATATATTCTTATAACCGCTATCATGTGGGGAATTTACAACTGCTTGTCATGTATTCTGCTCAAAGGTGATTATGTGATTTTACATGTAACTCTCTGGATGTGTACTTGTGTGTTAAGTTACACATTGCTCACATGATGCTAATTATATACATTGCTTGTTTTTTCAGTCATTTTTTTTGTAATTGGTAACTCTGTCACTATTGAGGTTTTTACTGGTTTGAATTTTAAGAAATGGAGAGAAGATTTTTTGTTTGCTATGGAGATGACAGATGTTCATATAGCTTTGATGGCTAGAAACCGTGTGTCGCCTAATGCAGAGATAGGGACACATCTGCAAACACTTTTTACAATGAAGTATGATAGTTCTTGTGGAGTTAGAGATTATGTCATGAGGATGGTTGATTTGCAGACAAAGCTTCGGGTTCTCAATGTTGAAATTCCTACTGCTTGCATCGTCCATCAAGCTCTAAATACTTTTCCTCCTGATTTTGGGATTATCAAGACCAATTATAGTTCCCAAGATGAAACCTGGTCTGTTAATGACCTGATTGCTAGGTTGGTGGCAGAGGAAGATAAATTGAAGAAAGATAAAGGGCACATTGCTCTTTATGCTTCTAGTTCTGCTAATGACAAGGGTAAGAAGTTGAAGAACTATACCCACAAAGGCAATTCTGAAGTTGCTGGTCCTTCCAACAACAAAGGAAATTATGAAGGTGTAGGTCCTTCTAACACTCTGGGTCCTAAGAAAGCATTCACCAAGAACAATGGTGTTCTTTGCTACTTTTGTAGAGAGAGAGGACACGTGAAGAAGCGTTGCAATAAGTTTAAGGTTTGGTTGTCTAAGAGAACTAAGAATGTGCCTAAAGGTAATAATTCTTTGGCGTTTGTTTGTAAATCCAATCTATCGAAACCCCAACCAATTCTTGGTGGCTAGATAGTGGTGCAACTAATCATGTTGCGTTTACCATACAGGGGTTCATAAACCGAAGGACGCCAAATCAGGATGAATTAAAGCTCACTATGGGAAACAACATTGGAGTTGACGTCGAGTTCGTGGGAGATGTTATTTTGATTTTAGATTCTGGTTTTAGGATGATGTTGAAAAACACCTTTTACGTACCTTCTTTTAGGCGGAATTTAGTTTCCATGTCTTGTTTGGACAAGTGTGGATACTTTTTTGAGATAAAGAGTAATACTATTTCCATGTTTTATGATTCAAATAAGATTGGGTGTTGCAATTTATCCAATGAATTGTATCGATTGAGCTTATCTTCCAACGACATGTACGTTGCTTATTCAGCTGAAAAGGTTGTTTCCAAAAGGCCTCTACCTAAGGAACAGTCTTATGCATTGTGACATAAACGTCTTGGTCACATCTCTAAAGAAAGAGTAGAAAGGCTTATAAAGAATGACATCTTGCCTACTCTTAAATGTGATCTAGAGACTTGCGTGGACTGTTGTAGATGTAAGATGACAAAGATAAAGAAGAAATCCGCCGTACGAAGTTTTGATTTGTTGGAGGTTATTCACACTGATATTAGTGGACCGTATACGGCTACCTTGTGCAAAATTTTTTATTTTATCACATTTATTGATGACTTTTCCTGATATGGATACTTGTACATGATTAAAGAAAAGTCCGAGTCTCTTGAAAAATTCAAGATTTTTCGGACTGAAGTGGAGAAACAATTGGGAAAAGTTATAAAGATTGTCAGATTTGATCGTGGTGGTGAGTATTATGGTAGGCACGGTAATGCTGGACAACTTAAAGGGCCGTTCGCTAAATACTTAGAAGATTCTAGGATAATAGGTCAGTTTACTATGCCCGGAAGTCCTGAACAAAATGGTGTGGCTGAAAGGCGGAATCACACTCTTATGGACATGATGAGAAGTATGATTAGTAGGACCAATTTACCTGGTTTTCTATAGGGTGAAGCTTTGAAAACAACCCTTTATATTCTAAACCGTGTTCCTACTAAATCGGTTCCATTGACTCCTTTTGAGTTATGGACTGGACGTAAGCCTAGCTTGAATCACTTTAAAGTTTGGGGATGTCCTGCAGAGGTGAAGTTATACAATCCGACATTGAGTAAGTTGGATTCCAAAACTACTCGATGTTACTTCGTATCTTACCCAGATCATTCAAAGGGGTATCGGTTTTATAATCCTAATGAAGGTACAAGAATTATGGAGTCTCAGACTGCAAAATTTCTAGAATTTGATGTAGCTGAAAATGGTAGTTGCTCACGAACTATTGAAAATGATAGTATGGTGGGGATTACCGGATCATTGTCTCATCCTATGCAGACAATTATGGAGCCTCCCGCGCCACAAACTGAGCTTGTTGTGGCCCAGGATCCTATTGTTGAGACAGTTCATGAAGAAATTCCACAAGCTCCTCAAATTCAGAATGAGGATGAAGTAGCTCCACTCAGAAGATCAACTAGAGAAAGACGTTCTGCTATACCACCAGATTATCTAGTCTACCTAGGATAGCATGATTATGATATTGGTTGTGTTGTCGATCCGGTGACTTATACGGATGCTATCTCATGCCTCAATTAGATTTGTGGTTAGATGTGATGAATGATGAGATGCAATCTATGAAACACAATGGTGTTTGGGAGCTTGTTGAATTGCCTAAAGGTTGTAAACCTATTAGCTGCAAATGGGTATTCAAGACTAAAAGGGATTCCAAAGGGAAGATTGAAAAATTGAAAGCCAGACTGGTAGCTAAGGGTTTCACTCAAAGAGAAGGAATTGATTATGAAGCAACATTTTCTCCAGTTTCTTCTAAAGATTCATTTAGAGTGATATTGGCATTAGTAGCTCATTTTGATATGGAGTTACACTAGATGGATGTTAAGACTGCTTTTCTAAATGGAGACCTTAATGATGAGGTTTATATGGTGCAGCCTGAAGGTTTTGCAGCAGATGACTCAGGTAAGCTTGTTTGTAGATTGAAAAAGTCTATTTATGGCCTTAAACAAGTTTCTAGACAGTGGTATTTGAAGTTTCATAGCATTATCACTTCATTCGGTTTTATTGAGAACAAAGTAGATCAGTGTATATACACCAAGGTCAGTGAGAGAAAATATATTTTTCTCATACTTTATATGGATGATATCTTGCTTGCTAGTACTGACATTGGTTTATTGCATGAGACAAAGCGGATGTTATCGAAAATTTTTGACAATAAAGACCTTGGTGAGGCGTCTTTTGTTCTTGGTGTTGAGATCCATAGGGATCGCTCTCGCCGTTCATTGAGTTTGTCTCAGAGGGCATATATTGATCGCATTTTAGAAAGATTCAATATGCAGCATTGCAAACCAGGAATTGCTCTTGTTATTAAGAGTGATAAATTGAGTCTTTTACAATGCCCTAATTCAGATTTTGAGAAAGCTCAAATGAAGGATGTACCTTATGCTAGTACACTTGGTAGTATTATGTATGCTCAAGTTTGCACTAGGCCAGATATTGCTTTTGCAACAGGGCTTCTAGGCAGATATCAGTCAAATCCAGGACATGATCATTGGGTTGCTGCCAAGAAGGTTTTAAGGTACTTAAAGAGAACAAGAGATTATATGCTGATTTATAGACATGTTCCAGACTTGCAGCTAGTAGGGTATTTAGATGCAGATTTTGCTGGCTGTCAAGATGATAAGAGGTCAACAACTGGACACATATTTATGTTGGCAGGAGGTGCAGTATCATGGAAGAGCGAGAAACAGAAGTCCATATCTTCTTCAACCATGCAAGCAGAGTTTGTAGCATGTTTTTCAGCTACTACTCAAGCTATTTGGCTCCGGAACCTCATTAGGGAGTTATCAGTTTATGATTTTGTGGATAGGCCCATACAGCTACATTGTGATAATAACTCTGCAGTGTTGTTTATTAATAACAATAGAAGTCTCAAGGGGTCTAAACACATGGAGGTCAAATTTTTTACCATAAAGGAATCAGTGCAGAATGGTGACGTTGCAGTAGATCATATTTCTACAGAT
Source organism: Eucalyptus cloeziana (assembly GCA_014182715.1). Taxonomy (NCBI): domain Eukaryota; kingdom Viridiplantae; phylum Streptophyta; class Magnoliopsida; order Myrtales; family Myrtaceae; genus Eucalyptus; species Eucalyptus cloeziana. The sequence continues at coordinate 22,360,370 of CM024638.1, forward strand.
GATATGGTTGCAAATCCGCTAACTAAAGGCCTACGCCCATGTATATTTGAGCGACATGTCATTAGCATGGGCTTAGGAGCATCTTGGGATGCTGTCATTTAGTGGGAGCTGTATTTTATTTTTCTTTGAATAAAGTTTACATCTGTATTTGCTACAATTTAGTAACATTTCGATATATATATGTCAACTTTTGCATTCAATAAAATGTTTTTGAATGGTTTGTTATTATGTTGAATATATATATTTGTTAAAGTCTCAAGGTATTGCTTAAACCTTGAGTGAAGGCTAGGGGCATACGGTTATTAGCCTTATCCATATGTCTTGTTATATATAAAGAAAGGTTAACCATAAGGACAAGACATATGTGGGTTCATAGAACCATAAAGACATTCTCTAGTGACACAATTTTGTGACACTTAAGGTAAGAGAATGGTGACTGACAAATGAGATCGCTCTATGAGAGATGTTGTCCATTTGACACACTACCATATTGGATCTATATCAATAGAGTTAAGAACATTCGTGACCATAGAAGGCTCTGTGTGTATACATGCAATTACCGCCATGATTCGGTGCTTGAGACTTTATGGGATAGGATTGACTATTAAGAATTATCTCTAGACCAAAGTGCGCACATACAGTACAATTTCAATTAATATAGTCCAAGTGGGAGAATGTAAGAGTTTTCTTAATGTGAACTACATTAATTGATATTGTAATTTACCGTTTAACGTTTACCGTTTTACGGGGTTTGGTCTAAGGTGAGATAGACGGTTTCTTAATTATTCTAATATGGGGCTAGCTAGTGTGGGCCGAGTTGAGCCTGGCCTGTAATGAGGGGGCCTAGCTGGAAACTCTATAAATAGCGCTAAGTCTCTCCTCTAACCATAATTGATTCACATGTATCCTCACATAAGGGGCGTTAACCTAACGCTAAGGGGTGAGGGGGCCGTCTCATTGAGCCAGTGATAAGGAGGACAATAGAGGAGCAGGACTTACGCGTGGAACATCGTGTTTCCACTTTCGCTTCAAGAACGATGGATCTCAAAACAGGTGCGTTAATCTTTCTTGTCAAATATGCATGTTCTTGTTCTGGTTATGGTGATAAAAGGAATTGCATAATTTGCATGCAAAATATTTGACAGGATCCATGATGTACCCGGTGAAGCATCTCTAGTCTGGTAAGGCATTATAGGCTGTCGATACCAAATGTTAGTTCCAAAATGAGCTGAATGTCACCGATGGGACTGGGAGGAAAAGACTTTCAAACCGTCTGAGCTTAAATGAAAAGGTCATACACATTGTAATAGCGAACGGCTGGGGTGCATACTTCCATGTGTTTCCACAAGTCAGCAAATTGAATTTGCGCATTCTCATGAGGTCTCAAGAGCATGGATCAATGGGTTTCAATAACGGTCATTATATTCTAATACAATTGTCTATAAAATTCCCCTGAAAAGTTGATATATATTGTCATTTCTATTTGTAGTGAGAAATTTTTGAACTCGAACTTTGTTATATCAAATCCTCAAAGAGATTAAATTTTAGCACATTGCATGGTTGAAATCTAAATTTCCTTAGTCAACCACGAATTGCGTGACATGACAACGATGACCCAAAAAATGTGTCAAAATCGAATTTGATTCCTCCCTTTGGAATATTCAATCCACTTTACCATAATTCCCCCGTCAAGAAAAGAAAAAGAAAAAAATCAACTCCACTGTTTAATCCACTTTTCGTCCTCTTTCTTGGAGAAGAGTCAAGAATAATCAACTGGAAAACACCAGACGGAAATTAAAAAAAGAAAAAAAAAAACAGAAACAATGAGCTGAAAATTTTTCCAACCAGACGGTTTCCTATAAAACCTCATATGGTTTTACGATATTTGATAAACCCAAATTAACTGAGTCTGAGAATTGAAAAAGAGAAGATGGAGGCGTCGAAGCTGAACGGGGAAGAGCAGATGCAGAGAGCGTTCGGTTATGCAGCGAGGGACTCTTCAGGAGTCCTTTCTCCTTTCTCTTTCACCAGAAGGTTTGCATCTCCTTTCAACTTTTGATAATCCAGGACACGACCCTGAAGACCTGGCTATCGCTAACGCATTTCCTGCGTCGCAGGGCCAATCGAGATCATGACATTACCGTGAAGATCCTGTACTGCGGAATTTGCCATTCCGATCTTCACATCATTAAGAATGAACACGGGATTTCGTGCTACCCGGATACGTCTAGGCTTCATCCGCTTGTTCTGAATATTACTCGAGGTAATTCGGGAGCTTGTTATACTCACATAGTGACTTGCTCCATAATTACCGACAGTAGAGATTGTAAAGGCACTATGCTGCTTTAGAATTAAGGAAGTTAAAGAGGCAATAATCTTCCCTTTAATTAACCAAAGTCAATTTCTGTGTTTTCGACTTTTTCTTTTTTGAGTCCTCAAAAAATCTCAAACTAGTATGCTCGCGATGAATTTACTATCCGTTAAATTTTTCTTTAATTTTACAGTTAAATTATTGAGTTGGATGACACGTGACAATTGATCAATATACCAGTTTAAGGTTTTACTCTCCGTTAGTCATAAGTGTACCAATTTATGGTTTTTCATAGAATTAACATAATTTAATGGAAATTAACGGAGGGTAAATTTATTACAAATGTATCAATTTGGAATTTTTGGTAGAGAAAAGATTACTTTGGATTAAATTAGTTATAAGGGGTAATTTGTCATAAAGATATTAGTTCTGGATTTTTTTGTGGTATTAATTTTTTTTACGGGTTTGTTATAGCCATGAAATTGTAGGAGTGGTGACTCAAGCTGGGGGCAAAGTGAACAAATTCAAAGTTGGAGACAAAGTAGGCGTTGGTTGCCTAATTGGTTCATGTGGAGAATGTGACAACTGCCATGGAGGGTTGGAGAACTACTGCCCCAAGCCGGTCTACACGTACACGATCTTCGAATCCGAGGGCGACACCAAACGCTATGGCGGGTACTCCGACATCCTCGTCGTCGACGAGCACTTCGCGGTCCGGATCCCCGATGCCATTTCGCTCGCTGGCTGCGCTCCCCTACTCTGTGCCGGGATCACAGTTTACAGCCCCATCAGGCATTTTGGTTTGGACCGGCCCGGGAAGCGTATTGGCGTCGTCGGCCTGGGAGGGCTGGGGCATCTGGCGGTGAAGTTCGGCAAGGCATTCGGCGCCGAGGTCACCGTCATAAGTACTTCGGAGAGCAAGAGGCAGGAAGCGATTGAGGAATTGAAGGCTGACTCGTTCATACTAAGCCATGATATGAAGCAAATGCAGGTATGAAAAAAAAAAACACAGTGAAGCAATGAATTATTATTACAAATGATATGTTGACCATATAAAAAAAAAGTTTGTCTATACAATTTGACCATAACAGATAAATGCATTGAAATTTTCTACCTATAAAATGAACTTTGATCAATCTAAACTTAAACAAGCCAAGAGAACTTCTGCTAATTACTTCGTGTATACATATTTTCTTTTTTATTTGTGTTTTTATTTGATTTGATTTGAGAAATTATAGGCTGCGATCGGCACAATGGATGGGATCATTGACACGGTCTCAACGACGCATCCATTGAAGCCGTTGTTGGATCTACTGAGAACGGATGGAAAGCTCTTCATGTTGAGCGCACCCGATCTGGAGACGCCCGCTCAAGTGCCGCTCTTTCCATTATTTGGTAACTTTGGAAATATTCAAATCTCTTCTTCAAAGTTGCTTCTGCTTCGCAAGTGAATATTTCTTTTTAATTGGTCTCTGATTTTATTCTATTTTAATTATTTGAACTACTTCGGTCCATCTTATGTAAATAAGGTCCCAATGCTTCAACCCATTTTTCCCGAATAATCGGAAATTCGAAAATGCAGGGCGGAAATCTTTGGTCGGAAGTATGTGCGGTGGAATCAAGGAGACGCAGGAGATGATGGATTTCGCAGCAGAGCACGGCATAACGTCGAACGTGGAGGTTGTCGCAATGGATTACGTGAACGAAGCCATGGACCGACTCGCCAGAGGAGATGTCCGATATCGATTCGTCATCGACATAGCCAATACGCTCACCAATCTCTAATTCCGTGTCCGCGTCGCCTCTATGTTATTATTTGGTATGTTTTAGTAGATAGAGTGACGAATTATTTTGATACATTATTGGGTTATGCAATCCTTCTAAATTAGTAATTTACAAGGTGAACCCACATATGTAACTTAAATGGTTCGCACTCGAGACATGGATCCAACTGCAGATGAGGAGTCTCAGTTTGTCCCTAAGATTAATTACTTTCAATCAGTCGAAAAAGAAATCTCTTGCAAATGTACAATTTATCACTAGAAATCGGGACTTATATTCGGTCATTAAGTGTTTGAATCAAAGAGATAAATTCTATTTTTAGTCCTCTAGCATAAGGCCATTTTCAGGTGAAATCTCAATTTTAAATTATCTAATCAGAGTTATTATATCATGTGTAATTTATCATTGGCGATCGAATCTGAATCACATTGTCAGGGCATCATATATTGTCTCCGGCCAGGAACTCCGGCCAGAGCTAATTTAGTTACCTAAAATTTAGAAGAAAACATATATTGTCCAGGTTTCCACTATATGAACGAGTCTTTATGTTATCGGAAAAACAGGAATATGATTTACATGAATTTGGAAAAAAAAAAAAATTAACGTCGATATACGTGAGAAACACATTCATCGTATGGTTTTACAGAGCATTTTTGGAAAATTTATGGGAATAAAATAGCTATAAGATGGTCACACGAGATTCAACCATATCGCAATTGATCTACGATGGACCGAGCCCCCACCTTCATCAGCCTCGAACAAATCGGCTTGTCTGCTGAAACCATGATGATCAACTGTAGTGCCATCGATACCCCAAATTACATGACAATCATTCTGCATAAGACGACTAGCCAAATTAATGATCGTAATAATCAATGGACAAAATTACATGAAAATGAAGAAAATAACCGCAATTTTGCTGCATTATAGCGATCCATCGCCGCCTTGAACTTTCGACTACTTCATAAGATCTAGATAGAAATTAATCTTTAATAATTTTCATCCATAAAGATTTCAATAATCCATTCTAACAAATTTTTGGTATATTTGCGAAACGATATATTACCTTGTCATTTGCCCCAACAATTTTCTCTCGTGCTTCCACAAATAATTAACCGATGACTCTGTCTTCCTTCAAAGACCTCCCTCTCTCCTCCACTACATATGTGACTAAACAAATTAATCCCTTTACACAAGGCTCGTGATATTTCCACACCCCTAATAACTTTTTCCACAACTATTACACAAGTACATCACGTACTAAGTCATAAAATTGGGGATAAGTACACTAACAGTGCCAAAAGTTATGTACGGCGCTCACTTTGGTGCTAAAAGTTTCCGTCGGATCACTTAAATGCCAAAAAATTTGAAAAACGATCATTTTAGTGCCAACTCTGATCAGATTGACTGGAAATCCGATGTGGCATTTTTTTATTAATTTTTTAGACTGACGTGGCTCACCAAAAAGCACAATCAGCATCTAAACCACAAAAACGACGTCATTTGGCTTCTTTCCCCCAAATCAAAACCCTAAATCCCCAAATTGAGAGAGAGAGAGAGAGAGAGAGCAGACAGACAGACAGAGACAAAGAGAGAGAGAGACAGACAGAGAGACAGAGAGAGAGAGAGAGAGGGAAAGAGAAGAGGCATGTCGTCTTCTTCCTTGAAGAACGACACCAGCACCGAACGGCACCAGCAGCAACACCAGCAGCGCACCAGTAGCGGCACCTTCGACCCCTCTTCTTCCTCCTCCTCTGCCCTCGCCTCCTATTCTTTCTGCCACTTCTTGCTTGAGCAACAATCTCATTCTCTCCTTGCTCACCTGGTCGAGCATCTACAATGGTGGCCAAGCGTTGGCGGGCAAACAACGGTGGCCGAGCGGCGAGGAAGAAACCCTAACCCTAATTTCAATCCACGTACGAGCTAAACGGCGTCGTTTTTGCGAGGGTGTCCACGTATAAGGGCAAAACGACATCGTTTCTTGAAGAGCATGGAAAACGACGTCGTTTAAAAGCTGAGCAACTTTTTTTTTTAAATATAAATGCCACATAATCATTTTGGCCGGAATTTCTCGCCGGTGGCACCAAAGTGATCGTTTTTTCTCCGATTTGGCACTTAAGTGATCCGGTAGAAACTTTTGGCACCAAAGTGAGCGCCGTACACAACTTATGGCACCAATAGTGTACTTATCCTCATAAAATTGTCACGGAAGAAGTTATTATTGTCATGAAAGAACATTTTCTAGTTCTTAGATTGTGGAAGAAATTATTATTATTGTGAAAATACCATACCCATTTAAGTAATAGAATCAATTTTGTTTGGCTAACATGAAGTCCCTCTAAGCACTTTTTAAACAATGTGAACACCTATTATTTCATCCATTAGCACTTCTACAATCATCATCCCACTTATGAACCACCTTATAATTCCCACAATAATGTAAATATCTAATCCACAGATCATAGTTTTAAGACTTAAAAGTGAACTTGCGTTGGTGCTTTAAACTGAATATTTCTAACAGGGACAAGTAGAAAATTGCTCAGGAATGAAAAAAAAAAAAAATATATATATATATATATATAAGAAGAAACCAAAGGAACTTTTACCGACTGTAAGGGGAGGAGATAACTATTTTCTTTCTAGAATATGAATTCTGGCCTGGACCTGAGCAGGTCCTTAAACTGCTCATGGAGGTAAAGGCGGGAGAACTGCCCTGGGGTGGGAGACCCTGTACTTGCCTCCCCATCCTCTCCGTCGGATGGTAAAACATAGACGGGGAATTAGGGGGCTCTTGGGTGGTGAAGGTAAACACCACGTCAAGGAAGCTTGACTACTTTTGGGTAGGCTTGGGATAACCAATCCCTGACCCGCGCCTGGGGTGACAAGAGGTAGGTGAGATACCTACAGGAATATTGTCCGCCTTAAATGGCAAATGTTCATAACCACATGACAGATGTTCGGCCTTCCCACGTGTCCGGAAGAGGGGGATAAAACAACTTTTCCTTAAGATGATTTGGCACAACCAATAGCTACAGCTTCTTTAATTTTGATAAATCAGGCAACTCTTTCAAGGAACCACATCCCAAAAAAACCAATGAATTTAATGATTCTAATTTCTCCAGACCTCGAGTCTCCATTAGCCCAGAGCAACCATTCATACTCAACACTCGGATTTCCTCTAATCTCGATACCAAAAGTCTCTCAAGCATTGCAGTATCCCTCAAATACAAACTACGGAGTTTCTTCAGATGCTGTCCAATTGCATCATCAAATTCAACTTCCCTCAACTGGCAATTAAGAAGGCAGAAATGGGACAGATTTGTCAAATTGGAAAAGAGTGACCTTCCCATGGGTGACTTAACATCACATAGAGTCAACTCTATAAGACTGGATGGAAGCCCGACTAGAGATCGCGAGTCAACACAAGTTATCTCAAGAATTTGAAGCCGTGAAAGAGTAGCCAAATTAATCGAAGGAAATGTGTCGTCTCCAATGACAAGTGTCAATCTCTCCAAATAAGATAATCCTTCGATCCACTCTATCTTTGGAACTCCTTGTCTGAATTCCGACAACCTAGGAGTGTCGCCCCGTATATGAAGATCGACTAAGTTAGTCAGGTATGAAAAGTCAAGAGCTGTCCACAATAAATGAGATGAGATCTTTAACTCCTTCAAACTCATAGGGAGCTCGCAACTGTTCAAGTTCATCACATTGATCCAAAAGAAGTTGTTGGAGATGAGAAAGCTTATTCATAGTTGTGGGCAACCTCCGAATCTTGCTCTTTGTCAGCCTTAGCTTCGTTAAAAAGGATAGACCCCCAATTTCAGTTGGAATTTCTCCCTTCATATTTTCACAGAAGCTAGCATACAAAGCTGTAAGATTCTCTAGCATCCCTATGGCTTTTGGTAGCTCTCTAATTGCACAATTGTTTAGACTTAAAATCTCCAACCGTTTGAGATTTCTAATAGAAGCAGGTAATTTATTGATTTTCGTCATGCTCAAATCTAGTTCAAGCAGAGACACTAATTTGCCCATTGTGCTTGGTAGCTTCTTTATCGAAGTTCCAATAAGACTTATCCACCTCAACATTTTAAGATCTCCAATAGAGTTTGGAAGTGTTTTAAGAAAAGAACAATAATCTAAAGACAAATACTCTAGACGCGTCATTTGTCCAACGGAATGATGAAGTTCTTGAAGGTGCATCCCTCTCATTCCCAGCTTTGACATTGATTTTAGACTACCTAATACAAAAGGCACCGGATAAAGTTTGCAACCATCCCTCTTTGGGGATTCACAAGAGATGATTTCGAAGTGCTTCAGGTGCTCTAGTTTAGAGAGAGAGCCATCCACCACTAGCAAGTTTGTACTCTGTTTAATAACCAATCTCTTCAAATTCAAACATTTCGAGAAGTCGGGAGTCCTTTTTAAGCCTGGGTAAGAATTGATTTCTATAACTTTCAAGTCCTTGCTCATTTGAAAAAACAAACCAAGAATCAACCAAGTCAATAATGGCAAATTGGTAAGTTTGGTTATCGAGACAAACACAAGAAAAAGGGCAGAAGGACACTAAAAGTGTCAAAAATTGTGAACGGCACTCACTGTAGTGCCAAAAGTTTTTTTAGATCATTTCAGTGCCACATTTTTTTTTTAATGATCACTTAAGTGCCAATCTCGATCTTGGTTGTCGGAAATCCAATGTAACTATATTTTAGTAATTTCTCAATCCTAAGTGGTTTGCCGGCATACTTAGTCAACATATAATCCTTACCGACGTTGTTTAAAAGTTGTGAATAGTGATCATTTAAATATCAAAATTTGTTTAAAGTGATTGCTTCAGTGCTAGTCATTATTAATCAACAATTACTTTAGTGTCAAGTACACCACGTGAAAATGCCACGTGGGCTGGAGTTTTTAAAAAAATTTGCCAAGTCATATTGTAATTTTAATTATAAATGCTACATAATTAATTTGGTCAGAATTTCTCACCATTAGCACTTAAGTAATCATTTTTTCTCTGATTTAGCACTTAAATGAGCTGGCGAAAACTTTTGATACTAAAGTGAGTACTATACATAACATTTGACACTTCTAGTGTTCTTCTGCCCAAGAAAAAGTAAACTAGAGAGTATGATGTTTGTACCAGGCATGACCTCCATCCGGCCCAATCTTCAGTAATGTTAATTCCCGAAAGCTTGAGCACGACTAATTTCTCAAGACGCAAATTCATCACGTTTAGTTCCGAAGGGCAATTACTCCAAGAGAGCCATGTTAACTTGGAGAGAAGATTCTTAAAGTCCCCTACCAAGTTCCCGCCCTCTAATTCCAGATATCTTAGATTGGGCAACTTTGAAAATTCTTCACTTGTGAAACTGTGCTCTTTGTATAGTCTTGTTAATCTGAGTGCCACAACTTTGTCTGTCCCCTAGTAATAGGAAAAGCATATGTGAACATTTGAACTAGATGACAAACATTGTGTTGCACAAGTCTAAGGAGCTTCATTATATTCATTAATGGAACATGCATTACTATTTTGTTCATATAGATTTAAATTGACCATAACAAAGAGTTAATCAAGTTAATCTGACTGGCTCATACAATTGGATAGAGTTCTCTACATTGTGTAAAGCATAGTAATATTTCTATTCCATCAATTTAAGCCAATTCCTATCGCAAAATGATAACAAAAAAACTTTATTATCGCTGAGCAAAACCATTTGATAGAAAATGTTGCCTCCACATTCAAACAACACAAAAACTCTGCAATGGTTTTGCAAGTTAGAAAAAAGTTGCCAGACCAAATTAAAAGAAGTCTCTTGAGTTTATAGCCCCATTTCGACTCTATGCATCGAAATCTGCTTGGTCTGGAGTGTGTGGAAGCTCGATTTACTTTAGAGCATCCCCTTTTAGGTTTCTTATGAGTTTTATTACAGGATGAAGACAAGAGCTAGAAAGTCTTACTTGTTTTAGGACTTGTTCTTGATTCTACAGAATAAAAGAGCACTGTGAAAAAAAGATATGCTTTCATAATAGTAAACATATTCAACCAACCTCATAAAAGTCTCATATATTGTTTGAAAGCTCTACCGGACTCTACATAAAAGATTGCATACTACAATCAACTACAAAATCTATTACCAAAATTCAGGTAAGGAGTCTCATTGCTGAGTAAAAGGAATAAAATCAGCCTTAAATAGCTTTGATAGCTTAGGAAGTTGCAATCTAGATCTGTTCCCATATAATTTGTTGAACAATGACCTTGTGTTTAAATGTATTTATGAAGTGTTTGTTACTTTCATGTTGTAACCTTTTAGATATGTGATATGTAACGGAATCACCATCATGAGTTCTTATACAAACCTTTTTCTTTTTCTCTTTTCCATTGTAAAAGTTAAACAAAAAAAAAAACATACTGGTAAGAAACTAACTCCACAACCTTTGAAAAATGCATGGTTGATTTTTTACCTAAAGAAAATAGTAAGGTGACAATAGCTTACCTCTTTCATCCGAACCACATCAAAGGCAATCTTGGGCTCCCACAACCTACTACGATTCCCTGGAAAATTGACATCTTCGCGCCGAACAATTTCTCTTCCAAGATCTCTAAGTTGATTATGCATCCATAATGTATCATCTTTTGTTATCCTTAACAAAGACATATGACTAAGGACAAGCACTTCTCTCTTTGGAAAATAGTTGGAAGCTTTCCACATATAACACGGGTGGAGTCTATCTTTTCTAATGAAGAAACATGCGATATCAAGAAAGATCTCTATTTGATGAGGCTCTAACATGTCATAACTGATTTTTAATTTATTGAGGACAGCTTGGTTGGGCACCAACTCTAATTTTTGCAAAGTGCCTTTCCAAAACTTTTTGCTCTCGCCATAAAGTGAGGAACCGATAATCTCAAGAGCTAAAGGAAGTCCACTTGTTTTGGTGGTAATTTGCCTTGAGATATCAGCAAAGTCATGTGGTGGTAAGTCCATCCCGAAGGCATGTTTACTAAAAAGCCGAAGAGCATGGAAAAATCCATTTCTGTCATTTTATAGATTTGAAACTCTTGAGAATGTGCTTGGAAACTACTCTCTTTGTCCTTTTCTTTGATTGGCAAAAAGTTGATGTCCCTTGTTGTAATGATGATTCTGCTTCCTGGACCAAACCAATCACTCTTTCCAGCTAGCTTAGAGAGTTGATCCCTCTTATCCACGTCATCAAGAATAAGGAGAACTTTCTTATCACGAAATCTTTCTCTAATTGTGTTAATCCCTACATCAATAGAATTGTGGATCCCTAGAGATCCACCTTGGATAATCTCTGATAACAATTGTTTCTGTAAGTCAACAATTCTTCCTTGTTGTGCAAATTCACGAATGTCTGAAAGGAAGCTACATCCTTGAAATTGACTAGACATTTGATTAAAAATAGCACTTGCAAGAGTTGTCTTACCGATACCGCCCATTCCATGGATGACCAGGTAGTGAACATCATGAGAACCTTTGTTTAACATGTCCATGATAGCTTCAACATGATCATGGATCCCGACTAAATGATTAGGTAGATTTCTCATTCTTTTCATCAACTTGGTCAAAACCTCATCAACGATAGTGTTGATGATTTCACCATGCCTGCCATATTGACATAAGATTCTTAGGGTGAAACATACGGCAAATGAACTTTTGAGTTGAGGAATATTGTAGACACGAAACTAATTGGATTTTTAAATGGGCTTCTTTAGTAAAAGGAAATCTTGACTAATAAAAAATTAGATCTATACTCTATTTGGATGAGTGATTCGATAACATAAGATAACAAATACCAGGAAAAAAAAAACAAAAATGGATAAACCAATATGCTGTGTTTGGTGGGAGTAATTAATATAGAAAAAAATGGGAAAAAATTCTATTCTTTATTATAATCTCACTTTTCATTGCTAGGGCCAAAAATGAACAAAAGCAGATTCCAAAGTCATACACTTACGCTTTGTCCTTCATGCCCCATCCCTTGATTTTTGAGACCTTGGTCAAAGCTTTCTTCCATTGTCGAATCTGATTGCAGCTGACCTTCTTCTCATGCTTTTTCAGAGCATTGGAGTACAATCGAGTTTTGAGCTTTACATCGTCGGGATTTACGTCATAAAAAATGGGTAGGATCACTTTGTCATTCGCTTTGCTCGAGCACTTCAGCATGTGTGTGAGCTCGTGAAGACACCACTTACTTGATGCATAGTTCCTAGAGAAGACGGGCAAATATATTTTGGAGGATTCAATGACACGCAGAAGTTCGCCTCCAATCTTTTTGCCCTTTCGGATATTTTCATCGTCTCTGAAAACTCGAATTCCAGCTTTGTCTAAGGAGTGATAAAGGCAATCAGTGAAGTTGAGGCGAGTATCAGGGCCTCTGAAACTCAAAAACACCTCGAATTCAGCCCCCGATGACGAATTGCCGTCATCGACAGTGGACATGGTCGCTGCGTCTGGTGAGTCCCTCTTTCTCTTCATTCTCCTTCAGCAGTTCAAAATCTTCCCCGGGTTGGATCGCAACGAGACGTGCAGCCCTTTCTGGATCTGAGCTGGATTTCTCAACAGGAATCAGCAAAGCGCCAGAGGCAGGAGAATTGCAATGCTCTTTCGCTTTCTTTCTCGGATTTGTTTGCCTTTTTCTCTCTTTTTTTGCCCAGCACCGAAAGGATTAGGAACGGCGACGGCTTTAATAAGTCAACGGAATTCCTCCAAAGCGGTTGGCAATAATTGAGGTTGCTTTACACTGTTCCTCCTTGTGCGCTAGGACCTCATATCTAGAAGTAGTGGTTTGACATCCACATATATTTTCGCGAGGGACGCTTGGCCAGAAAGACCCTCCGGTTGCAGAAAGATCTTCGAACGTGGGGTGGTTGGCTCACGATCCCTGCTGGGTGTCGTGTCGCCCCCTCCCTCGTGCGGGGGCGTGCGCAAAAGGAGAGAAAAGGAATGATGGGCTGGCCCTCTTTTTTATATAATTTCCGATGGGCCCAACGGAAAGACGAAAGAATAGGCTGGAAGAGAAATAAAACAGTGGGCTGAAAAGGAAATAAAAGAATGGGCCGGGCTACACCAGCCCACTCAACTTTTCTCATTTTTCTTCATCATTTTTTTTAACCACTCTCATATATTATTATCATCATCATCTTCATCACCACCACCACCACACTACTACTATTTTTTATTTATACACATATATTTTTTTTCTTTTGACCTTTTTATAAGTTTTTTAACTTTTTTTTTTTGCAAAATAAATGGATATTTAAAACATCAACAAAAATTTTAGTGTCAACGGAAGGTCATCTTGAGGTGAAACTTGAAACTATGAGAAAAATTGGTGAAGATGCTGATAGTCTATTTCATTGGCAATGCAACATTGAGGAAACAAGTCAATTTGGTAATCTGTTGTAATTAAAAAATGTACGTCGGAACTAAAGAAAAGGATGAAGATGATGAAGAAGTCGGTAATTTGCATTATATCAATTCTCTTGTGAAATTTATTCTTTAATTGACATTTCCTCCAGAATTAGAATGGTTTGTTCATATCAAACAACGAACGCTCCATGACTCTAACATTTCAAGAAGTGGTAGTTTTAGATTTACACACTTCTAAATAACGCATCTCTTTCCTGGATGCATCCACTTCTTAATTAATAGCACGAGCTTGACCATGACCGATGACGATGGCTTGGCCTTGAATGGGGACTAGTGGCAAGCAGTTCAAGGACGTGACAACATTGGGGGCCCCAAAACCGAGTCCTAGGGCTTAGATTAAAACCGAGTCCTAGGGCTTGGATTTCAGCAGTGATTGAAACCCTAGCGGTAGCGACATGCCCTCCAATGGCAATAGTGATGATCAACAAATGGTAGTCAAGGCCCGAGTGGCTTCCACGATGACAATGGCAGGTGGCTGTTCTCAGCGTGGCGCAACTCGGATTGCGTCTTAGGGCTTGATTCTGACGGTAATTTCCTAGCGGAGTCTTGATAGGTACAAGAGCTAGATAGGAGTATAAATCGGCGAAAAACCTACTCATGGACATAGTCATTAGCCGACACAAAGAATCAAATAGTAAATCAGTCGGTGCTTGTGTGGAGATTGGAAAATATGAGGAAGAGGCTGATAGGTTCAAAAGAGACAAGAATTTGCTTATGCAGGAGCTTGTAAAGTTAAGGCAACAACAATAGGCTACTGAGAAACAATTACAACCGACAGTCAAATGCCTTCAAGGGATGGAGCTGTGGCAATAGCAAATGATGTCATTCCTGACACAGCCTATTCAGAGCCTTGGATTGTTGGCACACTTTGTCCGACATTAGAATGAGAACAACATACAAATAACTATAGGCAACAAATAGCGAAGGCTTAAGCAGGAAGATGTGTCTAGGAATGATGATACTAATGCTTCAGACAGATTGTTAGATATTACTCTATGATGAATAAGGCATCTAAGGTTATTCTAGGGGCAGATTTTGGGACTGAATGTTGCCCTATTCGAAGGGTGACTATTGCAACCTAGCCCCTTTGACTAGGGAATGGGAATTAGTTTAAGACATATTGTTAGATATTACTCTATGATGAATAACGCATCTAAGGTTATTCTAGGGGTAGATTTTGGGACTGAATGTTGCCCTATTCAAAGGGTGACTATTGCGACCTAGCCCCTTTGACTAGGGAATGGGAATTAGTTTAAGACAAATTGTTAGATATTACTCTATAATGAATAAGGCATCTAAGGTTATTCTAGGGGTAGATTTTGGGATTGAATGTTGCCCTATTCAAAGGGTGACTGTTACGACCTAGCCCCTTCGACTAGGGAATGGGAATTAGTTTAAGGATATTGCCAACTTTAGGCCAACGATCTTTCATTGACTTGAGTTCTACATTAACGATATTGAGGTGACACAACCAAGTACAACTATAAAGAAAAACGCATAAGCATCCTAATATTGTCTCCAAAAAAAAAAAAAAAGAGACAATCCAAAAAAAAAAAAAAAAATCTTATTGTAAAGCCCTAAGGTTTGTCCAATTTTGGGTTTTAAATTTTAAGAATTTTCCATTTTTTTCTGAATTTTTAGAATTTTCTGAATTTCTTATATGAATTTATGATTTTTTTAAAATTTTAATAGTTTTTATATTACGATTTTTAAAAAAATTTAAGATTTTCTGAATTTTTAAATATTTTAATCTCTTTTTAAAATTTTATAATTTGTCAAATATTTTTAAATTAATTTTTTAATGAAATTTAATGTTATAAAAAGAGAATTCAGACCGTGTAAAGAGATCCGGCCTGACCAAACCAACCCAGGTACACATCGGTCAAGGTTACGCTTAGGAGAGGGAACAACAAAAAGACCAGGCCTCTTTTTTTTTTTTAACTTTACCACGGGCTCAAGTCCTGGGCTCAAAGAAAACAACACAAATCTTGGGCCCCAGAGAAAATAATAATCCGGGTAATGAGAAGAGGAAGGCTGGTCGCATGGGCTCTTGCAAGCCCAAAATTTCGCTAAGGAGAATGGGCTAGGGGACATAGGCTCATCCGATGTATTTCATTATTATTATGATGCAAGATAGAGTTTCAGATATTGCTGGTGAGGATAAACTGGGAATTGATTCGGGAACCGGAGGTTTCATGGATCTGGATTCATTCAATGCATCAATATATTGACATTGATGCTTTGCTGGAGAATTCTTCCCATTGGGACGACCTTCTCATACGAAGCCCAGTCCTTGAGAAGATTGAATGACTTTAACAGAAGGTGACTCAACAGGTAACGGTGAGCAGCCAGTGGAGAATGGATGGGACAAAGCTAGCATATGGATCAACTCACACAACAAATGGGGGCCTTCTAACATAGTATAACAAACGAGAATGATCTTGATTGGGATAATTAGAGTGGCTTGCACATTGCCTGAGATTATGAAGCAAGAACTTAAGCATTAGTTTTTCTCTTCTGGGTGGTCTTTAGCACTCGTTGAATCATCCCTTTCAAATCTATTATTGCTGGCCCTTTGTCAGGCTTCTTCCTGGCGCTCTCTCACTAGAAATGTAGCTAAATTGGCTCTATGATGTTGAAGGATGCCGACCATTTTTCATGTGATAATTAGATGTGAGCTTTTCATTCAAATGTAACTGACTAGTGTTGAATTAGTTAAAGGGAGTTTTCCTTTGTTTTTGTTTTCCAAACATATCTTTTTGTTGGTTGATCAGAGCAGTTTGCTCATTCGAAACTACTGACTGTTGTTAATTTTATAGTGAATTCAAGTTATTTGGGGAATTGATATGATTTAAATGTATGTATATATAGTGTTGGAAACTTTAGATATTACTGATTCCCAAGTGGTAAAATTGCTTACAGTCTATGAACAAAATTGATGAATCACTTGAGTACGCCACAGATATAAACTGGATAAGAACAACTTCTGTGTCTACCTTTATCCCTACTGTGAGCTACAGTTGGGTTAATCCTCAAACTTTTTCACCACTCCAGGTTCTCTTGAGGACTTGTAGGCCCTTCCTGCCCCAACAACTCACTTGACAGACTCTTCACCAAACTATCAAATGCCGATTTAAGCTTTCCTAGCAATACTTGCTGCACCTTCTTTACCTCCTCTGTACTAACAAAGCAATCTTAGGATCCCATTCCCTTAGATAATTGACCCATGGAGGCGAACTTATAGATGCGCTTGGATAGTTAGCTGCAATTAGTGAGCACGTAACTCCATGACCATATTGCTCTTGGCAGTATCCTTTCTGATTCCAATTCTGCCAATTCCCCGTAAAACTAGACCCAGCTTTGGGTACGAAGCATGACCGTTCAAGGAAGTATAGGCACGAATCTGTTCACACTCTGGGCCCCTTTTTGAAAAACTGGCCTCAACTCCGACCCTTATTTATTACCCTAAGACATAGTGTTAAATAATTCTCAGTGCTATTTGTTAGAATATTTAAATAATAAACCACGCATTCATCTAATAGTTTAAGCTTTTAGAACAGTTGGCAGTGGTCCCACAAAATCTCACATGGTATCAGAGCTAGGAGGTCCTGAGTTCAAATCTTCCAGGCCTCTATTTCCCTCCCCAATTAAATTTCCACGCTTAGTACTAGGCAAAAGACCGAACTAAGCGTGAGGGGGAGTGTTAGAATATTTAAATAATAAATCACGCCTTCATCTAATAGCTTAAGCTTTTAGAACAGTTGGCAGTGGTCCCACAAAATCTCACACTATTCTTACATAATAAATTCATCATATGAATGGTAATTAGTAATGTTTCTCAAACATTTAGTTCACTGTAGAGAAGGTGTTCTCTCGAGGATCGGATGCTAAATCTCTTGCCTGATATTGATGTATCACGATCTGTTATATCCCTTGAGCTTGAAGCTGCTACGAGGTCATGCATTTTCTCATTGGATGAATCCTCATCAGTATATTATTTCCCTTCACTTGAACCGAGATTGTTGCATGACAGACATAAGGGTAATGGTATTGATAAACGTTTTCCTAGATTTTACAGATTTTGATGAGGTACATTTGTAGAGCTTAGATGCAAATTTGATTGTGACTGGTGCCATTCCTTTGTTGACCCAGCAACCTGTAACTGATGTTTTCAATAATGTCGCAAGCCCATCTATATTGTCAGATCAGGGCAATGATTCATCCTATAAGATATCTCAACTTGGATCACCAAGGCTTAGGCATACTGATTTTGCTGATCATGGCATTGACGACTCTGAACATGAGTTGACCACTCCGGAAGCAAGTTTGAAGTAGGCACTCTTTAATAAAAAGTTCATTTTAGACAACATAGAAATATTTTCCTCGCTTAAAATCCGCAACGGAGGTGAAAATAGCATTGTCAGTGGCAGAGGAGCCCCTTATGATAATGCTGCCACGGTAAAGATCAGCGTGACAAAGACTTTCCTTCTAAAACAGAAAGTAACGCAGTTCATGCTTGGAGATAATCATCCAAAATTGTTGGCAGCAGCTTAAGCTTCTGGAGCTGCATTTAATCCCATTGCAAACAATACTATGTATAGTCCCGAATTTCCTGACATGCAAAATCCTGCCCTCGCAAGGTTACAGTTTTCCAAGGGACTTAGCTGTTCCCTTCGATCAGCAAAGCGGCTTAAGGTGAGCAGTGTTCTTACCTTTGTGCAACAAAGGTTATTTACAGCAAAAACAGACATGGAAGAACCCATAGCCAGATTGAATCAAGAGAATGCTGTGAGACAATACTTAACAACAAAATTATGTTTTCTTCTCTTGGAGAATTTGTTGATTCTTGTATCTACTCATCATCTCCAATCAGGAGAAACGATTGCTGCCTGAGCATCATTTTGTAAACTGAGACAACAGTCGTGATTTGTGCCCTCCAGAATTTTAGCTCCTAGGCAGTAAATTGTCGGTATTTCCTTCCCCAGCTGGTCACTCTGAATTTCTTCCTGTCATAAGTCATTTTGATAGTATCTGCACGACAAATGAGATGTACTCAATGGATGAAAGGCGGTATGGATCTATTTGATGATACATCACATGTTTAGCCCTTGAAAGCCTGTGGTGTTCCAATATGTTGTATTTTCTGTGTTCCAATCAATTATGGATCATTCTGGTTGTAATTTTACCATCTTTAGACCATTACATGGTTAAGAGGCTGTCATTACCTGGTGGTGCGTAGACTTTTCTGATTGTTGTACTTGCGTTCGTTCATGTGCCATTGTTTTAGATGATGCAACTAATTCTTGAAGATTTTGTCCTGAAGGTCAAATAACTTGAAGTGGAACTTGAAACCATGAGAAAAGCTGAGGAAGATGCTGGCGGTCATGTTCATTGACAGCATGTTCCCAGGAACATGAGCTAAACAATTTGTATTTCCACAATAACGTTAACAAAAACAGCCCATCTTTCCCCCTTCCACAACGCCAACTCTAAAATGGCTGACTAATACGGTTCAAGTGAACCAACAGCTGCCAAAAAATATATATAATAATAATAATAAATTATCATATTATAAACCTCACGGCAAGCGATGTTGCAACCTCCTATCAACCTTACACGCTATTTAACACAATCAAAGCTCCTATCAATACAAGTATATCTAACATGTGTCTTCTTCTTCGCTTGCATCTCATAATTTCATTCTGTAAGCCATAATTCAATTGATTCTCCACATTTTGCACCATCTCCTTCAATGTATCATTATCATTCATCAGTTGGCAAATCACTTATTTCTCTTGCATTGTCAAATCAAGATCAATCCATTCAAAAACCCACAATCATCAGGCCTGTCAAAAGAACATAATACTTTTCAACAAGTTTAGATACGACATTGTTCAAAATTGCTTAAGTTATAGCTAAGAAGTATTGCTTTACTTCTGATATGTCTGATTGCATCAAGCAGTTATAAATTACTTATCCTCAATGTTGAACAGCAAAATAATCTCCAGGCAGGATTTCTGCGCGAGGTATAGAGGGTTGCTCATCGCTGATGCTTGCATGAAATGTTACAATCATGGCTCATAAATTGACTCAATGCTCCGCCGCCACTGTTAGAACTTCCATTCTGCATTGATTTGCATTCAAAAATAGGAGCAAACTACTAATCTAAGGCTCACTCATCAGTGATGAGCGATCACGCAAATGCTTATGACAGAGCTAAACTTTGCCAGGGCAAGAAAAGGAATAAGAAATGCTACGTCCTCCAATGACCAAGCCACCCAGGTCTGCAATGTCTAGATCGGGCATCTGTTCCGGTGGACAATGTGGGCAACGCAATCTCTGCCGCTTCTTAAATATTGATGAATCAGGCAACCATTCTAAGGAACTGCATCCGTGAATAGACAATTTATTTAATGATTTCGATTTCTCCAGACCTTGAGTCTCCATTAGCCCAGGGCAACTGGTCACACTCAACTCTTGGAGCCCCTGTAATCTCAAAATTAGAAGCCTTTCAAGCTTTGCACTATCCGTCAAATCCAAACGACAGAGTTTCTCCGGTTGCTGTCCAAGCAAATCGTCCAAATTGACTTCCCTCAGCTGACAATTACGAAGGCATAAACTGGATAGATTTGTCAAGTTTAAAAAGAGTGACCTTCCCATGGGTGACTTCACATCATGTAGAGTCAATCCTCGAAGACTGGGTGGAAGCCCCACCACAGATTGCGGGTCCACACAAGTTATCTCAAGAATCTGAAGCTGAAAAACAGTAGCCAAATTAATTGGAGGAAATGTAACCTCTCTAACAACAAGTGTCAATCTCTCCGGATGAGATAGCCTCTCGATCCACTCTATATTTGGAGCTCCTTGTCCATATTCTGACAACCTAGGAGTGCCGCCCCATATATGAAGACCGACTAAATTAGCTAGGTATGAGAGGTCAAGGGTTGTCCATAATAAACGAGATGAGAACTTTAACTCCTTCAAATTCAGAGGGAGCTTTGGTAACTGTTCAAGCTCATCACAATGATCCAAATGAAGTTGTTGGAGATTAGAAAGCTTATTCATAGTTGTAAGCAATCTTGTAATCTTGCTTCCTGATAGCTCTAGTGTCATAAAAAAGGATAGACCCCCAATTTCACGGGGAATTTCCCCCTTTAGATTTTTGCAGAAACTTGCATGCAAAGCTTTAAGATTCTCTAGTATCCATGTGGCTTTTGGTAGCTTTCTAATTGCACTAGAGTCCAAACATAAAATCTCCAACCATTTGAGATTTTTAATAGAGGTAGGTAATTTTGTGATATGTTCCTCTAAGATTCAGCTCAAGCAAAGACTCTAGCCCTCCTATTTGGTTCGGTAGCTTCTTTAGAGGAGTCCAACAGATACTCATCTTCCTCAATTTTTTAGGTTCCCAATAGAAGCGGGTAATTCTCTGATATTTGTGTCCTCAATATATAGCTCAAGCAAAGACTCTAATCCTCCTATTGAGTTTGGTAGCTTCTCTATCGGAGTTTCAAAAAGACTTATCTTCCTCAACAATGTAAGATCTCCGATGGAGTCTGGAAGTGTTCTAAGTAAAGAACAATTATCTAAAGACAGATACTCCATACGCGTCATCTCTCCAATTGAATGATGAAGTTTTCGAAGTTGCATCCCCACTATTTCTAGCATTGACAAGGATTTTAGACTATCAAATACAAAAGATAGTGGAAAAAGGTTGCAACCGTCCCACTTCGGGGTATCCCAAGAGATGATTTTCAAGTGCTTCAGGTGCTCTAGTTTAGATAGAGAGCCATCAACCACTAGCAAGTTTGTACAAAATTCAATAGCCAATCTCTTCAAATTCAAGCATTTTGAGAAGTCAGTAGTCCTTTTTAAGATTGGGCAAGAATTGATTTCTATAACTTTCAAGTTCTTGCTCACCTAAAAAAGCAAACCAAGAATCAGCAAGTCAAGAATGGCAAATTTGTAAGTTTGGTTAGCAAGACAAATGCCATAAAAAGTTAACTGCACAATATGATGATGTACCAAGCATGGCGCCCATCCGGCCCAATCTTCAGTAATGTTACTCCCCGAAACCTTGAGCACGACTAATTTCTCGAGACATAAATTTGTCGCGTTAGTTCCAAAGGGCAATCACTCCAAGAGAGCCATGTTAATTTGGAGAGAAGATCGTTAAAGTCCCCTACCAAGTTTCCGCCTTCTAATTCCAAATATCTTAGATTGGGCATCTTTGAAAATTCTTCACTCGCAAACCTATGCTCTTTGGAGAGTCTTGTTAATCTGAGTGCTATGACTTTGTCTATTCCCTGATGATAAGAAAAGCATGCATGAACATTTATATTGGAAGACAAGTCTGAGGAGCTTGATTATGGTCAGTAATGAAAGGCTCATTATTGCTTTGTTATATCTAAATTGACCATAACAAAGAGTTAATCAAGTTGATTTGATTGGTTCATACAATTGAAAGGAGTTCTTTACACTATATAAAGCATAATAATATTTCTAATACAAAGCATCTCTATGGATCAAAACCTGCTTGGTATGGTTCGTGTGGAAGTCGAGTTTACTTCAACAGAGCATCTCTTTATTAGGTTTCATATGAGTTTTATTACAAGACGAAGATAGGAGCTAGAAAGTCCTACTTGTTTTAGGATCAGTTGTGGATTCTACGGAATAAAAGATCAGTGTACAAAAAGGATTTGCTTTAAAAATAGTATAGATATTCAACAAACCTCATAGAAGTCTCTTGTATATTGTATGAAAGCTCAACCAGACTATCCACAAAAGATTGCTTATAATTTGTGGAAAAACTTATGTATATTGTATTAACATCATGAATTTTTATCCACGCCTTTTTCTTATTTTCTTTGCCAAAAGAAAAGTTAAACAAAAAAAATATACCAGCAAGAAACTAACTCCACAACCGTTAATAAATGCATGGTCAATTTTTTCTTGAAGAAAATAGTAAGGTGATAATAGCTTACCTCTTTCATCCGAAACATGTCAAAGGCAATCTTGGGCTCCCACAACCTGCTACGCTTCCCTGGAAAATTATCGTCTTCACGCTGAACAATTTCTCTTCCAAGATCTCTAAGTTGATCATGCATCCGTAGTATATCATTTTCATCTATCTTTATCAAAGACATTTGAGTAAGTACAAATAGTTCACTTTTGGGAAATAGTTGGAAGCTTTCCACATATAGTACGGGTTGATTCTTCCTCTTCCAATGAAGAAACATGCGATATCAAGGAAGATCTCTCTTTGACGAGGCTCTAACACGTCATAACTAATCTTTAATTTATTGAAGACTTCTTGCTTGGGCACAAAATCTAACTTCTTCAATGTGTCTTTCCAAAACTTTTTGCTTTTGCAGGAAAGTGAGGAACCAATAACCTCTAGAGCTAATGGAAATCCACCTGTCTTTCTGATAATTTTGTGTGATATATCATCAAAGTCATGTGGTGGCCAATCCATCCTGAAGGCATGTTTACTAAAAAGCCGAAGAGCATGGAAAGGATCCATTTCTCTCATTTCATAGATGTCAAATTCTTGAGAATGTGCTTGGAAAGTACTCTCTTTGTCCTCCTCTTTGATTGGCAAAAAGTTGATGTCCCTTGTTGTAATGATGATTTTGCTTCCTGGACCAAACCAATCACTCTTTCCTGCTAGTTTAGAGAGTTGGTCCCACTTATCCACATCATCGAGAACAAGAAGAACTTTCTTATCATGAAACTTTTCTCTAATTATTTTAATCCCTACATCAACAGAATTGTGGATATCTAGAGATTTGCCTTGGAGAATTTCTGATAACAACTGTTTTTGTAACTCAACCATTCTACCATGTTGCATGGATTCGCGAATGTCCGAAAGGAAGCTACAACCTTGAAATTGATTGGGGATTTGATTAAAGACAGCACTCGTGAGAGTTGTCTTGCCGATACCGCCCATTCCATGAATGACCAGGTAGCGAACATCATGAGAACCTTCGTTTAACATGTCCATGATAGCTTCAACATGATCATCAATCCCAACTAAATGATCGGGCAGATTGCTCCTTCTTTTCATCAGTTTGGTCAAAATCTCATTAACAATAGTGTTGATGATTTCACCATGGCTGCCATATTGATATAAGAGTCTTAGCACAAAACATATGGCAAATGAACTCTCAAAATGAGGAATATTGTAGACATAAAACTACTTGGATTTTTGAATATGTGAGGTTTTACTGAATAAAAGTTCACTTTCTTTAGTAAATGGAAATCTCGATTGATGAAAGAATTACATCAATACTAAATTTGGATGGGTGGTTCAGGAAAAGAAGAGAACAATTTACAAAGGAAAAGGAAGAAAGAAAAATGGATTAACCAATATATTGTGATTGGTTGGAGTAATTAAAACAGGAAAAAAAAAGAAGAAAAACATGAAGGAAAATTCTGCCCCTTATAATCATCTCACTTTTTATTGCCAAGCGAAAGAAAAAAAAAAAAAAAAGAAAAACCAAAAACAGATTCAAAACTCACACTCTTTACCCTTTGTCCTTCATGCCCCATCTCTTAACTCTTGCGATCTCGGCCAGAGCCCCCTTCCATCCTAGAACTTCATCACGCATGAACTTCTTCTCATGCTTCTCCAAATCATCGAGGTATAATCGAGTTTTAAGTTTCACATTGTTGGGATTCACATCATAAAAAATGGGTAGGATTAATTTGTCACTCGCTTTGCTTGAGCACTCCACCATGTGCGTGAGCTCACGAAGACACCACGCACTTGATGCATAGTTCCTGGAGAAGATGGGTATGTATATTTTGGAGGATTCGATGGCATGGAGAAGCTCACCTCCAATCTTTTTTCCTTTTCGGATTTCTTCGTTGTCTCGAAAAACGCGAATTCCAGAAACAACCAAGGCGTGATAGAGACAATCAGTGAAGTTGAGGCGAGTGTCGGGGCCTCTGAAATTCAAGAACACCTCAAATTCGGCCCCGGACTGCAAATCACCATCATCACCGCAAGCCGACGTGGTCACTTTCTCCGGTGAGTCCCTCTTTCTCTTCATCCTCCTTCAGGAACTCAAGATCTTCACCCGATTAGATCATAGCGAGATGTGGAATCCTTCTATCTGAATCTGATCTGGGATTCCTCAAGAGGAATTAGCAAAGCGCCAGAAGAGGCAGGAGGACTGCAATGCGCTCTCGCTGTATTTTTCTCAGATTGGTTTGCTTTTTTCTTAGCACGGAAAGGGAAAAGTACACCGACCGCCTTGATAAGTAAAGTCCTCCAAAGTGGCGAGGTCTACCTTCATCACGGTATGTGAAAGCGAGAAAAAAGTAGCGTAAACAAGGACCGTGCCATTCAATGAACGACGCGTGGCGCCTCATGTCACCCATGGGTCCCACTTTCTCTCTTAGACACCTGTGTCCTCCCGCTTCCCTTTTTTTTTCAAATTTTATTCCCCTCTCTCCGTTTCCCTCTCTTCCTTTCAAATTCCATTCCCGACCATTCCCAACGCGGCGATCGAGCACAAGGTCTATGCTTGATGTTTCTGTATATTCTTTTTTTCTTCTTTCCAGCATTCTGGTCGAAATTAGTTCCCTGGCAAAAAGGTGAGGTGCAATGGTAGGTCTTGACAATTTTCCCCGTTCAGAATATTATAAATGTACCAAACATGGAAATTCTTCTGTCTTAGTCTAATAAACTTCTGTTTAAAATAGCAAAATAAATCCTTAGCCACCCCCTTGCCCTCTTTGTAAACTCGTCATTTCCCCGCTTCTCTTGAAACCTGAAATGGCGACAATTACCTCATTTTATGGGATCAAACATTGGACAATGCAATATCAAGACTATCCGGCAAGCTGAGATACGTTGTTAATAGTACAATACTAAATTAAAAAGTTTTGAAAGAAAAAACTTAAAATTGAAAGGAAAAATAAAGTTCATTTTATGTGATAGTCTGATATGCATGTGCCACTATATTGGTATCTAAGTCATACTCCACTTTTATTAAGTTCCTGGATCTTTTTAGCTGTCATTCTTCTCTCTTAGGTGCTGTTGATTGAAGGTAGTGGAGTGGAATGGAATGGAATCACGGTCATTGGACTGGGGTTCTTTCAAGTAGGATTGTTATTGTGAAATCCATGTTTACCTTGCATAATAATAGGACATGACTTCTTTGTTTTATTTTCAAAAATTTCATGAGGAGCACAAGTTCACAGTTCTCATAATTAATAATGAAAATAAGAGAACTTGCAAAATTTCACAATGAGGAGTATGAACATATAAGGGGCAACCAAAATTTTGATGTTATCTTTTATTGTATTTTTTTAGTGGTAACTGATGAAATAGATAAGCTAGATAAACAGTCATATTGACCTTCATCCGAAGTGTGCAGTAATTTATGATGACTACTTGCCCCTTTATACTTGAATTCCCACTGTACATTGCACATAGATTTGGTTGGAGCTTGTCAACTTCTTTCGCAATTAAAAAGATGAAACCTGTTGTATTTTGATATGAGAGAGGAGATTTCTATAATGGAATTACATAATATCTTCGGGAGGGCAATCGATCTCGGGAGAAGTGCCAAAAAGTCCTAAACCTTTTGGCTTTGTGCCGATTTAGTCATAAACCTTTTTTTGGTGCCGATTTGGTCCTAAACATTTTTATGTTGTGCCAATTTAGTCCTTTCCGGCCAAAATTGGCCGGATTTTCTTGGCCCGGACGCCCGGTCGGGCGACGTGGACAACTTTTAATAATATTTTAATATTTTTGAATTTTTTTAATTTTTTTTTTAAAAAAAAATTTAAAGTTTTTTTAAATTTTAAATTTTAAATTTTAATTTTAAATTTTAAATTTTAAATTTTAAATTTTAATTTTAAATTTTTTTATCATCTTCTACCTCGGTGGTCGCCAGGAGCTTGGCGACCGGGAGGCGACGGCCGGCGAGGTCGAGGTCGACCTCGCCGGCCACCTCGCCAGTGGCCGCGGCCACGAGGGCGAGGCTCGCCCATGGCTGGCGAGGGCGAGCCCCGCCAGCTCGGTCTCGCCGCCCAGGCCTCGAGGGCGCCCTTGCCCGCCGGCACGAGGCCGCCCTCGAGGCCTCAGCTCGGGGCGAGCCTCGCCGCCCAGGCCTCGAGGGCGGCCTCGCGCCGGGCGGGCGAGGCTCGCCCTCACCGGATCTCGGCGAGGGCGAGGGTCGACCCTCGCCGGATCCGGCGAGGGCGAGCCTTGCCCGCTCGGTGCGAGGCCGCCCTCGAGGCCGGGCGGCGAGACCGAGGGCGGCGGGGCTCACCCTCGCCGGCAATGGGCGAGCCTCGCCCTCGCGGCCGCGGCCCCGGCGAGGTGGCCGGCGAGGTCGACCTCGACGTCGCCGGCCGTCGCCCCGGCCGGTCGCTAAGCTCCGGCGACCGGCTGGAGGTAGAAGATAATAAAAAAAAATTTAAAATTAAAATTTTAAAAATTTTAAAAAAAATTTAAAAATATTTAAAAATATTAAAATATTATTAAAAGTTGTCCACGTCAGCCGACCGGCGTCCAGTCAGCAAAATTCGGCCAATTTTGGCCGGAAAGGACTAAATTGGCACAATATAAAAAGGTTTAGGACCAAATCGGCACCAAAAAAAGGTTTAGGACTAAATCGGCACAAAGCCAAAAGGTTTAGGACTTTTTTGGCACTTCTCCCATCTGATCTCAATTTTTTGTAGGAATCCCATTTATAATCTTAGTTGCTTAGCACATTTTTGACTTGTGATTGATTATTTTGGGACCTTCTGTGTGTGCTTCATATACCTAGAATACTCTCAGATATGTTTGGTAATGTTTCTTCCCCGATTCTATGGAATGGTTGCCTCCGATGAGCTCTTGAGGTTAAATTAAAGATCGTTTTTCTGCATGTCGATGAACTGATCTAATTTTCTTTTCTTTTTGTAACGCCAGGAGTATGAAGGCGAAGCTTTTGGCCACGTATCCTGATGCATTTTCTGACGACTCTAAAGGAGAAATAGTTGATCGTAGGCCAGACCTCGAGCTGTCGCAGCAATTACGATAATTTCTTGAAACAAGTTTGTGTTTGTCTATTGATGCTCCAATTGTCTTCAAGTCGATGTCTCTATTTCATTTCTTTCTTTTATCGGTTGCTCTTCTGCAGGTGAATTAATATGGCAAGTTCTGCATGGGAGCATCCTGTTTGTTTGTGGTCTATTCACGAAAACTGCTAGTTCAGAGATAAAATGCCATTGCAGTTGCTTCATCAGTGCATATGAAATGGTTACCTAGCAGCTTCGTGGTTAGGAAATCCGCTTCATGTTTGAACTGTTCGTTCCATGTAGGGCATGTGAGAGGGCTGACAGCTGATTGAGCGATGCAACAGTGAAAAGGTCGTACACATTGTAATAGCGAACGGCTGGGGTGCATACTTCCATGTGTTTCCACAAGTCAGCAAATTAAATTTGCGCATTCTCATGAGGTCTCAAGAGCGTGGATCAATGGGTTTCGCATTCTCATGAGGTCTCAAGAGCGTGGATCAATGGGTTTCAATAACGGTCATTGTATTCTAATACAATTGTCTATAAAATTCCCCTGAAAAGTTGATATATATTGTTATTTCTATTTGTAGTGAGAGATTTTTGAACTCGAACTTTGTTATATCAATCCTCAAAGAGATTAAATTTTAGCACATTGCATGATTGAAATCTAAATTTCCTTGGTCAACCACAAATTGCAAGGCATGACAACGACGACCCAAAAAATGTGTCAAAATCGAATTTTGATTCCTCCCTTTGGAATAATTCAATCCATTTTACCATAACTCCCCAGTCAAGAAAAGAAAAAGGAAAAAAAATCAACTCCACTGTTTAATCTACTTTTCGTCCTCTTTCTTGGAGAAGAGTTAAGAATAATCAACTTTCAACTTTTGATAATCCAGGACACGAGCCTGAAGACCTGGCTATTGCTAACGCATGTTCTGCGTCGCAGGGCCAACGGAGATCATGACATTACCGTGAAGATCCTGTACTGCGGAACTTGCAATTCCGATCTTCACATCATTAAGAATGAACATGGGATTTCGAGCTACCCTATCGTTCCCGGGTACGTCTAGGCTTCATCCGCTTGTTTTGAATATTACTCGAGGTAATTTGGGAGCTTGTTATACTCCCATAGTAACTTGCTCCATAATTACCAACAGTAGAGATTGTAAAGGCAATATGCTGCTTTAGAATTAAGGAAGTTAAAGAGGCAATAATCTTCCCTTTAATTAACCAAAGTCAATTTCTGGGTTTTCAACTTTTTTTTTGAGTCCTAAAAAAATCTCAAACTAGTATGCTCGAGATAAATTTACTATCCGTTAATTTTTGTTTAATTTTACAATCGAATTATTGACTTGGATAATACATGACAATTGATCACTATACTAGTTGAAGGTTTTACCATCCTTTTGTTACAAGTGTACTGATTTACAGTTTTTCACAGTATTAACATAATTTAACGGAAAAAAAAAAACATAATTTAATGGAAATTAATGGAGGATTAATTACCACTGCTTGCGGTGGCATAGCTGGCTTCAGGCTCTCTCTCCTTCACGAAGGGGAGGAGTTCAAATCCTAGAGGCGTCACATTCGTGCAACTCAAATGCGGCTGGGTCTGTGGTGGTGGCTCAGTCTGCCCGGGTTTATGTCTAGGCTGTCGGTCGACGGATTAAATTAGTTATAAGGGGTAAATTTGTCATAAGTATATTAGTTCAAGATTTTTCATGATATTGATTTTTTTTTTATGGGGTTATTATAGCCACGGAATTGTAGGAGTAGTGACTCAAGCTGGGGCCAAAGTGAATAAATTCAAAGTTGGAGACAAAGTAGGCGTTGGTTGCCTAATTGGTTCATGTGGAGAATGTGACAACTGCCATGGAGGGTTGGAGAACTACTGCCCCAAGCCGGTCTACACGTACACAATCTTCGAATCCGAGGGCGACACCAAACGCTACGGCGGGTACTCCGACATCCTCGTCGTCGACGAGCACTTCGCAGTCCGGATCCCCGATGCCATTTTCTCGCCGGCTGCGCTCCCCTACTCTGTGCCGGGATCACGGCTTACAGCCCAATCAGGCATTTCGGTTTGGACCGGCCCGGGAAGCGTATTGGCGTCGTCGGCCTGGGAGGGCTGGGGCATCTGGCGGTGAAGTTCGGCAAGGCGTTCGGCGCCGAGGTCACCGTCATAAGTACTTCGGAGAGCAAGAGGCACGAAGCGATTGACGAATTGAAGGCTGACTCGTTCATACTAAGCCATGATATGAAGCAAATGCAGGTATGGAAAATTTAGGAAAAAAAAAAAACACGGTGAAGCAATGAATTATTATCACAAATCATATGTTGACCATATAAAAAAAAGTTTGTCTATGCAATTTGACCATAACAGATAAATGCATTGAAATTTTCTACCTATAAAATGAACTTTGATCAATCTAAACTTAAACAAGCCAAGAGAACTTCTGCTAATTACTTCATGTATGCATATTTTCTTTTTTATTTGTGTTTTTATTTGATTTGTTTTGAGAAATTGTAGGCTGCGATTGGCACAATGGATGCGATCATCGACATGGTCTCGGCGACGCATCCATTGAAGCCATTGTTGAATCTACTGAGAACGGATGGGAAGCTCATCATGTTGAGCGCACCCGATCTGGAGACGCCCGCTCAAGTGCCGCTCTTTCCATTATTTGGTAATTTGGAAATATTCAAATCTCTCCTTCAAAGTTGCTTCTACTTCACAAGCGAATATTTCTCTTCAATTGGTCTCTGATTTTTTATTCTATTTTAATTATTTGAACTACTTTGGTCCATCTTATGTAAATAAGGTCCCAATGCTTTAACCCATTTTTCCCGAATAATCGGAAATTCGAAAATGCAGGGCGGAAATCTTTGGTGGGAAGTATGTGCGGTGGAATCAAGGAGACGCAGGAGATGATGGATTTCGCAGCGGAGCACAGCATAACGTCGAACGTTGAGGTTATTGCGATGGATTACGTGAACGAAGCCATGGACCGACTCGCCAAAGGAGATGTCCGATATCGATTCGTCATCGACATAGCCAATACGCTCACCAATCTCTGATTCCGTGTCCGCGTTGCCTCTATGTTATTATGTGGTATGTTTTAGTAGATAGAGTGACGAATTATTTTGATACATTATTGGGTTATGCGATCCTTCTAAATTAGTAATTTACAAGGTGAACCCACATATGTAACTTAAATGGTTCACACTCGAGACATGGATCCAACTGCAAATGAGGAGTCTCAGTTTATCCCTAAGATTAATTACTTTCAATCAGTCGAAAAAGAAATGTCCTGCTAATGTACAATTTATCACTAGAAACCAGGACTTATATTCGGTCATTGGGTGTTTGAATCAAAGAGATAAATTCTATTTTTGGTCCTCTAGCATAAGGCCATTTTCAGATGAAATCTCAATTTTCAATTATCTGAGCAGAGTTATTATATCGTATGTAATTTATCATTGGCGATCGAATTTGAATCACATTGTCAGGGCATCATATATTGGCTCCGGCCAGCAACTCCGGCAGGAGCTAATTTAGTTACCTAAAATTTAGAAGAAAACATATATTGCCTAGGTTTCCACTATATGTCTTCATGTTATTGGAAAAAAAGAATAGATTTACATGCATTTGGAAAAAAATAAAATAAAATAGCTACAAGGTGGTCATACGAGATTCAACCATATCGCAATTGATCTACGATGCACCGAGCCCCCACCTTCAGCCTCGAACAAATCGGCTTGTCTGCTGAAACCATGATGATCAACTGTAGTGCCATCGATACCCCAAATTACATGAAAATAATTCTGCATAAGACGATTAGCCAAATTAATGATCGTAATAATCATTGGACAAAATTACATGAAAATGAAGAAAATAACCGCAAATTTGCTGCATTATAGCGATCCATAGCAGCATCGAACTTTCGACTACTTCATAAGACCTAGATAGAAATTAATCTTTAATAATTTTCATCCATAAAGATTTCAAAAGTCCATTCTAACAAGTTTTCGGTATATTTGCGAAACGATATATTACCTTGTCATTTGCCCCAACAATTTTCTCTTGTGCTTCCACAAATAATTAACCGATGACTCTGTCTTCCTTCAAAGACCTCCCTCTCTCCTCCACTACATATGTGACTAAACAAATTAATCCCTTTACACAAGGCTCGTGATATTTCCACACCCCTAATAACTTTTTCCACAACTATTACACAAGTAGATCACGTACTAAGTCATAAAATTGTCGTGGAAGAAGTTATTATTGTCATGAAAGAACATTTTCTAGTTCTTAAATTGTGGAAGAAATTATTATTATTGTGAAAATACCATACCCATTTAAGTAATAGAATCAATTTTGTCTTGACTAACATGAAGTCCCTCTAAGCACTTTTTAAACAATGTGAACACCTATTATTTCATCCATTAGCACTTCTACAATCATCATCCCACTTATGAATCACCTTATAATTCCCACAATAACGTAAATATTTAATCCACAGATCATAGTTTTAAGACTTAAAAGTGAACTTGCGTTGGTGCTTTAAATTGAATATTTCTAATAGGGACAAGTAGAAAATTGCTCAGGAAAGAAGAAACCAAAGGAACTTTTACCGACTGTAAGGGGAGGAGATAAC
Source organism: Eucalyptus cloeziana (assembly GCA_014182715.1). Classification (NCBI taxonomy): domain Eukaryota; kingdom Viridiplantae; phylum Streptophyta; class Magnoliopsida; order Myrtales; family Myrtaceae; genus Eucalyptus; species Eucalyptus cloeziana. The sequence continues at coordinate 22,392,595 of CM024638.1, forward strand.
TATTCTCTTTCTAGAATATGAATTCTAGCCTTCCCACATGTCCAGAAGACGGGGATAAAATCCCACGTGTTCGGAAGACAGGGATAAAACAACTTTTCCTTAAGATGATTTGGCACAACCAATAGCCATAGCTTCTTTAATTTTGATAAATCAGGCAACTCTTTCAAGGAATTGCATCCCCAAAAAACCAATGAATGTAATGATTCTAATTTCTCCAGACCTTGAGTCTCCATTAGCCCAAGGCAACCATTCATACTCAACACTTGGAGCCCCTCTAATCTCGATACCAAAAGTCTCTCAATCATTGCAGTATCCCTCAAATACAAACTACGGAGTTTCTTCAGTTGCTGTCCAAGCACATCATCAAATTCGACTTCCTTCAACTGGCAATTAAAAAGGCACAAATGGGACAAATTTGTCAAATTGGAAAAGAGTGACCTTCCCATGGGTGACTTCACATCACATAGAGTCAATTCTATAAGACTGGATGGAAGCCCGACTAGAGATCGCGAGTCAACACAAGTTATCTCAAGCATTTGAAGCCGCGAAAGAGTAGCCAAATTAATCGAAGGAAATGTGTCGTCTCCAATGACAAGTGTCAATCTCTCCAAATAAGATAATCCTTCGATCCACTCTATCTTTGGAACTCCTTGTCTGAATTCCGACAACCTAGGAGTGTCGCCCCGTATATGAAGATCGACTAAGTTAGTCAGGTATGAAAAGTCAAGAGCTGTCCACAATAAATGAGATGAGATCTTTAACTCCTTCAAACTCACAGGGAGCTCTGGCAACTGTTCAAGTTCATCACATTGATCCAAAAGAAGTTGTTGGAGATGAGAAAGCTTATTCATAGTTGCGGGCAACCTCCGAATCTTGCTCTTTGTTAGCCCTAGCTTCGTTAAAAAGGATAGACCCCCAATTTCAGTTGGAATTTCTCCCTCCATATTTTCACAGAAGCTAGCATACAAAGCTGTAAGATTCTCTAGCATCCCTATGGCTTTTGGTAGCTCTCTAATTGCACAATTGTTTAGACTTAAAATCTCCAACCGTTTGAGATTTCTAATAGAAGCAGGTAATTTTTTGATTTTCGTCATGCTCAAATCTAGTTCAAGCAGAGACACTAATTTGCCCATTGTGCTTGGTAGCTTCTTTATCGAAGTTCCAATAAGACTTATCCACCTCAACATTTTAAGATCTCCAATAGAGTTTGGAAGTATTTTAAGAAAAGAACAATAATCTAAAGACAAATACTCTAGACGCGTCATTTGTCCAATGGAATGATGAAGTTCTTGAAGGTGCATCCCTCTCATTCCCAGCTTTGACATTGATTTTAGACTACCTAATACAAAAGGCACCGGATAAAGTTCGCAACCATCCCTCTTTGGGGATTCACAAGAGATGATTTCGAAGTGCTTCAGGTGCTCTAGTTTAGAGAGAGAGCCATCAACCACTAGCAAGTTTGTACTCTGTTTAATAACCAATCTCTTCAAATTTGAACATTTCGAGAAGTCGGGAGTCCTTTTTAAGCCTGGGTAAGAATTGATTTCTATAACTTTCAAGTCTTTGCTCATCTGAAAAAACAAACCAAGAATCAACCAAGTCAATAATGGCAAATTGGTAAGTTTGGTTAGAGAGACAAACACAAGAAAAAGGGCAGAAGGACACTAAAAGTGTTAAAAATTGTGAACGGCACTCACTGTAGTGCCAAAAGTTTTTTTGGATCATTTCAGTGCCACTTTTTTTTTTTTAAATGATCACTTAAGTGCCAATCTCGATCTTGGTTGTCGGAAATCCGACGTAACTATATTTTTGTAATTTCTCAATCCTAAGTGGTTTGCCGGCATACTTAGTCAACATATAATCCTTAACAATGTTGTTTAAAAGTTGTGAATAGTGATAATTTAAATATCAAATTTTGTTTAAAGTGATTGCTTCAGTGCTAGTCATTGTTAATCAACAATTACTTTAGTGTCAAGTACACCACGTGAAAATGCCACGTGGGCTGGAGTTTTTAAAAAAATTTGCCAAGTCATATTATAATTTTAATTATAAATGCTACATAATTAATTTGGTCAGAATTTCTCACCGTTAGCACTTAAGTAGTCGTTTTTCCTCCGATTTAGCACTTAAATGAGCTGGCGAAAACTTTTGATACTAAAGTGAGTACTATACATAACATTTGACACTTTTAGTGTTCTTCTACCCAAGAAAAAGTAAACTGGACAGTATGATGTTTGTACCAGGCATGACCTCCATCCGGCCCAATCTTCAGTAATGTTAATTCCCGAAAGCTTGAGCACGACTAATTTCTCAAGACACAAATTCATCACGTTTAGTTCCGAAGGGCAATTACTCCAAGAGAGCCATGTTAACTTGGAGAGAAGATTCTTAAAGTCCCCTACCAAGTTCCCGCCCTCTAATTCCAGATATCTTAGATTGGGCAACTTTGAAAATTCTTCACTTGTGAAACTGTGCTCTTTGTATAGTCTTGTTAATCTGAGTGCCACAACTTTGTCTGTCCCTAGTAATAGGAAAAGCATATGTGAACATTTGAACTAGATGACAAACATTGTGTTGCACAAGTCTAAGGAGCTTCATTATATTCATTAATGAAACATGCATTACTATTTTGTTCATATAGATTTAAATTGACCATAACAAAGAGTTAATCAAGTTAATATGACTGGCTCATACAATTGGATAGAGTTCTCTACATTGTGTAAAGCATAGTAATATTTCTATTCCATCAATTTAAGCCAATTCCTATCGCAAAATGATAACAAAAAAACTTTATTATTGCTGAGCAAAACCATTTTATAGAAAATGTTGCCTCCACATTCAAACAACACAAAAACTCTGCAATGGTTTTGCAAGTTAGAAAAAAGTTGCCAAACCAAATTAAAAGAAGTCTCTTGAGTTTATAGCCCCATTCCGACTCTATGCACCAAAATCTGCTTGGTCTGGAGTGTGTGGAAGCTCAATTTACTCCGGAGCATCCCCTTTTAGGTTTCCTATGAGTTTTATTACAGGATGAAGACAAGAGCTAGAAAGTCTTACTTGTTTTAGGACTTGTTGCTGATTCTATAGAATAAAAGAGAAATGTGAAAAAAAGATATGCTTTCATAATAGTAAACATATTCAACCAACCTCATAAAAGTCTCATATATTGTTTGAAAGCTCTACCGGACTCTACATAAAAGAGTGCATACTACAATCAATTACAAAATCTATTACCAAAATTCAGGTAAGGAGTCTCATTGCCGAGTAAAAGGAATAAAGTCAGCCTTAAATAGCTTTGATAGCTTAGGAAGTTGCAATCTGGATCTGTTCCCGTATAACTTGTTGAACAATAACCTTGTGTTTAAATGTATTTATGAAGTGTTTGCTACTTTCACGTTGTAACCTTTTAGATATGTGATATGTAATGGAATCACCATCATGAGTTCTTATACAAACCTTTTTCTTTTTCTCTTTTCCATAGTAAAAGTTAAACAAAAAAAAACATACCGGTAAGAAACTAACTCCACAACCTTTGAAAAATGCATGGTTGATTTTTTACCTAAAGAAAATAGTAAGGTAACAATAGCTTACCTCTTTCATCCGAACCACATCAAAGGCAATCTTGGGCTCCCACAACCTACTACGATTCCATGGAAAATTGACATCTTCGTGCCGAACAATTTCTCTTCCAAGATCTCTAAGTTGATTATGCATCCATAATGTATCATCTTTTGTTATCCTTAACAAAGACATACGGCTAAGGACAAGTAGTTCTCTCTTTGGAAAATAGTTGGAAGCTTTCCACATATAACACAGGTGGAGTCTATCTTTTCTAATGAAGAAACATGCGATATCAAGAAAGATCTCTATTTGATGAGGCTCTAACATGTCATAACTAATTTTTAATTTATTGAGGACGGCTTGGTTGGGCACCAACTCTAATTTTTGCAAAGTGCCTTTCCAAAACTTTTTGCTCTCGCCATAAAGTGAGGAACCGATAATCTCAAGAGCTAAAGGAAGTCCACTTGTTTTGGTGGTAATTTGCCTTGAGATATCAGCAAAGTCATGTGGTGGTAAGTCCATCCCGAAGGCATGTTTACTAAAAAGCCGAAGAGCATGGAAAAAATCCATTTATGTCATTTTATAGATTTGAAACTCTTGAGAATGTGCTTGGAAACTACTCTCTTTGTCCTTTTCTTTGATTGGCAAAAAGTTGATGTCCCTTGTTGTAATGATGATTCTGCTTCCTGGACCAAACCAATCACTCTTTCCAGCTAGCTTAGAGAGTTGATCCTCTTATCCACGTCATCAAGAATAAGGAGAACTTTCTTATCACGAAATCTTTCTCTAATTGTGTTAATCCCTGCATCAATAGAATTGTGGATCCCTAGAGATCCACCTTGGAGAATCTCTGATAACAATTGTTTCTGTAAGTCAACAATTCTTCCTTGTTGTGCAAATTCATGAATGTCTGAAAGGAAGCTACATCCTTGAAATTGACTAGACATTTGATTAAAAATAGCACTTGCAAGAGTTGTCTTACCGATACCGCCCATTCCATGGATGACCAGGTAGTGAACATCATGAGAACCTTTGTTTAACATGTCCATGATAGCTTCAACATGATCATGGATCCCGACTAAATGATTAGGTAGATTTCTCATTCTTTTCATCAGCTTGGTCAAAACCTCATCAACGATAGTGTTGATGATTTCACCATGCCTGCCATATTGACATAAGATTCTTAGGGTGAAACATACGGCAAATGAACTTTTGAGTTGAGGAATATTGTAGACACGAAACTAATTGGATTTTTAAATGGGCTTCTTTAGTAAAAGGAAATCTTGACTAATAAAAAATTAGATCTATACTTTATTTGGATGAGTGATTCGATAACATAAGATAACAATTACCAGGAAAGAAAAAACAAAAATGGATAAACCAATATGCTGTGTTTGGTGGGAGTAATTAATATAGAAAAAAAATGGGAAAAAATTCTATTCTTTATTATAATCTCACTTTTCATTGCTAGGGCCAAAAATGAACAAAAGCAAATTCCAAAGTCATACTCTTACCCTTTGTCCTTCATGCCCCATCCCTTGATTTTTGAGACCTTGGTCAAAGCTTCCTTCCATTGTTGAATCTGATTGCAGCTGACCTTCTTCTCATGCTTTTTCAGAGCATTGGAGTACAATCGAGTTTTGAGCTTTACATCGTCGGGATTAATGTCATAAAAAATGGGTAGGATCACTTTGTCATTCGCTTTGCTCGAGCACTTCAGCATGTGTGTGAGCTCGTGAAGACACCACTTACTTGATGCGTAGTTCCTAGAGAAGACGGGCAAATATATTTTGGAGGATTCAATGACACGCAGAAGTTCGCCTTCAATCTTTTTGCCCTTTTGGATATTTTCATCGTCTCTGAAAACTCGAATTCCAGCTTTGTCTAAGGAGTGATAAAGGCAATCAGTGAAGTTGAGGCGAGTATCGGGGCCTCTGAAACTCACAAACACCTCGAATTCGGCTCCCCATGATGAATTGTCGTCATCGACAGTGGACATGGTCGCTGCGTCTGGTGAGTCCCTCTTTCTCTTCATTCTCCTTCAGCAGCTCAAAATCTTCACCGTGTTGGATCGCAACGAGACGTGCAGCCCTTTCTGGATCTGAGCTGGATTTCTCAACAGGAATCGGCAAAGCGCCAGAAGCAGGAGAATTGCAATGCTCTTTTTCTTTCTCGGATTTGTTTGCCTTTTTTTTTTTTTGGCCCGGCACCGGATTAGGAACGGCGACGACTTTAACAAGTCAACGGAATTCCTCCAAAGCGGCTTTACACCGTTCCTTCTTGTGCGGTAGGACCTCATATCTAGAAGTAGTGGTTTGACATCCACATATATTTTCGCGAGGGACGCTTGGCCAGAAAGACCCTCCGGTTGCAGAAAGATCTTCGAACGTGGGGTGGTTGGCTCACGATCCCTGCTGGGTCTCGCCCCCTCCCTCGTGTGGGGGCGCGCGTAAAGGAAAGAAAAGGAATGATGGGCCGGGCCTCTCTTTTATATAATTTCCGATGGGCCCAAAGGAAAGACGAAAGAATAGGCTGGAAGAGAAATAAAAGAGTAGGCTGAAAAGGAAATAAAAGAATGGGCCGGGCTACGCCAGCCCACTCGACTTTTCTCATTTTTCTTCATCATTTTTTAACCACTCTCATGTATTATTATTATTATTATTATTAGTACTACTACTACTACTACTACTACTACTACTACTACTACTATTTTTGATTTATACATATATATTTCTTGCTTTTGACCTTTTTATAAGTTTTTTAGCTTTTTTTTTGCAAAATAAATGGATATTTAAAATGTCGACAAAAATTCGGGTGTCAACAGTTGATCATCTTAAGGTGAAACTTGAAACTATGAGAAAAATTGAGGAAGATGTTGATAGTCTTTTTCATTGACAATGCAACATTGAGGAAACAAGCCAATTTGGCAATCTGTTGTACTTTAAAAATGTACATCCAAACCAAAGAAAAGGATGACGATGATGAAGAAGTCGGTAATTTGCACTTTATCATTTCTCTAGTGAAATTTATTCTTTAATTGACATTTCCTCCTGAATTAGAATGGTTTGTTCATATCAAACAACGACGCTCCATGACTCCAACACTTCAAGAAGTGGTAGTTTTAGATTTACATATTTCTAAATAACGCTTCTCTTTCCCGGATGCATCCATTTCTTGCACGAGCTTGACAATGACCGATGACGATGGCTTGGGCTTGGATGGGGACTAGTGGCAAGCAGTTGAAGGACGTGACAACATTGGGGGCCCCAAAAACCGAGTCCTAGGGCTTGGATTTCAGCAGTGATTGAAACCCCAGCGGCAGCGACATGCCCTCCAATGGCAATAGTGATGATCAACAAATGGTAGTCAAGGCCCAAGTGGCTTCCACGATGACAATGGCAGGTGGCTGTTCTCAGCGTGGCGCAACTCGGATTGCGTCTTAGGGCTTGATTCTGACGGTAATTTCCTAGCGGAGTCTTGATAGGTACAAGAGCTAGATAGGAGTATAAATCGGTGAAAAACCTACTCATGGACATAGTCATTAGCTAACACAGCAATCAAATAGTAAATCAGTCGGTGCTTGTGTGGAGATTGGAAAATGTGAGGAAGAGGCTGATAGGTTCAAAAGAGACAAGAATTTGCTTATGCAGGAGCTTGTAAAGTTAAGGCAACAACAATAGGCTACTGAGAAACAATTACAACCGGCAGTCAAATGCCTTCAAGGTATGGAGCTGTGGCAGTAGCAAATGATGTCATTCTTGACACATCCTATTCAGAGCCCTGGATTGTTGGCACACTTTGTCCAACATTAGAATGAGAACAACATACAAATAACTATAGGCAACAAATAGTGAAGGCTTAAGCAAGAAGATGTGTCTAGGAATGATGATACTAATGCTTCAGACAGATTGTTAGATATTACTCTCTGATGAATAAGGCATCTAAGGTTATTCTAGGGCCAGATTTTGGGACTGAATGTTGCCCTATTTGAAGGGTGACTGTCGCAACCTTGCCCCTTCGACTAGGGAATGGGAATTAGTTTAAGGATATTGCCAATTTCAGGCCAACGGTCTTTCATTGACTTGAGTTTTACATTCACAATGTTGAGGTGCACAACCAGGTATAACTATAAAGAAAATCAAATGCTAATCCACATCCAGTTCCAATGCACAATTCGTTTTTCCTTTGAATTCATAAACCCTTCCGGCGACGATCAAAATGGCCTCACCGCTACCGCAACAAATTCATCAGCCTGCACATACGATGCGCTGGAAATGTCAGCAATGCTCACGAGATGCATAGGACAATGAATAGTCTCAGCGAAACAGAGGTCAGTTAACACCCAAGTCAAAGTGTCCGACTTTTACTATTTCGAAATCACAGGTCAAGAATCACTAGACTGATCAACATGGACTGGAAGCAGAGAGACCAACGCGGATCGGTGAATAACAAGATTGGATCGAACTCATATGTGATGGTTTTCGATTTGGAAATAATGAGTTTGTGAACATGACGACGCTACATCAATTAACAACCGGTGATTCATGCTAGAATGCTTACAATTGACCAATAACTAACGGAGAATAAATATTACAAATATATTAATTTGATATTTTTGGGGTCAAAAAATTATTTTTAAATAAATTTGTTACGGGTATATTAATTTAGAGTTTTTTGTGGTAAAAAATTTGGTGGTTGGTGCCACTAGGGTTAAAGTTTATAAGTTTGGGAGGGATTTGCCCTTATTTTTTCAACGTGCAATATAGCATCTTAGCCTATGTTAGGAATATAAATGTTCACTTTCTTTTTGGCATAATGAAAGAAGAGGGCTGAATGCCCCGACATCAAATATCGAACGGTATCCTAAAATTGTTCACTCATTTGCTTCACAGTACACATAAGTCGGTTTAAACCACCAAGTTAGATCCCAAGTTGCCTAATATCTCCGATCACAAAATGGATGAATAACTTGAGTGTGCCACAGATATCAACTGGATAAGAACAATATGTTTATTAGAACAAGTTCGTCGTAAACAACTTCTGTGTCTGCCTTTTCCCTACCATGTGAGCTACAATTGGGTTAATCCTCAAACTTTTTCACCGCTCCAGTTGCTCTTAACTTTAGGACCTGTAGGCCCTTCCTACCACCGACAACTCACTTGGCAGACTCTTCACCAAACTGTCAAATGCCGATTTAAGCTTTCCAGGCAATACTTGAAAGGCAAATGGGTCAATTTGGTCAGCAAGACAAATGCTAGAAAAGGTAAATGGCACAGTATGATGTCGTACCAGATATATCTCCCATCCAGGCCAATCTTCGGTAATGTTATTTCCTAAAAGCTCAAGCACGAATAATTCCTTGAGACATAAATTCTTTGCATCTAACTCCAAATGGCAATTACTCCAAGAGAGCCATTTTAGCTTGGAGAAGATATTCTTAAAGTCCCCCATCAAGTTCCCACCATCCAATTCCAAGAATCTTAGGTTGGGCAACTTTAAAAATTCTTCACTCATGAAAGTGTGCTCTTCAGGAAGTCCTCTTAGTCTGAGTGCAAATATTTTTTGTCCCCCGATGATTGGAAAAGCATAAGTGAACATTTGAACTAGATGACAAACATTGTGCTGTACAAGTTTGAGGAGCTTGATTATATCTAATAATGAAACATGGATTATTGCTTCGTATAGATCTAAATTGACAAAAGCGTAAGAGAGAGTTGATCAGATTAATTAGACTTGTTCAAAGAGTTCTTTATAACGTATAGCGCGTAATAGTATTTTTGATCCATCAATTTAAACATACTTTTGTCGCAAGATGATGACAAAGAACTTTATTGTCACTGCGCAAAATCGTTTGATAGAAAATATTGCCTATATATTAACATTTTTGGAAATATACAAAACTTGCAATGGTTTTGAAACCTGCTTGTTATGAAGCATGGGAAGCCCAGTTGACTCCAAAGGGCCTCTTTAGCTTTCATATGAGTTTTATTACAAGATGATGAAGGAGCTAGACTTGTTTTAGGACTCCTTATGGATTCTATAGAATAAAGGATGAATGTACAAAAAGGATTTGCTTTCATAGTAGTAAACATATTCAACATACCTCATAAAAGTCTCTTGTATATTGTTTGAAATGTTAGAGATGGACCATTAATTACTTAATTCATACAGTATAGGAAAACTCTACCCGACCATAAACAAAAGATTGCATATTACAATTAATTGCTAAATCGATCACCAAATTTCAAGTAAGGGGTCCCATTGCAGAGTAATGTTGCTTCGATTTCCAATTTAGCCAAAGAAAAAACAAATCAGCCTTTAAAAGCTTTGATAGCCTAGGAAGTCGCAATCTGGACCTGTAATTTGTTGACCAGTTTTTGTATCCAAACGCACTCTTTGAAGTGTTTGCTACTAATTGCTTTCATGTCGTCCGTGTAACTTATCACCACCTTTTGGACATGATGTGTTACTATATTACAATCAATGACTCATACAATCCTTTTCTTCTTTTATCTGCCAAAAGGAAAAAAAATTGAATAGGAAAATTTACTGGCGAGAAACTAACTCCGCAATAGTTGGTAAATGCACGGTTGATTTTTTTTCTAAAGAAAATAGTAAGGTGACTATAGCTTACCTCTCACAACTGAACCACGTCAAAGGCAACCGTGGGCTCCCACAACCTACCACGGTTCTCTGGAAATTTGAAGTTTTCGTTCTCAACCATTTTTTATCCAAGATCTAGATCATGCATCCACAATGTATCATTTTCTTTACTATCTTTATCAATGACATATGAGTGAGGACAACTAGTTCAAAGAAACATGTGATATCAAGAAAAATCTCTTTTTGACAATCCTCTAACAGGTCATAACTAATCTTTAATATATTGAGGACATCCAGGTTGGACACTGAATCTAACTTCTTGAACATGCCTTTCCAAAACTCTATCCTTTTGTTGTGAAGTGTGGAACCAATCACCTCGACAGCTAATGGAAGTCCACCTGTTTTGCCAATAATTTTGTGTGAGATATCTTTAAAGTTGCTTGGTGGGAAGTCTGTACTGAAGGTGTGTTTACTAAGAAGCTTAAGAGCATCCAAAGTATCCATTCCCGTCATTTCATAGGATTGAAACTCCTCAGAATGTGCTTGGAAGCTAGTCTTTTCGTCCTCCTCATTGTTTGGCAAAAAATTGATGTCCCTTGTTGTAATATTTATTGGCAAAAAGTTGATGTCTCTTGTTGTAATAATGATTTCGCTTCCTAGACCAAACCAATCCTTCTTTCTTGCTAGATTAGAGAGCTGGTCTATTTTATCCACGTCATCAATAACAAGGAGAATTTTCTTTTTACGAAACCTTGTGCTAATTGTTTCAGACCCCGCATGAACAGAATTATGGATCTCCACAGATTTGCCCAGGCGAAGTTTTGATAACATCTGTTTTTGTAAGTCCACGATTCTCCGTTGCTGCACAAATTCTCGAACGTTCGAGAGGAAGCTACATCCTTCTAATTGATTGGAGATTTGATTAAAGATAGCACTAGCGAGAGTTGTTTTACCGATACCGCCCATTCCATGAATGACCAGGTAATGAACATCAGGAGAATCTTCCGGTGACGATCTCATGAAGGCTTTCACATGACCATGAATCCCAACGAATTGATCAGGCAGAATTCTCCTCTTCATCAGCTTGGTCAACGGATAAAAAGAAAAGTTATGAGCGCCGTACGAAAACTATCATTTGCGGTGTTCTTTTCCTCATTGTAAAGTGATTGGCTTTCAGTTTCAGATGACTTGAACAAAGTACAGAAGATATTCTCAGATTTTTCCAACAACGCAAAGAAAGTTCGAGTTTGGGTGATGATGTCAGATGCCCCGAGCTCCAACTCCAGCCTCTTGCACATTGGCTGATTTGCCGAAACCATGATGATCAACAATAGTTCCATTGATCCCCAAATTACATGGAAAATTGTTCCGTATAATATGAATAGCCATATCAATAATAGCAATAACCATCAGATATAATTACATCAAAATCAAGAAAATAACCACGATTTCGCTGCAATAATCCAATCTATCGCCACTTCGAAATTTCAACTACTTTACATTACCAAAAAAGAAATAATTCCATAATAATTTTCATCAATAAAGTTTTCAACAATTTATTCTAACAATCAAAGCCTACAATTGCGTGCTCGTCCTCCGAACTGTTGCCAATGCATGAATAGATGAACTCCAGAAACTACTTCAGTACAGATGCTGAAGAGGTGAAGACGCTGCTCCGCCAAAGGAATCAAAACGCGAAGGCAGAGAACTAAAGAAAGGTAGCTCGGAAAGAACAGACACCTCACCAAAAAATTCAAGAGCGATCTTCAAGCCAGCATTGGCGCCATGAGAATACTCTTCCATGTTCTGAATAGAGACATTTGGAGCACTGGTTTTCATCAATAAATATTTCAAAACTTAAGGTGAACATGGATACATGCTAGAAACTGAATATTTCTGACAGGAACAAATAGAAAATTGCTTCCAGGAAAAAGAAGAAACAAGGGAAGGAGAAACCAAAGGAAATTTTATCAACTGTAAGAGAATATAAGATAATTATTTCTTTCTAGAGTTGGCTATTGATATCGTTCAGACTACGACTAAGTATCCTTCCATTCTTTGTTATGGCCATCAAAGGCGGGAGAAATCCCGCATCCTTCAACTGTCAAATGACGTGGGTCTGGACGACGTAGATGTGGCAAATCGTAGTGGACAATGTTCAAGTATCAATCGCCAATGCTTCCTTAATTCTAATAGATCAGTCAACCTTTCTAAGTAACCACATCTGTGAATAAACAACCTCACCTTGAGTGACCATTAGCCTTGGGCAAGCAGACACGCCACCGTTGGAGCCTCTTTAATCTTGACAGAAGCCATAGACCACCAATTTAGAGAGAGAGCCATTGGCCACTAGCGAGGTTTTACCACCTTAAAGGACCAATCGCTTCAATTTTGAGCAATTTGAGATGTTAGGAGTCCTTCTTAAGTTTGGGCGTTCAGTTATTTGAATAACTTTTAAGTCCTTACTCTCCTAGAAACACAAACCAAGAATCAGCCAAGTCAAGAAAGGCAAATGGGTAAAGTTTGGCTAGCAAGACAAAAGTCAGAAAAAGTGACCAGAATGGTAGATGTTGTACCAGGTATGTCCTCCATCCAGCCCAATCTTCAGTGATGTTACTTCCTGAAAGCTTGAGCACAACTAATTTCTTGAGACATAAATTCGTTGCATGTAATTCTGAGGGACAATTACTCCAAGAGAGCCATGTTAACTTGGAGAGAAGATTCTCAAAGTCCCCTACCAAGTTCCCGCCTTCCAATTCCAAGAATCTTAGATTGGGCATCTTCCAAAATTCTTCATTTGTGAAATCATACTCTATGGATAATCCCGTTAATCTAAGCGCTACGACTTTGTCTGTCCCCTGGTGATAGGAAAAGCATAAGTGAACATCTGAACAAGATGACAAATATGGTGTTGTACAAGTCAAAGGAGCTTGATTATGTTGAATAAAAAAACAAAGATAATTACTTCGTACAGATTTAGACTGAGAAAAGCATAAGAAAGAGTTAATCAAGTCAATCTGACCTGTTCAAACAGTTGAAAAGAATTCTTTACACCGTATAAAGCATAGTAATATTTCTAATCCATCAGTTTTTCGCAAGATGATATCCAAAAACTTTATTATAACCGAGCAAAACCGTTTGATCGAAAATACTGCCTACATATTTAATTTTTTGGGAACATAAAGAGAAAACTGCCAGACCAATTTCTAATTGTGTTTTGAGTTTACAGATCGCGACTCGGTGGATGGAAACCTGGTTGGTCTAGAGCACGAGGAAGCCTAGTTCACTCCAGAGCATCTCTTTGGCAGGTTTCGTATGTGTTTTATTACACGATGAGGACAGAAGCCGGAAAGTCACACTCGTAAGATTGCTTTCGCAATAGCAGTGATATTCAACCAACCTCATAAAGGTCTCCCCAATATTGTTTGAAACGTTAGATGGACCATTAATTAAAGAATCTATATATAGTAGGAAAGTTCTTACGGACTTTACACAGAAGATTGCAGACTACAATTAATTACTAAGTCTATTACAAAATTTCAGGTAAGGGGTCTCATTGCAGACTAATGTTGCTTGTGATTTGCAATTTAGTAAAAAGGAATAAAATCAGCCCTGAAAAAATTTGATAGCCTAGGGAGTCGCATTCTGGATCTATTTTCATATAATTTGTTGAATAACTTTTGTACTAAAGTGCATTTCTTAGAGTGTTTGCCCCTAATCACTTTCACTTCGTAAGTGTAACTTATCAATACCTTTTTGACATGATATGTAATGGAATTACCATCATGAATTCTTAAACAAACCCTTTTCTTCACGACAAAAAATTAAACAAAAGAAACATATAACTACAAGAAACTAAATCCACATTTGTTGATAAATGCATGGTCAACTTTTTCCTAAAGAAAATGGTTAGGTGATAACAGCTTACTTCTTTCATCTGAACCACATCAAAGGCAATATTGAGCTCCCACAACTTGCTTCGCTTACCTCTTTAATTTTTTTAGCATTTATATATTTGATTTTTTTTGCATTATTTTGGCATTTAAAAAAAATGATGATGGCAAAATCAAAAATTTGAAAAATGAGTGAGGATAATTTTGAAAGAAAAAAATAAGTTCCAGCATTTGATCAAATGCTGAAAATTCAAAACTAATCCCTATTAGCGTTTCAACCTTTCCACGTCTTGCTTTTCACTGAAAGCCTATTTCAAAATGATTCTTAAACATTCCAAAGATTTTTCTAATGAGCTTTGAAAGCTGAAAGCCCTTTGACGAAGAAAAAAGAAGAGGGGAGAAATAGGGGAGAGAGAGAGGGGGGGGGAAGGGAGTGGTGAGAGAGCTCCTGTCATGTTGTTCTTTGAATTTAGGCAAAAAAAAAAAAAAATCTGCGAAAGGGAAAGGAAAAAAAGAAAAGGGAAAGAAAAATTATTGACCCGCTTTTTTTAATTTTTTTATTTTAAAGAAGGAGAAGCAGGCGCGCTGACTATCCCCCCACCCGCCGAATTTTAATTTAAATTCCAATTCTCGGCGTATGCATTTCGCGTATTTATGGACGAGGGCAGATACGTCATCGCGTACAAATCCCGGGGGAAAGCCGTCATTTCATCCGGCGCGGATATTTGCGATGGGTGAGCAGGCGAGATCCGATTGGGCGAGGGCGGAACGGGACGGTGCCATTTGGTGGAGTTCTCGGGAGATTCTCGCGGAGAGGAGGATTTTTGCACCCCACCCGGCCCCGGTCTTTCGGTCAAATTACGTGGAAATTCAACCCAAATTCACTCAACATGAATGTTAAATTCCGGGGGAGAAAGGGGCGGGATCCCCCGCGGCTGAGCCTAGGGGATGAGGGTGCGCCCACGTGGAGCTGCTGTTCAACGCCCGGGCAAAGGCCGTGATGCATTTTACGAGATTGTCCCCGTAGGTTCTAGAGAGGAGCCCGTGTCATCCACTCAGTCAACAGCACGTCGGCACGGAGCCCCGGTCCCGGCCCTGCATTTAAGATAAAAGTACCGACGACGTAGGGCGAGTCGGCCATCGAGGAGAACGTCCTTGCCAATTTACGAAAATACGATTCGAATTCGATATTATGCGATGAGTTCGATTCGAAACCAACAAAACTAGACCCGATTTCATCTAAATTACCGCGTCGCATGTTGATCAGGGCCCCAGGGGTTCCTCAACAGGAATCAACAAAGCGCCAGAGGGAGGAGAATCGCGATGCTCTCTCGCTTTCTTTTTCGGATTTGCTTGGCTTTTTTCCTCGGCACCAAAGGGAAATAGAATGGCGACGACTTTGGTCAGTCTAGCCAATGGAAGTCTTCCTAAGTGGCGGGGTCCAACTTCACCACGTTATGATGGCAATAAATGATGTTGCTTTGCACTACTCCTCCTATCCTCAACGTATATTATACCTCGGTATTAGTGCTCGTGAGTTTTTGGCTCTCTAGTACGATAATATCTTAAAAAGCATCGACATTCTCCGAGAGTTTTCGTATCGTATCGGATATTTCAACACGTAGCTCAACACTATTCAACACTCAATCAATACACGCTCGGAAAATCCAACACTAATCCCTTCAACACGAGGTTGGAATAATTCATACGCGAGTATCTGACATACGAGATCAATTTTAAAAATTTTCAATAAATGAATAAATATATATAATATAAATCAATAATAAAAAAAAATTAGGAAAAAAAGAAAATTTTAATATTTTTTTATCATCTCTTTTAACTCTCACTTTCTATGATATAAAATTTATCCTTAAGTTTTTCTTTTTTTCTTTTGACACGTCTAACACGCAAGTTTAGAACGTGAATTACTTGTTTTTTTCTTTCCAATTTTTATGAATTTATTGAAATGGAGTTGAATTTTGAAGGATATTAATAAATTGTGGATTAATGTTTTTAGTGTAAATTTATTATAAGATTTATTATTATTTATTTATTTGTAAATTTGAATAAGATTAATTTGATTGAAATAATCAAAAAAATAATAAGTTATTATTTATATATAAAATATAAATTTAATATACAATGTGTTCTAGTGTGTCGATATTATCTATTTTTTGACAAACGACGTGTCAGTGTGTCGTGTCATATATCGTGTATTGATGTCGGTTCTACTTAGGTAATATCTTCTTTCCTTCGTAGAATTATTGCGAGGTCACGGACATGAAGCCTTGTACTCTATTCTGTTCAACTCTATAGTCTTTTATGAGCACTATACGCTCCGCATTTTTCCTGATCATCTCTTATCACTTACTTTTAATTGTTTTCTATTTTGAACTCAAGTCTTGATCCTCCACTATCTCTTCGTTGAAATATCTAAAAGTCTTTATTTTCAATGACTAATTTAAAAGCTAAAAACAAATTGGAACGTTGTCGATTTCAATTTGCTGCGAAGTCGTAGACCATTTGAAGTACTTCCCATGTTGAAAGTTTACTAACGAAAACAACGAATAAATTCACATTGCCTTAGCTTGTACCCCTTCAATCAAATCAATTGGACCATTCCTGGCATTGGTTTATTTGGCAGACCAGGTAAAGTTTATATGGAGTGAAATTCAATTGGCAGTATATACAATGTATTCTATGATTCCAACAAGCCCAAAATCTAAACTAACTTTGGGTATTTAGTCGATACCGCCCATTGTTTCACAAGCAAATGAAAAGAAGATTCTACCTAGACCTTTCTAGTTTATTGTAAAGCCGAAAAGGGCCATCAAAGTCATGCAACCTCGGCACTCGTAAACATTAAGATGACATGACTATAACGTTTCCATGTTAAGTACATTAGGCAATTCTACCAGATTCTCCACCATACCTATGGCTTTTGGTGGCTCTCTTACTTAGTCAAGTTTAAATATGTAACTTGCAACATTTGAAGATTTTGAATGGAACTTGGTAATCCTACGGTTCGTATTGGATAGGAATGAATTAACTGGTGACTTTAAATGTCCAACTAAGTCTGGAAGCTTTCTAAGTTGAGCACGCAAGGTGCAAATGCTTTAGGCACACTAGTTCCGTAGAATGTATATCCGAGTTGACGAAGACTTTGGATTGCCAAGGAAATTTGGTGGTAATCTAGTTCACTTTGATGCGAGTGCCTGACCCTCCGAAAGCTAAAGACACGGCATTTGATTGCTTTTCCCCCTTCACACGGAAAGAAAAAGAAGAGCAACGACTTCGACTAAAGCCAACCAAGTCTTCCAAAGGATTAAAGTTTCCAGCTTGATGGAAAGAGGAAGGGCACTTCCACACAAGTTCTATTCTTTTTCTTCGAATTCCATATGCCTACAGGGTCCACCCACCGTCCTATCATAATTGAAAACACATCTAACATTATTGAGCATTCCTACCTTGTCGTGACTTAAATCATGGCAAAAGTTACTGCACCAATCATACTACTGACAATTAATGATGGAGATCAACTTTTTAAGGAGAATGTTTATGCAAATGATTGCTTATTGTGTTCCTTCTCTTATTAATTTATTCTTTTAGTAATTTCCTCATAGATTTTGCGATAATGAAATGTTTTGATGAATTGAACGTGCAAAGAGAGATGCCTAATCAGAGAGTATTATAGACTACAATTTCAGAAAAAAAGTTTGGACAATTTAGAAAGATAGGCAAGATTAGAGAAACAAATAGCTAGGATTCAATAGGGGGACTATCCTCTCTATAGTTCCCTAATGGTAACTTATGGACAATCAAATTTATTGTACAACTACTAATTCAATTTTAAAATTTTCGATTTGGCCACTTTAATCCTAAAAATTTTCATGTAATTTCAATCTAGTTTTCCTAGCAAATTTGGGTCAGAAAATGTTAATGTAGTAGTCTAGTCTTCGATGGATATCTTACGTGGTATGGTTGGCGCCTAAGATGAAAAAAGTTAAGTGAAAACGATGTTGTTGTGTAATTTTTTTCTTCTATTTCATTTTTTTTTTCCTTTCTTTCATTTTATTTGTTTTTTTGTGGTACTGTTCATGTTCTCCGGCACCCTGTCCAGCTGGAAGCCATACCTGCAGCACTTACTCCAGCCGGCGGAGCCATTTCTGCTGCTCTCTCTGGTCAGTCCCATCTCGGGTGCGGCGTCGACGAGGACGAGGGACAAGTTGCAATCGGGACAGGCAAGGTCCAAGGGTCGGCTCGAGGGCTTGGTCGCCTTAAATCTACGCCGATCGGAGGTCTAGACAGGTCAGCGGCAGCCTACTAGGCCGGCACAAGCGTCAAGGGCCGTTGTTGACCCTTTGCCCGAGTCTTGCAAAGGCGAGGATGGGATATTGGGAGATTTAGCGCAAAAAAATATATAAATAAAAAAATCAGAGGTGGACACTGATGGACAGAAAGACCGGCATCTAAGGTTCCATCTTAAAATAGAAAATAGATTTCTCAAACTTCAAATGAATGGATTTAGGATGATTAGGGGCCATTGATATGCATCCCAGAACATTGCTAGATACAAGGTGGACATTCATCCGCGCGACAAACACATATACACATACGATAATATGAATCCGGGATTTCCACTTCATTTTGCAAGGAAGAAAACAGCAATCCGTGACTAAGTTCATCTTGCGATTACTTCAAAACGTATCTGCAACAATCAAAGTTGCAATTGTTAGCAATAATGTAATCGGTAACACGGAAATTCTTAATAAAAGAATCTTGAATTTTCATGATTTATTCAAGACAAGAGAGATTAAGACATACCTTTATTCATACCAATAACCTCAATGAAGCAATATCTTCTAGTTTTGATTGTTGCAGAAATAGGAGAAACAATAAAATCTTATTCCTCTACCTTAACTCACGTATTTTATATGATGGATGATAGAATACAACTTCGTTTTTCATATGAGTGGAGAGAGGACTAGACTCCATTTATAAGCTATTAATAGATGTTTTTAATAAGTGCCTTCAATCAAAACACATAAAATATTCCATCTTTATAAAAATGGCAACTTTTCATAGCCAATATATTTTTAACATTTAAATAATTATTAAATCATTAACAATATTATGTGGACCGCAATTATTCTTACAGTAATTGGGCAAACGTGAGGGCAACAAAGCTAAAGGACCAATAGAGAAGATCAACATTAGAGAAGAAGAAAAGAATTGGAAAAGAAAACAAAACAAAAATTCAAAAATTCAAAAAAGTAAACATAAAATTACGTTATTTCACTTAAGTTTTTCGACGTTAAATGTTAACCTTGTCACATAAAACATTGGAGATAACTAGATTGTCACATCAGAATTTTCTAGTCAAAATTAGCCAAATTGACTATATTGAAAAACTACTAAAATTTTTAGGATTAAATTGACTAAATTAAAAATTTCACGATTAAATTGATAGTTATATTATAACGTTAAAACTGATTGAGTAATTTTTTCTTAAATTATCGGGCCCAATTAGATGACTAACAATCAACACAGGAGATCAACTTTTACGGGAAGAATGTTTCAACAAATGATTCTATTGTGGTCCTTTTCTTATTAAGTTATTCTTTTATGTCACTTTTTCGGAGTTTATGATAATGAAATAACAAATATATCCTGCACATGAATGTTTCATTTATTTGCTCACTAAATTTAGACGATCAACTTTTAAGTTTGATAAATTCAATGTGCAAAGAGGGATCCTTAATCTGAGGGTGTTTGGACTATGATTTCGGCCAAAGGTTTGAACATTTTAGAAGAATAAAAAAGATCTAAGAAACGGACAACTAGGATTCAGTAGGGACTGTTCTCTCTAGAGTTGCTCGTCGGTAACTTTCGATCCCTTAGCAAAGTAGTTCTCCTCTCTTCTTTTAGAAGCTCACAAGGGCTTGAGTATTTATAGACTTTAAAACTTACACGTAATAGAACATACCAATTTATGCAGCAATTCATAACGTCGTATGGTCACCTTCTTAAGGTTCAATGTCGCACCCCATATTTGTATGCAGAATTTAGGGGAACGACCGGCCCTCCTTCATAAAATAAAGGATGACGCCTTTAACCAAAATAAATCATTATATGAAAAGACATTAACTTGATAGAATCTTACATTAATAGAAATTAACTCTTTAAGCCTACTCTATTAAGCTTTATTCTTTTTTTTTCTTGGTTGGTCCTCCTCTAACTTTTAATTCATTCTCAAACTTTTGTCCTATCTTTTTGTAAAATGTGGAAGTCGAACTCCATACCTAAAATTAAACATCCCATCCCTAACCCCCCAAGAAGATATGGAATTAAACTCCTCACATCTCATTTCTCATATAGAAATGATGGTCACCGGGGCAAACCCCAGTAGTTATTAATAAGCTTTATTCAAATAGCAAAATGACACCACCCCCATCATGCCCTCTTCATGAATTGGTCACTCTCCCCCATTCATGAAACGTGAATGGTGGGCAAATCTAGGACTTAATCACGACATTCTATGGGATCAGGTGATGGACAATGTCAAATTATAAATATGTATATGTGGCACTGCGCACCATGACAGCAACTCCAACACGCAATTTAAAATAACTTTTTTTTTTCTGTAACATACCCAACAAATATCATTCTCAGTCGCTGGTGTTAAAAATCCTACGGTCATGCTTCGCTAGGTAACATGATCCGTATCGGTTGTAGTTAAGCCCGGAAAAACACATCGGTTATAATTAAGATTCCGTGTGTTTCGTGAAAAACAATTTTCGGCATTTGGATCACTTAAGAAAACAAGTTAACAGAAAATATTTTCCTTATCAATGGAAATTTTTTTTTGGAAAACGAAAATTCTATACTTAAATTAAGCAAAATGATTTTATCTTTAAAAAAATAAAAATCATTTTACAGAATATGATTAGATATCGGTCTTTAAATCAAAAACTCTATATTTTGGTACAGGAACCTTAACGGCCAACGCTTGTTCTTAGGCCCTTGGCAACAAACCCGAGTCTAGAAGCCGAGACCGGATCCACCGGGGTCGATTGACACCAATGAGGTTGGGTTCGGAACCTCGATGTTTGAGCTTGGGTCCACAAAGGTTAGACTTGCGACACCAGCACCGATGGCTGGGCCTAGGACTACGATACTGTTGCCCAACACCGTGTTTCAGGTCCACAAAGGGCTGGTCTTGATACCTTGGTGCTCTTGTCCGGGTCCTTATTACCCATGCACGGGTGCTCTGAGGCCGACTTCAAGCCCACGGCACCTGGGCCTAAGATGCCACGCCTAACATAGATAATATTTATAGCTTCAATACTCTTCCAAACAACGCTCATGTGATGCCCAGGTTATCCAACGCCAGGTCCAATTTGTTACTAATAGCATACCACTCGGCCTATATAGGAAGAGACCAAGCGCTATGGAGCTCACGACTCACTCGGTCTATGGAGAAATCCCTCTTGTCCTCAATCTATCCCTTCGAGTGAAACACGTAGGAAGGCTAAGCAATGTAGGGGGGGATGAAGAAGTTCGCTGGGTTTGGCTTCGTGGCGTTGAGAGTGAACCCGATGGGGGGAGCAACATAGCGGTGTCTCTTTGAGCGCGAATTGAAGAAGAAGAAGAAGCAAGACCTAACTTCCTCCGAATATTTAGAGTAAGAATGTTGACATTTTGGTGAGCTTTTCCACGTCAGCTTCTAACGTGGACTTCGTGCTAATGTGAAATACCATGTCAGAAGAATTAACGGTGATTTTTTATTGATAGTTAATTAGGGTAGATTTGGGACTACAATGATAGTTGAGGGTTTTGTCAAGAAAAAAAAAGTTCAGGGCAGATTTGTGACTAAATCTAAAGTTGGGATTTTTTTTTTTTTTTTGGTGGAATCAGACCGATATGAGAATATGATTGAGGGCTTATTTATTTATGGGAAAAATTCAAATAAGACCTTAAAACAAAATATATTTTTTGGATGTTGCTATGGAAACAACATCGTTGTTCCCGTGGACAACGGCGCGTTGTTGACCACGAATGGGCATTCAAAAGTAATGGGCAACATAAACTTAGCATGGAGCGATTCTGGAAAAGAGTCTTGACAAAAAATTCTGAAATATTGGACAACATTAATTTTTCCAAAAAAAAAAAAAAGTTGAGACGAACAAGAAGGAAATATATTCGATGCTTGTGAACTTCCTTACAGTTTTGAATAACTACTTAAATTTTTATAGTGTACTCGCAAAAACATTTTCACCAATTATAGATACAACGAATGTCAAATTAGTAACAACACATGCATTTTTAATTTAATTTAATGAAATCTCAAAGTAGTATCAAACATGGTGAAAAAATGGAGCTGTATGAAAAGAAAAAAAGTGGCGAGATAAAAAAATTTATTCAAATAAATTCAATATACTTAAAATTTTCAAATATATTCCAGTTTTGACTAGTCACAAGATGTCACGATTCTAATTTTTGAATTAAGTTGAATTGCTATGGCTTGAGTAGAATTTATCGATACTTTAAGTTGTGTAAATTAGATATTCAAGTTTGAATTTTGGCAATTGTATTCATTTCGTTAAATGATGATTTTTTTTTTCACATCTGAGAGTGAAAATGTTTATATTGCAAATTTAGTTAATAGAAATCCTACATCTGTTTGCACAGTAATAGAGATATTTAAACTGTACTTTTTACATTGAATGTAAAAGATATTTTATATAAATAATGTTTCGAGTAAGTATCAATTTCTTTTTTCTTTTTTTTTTTCATTTGAATTATTATTTTTAATTTAAAGGATCCCACCCGGTGGCTTTCCGATTTCGATTCCAGGTTGGTAAAACCTATGGTGGAGGCAACACTGTTATTCTTTTGGAAAGTAACCGTAATTTAATGTCATTCTATGACTTTTTTTTTCTTTTTTTTTGGTTTTTTCAAAAGAGGATTGAAAGTAAAAGTCATCACAAAAGCATTTCTATGTAGAGCATTTCTTTACTTTTTAATTTTTTTCTCCTGTTCTCATTTGGTCTTTTCTTCCTTCTTCAGCCTGAGATCGACTCTCCAGTCCATCTTCTCATTCCATCTCTTCATCAATCACATGAACTCGACAGCAACCGCTGACGATGGCTTGGGCTTGGACAATGGCAAGCAATTGAAGGACGAGACGACACTAGTAACCCCAAAATCAAGTCCCAGGGCTCGGTGATTCAAAATCCGGTAGTAGCGACAGGACCACCCAACGGCAGTAGTGATGATCGGTGAATGGCGGTGAAGGCCTGAGTGGCTTCTACGACAACAATGGTGGCCGTTCTTGATGTGGTGCGGCTCAGATTATGTCTTAGGGCTTGATTCCAGTGGTGATTTCCTGGCAGCATCTTGGCAGCGACAATAGCTAGATAGGAGTATAAATAGGCAAAAAAACCTGCTCATGGACAGTCATTAGATAACACAACAATCCAATAGTAAATCAGTCAGTGCTTGTGTGGAGGTTGGAAAATGTGAGGAAGAGGCTAAGAGGTTCAAAAGAGACAAGAATGTACCTATGCAAGAGCTTGTAAGGTTGAGGCAACAACAGCAGGCTACTGAGAAACAATTACAACGGATGGTCAAATGCCTTCATGGGATGGAGCTACGGCAACAGCAGATGATGTCATTCCTGACAAAGGCCGTTCAGAGCTCTAGATTGTTGGCTCACTTGGTCCAACATCAGAATGAGAACAACATACAAATAACTGTAGGCAACAGACAGTGAAGGCTTAAACGTGAAGACGTGTCCAGGAATGATGACACTAATGCTTTAGATGGATAGATTGTTAGATATTACCCTCCGATGAATGAGGCATCTAAGGTTGTGCTAAGGGCAGACTGTGGGACTAGATGCTGCACTATTCGAAGGGTGACTGGCGCAACCTAACCCTTTGACTAGGGAGTGGGAATTAGGTTTAGAGATATTGCCAACTTTAGGCCAACAGTCTTTCATTGACTTGAGTTTTCCCATCCCATACCTCACGCAACATTAAACATTCAAATTTTATACAATTAACTCTACATGAATTTCTACATAAGAAGCTACCACTAACCTTTTTTGGTCGGCTAGAAACTAAGTATGATATGGGTGATATCTTACTATTTTTGCAACTAAAGATTCTAGACTTAGGGATTTGATTATATTAGTCTCAAGACTAATGCCCTTTCGGTACCTAACTCGTTTAAATGTTAGGTAACATCGAAGCAACCTATCAAAGCATTCCAAGTTTCGTCTGAACCATTTTAAAACAAAAAAAATAACATTCAAGATATTAAGATGCACAAACAAGTATAATCATAAATAAATAAAAACGTGCAAGCATCTTAATATAATCCCTAAAAAAAAAAAAAAAAGAACTTTATTGTGAAGCTCTAATGATTTGTCCAATTTTGGGTTTTAACTTCCAAGAATTTTCCATTTTTTCTGACTTTTTAGAATTTTCTGAATTTTTTTTTATGATTTTATGGATTTTTTCGAATTTTTTTTTTTTTTTTAAATTTTCTGAATTTTTTTAAAATTTAAGATTTTCGGAATTTGTCGACATTTTTTTATCTCTTTTTTTAAATTTCATAATTTTATAATTAATGTTTTTTTAATGAATTTTAATATTATAAAAGAGAATTCGGACCGGGTCAAGAGACTTGGCCCGACCAAACCGACATGGATCCTATCAGTTAGGGTTGGACTTAAAAAAGGGGCTGGTCCCTAAAAATGCAGCCCATTTTCTATTTCTATTTTTTTTTTTGGCTTATTCTTTTTTTTTTTTTTTAATTCTCCCTTCTCTCTCCTCTGCCTGTCTCTCACCTGAAGAACACCCTCTCTGCCCGAAGCTCTCTCTGCCCGATCCAGAACGTGAACTCATCCCCCTTCAATATTAGGATGTAAAATCAACAAAAGAAGGCGTCACTCATGGACCGCCATCTCAAACATTCAATGGTATTTCACCATCGTCTACCATCCGCACTTCGCCGGACACCCCGGGCATCATTGACCGTCATCTATTCTCGCTTAGGACTTCGCCCGTAGCAGTCATGAAGCAAGCACCATAAAAGCACCGGACAAGACTCGAAAAGAACAAAAAGCATATTGAACAATGGTGACAAAAGCATACGTTGAGGTTAATGAAAGATCACCATTAAATGAGCCCTATTACTACATATTCAAAGCAACTAAAAATGAGACGAAAATGGGCGCAACTTGGTTTAAAACATTTTGTCAGACAAAGGGTGTGCAGTGGATTAAAGAGAAGCAAATGACCGTGCTCTAACTCAAGGCAAATCAGCAATGAATTCAGGAATCCCACCATTAAGCTTGTTCCCGAGGAGATGCAAAAGGGTTGGGTTCTTCAACTGGGAGAAGGACTCCGGAATCTCTCCTGATAACATTTTGTTAGACAAATCCAGAGACTTGAGGCTCTTCAAGTAGCCCAACTCCGGAGACAAACGCATTCAGTTGCAGAAACAGAGTGTCGAGATTCTGCAACTTGACAATCTCAGGCGGTATTTCGCCGGACAATCTGCGGTTAGCAGCATCGAGCCTGACGAGTTCAGTCAGGTCACCGATCTCCGGAGGCAAGCCTCTGTCATAGCTGGAGAGGGCACGAGGAGTAGGAGCTCCGGGATAGGAGCTTGTCGATCGAGCTTTATCAACTGCTGTGCCATTGAATGAGGGCAAACCTGGGCTCTGCTCATGTCACTCACCCGTGCTTCGCTCGTGTCACAGACGGTGCTTCGCTCGCCATCCACTCGCCCGTGTCCTTTTGTTGCCGTCACTGCTTCGCGTTCAGTCATGAGGGGTTGCTCAGGAGAGGGAATAACAAAGGGACATAGGCTCATCCGATGTATTTCATTATTATTATTATTTTTTGTCTAATTCTTTATTTATTTTTATATTTTTTCCTTTTTACTTTTTATTTTTGCAAAAAAGACGGATGCCTACATGATTGTAGAAAATTCAGGTGTCAAGAGTGACTCTAAGTGAGCTTTTAGCTGTGAGTCCGCCTAGTGGAAGAGGAGATTGCCACACTGCCTTAATTAATGAGGAAGATGTGACTTTGCCTAAGCTCTCTTCATTGCCAGATATGATGCAAGATAGAGTTCCAGATACTGCTGGTGAGGACAAAGCGGGAACTGATTTGGGAATCGGTGGCTTCATGGATCTGGATTCATTCAATAGAATAGAAGGACGGGCTTCTAACTCAGATGTAATGTACTGCTAGTTTACAGCCAGTGGAGAATGGAGGGGACAAAGCTAGCATATGGATAAGCTCACACAACAAATGGGCCTTCTAAAATAGTATAACAAACGAGAATGATCTTGATTGGGATAATTAGAGTGGCTTGCACATTGCCTGAGATTATGAAGCAAGAACTTAAGCATTAGTTTTTCTCTTTTGGGCGGTCTTTAGCACTCGTTGAATCATCCCTTTCAGATCTATTATTGCTGGCCCTTTGTCAAGCTTCTTCTTGGCGCTCTCTCACTAGAAATGTAGCTAAATTGGCTCTATGATGTTGAAGGATGCCGACCATTTTTCATGTGATAATTAGATGTGAGCTTTTCATTAAAATGTAACTGACTAGTGTTGAATTAGTTAAAGGGAGTTTTCCTTTGTTTTTGTTTTCCGAACATATCTTTTTGCCGGTTGATCAAAGTAGTTTGCTCATTAGAAACTATAGACTGTTGTTAATTTTATAAGTGAATTCAAGTTATTTGTGGAATTGATATGATTTAAATGTATGTATAATGTATTTCTAGTGTTGGAAACGTTGGATATTATTGATTCCCAAGTGGTAAAATTGTTACAATCTATGAACAAAATTGATGAATCACTTGAGTACGCCACATATATAAACTGGATAAGAACAACTTCTGTGTCTGCCTCTGCCTTTATCCCTACTATGTGAGCTACAGTTGGGTTAATCCTCAAACTTTTTCACCACTCCAGGTGCTCTTGAGGACTTGTAGGCCCTTCCTACCCCCAACAACTCACTTGACAGACTCTTCACCAAACTATCAAATGCCGATTTAAGCTTTCCTAGCAATACTTGCTGCACCTTCTTTACCTCCTCTGCACTAACAAAGCAATCTTAGGATCCCATTCCCTTAGATAATTGACCCATGGAGGCGAACTTATAGATGCGCTTGGATAGTCAGCTGCAATTAGTGAGTATGCAACTCCCCTGTCCATGACCATATTGCTCTTGGCAGTATCCTTTCTGATTCCAATTTTGCCAATTCCCCGTAAAACTAGACCCAGCTTTGGGTACCAAGCATGACCGTTCAAGGAAGTCCAGACAACCGCCTTCCTCAGAATTGGGTTTTATATCCCCCTTCCACTTTCGGTTTTATTATGTAATGATCTCGAACTTAGTTGCAGTTCAACAATAAATTAGTAATGGTAAATGCTTTATCGACCAAAAAAAAAAAACGGAAGTATAGGCACGAATCTGTTCACACTCTTGGGTCCCTTTTTGAAAAACTAGCCTCAACTCCGACCCTTCTTTATTACCCTAAGACCTAGTGTTAAATAATTCTCAGTGCTATTCTTACATAATAAATTCATCATATGAATGGTAATTAGTAATGTTTCTCAAACATTTAGTTCACTGCAGAGAAGGCGTTCTCTCGAGGATCGGATGCTAAATCTCTTGCCTGATATTGATGTATCACGATCTGTTATATCCCTTGAGCTTGAAGCTGCTGCGAGGTCATGCATTTGCTCATTGGATGAATCCTCATCAGTATATTATTTCCTTTCACTTGAACCGAGATTGTTGCATGACAGACATAAGGGTAATGGTATTGATAAACGTTTTCCTAGATTTTACAGATTTTGATGAGGTACATTTGTAGAGCTTAGATGCAAATTTGATTGTGACTGGTGCCATTCCTTTGTTGACCCAGCAACCTGTAACTGATGTTTTCAATAATGTCGCAAGCCCATCTATATTGTCAGATCAGGGCAATGATTCATCCTATAAGATATCTCAACTTGGACCACCAAGGCTTGGGCATACTGATTTTGCTGATCGTGGCATTGACAAATCTGAACATGAGTTGACCACTCTGGAAGCAAGTTTGAAGTAGGCACTCTTTAATAAAAAGTTCATTTTGGACATCATAGAAATATTTTCCTCGCTTAAAATCCGCAACACAGGTGAAAACAGCATTGTCAGTGGCAGAGGAGCCCCTTATGATAATGCTGCCACGGTAAAGATCAGCGTGACAAAGACTTTCCTTCTAAAACAGAAAGTAACGCGGTTCATGCTTGGAGACAATCATCCGAAATTGTTGGCAGCAGCTTAAGCTTCTGGAGCTGCATTTAATCCCATTGCAAACAACACTATGTATAGTCCCGAATTTCCTGACATGCAAAATCTTGCCCTCGCAAGGTTACAGTTTTCCAAGGGACTTAGCTGTTCCCTTCCATCAGCAAAGCGGCTTAAGGTGAGCAGTGTTCTTACCTTTGTGCAACAAAGGTTATTTACAGCAAAAACAGACATGGAAGAACCCATAGCCAGATTGAATCAAGAGAATGCTGTGAGACAATACTTAACAACAAAAATATGTTTTCTTCTCTTGGAGAATTTGTCGATTCTTGTATCTACTCATCATCTCCAATCAGGAGAAACGATTGCTGCCTGAGCACCATTTTGTAAACTGAGACAACAGTCGTGATTTGTGCCCTCTAGAATTTTAGCTCCTAGGCAGTAAATTGTCGGCATTTCCTTCCCCAGCTGGTCGCTCTGAATTTCTAACTTTCAGAAGTCATTTTGATAGTAACTGCATGACTAATGAGATGTACTCAATGGATGAAAGGCGGTATGGATCTATTTGATGATACATCACATGTTTGGCCCTCGAAAGCCTGTGGTGTTCCAATCTGTTGTATTTTCTGTGTTCCAATCAATTATGGATCGTTCTGGTTGTAATTTTACCATCTTTAGACCATTACATGGTTAAGAGGCTGTCATTACCTGGTGGTGCGTAGACTTTTCTGACTGCTGTACTTGTGTTCGTTCATGTGTCATTGTTTTAGATGATGCAACTAAATTCTTGAAGATTGTGTCCTAAAGGTCAAATAACTTGAAGTGGAACTTGAAACCATGAGAAAAGCTGAGGAAGATGCTGGCGGTCATGTTCATTGACAGCATGTTCCCAGGAACATGAGCTAAACAATTTGTATTTCCACAATAACGTTAACAAAAACAGCCCATCTTTCCCCCTTCCACAACGCCAACTCTAAAATGGCTGACTAATACGGTTCAAGTGAACCAACAGCTGCCAAAAAAATAAAAATAAATAATAATAAAAAAAAAATTCTCAGATTATAAACCTCACGGCAAGCGATGTTGCAACCTCCTATCAACCTTACACGCTATTTAACACAATCAAAGCTCCTATCACTACAAGTATATCTAACATGAGTCTTCTTCTTCGCTTGCATCTCATAATTTCATTCTGTAAGCCATAATTCAATTGATTCTCCACATTTTGCACCATCTCCTTCAATGTATCATTATCATTCATCAGTTGGCAAATCGCTTATTTCTCCTGCATTGTCAGATCAAGATCAATCCATTCATAAACCCACAATCATCAGGCCTGTCACAACAACATAATACTTTTCAACAGGTTTAGATACGACATTGTTCAAAATTGCTTAAGTTATAGCTAAGAAGTATTGCTTTACTTCTGATATGTCTGATTGCATCAAGCAGTTATAAATTACTTACCCTCAATGTTGAACAGCAAAATAATCTCCAGGCAGGATTTCTGCGCGAGGTATAGAGGGTTGCTCATTGCTGATGCTTGCATGAAATGTTACAATCATGGCTCATGAATTGACTCAATGCTCCGCCGCCACTGTTAGAACTTCCATTCTGCATTGATTTGCATTCAAAAATAGGAGCAAACTACTAATCTAAGGCTCACTCATCAGTGATGAGCCATCACGCAAATGCTTATGACAGAGCTGAACTTTGTAAAAGCTAGAAAAGGAATAAGAAATGCGGCGTCCTCCAATGACCAAGGGACACGAGTCTGCAAAGTCTAGATCGGGCATCTGTTCCGGTGGACAATGTGGGCAATCCAATGTCTGCCGCTTCTTAAATATTGATGAATCAAGCAACCATTCTAAGGAACTGCATCCGTGAATAGACAATTTATTTAATGATTTCGATTTCTCCAGACCTTGAGTCTCCATTAGCCCAGGGCAATTGGTCACACTCAACTCTTGGAGCCCCTGTAATCTCGAAATTAGAAGCCTTTCAAGCTTTGCACAATCATTTAAATCCAAACGACGGAGTTTCTCTGGTTGCTGTCCAAGCAAATCATCCAAATTGACTTCCCTCAGCTGACAATTACGAAGGCATAAACTGGACAGATTTGTCAAGTTTAAAAAGAGTGACCTTCCCATGGGTGACTTCACATCATGTAGAGTCAATCCTCGAAGACTGGGTGGAAGCCCCACCACAGATCGCGGGTCCGCACAAGTTATCTCAAGAATCTGAAGCTGAAAAACAGTAGCCAAATTAATTGGAGGAAATGTAACCTCTCTAACAACAAGTGTCAATCTCTCCATATGAGATAGGCTCTCAATCCACTCTATATTTGGAGCTCCTTGTCCATATTCTGACAACCTAGGAGTGTCGCCCCATATATGAAGACTGACTAAATTAGCTAGGTATGAGAGGTCAAGGGTTGTCCATAATAAACGAGATGAGAACTTTAACTCCTTCAAATTCACAGGGAGCTTTGGTAACTGTTCAAGCTCATCACAATAATCCAAATGAAGTTGTTGGAGATTAGAAAGCTTATTCATAGTTGTAAGCAATCTTGTAATCTTGCTTCCTGATAGCTCTAGTGTCATAAAAAAGGATAGACCCCCAATTTCACGGGGAATCTCCCCCTTTAGATTTTTGCAGAAACTTGCATGCAAAGCTTTAAGATTCTCTAGCATCCATGTGGCTTTTGGTAGCTTTCTAATTGCACTAAAGTCCAAACATAAAATCTCCAACCATTTGAGATTTTTAATAGAGGCAGGTAATTTTGTGATACATGTTTCTCTAAGATTCAGCTCAAGCAAAGACTCTAGCCCTCCTATTTGGTTCGGTAGCTTCTTTAGAGGAGTCCAACAGATACTCATTGTCCTCAATTTTTTGAGGTTCCCAATAGAAGCAGGTAATTCTCTGATATTTGTGTTCTCAATATATAGCTCAAGCAAAGACTCTAATCCTCCTATTGAGTTCGGTAGCTTCTCTATTGGAGTTTCAAAAAGACTTATCTTCCTCAACTTTTTAAGACTCTCAATAGAAGCAGGTATTTTTCTGATGTTTGTTTCGCTCAAATATAGCTCAAGCGAAGACTCTAATCCTCCTATTGAGTTCGGTAGCTTCTTTATCGGAGTTTTAGAAAGACTCATCCTCCTCAACAATGTAAGATCTCCGATGGAGTCCGGAAGTGTTCTAAGCAAAGAACAATTATCTAAAGACAGATACTCCATACGCGTCATCTCTCCAATTGAATGATGAAGTTTTCGAAGTTGCATCCCCACTATTTCTAGCATTGACAAGGATTTTAGACTATCAAATACAAAAGATAGTGGAAAAAGGTTGCAACCGTCCCACTTCAGGGTATCCCAAGAGATGATTTTCAAGTGCTTCAGGTGCTCTAGTTTAGATAGAGAGCCATCAACCACTAGCAAGTTTGTACAAAATTCAATAGCCAATCTCTTCAAATTCAAGCATTTTGAGAAGTCAGGAGTCCTTTTTAAGATTGGGCAAAAATTGATTTCTATAACTTTCAAGTTCTTGCTCACCTGAAAAAGCAAACCAAGAATCAGCAAGTCAAGAATGGCAAATTTGTAAGTTTGGTTAGCAAGACAAATGCCATAAAAAGTTAACTACACAATATGATGTACCAAGCATGGCACCCATCCGGCCCAATCTTCAGTAATGTTACTCCCCGAAACCTTGAGCACGACTAATTTCTCAAGACATAAATTTGTCGCGTTTAGTTCCAAAGGGCAATCACTCCAAGAGAGCCATGTTAATTTGGAGAGAAGATTGTTAAAGTCCCCTACCAAGTTTCTGCCTTCTAATTCCAAATATCTTAGATTGGGCATCTTTGAAAATTCTTCACTCGCGAACCTGTGCTCTTTGGAGAGTCTTGTTAATCTGAGTGCTATGACTTTGTCTGTTCCCTGATGATAAGAAAAGCATGCATGAACATTTATATTGGAAGACAAGTCTGAGGAGCTTGATTATGGTCGGTAATGAAACGCTCATTATTGCTTTGTTCATATATATCTAAATTGACCATAACAAAGAGTTAATCAAGTTGATTTGATTGGTTCATACAATTGAAAGGAGTTCTTTACACTATATAAAGCATAATAATATTTCTAATACAAAGCATCTCTATGGATCAAAACCTGCTTGGTATGGTTCGTGTGGAAGTCGAGTTTACTTCAACAGAGCATCTCTTTATTAGGTTTCATATGAGTTTTATTACAAGACGAAGATAGGAGCTAGAAAGTCCTACTTGTTTTAGGATTAGTTGTGGATTCTACGGAATAAAAGATCAGTGTACAAAAAGGATTTGCTTTAAAAATAGTATAGATATTCAACAAACCTCATAGAAGTCTCTTGTATATTGTATGAAAGCTCAACCAGACTATCCACAAAAGATTGCTTATAATTTGTGGAAAAACTTTCGTATATTGTATTAACATCATGAATTTTTATCCACGCCTTTTTCTTATTTTCTTTGCCAAAAGAAAAGTTAAACAAAAAAAAATATACCAGCAAGAAACTAACTCCACAACCGTTAATAAATGCATGGTCGATTTTTTCCTGAAGAAAATAGTAAGGTGATAATAGCTTACCTCTTTCATCTGAAACATGTCAAAGGCAATCTTGGGCTCCCACAACCTGCTACGCTTCCCTGGAAAATTATCGTCTTCACACTGAACAATTTCTCTTCCAAGATCTCTAAGTTGATCATGCATCCGCAGTATATCATTTTCATCTATCTTTATCAAAGACATTTGAGTAAGTACAAATAGTTCACTTTTTGGGAAATAGTTGGAAGCTTTCCACATATAGTACGGGTTGATTCTTCCTCTTCCAATGAAGAAACATGCGATATCAAGGAAGATCTCTCTTTGATGAGGCTCTAACACGTCATAACTAATCTTTAATTTATTGAAGACTTCTTGCTTGGGCACAAAATCTAACTTCTTCAATGTGTCTTTCCAAAACTTTTTGCTTTTGCAAGAAAGTGAGGAACCAATGACCTCTAGAGCTAATGGAAGTCCACCTGTCTTTCTGATAATTTTGTGTGAGATATCATCAAAGTCATGTGGTGGCCAATCCATCCTGAAGGCATGTTTACTAAAAAGCCGAAGAGCATGGAAAGGATCCATTTCTCTCATTTCATAGATTTCAAATTCTTGAGAATGTGCTTGGAAACTACTCTCTTTGTCCTCCTCTTTGATTGGCAAAAAGTTGATGTCCCTCGTTGTAATGATGATTTTGCTTCCGGACCAAACCAATCGCTCTTTCCGCTAGTTTAGAGAGTTGGTCCCACTTATCCACATCATCGAGAACAAGAAGAACTTTCTTATCATGAAACCTTTCTCTAATTATTTTAATCCCTACATCAACAGAATTGTGGATATCTAGAGATCTGCCTTGGAGAATTTCTGATAACAATTGTTTTTGTAACTCAACCATTCTACCATGTTGCATGGATTCGCGAATGTCCGAAAGGAAGCTACAACCTTGAAATTGATTGGAGATTTGATTAAAGACAGCACTTGCGAGAGTTGTCTTGCCGATACCGCCCATTCCATGAATGACCAGGTAGCGAACATCATGAGAACCTTCGTTTAACATGTCCATGATAGCTTCAACATGATCATCAATCCCAACTAAATGATCGGGCAGATTGCTCCTTCTTTTCATCAGTTTGGTCAAAATCTCATCAACAATAGTGTTAATGATTTCACCATGGCTGCCATATTGATATAAGAGTCTTAGCACAAAACATATGGCAAATGAACTCTCAAAATGAGGAATATTGTAGACATAAAACTACTTGGATTTTTGAATATGTGAGGTTTTACCGAATAAAAGTTCACTTTCTTTAGTAAATGGAAATCTCGATTGATGAAAGAATTAGATCAATACTAAATTTGGATGGGTGGTTCAGGAAAAGAAGAGAACAATTTACAAATGAAAAAGAAGAAAGAAAAATGGATTAACCAATATATTGTGATTGATTGGAGTAATTAAAACAGAAAAAAAAAACATGAAGGAAAATTCTGCCCATTATAATCATCTCACTTTTTATTGCCAGGCGAAAAAAAAAAAAAAAAAACCAAAAACAGATTCAAAACTCACACTCTTACCCTTTGTCCTTCATGCCCCATCCCTTAACTCTTGCGACCTCGGCCAGAGCCCCCTTCCATCCTAGAACTTCATCACGCATGAACTTCTTCTCATGCTTCTCCAAATCGTCGAGGTATAATCGAGTTTTAAGTTTCACATCGTCGGGATTCACATCATAAAAAATGGGTAGGATCAATTTGTCACTCGCTTTGCTTGAGCACTCCACCATGTGCGTGAGCTCACGAAGACACCACGCACTGGATGCATAGTTCCTGGAGAAGATGGGTATGTATATTTTGGAGGATTCGATGGCATGGAGAAGCTCACCTCCAATCTTTTTTCCCTTTCGGATCTCTTCATTGTCTCGAAAAACGCGAATTCCAGCTCCAAGCAAGGCATGATAGAGACAATCGGTGAAGTTGAGGCGGGTGTCGGGGCCTCTGAAATTCAAGAACACCTCAAATTCGGCCCCCGACTGCAAATCACCATCATCATCACAAGCCGACGCGGTCACTTTCTCCATTGAGTCCCTCTTTCTCTTCATCCTCCTTCAGGATCTCAAGATCTTCCCCGGATCAGATCACAGCGAGATATGGAATCCTTCTCTCTGAATCTGATCTAGGATTCCTCAAGAGGAATTAGCAAAGCGCCAGAAGAGGCAGGAGGACTGCAATGCGCTCTCGCTGTATTTTTCTCAGATTGGTTTGCTTTTTTCTTAGCACCGAAAGGGAAAAGAACACCGACCGCTTTGATAATTAAAGTCCTCCAAAGTGGCGAGGTCTACCTTTATCACGGTCTATGAAAGCGAGAAAAAAGTAGCGTAAACGTGGACCGTCCCATTCAATGAACGACACGTGGCGCCTCATGTCGCCCATGGGTCCCACTTTCTCTCTTAGACACCTGTGTCCTCCCGCTTCCCTTTTTTTTTCAAATTTTATTCCCCTCTCTCCGTTTCCCTCTCTTCCTTTCAAATTCCATTCCCGACCATTCCCAACGCGGCGATCGAGCACAAGGTCTATGCTTGATGTTTCTGTATATTCTTTTTTCTTCTTTCCAGCATTCTGGTCGAAATTAGTTCCCTGGCAAAAAGGTGAGGTGCAATGGTAGGTCTTGACAATTTTCCCCGTTCAGAATATTATAAATGTACCAAACATGGAAATTCTTCTGTCTTAGTCTAATAAACTTCTGTTTAAAATAGCAAAATAAATCCTTAGCCACCCCCTTGCCCTCTTTGTAAACTCGTCATTTCCCTACTTCTCTTGAAACCTGAAATGGCGACAATTACCTCATTCTATGGGATCAAACATTGGACAATGCAATATCAAGACTATCTGCGAGCCGAGATACATTGTTTATAGTACAATACTAAATTAAAAAGTTTTGAAAGAAAAAACTTAAAATTGAAAGGGAAAATAAAATTCGTTTTATGTGAAAGTCTGACATGCATATGCCACTATATTGGTATCTAAGTCACACTCCACTTTTATTAAGTTCCTGGATCTTTTTAGCTGTCATTCTTCTCTCTTAGGTGCTGTTGATTGAAGGTAGTGGAGTGGAATGGAATGGAATCACGGTCATTGGAGTGGGGTTCTTTCAAGTAGGATTCTTATTGTAAAATCCATGTTTACCTTGCATAATAATAGGACATGACTTCCTTATTTGATTTTCAAAAATTTCACGAGGAGCACAAGTTCACAGTTCTCATAATTAATAATGAAAATAAGAGAACTTGCAAAATTTCACAATGAGGAGTATGAACATATAAGGGGCAACCAAAATTTTGATGTTATCTTTGATTGTATTTTTTAGTGGTAACTGATGAAATAGATAAGCTAGATAAACAGTCATATTGACCTTCATCCGAAGTGTGCAGCAATTTATGATGACTACTTGCCCCTTTATGCTTGAATTCCCACTGTACATTGCACATAGATTTGGTTGGAGCTTGTCAACTTCTTTCTGCAATTAAAAAGATGAAACCTGTTGTATTTTGATATGAGAGAGGAGATTTCTACAATGGAATTACATAATATCTTCAGGAGGGCAATCTGATCTCAATTTTTTTTGTAGGAATCCCATATATAATCTTAGTTGCTTAGCACATTTTTGACTTGTGATTGATTATTTTGGGACCTTCTGTGTGTGCTTCATATACCTAGAATCCTCTCAGATATGTTCGGTAATGTTTCTTCACCGATTCTATGGAATGGTTGCCTCCGATGAGCTCTTGAGGTTAAATTAAAGATCCTTTTTCTGCATGTCGATGAACTGATCTGATTTTCTTTTGTTTTTGTAACGCCAGGAGTATGAAGGCGAAGCTTTTGGCCACGTATCCTGATGCATTTTCTGACGACTATAAAGGAGAAATAGTTGATCGTAGGCCAGACCTCGAGCTGTCGCAGCAATTACGATAATTTCTTGAAACAAGTTTGTGTTTGTCTATTGGAGAAGAAGAGCGGAAGAAAAGCTTAGTGATGCTCCAATTGTCTTCAAGTCGATGTCTCTATTTCCTTTCTTTTATCGGTTGCTCTCTGCAGGTGAATTAATATGGCAAGTTCTGCATGGGAGCATCCTGTTCGTTTGTGGTCTATTCACGAAAACTGGTAATTCAGAGATAAAATGCCATTGTAGTTGCTTCATCAGTGCATATGAAATGGTTACCCAGCAGCTTCGTGGTTAGGAAATCCGCTTCATGTTTGAACGGTTCGTTCCATGTCGGGCATGTGAGAGAGCTGACAGCTGATTGAGCGATGCAACAGTGAAACTCATGTATCTGAGGGAAATGAAGTATACTAGAAGTCTGATGATCGCTTTTTTAGGGGCGTGTGAAATTGCGTGACTCATGTCTTATTCTGTCATGACCGGTTATTGAGGGTCGCTATTTCGGGTGATGGACATGGTGCAGAGTCGAGTCGAGTCGTATACGGATTTTACTTATGGAATGCGCCAGATTTGAAGGCTATTTGACAGGATCATGATGTACCCAGCGAAGCATCTCTAGTCTGGTAAGGCATTATAGGCTGTCGATACCAAATGTTAGTTCCAAAATGAGCTGAATGTCACCGGTGGGACCGGGAGGAAAAGGCTTTCGAACCGTACGAGCTTAAATGAAAAGGTCATACACATTGTAATAGCGAACGGCTGGGGTGCATACTTCCATGTGTTTCCACAAGTCAGCAAATTAAATTTGCGCATTCTCATGAGGTCTCAAGAGCATGGATCAATGGGTTTCAATAACGGTCATTATATTCTAATACAATCGTCTATAAAATTCCCCCGAAAAGTTGATATATATTGTTATTTCTATTTGTAGTGAGAGATTTTTGAATTCGAACTTTGTTATATCAATCCTCAAAGAGATTAAATTTTAGCACATTGCATGATTGAAATCTAAATTTCCTTAGTCAACCACAAATTGCATGACATGACAACGACGACCCAAAAAATGTGTCAAAATCGAATTTTGATTCCTCCCTTTAGAATAATTCAATCCAATTTACCATAACTCCCCGGTCAAAAAAAGAAAAAAGAAAAAATCAACTCCACTGTTTAATCTACTTTTCATCCTCTTTCTTGGAGAAGAGTTAAGAATAATCAACTGGAAAACACCAGACGGAAAATTAAAAAAAGAAAAAAAGAAAAAAAAAACAGAAACAATGAGCTGAAAATTTTTCCAACCAGACGGTTTCCTATAAAACCTCATACGGTTTTACGATATTTGATAAACCCAAATTAACTGAGTCTGAGTGTCAGAAAAGGAAGAAGACAATGCTTGAAGGCAGAACAAGTGTGAAGAAGCTATTGCCTTCTGTTTTCATTGATTGTAATTCTATACATGTAATCCTGTATTTAATTACAAAGAAGAGAAATAATAAAGGAAGTTCAATATTTGCCTATCCTTTTCTATTCTAAAGTATATTTAATTTCCTAACAATACAGATTACAAAATCATATCTTCCAACACTCCCCCTCAAGCTGGTGGTCTGTATATGTTCAAGACGCCTAGCTTGTGTAGAAGATATGTATGTTGTCTTTGACAAAGAGGTTTAGTAAATATATCAGCTGGCTGTTCTGAAGTCCTGATTCCTCTTGTCTTGACAATTCATTCTTGAATCTTTTCTCTTGTAAAATGACAATCAACTTCTATATGCTTTGTTCTCTCGTGTAGTACCGGATTTGCCGCAAGCTTTAGTGCTGAATCATTATCACAAAAGAGTAAAGTTGCCCCTTTTAGAGGAGCTCCAAGCGGAATGGAAATTTTTCCAACCAGACGATTTCCTATAAAACCTCCTATGCATTTTACGATATTGGATAAACCCAAATTAACTGAATCTGAGAATTGAAAAAGAGAAGATGGAGGCGTCGAAGCTGAACGGGGAAGAGCAGATGCAGAGAGCGTTCGGTTATGCAGCGAGGGACTCTTCAGGAGTCCTTTCTCCGTTCTCATTCACCAGAAGGTTTGCATCTCCTTTCAACTTTTGATAATCCAGGACACGAGCCTGAAGACCTGGCTATTGCTAACGCATGTTC
The DNA here is from genome assembly GCA_014182715.1 of Eucalyptus cloeziana. Classification (NCBI taxonomy): domain Eukaryota; kingdom Viridiplantae; phylum Streptophyta; class Magnoliopsida; order Myrtales; family Myrtaceae; genus Eucalyptus; species Eucalyptus cloeziana. Next base: position 22,431,627 of record CM024638.1, read on the forward strand.
TGCGTCGCAGGGCCAATCGAGATCATGACATTACCATGAAGATCCTGTACTGCGGAATTTGCCATTCCGATCTTCACATCATTAAGAATGAACATGGGATTTCGAGCTACCCTATCGTACCCGGGTTCGTCTAGGCTTCATCCGCTTGTTCTGAATATTACTCGAGGTAATTTGGGAGCTTGTTATACTCACATAGTGACTTGCTCCATAATTACCGACAGTAGAGATTGTAAAGGCACTATGCTGCTTTAGAATTAAGGAAGTTAAAGAGGCAATAATCTTCCCTTTAATTAACCAAAGTCAATTTCTGTGTTTTCGACTTTTTCTTTTTTGAGTCCTCAAAAAATCTCAAACTAGTATGCTCGCGATGAATTTACTATCCGTTAATTTTTGTTTAATTTTATCGTCAAATTATTGAGTTGGACGACACATGACAATTGATCAGTATACCGATTTAAGATTTTATCTTCCATTTGTCACAAGTGTACCGATTTATGATTTTTCATAGTATTAACATAATTTAATAGAAATTAATGGAGTGTAAATTTATCACAAATGTATCAATTTGGGATCTTTGGATTAAATTAGTTATAAGGGGTAAATTTGTCATAAAGATATTAGATCAAAATTTTTTTGTGGTATTAATTTTTTTTACAGGTTTGTTATAGCCATGAAATTGTAGGAGTGGTGACTCAAGCTGGGGGCAAAGTGAACAAATTCAAAGTTGGAGACAAAGTAGGCGTTGGTTGCCTAATTGGTTTGTGTGGAGAATGTGACAACTGCCATGGAGGGTTGGAGAACTACTGCCCCAAGCCGGTCTACACGTACACGATCTTCGAATCCGAGGGCAACGCCAAACGCTACGGCGGGTACTCCGACATCCTCATCGTCGACGAGCACTTCGCGGTCCGGATCCCAAATGCCATTTCGCTCGCCGGCTGCGCTCCCCTACTCTGTGCCGGGATCACGGTTTACAGCCCCATCAGGAATTTCGGTTTGGACCGGCCCGGGAAGCGTATTGGCGTCGTCGGCCTGGGAGGGCTGGGGCATTTGGCGGTGAAGTTCGGCAAGGCGTTCGGCGCCGAGGTCGCCGTCATAAGTACTTCGGAGAGCAAGAGGCAGGAAGCGATTGAGAAATTGAAGGCTGACTCGTTCATACTAAGCCTTGATATGAAGCAAACGCAGGTATGGAAAATTTAAAAAAAAAAAAAAAACACGGTGAAGCAATGAATTATTATTACAAATTATATGTTGACCATATAAAAGAAAGTTTGTCTATACAATTTGACCATAACAGATCAATGCATTGAAATTTTCTCCCTATAAAATGAACTTTGATCAATCTAAACTTAAACAAGCCAAGAGAACTTCTGCTAATTACTTCATGTGTACATATTTTCTTTTTTGTTTGTGTTTTTATTTGATTTGATTTGAGAAATTATAGGCTGCGATCGGCACAATGGATGGGATCATCGACACGGTCTCGGCGACGCATCCATTGAAGCCGTTGTTGGATCTACTGAGAACGGATGGGAAACTCATCATGTTGAGCGCACCTGATCTGGAGACGCCCGCTCAAGTGCCGCTCTTTCCATTATTTGGTAACTTTGGAAATATTCAAATCTCTTCTTCAAAGTTGCTTCTGCTTCACAAGTGAATATTTCTTTTCAATTGATCTCTGATTTTATTCTATTTTAATTATTTGAACTACTTTGGTCCATCTTATGTAAATAAGGTCCCAATGCTTCAACCCATTTTTCCCGAATAATCGGAAATTCGAAAATGCAGGGCGGAAATCTTTGGTCGGAAGTATGTGCGGTGGAATCAAGGAGACGCAGGAGATGATGGATTTCGCAGCAGAGCACGGCATAACGTCGAACGTGGAGGTTGTCACGATGGATTACGTGAACGAAGCCATGGACCGACTTGCCAGAGGAGATGTCCGATATCGATTCGTCATCGACATAGCCAATACGCTCACCAATCTCTGATTCCGTGTCCATGTTGCCTCTGTGTTATTATTTGGTATGTTTTAATAGATATAGTGACGAATTATTTTGATACATTATCGGGTTATGCGATCCTTCTGAATTAGTAATTTACAAGGTAAACCCACATATATAACTTAAATGGTTTGCACTCGAGACATGGATCCGACTGCAGATGAGGAGTCTCAGTTTATCCCTAAGATTAATTACTTTCAATCGGTCGAAAAAGAAACGTCCTGCTAATGTACCATTTATCACTAGAAACCGGGACTTATATTCGGTCATTGGGTGTTTGAATCAAAGAGATAAATTCTATTTTTGGTCCTCTAGCATAAGGCCATTTTCAGGTGAAATCTCAAATTTCAATTATCTAATCAGAGTTATTATATCGTATGTAATTTATCATTGGCGATCGAATCTGAATCACATTGTCAGGGCATCATATATTGGCTCCGGCCAGCAACTCCGGCCGGAGCTAATTTAGTTACCTGAAATTTAGAAGAAAACATATATTGTCCAGGTTTCCACTGTATGAACGAGTCTTTATGTTATCGGAAAAAAAGGAATATGATTTACATGAATTTGGAAATAAAAATAAAAATTAACGTCGATATACGTGAGAAACACATTCATCGTATGGTTTTACAGAGCATTTTTGGGAAATTTATGGGAATAAAATAGCTACAAGGTGGTCATACGAGATTCAACCATATCGCAATTGATCTACGATGCACCGAGCCCCCACCTTCAGCCTCGGACAAATCGGCTTATCTGCTGAAACCATGATGATCAACTATGGTGCCATCGATACCTTAAATTACATGAAAATCATTATGCATTAGACGACTAGCCAAATTAATGATCGTAGTAACCATTGGACAAAATTACATGAAAATGAAGAAAATAACCGCAAATTTGCTGCATTATAGCGATCCATCGCGGCATTGAACTTTCGACTACTTCATAAGACCTAGATAGAAATTAATCTTTAACAATTTTCATCCATAAAGATTTCAATAATCCATTCTAACAAGTTTTCAGTATATTTGCGAAATGATCTATTACCTTGTCATTTGCCCCAACAATTTTCTCTCGTGCTTCCACAAATAATTAACTGATGACTCTATCTTCCTTTAAAGACCTTTTATCTCTCCTCCAATACATATGTGACTAAGTCATAAAATTGTCGCGGAAGAAGTTATTATCATCATGAAAGAACATTTTCTAGTTCTTAAATTGTGGAAGAAACTATTATTATTGTGAAAATACCATTACCCATTTAAGTAATGGAATCGATTTTGTCTTGGCTAACATGAAGTCCCTCTAAGCACTTTTTAAACAATGTGAACACCTATTATTTCATCCATTAGCACTTCTACAATCATCATCCCACTCATGAACCAACTTCTTATTCCCACAATAACATAACTATTTAATCCACAGATCATAGTTTTAAGACTTAAAAGTGAACTTGCGTTGGTGCTCTAAACTGAATATTTCTAACAGGGACAAGTAGAAAATTGCTCAAGAAAGAAAAAAACAGAATATATATATAGAGGAAGAAGAAACCAAAGGAACTTTTACCGACTGTAAGGGGAGGAGATAATCATTTTCATTCTAGAATTGGCTGTTGATATCGTCCACTCTATTTCTCGAGGTAAAGTTTTGGCTTTTGGAGGAGCGTCGAGAGCCGATGTATGGAATATGAATTCTGGCCTTCCCACGTGTCCGGAAGACGGGGATAAAACAACTTTTCCTGAAGATGATTTGGCACAATTAATCACCACAGCTTCTTTAATTTTGATATTTCTAACAGGGACACGAAGAAAATTGATCAGGCAAAAGAAAAAAAGAAAAAGAAAGATATAGAGGAAGAAGGAACAAAGGAACTTTTACCGACTATAAGAGGAGATGAGATAATTCTTTTGTTACTAGAATTGGTTGTTGATATCGTCCACTCTATATTTCTTGGAGTAAAATTTTGCCTTTGGGTGGAGCGGATGTACTGAACATGAAATCTGGCTTTCCCACGTGTCTGAAAAACGTGGATAAAATTCCAGAAGATGATCCGGCACAGCCACACTAAACAGATTCTTAAATTTTGATAAATCAGGCAACTCTTTCAAGGAATCGCATTCCCAAATATTTAATGTCACTAATGATTTCAATTTCTCCAGACCTGGAGTCTCCATCAGCCCACGGCAAACATCCATTTCCAAAATTTGGAGCCCCTCTAATTTCGATACCAAAAGCCTCTCAAGCATTGCACTTTCCGTCAAACGCAAACGAAGGAGTTTCTTCAGTTGCTGTCCAAGTAAATCATCGAATTCGACTTCCCTCAGCCGACAATTAACAAGGCACAAATTGGACAGATTTGTCAAATTGGAAAAGAGTGACCTTCCCATGAGTGACTTCACATCATATAGAGTCAAATTTATAAGACTGGATGGAAGCCCCATTAGAGATCGCGTGTCGACACAAGTTATCTCAAGAACATAAAGCCGCCAAAGAGTAGCCCAATTAATCGGAGGAAATGTGACATCTCCAACGACAATTGTCAAACTCTGCAGATAAGATAATCCCTCGATCCACTCTATCTTTGGAACTCCTTGTCTAAATTCCGATAACCTAACAGTATAGCCCCATATATGAAGATTAACTAAGTTAGTCAGGTATGATAGGTCAAGGGCTGTCCACAATAGATGAGATGGGATCTTTAACTCAGTCAAACTCACAGGGAGCTCTGGCAACTGTTCAAGTTCATCACATTGATCCAAAAGAAGTTTTTTGAGATGAGAAAGCTTACTCATAGTCGTGGGCAATCTCTTAATCTTGCTCTTTGTCAAACATAGGGCCCTTAGAAAAGATAGATCCCCAATTTCACTTGGAATTGCTTCCTCCATATTTTCACAGAAATTCACATACAAACCTTCAAGATTCTTTAGCATCCCTATGGCCTTTGGTAGCTCTCTGATTGCACATTTGTCTAAATATAAGAACCTCAACTGTTTGAGATTTCCAATAGAAGCAGGTAATTTTGTGATATCCGTGCCATTTAAATATAGGTCACACAAAGACTCTAGCCCTCCTATCTGGTTCGGTAGCTTCTTTATAGGAGTATGATTAAGGTCCATGTACCTCAACTTTTTAAGATTCTCAATAGAAACAGGTAATTTTTTTATTTTTGTCCCGTCCAAATATAGCTCAAGCAAAGATTCTAATTTTCCTATTGTGTTCAGTAGCTTCTTTATTGGAGTTCCTCTAAGACTCATCTTCCTCAACATTTTAAGATTTCCAATGGAGTCTGGAAATTTTTTTATTTTTGTCCCGTTTAAATATAGCTCAAGCAAAGATTCTAATTTTCCTATTGTGTTCGGTAGCTTCTTTATTGGAGTTCCTCTAAGACTCATCTTCCTCAACATTTTAAGATTTCCAATGGAGTCTGGAAGTGTTCTAAGCAAAGAACAATTATCTAAAGACAAATCCTTTAGACGCGTCATTCCTCCAATGGAATGATGAAGTTCTCGAATGTGCATCCCTCTTATTTGTAGATTTAACAGTGATTTTAGACTACCGAATACAAAAGACACTGGACAAAGGTCGCAATCGTCCCTCTTCGAGGATCCGTAAGAGATGATTTCCAAGTGCCTCAGGTGCTCTAGTTTAGAGAGAGAGCCATCAACCACTAGCAAGTTTGTAATTTGTCGAATAACCAATCTCTTCAAATTCAAACATTTTGAGAAGTCAGGAGTCCTCTTTAAGCCTGACTTAGAATTAATTTCTATAACTTTCAAGTTCTCGCTCATCTGAAAAAACAAACCAAGGATCAGCCAAGTCAAGAATGACAAATTAGTAAGTTTGGTTAGTGAGACAAATGTGAGAAAAAGTAAATTGCACGATATAATGTTTGTACCAGGCATGACCCCCATCCAGCCCAATCTTCCGTAATGTTAATTCCTGAAAGCTTGAGCACGACCAATTTCTCGAGATGCAAATTCGTCGCGTTTAGTTTCGACGGGCAATTACTCCAAGAGAGCCATGTTAACTTGGAGAGAAGATTCTTAAAGTCCCCTACCAAGTTCTTGCACTCTAATTCCAAATATCTTAGATTGGGCAGCTTTGAAAATTCTTCACTTGTGAAACTGTGCTTTTTGCAGAGTCTTGTTAATCTGAGTGCTATGACTTTGTCTGTCCCCTAGTGATAGGAAAAGCATACATAGACATTTAAACTGGATCAAAAACATAATATTGTACAAGTCTAAGGAACTTAATTATGTTCACTAATGAAACACACATTATTGTTTCATTCGTACATATTTAAATTGACCATAACAAAGAGTTAATCAAGTTAATCTGACTAGCTCATACAATTGGAAAGAGTTCTCTACAATGTGTAAAAGCATAGTAATATTTCTATTCCATCAATTTAAGTGAATTCCTATCGTGTCATGATAACAAAAACTTTATTATCTTTGAGCGAAACCGCCTGATAGAAGATATTGCCCACATTTTTTTTTTTTTTGCAACACAAAAAACCTGCCATGGTTTTGCAATTTAGAAAAAGTGGCTAGACCGAATCCAAAAAAAGTCTCTTGAGTTTATAACCCCATTGCAACTCTACACATCCAAATCTGCTTGGTTTGGAGTGTGTGGAAGCTCGGTTAACTCCAAAGTGTCTCTTGATTAGGTTTCATATGAGTTTTATTACAAGATGAAGACAAGAGCTAGAAAGTCTTAATTGTTGTAGAACTCGTTGCGGATTCTACAGAAAAAGATTATGGTAAAAATAGGATTTGCTTTCATGATAATAAAGATATTCAACTAACCTCATAAAAGTCTCTCATATATTGTTTGAAAGATCTACCAGACTATACACAAAAGATTGCATGTCACATTCAATTACAAAATCTAAATCTATTACCAAATTTCAGGTAAGGGATCTCATCGCAAAGTAATATTGCTAGTGATTTCCAACTTAACAAAAGGGAATACAATCAGCCTTAAATAGCTTTGATAGCTTAGGAAGTCACAATCTAGATTTGTTTCCATATATTTTGTTGAACAACCTTGTATTTAACTGTATTCCTGAGATATTTGCTTCCAATAACTTTCATGTTGCAACCTTTTAGATGCAATATGTAATGAAATTACCATCATGAATTTTTATACAAACCTTTTGCCTTTTTTCTTTGCCAAAGTAAAAGTTAAACAAAAAAATATAACGGCAAGAAACTAACTCCACAACCTTTGAAAAATGCATGGTTGATTTTTTCCAAAAGAAAATAGTACGGTGACAATAGCTTACCTCTTTCATCCGAACCACATCAAAGGCAATCTTGGGCTCCCACAACCTACTACGCTTCCCTGGAAAATTGATGTCCTCACGTCGAACAATTTCTCTTCCAAGATCTCTAAGTTGATCATGCATCTGCAATCTATCATAATTTTTTATCAAAGACATACGAGTCAGGACAAGTAGTTCCATCGTTGGAAAATAGTTGGAAGCTTTCCATATATAGCATAGATCAAGTCTATATTCTCCCATGAAGAAACATGCGATATCAAGAAAGATCTCTCTTTGGTGAGGCTCCAACATGTCATAACTGATCTTTAATTTGTTGAAGACTTCCTGGTTGGGCACCAACTCTAACTTCTGCAAAGTGCATTTCCAAAACTTTTTGCTCTCGCCATAAAGTGAGGCACCGACAACCTCAAGAGCTAAAGGAAGTCCACCTGTTTTGCTCGTAATTTGCCTTGAGATATCAACAAAGTCATGTGGTGGTAAATCCATCCTGAAGGCATGTTTACTAAAAAGCTGAAGAGCATGGAAAAAATCCATTTCTGTCATTCTATAGATTTGAAACTCTTGAGAATGTGCTTGGAAACTACACTCTTTGTCATTCCTTTTGATTGGCAAAAAGTTGATGTCTCTCGTTGTAATGATGATTCTACTTCCTGGACCAAACCACTCACTCTTTCCAGCTAGCTTAGAGAGTTGATCCCTATTATCCACGTCATCGAGAACAAGGAGAACTTTCTTACCATGAAATCTTTCTCTAATTGTGTTAATCCCTACATCAACAGAATTGTGGATCCCTAGAGATCCGCCTCGGAGAATCTCCGATAACAACTGTTTTTGTAAATCAACAATTCTACCTTGTTGCGCAGATTCGCGAATGTCCAGAAGGAAGCTAAAACCTTGAAATTGATTGGAGATTTTATTAAAGACAACACTTGCAAGAGTTGTCTTACCGATACCGCCCATTCCATGGATGACCAGGTAACGAACATCACGAGAACCTTCGTTTAACATGTCCACGATAGCTTCAACATGATCATGAATCCCAACTAAATGATCAGGCAGAGTTCGCATTCTTTTCATTAGCTTGGTCAAAACCTCATCAACAATAGTGTTGATGATTTCACCCTGGCTGCCATATTGACATAAGCGTCTTAGTGTGAAACATATGGCAAATGAACTCTTGAGTTGAGAAATATTGTAGACACAAAACTAATGGATTTTTCAATGGGCGAGGTTTTACCAAATGGATGCTCACTTTCTTTAGTAAAAGGAAATCTCGACTAATGAAAAGTTAGATCCATACTCTATTTGGATGAGTGACTCGGGAACAGAAGATAATAATTACTAGGACTGTGATTGGTGGGAGTAATTAAAACAAAAAAAAAGGGAGAAAATTCTATTCCTTATTATAATCTCGCTTTTTATTGCTCGGGGAAAAAAAACATAACAAAAGCAGATTCCAAAGTCATACTCTCACCTTTTGTCCTTCATGTCCCATCCCTTGATTCTTGCGACCTCCGTCAAAGCTTCCCTCCATTGCGAAACCTCATCGTGGCTGAACTTCTTCTGGTGCTTCTTTAGAGCATTGAGGTACAATCGAGTTTTGAGCTTTACATCATCAGGATTTACGTCATAAAAAATGGGTAGGATCACTTTGTCATTCGCTTTGCTCGAGGACTCCAGCATGTGTGTGAGTTCGCAAAGACACCACTTACTGGATGCATAGTTCCTAGAGAAGATGGGCAAGTATATTTTGGAGGATTCAATGGCATGCAAAAGTTCACCTCCAATCTTTTTGCCCTTTCGGATCTCTTCATCGTCTCTGAAAACGCGAACCCCAGTTTTGACTAAGGAGTGATAGAGACAATCGGTGAAATTGAGGCGAGTATCCGGACCTCTGAAATTCAGAAACACCTCAAATTCAGTCCCTGACGACGAATTGCCATCATCGACATAGGCAGACATGGTCGCTGCGTCTAGTGAATCCCTCTTTCTCTTCATTCTCCTTCAGGTGCTCAAATCTCCACCGGGTTTAATCGCAGCGAGATGTGGATCCTTTCTGAATCTAATGTGGGATTCAGAAAAGCGGCAGAGGCTGGAGAATTGCGATGCTCTTTCGCCGTCTTTATCGGATTTGTTTGCGTTTTCCTCGGCACCGAAAGGAAATAGAATGGCGATGACTTTGGTAAGTCTAGCCAATGGAAGTCTTCCAAGGTGGCGGAGTCCAACTTCATCACGTTATGCTGGCAATAAAGGCGGTTGCTTTACACTGTTCCTTCTTTGGCGATAGTACCTCATATCTAGAAGTATTGGTTTAAAATTCACATCCACTAAAGCGTAGTGTATATTATACCTCGGTGTTAGTGTTGCTGGCAAATGCTTCAGGCACGCTAGTTCCGTAAAGTTTATCCCTGAGTTGACGAAGACTTTAGACTGCCGAGGAAATTTGGTGGTAATCAAGTTGCTTTACATTGACGCGAGTGCCTGACCCTCCGAAAGCTAAAGACACGGCATTTGCTTGCTTTCCCCCCTTCACACCGAAAGAAAAAGAATAGCAACGACTTTAACTAAAGCCAACCGAGTCTTCCATAGTGGAGGAGTGAAGTCTTAGCTTTATGGAAAGAGGGACAACACTTCCACATAAGATTCTATTCATTTTCTTGGAATTCCCGGTTATATATGTCTACAGGGTCCACCCACCATCCTATCATAATTGGAAACACGTCTAACATTATTGGGCATTCCTATCCTACCGTGACTTTAACCAGGGCAAAGTTATTAGGCCCAATCAGACGACTGATAATCAATAATAGCGATCGAGTTTTAGGGAGAATGTTTAAGCAAATGATTATTTTTCTTGATCCTTTTTTTATTACGTTATTTTTTAATGTCATTTTTACCTGGATTTTACAACAATGAGACGACGAATATATCCTGAACATGAATGTTTCATTCATCAGTTCACTAAATATGGAGATCAACATTTAGGGATTAGTTTAATAAATTCGAAGTGTAGAGAGAGAGATGCCTAATCAAAGGGTGTTATAGACTAAGATTTCGGATAGAAGTTTGGACAATTTAGAAGTAGTGACAAGATTTGAGAAACAAAGAGCTAGGATTCGATAGAGGGACTATTCTCCTTAGAGTTGCCTGTTGGTAACTTCTAGATAATGAAAAAATTATCCAATCAGTCAATAACACCCATTGGATATATTGCCAATTAAAAGTTTACATGGAGTTGTTGGATTCAATTGGCAGTGTATGTTCAATAATCTTAACAAGCCTGGAATCTGAATTAGCTTAGGGCATTCAGTCAATAACACCCATTGGATATGCTTTAAACATGAAATGATTGATTGGAAAGTGTCACAAGCAAATGACAATAAGATTCTACGGTGACTTTCTCGCTTAGTGTAAAGCCAGAAAGGGCCATCGAAGTCTTGTAACCTAGTGCACTCTAAAACTTAAGATGACAAGACGATGATGTTTCCATGTTAATACATTGGGCAATTCTCCAAGATTCTCCACTGAGTTTTAGTGGCTCTCTTACTTAGTCAAGTACAAATGTTATCACCTGCAACATTTTAAGGTTTTGAATGGAACACGGTAATCCTGCAGTTCTTGTGTTGGACAAGAATGAATTAACTAGTGACTTCAATCGTCCAATTGAGGTTGGAAGCTTTATTACCTGAGAACACAACAGGTGCAATTGCTTCAGACTCCCTAGTTCCTTAGAATGCATCTCTAGAGTTGACAAAGATTTTAGACTACCAAGGACATTTGGTGGTAATAAAGTCGCTTCATATTGACGCAAGTGCCTAGCCCTCTAAAGCTCAAGACATGACATTTGCTTAGCTTTTTCCCCTTAGCATCGAAAGAAAAAGAAGAGCAACGACTTCAAGTAAAGCCAACCAAGTCTTCCAAAGTGGAGGAGTAAAGTCTCCTGCTTTATGGAAAGAGGAAGGGCACTTCCACACAAGTTCTATTCATTTTCCTGGAATTCCCTGTCATATTTGTCTTTAGGGTCCACCCACCGCCCTATCATAATTGAAAACACGTCTAACATAACTAGGCATTCCTACCTTGCCGTGACTTAAATCATGGCGAAGTTATCGGCCCAATTAGACGGTTGACAATCAACGATAGAGATCAACTTTTAAGGAGAATGTTTAAGCAAAGGATTACTTATTGTGATCCTTTTCTTGTTAAGTTATTCTTTTAGTTCATTTCCTCCCAGATTTTGCAACAAGGAAGCGACATATGTAGCATGCACGTGAATATTTTATTCATTTGTTCACTAAATATAGAGATCAAGTTTTGGGCATTAGTTTGATTAATCGGAGGGTGTTATTGACGATGATTTCGGACGGAAGTTTGGACATTTAGAGGGATCAACAAGATTCGAGAAACAAACAACTAGGATTTCAGTAGAGGGACTAATTCTCTCTAGAGTTAGCTGTCATTAAATTCTGGACAGCGAGTAAAATAATTCTTCTCTCTTCTTTGTGAAGCTCACTATAGACCTTACAAGATGCATGTGATAGAATAGATCAATTTTGCAGCAATTCACAACATAAGATGGAAGCTTCTGTGTCACACGCCAAATCTGTATTTAAAATTTAAGGAATGACTAGCCATTTTTCATGAATAAAAAGGACGAAGGGCTTAATCAAAACGAATCATTCCACAAGAAAGGTCCTAACCGGACAAAACCTTGCATTAGATGGAAAATCATAAGGTCCAAAATACCATGAATTTACCATATTAGGAATTTTGTAAATTCAGTCTAATAAGATTGATTCAAATAGCAAAATGAAGAAACCAGCCCCAGCCCCATCATGCGTTCTTCATAAATTCGTCGCCCTCCTCCATTCTCGAAACCTAAATGGAAATATAAGGGGATGAGTAAAATCCTGGCTCAGTAAGTGACAATCACCACTTCTATGGGATCGAGTAATGAATTATGCAACTGTACAATAATTATGCCGTACATGAAAATCACACTTAAGCTTGCATGCAATACGGCTTCTCACAAGCCATTTCAATATCATAAATGGATATAGATATCAAACTCATTGCTCCTATCAAAATACTATGGTCACCCTTCACCAGGTGACAAGGCCCAGAAACTTAATCACCTATAGTTAAGACCCAGAAATCACATTGCCTGTAATCAAGACCCAAAAATCACATCGCCTGTGATAAAGCATCAGCACAAAACCGATCTGTGAACGTATATCTTAATACATTAGTCGACCATGAGCACTGCATGATCCAACAAGTTTGAGAGGAGTGACCACTCTAATGGTAATGATGTGGAGGCGATTCACTTTCAAAGGCACTCTTGCTGAAAGTTGAAGAGTAGGGGTAGGACTCAATGGGTTGATTTCATAGAAATAGTAATCTTTAGGATACCATCGATTGCTAAGCAATCAATATTCCTGGTCGTAATAATAGTTATACTTTCCGGACTAAATTAATTGGATTCGCCTGCTAGCTTCGCAAGCTGGTCCTCTTATCCAGCTCATAAAAAATGATGAGGACTTCCTTGTTAAGTAATCTTCCTTTGATCATGTTGATCCCACGGTGACTATAACAAATTCTTAGGCTTCTTTGGTCGAGAAAAGGGTCGAGCCTTGCTAGGGGTGGGCAAGGCTTGCCCTCGCCAAGGCTGACCGTGGAAGCACGTCAATAGTTTCAATGTCTTGTGGGGGACTGGTGGTTTCCTATGGGATAGGCCTCCAGAAACTAAACAATTTGAGCGTGTTGTGCTGCCATAGAAAGTTCAAGCCTTGTATTGGGCATCGGGTTGATTATACACTAGAAAGTGGGAATGCTATAACCAAAAGTACGATCAGAGAAAAATCTTTCTACGACACACATCGTCAAAAAAGGCAAGCCGAAAGCGCTTAGTCCATAGTGTCGATTAAACCCCATTCAGTCCCTGAAACCTCGACCACTTCAAAACGTTCCAGCTAAAACAAAAGCCACTTGACTAGTACACTGTCTGGAACTCCACAAACACAAACTTTCATCTACTGTGTCAGAATCACAGGAAATGATGACGAAATACACCGTGCCAAACAACCTTTACACGAGATTAGGGCAAATCATCATGATCAAGACACAAGCCCAGTCGATCAAGGGCAAATTATCACCAAAGCAACTGAACTAAAGGGAACCAACTTCAAAGGAAAACCGAAAGGAGAGGATTGAGAAGGTACTTGGATCGTGAATGGAGGCATTGACGGTGTAAACACGCTGCAAGAGGAGCTTGACGAACCGCGAGGTGATGTAACCGGATGCTCCAGTCATTGACATCTTCCCGGCACTGAACATCGCGGTCATTGGAGCAGATATACTGGCAGTATTTGGTAAAACAATACTTGGGGCAGGTGTATTTTTGTCCTGCATTTAGGCGTATTTGTGAACTGAGCAAACATTATGTATGTTTGGTTGTTGTAGTTGGAGATTTGAAACCCTTGTTATCAGCTACAATATCTGGAGTTACATTATGCTGGAGATTTCGGGGGCAACTGACCTCTGACCTAACGAAACATGCCATGAACCTCGTGTGCTTTCCTCGTCTTCACTTCTTCATGGTGGGGTTTGCTCCGCTGACCTCTCGTGGGTGGTAGCGGTAAAGAGCCCTCACAGTCCTTGAATTGAGAAGTTCATCTAAATGATTTGCAAGGCAACTAGGAAGACGTTTTTAATATCACCTTCTCATTACCATGGGAGAGAATCCCTCAAACACCACCCTAGAGCTCTAGGCTGCCACGACAAGCGCGACGACAAATTCTTGCCCAATCATTGCGAACACAATGCATTTCCTCGAAGAAGAAATGCTACTGAAGATTTGTCACGACCTATCCCTCGATAAGGAGGAAATTGATTTAGGGATGTTGCCTAAAAAATGAGCGCATGGCCCTAGTTTTAGACATTGGCTCTCCCAAGCCCATACCTCATGCAATAACGCTCTAAGAATTTTCTAATGAGGAGTCGCCACTAATTATTAGGGTCAGCTAAAAATCAAGTGAATGATGAGAGCATACTTCACTTTCTACGTAACTAGAGAATTTAGGGTCCAGGACTTTATTACACTAATTAATCAATTAGTGCCCTATTAGTATCTAATCCCGTTCATGTCAAAAAGATTTGTCTCATATAGTCTGGATTGATTTTAAACCTATCTATTAACATATGAGGTGATCAAGCGGGTAAGCAATCATTAAAATAACAATCAACAATCAAGAAAAGCGTTAAATAAATTGCAAGGGTGAGCAAGGATCTAATGTGAAATAAACGCCAATTTTAACCAAGCTAAAGGTAAACAGCAATCATCATCATGGAAGCACACAATCAACGGCATTCATTTTTAAGGACAATTGAAACTCTTTGGTAAAGCCGTATAGGCTTGTTCGATTTTTTAACACAATTTTTCTCAATGATTTCCCCATAAAAATCCAAAAAAAAAAAAAACTTTTTAAGCTTTTTCTGTCTTTAGGAAAAATAAAACAAATTTCGGAATTTATAATTAATTTTTAAATATTATTTTAAAAAAATAATATATTTTTATTCAATTAATTAGTAGTCCGAAAATAAGGACCTGGCCAGAACATGGATGAACTTGGACTCAAGGTTTAGACTAGAGGGCGCAATCATCTTATCCTCAAGCCCACTCCATTTCTCCCCTTTCTAAAAAACTCCCAAATAAGCCCACTCTTCCACTAAAGCTACACCAAGCCCATGTCTTTGCAACTGAATGCACCAAATCCCATCTTACTAAAAAGAACTCAGCCCAAGCACTTCTAAAAATGAAGCCAGCCCAAATCTATTAAAACCACTCAAGCCCAAAATTACTCATTCATTAAATAAGCCCAGATTCAACAAAACACAACTTAAGCCCCAATCGTCTTCTCCTTCTCCATTTTGTTCTTTTTCTTTTTATTCTTTATTTACAGGTTCGTTCTCCCCCCCCTTCCCCGAGGCAGCCATCCACCAGACGAACTCTCACTGGAAAGTTCTTTCGCCTCAACACCAACCACCCTCGCCAACCAACATGGCCGCGAACGAGCGGTGCGGTCGCCTCTAGTGGTCCCAAACTCCGGCGACCCCACTGACCCAGTCCAGATTCGGAGACTTGACAGACCCGACACCACCATCGGTCGAAACAGGCGACAAGGAAATGCCGACTAAGCAACCACGATCGAAGGAAACATGAAATCACAACTAGCATTCCGAAAGCAAAGCAAAAATCGGTGTAAGTGTTTACAGATCTAACTGAGACATTTTCACAAGCGGTTGACGTGCGCTACCAAATCCTAAGGTTTCCGGCTCCGCCGGGACTCGAACCTATGCCGACGACCTCAACGCACGACATACGGGGACTGTGGAAAGAAAATATAAGGACGACAATGGCCGGAGCTCGCGCGAGCCGGACCGCCGCGATCTCCGGCCCGGCGTGCCCAAAACAGAATGCGAGCAGAGCCGAGCGTACCTGTTTGGCTTGAGGACGTCGCCGGGAAGGTCCTCGGACGGGTCTGCGCGGGGCCGAGGCGCCCTCTCTTGCTCTCTCAGTTGCTTGGACCTCTCACTCTCCGTTCGCCGTCTCTCTCCCCCTCTCGTCCCGAAGAACCCTCCGAGCTCTCCCTCTTTCTCTCCTTTATCCCTCTCTTCGTCCTTGCTCTCTCCTCCAGGACGACGCCAGCTGTTGCAGGCTAGGGCGTACCGGCCACGTCGCGCGACATTCCTCGTCCTCCTTCCTTCGTACCGTCCTTCGTCCGCCATCTGTTTGTCGTAATGCCAGCACCAAAAACAGGCGATTTTATTAAAAAAATGCTTTGATACAAAAGAATGAATAGCGTTTCCAAGATTGATTTTATTAAAAAATGCTTTTTAGATACTTGTTAAGCAACAAAGTAAGAAAAAAAAAGTATAGTCCACCATGATTGTTCCTTATACCCACATTCACCATTTTGAACATGACAAGTCTCACTTATAAATATGAAATCAGGGATCTCAACTTGCTTGATTAATATTGTACAACTATATATCATTTTTAGAGTGATGGTAGTTTTGAGATTTCATAACGTTGGAACATTATATGGTGTCGGCAAATACACATGTTGGGCATGTTTTAACGGAAGTAATACATGGCATCGTTACCATATGATTTCAGACATCCTAGATGAATTCTTATTCTACTGCATTAAGATATTCACATCTTGAAAATCAAGCATTCACCACATTATTCTCGAAATAAGGATGATGGTTGTATTACTCAAACGTTTAGATCATCAACGGTGCAGGTAGCCTCAAGTAATAACGCTGGAAGAATGCCTGGAGCTCTTCTCATCCAAATTCCACCTTAATTAGACCCAGTGAATTTCTTATAATTAAGTCATCTACCGTTGGAATATTAGATGCTTATCACAATAAATTTTGAATCAATATTCCCACATCTAGAACTATTACTCAAGAGGAAGAACTTATCTACCCAAGTCCGAATGGGTTCATCTAAACCGTTATTTGCAGCACAAATGATCGACGATCAAGATAAATCTAGTTCATCAAACTCGACTCCATATGAGGGTTTTTTTTTTTTTTCTATTTTAAGAAAAACTATTGGTTGCACTTAGACTCACGTATACCATTTGAATGAGGTGTGTCCCACAAATCCCAGATAGAACTCACGTGATTTAACATAGGAGGTAAGCCGTCCATGAACAAGCTATAACTTTTGTTTGTTCCATTGCCAATTGGAAGTCCAGTTTTAGTTTAGGCAAGCACGAGCTGCTGGAACTCCACATCGGGCTCGTGCGCAAATTCAAAAATTGGAATCAATCCATCCGCACCAAATTCCTCATGCCATGCCCTCACGGCAGTTCCAAATCGATTTCAATCTCGAATGGCCATATGGTTCCAGAAGCATACGCATCGGCACATTTATATATCCGGTCGCTACAAGGAAATTTGAAAAAATAGAATTTTATGTACTTCGATGTGCATTGATAGTCCAATAGTAGTGGCGGGCTTCCGTTCGCTATTTTGGCCGATCGATATCATAGCCGATCGATGTAATTGATATCCTAGTTGATTACAATCTCACAAGGGTAAATTTGTGTTTCTTTTTGTCGAGAAGCTTATGGGATTTTCTTGTGTATGTAATATGTTTAGAGACTTCTAAATTTTATTTTTTACGCGACTTGAATCGAGTTTTTTTTTTTTTACAGACTTGAAGCGAGTTACTTTGTATATTTTCGTGCGTTGACTGGAGAATAAGGATCAATCTAGAAATGTAGAAAAGTTAAAAAGGCATGGGAGGCGATTGTACAGAACCTAAAATCTAAACATAGGTCTTATCACTTCAATCCATCGCGAGCATATAATCACTTTTGCTAGTAAAGCTCAAGCAATCATAACGCATTCTTCTTCTTCTTCTTCTTCTTCTTCTTCTTCTTCTTCTTCTTCTTCTTCTTCTTCTTTTGATAATTAAATTGATAGGGATGAGTGATCAACACAAACAACCCCTCCAAACGTTACCACAAATTTGCTGGCACAGGAAAGAAATCCGTATCTTTTAGCACATGATACTAGAATCTTGCCAATGCTAGAAATTTATAATTGCTGACTTAAATAGCCATTAAAAAGAAAAAGGAGAAGGTGGATAACATTTTTTTGTGGTCATCATGGAGTTCAATCAAGTTTTGGCATGAGTCGAGGTCATTCTCGCTATATTTTTTGAGGGGAGCAAGTACAAAATGTTGTTGAAAAGTTGAATTTATTTTTTCTCTATATTTAAATAATACGAATTGATCCATCTTACATGCATAATTTTTTTGAATGTTATAACAACCCTATCTTCATCAACAATCGAGATGAAGGCTAGTTCTAGATGGACTTAAGTAGTTTTCAAGTGAAAGTTAGCATTGAGAAGACAAAAAACTCAAGACAAGTGAGGACTTATTTTGAGTTTTCAGTATTTGAAGGGCTGAATTAATGAAAATTAATCAGTTGCCCATTTTGCCCCCAAGACCTTACTAAAAATCTAATTTTGCCCCTTTTGAATATTAAAATCCTAGATCTACACCGCTTCTTCGCTCAGCTTGCTCTCCGCTCGACTCTGCACTTCCTTCGCCCTAAGATCTACCTCCGCTCGATTCTCTGTCTCAGTCTCTCTCTCCATTGATGGCTTCTTCTTCGTCTCCCCTTCGCTTGGCGGTTGTCGTCGCAGGGATCGCAGCGATGATTATTGTCGGAGAGGCTGGTGACGGAAGCCGCTAGAGAGAATTCAATTACTTCAAGCTGACGGTGCAATGGCCAAGCACTTTCTGTCGGCGGACTCACCATTGTTGCTCCTCCCAACGCCTGTTGCCGCCACAGGTAATTCTCAGTTGTCATTTGTTTCGTTAATTCCAGATGCTTTGCCGTTTGCGCAGTCTGTGGCTTGTGTTGTCTACATGTTTGATTATTATGCTGGTGTGGTGATCGACTTTGAAAATGTGGGTGAATTTTAGTTATGGCTTCGTGTTGATAGCCTACAAGTTCATTAGAGCTCGCTGCTAATGATGATTTTAGTTCGTGTCACCAACATGATTCATGTACGTCTTTTTGTGGGTTGCGACAAAGAATTGATTTTTGTTTGTCCTGTTTTGAGTAGACACTATGAGATATCACAAATGGTCATTGCCGATCGCGGCGGATCAGTCCCAATCGAATGCGAGAAGGGGGAGTTAACTGATTGGCTATTTGTTGATTGCCTTAGGACCTTCGAGATTGCTTGTTTGTGTGTTAACTTGATTGACGTTCTTCCATTATTTCCCTTGGAGGAACAAGTCGATTTAATTAGGCCTATCCCATTTTCCTTCAAAAAGTTGTGTGCAATCTGTGACATTTTTCTACAAGTATCTTGGATTTAAGAGAACCATTCTCTTAGATCGTAAAAGGCTTGTGGTTTACTAGATTTGCATCAGAATGGGACACTTTCACAGAATAATTTTGAAGTTGCTGTACATTTGGCACTTGAGAAGAACATGGCAAAGCCAAGTCATAAGAGGCTAATAAGAAGCAGCAAGCAAAGAATTCTTGCCTTTCTTTTAGGGCAACTACAAACATAAATTTTCCATTTTTTCTTGTCCATATTTAACAATTGTAATCTGTTGAGAAGTCACTGAAAACGAGTGTACATTTTGCTCTTCTTGTGATAACACATATTGAAAGCTTATTTTGGTTCATGTATATTATTTCGGTTGGGTTATCGTTTGAGATGATGACTTGAGAGACATCTACGAATTCATTTTAATTTTGGTTTAGCTACAGAGATCATTTCTTGTGGCAAAGCAGTTCCATGAAATTGGATACAAACAGAAAACTAGGGAAGTTTGGTTTTGTGCCTACTCAATGAAAATTGGCAAATCTCTCACAAATCCCCGTAATTTCTTTTATTCCCTCAAAACTTCATACGAATTGGCTCATCAAAGTAAGGTACACAATTGTTGATGATGAAAATGAGGAGGATAGTGCTTCACATAATGCTACAGCTTCTGAAATGGCACGTTTATCTTATCAAATAGCTATGAGTTTAGGAAATATTTAATGATACTTGTAATCTTTAAGGATAATGAATTTCTTTTCTCAGGGCATATGTTATTATGATTATTGTAATGAAAGTATTCTTTTTTTATTTGAGAGATAGACCACTTTGATGTGAATTTTTTCCATTTGAAACTTTGTTAGCCAAAAACAAGAAATTTTATTTTTAATAAAATTGTTTACACGATATCTTTAATACTGATGTTAAAATTTAAATTAAAGAAGTTGTAGACTTTTGTTTTTTTGTTTTTTTGCTTTTAAACGAATAAAAATTAAAAAAAAGTTTAAATTAATCACAATGGACTTTTCAAATGTGTTTTCTACCAAACGGCATTTGTCTTAAAGTTATTTCTCAAAATAGAGTTTACCAAATAGTCTTTGCATTTTCCCAAAGCTCTACTACTTTGAATTTCCCTAAAATTACTTGGAAAAACTGAACCAAACACAACGAAAGTTCTATTGAGGCCAAGTTCTAGTTGAATTTGAGCATGTAATTCACTTCGTGCGCTCGTTCCAAGAGCCAAAGAGGAGAAACTCATTGAAATATTTCCGCAAACGTGGCACACCGCCTCCGTCGCCGCTAATATAATATACTTCTCTTCGAATTGCAAAATAAATTCTAAGCCACCCCTCGCCATCTTTCTAAACTCGTCACTGTCCTCCTCTCCCGAAACTTGAAATGGTGAACAAAGGGGTTTGAACAAAACGATGGTTCAATAAGTAACGGTCACCACATTTCATAGGATCAAGCCATGGACAATGCAATATTATAAATTTGTACGTCTATGTGCATCCTGGCCGTAACTCCAACATGCATTCTCAAATAATGTGAATATTCCACACATTCTTTTGCCATGGTTGCATGATTCATAGCACAACATATAATATAGCAAGCAAAAATCATTCCCAGTCGATCATATCAAAAATCCTACGATCACATTTTGCCGGATGAATGGCTTGTAAACCGTATTGGGCATGGTTAAATCCCGAAAAACTCATCGGCCATGAGTAAGTCCCGAAAATCACATCTGCCATGATTAAATTCCAAAATAGAACCAACCTATGAATGAACACATAAGTTTGGGTGATAGTGAAAACATGTTAATCAGTTTTTACAGAACAAAGAAGTCATGAATGCCACTTTCCTTGTTAACTCCCAAATTCAAATTGTACCTAAACATAATTTAAGGCCCAATATTAGAATATACTAATTTAATACAACAACTAGACTGTCTTGGGCGAAAAGGCCCGTTTTGGCAAAAATATGATAAAAAACCTCTGAGGTTCGGTCTTAGGTTCGTGGCCCGAAGCATATCATATGACATCCTGATTTTTGGGTTCTGTTTTCGATTGAATAAGCTGGGCTTTTCATTGACATGCCTATAATTCTTTTCTCTAAGTTGATCATTCACGAGATAACTAGTCTATTAGGTGAAGCCGTTAAGGGATTTTAATGTAATGGATTTGAGAATTCGATTAGAAATTGACTGTTCGACCGTGCTAATCTGCAAGGGTCAATACGTCACTATCAAAATCGATCAAAGATCGGAGATAGGTCGGTTTGACTAAGATATGTGATTAGGATATGGGTGATTCCACCAAATTGCAAAATTCTCGTCGAATGGCACTAGACCGATTTTTCTGTCATTTCTGTACCCTATGTTCGCATTTGAAACCTCGAGATTTTCACGACAATCGAGAGTCGTCAATCAGTCAAAGATGCACAATGTGGCTAAAAGATAATCGACCACGGGTCAATTGTACTAAAAATTCCTAAAAACTACTCAGTAGGTTAGGTCACGCTAAAATCGCGCCCGATTGAAATTAACTGCGAATTTAAACCCGATTTCAAAAATTGAAAGTTTTGTCATGTCACGATTCATTTTAGGAATGTTGACTCATCCTCCAAAGATTTTTTCTACAAACCCGAGATTTCGGCGAAAATTCAAAGTAAGGTTATTTTGGATCGGGAAAATTAGAGGGCCGTTTTTGGTCGCATTTTTGGGATTCAAGTTGGTTCAATTGATGAGGAAAAATCATGAGAGGGACTATGGCACCTTGGCTGAATTTATAGGCTTTGATTTGAGCTCAATTGGAGAAGAATTGAATTAAATTGAAGGCCAAATGTACAAAATTCGTAGGCCAAGAGGGGAGCAACCTTTTGGATCATTTGGGAGACTTCTTGAGGAAGCTTGGGAGTGGATAATGGCTGAGGATGATGGCTGAGCAAGTGGGGCATGTGTGATGAATGAAATGGATAGGTTTGTGGACTTTGGAGGCCAAATGGTGGTCCCCCTTCAGTTGAGCAGCCATCTTCTTCATCCTTGCTCCTCCTTTATCCATTGTTGAGGCATTTGAGAGCTTGAGAGAACTAGAGAAACCAACCCTCACATCACTCTCTCTCCCCTCTTCAGCCCCAAGGAATTTGCAGCCATTTCTTCCCTGTTTTCCTCTTCTTCCTATTTCTGCTCCAGTTGACCTTTCATAAAAAATAGGAGTTAATTATTGGCTTCGCGTGAGAATCAGCCCTTGTGCCACCCACCACCATGCTCAGGACACCCAAACCGTACAGGAGGACTTGGCCGTTTTCCGGACAAAGCCGCCGGCTGACCTACTGGTCGGCCTGAAGTCACTGCTTGTCGGTCCGTCGATCCGCTTGCCCGCTTGCACTGTTTCGCGATTTCTGCAATTTTCCTCCCATTCCGACCCTTTCTTTGCCCAGCCCAGCCACCAGCAGGTCCCCCTTGACCCCCAGGTGCCACCAGTCGCTAGCCAAACCCTCGCTGGAGCTTTGGCCAGCTGCCCAACTCTTGTTCTCCTCCTACAATTTGGTTTCCCGGAGTTGCAGTGAGAGGCAGAGCTTGTTGTTGCCATTTCAGCCCCGGGACCACCTTGCATCATCGTGGTTAAGGTTCCTGAGCATAGCCTCTGTCATCGCCATCGCGTCCATGTCTCCGGCCTGTTTTACGAGTGAGTTTAGCTCATAATCCTTTGATTAGTGCCTAAACTTGCTTAGGATTGGTTTAGTTAGTGTTAATTCTAGCTTAAGAGGTTTAATTAAGTTATATTAGTCCTAAGATAGGTGGTTAGATTAATGGTTAAGGTTAGATTAGTTTAATCTTGCTTTATTTGCTTAATTGTGGATTATGTGCTTAATCAAGCTTGGTTAACTTTAATTGATTAATTGTTTGTTTTAATTAGTTTTAATGACTTTTGGATTTAATTTATTAGTTATTTAATTCTAGAAATTCACTGTTCACTCGACACTGTTCATGCGCACTGTTCACATGCGTTATTCACCCGAGAATGAAAAGTTGTAAATTCATGTATTTTAATCCTATGAAGTGAATGGATGTGTAAATGCATGGGCATCCACATGAATCGAGTGATTTTCACAAAAAAGGAATAATGGATTGTCCGAAAGACATTGGAGATGGACTGATTTTATGAGAGAAGGATTTGAGGGGGTGTGTTTTGCGTGATCGTTAAGTCGAACCGTCACCCAACGAGAGTTTGGGGGCGATACCTGACGGGAGTCAAAAGCTGGTCGCAGTAGATTCTGGACCGATGTCCCTTTTTGGAAAACTGTTTAAACGGGAGTTCTAGACGTAGCCGTGCCCGATAGGGCAGGACAAAGCCCGATATTTATCGGTAGCCAGATGGGAGTCGAATGATCGTTGACTGGAAAGTTAGCCATGGATGGAAGGTCATTAATAACTGGAGTACACGTGAGTGTTGAGATAGTTGGGCCTTATTATGAGGTAAAATTGTGTGGCACGGTATGAGACGTGTCATAACGATTTTACTTTATAATCAGGACTCATGTGATCGATTGATGTATGATAGGTGGCGCACTAAAGTGCAAGAGCGTATGAGAAACATGACATCATTGGTTTTGACTGTGCATGAGTTGAGCACATTGTTTATGGCATGCACGCATGAATCGATAACGTACAGGGTGTGGACAACCGAAGAAGATCACAAAACAGAGGTCTTATATTCCGATTCATGGGCACCCTAATGGGTTAGAGTACGAATTGGTAAAGTCCATAATCTGGGTTGATGCAGGCCTACCCAAGAAGGTGCTTCATCAATACCGATCATGGTATCGCCGGGATCATAATGGACTGAGAGAGGGCCCCATATCGGAATTTGAGATACCTCCATATGTGATGGAGGTTGCTTTTGGAAAGGGCACTGCAGACCCTAGAGGAGGTTCGGTGGTAAACCCGGTGGACCCTGAACTTGAAGATCCAGAATCTCTTGTGTATTTCGCAGTAGGCTCTAGTTGAAGTGTGGAGGGAGATGACGAGGAGGACGAGGACCCGTAGTTGTTTGAAAGCCCCACCCCTGTTTTGCAGACTTGGTTTTATAGATTGGTTGTGTGTATGACCTGGATTGGTATTGTAAATATAAGTGGGTTGTGACTTTTGAAATAAAATCGTGATCCTACTTCCCTATCCCATTGTTTAGTTGTTTGGGGATTATTTATCTGCTTCCGCATGTGTATATTAATGAATGGGTCGGCGATGCGTCTTGGGATATCACTAATTAATCGACCGCAGAGGGATGAGCATGCACTTGGAGGATCGAGGTGTGACACCTACTCTCTATTTCCGATATTTGGCTGTAGAAGTTGGGGCAAATCGAATTAGGGTTCAAGACTAAGGCTCGAGCACTTCAAAGGGGATTTTACCCAATTTACAGTTTTAGATTTAGGGCAATTGGGGAGACAACGTGGTTTTGGCCAATTTAAGGGCTTTATTTTGGCCAACTATAGAAACGACATAGTTTTGGGTGAATCAAAGTTAAGTCAGCTCTCTGGCGAGCCACGTGGGCGTGCAATATTAATATTTAATTGTCACGTAGGATGTTGAGATTAAGCAAGCGATTGAACAATAATATAGACAGAAAAAGAAAATAAATTGGACACCAGATTTACGTAGTTCAGTCGTAAAGACCTACGTCTACGGGAAGAGCAGCAGCGAATTTCACTATAGATCAAGCGATACAATGAGATTACACACTCGAGTCACTCAAACACTCTTTCAGTGTTTCCCAAGCCCCAATTACACCCAATAACGCATGCAGTGTTTAGCCATGAAATTTTTCAAGAAATAATCTCTCAATCTCACGAAGGAATTACACGCAAATCTTACCACAAGATTTAATCGGCTACAAATACTAAACTTCTTGGATGTAATTCACGAGTAAGAATGACAAAGAAAATCCCTCCCAAGCACTCAACGACTAGACGGCGCTTCAAGACCAACTCTTCATGATCAATGGCGGAACACCAAGCACTCACGTGGCGCTTCAAGACAATTTGTGATCCACCTCTACCACCCATGACCACAAGTCTATATATAAGTAAAACCCTTATTATTATGCCAACTTCTAATAGGATTCTGTTTCCTATCTAAAACGATTTTATCCAAAACATATCTCTTTATATTTTAAACAAAATCCAAATCCAAGTCAAAGTTGAACTTTCCTATTTCAGCGGCTAATTTCTCCAACGCAAATTCAAACTTTGGGAAGTTGATCTTCGGATATTCTTTGCTCAATTTCGAAAGTCTGCAACATATTCAATTCGGAATATTCAAAATTTCACATTGGACTCAAACTCGAGACATATTTTAACAATCTCCACATTGGCTCGACGTTTGAGCCAAGTTGCAATCGCTTCGCAAAAAATTCAAACTCTGCTGCTACTTTCCCATAGACCCTAATGGGCTCAACCGCCACAGATATTATCCAAGTCCAAGCTTCGCTTGAACTTCACCATAATCAAGGACCTCATCAGAATACCAATTCCACATGCACCTTTAACTGCTCCGCAAGGATTTTCCGACGCAACCTCCTTAACCACAGATAAAGCAAAACCATTGTTGCATCTATATCTGTCAGGAGATCGAATACGTACCTTGTTAATTTCAGCAGTTACAGCAACCATTGGTTCTATAAGCTCCACCTCGCTATGAGCACCATCTGTGTCGATTACTTTGCTAGTACCCGTATACACTACCTCAGGAGTTTTTGGTCGCAACTCCACCTCAAGCTGAACACCGTTCAAATCTGTTTGAACACTGCTATAATCACTTATAGCCAAAAGTACTGGAGACTCATCAAGGGTAACTTCTCTACTGTCAACAGGTGAATTTATATCCGAGCACCACAACTGATTGCCCCACTCACCTTGTGCATAGCCATGGAATATGCACCTTGCCCTCCAATCAAGCTTACCATCACTCACTCGAAAATAACACGGGCAACCAAACATTCTAAGAATAGAATAATCAGCAACGTTACCTGACCACACTTCTTCAGGAGTCCGCCATTCAATAGCAGTTGATGGGGATCTATTCACCAGGTAGCTTACCGTACTTAGCACATCAGCTAGAATTCTCCTAACAATACCAGCACTAGAGATAATTTTACGGGCTATCTCTAGTAATGTTCTGCTTGTCAATTTTGCAAATTATTGTGATTTATTGGCACTAGTGCGGCGTTTCACTATGCTCTCTTTCATGCAGAATTTATTTGCCAGCTCCGAGCAGAACTCCATGCTATTGTCAGTCTGCACATGTTTGATTGACTTACCAGTCTCTATCTCGATCAAAGCTCTTGACTGCGTGATCCTGACACCAGCATCAAACTTATGCCTTGGCACAAACAACAGGTCTTCCTCGAGCAGTCAAAAGACTCTCGAACAGATGCACCCGATGTCTTCATAGCGAAATTTTTCACTGTCTTACCTTGAAGTTTATACAGGCCTCCGTGCTTGATTCCTTTCATTATCACCAAGGCACCTCGTACAACCTTCAGAACTCCACATTTTGAAGAATACCTACAACCAGCTGAATCTAGGGCACCCAAGGAAATTAAGTTCTTTTTCAACTCTAGAACATGCCTTACTCCAGTCAATGTCCTCACAATACCATCATGCATTCTGATTTTAATATCACCAATACCCACAACATCGCACTCAGCGTTGTTCCCTAATTGGACTTTAGCACTACCCGTGCACTGATAAGTGATAAAACAATTTCTATTTGGTGTGACATGAAAAGAACAACTAGAATCCATAATCCATCCATCAAACGATGAATAATTAATGACAAACAAGACATAATCGGCATTATCTGCTACAACTGCAACATTATCTGTAGAATCAACCATAATTCCCTTACCCTTCTCATTCTTCAGCTTGAGGCAATCCCTTCTAAGATGCCCCCTCTTGCCACAGCTCCAACAGACAACATTAGCAGTCCTAGATTGACTACGTCTGTTCATATTAGTACTACTGTTACCCACACGTGTTCTAGATCTTCCTTTATTTTCACCTACTAGAGCAATATATACAGATTCGCCATATTCTCTTCTACGAATATCCTCGCTCAGAATTAAATCTCGAACCCCATCAAACGTCAAACTTGTTGACCTAGAGGAATTACTAACAGCAGTAACAATATTATTCCAGCTATTAGGCAATGAGGATAGCAGAATCAAAGCACGTACCTCATCTTCAAAATCAATCTCAACTGAACCCAATTGACTAACAATCACATTGAATTCATTGATATGATCTACAACTGACGCACCTTCGCTCATCTTCAAATTAAACAGACGTCGCATCAAATAGACCTTGTTGATCGCAGAGGGCTTCTCGTACATATTCGATAGGGCTTGCATCAAATCAGCAGTGGTCTTCTCCTTCAAGATGTTAAATGCGACGTTACGAGCCAACGTCAGCCGAATAACACCCATAGCTCGTCTATTCAGCAAATCCCAATCAGCTTACTTCATCGTCTTTGGTTTCTCCCCAGATAAGGGCAAGTGCAGTTTCATCTGGTAAAGATAATCTTCAATCTGCATCTTCCAGAAACTAAAATCCTTCCCATCAAATCTGTCGATTCTCGCTTTTACTTCTTCTGTTGCCATCGATTCGCTTCAACTTAGCCAAGCCTGACTCTGATACCAATTGTTGCGATTAAGTGAGCGATCGAACAATAATATAAACAGAAAAAGAAAATAAATCGGACACTAGATTTACGTGGTTCAGTCGTAAAGACCTACGTCCACGGGGAGAGCAGCAACGAATTTCACTATAGATTAAGCGATACAATGAGATTACACACTCGAGTCACTCAAACACTCTTTCAGTGTTTCCCAAGCCCCAATTACGCCCAATAACGCACGCAGTGTTTAGCCCCGAAATTCTTCAAGAAATAATCTCTCAATCTCACGAAGGAATTACACGCAAATCTTACCACAAGATTTAATCGACTACAAACACTAAACTTCTTGGATGTAATTCACGAGTAAGATTAACAAAGAAAATCCCTCCCAAGCACTCGACAACTAGATGGCGCTTCAAGACCAACTCTTCATGATCAATGGCGGAACACCAAGCACTCACGCGGCGCTTCAAGACAATCTGTGATCCACCTCTACCACCCATGGCCACAAGTCTATATATAAGTAAAACCCTTATTATTATGCCAACTTCTAATAGGATTCTATTTCCTATCTAAAACGATTTTATCCAAAACATATCTCTATATATTTTGAACAAAATCCAAATCCAAGTCAAAGTTGAACTTTCCTATTTCAGCGGCCAATTTCTCCAATGCAGATTCAAACTTTGGGAAGTTGATCTTCGGATATTCTTTGCTCAATTTCGAACGTCTACAACATATTCAATTTGGAATATTCAAAATTTCACATTGGACTCAAACTCAAGACATATTTTAACATAGGATTTCCGGCCAGGTTCATTGAAGGCAGCACTCAAGTATCTCATTTTTCAAAAAATGTGGTACTTAAGTGTCACTTTTGTAACTTTTGGCATTTAAATGTCCCTTTATGCAAAAATTTTATACTTGGGGTGTTCTTTTGCCATCATAGATGGCATCAGTCTTGGCATGACTATGGGATTGCTTTACCAACCAGCATCTACAAAAACATGATATGCGTAATAGTAAGAATAATTTGTTAAAATATTGTCTCACGTCGCTTAACAATAGATCTTGTATGCTCTTTATCTTTTCGTGGTCTCATTCAGCTTAATAATTATCATAATATCGGAGTCAGTGTTATCCCCTTTGCATATGCATTTCCACCCCTCATCAGTCAATTCCTCACGTCACTCTTAATCTGGCTTGAACGTGAGAGGAGGTGTTGAAATGTAATTCCACATTGCTTGACAAAAGGTCCTATATTCTCTTGATTGGACTTTCTATCACAACTTACAATTCAATTGCAAATAGAAACTTTCTACATTGGCAGATGAAATAAGTTGTCATCAGATTGTTGAAAGGTTTAGAGTACAAAATAATACGACATAAAGGACTAAACAGGTCTTGGAGGGCATTGACTTGGAAATATCAAATCATCATTTAGGATATGGAAAAGATTAAGTGCCTTTTCCTTGTGAATCAAATAAAGAGATCCGTTTGACCCACCCTGGCACTAATGTATTCATCAAATCCTAAGTTGGAAAAGTGCAAAGAACTATGGCGTCCTTCCCTAAAAGGAAAATTATTTTGAAAACTTTAAATTTATTATATAGATGTCAATGCAGTGCAAACCTTTTAAAGATTTGCCAATATAGTCCTAAGCCTTTGCATATGCATGTCCACTCCTCAACAATCAAATTCCTCATGTCACTCTTAATTTGGCTTGAACGTGAGAGAAGGTGTTGAAATGTTATTCCACATCACTTGACAACAAGTCCTATATTCTCTTTATTGGACTTTCTATCACAACTTACGATTTGGTTGCAAATAGAAACTTTCTACATTGGCAAATAAAATAAGTTGTCGTAAGATTGTTGAAAGGTTTAGAGTACAAAATAATAAATGACATAAAATAAATGACATAAAGGACTGGACGGGTCTTGGAGGGCATTGACTTGGAAATATCGAATCATAATTTAGGATATGGAAAAGATTAAAGGTTTTTTCCTTGTGAATCAAATAAAGAGATCTGTTTGACCCAACCTAACACTAATGTATTCGTCGAATCCTAAGTTGGAAAAGTGCGAAGAACTATAGCATCCTACCTTAATAGGAAATTGTTTTTAAGAACTTTAAATTTATTATACAAATATCAATTCAGTCTTAAACTTTTTAGAAATTTGCCAACATAGTCCTTCAGCCAATGTTTGCTAGAAATTGTTAATATGAATATTGGCCGTCTTACATAACACAATCCACATTAACATGAACAATTTCTTTAAAATATTTTCTATATTTTTTTATTTTTTTCTTATTGCCCTCCACTGGTTCGCTGCCTCAATTGTGGCGCAAGTTGCTGGCCCTCGCTAGATCTAGACAAGGGTGTTGCAGCCTCGCCCAATGACTAGTGAGGGTCGTCGAGCCTTACTTGTGGCTAGAGAAGCCATAGTTTAAAAAAAAATGAAGAAAATAAATATAAAATTCAAAAATTGTTATAAAATACATGAATCAATGAAATACATGAATGAATATTCATTATATTCATCTTATCTAATGTACTTATTATGGTACATTTGTATCATACATTCTAAGTACATCTCCCTATACAATGAACGTTCATCTCCCTTATCTAGTACATGTATCATTCGATACATTGATATTAATGATAAGTACATTCTCGTTCTCCTATAAATAGGAGTTTAGTTTTGATGTACAATAACTACTGTGAACAACTATCGAGAATAAACAGATTACACCCTCTTCTCGGCTTTCTCTATGATCTCTGGTGTTCAATTGCTTTCTCTTCTCAGTCTATTCTCTCTATTATATATTCGCCACGCAATATTTTACAACACGTTATCAGCACGAAGATCTACCGTGAGTAAGTAATTTTTGCAAGGTGGGTATTCATTTTATTAATCATCTTATACTTCATCTTCTTCTATCAATTCTTTTTTATTTTCCTTGGCCTGAAGCCAAATTTCAAATCTAAAAGTATCCTTCGCTCCTGAAGTAGCGGTGGATATTTAGAAATCCTTCTAATTAATTTAAGGATTTACTTTTGCAAGGATTATGGCAAATATTGAAAAGCCCAAATTCCACATCCTGGAAGTGAGTGGAAAGAATTATCTATCCTAGTGCCTTGACATGGAAATGCATCTCCAAGGGCAAGGTCTTGCTAATACAATCATGGAGGATGGAACCTCAAATGAAAAGGATAAAGCAAATGCGCTGATATTTATCCGCCGTCATTTGCATGAGAGCCTGCAGACTCAATATTTATCCGTGCGAGACCCTCATATCTTGTGGAGGAGGTTGAAGGATAGGTATGATCATACCAAAACTGTTATCCTCCCTCAAGCACAATATGATTGGCAAAATCTCAGACTGCAAGATTTTAAATCAGTGTCTGACTATAATTCTGCTTTATTTGATATCGTTTCTCGGCTTGAGTAATGCGGTATCAAACTCGCTGATGCAGAATTATTAGAGAAAACTTTCTCCGCCTTCCATGCTTCGAATATTGTATTGCAATAGCAATATTGGCAACGTCGGTTGCCACATATTATGAATTAATTTCTGTGCTTCTCACTGCTGAGCAAACTAATAAATTGCTGCTCAAAAATCATGATCTTAGACCTGCTGGCTCAAAAGCATTGCCTGAAGCACATGCTAACTTTGAGAAAAATACTGGCCATTTTAAGGGTTATAAGTGCAGGCAAGAACATAATCCTAGAAGGAATGGCAGGAAAATTAACTGCCCTATGAAATCAAACTTTGGCCTGAATCATGGCAAAGAAAAGAAGCCAAAGAAGGTGATTAATGAAAGTATTTGTCATCGCTGTGGCATGACTAGGCATTGGTCACGTACCTATTGTACGCCAAGGCACTTTGTTGACATATATCAGGCATCTTTAAATAATACGGGCAAGCGTGGTGAATCTCATGCCATTGAAATCAATCCTACTGCCATAACCACTATTGAGACCAACAATATTTCCATTGGTGGGACTCCTCTTGCTCCTGAAGTAGCAAATGTGAGGACCTCTGATTACTTTAATGAGGCATTATATTGGTGGATGATGATTTGAACTTCGAATTTTATGATACTTGACACCTGAAGTTGTCAATATAAATGCAAATGAAAAATACCGAGAAAAAGGAAGATGTTTGTTTGCTTGATAGTGCAACAACACATACTATATTTCGTAGTAGACACTTTTTCTCGAGTATGATATTGCGGAAGGCACAAATCCATACAATATTAGGTCCTGTTCAAATTATTGATGGTTTTGGGAATGCCACAATTATTTTGCCAAATGGCACAATCCTCCATATTGAGAATGCGTTTCTAAGCATTAAATCAAAGAGGAATCTGCTCAGTTTCAAAGATGTACGCCGTAATGGGTACCATATTGAGACTATTTATGAGCAAGATAAGGAATACATTGGTATTTCCTCTTATAAGATAGGCCTAAAGACCATCCATGAGAAGCTAGAAGCTTCTTCTATGGGTTTGTATTGTGTCATGATTAAGGCTATTGAAACCTACGCCACCACATCCTGAAGATTGGTAAGCCCTGATCAGTTTGGACTGTGGCATGATCGCCTTGGTCATCCTGGCGCTTCAATGATGCGTAGGATAATTCAAAATACAAAAGGGCACCCTTTAAAAGATATAAAGGTATTATTGTCCAGAGATTATAATTGTGAGGCTTCCTCACAAGGAAAGCTCAATTATCAAACCTTCTATAACAAAGGTTAATCTTGAATCCCCTTTATTCTTGCAAAGAATTCAGGGTAATATTTGTGGACCAATACAACCACCAAGTGGACCATTTCGATATTTTATGGTATTAGTGGACGCATCCTGTAGATGGTCTCATGTTTGCCTATTATCTACGCGCAATAACAGATTTGCATGTTTATTTGCACTATTATCATATTCTAGCTACAAATACTCCAGCTAAGATAGTTGTTCTTGAAGGACAGGCTAAAATGGATCAAAATCTCTCGCACTTGAAGTGTGGTAGACCAATAAGATCAAAAGATAATGCTCCTAAAAAACGAAGGGGAAAGAATCAGGAATCCGCTCCAGAAGAGCTTGGCGTTATGCTTGCTCCTGAAGAGCTTATTGCCCCTGAAGAGGCGCAAACCCATGAAAGGAACACCAATCCCGAGAATACTGAGAATTCCATTACATATTATAATGAAATTTGGGATCGAAATGAAATCATAATTGATGATGCTTTTGCATTCTCAGTTGCCCATAAAATTATGGATGATGATTGTGAGCCGCAATCTATTATTGAATGTCGTCAAAGGCAAGATTGGCCTAAGTGGGAGGAAGCAATTAAGGCTGAATTAGCTTCCCTAATTAAACGAGAGGTTTTTGGACCTGTAACTCGTATCCCCGATAATGTAAAGCCCGTTGGATATAAATGGGTATTTATCCGAAAATGAAATGAGAAAAACGAGGTTGTCAGGGATAAAGCCCGACTCGTTACCCAAGGATTCTCCCAGACACGGGATTGATTATAATGAATCATATTCACCTGTGATGGATATGATTACATTTCGTTTTCTCCTTAGCCTAGCAATCTTTGAAAGATTGGAAATGTGTCTTATGGACGTTGTGACGGCATATTTATATGGCTCATTAGATTATGATATTTATATGAAAATTCCCGAGGGATTCAAAATGCCTGAAGCATGCACTCCCCGCAATTTATTCTCAATAAAATTGCAAAGATCCTTATACGGGTTAAAGCAATCCGGTCGCATGTGGTATCAACGCCTAAGTGAGTACCTAATTAAGGAAAGGTACAAGAATGATCCTATCTGCCCATGCGTGTTTATTAAGAAATCAGAAATCGGATTTGCTATTGTAGCAGTTTATGTCGACGATATAAATTTAATTGGAACTCCAGAAGAGTTAGCTGAAACTGCTGAATATTTGAAAAGGGAGTTTGAAGTTAAAGATTTGGGTAAAACCAAACTTTGTCTTGGTCTAGAGCTTGAGCATAAAGCAAATGGAATAATCGTCCATCAATCAGTATACGTTGAAAGATTGCTTAAACGCTTCAACGTGGACAAAGCTCACCCATTGAGCACCCCTATGGTTGTAAGGTCTCTAGATCCCCAAAAGGACCCATTTCATCCTAGAGAATCAAATGAAGAGATACTTGGTCTGAAGTACCATATCTCAATGCAATTGGGGCTTTGATGTACTTGGCACAATGTACGAGACCGGATATCGCTTTTGCGGTAAATTTATTGGCACGATTTAGTTCTGAGCCAACTCGAAGACATTGGAATGGAATTAAACATATTTTCCGTTATCTCCGAGGAACCATAGATTTGGGATTATATTATTCCAAAGATTCCACTAACTTTGGTTTAGTTGGATATGCTGATGCTGGATATAGATCCGATCCACATAAGGCTCGCTCTCAAACCGGGTATTTATTTTGTTATAACGGTACCGCTATTTCTTGGTGTTCTACTAAGCAATCGCTGGTAGCTACATCTTCTAACCACTCTGAGATTATTGCTTTATATGAAGCTGGAAGAGAGTGTGTTTGGTTGAGATCCGTTATAACGCATATTCATAATTCTTGTTGTTTAATACCGGTTACAAATTCTCCCACTATAATTTATGAAGATAATGCTGCTTGTGTTGCACAAGTCAGGGGAGGATATATCAAAAGTGATAGGACCAAGCATATCTCGCCGAAATTTTTCTATACTCATGAACTCCAAGAAAGTCGACAAATTGATGTTAAACAGATTCGATCCATAAATAATCTTGCAGATCTTTTTACCAAATCATTGCCAACATCAACTTTTGAGAAATTAGTATATGGCATTGGTATGCGGCGAGTTCATAAGATGCAAGATTGATTAGCCCCAGAAGTGGCTATATGTCTCAATTGAGGGGGAGATATTATGAACTATACATTGCAGCATTAATATGCAGCGAGTTCATAAGATGCAAAATTGATTAGCCCCTGTAGTGGCTATATATGCATTGCATTCTTTTTTCTTTTTGTCCGGCTTTTTCCCACAGGGTTTTTCCGGCTTAAAGTTTTTAACGAGGCAATTAATGCATCTATAAATGGGAGAGATCATAACATTTGTGCTCTGCACTCTTTTGCCCTTTTGTCCGGTTTTTGTCCCATTGGGTTTTTCCGGCTTAAGGTTTTTAATGAGGCAGTATCATTTGATGCACAATCATAATGAATACAATGAATATTCAAGGGGGAGTGTTATAAAATACATGAATCAATGAAATACATGAATGAATATTCATTATATTCATCTTATCTAATGTACTTATTATGGTACATTTGTATCATACATTCTAAGTACATCTCCTATACAATGAACGTTCATCTCTCTTATCTAGTACATGTATCATTCGATACATTGATATTAATGATAAGTACATTCTCGTTCTCCTATAAATAGGAGTTTAGTTTTGATGTACAATAACTACTGTGAACAACTATCAGAATAAACAGTTACACCCTCTTCTCTGGCTTTCTCTATGATCTCTGGTGTTCAATTGCTTTCTCTTCTCAGTCTATTCTCTCTATTATATATTCGCCACGCAATATTTTACAACAAAAATGTTATTTTAAAATAATTGTAAAAATTGTCCATGTTAGAATTGGGTGTATCACATCCGCAACTGGTGACCACGTTAGTAATTTCCAACAAAAATTGGTTGTAAAAACTATATCGACAAATTGTCTAACTGTTTAGAAAAAAATTGGTCAAATTGAAATGCTTAGAACTGAATTATCCATATAATAAGTTTAAAACCTTTTTGGTAATTATCCCCTAAATTTTAGTTTTTAAGTCTAAGCTCTCGTGTACACTTTTTGTAATTCAAGCATTGGAATTCCGTGCTCCAACTAATGTAAGCTCTATTAATACATAGAGGGAAGCTCTTCTAAAATTCAGGAAAAGGAAATGAGGATAGCTTCGGCGTAGGCGGAAGTTTTCTTCAATGGCTCATTGCCTTCCAATATAAGATTTTGTAGGCCCCCAAGTTCTATTTCAAAGAGAAAGAGTTAATAAATACCTACTTCAATCTACAGAGCTTTGATCACGAGAGCAGAATCTGAAACTGTTGCCTCCGCATCAGAACTCGCGCATTTCAGGTCCCCATATTACCCAAGTGGAGTGCTTCTTTTCACGCGAAGAACAATGACAGTTAGTGGCTTCTGATTTGGGGTGGAAACAAAAATATAGGTGACAATTCGTTATTGTTTAGAGCCATTTTGTCGTACGAAATATAAATAATTTGAAAATTATTTTATTAAAAAAATTGCTTATATCACTTAAAAAATTATTGATGAATAATATTTCATTGTCCACGAAAATACTTGGACATAAATTATTGTTGATAAATATTTTTCATTAACTAATTATTACAAGCAATCATTTTTAGGAAAAATATTTCACAAAACATTGATTTTCGGCCAAACAAACGGCAAACAAAACCTTTTCTTTTTCTTAAAATTGCAGTGAACACAGGAAAAGGAAAATAGGAAAACAACTTATGATGGACAGAACCACGCTTTTTTTTTTCCCCTACAACATGAAGAAAAGTCCAAAAAGATCTCTTTTCAAGGGGCTTCCCATTGTCTTCAACAGCTTTCAGCCAAAGTTTTCCTGGTGGGGCCCAAACCCAATGCTTACTCTTTGCTAACACCATTTCAACGGTTTGCTTGATTGATGTCTTAAACCATTCAACAGGTCTTGCAACTCACGATTTGGAATTTTTAAGTCGCTTTAGGTGACAAGCGATCAGAGGTTGGACTTAGAAAATATGTTAATTTCCTCCTTATTTTTTTCCACATTTTTATGAATAAAAAATATAATATTTCTTAAAGGAAGGGTCGTTTTGCCATTATAAATGGAAGTTCTCAGGTTCATTTTAAACAACAATGGCATCCTACTTCTACACTAACTTCATCTTTGCACTCTTGTATGCACTCTTTGTCATTCAAGCTTGAAATTCAGTCACTCCAATGCCTTAACAAATGTAAATTGCATTGGTGCCGAGAGGGAAGTTCTTCTGAAGTTCAAGCAGAATCTCACTGATCCTTTGAGATGTTTGTCATCATGGACTGGCAAGCGTTGTTGCGACTGGGAAGGAGTCAAATGCAACAATAGGACTGGTCACATCTTGGAGCTCAATCGAGACAAATGCGATCTAGGAGGTAAGGTTCATCCGGCTCTTAGCGAATTGAAGCATTTGAAGCGTTTATCCCTTGATTGGAACAATTTCATTGGTCATCTACCCAATCAATTTGGAGATTTCAAAGATCTCGAAGTCCTTTCTCTTGGATCTAACTTGATTTCAGGTCCTATTCCTGCCACTTTGGGTCAATTATCATCTCTAAGAAATTTGATCCTCTTTAGCAATAATTTGAGTGGGAACATTCCAGAAAGTATAGGGCAACTATCCAATCTAATAGAAATGGACTTTCACAATAATCGATTGGATGGAGTTGTTAGTGAACTTCACTTGGAAAATCTCACCAACTCAAAGGAACATTTTTTCCTTGCACATGTCAAATGCTGGCATCTCAGCTGAAGTTCCCCATTGGCTACGTGATGTTTTAAATAACACTGGAGAGTTAGATCTCTCAAGCAATATGCTCAGAGGCAACATATTTGAAATTGTTGGAAAAAAGACACCAAAATTATCTCAACTATCACTTTCTGGAAATAACCTCAGTGGTGACATTTCAAATTTTACATGTATCTTAGATACATTGGATTATCTTGATCTCTCTAAGAACCAACTGTCTGGAAGACTTTCACCATGTTGGGGGTTGCAATCTCCTTTGCATTGGATTTCATTGGGTGACAATAAGTTAAATGGTCCGTTTCCAATCTATCTATGTGAATTGAAGGAGTTGAGAGTTCTAGGCCTCCATAAAAATGGCTTGAATGGAGTGGTTCCATATTGTTTAACAGGCCTATATTCCTTGCAAATCCTTGATCTCAGTGACAATTTATTCACCGGTGGAATACCTCCATTCAGCAGAAGCTTTAAGGTAATCAATCTTGAGAGAAATTACTTCACTGGGGACATTCCTATGCAATTATGTCACAATTCTGAGCTCCAATATCTAAGCCTAGCGCATAACAACCTCTCTGGAGGCATTCCTCCTTGTTTTAGTGACTTCTTGCAAATGTGGGCTGATTCTAGTTCTGGTTTGTATCCTATGGATTATTGGAGGAGGCTTTTCTTCATTATGGTGGTTAATATAAAAGGAATAAGCCTGGAATTCACCTCATCGCTCCAATATTTGTTTTCCATTGACCTTTCAAGCAATGCATTAGAAGGACAAATACCGAATGGGCTAATTAGGCTTGTTCAACTTCAGAATTTGAACCTCTCCCGAAATAAGTTGATTGGTAAAATACCTTCAGATATTGGCAACTTGAGATATTTGGAATCTCTTGATCTATCCAATAACAAGCTATTGGGTGAAATCCCTCCTAGCATATCCAATTTATACTTTTTGAGTCGTTTGGATCTTTCCTTCAACAATTTATCGGGTCCTATTCCATCAGGGAATCAACTAAGCACTCTGGATGATCAGTCTGTTTATCGTGGCAACAATGCACTTTGTGGAGCTCCTCTTTTGAAAGTTTGTTTGGGAGATGAGCATAATGAAGGTGACTCCGTTGTTAATTGGTTTTACTCAGGATTAGGATCAGGTTTTGCGGTGGCATTAATGGGATTCTGTGGAATATTACATGTCAATCAATCTTGGAGGATCTACTATTTTCGGATAGTGGATAGG
Organism: Eucalyptus cloeziana; assembly: GCA_014182715.1. Lineage (NCBI taxonomy): Eukaryota > Viridiplantae > Streptophyta > Magnoliopsida > Myrtales > Myrtaceae > Eucalyptus > Eucalyptus cloeziana. The sequence continues at coordinate 22,470,304 of CM024638.1, forward strand.
ATTATCGAAAAATTATTGATTGGGAGGATGATTACCATGCTTTGGTTCAAGAGAGCTTTTCAATTGCAACTATGCCAATAAGAAGTTATTTAGTAAGTTATTTATGTATGTATGTATTATCTCTCTTTCTAGTCATGTCTTCTTTTCCTTAAACTCATTTATTTTCTTGATAGATGCTGCTAATTGTTACTGCCATTTGTTCTCACATTTGTGAGTCGTAGGTGACACCATGCATGAAAGTACAAATTAACTTATCCAACTTCGGAGACATGCGTCTCTGCAATTGCTATAAAACTGATAAATCCTTTTTCATTGAGGAAGACTGGTATTGAAGCTTCAAGTGTTCAAGTATTAAAGAAGTTTATGCTCTTCATTCTGCAAACATATCTCTCTTTCTTTCGAGTTCGTTAGAAAGATTAAAAAAAAAAAAAAATTGCATTTGTCCTATGAAATAAGTACATGTTTTAGTGTAAAATGAGCTGACTTTGAGCCAAAAGTGCACAAGTCTACCATTTAAAGGCGTTTGAATTGGAGCATTGTTTCTTGTAGTAACATGTGAAAAGCATCGATAACTATCGAAACACGCTAGCAATAAAATTTTAATTAGCAACTTGTTCAGCGATAATGCATAGATAAATTACCAACACACTTACAAAAATACCAACCGTTAGTAGATTGTCATAAATTACAATTGTTTCAATTGGTATTTACATGATTTACCAATGTGTTAAAGATACTAACTTTTATAGACAATTACCAACTCTAATGCCAAGTACACTTATCAACATTTATTACAATTTGAAACAATTGCTATTATAATTTACTAAAATTACTTCATAAAGTTTACCCATGCTTCAAAATGATCTTACACAAATTGAAACTGGGTCTTTATGAATTCCATCTAAATTATCTTGATAGATGGTCCTGTATGTGAAATGAGCTAGAATTCACGACTCCAAGCTTGTGTGAGCTCCAAAGGAGTGGGATTGGACACAACTTTAAGATTGCAAGATTTGGTTTTGGCTCCAAGATAGCAAGAGGTTTTCTAAACTTTATGATGGTGGGAGTTTGTTTAATTCTAGGATGGTGAGAATTGGTCTTAATTCGAACATTGTGGGGCTCGATTTTAACTCCACGGATGCTGTACTCGTTGGCAAAAAAAAAAAAAAAAATTGGAATGGGAAGAATGAAATCAGACTTAAGGCATAATAACACTTCTTTTAAGGGAATAGTTGCCCCATAACATCGTTAATGGTTATTAGTATAATCATCCAGGATACAACAAAGTTTCAAATGACAATACTATATGAAAATTATAGTATTTCTCCGAGTCATCTCAAAAGGGAAATGATTGAAAACAATGGCTGTATTTTAATTAGAAAGAGACGAAAAATTGATAGAGGTAGGTACTGAACCACGTTGACACTCGATTTTTAGTTGACGCATCGATAAAGGATGAAAATTCAAGATTTGGGTTTCTGATCGCAATGGAGCCCCATTTCTCAGCCAAAAGTGTCATTTTTCTTTTGCATTATTGTTATTAAGCAATTTCTAGCTCATTCTCAAGAAAAACATGAAAAGTTAAATGATTGACTTTCGGGTTGACTTTTTAGTTAACCCTTTGACCAAAAGTCAATTCGGGTCAAAAATTGACTTTTTACCCAAAAAAAAATTCATTTAGCTGTAATTTCACTTTTTCAAATCAATTTCTTGAAAATTTAAAGATTTGACCGAAAATCAACATTTTAAGAAAAGTCAACTAAATAGTTGACTTTTGGTTAAACCTTTGACAAAAAGAAAAAATGGAAAAAAAATCCACAAAAAACATTTCTTTTAATGTCAATTTGACTTTTGTGTCGAAAATTTCACAAAATTCGACTATGAACCTTGATTTCTGAAATTTTCAATTTTAGGTTATAAATCGACAAAAATAAAATTACTGTTATTCTAATCATAATTAGGTGTTGTTTCTTCTCTGGCATTTGGTTTAGGGATTGTCTGAAATCTACTAGTGCATCTAATTTCGCGATTTACTGAGTCAAAATCGATCCTTCATGATGTCATGTCCTGAACTCCGGGCACTCACACATCCCTCGATGGTCAATTAAAAATTTGCAACGTCCCAAGACGCGTTGCCGACCCTTTCATTTTATGTACATGCGGAAGCGAACTAATAATCACCCAACCAACAATCAAACATAGGGATAGTAAAAGCAGGACAATCAATTATCACAAACCACGCTTTATAAACAAACTAGGTCAATCCTGCAAGTAATATACAAAAGTTCGGTCTCAAAAAGGAAGTTCTAGGCAACCTAAGCCCCAGATCCCACTGACTCTAGCTCTGGATCCTTCACGACACCATCCGAGATGTCAATGTCCATGGGGGGGTCCTACCTCCCCATCCTCTATCCCAACAGGTGGTCCGTCAAAACCCTGTAAGTGAACATCCAGAGGCCTGTTAGGTGTGTTAATGAACCACGTCTTGAAGCGATGAGACACCAAGTGAAGGAGGCCCTCATCGACCCAAACCATGGTCACAACTAGCTCATGAGTCTGGGTGGTCCCAAGGAGAGTGTGACATCCTGAAATTTCGATTCTATTTTCAATTAAATAAATCGGACATTTCATCGATGCGCCTATAATGCTATTCTCTAAGCTAATCACTCATGAGATAACTAGACTATCTGGGGAAGTTGTTAAGGAATCTAAACATAATAGACTTGAGAATTCGATCAAGAATCGACTGCTCGACCGTGCTCATCTGCAAGGGTCATTATGGCACTGTCAAAATCGATCAAAGATTAAAGATAGGTTGATTCAACTGAGAGATATGTGATTAGTGTGTGGGTCATTTCACCTGATTGCAAAATTTCTATTGTATGGCACTAGACCGATTTTTCTATCATTTTCATACCATGTGTTCGTATTTGAAACCTTGAGATTTTCACAACAACCGAGAGTTGCTAATGTGTCGAAGATGTATAATGTGGCTTGAAAATAATCGACTAGAAGTCAATTGCACTAAAAATTCCTAAAAGCTACCCGATAGGTTAGGTCATGCTAAAATTGTGTCAGATTGAAATTAACCGCGAAATTAAACCCGATTCCAAAAATTAAAAGTTCTGTCATATCACAATTTATTTATAGGACGTAGTCTCGTCTTTCAGAAAAATTTCGTCGAATTCGGGATTTTTCGAAAAAACCGGATTTCGGATAAATCAGAAAAAGGAATGAATTTCGGATGGGTGAGGCAAAAGGGCTAATTTGCTATCCAAAGTTGATTAATTGAGGATTTTTAGTGTAAGAAAGCATTTAGGGGACAAAGCATTAAGTGATTGAGATATTTTTGTTGACTTTTAGCCCCCCTCCTAGGCTTCTCTTGCACGCCAGCTTCACCGATCCTTCCCCCCTTGCTTCTGCCGACCTTCCTCTTCTACTTGTCTTCTTCTTCACGCTCGAACACCAGCTTCTTCTCACTTTATTGCCCACCTTTACTTCTCTTCAATTCCCCTCCCCACGCTGACTTCATTCTACCGCAACAACCTATCCACCATCTCCTTCCCACACGCCAACACCACCAACAACATCACCCTCTTCATTGCACTATCGTCAGCACTCCAACATGTCGGTCCAAACTCCACCGAGTCAAGCCCCTCCCAAGCGAAGACCACCACTCCATCCCACTATAAAGCCCATAAGTTTTTCCCCTCCTTCGCACGCCTCCAGCCCAACCCATACGCCAGCCACTCCACGCAGTAGTCCACTAGCCGAATCTTCAACCCATCTCCATGCTCGATCAACGCTAGCTGCTCCTTTGCCGTTTCTCCCTTACTCGGCCATAATTGTCTCTCTCTTTCATCTTTTGCCGCGTCAGCCCAACCCCACCAAAGTAGCCCCTTCTTGTTTCGTAGTTCGGCCAACAGCATAGCTCACCAAGTCCAGCTCCACAACTGCCTCAGCCCAGCTTGATCTTCACACCATCTTCTTCCTCGATCCAACAACCTCAGGTCCAAATCTCAGCTTTGGATGAGACGTGTGGGACCATTTTCGGTTCCTCCTGAGCTCCGTTGGCACCACCGTATGCTCGAGTTTCGGCTGCTGTCGTGCCGTCCTCGCGGTGAACCGATCTTCATGCTAAACCGGTGAGTTTATGCACTAAACTCTACTTAGGATGCTAATGATGTTTAAGGGGTGTTTAGTTTAAGTTAATTAGGCATTAGGTGGTTAGTTAGATTAGATTAGATTAGATTAGTGATTTAAGTATCCGTTATTGCATGTTAGGTGGTTAGAATGGCTAAATTAGCATATAGATAGATTGTATTATTTATCTAGATAGGTTTGGGAATTTTCCGGGCCCGTTTCGGTATTTAATCCAGCCTAAGTTAGCATTTATGGCATTTAATGTATTTATTTAATTAATTTTGGTATTTATTTAATTATTTATTATTTTTCGAAAATTCGATCGAGATAGCTGAAGACTGGAATTTCGTGCTAATTGCAGTGGTTGTTCAATTTCTGTAATTGAGTGTTAATTTATGCAAATCAAGTGCTGATTGGAATTTTAATTATTTATTCCAAAATTTGTGAATTTTGATATTTATTCAGAAAATCCCAGGTATCAGGTTTTGACACCGAAAATAGTTTTGAAGATATAAAATAGTGGGATTTTAAAGTGGAGGATATCAATTTTTCGGGTTTGATCTGACTGTGTACCCACACACGACTATTTTACTGTGTATTTCTAATACGAAGAAAATAGGCCAGGTTCACCATTTTAATTGAGGTATTTGAGTGCAATGCACATTGTCCTGGGTCGAGATTGAATGGTCATTTGTTGGTTAAGAGAAACCGTCTCGGGTTGTTAAGCTGGATGTTACCCCTATATGGGTTGCCCCTGGACAACGGATGCCGGTTGTAGTAGATTCTGGACCTATGCTCCTTCAGGAAAGCCGTCTGATAGAGACATTGCTATGCTCAATAGGGTGAGACAACGCCTAGCTATGCTAGAAGACCATCGAACAGAGAATAAGCCGTGCTATATGCCAAGATAAAAAACTAGGAACGCGTGATTAATTGAGTTGAATGTGTTAGATTATGGGACAAAATTGTGTGGCATGGTATGAGGCATGTCATAACGATTTGACCCTATAATCAGGACCTCTGTGCTGGGTTGAATTTTAATGTGGCGTTCTAGTTGATGAGTTTAATTGCTGCTCATATTTTTGTGGCTATCGGTGATATGAATTGTACTGACCTGCAGGGTGGATATGAGACGACGTAAGTCTCTGTGGTTGTATGATTGTGTGGTTAGGACGCCTCTGAGCGTATTACCCTCCTAATCGAGGTTTAGAGCGTGAACTCGCTAAGATTTATATCTCACCTCGTCGTGAGCTCATTTCTTTTCAAGACCGTAGGGTGGAGGACCCGAAGCCGAATTGAGGGGATCTAAAGTGTAGGTCAATTAGGACAGTTTCTTTTTGAGAATTAATCTTTTGAAATCTTTTAGGTATAGACTTTTGTATATGACTTAATGTGTATATAAAAGCATGTTTTGTTTGTGAATCTGTTTCCTGCTTTTCTATCCTAAGTTGTTTACTATCAGGGGATATTTATTCGCTTTCGCATGTGTAATAAAAAAGAAAGGGTCGGCGACTCGTCCTGGGATGTTGCAATTTTTATCGATCACCAAGGTATGGGCATGCGCTCGAGGTTCGAGGCGTGACAGCCTCGTTTAAGTGGCATCAAAACAATGTTAGTGTTTGGGGTGATAAGGTGCGATGGTCTTGGGATAGTTAGTAAGAATGACCTCTATTTCTATGCTGATGCATGTGATTAATAGTTGTTTGGTAGCTTGTTTGTGGGGTCACTCAAATTCTAATATGGTATTGAAATTGGAAAATGGGTTTTTGTAAAGATCCTGGAGTATGAGTGACCAGGAGCAGAGGACTCCTAGGAAGAGGACCATTGGACCGGTAAGTCGAGGTAAGATGCTGACTAGGGTCAGTACATGAAGAGGTCGTGGTAAAGCGCTGGCTCAGGTTAGCGTGAGTGGAGCAGCACCACCTCTAGTTGGTGCTGGTATAGCAGCACTTGGTGATCCGGGAATTGTCGGGATCATGCAGGCGCTAGAGGTGATGAGAGATCTTATGGGACAACAGGCCTAGAATCAAGCTGCCGCTACAGCCACCACTACAGCCGCCGCTAATGTTGCTGTTGCTGCTGCTGCTGCTAATACCGCAGTTGCTGCCGCACCTGCTGCTGTACCTGCTGAGGTTCCACTTGGAACGTGGTCGCTGTGAGGCTGATGCATAAACTGATGGAACAGTTTCTGAAGTCAAACTCGCCGAAGTTTACTAGCGCAAGAGATCCCAAGGCTGCAGCCCTATGGATTCAGGGTTTGGAGAAGATCTTTGCACTGCTGATGTGCACCGAGACAAAGAAGGTCATCCTTGCAGCCTATCAAGTGCAGGGAATTGCAAGCACTTGGTGGATGACCAGCAGAGGAATGGTATTCCTTGAAGGTGTGGTTCTGGAGTGGAATGCCTTTGTCGAGGTCTTCAACAACAAATACTTTTCTGAGATTGCCAGAGAACTGAAGATGGTAGAATTCTAGCACCTTCGCCAAGGTACAATGACAATTGATCAGTACGAAGCGAAGTTTGCTGAATTGTCACAGTACGACCTTAGATTGGTCGAGGATTCGATAGACCGAGCTAGAAGGTTCAAAGATGGACTCACATCAAAACTTAGGAGTCTGCTAATACTACTCAACTTAAGGAACTACAACGACTTGTATGAACGGGTCCAAATGATAGAGAGACCAGAACAAACGAGCTGCCGCATCTGAGTCGCGGTTTGGTTCTAGCTAAGATAGGAATCGATTTGGGAAGAGACTGGTGACTGGAGGAAGGTACCCTATTCCGCCTAACAAGAAGGGTGGAATAGGAAAGTCAGGGCAAAGACAGAATGGTGCATGTCGTTTCTGTGGAAGACAACATGGATCAGCACCATGCCATTCTAGGCCGGGTGCTTGTTTTGAGTGTGGCCAGCAGGGTCCCAAGAGACAGATGGGACCGCCACAGTTGCTGCCACCGCCACCGATGAGTCAGAATCGAGGATACGCGCCCTCGAATGCATAATGGGGTGGATTGAATAGGCCTCAAGCTTAAGGAAGGACGTACGCCATCACCAGATGACAGGCTGAGGACGCGCCTGATGTGATTATAGCTATTGTTTCGCTGAATGACCACGCTGCTTATGCTTTATTTGACCTTGGTGCAACTCATTCATTTATAGCTGAGCAATTTGTTAAGCTAGTAGGATTAATTCCTGAGTTGTTAGAGTCAGTGGTTAACATATCTACACCGTTAAAGGATAAGGTGTTAGCTATAGTGGGTTGTCCTGGTTGCAAGTTAGTGGTTGGTGAGCGAGAAGGGAGGATAGATTTGATAATCCTAGCCATGTATGATTTCGATGTGATAATTGGCATAGACTAGCTCACCAAGCAACAAGCTAAGATGGACTGCTATCGTAAAGTGATTTAGTTTAACCCGTTAGTAGGTGAAAGTTTCGAGTTTATTGGGAGTCGAGGAGGACCCTCGATTACGTTGATCTCATCGCTTGAGGCAACCTGTTTGTTAAACGGGGGTTGCCAAGTTTACTTAGCGACTGTCGTGGATACGACAATTGATGAGCTGAAGATCGAAGACATAGCAGTGATTCAAGAATTTCCAGATGTGTTTCCAAAAGAATTGCTAGGTCTGCCACTAGAAAGAGAGATCGAGTTCATGATTGAGTTAGTCCCCAAGACAAAGCCAATCTCTAAGGCTCCTTATCGGATGGCGTTGTCTTAATTGAAAGAACTAAAGGTGTAGATGTAGGAATTATTGGATAAGGGATTCATACATCCTAATGCATCACCTTAGGGAGCACCAGTTCTATTCGTGAAGAAGAAAGATGGTTCGTTGCGCCTGTCTATCAACCATCGTCAACTCAATCAAGTGATGATCAAGAATAAGTATCCACTGCTGAGGATCGACGACTTGTTTGATCAGCTACAAGGAGTGTCAATATTTTCTAAGATCGACCTGAGGATAGGATATCATCAGCTGAGAATCAGAAAGGAGGATATACTGAAGTCAGTGTTTTGCACTCGATACGGCCATTATGAGTTCACTGTAATGCTGTTTGGATTGATGAACGCCCCAGCTGCTTTTATGGATTTGATGAACCGAGTGTTCAAAGAGTACTTGGATCAGTTTGTGATCATGTTCATTGATGATATTCTGGTGTACTCGAGAAGTCCAAAGGAGCATGAAGGGCATTTGAGGATGGTACTACAGACACTGAGGATTCACGAGCTGTACGCTAAGTTCAGCAAGTGCGAGTTTTAGTTGACTCGTGTTGCGTTCCTAGGTCACGTGATTTTAGGCGAAGGAATCTCCGTGGACCTATCTAAGATCGAAGCAGTTATCAGTTGGCTAAGACCGACATCAGTGATAGAGATTAGAAGCTTTCTGGGTTTAGCAGGGTATTACAGAAGGTTTGTGGAAGGGTTTTCAGCTTTAGCCTCGCCGTTGACTCGACTATTGAAGAAGGAAGAGAAATTTGTATGGTCAGATAAGTGCAAGTGTAGTTTTCAAGAGCTTAAGCAGAAGCTGACTACCGCACTGGTGTTAACAATACCATCTGGACCTAGAGGATACAAGATCTATAGTGATGCATCGTTTAGAGGATTGGGTTGCGTGTTGATGTAGTATGACGGAGTTGTTGCATACACGTCCCGTCAATTGAGACCTCACGAGCTGAATTACCCGACGCATGACTTAGAACTCACAGCAATAATTTTCGCTCTGAAGATTTGGAGACGTTATTTGTGCGGAGAAAGATTCCAGATCTTCACTAACCATCAAAGTCTTAAGTATCTATTCTCTCATAAGGAGTTGAATATGAGACAGCATCGATGGATGGAACTCCTGAAGGACTATGATTGTGATATCTTGTATCACCCTAGAAAGGTGAATAAAGTCACAGATGCATTGAGTCGGAAGTCTTCAGTTGTGCATATGCTGGTTAAGGAGTGGAATTTACTCGAGAGAGCTTGAGATTCGATTTTCAAGTTTGAGGTAGGTAACCTTTCGAATCTTATGGCTATCCTCAGAATTGAGCCAGAAGTGCAAATCAAAATCAAGACGCTTCAACCAAAAGATCCGGATGTTAAGAAGATCCTACAAGAGGATAACGAAAAGAGGAAGGTTGATTTTTAGATTTCTGAAGATGGAACACTAAGGTTCCGATGACGATTGTGTGTACTTGACGATGTAGAGCTTAAGGAGGAGATTTTGTAAGAAGCACGTCGTAGCAGTTACAGCATTTATCCTAGCAGTACAAAGATGTATCAGAATCTGCATCAACACTATTGGTGGTCCGGTATGAAGGCGGACATTGCCAAGCATGTCGCCAAGTGTCTGACATGTCAGCAAGTGAAGGCACAACATTATAAGCCAGGAAGACTTATGCAACCTCTCAAAATTTCTGAGTGAAAATGGGAACACATCACAATGGATTTTGTGACAGGCTTACCAAGGAGTCAGAGGGGTAATGATTCCAAATGGACGTCAAAAGTGCATTCTTCAATGGATTCATCGAAGAAGAAGTCTATGTGGAACAACCACTAGGATTTGGAGATCCAAGAAAGCCAGACTCAATCTATAGACTAAAAAAGGCCTTGTATGGACTAAAGCAAGCACCTCGAGGCTGGTATGAAAGGTTAAGTAAATTCCTAACCCAAAATGGTTTTGTTAAGGGAAAGGTAGATACTACTTTGTTCATAAAAAGAGAAGGTAAAGACTTTATGCTAGTTCAAATTTATGTTGATGATATTATCTTTGGATCCCTTAATAAAAATCCATGCAAAAAATTTTCTAGTTGTATGCAAGATGAATTCGAGATGAGTATAATTGGTGAGTTAACTTTCTTTCTGGGATTGCAAGTTAGACAATCGAAGAAATGTATTTTTATTCACCAAGAGAAGTATGCAAAAGATCTCATCAAGAAATTTGGATTGGAGAATTGCAAGAAGACAGAGACACCAATGTCAAGTTCTTCAAAGCTGGACAAAGATGAAAGAGGAAAGAAAGTAGACCAGAAGCTTTACAGAAGCATAATTGATTCTCTTCTTTACCTTACTGCATCTAGACTTGACATTTTGTTTAGTGTTTGCATCTATGCCAAATTCCAATCTGATCCTAAAGAATCTCATTTAAGTACTGCAAAATGCATCATCAAATATGTTGTGACTACTCCAAAGCTAGGTCTGTGGTATCCCAAAGAAAGAGGCTTTACTCTTCTTGGATATTCAGACACAGATTTAACAGGTTGTAAAGTTGATAGAAAGAGTACTTCTGGTACTTGTCAACTACTGGGCAGCATGCTGGTGTCTTGGTTCTCAAGGAAGTAGAGTACTGTGGCTTTATCAACAATAGAAGCAGAGTATGCGGCTCTTGGGAGCTGTTGTTCTCAAATTTTGTGGATAACACAACAGCTAAGAGACTTTGGAATTGAAGAATTGTGTACTGAGATCAGATGTGACAACACCAGTGCTATTAATTTCACAAAGAATCCAATTCTTCATTCAAGGGCAAAGCATATAGAAATTCGACACCATTTCATAAGAGATCATGTCCAAAATGGGGAGATTATGATTTAGTTTATTGATTCGAAAAATTAGTTGGTAGACATATTTACAAAGCCTCTGGAGAAAAATCTGTTTGAGTCTATTCACATTAGACTGAATATTTTATCTCCTATTGGTTAAAGTCTGAAGTTAGTCAGACTCAGAATATCCAAAAATTACTTCAATAAGTTAATATCTCTTCATTGCAGGTAATTTAATTTTAGTATGATAATTTCGAATAGGTACTTTGATATTTGAATAATTGCTTGCCTATTTTATTTTTAGAAGTTGTATTTTTCGAATTTTTAAATTTTTGGCAGTTTTTATTTTTGAAAAAGGCAATTTATTTTTTTCCTTATGACGGTTCGATTAACCTCGTTTTACTTTCTTTCTATACCAACGAGTCTTTCTCTACATTCACACCTTCTCAAACCCTAGAATACAAACTTTCTACTCTCTCATTTTTACTCTAGAGTTTGTCCTACAAGTTTTCATCTTTTTCACTCGAACTTGTTCGTGAAATCCTCCACGATTGTGAAGATGTCTTTTCAAAGAAAGTCATCTCGGATTGCAAGTAGAGGACTATGGAATATGCTTGAGGGTCCTACACATTTTGATCTGACCGAGGAAGAAGAGTTTTTACAACACTCTCCACAATGTGCTACACAGAATCCTCCCACCAACCGATAGAAGAGGGAATCGAGGAAGACGTAGAACCTCTCAGAACCATGAAACCCCAGGTCATTTATAAACTTTACACTCATTTGAAGTAGGGTGGTACTGCTATGACCTTTATCGATGAATTTCTAAAATAAAGAGGATACAAGAATAAGACTATGTTCTTGCGAATGATGGAAAGATTAGGAATAGCACCTGAAGGATCGGCAGATAGAGCGTTTGCTAACTCTCCAGTTGATCCTCGCTTTGGCTCTTTCAATCAGCCTGAGAGCAAAGACGATGATGAGAGGATGTTCTTGAACTTTCAGCCGAGAAAGGGCATTGCTACTAAAGTGCCTGGTGATGGAACGAGTCTTTTTCGTTCTAAGGATCAAAAATGAGTTTACACCAGACCGCTGAAAAGAGGGGTCATGAACCCTCGATCAGTTGATTTTGATTTTCTAGACTCAATCAAGTGAATCTAAGGGAAAAATTCTCTCCTTCAACTAGAGAACTTTTGCTCCAAGACTACTGTTGGTTATCCTGAGTTAATTGCTTATTTATATTCGAACTTGTCTTTTCTTGAACCGAATAGATTTCAATTCACTGTGCGTGATAAAAGCTACATGGTGGATGTTGATACATTGGCTGACGTTATTGGGGGTGGAAATAGGTGGTTTCCAACCAATAAATGTCTCGATTGGACATGCGACAAGATTTCTTATTAGGGATAGACTTTCGGAAGGAGGCATCACTTACTCCAAACTGTCTACCTCAAATATTTTGCTGCACAAAGTCGTGATCAACTGCATTCGACCTAAGTCAATTTCAAAGACATATGTTTCTTGATCTGAAACCAAACTGATGTTTTCCATCAGAATGGAATGAAGTTCTCTCTGCCTCAAACAATCCCTATGCATATGTACAGGAATGTTGTGAAGGATAAGGGACAGCTCCCTTACTCAGTGCTGGTCACACAACTGTTCAGACTTTTTCAGATTAAGTTTCTAGCCTTTCTTTGTACTAGAACTATTGATCCTATGGTTATAGGATTGAAGATGGTGTCCAAATGATGAGGTTGAAAGAACTGAACAAGGCCATTGAGCGCTTGAAGGAAGAGTCCCCCAACAAAACCAAACAAGACTCTACTGCAAAAAGAAGGAAAGGTAAGGAGCTTATGTGTGAACCTGTCAAGAAAAGAAGATCTCTTATTCTGCAGGACGAAGAGGATGATGAGGATGATCTTACTATCTCTGCATTTGCATTGAAGAATCTTCAAATTAGTTTTGAGCAGCAATAGGATAAAGAAGAAAGAGAAAGAGGAGAAACTGAGCAAAGAAAAGAAGGAAGAGAAGACAGAGAAGAAACGGAGGAAAGAGAAGAAGCAAGAAGAGAAGCTGAAGTAGAAGAGGGTCAAGATGACTCCCATGAACCAACTTTTGCAATATCCCTATATGAGGATTCATAGAAGATAAGGAGTGGAACTGCGGGAGCTCTAACTGAAAAAGAACATCACTTTGGTGCTTAAATTGAGAAGGAACAAGAATAAGAATTCCCTTCTCCACCTGTAGCCACAGTAACATGGGGACTTCGTGAGAAAATAAGTACTTCTTCTCCTATTTTCATAGGTGATGATGTTAGTAGATCTCCTGTCAATCCAAAGGATGTCTATGCTTCACATTTTCCTAAAGTTGATTTTGAGGAATCCTCTCCAAGTCATGGTGTTCGACGTGCTGATATTCTCTCAATTCTCAACACTCCTCGAATTCATTTCGCTGAGGCTAGTGCACAAACTGAATCAATTGCTGATTATCCAAGGTTGATGGAACTCCTTTTGGAGGTGAAAGCCCAGCAATACGCTATGGAGTATGAGATACATAAACTTCATGCTGCCCTCAAATCGTCTTTTGAACTTCACACCAGGACAGTACAGTCTTTGGACTTACAAGTACAATCTTTGGACACACAAGTATAGACTCTGAATCAGCAAGTTTCTCAATCTGTGGTCAAGAATGATGAAAATGCTCAGATGCTGAAGACTGTTCATACTGCAGTTCAGAATGTTTCTCTCAAGTGCCAGAAGATTGAGGAGACAGTTCAGTCGATGGGAGATTTCCAGCTCGTTTGAATTCTAAAACAAACCTGATTTCATTTGACTTTTATCTAATTTTTTACATTCTCCACTTTTTGCTATTGATAAAAAGGGGGAGAACGTGCAGATTTGACTTATTTGAGTTGTTTGATTTTAACTTTTGTTGAACTCTTGAACCTTTATTATGTTATTTTGTTTGACCTTTGCTAGCAACTTACTTTTGTGGAAATGATTATGGATGGATAGTTGTTTAAGTCTTGATGTTTGTCTTATCTTTTCAAGATTAACATGTTATATGTGGTTACAGAATCGATGCTATCCAGATCCTAATCAACTTATTTTTATGAGATATCATGTACCGTTTAAGAGTTGTTTTGCAAGTCAAAAGTTCTTAAATCTGCAGGAAAGTTTTGTCACCATAAAAAATTGGAAGATTGTTCGAGAAAACTTCTTCAATGTTTTGAAGTTGACAAAACTTATCCAACGTCTATTCTGAAGAATTCCAGACTTTTGTGTCAAAGTCTGAAGATGCTCAGACTCTGTGTCAAAGTCTGAAGACTTCCAGACTTTAGGTTAAAGTCTGCCTACACTAACAAATTCCAAACTAAATACTATTGAAGAATGAAGACTTTTCTAGACACAAGGTTATCTTCAAGGATTCGGTTCGTATGGTTTAAGGATGGCTTTCTGATTGGATATAGTACCTACATGATTGACTATATTTATTGGAATCAATTTCGATATTCAAATCTTTTTGAAAGCAAGTAAACTTGGAAAGTATCTACTTATAGAAACCAAGATCCTGATTGTATGAGCGAACAGGATTGATGGGCATTCATCACAAATTATCAAACGGCTTGAGATCTCCTTGATTGATTCTGTCTAATGGGTTGATTGGAAGAATTTCTTTGGAAAGTGCCAACGGTTGAGAAGGCATGAAGGAATATTTAAGGAGAACCCTCCAGTTGTTCGATAATGTGTGTTAAAGAGAAATTCCAAAGTCTGAAGCTTATCATTTCCTTGTTACTTCGTACTCTAAACTCAAAGTTGTATTCAAAAGAGAGAAACTAATAGTGTGACTTCGTGAGAGAGCAGTAGAGACTCTTTGTGGCACCCCCGAACGACCCCCGATCCGTTAGGGTCGCCACAGTTCGCTTACCTATCTCTTGACCTAATAGTAAATTTCTCTAATACCATGGAATTATAATAGGTCTATAAGTCTTGGGGGGTTTATATCTTTTAGATCAGTCCCTACATAGTTTATATAGCGGAAGCACAAACAACTATTCCCCTTCTTGAAAATAAAACGATGCACACCTACTAGACATTTTATAAGTTAAAGCCGAACACTTTTCTTTACATAGACTTGATGGACATCTTTAGCCGGTACATCAAAATGCCAAGATTTTTCTAAACTCGGCTATTTTCAAAAGGTACTCGACTCTCTAACAACCATGTACATAGGCCCATCAGTCAATGTCGACAGTCCAAAAATGCTTCATCTGTTGACCATCACTCTCGGTCACACCCAGCCCGATCCATCAGTTGGCGGTGGTGGCAATGGCCCCAACGTATTCCCATCACGGCAGATGAATACAATTAGAAACTCCTGAATCACTGGGCCGGCGGGAGAACCAATGTCATACATGACCAGTACCCGCACTCGAACAAAGACCAACCCTCGTATCTCGGGATGGTGGTGCTCCGAACACTCACACTGAAGGTCGACCGGTATACCGTAAAATGTACCGGGGGTGACTGGTAGCAGAGACATATCTTCTAATCTGAAATGTTAGTCCCAAAACGGGGTGAGTACAACCACTCAGCAGTAAAAGATTCATTAAGCTATATCACACAGTACCATTAATATCTAGATTCATGCAAGATAGACAAAAACAAGTAATCCAGGAATAAGTATGCATCAAAATCATGAAATTCTTTAATGCAATGGCAAATGGAGTTTCAAAGGATCAAGATGCATCATGTCCAATTACACAAGTCCCGATCATAGGGCCAAATTGTTATGACACGTCCCATTCCATGCCATACAATTTAGTCCCATAACCAGACCACACACACACTTAGTAGAATCATCCGTTTTAACATTCAAAAGGTTTCATCCCCCAGAGGACCAATGTTTCGTCCTTCTGGGATTTTGCAAACAATCCTAGCGTCGCAAAAGCCTTCGGTTTTCAATCACTGGGTATCCGGAGCGTGTCACGTCACACCTCCAGGCATCTCGCACCCCACCTGGCATCATGAGGAATCTCTGGGGCTCACCATGAAAATGGTTGCCCCTACCCTCCGGATTTACGTATCGACAAGCATACAACCGGGCATCCCGAAGCTCCCGGGGAAAACCTCTGCGGCACTATGAACCCCAGGCATCCAAAGGACATCGACTCACTCGAGCCTTCGGGCCTCTCGGCTCCCGGGGCATCGTTGACCCGAGGGTCCAATGGCAGCAATTAACATTTTAATTTCCAAAAACATGTTCAATGCTATGACATTGGAAATCACATGAGTTTCATTGAAGTCTTCTGTGTTGAATGATATGCCGAATGCCAAAAACCATCATGTCCAATAACAACTCAAGATGCATTCACCTTTTGGAACAAGTTGAGCAAATTCGGAGTAAAACAGCTCAAAAACCAGAATGCACAGTTTTAATAAAAATTTCGGAATAACCCCTAATTGAATTCAGAAGGTTCCAAAATTTTGGTATGTTATAGATGAGATCTAAAGGAAGAAATTTTGTCAAGAACACTAAGTTAGATTCGTTGTGTATAAAGAATAATAAATCACGCAACTCGGTTTCAGTTTCTTTTATCCCAGAATGAAATTTGGCAGAAAGCATTGCATAGTAAAAGAAGTTTATGCCATTGTATTGATTCCAAAAAATTCTGATAAAATATACATACCCTAGTTTATACAATTCCTCACAACTTCCATGAAGAAATCGGGATCAAATGCCTATTGGAACTCTCCATAAAGATTTACAAAGTTGCGGAACTACACATGATTTGTATTGGGTAGAGCGAATTCAGTAAAATCCCACACTCACACCGTGACCATCTCACTTCCACAAGTCTACCAAAAGTTGGTCTTTCAACTATAGATCAATAGGTTCAAAAATGCATATAGAAACCAAAGTAATTCCTCAATCTCATGGTTCTAATTCATCTCAATCATCCAAAAACCCAACATGCAACTTTCATTTCAGCATTTCCTCAAGTCTACTTGTACTGCACTAGATAATCACAGCATGCATAACATAGACTAATGAACTTCTACTTGCCTTAACTCCTAAGCTCAACGACAGGCAGAAATGAGAAGTTCAGGGTCTCGGGCACGGCTCAACGGCGGCAAAGACGGGCGGCGTCAATGGCGGCAGCAGCACGCACGGCAGAGGTCAACCTCCTCCTTTCCTCTCGCCGTCCCCCCTTCTCGCGAACTGCTCCCTCTCTCGCTCTCACTGGTTTCGTACGGTGCCTTCTCTATCTTGCTCTCTCTCTCTTTTTATCAGCATTTTGCTCCTTTAATTTGCTGATTAACAAATTGATGCATGCAGGTTAATTTCCGGTGGCTGCTTGGTCGAGAGACAGCTAGGGAGAACGTGTCTTCTGCTTGCCCTTCCTTAAACTTTGCTGGCCGTCCACGAGGAAGCAACGTGGCTGTTGCTGGTCCTTCTTCTGTCAACAAATGAGAAGAAGTCTTTAGGATTGTTGACTTGATTAGTCGACGATCAAGGGGGTCTCTTTAGTTATTTGGGCCAGCGAATTTGTGGCCGTATGGTCCTAATATATGGCCCGATTTTTCCAAAGATAAATCCTTAAATTTCTGCACAAGTGTGGGGCATTTCGGTTTCATGGTTTCCATGGAAATTAACTAATATCCCCTTATTCAATTCGCCTCATGTACAAGTATGTGACTGAAATTCTTGCGTGGAGAAAGAATTCGACAGAGTTGTAGAGTGATAAAAATTCATTTCTTCACTTGCTGAATCGCACAAAGAAAAAGACGTGCATGGTCCTCATGCACGGTCCAACTTCTCAAAATTTTACTCTTAATTTCAGCATGTGTGTGGGTTGAAATATAATGGCTGCATAGGGTCACAACAATGTACATGGGAGGTTCGGTTCGTAGGGTATCAACGTAGGTGGAAGAGGGTCTCAATCATGACCTTACACAGGGGTAATTTTTGACAATTGGACCATTACCAAAAGTAACGTATCGGTCCAACAATAATATGAATCAATGCCCGTAAATTGCACTGATGACATAGGGCCCGTTTGGTTCAACTTTGGGGAAATGACTTTGCATTTCCCCAAGTATCTTTAGAAGAATGGGCATTTGGTGAAGGCAAAAGCATTTGGGTACTCTTATTTTGGTGTATTTTGCAAAGTAGCTTTGAGGTGAAAAGAAAAAAGAAAAAAAGAAAAGGAAAAAGGAGGAGGAGAAGTTGAAGCAGAGGTGAACGATTGGGAGGCAGTCAGAGCTGGTGGGGGAGGTGGCTGGTGGCAGTGGTGGGGGAGGCGGCTAGTGGCAGTGGTGGTGTGGAGGTGGCGGGTTGCGCGACCCACGCACTTTGCCGTCGTGTGGGTCGCGGCCTCGGGCGACGCCGCTTGGGTCGCGCGACCCAAGTGGCGTCGCCTGAGGCCGCAACTCACATGACAGCGATGCGTGGCAACGGCGGTGTGTGGGCGACCAGATCTAGTCGGCTGAGCGTCGTGTGGGTCACGCGACCCAAGCGATGCCGCCTGAGGCTGCGACCCACGCAATGGCGGTACGTGGTGACGGCGGTGCGTGGGTGGCCAGCTAAGCTCCGCCGGCTAAGCTTCACTCTTGAAGAAACAAGTCCAACCAGGAAGATGAACAATAATTTTTTAAGGGTAAAACAGGAAAACGAAATTATCAGTGAGGGCAATATTGGAAGAAAAAAAAATTATTAAAGCCCTCTTTAGCATTCCGAAAATGCTGAAAGCCCAAAGCAGGTCCGGACTTGCTTTGGGCTTTCAGCATTCCAAATGCAAGCATTTGGCCAAGGATACCTCCAAATGCTGAACCAAACGCCTAAAATTTTTCCCAATGGGCTTTCGGGGCTGAATGCCACTTGGGAATGCAGAACCAAACGGGGACATAATCCGATGATACTTCCATCACTTAGTTACGGACCGTCGCGCATCTAAGGGTCGTCAAAATTCTCAGATGCCACACTCTTCGCAATGAAGTCGAGATCGCAAGACTGTAAATTCTCTTTTGTTTCTTAGTGGAATCCAGCCAGTGAGCTGTCAACGCGGGAGAGTAGACGTAAGCCGAACCACTATAAACTCTGTGTTCTTATTATCTTCCCTAAAACTCCTTTATTTTGTTCATAGTCTGAATTCGTTCAAAGTCTGTCATTTTCTAAAAGCAAATTACTTCTACTGAACTTTGCAAAATTTTTATTTCACACATATTCTCCCCCCTCTAGGTATTGTTACTAGCTCTTTCAAGAATGACTACCTAAAAAATGGCATTTCACAAATAGCTATGCAACCAGTTCCCGAGGGACAACCATTGTGGGAAACACCTATTATCAAGTGTCCAACCTGTGAAGAACAAGGAACCCAAATTTTCAAGTTTCACCGTGCCCTCAGGGATGGCTATTCTCTTGTGGGTTCTCTCTTGTCTTGCCTTCAAAGAGCTTACGGTCCTTCTCTTCCAGCAATTTTTCCCTTGGCATAGCATTATTTTGGCGTTGGAGGGGGAACACGGAGATGTTCTATCTCTGGTGGAGAAAGATGGTAACTCTTGGAGAATTGATCACCTCTACTAAAGCTGCCTTTATGGATTGAAAGGTTCGTTTTGTTTTTTAGGTTTTGGAGATAATGTTTATCATGTAGAACGTAGAATTGGGACTTATTGACAGTATCCCTTGAGTTGAACACCTTAACTAAAGCGGCCTTTGTGAATTGACAGTTTTTTTTTTTTTCTTTTTTGCTTCGTTTTTTGGAGATAATGTTTATCATGTAGAAAGTAGAAGCGGCATTTATTGGCAGAATCCCTTAAGTTTATTGAAATTACGTGGACACTGCTTGAGCTTTGATACCTTCTTTCTTGCGAGTTATGCCTTCAGATGGAATCACGTGATTTCCTTTTTAATATTGGAGCATACTTGTTACCTCTTTAATATGGCGTACGAGAATAACTAGTGTTACGACTTTTTTGACTTATGTGATCACGTTTTCCTTACCTGCAAATACTGTTTTCCGGGCAGAACCTTCGGAAAAAGTCATCCTTTTGATTCAAGATTGTCTCTAGGAATGACAAAATCTGCTGCTACTGTTGGTGATGACAAAATCTGCTGCTACTGTTGGTGTTTCGTGCTTTGGGTATGCTGCTCTGAATGGTTGCTATTTTGCAGGCATAATGGCAAGCAGAATAGCTGCCGAAGTGGCTGTTGGTTCGTCCCACCTTCCCAAGATTTGGAGGCTTTCATTCAAGTAATTTCGGGTCAAGTCAACAATAAAAGCATTCTGCCGAAGTGGCTGATAGGTCGATTTTGAAAGAGACTTGGAAAGGTCAGTTCCCGGTAAAACAAGGAACCGGCTCTTATGGATAGGTTTCTGCTTGGAGGACTTGAAACACGGAGATGGGGACATTATGCCTATCTTCTCGTCTCTCTTTTCCGGAGAGTCATGGTACACAAAGTCACAAGGATGGCCAGAAAACATAAAGAACCATCTATGGGCATCTATCTGTCGATGATATCCAATTCTTTCATAAACTAATTTATAGATCCTCAACACTCTTAGATAGGGAATTTTACATGTCCTGTCCAATTGAGTAGAAGAAAGAAGGGAATATTACAAATCCTGTACAATAGAGTTGAAAAAAGAGTATGATGTCCTTGAGCCAGTGACCCCTTTGGGTCTATACTTCAACAGCAAAGTGTTGTGGCTTTCTTTTCTTGGCATTTTGGAATCCAAAATTCCAATCGATGACTCCCAAACTACGTCGCTGATCAAAGATATTTTCCTCTTAATCAATCCATGCTTCTCTTCGATCATGGTATGTATATGTGTACTCTATGCATGTATATTAACCACTGATGGGATTGATATATGGGTAACTAGTGTTTGTCAAGTGTAATGCGTGCATGAACACATATCTTGAATAAATAAACCCTAATTCACTGCACATACTTAAATATTATTTTGGTTTTCTTTTGTCTTGGATATTTGATGGGAAATAAGGGAGGAAGAAAATGGAAGAAGGTGGAAGTGAATGTGGACTTAGATCAGCCACATAGTTTGGGAGTCATCGATTGGTATTTCGAATTCCAGAATGCCAAGAATAGAAACCGACAACACTTTACTGTTGAACTATTGTTCTAAAGGGAATATTATCAGGTGACTGTGTGCATGATCACATATTTTGAATGAATAAACCCCAATTCACCGCACATGCTTGGGAAAAGGATATCACAAATGACATAACTTTTGTATAAGGTTTAGTTGATTGTCACAACTTTTTTTTTCACATGAGTTCCATAACTTCTTTTTTTCAGATCACTTGATTATCATATAACTTTTCAATTAATCATTGGAACGCCATTACTTTTGAAAAATGCTCACCACAATTGTCATGCCACATTAGATTTCCAACACTTGGGTTTACATCTTTAAAAATTTATGGCACTCAAATAATCGATTGAAAGTTATGGTACTCAAATCATCAAAAAAAAAAAAGTTATAGCACTTATGGTGTCCTTATCCCCACGTAATTAGATATTATTTTGGTTTTCTTTTGTCTTGGATAGGTGATGGGAAAGAAGGAGGAAGCAAATGGAAGAAGTGGAAGTGAATGTGGAAAACCATGTACACGTCCCCGGTTTTTCCTCTCCAAAGGGTTCATCATCTCCATCCAAGAATTGACTTCCTCAAAAGTAACATTTCACAAATAGCAATGCAAGCAATTCCACAAGGCCAAACATTGTGGGAAATACATATTATCGTGTGTCCAACCAGTGAAGCATAAGGAACCCAAATTTTCATGCTTCACCATGCCCTTCGGCTATTCTCTTTTGGGTTCTCTCGTGTCTTGCCTTCAAAAAGCTGACGGTCCTTCTCTTCCAGTAACGTTTCCCTCAGTCAATAAGGATGACAGAAGCATTACTTTGGCGTTGGAGTGGGAACATGGAGATTATCTCTGGTGGAGGAAGATGGTAACTCTTGGAGAGTTGAGCACCTCTACTCAAGGATTGAAAGGTTCGTTTTGTTTTTTAGGCTTTGGAGTTGATGTTAATTATTTAGAAAGTAGAATTGGGACTTATTGGCAGAATCCCTTGAGTTGAACACCTTGACTAAAGCTGCCTTTGTGAATTAACAGTTTTTTTTTTTTTTTAACTTCATTTTTTGGAGATAATGTTTATCCTGCAGAAAGTAGAAGCGGTATTTATTGGCAGAATCCCCCAAGTTTATTGAAGTTACGTGGACACTGCTTGAACTTTGATACCCTTTTTCTTGCGAATTATGCCTTTAGATGGAATCACATTATTTCTATTTTAATATTGAAGCATACTTGTTACCTCTTTAATATGGCGTACAAGAATAACTAGTGTTATGACTTTTTTGACTTATGTGATCACGTTTTCCTTACCTACAAATACTGTTTTCTGGGCAAAACCTTCGGAAAAAATCATCCTTTTGATTCAAGATTGTCTCTACGAATGACAAAATCTGCTGCTACTGTTGGTGTTTCATGCTTTGGGTATGCTGCTCTGAATGGTTGCTATTTTGCAGGAATAATGGCAAGCAGAATAGCTGCCGAAGTGGCTGATCGTTCGTCCCACCTTCCCAAGATTTGGAGGCTTTCATTCAAGTAATTTCGGGTCAAGTCAACAATAAAAGCATTCTACCGACCAAAAAAACAACAATAAAAGCATTCTGCCGAAGTGGCTGATGGGTCGATCTTGAAAGAGACTTGGAAAGGTCAGTTCCCGGTAAAACAAGGAACCGGCTCTTACGGATAGGTTTCTGCTTGGAGGACTTGAAACACGGAGATGGGGACATTATCCCTATCTTCTCGTCTCTCTTTTCCAAAAGAGTTGTATGGAGTTAACATAAAAAATGATGAAGCCAGAGCACATATGAACACGAAACTCTCAATCTCTAACAATTTTTCCCTCTCCAGTGACGTCTCTAAATCTCAACCAGTCATATCCTTCATGTATGTGTGAGGTACACAGAGAGAGAGAGAGAGAGAGAGAGAGAGAGAGGAGTTTGATAGCCTCTTCGCGGATTTGGTAAATTTATCATTTCTATAGTGTGATCATTTCTAGGATTGAGAATGCAATGGCATGAGGACATAAACTTAGAAACCTGACCTTGCACAAGCCATGGTTTTCTTACTGAATCCATAATTGCAAGAAAAGAAAAGAGAGAGAGATAAGAGGGACTACGTTTCACTCTCTGCTTTTTCTTTTTCTCTCTACTTACCGTGATACCCTCAGATTTTTGCTGTTATGGGGTGGTTCTCTTGCTGCTTTATGGCAAGATTACATTCTGTGAACAAGTGATTATTGGCATAATGTTTTGTTGAAGAATGCTTTTCACAACACTGATTAAACAACTAAATCAAAAATATTGTAATCTTCAAAGCATTGACCGTCTTCATGATATATATAATCAATACTCTAAAAATGGAATATCTCTTTTGCATGTTTGATAAGTTCCATAAGGCCACTCGCTAACAAAACATTTTCTATAATTCAAGAAGTCAGTCGGGCAATTACTCCCATCAATCTTAACACATATTTGTCTCGGGCGAACATGTGTACCCTGGTAAATCAGACAATTGAAGAGTCTCGAGCACTTGGAAAAAAGTGTCACACCCCCTAGTCTCAACATCCGAGGAGATGTAACATCAACTAATTCGTAATTAACGATTCATTTCTTAATAGCTACCCATTGGAATACTTAGTTTGGCCAACGTGGATCAAACTAGATCGTTAGAAAATCTCTATCTGATGACTTCTTCCAGTAGATGACGTCCCAAGTGGAGCTACTTGCATGTTGCAACTGTCTACACTTTATTATCCCACCTACCTAATCCCAATAATCCACCAACAACTCGGCACACGAAGTCACATGGATGGCCAGAAACATAAAAATCATCTATGGACACGCACGCGCACATATATATATGCCAGTGATATTAGGTTCTTTCATAGACTTCTCTATAGATTCTCAACCTGTTACGCTTTGGTTGGGATTATTGCAAGTCCTGTCCAATGGAGTTGATAAAAGAGGATGATGGCCTTGAGCCAGTGAGCCCTTCAGGACAGTACCTTAACAGCAAAGTGATGTCGGTTTCTATTCTTGGCATATTGGAATTAGAAATTCCAATTGATGATTCCCAAGCTACGTCGTTGATCAGAGATATTTTCCTCCCAATAAACCCTCGCTTCTCTTCTATCATGGTACGTATGTGTGTACCCTGTGCATAGATATTCACCATTGGTAGGATTGATATATAAGTAATTCGTATTTATCAGGTGAAAGTGTGCTTGGTCACGTATCTGAATGAATAAACCCTTATTCACTGCATATTCTTAGATAGTATTTTGGTTTTCTTTTTTCGCCTTGGGTAGGTGATGGGAGAGAAGGGAGCAAGAAAATGGAAGAAGGTGGGAGTGAATATGGAAAACCATGTACACGTCCCGAGTTTTTCCTCTCCAAGGGGCTCGTCATCTCCATCCGAGAATGACAGTTTCCTCAAAAGTTACATTTCACAAATAGCTATGCAACCATTTCCACAAGGCCAACCGCTGTGGGAAATACATATTATCAAGTGTCCAACCAGTGAAGCACAAGAAACCCTAATTTTCAAGCTTCATCATGCGCTTGGTGATGGCTATTCTCTTGTGGGTGCTCTCTTGTCTTGCCTTCAAAGAGCTGACGATCCTTCTCTTCCAGTAACCTTTCCCTCAGTCAAAAAGTTCAGCTCATTCAATAAAGATGACAGAAACATCGGACTTCGGAAGGTGGTTAGCAGATGTTTTTCCCCGCTTGTCAACACCGTAAGAGATTTCGGTTGGAGCTTGTCGAAAAGCACTTGTGTCAAGGATGACTTGTCGCCAGTTCGGTACGGTCCGGAGAGCTTCCAGCCATTTTCAGTGTCGACGATCACGTTCTCGTTGGATCACATCAAAGAGATCAAGTCTCGCCTTCGAGTGGTAACCAATGTCATTTTGAAGACTATAATAACCCTAGCTTCTTGCATCACACATGCATTACTCGATCTTTTAGCATTTTACTTTTTAGGTACACCTCGTCTCTAATCTTTTGCATTATAATGGTTGCCTTCACATAACTAGCTGAAAAGTATTTATGTTTTCTAACTTATTTGCAAAATATACGTAGTTTAGGTGATATTTATTTTAGACATATACTATACTCAATATTAAACTAGTATACAACTAGTACTTCGGTTGTACAAGGTTTAACTGGGAAAAATGACATGGATTTACGCATCTATGCCCATAATTTACATTTTCTTTTACGTGTGTGACGATTTTCCTAGTCACAAGAGCACAACATGACATCCTTGAAAAAAACAAAAACGCGACATTTGAGCTAGAAATTGGTTTGTTTTCCAATATATAAAAGATAAGTTCTAGAAAGTTAGTTATTCTTTCCAAAGATAACTTTGGCATTTATTTACATGATTTTAAATATATATGTCTAGATGCACCATTTATTTTTACTTTTTTAAACAAACCCACCAATCAAACATGTTTTGGGTTAATATCACAAAAAATCTTAAACCGGTATATCTATGACAAATTTATTATAAATTAATTTTTTGACCACAAAAGATCTCAAACTAGTACACTTATGACAAATTTATCTTAAACTAATTTTTTGACCACAAAACCTCCCAAACTAGTATACCTATAATAAATTTACCCTAAACTAATTTTTTAATCGCAAAAAAATCTCAAATCGGTACAAAGTGTGACAAACGAAGGGTAAAACCCAAAATTGATATACTTCTCAACTGCCACATATCATCCAACTAAGCAATTTGATTGTAAAATTAAATAAAAACTAGTGTAAAGTGAATTTGTCACATATATACCTATTTAGGACTTTTGTTGTCAAAAAATTAGTTTAGGATAAATTTAAACATATCAATTTAGGGTTTTTCGTGACTAGTTCACTTGCTTTTTTCAGCTTTAAATCATGTCCCTTTGCATATCAAGTCACCATAGTGGGCGTTTCCTTGCATTTCCCATAACAATTAACACGATTAAGATATTTTTATTTAACAAGCATGATAAGACATTTGCCGGAGAAATATATCGACATTACATGAGTAGACGGGAATAAACCTCAAATGATAAAATCTTTAGTAGCATTCGACGATACAAACGCAACATTATTTCTTGAACTCAACTAGGAACTGTAGATATATTTACTCTTTTACTATATAGAAATTGATTAACAATTCTAAGGCTACGAATCAATCACTTATGCAACGACTTTGAGGCCAAAATACTAACATATCATCAGTCATTTTCGCTTGAATTTTCTCTTTAATAAAACAGACCGTCAACGATGTGATTTTGGGAGTAATCTTCTTGGCGACTCGATTGTACATGCAAAGAGTGAGCACAAACTCAAACCTGAGCACCAACTCCACAGCACTGGTGTTGCTAAATACAAGGAATTTGCGAGATTACAAGACAGTGAGAGATATGGTCCGACCTAATTCGGAGTCACCATGGGGAAATCATTTTGCATTCTTGCATGTGCCGATACCGAAAGTGAAACCAAGCGATTCTGAGTTCTCTGATCCTTTGAAGTTTGTCCGCAAAACTCATGAGGTGATCAAGAGGAAACGGACCTCCTTCGGTGTAATCCTCACAGGGAAGCTACTTGAGATCATGCGGAAATGCAGAAACGCAGAGGTTTGTGCACGTCGGGACGATAGATTAAGCAAAAATGCTAAATATGCTAAGTCTGATTTACAAAATTGATATGAATGTGTTCTTGTTTGCTAGTACTTGCAGGCTGTAGCAAAGCACATCAGCAGGACACTGAGAAACTCGAGCATGGCCATCTCCAACCTTGTAGGGCCAACGGACAAATTGTCTCTGGCTAATCATCCTCTTAAAGGCATGTACTACACTGTCGCCGGCACACCTGAGGTATTTATTTAATCATCGTTAATTTTGATTTTGGACCCAAGAGCATAAAATTAGGTAGAATTATCAAAGAAGTCCTAAACTTATTATGATTATACTAATTAAATCATAAACTTTTTGGCCAATTCAATCCTAAACCATTTGCATTTATGCTATCGAATTCATCCGATTAATTTTGGCTGGCCGACGCTAACGCGGCACTATCAATGCTAACGTGACATTTTTAAAATAATATTTTAATTTTTTATAATTTTTTTCTTATTTTCTTTTTCCTTTTCTTTTCTTTAATATTTTCTCCCTTCCACATCCCCTTCCCCTTCCCTAGAGTCGGCAAGGGTCACCAGCCACAAGCGGGGGCTGGGATGCCCTCGCTAGATCTAGCTAGGCAAGGGCATCCCAAACTTGGCCAGCTCTAAGGGAAAGGGAAGGGGAAGGGGGGAAAATTAAAGAATAAAAGAAAAATTATTAAAATTCAAAAAATTATTAAGATACTATATTAAAAATGTTACGTCAACACCAGGTATTGGCTAGATGGACTAAATTAGCACAAATGCAAAAAGTTTAGGACTAAATTGGCCAAAAAAAATTGTTTATAACTAAATTGGCACAATTGCAATAAGTTTAGGAATGTTTTTGATAATTCTCCCCATAAAATTACCAATGCTTGGCTAGTAGGTCCAAAGTTTTGGTACTAAGCCTCATTTTCCAAGTCACTACATGCATCTTCTTCCGAAATATCCATATAGATTGCGACATCTAGGACTTATATATAGGTTCTAAACACAAACTTTTCTAGTACCTAACATGATATTGTAACAGAGTTTATGCAACAGTTATGCTCCTATGCCATCTGTAAGAGTTGACGGAACTGTCGAATTCAAATTTTGATTTGCCATGTTTACCATAACACATAATGACTAGACTGAATTCTGAGTGGCCTTCTTCTTTGTAAACGATAATGTCATGAACGCATGAAATACCTTCTTGCGTTTAACTTTTGCAGAGTCTCCGCATAACGATCTTCAGCTATGCGGGAAATCTGAGAGTGGCCGTTGGAGCTGAGCAAGGCTTCATAGACTCCGAGCTGTACAACCATTCGCTGCTTGATGCTTTCGACATGATCCTTCGCGACGCATGTCAGAAGCAGTAGAAGCCATTCCTATTTCTATTATTCTCATCGTTCAACGCTTTCTGATGAAATCCTAGTTTTCTTTTTCTCCCTTGTTTCTTGCAATGAAGATACTGTTAGCATGGAAGGATCCAAACATATGACGACAGGAAAATATCATTTGAATAAAATCGATATATCAGGGGACGAGTTTAGCTTTAAATTTAGAATATGGGATATTTCTACAAGGATCGAAAACACTGTGGACGACGGACAGAGTTGAAATTTTTCGTTCATATTATGTGGCATGTAGGATTTGTTATTCAATGAGCCGATCAAATTATTCACGTTAGAGTTAATTGCAGGGAAATTATAAAAATAACTTATCTTTTACGTTGTTTATGTATGTAAGAAAATAAAATTTTCTCATCTAATTTGGGGAAAAAAATTCTCGAAATTGACATTGAACTAGCAAAAGAATAATAATGTTTTGGCTGCTTTGAACATAAAAGATACAATATCACCACCGCTAAAGATCAAATATCTGGAGAGAAAATACTAAAAGAGATAGTACATATCTTTCTAAAGAAAAAGCTACCAAAAACCCTAAAAGATTATCACTATGCTACATTTATCGCAAACTCTTTTTTGTAACATCAAAAACCCCAGACTTATATCGTACAAGACATTTATCCAAAATTATTATTTATGACATCAAAACCCCAAACACTCATGTGATACATTTAACATATATTTTGAGGTAAATGTGTTTCACAGATACAAGTTTAGAGTTTTTGGTGTCATAAAAAGATTGAAGTAAATGTGTCACACCAGTACAAATTTGAAATAGATGTGCCACATGGGTACAAATTTAGGGTTTTTTATGTCATCCAAAAATTATTTGGATTAAATATGTCATAATAGGCATAATTTATAATTTTTGGTGGCTTTTTCCTATCTTTCTCGATGTTAACATTGTATGACTTTGACTTACAAGCAAAGATTAGAGGGAACAGGTGTTAATTTTGATACTCCATCTTTTGGTCTGTCATGTTAGATTAGTTTTGGAGACAAGCGATGTAATCTACAAAAACAAATATTATCCTGCCCCTACAAATAACTAGTTGCAACAGAGGTTGTCATTGAGGTTTCGATTGTTTTGTGAAGAATTGATGATTTGAAAAATACTTTTCAAAAAATGGTTACTTGTATCTCTTAAAATAATTAACCATAGGAAAAATATTTTCGTTATTGACAATAATTTATATCTAAACATTTTCATTTCATTGATCATGAAAATATTTTCCATTAAACCCATTGTATTTATGTCAATTTAGTTTTAAACCTTTTGACTTAACACAAATGGTGCCAATTTAATCATAAACCTTCTGAACTAGTGCTAATTCAATTCTAAATGTTTTGATTTGATACTAATTTTGTCATTCTGGTTAATTTTTTATTATTTCCTCTTCTTCTTCTTTTGCCAGTGACTGATTGTGACATCCTGATTTTTCAATTTTGTTTTCAATTGAATGAGTCGGGCTTTTCATCAACGCGCTTATGGTTCTATTCTCTGAGCTGATCACTTACAAGATAACTAGTCTATCTAGTGAAGTCGTTAAAGGATTTTAATGCAATAGACTTGAGAATTCGATCAGAAATCGACTGCTCGACCGTGCTAATCTGCAAGGGTCATTACGGCACTATCAAAATCAATCAGAGATCAGAGATAGGTCAGTTCAACAAAGGTTTTGTGATTAGTGTGTGGGTGATTCCACCTAATTGCAAAATTCTCGTCGAACGTCACTAAATTGATTCTTTTGTCATTTATGTACCCTGTGTCTGTATTAGAAATCTCGAGATTTTCATGACAACCGAGAGTCGCCAATGAGTCGAAGATGTACAATGTGGCTCGAAAATAATCGACCACGGGTCAATTGCATTAAAAATTCCTACAAGCTACCCGATAGGCTAGGATGCGCTAAAATCGCACCCGGTTGAAATTAACCGCGAATTTAAACCCAATTTCATAAATTAAAAGTTCTATCATGTCACGATTCATTTTAGGAACGTCGACTTATCCTCCGAAGATTTTTTTGCAAAACCGAGATTTCGACGAAAAATCAAAGTAACGCTATTTTGGACCTGGAAATTCGAAGGACCATTTTTTGTCGCATTTTTTGCCGTCAAGTTGGTTCAATTGACGAGGAAAAATTATGAGATGGACATTGGCACCTTGGCTGAATTTTTGGGGCTTCAATTGGATTGATTTGGAAGATAATTGAATCAAATTGAAGAAGCAAATGTCAAAATTCGTAGCTTGGGGGTGCTGCAACTTTTTAGATCATTTGGGAGACTTCTTGAGGAAGCCATGGAGGGGAAATTGGCTGAGGATGGCAGCATTGGTGGTGGGGGCAAGCAACGAGTGAAATGGAGAGGTATTGGAGCCTTAGAGGTCATTTGGGGTCCCCCTCTCTTCAGCAGCCTTCTTCTTCCTTCAGCAGCTTTTTTTCTCCATTGTTGTGGCTTGAGAAAGCTTAGAGAAACCAGAGAAAAACCGGCAACCCTCCCCTTAGCCCGTCGCACGCCCGCCAAGCCATCGGACCGCCGCTCACCAACAACTCGCGTCTCGTGTCCCCGCACACGTCGTCTGCCTACAACCGCACCTCCTCGCCATCTCGCAACCTCCTTGGTCATTGTAAGAGCTCAGACAGAGGCCCGCTGTCGCCGTCCAGCCGCCGTCTGCCTCTGCCTAGCCCGCTGCAACTGCCTATCCGCCCGCCTTGCCGTTTCAGCTGTTGGTTCCAGCCTCCTTCGGCCTATATCAAAAGCAAAGCTTTAGCTTCAGGCTGAGCCTTCATGAGGCTTTTCCAGGCCCTTCCCAGCCTCGCTTGGTGTCGCCACAAGCTTGTTTGTTGCTCACCTCCACGTTGACGTCACTGTGGACTCACCGGCTCGCTAAACCTTTCTTAGGAGGTTAATGATGCTTAAGGGGTGATTAGTTTAGGCTAATATTGGATTAGGTGGTTAGTTAGATTATATTAGTGATTTAATTCCTTAATTATGCATGTTAGGTGGTTAGATTAGATCAATTAAGGACTAGATAAATTGTAGGTTCGAAAATTTTCTAGGCCCATTTAGGTGGCTAAATTAGCATTTCTGGCCTAAGTGAGCATTTATGGTATTTAATTTGCATTATTTAATTAATTTTGGTATTTATTTAATAATTTAATATTTTTCAAAAATTATACCGGGATAGTCGATGACCGGAATTTCATGCTGATTGCAATTGTGTGCTTAGTTTATGCAATTGAGTGCAATTGAATGGTGAATTTGATTTTTAAGTATTTATTTTAAAATCAAGAAATTTTGGTATTTAATTATTAAATACCGGGTGTTGGGTTTTGACACCGAAAATTATTTTAAATACTATATCAAATAGTGGGATTTTAAAAGGAATGATACCAATTTTTAAGGTTCGATCTGACCGTGTACCCACACACGATTATTTTCACTGAGTTTTTTAATACGAAGAAAACTGGCCAAGGTCATTATCTTAATTGAGGCATGTGAGTGCAAAGCACAATGTCCTTAGCTAGAATTGAATGATTGTGTGCTAATTAAGAGAACCCGTCCCCGATGTGCATCGGTAGGACATTGCCCTTATATGGGACGCCCCTGGACAAGGGAAGCCGGTCGCAGTAGATTCTGGACCGAAGCTCCTTTGGGTATGCCGTCCCCAATGTGTGTCGAAGGATGTTGTCATGCTCAAAGGGGAGAGACGAAGCCTGGCTACGCAAGAGGACTGATGTGCGTAAGGTAAAACTGCTTGTGCAGGTAGTAATTAATTGGAACACACGAATGATGGTGATATATGTACCGGATTATGGAACAAAATTGTGTGGCATAGTATGGGACGTGTCATAACGATTTAGCCCTATAATCAGGACCCCTATGTTTGATTGAGATTGTGTGAGACGTTCCAATTGATGTGTGCATGAATTATATGCATCTGTGATATGAACTGTGCTGACATGTAGGGAGGAACTGAGGCGAGGTAAGTCCTCTGTGATTGTATGGTTAGGCCGCCCCTAGGCGTATTTCCTTCCTAGTCGTTTAGGGGGTGAACTTGTTGAGACATTATATCACCCTGTCATGGGCTTAACTTTTCAGGTCCTTAGATCAGCTGACCATCCTGATGGGGTTGTGAAGGACCCAAAGCCCCCGGAGGCTGTGAAGGTGGAAGGATCAGCGAATGTGTCCGACTAGTAGGTTGTAGAATAACTTCTTTTTGGGAGCCGACCTTTTTGTAGACTTTTGTGTATAAACCTGTGTGTTTATAAAAAGCGTTTTGTGAAATTAATTGTCCTGCTTTTCTATCCCAATTGAGTTTTGTCTAGGGATTATTTATTCGCCTCCACATGTGCAATAAAATAAATGAGTCGGCGACACGTCCTAGGATGTCGCAAATTTAATTGACCAACGAGGGATGGGCACGCGCTCGGGGTTCGATGAGTGACATCCCCGGTCACCGGCCACAGCCAACTACATTCCCATTGATGGCGAAGCACTTCTCAACATTGAACTCTTTGCTCTCATATCTGACATCGCCATCTTCTCTGCGAGCTCTACCGTCAAAGTGCACCTCAAAGTCGACGGAGATTTGGGTCTTCCTCCATCTGTGGTCCCTATTAGAGAAATCTCTTATGATATTTTGAAGATGACAAAATAAATCAAAGGCTACTGACGTGTTTAATGATTGACTAATAGACTATGCAGATGATAGAATGTGTAAATTGTTGGAGAAAACTCCTTTGATGTTTTGAAGCTGACAAAACTTATCTAAAGTCTATTATGAAGAATTCCATAATTTTGTGTCAAAGTCTAAAGACTCCCAGACTTTATGTAAAAGTCTGCCCACTCTAACTAATTCCAAACTGAACGAAAGTGAAGGATGAAGACTTTTCCAGATAAGGGATTATCTTTCTTTCTTCAAGGATTTGGTTCGTGTAGATTATATATGGTATTATGGTTGGAAATATCACCTACGAGATTAAGTATCTTCATTAGAATCAATTTCGATTCATCAAATCATTTTGGAAGGCAAGTAATTTTTTAAAGAATCTACTTATGGAAACCAAGATCTTGATTATATGGGCGAACATGATTGATGGGTTTTCATCATAATCTTCAAACGGCTCGAGATTTTCTTGATTGATTCTGTCCAACGAGTTGATTGGAAGAATTCCTTTGGAAAGTGCAAACGGTCGAGAAGGCATGAAGGAGTATTTAAGGAGGACTCTCTAGTTGTTCGAAATAATGCGTGAAAAAAAAAATTTCAAAGTCTGAAGCTTCCCAGTTTCTTGTTTTTCTCATATACTGAGCTCTAAGTTATACTCAAAAGAGAGAGAGAGAGAGAGAGAGAGAGAGAGAGAGAGAGAGAGAGAGAGAGAGAGACTTATAGTGTGACTTCGTGAGAGAGCAGTAGAGACTCTTCATTGTGAAGTCGAGATCGCAAGATTGTACATTCTCTTTTGATTCATAGTGGACATCAGCTCGAAGGTTGTCAGCATGGGAGAGTAGACGTAGGCTTGATCTAAGCCGAACCACTATAAATTCTATGTTCATATTCTCTTCCCTGAACTTCTTTATTTTGTTCGTAATTCTATTTAACTGCCAAAGTCTGAACTTGCTCAGAGTCTATTGTTTTTCAGACTTAGTTCAAAAGTAAAATATTTTCATTGTTCTTCAAAGAAGATTGCTTTCACACTTATTCACCCCCTCTAGGTGTCCATACTAGCACTTACAATTGGTATCAGAGTCCGTGTGCTTAATTTTTGAAGTGTTTTACTTCTATACTAAAGATCCTCTATGGATAGTATTTTGGCTAGGTTTGATTGAAGGTCAAAGTAACACTAGAACTCCTTACTTCGATGGAAAGGAGTACAATGTCTGGAATAACAAGATAAAGGCATTTCTCAGATCCAGAGATCCTCTAGAGTGGGATGTCGTAGAAAAATGGATCAACCCTAAAGCAACATTAGCTTTAGACCGAGGAAAAGAAGTCATTGATGCTAACGAAACAACATTAGCTGAATTTACCAAGAGACGAGCTCTTGATGCGAAATCAATCTACTCTTTATACTGTGCCTTATCTCCTACTGAGTATAACCGAATTTTTTCTTGTGAAACAACAAAAGAAGTTTGGGACAGATTACATGTTATTTACAAAGGAACTGACCGTGTGAAGGAAACCAAAATAATCATTTTGATCGGATAGTATGAAGCCTTCAGAATGAAGCCTGGAGAATCTATTACTGATATGTTCAGTCATTTTACAGAGATTGTAAATGGCCTGGCTTATCAAGGTCAACCAATCTCAAAACTAATGAAAGTCAATAAGCTGCTATGTGGGCTTTCGAAAGACTGAAATCATGTGAAGACTTTAATTAGAGAATAGATAGGCATGCTTCAGTCGTATGAAGTGGAACAAATAAATGATGAAGAAGATTCTAAAGGTAAAAAGTCAATTGCTTTAAATTCTAACGTTGATTCCAATGAAACAGATTCAAATGATGATATAAACAACAAAGAGCTAGCGCTCATGATCAAGAAATTCAGAAAGCTGAATAGAAAGGGAAGAAGATTTAACTGGAAGAAACAAAGCACACAAAATTTCCAGAAGAGATCAACTAAGGACAATGAAATTAGCAAAGATATGATATGTTTCAAACGCAAAAAAAAAAAAAAAAAAAAAAAAAAAAAAAAAAAAAAAAAAGGGCATATCAGACCTAACTGTCCTCTGTTGAAGAAAAAGAAAGGAAAAACTGAGAAGTACAAAAATGCACTCAAAGCTAAAACTTGGAGTGACACTGAGTGTGAGGAAAGTGAAGAAGAATATGCCAAAATATGTTTGATGGCTCATTTCGATTCAGACTCAGAATCAGAAATAGACTCTGATTCATATTTAGACAAAGAAATTAAGGTTAGTGATTCAAAAATTCCTGTCAAAGTTGTTAGAGAAAACTCCTTTCATATTTTGAAGCTGGCAAAACTTATCCAAAGTCTATTATGAAGAATTCCATAATTTTGTTTCAAAGTCCGAAGACGCCCAAACTCTATGTCAAAGTCTGAAGATTCCTAGACTTTATGTCAAAGTCTACCCACACTGATAAATTCCAGACTGAACAAAAGTGAAGGATGAAGACTTTTCCAAATAAGGGATTATCTTTCTTTCTTCAAGGGATTAGTTCGTATGGATTATATATGGACTTCTGGTTGGAAATCACATTTTCGAGATTGGATATCTTCATTAGAATCAATTTGGATTCATCAAATATTTTTGGAAAGCAAGTAATTTTGGAAAAAATCTACTTATGGAAACCAAGATCCTGATTGTATGAGCAAATAAGATTGACGAGTTTTCATTATAATCTTCAAATGGCTCAAGATCTCCTTGATTGATTCTGTCCAATGGATTGATTGGAAGAATTCCTTCGGAAAGTGCCAACGGTTGAGAAGGCATGAAGGAGTATTTAAGGAGGACTCTCCAGTTGTTCGATAATATGTATGAAAGAGAAATTCCAAAGTTTGAAGCTTCCCAGTTTCTTATTATTTCATATACTGAGCTCAAAATTGTATTCAAAAGAGAGAAACTTAATGTGTGACTTCGTGAGAGAGCAGCAAATACTCTTCACTGTGAAGTTGAGATCGCAAGACTGTAAATTCTCTTTTGATTCATAGTGGAATCCAGCCATAAGGCTGTCAGCGTGGGAAAGTGGACATAAGCTTGATCTAAGCCAAACCACTATAAATTATGTATTCATATTCTCTTTCCTGAACTTCTTTATTTTGCTCGTAGCTCTATTTTACTGCTAAAGTCTGAACTAGCTCAAAGTCTATTGTTATTCAAACTCAGTTTCTAAAGTATAATATTTTCACTATTCTTTACAAAAAATTATTTTTACACCTATTCAACCCCCTCTAGGTGTTCAAACTAGCACTAACAATTGGTATCAGAGCCTGTGTGCTTAATTTTTGAAGTGTTTTACTTCTAAGCTAAAGATCCTCTATGGCTAGTATTTTGGCTCCAAGTTTGGTTGAAGGCCAGACCAACACCAGACCTCCTTACTTCGATGGAAAGGAGTACAATGTCTGGAAAAACAAGATGAAGGCATTTCTCAGATCCAAAGATCCTCTAGAGTGGGATGTCATAGAAAAAAGAATGAACCCTAAAGCTGCATCAGCTTCAAACTAAGGAAAAGAAGTCATTGATGCTGACGAAGCAACATGAGCTAAATTTACCAAGAGACAAGCTCTTGATGCGAAAGCAATCTACTCTTTATACTGTGCCTTATCTCCTACTGAGTACAATTGAATTTCTTCTTGTGAGACAGCAAAAGAAGTTTGGACATATTGCATGTTACCTATGAAGGAACTGACCGTGTGAAGGAAACAAAAAAAAAAACATTTTGCTCAGACAGTATGAAGCCTTTAGAATGAAGTTTGGAGAATCTATTACTGATATGTTCAGTCGATTTACAGTGATTGTAAATGGTCTGGCTTATCAAGGTTAGCCAATCTCAGGACTAATGAAAATCAACAAGCTGCTGCGTGGGCTTTCCAAAGATCAGAATCATGTGAAGACTTCAATTAGAGAGACCCTGAGGATCATGCCTTTATCAGTTGACAAACTGATCGGCACGCTTCAGTCGTACGAAGTGGAACAAATAAATGATGAAGAAGATCCTAAATGTAAGAAATCAATTGCTTTAAAGTCTAACGTTGATTTTTATGATACAGATTCAGATGATGATATGGACGACAAAGAACTGGCACTCATGATCAAGAAATTCAAAAAACTAAATAGAAAGCGAAGGAGATTCAACTAGAAGAAACAGAGCACGCAAAATTTCTAGAAGAGACCAACTGAGGACAATGAAAACAACAAAGATGTGATATGCTTCAAATGTAAGAAACATGGGCATATCAGACCTAACTGTCCTCTATTAAAGTGATATCTCAAATATAACAAAAAGATTTTCAAAAGGATCTGAGAAACTGGAGAAAATTCTTTTAGTTCAAATACCCTAGTTTAACAAATCTAGTTTGGGTATGACTTCAGAAACTATTCCATTAATCGATTTTCCAAAAGTAAAAGAAAGAATTAAACAAAGACCTGCAAAGGCTTTTACAAAAATCATTTTCAAAAAGTTTTTGTTAAAACTGTTGGTCGAAGTGCACTCAAATGTTCAAAGTGTAATAGCTTAGAATATTTTGAGAAAGAATGTCCCAAGGTTTGGAGACCAGTTAAAAAGGACTGGGCTAAGACTGTTTTTAATACTAACCCTCTTGGACCCAAGAAAATCTGGGTACCAAAGAAAAATTGAATTTCTCTTTTGATCGCAGGTCATGATCAAAAGGAAGATCAAATGGTATTTGGATAGTGGCTATTCGAGGCATATGACTGGAAACTCAAGCTGTTTTATAAACCTTGCAAGACTAAATGGAGGAAAAGTATCTTTTGGAGGAAACAACAAAGGAAAGATTGTAGGATGTGGAACTGTGAAGATTGGAAGCCTAACTATCAACAATGTTTCCTTGGTGGAAGGATTGAATTACAATTTGCTGAGCATAAGTCAGCTTTGCGATAATGGTTTCAGAATAAACTTCCAAGAAGGCATTTGTTCTGGAACGAGTCAAGACTTCCCTCAATCTTTCACTGGGTGAAGACATGGCAACATTTATCTTCTGGGTGTAAACCCAGAAAGTTCTCAGTGTATTATTTCCATTCAAAATGAAACAAGTCTCTAGCATCGGAAGCTTGGTCATGTTAACTTGAAGCAAATTGCCAAGATTTCTTCTAAGAAGCTTGTTCGAGGACTTCCAATTCTGGCTTACCAGAAGAATGAGTTGTGCACTCCCTGTGTTATGGGAAAACGGGTTAGAAGTTCCTTTAAACCTGTGAATCAATTCTCTGCCAATCGAGCTTTGCAACTTCTTCATATAGACCTTTTTGGTCCAACTAGATCTCAAAGTATTTGTGGGAATAAGTATTGTCTAGTAATCATGGATGATTACTCTCGCTTCACTTAGGTCTACTTTCTGGCGAGCAAGTCTAAAACTTTCTCGCGAGCAAGTCTAAAACTTTCTCCTATTTTTCAAATTTTGCCAAGAAGGTTCAAAATGAAAAGGGTTATGCTATTTCAAGCATACGAACTGACCATGGATGTGAATTTGAGAATCAAGATTTTGCTAAGTTCTATGATGAATCTAGTTTTCAGCATGTTTTCTCTTCTCCATACACTCTAGAATAAAATGGAGTTGTGGAAAGGAAGAACACATCCTTACAAGAGATGGCCAGAACTCTCTTAATAGAGAGAAAAATATCCTCTCGATTTTAGGTAGAAGCAGTTTCTACAGCTTGCTATATTATCAACAGAGTATTCTTGAGGCCTATTCTAGAGAAAACTTCTTATAAAATGTATAAAAGAAAGAAGCCGAATGTTTCCTACTTTCATGTCTTTGGCCGCAAATGTTTTATCCTGAAGAATGCAAATGATCGATCTAGGAAGTTCGAAACAAACTTAGATGAAGGAATCTTCCTTGGCTATTCGACTTCAAGCAAAGCTTATAGAGTCTTTAACAAGGAGACTCAATCCGTAGAAGAATCTACTAGACCAGACTCAACTTGAAGAGTTTGAACCTGTTCCAGACTTTACAAAGTCTATTTCCCCCGAAGAGGTTCAAACTTTTTGAGAACAGCAACAAGCAAAACGAGAAGATTCAACAACTGCAGAGGATCGACCAACTTTCAAACCAAGTAGCAACTGGAAGCACAAGTCAAGTCATCCCAAAGAACTCATCATTGGCAACATTGATGAAGGAGTTCACACTAGATCCAAAGGAAGAGAAGAGTCCAGTGCTCTAGCATTTGTTTCTAAGATAGAGCCAAAAAGTGTAGACGAAGCCCTGTCTGATGAAAGCTGGATAGAAGCTATGCAGGAAGAACTTAGATAATTCAACATCAACGATGTATGGGAGCTAATTCCAAAACTCAAAGGCAAATCCATTATTGGAACGAAATGGGTTTTCAAAAACAAGATGAACGAGAATGGTAAAGTGGTCAGAAACAAAGCAAGACTTGTGGCAAAAGGATGGTTAGATTATGACGAGACCTATGCACTAGTAGCAAGGTTAGAAGCAATTAGATTATTACTTGCTTTTGCTTTCTATAAAAGTTTCAGGTTATTCTAGATGGATGTCAAAAATGCATTCCTGAATGGGTTCATACAAGAAGAAGTCTATGTGGAACAATCACCAAGATTTGAAGATCCAAGAAAGCCAGACTCAATCTATAAACTGAAAAAGGCCTTGGATGGACTGAAGCAAGCACCTCAAGCCTAGTATGAGAGGCTGAGTAAGTTTCTAATTCAAAATGGTTTTGAAAAGGAAAAGGTTGATTCAACCTTGTTTATAAAGAAAAAAGGAAAAGACTTTCTACTAGTACAAATTTATGTAGATGATATTATTTTTGGTTCTCCTAACGAAAGTCTTTGCAAGAAATTTTCAAAGTATATGCAGGATGAATTCGAAATGAGCATAATGGATGAGTTAACTTTCTTTCTGGGATTGCAAGTTAGACAATTGAAGAAATGTATATTCATTCACCAAGAAAAATATGCCAAAGATCTCATCAAAAATTTTGGGTTGAAGAATTACAAAAAAACAGAGACTCCAATGTCAAATTCTTCAAAACTGGAAAAGGATGAAGAAGAGAAGAAAGTAGATCAAAAGCTTTACAAAAGCATGATCAGTTCACTTCTCTACCTTACTGCTTCTAGACCTGATATTTTATTCAGTGTGTGCATGTGTGCTAGATTTCATTCTGATCCAAGAGAATCTCATCTAAGTGCTGTAAAACGCATTATTAAATATGTTGCGACATGTCCAAAGCTTGATCTGTCGTATCCAAAAGAATGAGACTTTACTCTTCTTGGATATTCAAATGCTGATTTAATTGGTTGTAAAGTCAATAGAAAGAGCACATCTAGCATTTGTCAACTACTGGGGAATATGTTAGTATCTTTGTTCTCAAGGAAGTAAAGTATTGTGGCTCTTTCAACTGCAGAAGCAAAGTATGTTGCTCTCAAATCCTATGGATAAGACAACAACTAAGAGACTTTGGGATTGAAGAATCATGTAGCGAGATCAAATGTGACAACACTAGTGCTATTAATCTCACCAAAAAACCCAATTCTTCATTCAAGGGTGAAGCATGTCACGCCCTGATCCTCCAAGCGCGCACACATCCCTCCTTAGTCAATTAATAACGACATCCCAAGACGCATCACCGACCCATTCATTTTAAATGCACATGCGAAAGCATATAATTAATCCCCAAACAATATCATAATGGGATAGAAAAGTAGGGTCATAAATTTTCAAACCAAAAAAAGCCTTTTATAACCAAACAGGTCTATTTACAATACCATGCTATTTATAAAAATATCTACTTAACAAAAAGGGAATCGTCCTTTGACCCACTGGTCAGACACTTTCGCCAATCCTTCGATCTCCACCTTCCTAGACTTCGAGGCTTCCGGTCCTCCATTAACAACATATAAGGACCTGAAAATGGTTATACAATAACTAGTGAGACAATATCTCAGCAAGTTCGACCCCCTAAGACCCGATTAGGAAGAAAATTGCGCACTAAGGGCTGCCTAAGCACAATCAAGCGTCAGAAGACTTACCTTGGCCTCAGTTCCTTCCTGCAAGTCAGTTCAATTCATAATTACGAATAATCACATCATCCAACCAAACAGATTGAACCATCGATCAATCGACACAATCGATTACATGTCATCAAGACCATCACACGGTCGTTTCAATTATTCATTCTCAACTCTTAGTCACGACCCAACATGCATAATTTAGACTTAGTGGAATCACGACCCCACTCGGCAATTTTAGAATTAGTGGTATCACAGCCCCACTAGGCAATTTTCTAGACATGGTGGTAATCACGGCCCCACCAGGCAATTTTCTATATTTTGTGGTAATTACGGCCCGACCAAGCAATTTTCTATATTTGGTGGTAATTAGGGCCCCACCGAGCAATTTCCTATATTTTGTGGTAATCACGACCCCACCGAGCAATTTTCTATATTTAGTGGTAATCAGGGGCCCACCGAGAAATTTTCTATATTTGGTGGTAATCACGGCCCCACCGAGCAATTTTCTATATAAATACCCGCATTATCAACTTTTGGGATAAATCTCCATAATCACCAATTTCACAATTCAATACTCAAATAAATGAACAGATAACACCACAGTAATCAGCACGAAATTCCGATCATCGGATATCCTGGTCTAATTTCCGAAAAATAAATAAATAATTAAATAATACTAAAAATATAAAATAAATGCCAATAAATCCAACTTAGGCCCGTAATGCCTAATTGGACGTTGAAACCAACCCGGAAAATTTCCGAGACTCATTCATTAAATACTAAAGTCTATTTACTCGCTAATTGGACTAACTATCCACCTAACATGCATCGGCAATTAATTAAATTCTCTAATTTAATCTAATCTAACCACCTGATTGGCGACTCTTAGTTGTCATGAAAATCTCGAGGATTCAAATACGGACACAGGGTACCACAATGATAGAAAATTCAATCTAGTGCCGATCAATGAGAATTGTGCAATTTAATGGCATCACCCACATTTAACCACACATCTCAATCGAACCGACTTATCTCTAATTTTTAATCGCTCTTACTGTGCCAAAATGATCTCTGCAGATGAGCATGGTCGAGTAGTCGATTCCTAGTCAAATTCTCAAGTCTATTGCATTAAAATCCCTTAATGGCTTCCCCAGATCGTCTAGTTATCTCATGAGTGGCCATCTCAAAAAAAATCACTATAGTCGCATCGATGAAAGGTCCAACTTATCCAATCAAAATCAGAACCTAAAATTCAGGATGTCACAAAGCATATAGAGATTCGACATCACTTTATAAGAGATCATGTCTAGAATGGAGAAATTATGATTTGGTTGATTGATTCGAAGAATCAACTAGCAGACACCTTCATGAAGCCCTTGGAGAAAAATTTATTTGAGTATATTTGCACCAAGCTAAATATTATCTCTATTTCGGAGTAAAATCTGAAGTTGGTTAGACTCAGACTTTCCAGACTCCACTTCAGTAACAGAAAGTCTCGAATCCAGGTATTTTATTTTTGGAATGAAAATGTATGTTTAATCAAATCGTTGTTTACCTATTTTATTTTTGGAAGTTATCTTTTTTGAATTTTTGAATTTTTGGCAGTTTTTATTTTCAATTATTTCGAAAAAGGTAATTTTCTTTGTGACGGTTTATTTATCTCTTTTATTTGTGACCGTTCATTTCCTTTATATACCCTCTTGTATTCCTTTCAAGCACTTTTTACCAAACCCTAGAATATAGACTTTTATACTCTCTCATTTTTACTCTCAAGATTGTTCCACAAGTTTCCATCTTTTTCACTCAAATCAGTTTGTGAAATCCTCCAAGCCTGCAAGAATGTCTTACCAAAGGACGTCCTCTCGAATTGCCAACCAAGGACCAAGGAGCATGCCAGAAGGGTAGACGCATTTCGATCATACTGAGGATGACTCTCCACGTAACTCTCCACGGCATCATTCTCAGCAACACTTTACTCAAGATGTTCCGCGCCAACCTCTGGAGGAGGAAGTTGTAGAAGATGCAGAACCTCTCAAAGCCTCGAGACCCCAGGTTCATTATAAGCTTTACACTCATTTAAAGTAGGGTGGTACTCCCATGTCTTTTATCGATGAGTTTCTAAGAGACAAAGGTTATAAGAACTTTGTTCTTAAGAAGGATGGAAGAGTTAGGTATAACACCTAAAGGATCGGCAGACAATGCCTTTCTTCATTTTCTTGTAGACCTTAGGTTCAGTTCTAATCATCCTGAGAACAAGGATGATGATGAGAAATTTTATTCTAATTTTCAACCAAGAATGGGTTTGTGGCAAACGTTCCTGGAGATAGAACGAGATTGTTTCGTTCTAAGCAACACAAAAAGGTTTATACATAGATGCTGAAGAGATGGGTGATGAACCCTCGTACTGTTGATTTTGACTTCCTAGACTCAATCAGGGTTAACTTGAGGGAGAAGTTAGCCTTACTTCAACTGGAGAATTTTTGTTTTGAGACAACTATTGCTTATCCAGAGTTGACTGCTTATTTCTATTCAAACGTTTCTTTTCTTGACCAGAATCATATTACATTCACTGTGTGTGACAAAGCCTATGTGGTGGATGTAAACACATTAGCAAATATTATTGGGGTGGAAAAGAGTGGTTTCCAACTAATAAATGTCTCTTTTGGTCAAGCAACGAGGTTTCTTGTCAAGGACAGAGTGCTGGAAGGAGGCATCACTTATTCCAGACTGTCAGCCTCCAACGTTTTGTTGCACAAAGTTGTCATTAATTGCATCAAACCGAAGGCTGCATCCAAGACAGATGTTTCCAAGCTTAAAGCTCAGCTCATGTTTGCTATATGTAATGGAATGAGGTTTTCACTCCCTCATACTATCATGATGCACATGCACGGGACAGTTATGAAGGGTAAAGGATAGATGCCCTACTCTACACTGGTTACAAAGCTGTTCAAACATTTCCAGATCGTGTTTCCCACCTCTTTTTGCTCTCGAACTGTTGCTCCTATGGTTATAGGACTAAAAATGATTTCGAAGATGAGGCTGAAAGATCTAAACAAGATTATTGAGCGCATGAAGAAGGAGTCCTCCAGCAAAACCAAAGTAGATTCTGCTACAAGGAAGAGAAAAGGCAAGGAGATTGTGAAAGAACCTATAAAAAAAAAGAATATCTCTCATCCTGCAAGACAAAGAGGATGATGATGAT
Organism: Eucalyptus cloeziana; assembly: GCA_014182715.1. Lineage (NCBI taxonomy): Eukaryota > Viridiplantae > Streptophyta > Magnoliopsida > Myrtales > Myrtaceae > Eucalyptus > Eucalyptus cloeziana. The sequence goes on from CM024638.1 coordinate 22,513,973, forward strand.
GATGATCTCACAATTTCTGCCCTTGCCTTGAAGAATCTTAGAGGTTTTGATGGTGCTGAGAATCCCTTTGAAAGAGTCAGAGAAGAAGCAGAGCCAAAAGAAGAAGCAAAACCAGAGCAAGAAGAAGCAACAAGAGAAGAAGAAGAAAGAGAAAAACCATATATTTATCTCAAGATTCTGAAGCAACTCAGAGTGGTCAAATTGGAATATGTACATAAGAAGCACATCACTCTCGTCCTACAAACAAGAAGACTCAAGAAGAAGAAATCATTTCTCCACCTGTAGGCATAGAAATAGGGGGAGCTGTTGAGAAAACAGGGACTTCTTCTCCTATCTTTGCAAGTGATGGTAAATCTCCTGCACACCCAGAAGCTGACATGGCAGAATCCACATCGAGTCATAGAACTAGACAAGCTGATGTTCCCTCCTCTCTCAATTCTCCTCGAACTCCACTCGCTGAAGCCAGTGCGCAATCAGAACCAAATGCTGATCATCGAAGGATGATGGAACTTCTTTTGGAAGTAAAGGTTCAACAATATGCCATGGAGATTGAGATTCAGAAATTGCATACTGCATTAAAATAATCTTCTGACTTTCACACTGAAAAGGTACAGTCCTTAGATACTCAAGTACAGACTTTGAATCAGCAAGTATCTTAGACTGAGGCCAAGCATGATCAAACTCTACAAATTATCCAGACTGTTCAGACACAGGTAGAGAATGTTCATCTCCAGTGCTAGAAGATTGAAGAGGCAGTGCAGTCAATGGGGGATTTCCAGCTCATTCGAATTCCAAGACAACCTTGACTCCTTTTATTTCTTATATCTTTTGAATTTCTCCACTTTTTGCTATTGACAAAAAGGGGGAGATGTGCATATTAACTCTCTTTGATTTGATTTGTTTTGAATGCTTATACTCTTGCAGAACTTTTATGGTGATATTCTTTTGTGGTGATAGTTATGGATGAGGATGCTTAAATATTGATATGAGCAAGATTAATATGTTTTATGTGGTTGTAGAATCGATGCTATCCAGATCCTTAACTAACTGTTTTCTTATAAGATATCATGTACTGCTAAGAGTTGTTTTCAGGTTATAAATCTTTAAATCTGCAGGGAAGTTTTGTTACCATAAAAAATGGGGAGATTGTTAGAGAAAACTCCTTTGATGTTTTGAAGCTGAAAAAACTTATCCAAAGTCTATTCTGAAGAATTTCAGAATTTTGTGTCAAAGTCTGAAGACGCCCAAACTCTGTGTCAAAGTCTGAAAACCCCCAGACTTTATGTCACTGTCTACCCACACTGATAAATTCTAGACTGAACGAAAGTGAAGGATGAAGACTTTTCCAGATAAAAGATTAACTTCCTTTCTTCAAGGGATTGGTTCGTATGGATTATATATAGACTTCTGGTTGGAAATCACATTTTCAAGATTGGATATCTTCATTAGAATTAATTTGGATTCATCAAATCTTTTTGGAAGGCAAGTAATTTTGGAAAGAATCTACTTATGGAAATCAAGATCATGATTGTATGGGCAAACAAGATTGATGGGCTTTCATCACAATCTTCAAACGGCTCGAGATCTCCTTGATTGATTCTGTCCAACGGGTTGATTGGAAGAATTCCTTTGGAAAGTGCAAACGGTTGAGAAGGCATGAAGAAGTATTTAAGGAAGACTCTTTAGTTGTTCGATAATGTCCGTGAAAGAGAAATTCCAAAATCTGAAGCTTCCCAGTTTCTTGTTATTTCATATGCTGAGCTCAAAATTGTATTCAAAAGAGAAACTTATTGTGTGACTTCGTGAGAGAGGAGTAGATACTCTTCATGTGAAGTTGAGATCACAAGATTATAAATTCTCTTTTGATTCAATCGATTTTGTTAGTGAAGTTCAAGCAATCATAATGCATTCTATTGGTGTTTTTTTTGCTTCTTTTTGATAATTAAAATGGTAGAGAAGCACGATCAGAAAACACGACCCTGTAAACGTTACAACAAATTTACTGGCACAAGAAAGAAATCCATATTTTTTAGTACATAATTCTAGAATTTTTCCAATGTTAGAAGTTTATAATCACTGACTTGAATAACCATTAAAAAGAAAAAAGGAGAAGGTGGATAATTTTTTTTGTGGCCTTCATGAAGTTCGACAATCGAATTGTTTTCCCCCTTTTATTCATAAAGCACGAATTGATCCATCTTACGTACATAATTTCGAATGTTATAACAACCCCATCTTCCGTGGTAATCAAGATGAAGTTGTAATGAGGCCAAGCTATGGTTGAGTTTGATCATATAATTCACTTCACATAATCCTGCCAAGAGCCAAAGAGAAGAACATTGAAATATTTTCGCAAATGTGGCACACCGCCTCCGTCACCGCCAGTATAATAAACTTCTCTTCAAATCGCAAAATAAATTCTAAGCCACCGTCGCCATCTTTGTAAACTCATCACCGTCCTCCCTTCCCGGAACTTGAAATAGCGAACAAAGGGAGTTGAACAAAACGATGGCTCAATAAGTAACGGTCACCACATTTCATAGGATCAAGCAATGGACAATGCAATATCATAAATATGTACATCTAACTATGTGCATCATGACAATAACTTCAACGTGCATTCTCAACTAATGTGAATATTCCATACACATTTTCTTTCCATAATTGCATGACTCATAGCTCAACATATAATATAACAAGCAAAAATTCAGTTGCTCATGTCAAAAATCCCATGGTCACGCTTTACTAGATGGCATGGCCCTAAAATCATATTGGGTATGGTTAAACCTTAAAAAACTCATCATTTCTAATTAAGCCCCAAAAATCACGTTGTCGTGATTAAATCACATAGTAAAACCAGTTTGTGATCTCAGTACCTAGGTTGTTGATCAGCACAATGTTGGATGTATGCCCTAAAGCGACCATGTAATAGTTACATATTAGGGATTTCAATTGTACTATCATTATCATTATTTAATTAATGGTAGTAACGTATTCATTCGTTTGTCCAATTATTTTATATTTACGAATGATCCTATAACATCAGTTACAACTAGACCTATTCTTGAGACATCAAGAATATATGTGACGGGTTCATAGTTAGACTGAATCTTTAAATCATTCCCGATCGATGGATTATTGAGTTGATATTAATAATCCTATTGAGACTGGTGTGTTCTTAACTTCACCATTAAGTATTATATACTTAAGGGAATGATGAGTCGTGAGTCATTGGGTATTGTGATGCTTGAGTTAGAACATGAGTGTTTGTATTAGACAAGTTCATTGAACGTGACGTATATGGAACGATTAGCGACATGGAAGCTTTTAGCGTGGTCAATGTCTAATTGTCCATGCTTTGGTCTTGTGTAAATAATCCTTAGACCTGAGGCACATTGTTAACTTGTGTGTCAAACAATTATAGTTCACAGGTGCACGTAATGCCGGGTTGTTGATCCGTCTTTATACCTGATGGTCATATTTTGTTCATATACGAAGTTGCACGTGTACGCAATATGAAATCTATCTCCTTGTTACATGCAAGGTATAATAATGATGTCATATGCGATATAATTATGACAATGCATTGAAATCCTCGGCCAGGATTGTAACCGAGAATAAATTGTTTATGTCTCGAATAAAATGCATGTCAATTAGATTTGTGCATATGATCGAATTGGTGACTTGACAAATATTCCATGGTCTTTGTTTGATCGAGACATAGTATGACAGAGGGATTGAATTACACTGTAGCTAAAACTGACAGGTTAATATACCCTAAATGCGCACACAAAGATTATGTCATTTTAATACATTTTTTAGGAATTGATTAATTAATTATTTAATTAAATAAATTATGCACACGATCAGCAATTGTTGTTGACCATGTGCAATGCACATCATGTGCATATTTTAATAATCATCATTATAATTAAAAAAAAAAATGTAAAGCTTTGTGCACATGCACGAAGCATGGATGGTCAACGGTTGTTGACCATCATGCACAATCGTACATGAACAGTCAGCAACCGTTGCTAATTTGAGAGGGATTTTTTATATATAACGCTTAAAGGAGAGATAAGTGGGTGTTGTTGAAAATAGAGAGAAAGCGGCGTGCGTGTCTTGTGTTTTTGCACACGAGAAAGAAAAGGGATTCTCTCATTTTGGGCTGTGGCTAAAACATCAAGGATATGGGGATTATTTCCACGAGATTGCTAGCACGATCATAGTGGTGATTATCCGAAAGTTCTCTCTTCCATTCAATGTCCATTGGTGGTGTGTCTGAACTAGAGGTCCGACGTTTGTGGGGCTCAAACTGAAGAACATTTGAAACAATTCGTTTAAAGCGCTCTTCGAGAGGTAATTCGTTTAAATCCCTTTTATATTCATATTTTTTATTAAAACACACGAACAACGCCTTCAGAGAATGATGTATAAAATATATCATCTTTATTTCAGCTGTGTTTTTGTTAATTTTACCTATATATGATTCATGAAACCCCAACAGTGGTATCATAGCCAACCTTAGGCGCTTTTTGTGCGTTTAATTGATTTATAGTTCAAAGATATTTTTGCGTTCTAATGGCCAATTTACTTTTGTTAAGAGAATCTCTTGCTCTTATGTGGCCTATAGAAGTTGATTAATTTATGTGATAAATTTAATCAACTAAGCAAAAATTAGAACTAAATCAATTTTGAATCAAAAATCAGTAACTTGTTATACTTTGTGTTTATATTCTGCAAATGATTTGTGATTGTGAATTTAAAGTTGACAACACAACTTCCGTTCAGAATCATGCTCATGAAACTTGTTTCATCGATTTTGATTCCTTGATGTGATTTGTGTTGTTCGGTTTTAAATTTAATTAAATGCAGCATTTTATTTATGCCTTCCAGAGCTTTAAATTTTGAATTTATGGCTCGCAAGGAAGGGTGGTGATCATGGAAAAATCTCTAATCATTATGATTGTTGTATGGATGAATGTATGATAATTACAAGTATTCATTTTGGGGTTGTAATTATTAAATGGAGGTTGTGTCCTTCCTTTTATATTTATTTCCACGAAATGTAATTTTAGCATAGTTTATTATATCAATTGTTGATGTAAATGCTACAAGTACAAGAGGAGCCATTGGAGGAGCCATTAAGCCGGAGAGCTCTATGGGCCCGGTCTTTGAAGAGTTCAAAGATTGAAGAAGAAGTGAAGAGCATGTCCCTATTATTAAAACATTAAAATGGCTAAATGGGTCTCATTGGCTCGAGACCCATTGAACCATAGTTCCATGATCACCACGTAGGTTAGATGTTTATATGATATCTATTTATTTTTGTGTTTATGTTATCGTGCATATTAAACCGGTTAATGTGCAAAGTGAGACCGTTAATAACGACCCTTATCTCCTTATTAATAATATTAAGTCGAAACGGGTTTCGGACTCGTGGGCTTCCATCGTCGTGGTTTGATCCAATATTATAGTGGTTAACTGACCGGCTATGGATACATAGGGGTTAATTACCATTCATAATATTGGACCACTCCATTATGCATGTGATGCTGTGGGGTTGAAGCCAAATGATTTCTAATAACTGTCAGGTGAGGGAATCGTTTGTGCCTTCAATACTTGCGTGAGACAATGGGCTAGACTTAACTATGATCATGATGCCAATAACTATTAGGTGAGGCTTTCATGGTCTAGAGGCCGAAGTTATGATTGGGACTTGCATATGATGTGTTGAACAAGTTGGTTCACTCACTAAGTTCATAGGGCACCAATAACTGTTAGGTGGGGTGGGCTTTGGGCTAGTGGGACTCCAATCCCCACTAGTAATCTTTACCAACAAAGATTACAGCTTCCCATCTTAAGGAGTATGGGATTCAAATATAAATTTAGTGGGACGATCTATTTTATTTAAAAGCCAAAATGAAATAGTTATTTTGAAAGATACAATGGCTAACAATTTATTTTCTGCAACTGATATATTATTACTCTAAAAATGGTGACCACAAACCCACTCACTTCTATACTTGACAAGAATTGTTTGACTGGACCCAATTTCACTAACTGGGTGAGGAATTTGAGAATTGTTCTTAATTCAGAAAAAATTGGGTATGTGCTTGATGAAAAGATGCCAAACTCCTTTCCTGAGGGTGGGACCCAAGAGGAGCATGTCACTTATGATAAGTGGCGTGACGATGACTTAAAAGTTAGGTCATATATGCTTACTTCGATGAATAATGAATTACAGAAGAAGTATGAATCTATGGAAGATGCTAGGTCAATCATTTTGCACTTAAAGGAATACTTTGATGAGAATAGTCGAACCTCTAGATATGAGATATCTAAGGCATTGTACTGTATGAGGATGGCTGAAAGATCATCAGTTAATGATCATGCTTTGAAAATGATATGGCACATTAAAGAATTGGCTAGGCTGAATCTCGTTATCGACAACGAGTTAGCTGTGGATTTGATCCTCCAATCTTTACCCGATTCCTTCTCTGGTTTTGTCCAAAACTTTCACATGCATAAGATGGAGAAAACTCTTGCTGAGTTACATAGCATGTTGGTAGTTTATGAGAAGGAAATGCACAACACGAGACCAAATGTAGTGGCTATGGCTAAGGCTTCTTCTTCAAGGGGTAAGACTGTTTTAAAGAAAAAGAAATGGAAGAGGCCTGTCAAACATGTTGTGCAACCAAAACCCAAGATTGAAAAAGGGAAATGTCATAACTGTGGTGTCAAGAGGCACTGGAGGAGGAGCTGTAAGAAGTACCTCGCGAGCTTAAAGGTCACGCTGAAAGACCAACCTCATGAAGGTACGATGTCTATGCTTATTGAAACTAATCTTATGGTTAGTGCTGAATCCAGCTCATGGGTTTTAGATTCTGCTGGAACTTCATATATTTGTATGTCTTTACAGAATCTAGAAACAAGCAAGATGCTACGGCGAAATGAGATTATCCTGACATTTGCTAATGGAGCAAGAGTTGCTGCATTAGTTACAGGGACTTTTCAAATCTCTTCATCATCTCTGAAGACGCGAATCCCAGCTCCTACCAAGGAGTGATAGAGGCAATCGGTGAAGTTGAGGTGGGTATCGGGGCCTCTAAAACTCAAGAACACCTCAAATTCAACCCCCAACGACGAATCACCGTCGCCCACGCCAGCGGACAATGTCGCTGCATCTGGATTGTCCCTCTTACTCTTCATTCTCCTTCGGGAGCTCAAAATCTTCGCTGGGTTTGATTACAGCGAGATGTGGAATCCTTTCTAAATCTGATCTGGGATTTCTCAAGAGAAATTAGCAGAGCGCCAGAGGCAGGAGTATTGCAAAGCGCTTTCGCTGTATTTTCTCGAATTTTTTGGCTTTTTGACTTAGCACCAGAAGAAAAGAGAACAGCGACGACTTTGATAGGTCGAGCCAAATGAAAGTCCTCCAAAGTGATTGTGCCATTATTTTGGCATTAAATGAGGTTGTTTTGCACGGTTCCTTCTTGCCCGAGAGTGCCTCATATCTAGAAGTAGTATTTTTTTTTTTCTTTTCTCTTTTTTGAAAGCATCTAGAAGTAGTAGTTCAAAATGTACGTTCTCTTCATCGTAGTGTATGTTATACCATAGGAAATGAAATTTCCTTAATAGGTTCTAGTGTTGCATGATTTTCATGTTTTCTTATTCCAGTGTTCCTTCCTTTCTAGATTTGAAGAACCTCGAGACATAGTGTCACTTTGAATTTATCATTGCCATTCTTCGAATTCTCCTATAAGGAATTGGTATATTTCACATCCATATGAGTGATAACAACAAATAATGGACTATTGTAATATATATTATGGTTAATATTACAAAAAATCCCAAATTGATACACTTATATTAATTTGCCCCAAACTAATTTTTGGACTGCAAAAATCTTTTAACCATAAAAAACCCTGAACTATCTGTGATAAATATACCGTAAATGACCAAAAAAAAAAAAAAACCAAACCGATAAACTTATGACAAATTTATCATAAACTAATTGTTTGACCATCAAAAACTTAAACCAATACACATTTGACAAATTTAACCCAAAATAGTATAATTGTGACAATTTTACCCTCCATTAGTATTCGTTAAATTTTACTATCAAATTATTGAGTTAGATGACACGTGACAATTGACTGGTGTACCAGTTTAGGTTTTTTATGATATTAATATAATTTAACATATGGTATATTTATCACAAATATATCAGTTTGGAGTTTTTAGCAGTTCAAAAATTAGTTTTAAGGTAAATTTGTCACAAGTATATTAATTTGAGGTTTTTGGTAGTTAAAAAATTATGGCAGTCCAAAAATTAGTCTGAGAATAAATTTGTTACAAGTGTATCAGTTTAAGATTTTTTTGTGGTCATTTGGGATATATTTGTCTCAAATATATCAATTTGGAGTTTTTGGTGGTCAAAAAATTAGTTTGAAATAAATTTATCATGAGTGTACAAGATTGGGGTTTTTCATTGTATTAAACCTATATATTAACGTGAAAGCTGATCGGAATATTGCAATTTTTGTCAACTATCAAAGAAAATAAAAATAAAAAACGTGAAAAATTTAAATGGTTCAATATCAAGTGTCAGTACCTACATCCATGGGAGAGCCATCAGTAAATAATATACTATAATTGAAGAACTAGTATTTACAATTGCTAACATATTCGAGTGTTTCTCACTCTTAGATTAAATTTTAGTTCTAATCTTTGGCCCTGCGTCGCTTCCTTTTGTCCATGTCCACTTCCTAGTCAAATATTTAAACTTGGACAAGAGAAGTAACCGGTGCGTATCTTGAATCGTGGACATTTATCCAATCAGATCTAGTTTCGTAAATAATTCAAATTCGAGATATATTTTAACATAGACAATGAACTTATCACTATGTGGTCACTTACATGAATCCTTTTACTTTTTGTGGTCAATTCTACGGTCCTCTATGAGTACTATATGCTCCACATCTCATCTCTTATAACTTGCTTTTACTTAGTTCGTACTTTTGACTTGACTCTCTTGATCTTCTGGTATCTCTTCACTGAAGTACCCAAAACCGTTTGTTTTTAAGTGACTAACTAAAAGGCTAAAAACGAACTAAAAGTCGCCGATTCAATTCACTGCGAAGTGGGGAATGGATATGTAGATCATTTGAAAGACTTACTTGTGTTGACATTTTAATGACAACCACAATGAACAGAATCGCATTGCTCTTGCTTTTACCTCTGAAATCATACCAACCAGAGCATTCCGCGGCTCAGTTTATTTGATAGACCGGGTAACCTTTCTTTAGAGAAGTTGAATTCAATTGGCAGTGGATTCAATGATTTCATTTCCTATTTTGGCGGGAGAAAGAGAGAAGAAAACAGATTATTCCAATTTCCTTCAAGCCCACAGTCTGAATTAGCTCTGAGCATTCAGTCGATACCACCCGTTGGAGGTGCTCTGAACATGGAATGATTGACTGGAAAGCCTCACAAGCAAATGAAAAAGGTTCTGCCTTAACAATCTGAGAAAAGGTCCTACCTATAGATTTCTCCCTCGTTGTGAATTTGGAAAGTAATATATCGAAGTCATGTAACAAGAATGAAAACTCAATTCCTTTAGCTTCTGTGAATTTGATAGATTATGTATACTTTGAACGCAATGACAATCCTCAATCAATTACTCTTCCAGAGGATTCCAGTCCTGTAAGCCTTGAATTTAACCACGATAGCTTGGAAAGCCTCACGATCAATTCACAAAATGTTAACAGACAAGGAATGCAGGTTCTCTATCTGTACAAGCACATCAAACTCGATCCCTGTTAGCCAACACCGTCGGTGCTCTCAAGTGGACAATTTTTTCAAGTTGGAAAGGAGTGACCACTCTAATGGTGACTCCATTCTACCGAAGTCAAATCTTCCAGACTAGATGGAAAGTCGCGTCAGAGATTGTGGGTCAACACAAGTTATTGTGAGCTCTTCGATTCGAGAATGGGTACCCAAATCAGTTGGAGGCAAGATCATATCTTCAACTTAGTGACAATTTCCTCAGTTTAGATAACCTCCCTAGCCATTCTTCCTCTGGAGTTTGAACTCGTCTGGTTTTTTTGGGACTTAAAAGTGCCATCAATTATTTCTAGATGAACTAAGTTGGTAAGGTTCGAACAATAAACAATGATGAAGACGAAAACTCAATAAACCTTGCTAAATTCGCGGGAAGCTCTGCCAACAATCAAAGCTCATCACGAACCCTAAAAGAAGTTATTGCAAGTTAGGGAAATCTGACCTATAGTTGTTGGTATTGTCAGGTAACACCTCTGAGATCAGATACATTTATAGGAAAGATCATCAAGAGGAAGTCTAACTCATCGCCCTTTGATATATCCAATTAGAACTACATTTACTCAAAAACATAAAGTCAATAAATTGTGGCTAATTAGAATAGTTAATTACTTCATACCACACCAATTATTCCTATTTGGGAATTTACAACACAACTCACACGCGTAAAATATTATGGGAACACTATCAATTATTCAAAAAATTTAAATTATTAGATGAAAAAATGATTTAATATTTGAATATTAAAACATTCTTTCTTACACATAGGTTGGACTTTACCCTAGGACTAAAGTGTTGAAAAATGTTATAGGTGAGGAAATAAGGGCTTCAAAAGATTTGAACTAAAAGCCTCCTCTGATATTACTAACAACTGTTTCAAAAACTTGGACCTTCTACTCTAATACCATTAAAGAGAACTTGTTTTTACTTTTGAAATAGTTGACAATGGTCTCATGATACCTTACATGATATCAAAGCATGATGTACTAGGTTCAAATCTTTTCAGGCCATGTGAAATTTTGCGAGATCATTGTCAATTGTTCTAAAATTTTAAGCTGTTAAATAAAATCATGATACAATATTTAAATGCTATGGTGCATCTCAACTATCTCCTCCTCACATGAGCCTATCAACATATTTAATTAACCAACCGTCACTCAAAAACCTAATTCAATAAGTTACGGACAAACTAGAAATATTAGCGGTTCCACACCACACTATGCCAACAATTTTGAAACGAAACATTTTTAACACTACTTGCACATCCGTCTCAACAGCCACTATCGTAACTTACTACGCGATAGGTCTATTAGGAAGAACCGGTTGTGGTGCACCGATTATCCATTTCAACGGTGGAGCTGTGGTTGGGAATCCAGGAAATTTTCCGGGGAGCTCGAAGGGGAGAATAACACGGCTAATTGTACAAGGTGGAAAGGATCGATGAGGCATGATCCTTTCCGACGCAGCGGACAGCGAGGACGACATCGACAATGAACCTAACTTCTTGTCTGTGTGTGTGTGTGTGTGTTTTTTGGGGGGGGTCGAAAATCTAACTTCTTGTTGAAATGCTACGTTCTTGGACGTCACAGTGCTTCATCGAAATAACACTAATTGCATTCCATTTCAGGAGTGTTTAGATAGACAACCCGTCCTTCTCCACCCACCAATTTCAGCTGTTATCTACCACCAACAAGAACGTCATTTAAGTGGACGACGATCCATCCAACCACCGTAAATCAATGTAAATCAATAACCAGGCATCTTCAAGAAGAAACAAAATAAGTACACTCCCCAAATTTTACATGCAAGGAAAAAGAAATAAAAGCGAAAAACTAAAAAAATAAAATATAGGCAAGCAGTGAAAACACCTTTCTTTCCTCCCTCTTTTTTTTTTTTAATAATTTCGTCAGGAATATTAGCATATTTACATAAATCATAAACCCCATCTCTTCGATTTACATGACATGCAATGAAAAGCAAGAAAAATTGAAAAAAAGCGAAAGATAAAAAAAGAAAAGAAAGAAGAGAAAGCAAGCAATGGTAAAAACAGTTACTTGCTTTGGAATATTATTTGTCTTGTTGACTTGTTGACTGACGTTCTGGTCGGGCTCTTTCTCTTTTGAACCGGAAGAGGAAAAGAAAAGCCGACGCCCCCAGCAGCACCACTCCGACGGCCCCACATGCAATGCTCGCCACCACCAGCACGTCCCTCACCCGATCCCTCCCTCCTCCGCCCCCGCCGCCGTTGCCGCCGTGATCATGCTGCCAGGAGCTGCTCGATTCCATCGGCCCCGTCAATGCGGTGTCCGTGGCCGGAGTGTAGGATGAGGGCGGTGGCGGAGGCGGAGGAGATGCTGACGACGATGTCCCGAAGAATGATGTCATGTCCGGCGGTGGGTCGACTCCTGAGGGCGGCGAGCTCTGGTACTCCAGGCCGTGATCCGCTGGGCGGAGCTCTCTCGCTGTCGACGGTCCGGTGGTCGAGAGCAGGACGAGAACGACGGTGAACACGATGGCTATGGATTCTCTTGAGCCCACCATCTCTCTCTCTCTCTCTCTCTCTCTCTCTCTCTCTCTCTCTCTCTCTCTCTAATGTACTGAAGATATCCAAGTGCAGTGATAAAGCTAGAGCTACTGGAGTGCACTCCGTGACAAAGCAGCGAAGACCGGAGAGAGAGATTATAAATCACGGTCCGAAGCATTGACATTCTGGCTTCACTTAAAACGGCGACGTCTTAGGGGTAACTCGGCTTAACGTTGTTTGGCTTACACGTGTGACGGTGTAAATAACTTGCGTCTGTGCGAAGAACAAATCAGCTAGGGTTAGAAGTGTGCCTGTTCAAAACTGGGTTCGGTTCCTAGTTCCATCCTAGAACCAGTCAAGAATGGCTCACAGTTTTTGGAAATGGGAATCAGACCAGTCCCGAGTGAACCAGCTAGGAATGGGCCGAGTAAGTCTAGTTCGGGCGGTTCCTAAACTGAAATTGCTCACTCCTAAAACTCAATTGTTGTCTCTAGAATCGTAAATGGAATCAAATGTGGCATTTGTGGGAATAACAAATCAGCTAAGGTTAGTAATATGCCGATTTAAAACCGGCTCGATTCAAAATTTGACCCTAGAACCAGTCAAGGACAGCTCTCAGTTTTGAAAATGGGAATTAGACCAGTCTCGGGCAAGCCGACTCGGAACCAGCTGGGTAAGTCCAGTTCGTGTGGTTCCTAAATTGAAATGGCTCACCCCTAAAACTCAATCGTTTGCCTCTGGCCTGCAAACGAAATCAAATGTGTCATGGTTGTGTCAACACTAATGACCTGGTTTGCACTCCTCTAAAAGGATTTGCGGTGCGTGTCAGAATTAGTTTCCCGACTAAAGATCGATGAGATGCACGCACTTGCAGATGTCGCGCGATTATATCAATTTCCAATTCAAATAATTGTGTCCAGATAGCTTCTGCCCTAGATTGAACTAATTCCAAGTCTCAAAAGTAAGATAAAATGTTTTTTTATTTAATACGAAGTTCACGCCGGATTGGATGAACCAAAGGCTATAATAAGCTAAAGGAGCGCGCGTGACCCGCTGTCCGGTGGAAGAACAAGGGAAAAGTCAGGGGGGTCGCCGATGTTTCCTTTGTCCTCTTTCGGCATGTGAAGCCATGTGATGTTTCACCCGTTTCGGTTTACTCACGGATGAACCCGTGAGGCCTCGAGCGACAGTGAAAAAGCCTGCTCCTCCCCCTATTCGTCAATTTCGAATCATTTGCGGTCAAATTAATCGGATCCTGTGCGGACTTTTCTAGTTGGTTTTTCTGGTGAATTTGAAATCGTTGCCGGAGCTCATTGGCTATGGCTAGCCAGAAAAATGGATGGATGCTGCCCGGGGTCTGACGAGGAAGTCTTATATGCATTCCTCGAACCACGCGACGTACATGGGCCTGTTGTCGAAATTCGTGCATTGCGATTAGGTCATGTGTAACTAGGGGCGACCGTCTTGTGGAAAAGCGATTGGCTTGCTTTCCTCAGGACAGTTATGCGACTGATGTATAAGATGCTTTCTCGGTTTGGAAAGGATTGACACAACCGATGGATTTGGCCGTGACCATATGCTCTCGCCATCTTTGGCTTATGATTGATGGCTTAAGAACGCGATCGCCTTTCTTTATTTTCACTTAAAACTCCGGATTTGCGAGAAACTGATCGGAAGATTGACCCTGAGAGAGTTCTCTTCGATCGACTGCGGAGGAAAACGCAACCTTTCACATGGGTCATTTTAGCTGATCAAGGACTCTAGGTGAGTGTAATTCTGGTGATTGAGCCATGCAAGGCAATTCTCAAGATGCATCCCATCACCTAACAGTAGATGGTGTGGTACAAATTGAACAATCCCGATGGTCAGTGATGTCATCGCCATGACGCTTCCTCATAGATCCGTTAGAAAATAATATCGTGGGACTAAACCGAATGGAGATATTACCTTAAAATTGAAACAGATATAAGTTTCAAGAAATAGTTTTTTGAGTGAAGATGAATCTCTCCAACCGTTTCCAATAAATTAAGGGTCCATTTGTTTAGGGAAAAGTGTTTTCAAGGAATTGATTTTCCAAACTTTCACACGTTTGATTTGCAGATAATCATTAGTCAACTGAAAACACATTTTGGTTAACGAAAATATTCATGCATAAATTTAGGAAAGTGAATTCTTAAATCTAAAGAGATGAAAAACATTGTCCGAAATTATTCCTCTTGAAGTTTTTAATTTTTTTCTTTTTAATTTTTTCTTTTCTTTTCCTTTTCCTTTCTCTTTTTCCTTTTCCTCCTCTGCTAGTCACCGACCTCGATGACGGCTAGCAATAGGCTATAGGTGCTGGCTGGCAAGGAACGACCTCATTGGTTATGGTGAGGCTCAAGCTCGCTAGATCCCAGCAAGCCTTGAGGTTTGGCCGTTAAGAGTGAGCTCAAGCTTGTTGGATCTAGGCAAGCTCAAGCTAGCCTATGGTCATTGCCAGTCGGTCATGGCGGAGGAAGGGCAAAAAGAAAAGAAACATAGAAGAGACAAAAAAAAAAATTAAAATTAAAATTAATTCAAAATTCAAAATTTGAAAAAAATAAAATATTTAAAAATATTTAAATTTTGATTTTTTTTTTTTGCACAATGAATTCAAATATCAAAAAACATTTTCGATCATATATCACTAAACAAAGGAAAATTAACCATATTCTTAGAAAATTTTCTCAGAAATTATTTTCCTTTATTATTGAGTTTTTACCGAAATAAACACACCCTAAAAGCTCCGTTTGTTTTATGAAAAAATGAATAATTTGGAAAATATTTTCCTAAAAATAATCGTTTGTATCGTTTGAAATAATTAGTTAAAAAAAATATTTTCATTATCGATAATAATTTATGCCTAAACATTCTCATTGACAATAAAAATTCATTTTTATAAGTGATGTAAGTAATCATTTTAAAAAAATATATATATTTTTCAAATCATTTATTTTTCGGTAAAGTAAATGCAGCCAAGTAAGCAATAGATGCTTGTCGATTGTGCCGACCCCCACCCAAAGTGGTGTCGGACCCAAAGCAAGAAAGTTGTCGCCAAGCATCACTGAGCCATAGGTCCGACTAGTTGAATTCAACGAGCGACGGAGGAAAAGCTTTTGAGGGCACCGATGACAAGATCACCAATCTTACTCCGGAAAGCCTTCATCGACTTAAGCATCACTGTGTCGACCTAAGATTCGTAAACTTCTTGCGCATCAACGAAGGGGATTCCTGTCCTCCGGATCATGCAAACTAAGTACACAAAAGAACCCAACATCTCGTAAGTAGCTGCACGTCAGATTAAATCTGAAAAGACAGCCTAAAAGCACACCTAAATTTATGCCAAAAATCGCCCGATAAACTCTTAAATCAAGTGGAACCAATTGGTCAAGGATTACGCACAAAATCAATCAACCTACCTCGGCGGATAACAATCAGTCATTAGTGCCTTAGGCAAATGCAAAGTAGTCAAGCTTGAAGTCCGTACTTCTGATTCTGACAAAATCAACCTGCCTCCGACAAGAGAATGACATATCGAAGTGGAGAGTACATGTTAGCATTGGAGACGCTTTCGACATGCACAGCAGAGTAGTGTACGGCAGCTGGAGCGGGACACCTTGCGGTGCTCTCGACCGCAAAACTAAACGAAGGTGAAATATCTGAAGATGTGAGAAAGAACTTCACATCAAGTTCAGTCAGAGAGAAATCAAGGAAGGGAGGAGAGAACGCCCGGTACACCTGAGACAGTTTGACCACATGTAGGTATGATTAGGACTTATTACATACCAATATTGTTGGAAAGGGATCAGTTGGAGTGAGAAACCAAATGAGTTGACGAAAGAAGGAAGCAATGATGAAGAATCGAAAAATTGGAGAGAAACCAAATGAGTTGGCGAAAGAAAGAGAAGAAAAAAAGATTGAAATGATGATAATTCCGATAGCATCTCCGGATCTGATCTGATGGTATAAACATGAAGATAAGAACGTCGAAAGGCTTTGATAAATGCATTGATAAATGAAGAAATCACAAAGCTAGAACAAGGATTAAATTTATCAACCTCGCACTAGATAATCCTTAAAGCTCCATTTGTTTCGTAAAAAATAAATGATTTGAAAAATATTTTTTTTAAAATGATCACTTATATTTCTTGAAATAATTAATTAATAGAAAACGTTTTCATTATAGACAATAATTTATGTCTAAATATTTTCGTGAACGATGAAAATATTTTCATTCATCCAATTTTGTAAATAATACAAGTTGTCATTTTTAGGGAAATATTTTTTCAAATCATTCATTTTTCATGAAACAAACATAACTTAAATTTGATTAGTAGGATTTGATTACAAAAGTAAAACTAGTTGATACATAAAACTTAAATAATTGACACGATTCAATCTCAAACCCACAAACTACAAATCGAAAATTGCAAACTCAAACATGGATTGAAAAACTTTCAAATTTGGGATCCAAGGATCCTTGAGGCTTGGGGCATGAAATTGAAAGGGAATTAGGGGTAGCGTATACAAATGGAAAATTTGTTATTCCTAAGGAAGGATTACAAAGGAAACCTCGAGAGAAAACTCCCTATCTTGGATC
This sequence comes from Eucalyptus cloeziana, assembly GCA_014182715.1. Lineage (NCBI taxonomy): Eukaryota > Viridiplantae > Streptophyta > Magnoliopsida > Myrtales > Myrtaceae > Eucalyptus > Eucalyptus cloeziana. The sequence continues at coordinate 22,530,958 of CM024638.1, forward strand.
TGGGAAGTTCATCCCTCTTCCTCCAACCTCTCGTGCTCATTTTGTAGGGGAAGGAGCCTACCCTTCCCCTTCTTCCAATGAGTCCTACATCCCCAATGCCTTTTGGGATAGGAAACAACATAGAGCTAGATTTACCATATGAAAGAGACTTTCATTGCAAATCAAAATCATCACAAACGCTAGACCAATTCAAAGTAACGAAACCATTTCGCATTGGATCTGCTATGCATTTTACGTACATAAGAATGCCGAGTTAGAAAGAGGAGGCACTTGTCACCAATTGTAAGTGCCTAAACAAAGCTCTCAAAGGGATAAGATATCCCTTTCCAAATATAAAGGATTTACTATAAAGGTTGTGTAATGCCAAAAAATTTTCCAAGTTTGCGTGTGTGCTGCTAAAGCTGTCGGAGCTTATAACATCTAGATTCTCGGACACAAACACACACACGAGAGAGTTTAGTTCTTGAGTCCGACTCTTCCTGGTTGATAAAATGAGTTGAAATCAGTATATCAGAGTTTGTGCGAGTTAGATCCGCTTATCGCAGAAGGATGTGAGATATTGACCTGGTTTTCAGATATCAAGATAGCCTATTATGGTAGAGAAGCAAATATAGTAGCGGACTGGGTTGCTAAAATCCCCAAAAAAAATGAAAAGGCTCTATCTGAAAATTAACTAATTCAACCACCCATAAATCCTTTGGGATTTACTTGTTCCGAAGCTTCTTTACCTTTTTCTTCCAGAATTCTTTCGTTCTTTGCATAGAATTAAGCATACAAATCGAACCAGGAATCCCATTCCCCAATCATTTCAGCAATAGCAATATGCTGTATTTGAATTTTTGTATAACTTACCAGATAATACGAAAATTATAATCAATAAATTAGCAATCATAACTATTATAAACAATTTAAACTATTTCACTAAAACGTATCATTATGTTTTTAAAATAGACCGATTTGTAACTAATTTAATAAGTACAATTTATGATATTCTTTGGATTAATAAAAAAAGTAATGATAGCCATAGAATAATTCATTTGACGTTAGTTAACTCAACGAACTTCTATATGTTACATTAAATTTGCAAATAACTAACTTAATTTGTAATCCTCACTTAAGTACAAAGCATTTAAAAACATATAGTTGTCGATTATGAGTTTTTTTTTGTCAAAATACATTTAATTCATTTCCATAGAAATATTAAAGAAAAACCACGCACTCTACTGCAAACCAAGACAGATCCCAAACAATTTCGAAACAATACAAGCTCCATATAACAAGATCAATCAGTGAAGAGTCAAACGCTCAAAGAACAAATCTCAGGCTTTTTTAAACCAAAATCAGCGGCCGATCACTGAATCTATTTTCAGCAATAAGCACACACCAAGATCTCAAAATGTTGCTACAACTTTGCCTTTTGGTAGTGCATGCCTAAGTTCAACATTCTTAACGCCAATGCCATTTACAGTAATAAAGTCAAATAAGCATATATCTAAGACCTGTGAGAGTGAAATCTTTACGAAACTCCTCCGATCTCTTTTAAAACTAGACTTCTACACAATGAAATCCAAGAAAAGCAAAAGCCCAAAATTGTACTTAAAAATTTCCAAATCTAGACTAGATCGAGATAGAAATTTCCCCATAGCAGGAGAGAAAAGCTTATAGATCTATACTAGATCAAAAGAGAAACTGATCAAAACAAGAGAAAAGCAAGAAAAAGAAAATAGAAAACCAAATTAGCCAAAGAAAAAGGAAAAAGAGGAGGGAAGGTTAATCCAGCTCAAACCCTCCCCTCCACGGAGATTGAAGAATAAATAAATTACGAGTTTAAGAATACAATAATTGGTATCATAAAAATTACCAATCCAATCTTGAACCTATGGTACAAATACTAATCAGTTTATATTTTCAATTTTACCAGTGTAATTCTAAACATTTTTGCAAAATTCCAATTAATCCTTTTGATTAATTGTCATTGGAGATCACTAATGTGACAATCCATGTAAGGCATTGTCTCAAGCAAAGTTGTCCATGTTAGCATACTACATAAGACAACCAATGTTCAATAGACGCTAAGTCAGTAATTTCTAACGACAATTGGCCTTTATCAAAATTTGGCGCAAACATTTAGAACTACATTAACATAATTTAAAAATTTATAACCAAATTAGTAATCGCATAGCAAGTTAAAGACTTTGACCATTATTTCCTTAGTAATATATATTAGGGGAAAAGCCACCAAAAACCCCAAACTTTGCCCAAAGTGACAAATTTACCTCAAACTTTTTTTGTGACATGAAAAACCCCCAACTTTACAAACTGTGACACATTTACTCCATTAAGGGCATTTTCGTCTTATTTTTGCTGTTTTTTTATTTTTCTTTTTTTAAAATTTTTTTTTCTTCTCTCTTCCCTCCACCGGCCATGGCGGAGGGAAGCCGGTGTGGGCCGCCCTCGCCGGACGCCGGTGGAGGGAAGAAAAAACAAAGAAAAAAATAAAAAAAAATGTAAATTTTTTTTAAAAGTAAAAAGACCAAAATGCCCCTATGATTTAAGGTAAATGTGTCACACAAATGAAAGTTCAGGGTTTTTTATGTCACAAATAAAATTTTGAGATAAATGTGTCACGGTTAGCAAACTTCAGGGTTTTTCATGTCAAAAAAAAGTTTTTGATAAATTTGTCACTTTGGCAAAATTTGGAGTTTTTTTGTGGTTTTTTCTCTGTATATTAACATAGGGAAGGAATGAGATGGGCATCCCATTAGGTCTTTCAAAATCCTTCAAATGGGCACAGGAATGGCAGTAACAAACCTTAGATTTCCTCAATCGAATCTCATTGGATTCTTCCGGTAAAAAAGGGAAAAGTTAAATGAAATGGCTAATCCCGGGAATCAAGGCGTGATTTTGGGGTCAGGTCACTTTCCCCATCTCTCTCTCCAGCTCACGGCCCCACCAAATCTTAGCAATCTCACACGCTCCAATTCACAGCAGTCCCAGCTTCAGGTATTATAAGCGGACCGTTCGGCAAAATATAAAGAGAATGGAAGCCCAACAGAAGTCCGAATTCATCAAGGAGGATTGAGGAGTATGCTCTTAGGCCGCATTTAGCAGTTATGATAAAATCTATCTTATTCTATATTTGGTGTTTGATTAAGACAAGATAAATGGAGATATAAAGGGAATATAGTTCGAATAAAATTATCCCATAAGGAGTGAGATAAATATGGATAGGATTTCTAACATTTATAATATGAAAATTATTTTTCTCGAATGACAAAATTTTTAAATTAACAAAATTAGAATTATAACTGAATATAAATAATATTTGAATTATAATATAAGAAATTCAAAATAACAAAGAAAAAAAGCTATGTTCATTTAATCTTATTTTTACTTATATATTTGAATTAAATTATATTTTATAAAATAATTTCAATATATAAATATATATTTATATTTATATTTATATTTATATTTATATTTATTATAAATTTTATGTATTTTAGTATTTTAGGTATATTAGTACTATTTACTATTTCATAAAATTTTATTAGAGAATGGTGGGAAGGGAAAAAATGAAAAAAATTAATTAATAAATGAGAGGAAAATAAAATAAAAAAACAAACAAAATAAAGTAAGTAAGAGTGACGCGAGAGATAGTTATTTTTCTATAAGGAAAATTTTTTAAAATTAAAAAATTAAAATTATATCTCAATATAAATAATATTTGAATCATAATAGAATAAATTCAAAATAACAAAAAAATTAGTTATTTTAATTTTATCTTATTTTTATTTTAATATAATAGAAATTAATTATTTTTATAAAATAATTTCAATATATAAATATAAATACATATTTATTATATATTTTAGGTATTTTAGTATTTTGGTTATATTAGTACGGTCTACTTTTTAATAAAATTTTATTAGAAAGTGATGGGAGGGGAAAAATAAAAATGAAATTAATTAATAAAAGAGAGGAAAATAAAATAAAATAAGCTAGAGTGTGGCGAGAGATTTTTAGTATCTCCATTTGTAAAATTTTTTAGTTTATTTTTATTAATGTGTTGTTTATACCAAACAATGTACATAATATAATATGAATATATTTAACTTTATTACTGCAATCACCAAATAGTGAATATGATATATCAAAATCTCTAGATTTCATATACTATCCTATCTAGTTATCCTGATTAGTGTTTAGGATATTATGGGCTAATAAAGAATAATAAGAACCAAGAAAGTAGATAGATTGTGTAAGTTTCATATATTTCTATAGCAAAGAGTACATGAGCTATTTGTAGATTTTACAATATGACTATCTAAAGTAATAGGATATTATAATATAAATATGCACAATCAACATAAATAATGCACAATCCTGAAAAATATGAAAAATCAAGAAAGATATGGAAAATCTGCTAATATCTTTCAATCATCTCTAAATGCAAATAAGAAGTTAATGCATTATATCATATAATCGAAATCGAGTCTAGAGCATGATCTCAAATGTCGCTATCATAGAGATAGTCAATATATCATAGAGGAGGCAAACAAACGTATGATCCGCTTATCGAAGATCAAAGTTTGTGCAAGGCTGATCCACTTATCGCAGAAGAATGTGAGCTACTGACCCGGTTTTCAAATATCAAGATAGCCTATCGCGGTAGAGAAGCAAATACAGTGGCGGATTGGGTTGCTAAAATCCCCAAAAATGAAAAGGCTCTTCCTAAATATTGACTAATTCAACCATCCACAAATCCTTTGGGATTTACTTGTTCCGAAGCTTCTTTACCTTTTTTTTTTTAGAATTCTTTGGTTCTTTGCATAGAATTAAGCATACAAATCGAACCAGGAATCCCATTCCCCATTCATTTCAGCTATAGCAGCATGCTATATTTGAATTTTTGTATAGCTTACCAGATAATACGAAAATTGTAATCGATAAATTAGCAATCATAACCACTATAAACGATTTAAACTATTTCACTAAAACGTGTCATTATTTTTTGAAAAAATAGACTGATTTGTAACTAATTTAATAATTTCAATTTCTGATATTCTTTGGATTAATAAAAAAAAAAGTAATGATATCCATAGAATAATTCATTTGATGTACGTGAGTATCATTCTCAGTTAACTCAGTGAATTTCTATATTTTACATTGAATTTGCAAATAACTAACTTAATTTGTAATCCTTACTTAAGTACAAAGCATTTAAAAACATATAATTGTCAATTATGAGTTTTTTTTTGTCAAAATAAATTTAATTCATTTCCATAGAAATATTAAAGAAATACCACGCACTCTACTGCAAACCAAGACAAATCCCAAACAATTTAAAAACAATACAACCTCCATATAACAAGATGAATTAGTGAAGAGTCAAAGAACAAATCTCTAGCTTTTTTAAACCAAAATCAGTGGCCAATCACCGAATCTATTTTCAGCAATAAGCACACACCAAGATCTCAAAATGTTGCTACGACTTTGTCTTTCCGTAGTGCGTGCCTAAGTTCATCGTTATTAACAGCAATGCCATTTAGAGTAATAAAGTTGAATAAGCATATATCTAACAACTATGGGAGTGACATTTTTATGAAGCTCCTCCAATCTCTTTTAAAACTGGACTTGTAAACCACTGAAATCCAAGAGAAGCGAAAGCCTAAAATCATACCTAAAAAATCCCAACTCTAGACTAGATCGAGATAGAAGTTTCCCTATAACGGGAGAGAAAAGCTTATGGTTCTATACTATATCAAAAGAGAAACTAATCAAAACAGGAGAAAAGCAAGAAAAAGTAAATAAATAACCGAATTAGCCAAAGAAAAAGGAAAAAGGGAGGGGAGGGAGAGATCTAGCTCAAACCCTCCCCTCCACGGAGGTTGAAGAAGACAAAATTATGAGTTTAAGAATATTGTAAAAATTATCAATCCAATCTTGAACCTATGGTACAAATATTAATTAGTCTATATTTTCAATTTTACCAATGTAATTCTAAATATTTGTGCAAAATTCCAATAAATCCTTTTGATTAATTGTCATCAGAAATTGGTAATGATGAGACATTGTCTCAAGTAAGGTTGTCCATGTAGTGTACCATGTAAGACAACCGATGTTTAATAGATGTTGCATCAACAATTTCTTGCGACAAGTGGACTCTATCGAAATTTTGCGTTAAAAATTTAGGACCACATTGACAAAATCTAAAAGTTTATGACTAAATTAGTAATTGCACAGCAAATTAAAGACTAATTTGACCATTATCTCCTTAGTGATATATATTAACATAGGGAAGGAATGAGATGGGCATTCCTTAGGTCCTTGAAAATCCTTCAAATGGGCACAAGAATGGCAATAACATACCTAAGATTACTTCAATCGAATCTCACTGGATTCTCCGGTAAAAAAAGGAAAAGGTCAACAAAATGGCTACTGCCGGGAATCAAGGCGTGACTTTGGGCTCAAGTCACTTTCCCCATCTCTCTCGCCAGCTCCCGGCCCACCAAAACTTCCCCTGTTCTCTTGCTGCAAGAAACCTAGCAATCTCACACGTTGCAATTCATAGCAGTTCAACTTTCAGGTTTTACAAGCAGGGACTGTTCGACAGGGCAAAATAAAAATAGAACCGAAGGCCAGCCGGAGCCTGCAAGTAGAACATGGAATTCACCGACGAGGACTGAGGAGTCTTTTCCTAGGGTTCAGAGTTTAGGGTTTAGAGATACTATTAGCTGATAAAGAATTATTAGAATCGAGAAAATAGAGAGATTGTGTAAGTTCAGTATATTTCTATAATTAAGAGTACATGAGCTATTTGTAGATTTTACAATATGACAATCTGAAGTAACAAGATATTATAATATCAATATGCATAATCATGAAGATACAGAAAATCAATAAAGATATGAAAAATCTCCTAATATCTTTTAGTCATCTACAAATGTAAATAAAAAGTATAATGCCATGTATCGTATATTGAAATAGAGTCTAGAGCATGATCTCAAATATCACTATTGATAGGGATGATCAATAAATCACAAAGGAGGTAGACAAATGTAGGATGTCGTATATCATATTCATATCATCATAGTTGAGGAAAAATAGAGATTTGAAAAGTAAACTAGCATGTCCTATGTTTTATAATAGACTAGTTGCTATTAACATATGTAAGAAATAATACTGACCACAATCATTATGGGGAAATCGACCGAAAAAGTAATAAACCTATTACATTATGTCAATTTAATCTTAAATTTTTCAATTTGATCAATCCTAAATACTTTGACAATTTGTCAATATAGTCTGTCCAGCAAATTTTGGCTAAAAATCAATGACGTGAATGTTAGCCATTTTACATGGCATGATCAATGCTGACGTGGATAGTTTTTATAATTTTAAAATTATTTTTGAGTTTTATAATAATCTTTTATTGTTTCCTTTTCTATCCTTTTTTTCCCCTTTCTTCTTCCACCAATCGTCGAGTTGGTAGATAATTGGTCATAGGTGAGAATCAACAAGGGCCAATCTCATTGGTCAAGTGAGGCTCTCACCATTGGTTGGATAAGGTCACTTGAGGCCAAGGAGGGTTGGCCTTGTTGACCTCACCTACCAAGCGAGGCTTGCCCTTATAGGGGCAAGGTCACTCTAGGCTGTCGAGGGGTAACCTCGCTTGAAGCTGGCAAGTTTGACATTCGCCAAATCCTAATGAGGTGACTTCACTAGCCTTGAGTGACCTTTTCCTTGTGAGGGTGAGTCTTGCTAGGCTTTCACTTGTGGGCCTATGGCCGATTGTTGAAGGAAGAATGAATATATATATATATATATTAAAAATTTTACAAAAATATATCTAAAAATTACAAAAGTTGTTCATATTAACGCCGACCGCAAACCACATTATCAATTTCTAATCAAAATTAACCTGATGAACTACATTAGTAATTTGTCTAAAGATTATTAATTAAATTTATTAAATTGAAAGATTCAATATTGAATTGGTACAAATGCAATATATTTAAGACTTATTTGATAATTATCCCTAGTCGTTCTTCCAATGAATATTGAGGACACAATGATCTCGATCAAATATTGCTAGTAAAAGAATGTGTAAGAAAGAATTGTGTAAATTTTGTTAATATCTATAATGTAAGAGTATACGGGTTTATTTGTAAACTTTACAGGATGACTATCTATTACAATATCGATTATCAATCGATGATATACACAATCAAGAGAGATATGAAAAATCAAAGAAGAGATGGAAAAATCTCCTATTATCTTTCCATTATTTCTAATATATCGTAGATGACAGAGAAAAAAGGAAAATAAAAATAACAATGTCATATCAAACCATCGAAATCGAGTCTGGGAGATAGATCTCAGATATGGCTGTCGATAGAGATAGTTGGTAAATCACAAAGAGAAAGGAAAACAAATGTCCGATCTCCGACATCATATTTTATGTCATCAAAGTTGAGGAAATATAGAGATTTGGGAAGCAAACTGGCCTGTCCTGCAACACCAAGGAATGAGGACATGTCACCCAAAACTATGCGTACTCAATTAGACTAGACTGTTCAGACCAAAAAAAATAAAAATTAGACTAGCCTGTCCCCTAATAATTATGTTCTATAACAGACTCATTAGTAACTATCCAATAATTTTAATAATTACACTTTATAATATTATTTTGCCTAAAGAAAAAATTAATTTAGTGTAATACCCATGAAATAATTCACTTAACATGTGTAAGACCATGGAGGATTTTTTTTGCTTATTTCTTTTATTTCAATAAAAATTTTCTTCAATTCTTTTAGTCTTGGGCTCAATTATAACTACGTTGAAGAAAAGTATCAAAATTTTTATTTGATCTTCTGAATTAATCCTTCCATGTTCAGTTTCTGGAAATGGAAATAAAGGAGGTTTTTCTTCTTTTGTCAACAATAAATATCTATCATTCACAGCTAATTCAGTGAGCTACTAAATTTTGCATTTAATTTGTATATAATTAACTTAAAATTGTAATCCTCATATAAATATAAAAACATTGAAATTAACAAATAATCGTTAACTACAAAATTAAGTTTAAGAAAAATTGGTAATGCATTAACATCGCAAAAATGATGCAAATTATCTTTGAACTTTTAACTCAATATGTAATATGGTCCATATTTTTTAATTTATTCAATATAATATCTAAATTTTTTATATATGTTCAATTTAGTCCTTAGACTAAATAAAAATGTTCAATATTGTCCTTAATTTTGAACTAATTGAAGGATTATATTGAATATTTCTATATAGTTCAGGGATTGCATTAAATATGTATAAAAAAAATCTATTGATCATATTAAATAAATTAAAAGTTCAAAGATCACATTGTACATTTGACTAATAATTTTTTTCTTTTTTGATCGATTCTACTCTACTCTTGCTCTAACTCTTACTCTAACTCTTACCCTACCTTCTTATAAGACATGAAAGTCGAAACTCACACTTGAAACTAAATCATCCTCATCCAAATGGATTCGAACCGCTCACCTCATTATCTATCTCATTATGAAAGTGGGCATTCCCCTAGGAATCTACTCTTTACTCCCATAGGACTCCAATAGGGAAAAGTCAACGGAATGGCAACTCCCGTAAATTACGCATTACCCCGGGTCAATTCGCGTTCCCCATCCCCCATCTCCCGCTCACGGCTCACCAAAAACTTCCCTGTCTTCTCGCTGTAAGAAACCTAAAGAAAAAAATCAGACCACAGTCCCACTCGGAAAAATCTTCGAACCGGAACGAAGACCACCCTTCCGCAGCTCTTCGCCCATGGCGGCCCGGCCTCCGCCCTCCCCAATCCCGTAGCTCCTCCCTCGCTTCGTCGGCCCTCGCTCGGAGCGCGCGTCCAGCTGGAGCTCGGAGCTCAGGTTCGTGAATTTCGAATGCGATTGGAAACTCGAGCTTCGGTTTCGTTCGAGTAGGATTCGGCTAGATTGTGCGGCTTTCGTTAAAGGTTTAGCTAGCGTGATTGCTAAGCGGCTGAAAGCGAGTGTTGAGGAGGGTTGTCCTTTTCTTGACTGTTGTGGTCTCTCGCGCTTGTTGGGTTCTTTACTTCTCTTTTCTTTTTTAATTTATGGGTGCATGGATGGATGACTTGTCCTCTATTTATCGCTGTTTTCCTTTTCCTTTTTCTTTTTTTGGGTGCAGTGTTTGTTGGGATAGAGATTTCGCTCGGTACTGTAATCTATGGAGGAGCTCGTTAGTTTGGAGAGCTTTAGAGTTACGGACAATGGTGCCGCCTCGTGCAGCGATAGGCCGTCCGGCCATGTGGGTAATGGCAGGGAGAGCGAGAGTCTGGACGTGGAGCTCTTGGCGGATTTGGAATCTTATTTGCAGGATATCAACGATAGGCTCACGATTTCGAGGATGGTGAGCGATTCTGTCATCAAGGGCATGGTGAGCGCGGTGGAGCAGGAGGCCGAGGAGAAGATTGGGGAGAAGCAGCTGGAGATAGCCGGGCTGAAGGAAACGTTGCGTGCGTATCGTACTGTGGAGGGCAGGGATAAGCTTTTGCTTATTCCGTTGTCATTGTTGAATGAGGAGAATACCAAGCAGGACCCATTTTTAGTCATCTCAAACCCTCAGAAAGACCATGATGGGAATTTGGATTTTCTGAGGAGCTGTATCAGCGAAGTGAAAGAGCAGCTAGCGAAACTCAAGAAAGAGGTAAACTACGTTAAAGGTGGAAATCGTTGTAGGAGGATTAATTCAGGTGATGAGTTGGTAGGGTTGGGTGGTATCTTGCTGGAGGACGTTTCTGAAAGATTGATTGGTGTGGACAGTACTTTCAATGGTCTCCAGAGGACACTAGATTCTTTCTTTAGCCAGCTGAAGGATATAGTTCACGTATCTAAGACGTCACTTCGTGAGATGCAGCAGGAATGGGAACTAAAAGCAGAAATTGAGGCCATTGTGACAACCGACTACATTAGGAGCCTCCACAGTGAGTTTGAGAGGAAGCTTTGGGATCTTAACAGTTATTCTCATGGGTGTGAAAACCACAATTCCGTGAAGAAGATAAAAGAAATAACAGCTCCTCTACGTGAGGAACTGGTTGTGCTTTCTAATCTGTTGTCTAGTGATGATAATGGACACCTAATTTCGCAAGTGTCCTTGGAGGATGGTGAAGAATGTCTGATTAATAAAAGAACTGATCACTTGAATCGGAAACTGTCAGGTAACCATTTGCCATCAGCTTCTCCCTGGGAGGGTAGTGGCAAGCATGATGAACTGATAATCACTAGGCCAGAGAATTTGGACCCAGCGCAACTTAAACATATGGGAAGAGATGAATTGATAAGTTATTTCAAGACTGAGATGACCAAAATGAAAAGATTCCATGAGTCCAAGATACAGGAGAAGACTGAAGAGGTTTTTAGTCTCAAGCGAGAATACATGAAGGACAGAGGACTTTCATTGACCGTCAGAAAGGACAAGGAATTTGAAGGATTGAAGAGAAAAATCCCTGAGGTGCTCTTGAAGTTGGATGACATTTTGATGGAAAGTAACACCGTACCTCAATCTAATGGTGATGCTGGAAGTTTTGGCACTATGAGGGAGAGGTTGGAAGATCTTCTGGCTGAAAATCACTGGCTAAGAGGCATTCTTTCTGATAAGAAAAAAGAGGTAAAGTGTCTTCTCTCACAAATTTCTGATGATGCAAAGCAAATCTCTTCTCATTCTTCCACTGAGGCAAAATTATTGGAAATGATTAGAAATCTCACATGTAAACGGGAGGATGCACAAATTGAAGCTTCCATTTCTGAAGTGGTATACATATGTGTCATCAAGGAGATGATGGCATACACGCACCATATTTCTGGCAATTTGTATGCTCAAAAAAATAATGTTCATAAAATTGCTCATGTTGCTGAATGTTCATGCCAATCTGAATTTGAGAATTTGAATACGCAGTCTGCTATATTGCAAGGGTTGGATGGAATGATATTTGCAGAAGTTTTGAAGGATGTCAAGGAGAAATTGTGTCACTTGAATGATTTGTATATTAACGAAATGAAGCTCCGAGTATCACTTGAATGGGAAGCAATGGAAAGAGAAAGATCACTGGAATCGAAAATTTCAGAGAATGAAAAGCTAAAGCAGGAGACAACGCAGTTGGCGTCGTTGGTGGAAGAAAAGGAGAAATTAGCTCAGGAAACAGCTAGTAAATTGTCTGTACAGATGAAACAATGCGAAATAATTTCTCAAGAGCGTGATCTCTTGAAAGCAGAATCAAGTAGACAGCAAATCCTAATTGCAGAGATGGATAGAGAGTCAGAACTCATGAAAGGTAACCTTGCTCAAGGACTTGAGCAAATTAAAGTATATGAAAGGGAGTTGAACAATCTAAATGATAAGTTAAATTTAGCAGTCAAAGAGTTGAGTAAAGCTAATGAAGAGAGAGGGTTGTTTCTGGCGGCTAATCAAGAGAAGGAGAATGCTGTAGTGTTGCTTAGAGTTAAAGAAAGAGAGAACTTGAAACAGCTTGAGTTAATGACTGGAACTGTCCGTGAATTGCTGAAGAAAGTAGCTGGCTTGGAACAGAGTATATCAGAAGATATTCAGAGGAAAAACATGAGGTATGCACTAAATTTCCTCTATTTTACTGTTTTCCCTTATGACACATACGGTTCTTTAAGAAGCTGCTATAGAGGGTTTCATGTGGTTTAACTTGTTCCTTAGCAAAAATATTGAAGCTTTCAGTGCATTTTCTAGATTATCTCTAGTACTGTAGAATAACTATTCTTTATCATCCGGCCTTGTGTTATATGTGCTTGACTTGTAGGAATTACATTATTTACAAATGTCTTGGGGAGGAATTGTGTAAACTTGTCCAACAATAGAAATTCTTTCTCTGGCTTTTGGTAGACAAAGGGAATGGATCAGTCAAGTTGATGATCCCTTAATTATTGCAGAAGTGAGGAAGCAAGGCTGCTTTATAAATGTCTTTTAGTGCATGGCATTATTGTCTATTGTGTATTGAACTAGGCTCTGATAGTTTGATGGGAAGTTAACCTGCCACACTTATTGTCTGTATCGCCCATCACATCTCTGAGTTTGGACTGGCCAGCACTTGCTACCCAAGGGTTGATGTGCTATTTCCCATTAGGGCTTAGTTTATACTTATTGACTGATTTATTATTTGTTGGTAACTTTTTTGAGGTAGCCCGAAATCATCTAAAGATCATTGCAGCTGCTCGCCGTCAAAGACAGTTACCATCTCTTGTGTTTGTGGATTTTAAATTACCCACGGTCACGTCCACCACTAACACCATTCCTTTCATCTTCCAAATTTTGTTGATTAATACTTTAGTAAATCAAACAATGGACTGGTTATATTGAATTAATGTGAGTCATCTTTGACTAAAGCTTTTTCTAAGGAATTCTTCTCTTGCAAAGGAAAATAGTATCATGAAAAAGTTGAACCTTGATGGAAGTGTCATTTTGTAAAATATTTTTCTCAGACTCAAAACCTGAACTAGACATTAGGGAAGCAATCTCGGGCAGTGAAGTAGTTGTCTTACTGAGTTATGCATGATTGCTAATAGCTCCTCACTGCATACCGTGAAAGGTCTGCATTTCGCCACCCAGTTCGACTATACCTACTATCTATGTGATCTCGACCAGTGTCCTTAATGGCTTTGTGCCTAAATCGCTTGTGAAATCTATTTACTTTTGGAGAGCTATTTGTCTTGACATTTGAATTCAGCTTTCTATTTAATTATTCGGATGTTAAGAAATTATGTGATTTATCTTCATTGAGGAACACATAAAGAGCTCTCATTGAAGGGCACAATGCATAAAGTCGACAACCTATAAGAACACTAATTGACTATTAAAAGATCTGAAGATTGAGTAGCATGCTTTGGAACATAAAGATCCTTCTACCAAATAGACTTTATTCACATGGTATGATCAAATGATACAAAAGCAAGTTTAACCTATATGCATTCAATAGTTTAGGATGCATTTTTATATCTGGAAAAGTGAAAGCTACATCTCTTTATAACCCATATTTTATCTTCGCTTTTCTTTTGCTTTTCTTTTAGCTTTTAGATGAGCTGCATTTGGTTAAGAAAATAGGCTGACCAAGTTGCTGCGGTGGATCAGTTTTCTGGTGGAACTATTCTAAATTAGCTTTTAAGGTTGAATACGGGACTTTTATAAGAAAGAACCCACATTGTCCTGAATTAAAATGAGCCAGTTTTCCCAAGATCCCAGTGTTTTGATGTTCACACCAGAAAACACCCTGTGAATTTGTTCCATTGCTATATACAAGCTGGCGAAATATCTCTGACATTTGCTGGAGAAAGATGGAAGTCTTCCTATAATTTATGGGGAGGTTGCAGGCTAATAGTTGTAATGGATATGCGGTTAAGGGGCTTCCCAAAGAAAGGCTCATCTCAGTTCTGTGACTCCACTGGAAATGAGGGCTAGGGAAGTTCATTCAATCTGAAATATATACCTTCATAGACTTCATTCTGAAGGGAAAAAAGTAATTACTAAATAAGTCATTCAATAGTTACTGATTATTTTGGCAGAAACAAGTGAAGATCTGCCTCCACTTGAAATTTCTGTTGCATCTGCTTTGTCGTTGACTTTTTGGGCCCCGGGGGGTTGGGGGGAGTTTAATAGTGTGAAAAACATTGTTAGGGTGAGTAAGGAGACATGAAGAGAATATTGTTTTGTATGAAGCCTCTGTTGCCATAATCTATTTGGCAGGAATCGAGAGAAACTAATTACCAGATCAAGAGAGGAAGAAGAGTGCCTGAGAGAGCAATCATTAGGGCAGATTTTAGGGGTATTTTTGTCAATTAAGTTCAAAAGGATTTGCCATTAGCCATTAAAGGTGGAAAATTAGAGTTTCCCTTGGTTTTTACTTAGTATAGTTTTTTGAGGAATTTGGGGTAAGTGATACTTTTGAATAGTGAAGGTCACATTTACGTGTGTACCAGCTGTATCAGGATCAGAGACTGAGAATTTGGATACCTACTGCTGAGGGTAAAAATGTTTAAATTCTCCAAATCATTGTTGTGATTTTCAAATCAGTGAGAAATGCTAGGAAGTCATTGGGATGTATTGTTCTCTAGCAAAGCTGCCTTCTGAACAACCATTAGTCTTCTAAGTTGAAATCATGCTGTCACACCTATATAGACTATCCTGCATTCTAATAAATTGGCAGGTGCAGTAACTCAGTTATACCTCTGCATTCCAGATGGTGCTTTTTCACCCTTGAACCCAGACCTCCCTGTGAATGAAATGTCCTTATTCTAACTTCAAGGTTCACCCGTTGTTGGGACTCATTCTGGATGCATCAATTTTCCAGCTGCAGATCATAAATGTCTGTATTCTTCCTTCTTTATAACTTGAGCATGCAAGTGCAGTAGCTCTTGCTGACTTTTTAGCTGGGGAAACTATGGGGTTTCTCTTAATTTCCTCAACAATAAACCTGTCAAATACTCATTCAAAGTGGTTTACTTCACTATTTTGCACTTTTAGCTTGTTTAAGGCATAAAATTTCTGGTAGGCTGGTGTCTTGATCTGCAAGTTTTGTGGTGACTTTGGACTAAAGTTGTTTGCGTGGTGGTTCTCTCTAGGTTGGGTACCTTGGGGTCCCAACTGAGTTCCCTTGGGCAGAAGGCTATTGCACTTAGAAGAATGGGATCTATCTATGAGCAGAGACTTGAAAGAAAATGTTCAGACCTCCAAAAAGCTGAAGCTGAGGTAAGCGAATCACAAAGCTAGTAGTTTCAGTAAGCAAGACTTACCAATGCATTTTCACTTGATATGCAAGTCATTTTACGTTACACTGAAGTCGGCTTTAGTTCAATGTCTTGCTTTTATTATTGAAAACAGGTTAGTTGGTGCATTAAGTCTAGAGGAGCTAATCAAGTATATGTTGTCAATGAGAGTTAATTTTATTTATTTAATTTTCTACTTATATAGGAAATTTTGTCTTACATTTTCTTTGTTTGCCAATATTTTGTATCTTAATGTAGCTCTTTAATTGTGGCTGAAATTTCAAAAATAAAGTTAGTGTGAAAAAATCATCACAATATCTCTGGTGGTTTTGGGTGCCTGTCTTGCAGCAGCTTTTTGGTTATTCACGTAACCAATAATTATTTGGACACTATCGGACTTTCTTCTTCATTGTTAAATTTCTGTGGATGAATGTCTTTCTTTCCTGCATGGGCTTGAGCATTCCGTGGCTTTTGTTTCTCATTCTCACTTTGGTCTTGAAGGGTAAACTGATAACTGATATTCAGCCGGGTGCAAATTTAATGGTGGAAAGTCTATTGCATTTGATAGACAACACAAGTGGAGAAAGTTAAAAATGTTATTTAAATCTGCAGGTCGATCTCCTAGGAGACCAGGTAGATACACTTTTGAATCTCCTGGAGAAAGTTTATATTGGTTTGGATCACTACTCTCCAATCTTGCAACATTATCCTGGAGTAAGTTGGTTTTGCCTTTTGGTCATGGCTGTGTTTGTTTTTAAATTTTAGGTTGGAAAAAAATTAAGTGAGATTTTATTACGTATTTAATATTATCTGACGCGTATAACTGATACAAAACTTGTGCTGACGTTATCATTGAATCTGATGTTACTAAGAGGAATCATCACACATTCAAATCTGTCGTATTTTCCATGTGTAATAAATCCGATGTTACATAGGACTGGACTGTCAATGGCTCTACATACACATATAGTGCGAGACATTGGCAGAACTGAAGATGTTACCTGCCAAGTCTAAGCTCAACATCGCTGGGATAGGCTGTCCTTGAATTTGCTCTTGTTGGGGCAAAGGTGTTGGGGAGCTTGAGCAGTTTGAGTATCAGTTCCTTGTGGAGGTGGGTTACTAGGATTGGCAGGTGGATTCTCTTGGCCTGGAGGAACCCAAACTAGGCAATGGGCAGGACGTGATGTTCTATAGGCATTACTTTACCTTGTCTTATAACAAGCTTAGGGATTGATTATTCATTAAAGTACGAACTTGTCCTAATTTCAGTTACTACAAAGGGTTTTTGAGCCAATATCGTCTGGCAAGCCATTTAAAAACACCTTCCCAATATTAGCCCAACCCTCCCATTCAACAGTCAATTCTCCTCAAAAAGGAAAAAAGAAAAGAAAAATGAAAGATCTTTTCATTGTGCTGCTGTCGGCTTTCCAGTGAAAAGATTTTCTTTTTCTTTTCTCTGCTTTTATGTTTAGGGTAGCAATAGCATCATTCTACATTTGATTTTGGACTTGGAAGCTTTTTTTAAGTGAATTCATGCGTGAGCAAACTATTAAATTAAATGCTCTCAGAAACATAATTTGTCCGTCTTCTGGGCAGTGTAAACATTTGTATTGACCTGCCATCTGACATATACTTAAGATGGAGTTTCTAATCCTTCTCTCACTGTCTCTCCCTTGCTTCTTGCAGATTATGGAGGTCCTGAAGCTTGTAAGAAGAGAGTTGACAGGGGAATCTTTAAAATTAATTTGACGAAATTGATGCTTCAAACACAAGCTCAGACTGATCAAACACTACAGGTGACCAAAAAGTTCCTTATTTCTCTTGGTTGTGAAGAATGATTTACCCCTATCTATGGTTGAGTTTGAACATATTGGCGTAATAGAATTCTCCTCCTTGTTGTTTGCAGATCCCATGCTCTGGTCTTCTTCTACAACATCCGCATCTTTTGTCATTGTGGCAGTTTTGCAGCACCTCCAGCCAACTACTCGTCATGCTGCTGCGGACATGGTTCTTTTCTGTGGATAGTATGCCTTCTTTAGACGATTATAGGAAAATTATGATGTCATAGGACAAATGGCTTCTGAAGGAATAAGGCGAAATGTAGATGTCTCGCATAGACCCATGTAAATTTAAGGAAGAAACTAGGAAGATGCTAGCCGATTTTGATGTACAAAGGTGATGCATTATTGTTTTGGGACGTTGGGTGGCGTTCTTTGTCCACGGAGCCAAATCTCTAGTTCCCTCTTATTTTTTCCTCTTTGTTTGGTTTTTACCTCTTGCTTATGCAAAGTCTTCACCCTTTCTTTTCCTGATGCAGTGAACGAAAACGTGGATTAGATAAGCTCCTGCGATGTGATGGATTGCGCTTCTGGTATATTTACCTTGGCAAAGTTTCCAGTTTGGCACCTATATCAATTTGCATTTCAACTTTGAAGTAGACAATTTCCATCAGGACGCTGCTTTCTCATAGACGTTTCCATTAGAAAACATTATGGCGTGACAGACATTTCCATTGGAAAACAATATGGCGCGACCAAACCGAATGTAGGTATTACCCTAAAATCGAAGACCGGATAAGTTTCAAGACATTGTTTTTCGAGCGAAGATTAAATTTTCCAACTGCTTCCAATGAATTAAGCAAGCAGTAGATGTTTGTCGATCGCGTGGACGCCCACCCAAAGTGGAGCTGGACCCAAATCAAGAGTGTTGTCGCTGAGCGTCCCTGAGCCATAGGCCCTCCCGCTTAAAATGAACGAGCGACGGAGGGAAAGGTATTGGGAACATCCATTATTCAAGAATTAATCAAGTAACCACTGGGTCTCACCTGACTTCGATCGCTAGTCATAATACGATAGGCCCACCCAAAGCGGAGCTGGACCCAAATCAAGAATGTTGCTGAGCATCCCCTCCTCGTCCCCTCGCCGTCGACACCTCCCTCGCCCACCACGAGATGTACCATCGCGTCAGGTGCCTCCCTCCTCACTGGTTCTCGGATTTCTGTTGGTCGTTGTGATTTCTAAGGGTTTGGTTCCGGAGGGGATTGGAAGCTCTTTTTGAGCCTCGGATTCGCATGCTATTTCGGCTGAGCTGATGTCTTGCCGCGCGAGATTCAGTTCTATTGGGACTCGGAAGCATTTCTGTTCGCTTTTTCCTGTGAATTTATGCAAAGGATTTATTCATGGAGTGGTCAAAACTCGACGATCCTCATTTTCGCCTAAGTTT
The DNA here is from genome assembly GCA_014182715.1 of Eucalyptus cloeziana. Taxonomy (NCBI): domain Eukaryota; kingdom Viridiplantae; phylum Streptophyta; class Magnoliopsida; order Myrtales; family Myrtaceae; genus Eucalyptus; species Eucalyptus cloeziana. The sequence goes on from CM024638.1 coordinate 22,549,977, forward strand.
GCTACGATTGGTTTTTTCTGTTTAGGGATGATTGATTCATTGTTGCAACCAATGAGGGGTGAGGCAAAAGCACATCAATGAATCGATCGTCCCTAAACAGAAACAATGAATCATAATAAAGCTAGGTGAAAATGAGAATCGTTGAGTTTCGACCGCTCCATAAATAAATTCAAAGAATCGCCACAACAAGGAAAAACCGAACAAAAATGCTTCCGAGTCCCAGGAGAACCGATTCTCCTTTGACAAGACATCAGCTCAGTTGAAACGACGAAGAAAAGACAGCGCGCAAATCTGAGGCTCAAAAATAGCTTCCGATCTGCTCCAGAACCAAACCCTAAGAAATCACGACGAATAGCAAAAATGCGAGAGCCAGCGGGAGGGAATAACCTGACGCGAGGGGACATCTCGGGGAGGGAGAGGGAGGTGTCGATGGTGAGGGGCGAGGAGGGGATGCTCAACGACAACATTCTTGATTTGGGTCCAGCACCGACGACAGCATTAATCACGTAGCTACTGGGTCTCACCTAACTTCGATCACTGGTCTTAATACAATATTCCCAAATTTATTCCCGAATCACCCAATCAAGACTCCAAATCCAGTGGAACCTATTGATAATAACCCACAATATTATTTTTTTATTGCTTAGGAAAGATCTTACTGTTGTGTAAATGAATAAAAGAGTATCAAAGTCTAAAGCTTCTCTGTTGTAAGACATTTTGGGCAAATCAGGTTGTTACTAGATTATCTGGGGGATAATTTGGCAGAATATTGTGGAATAATCAGACAATCCATCGGTGTACCATTTATGCAAAATGGTGTAGCAATTGGCAAATCCATTGGTGAAAATTCTCTTTTTAGCCTCCCCTTTATCAATTACTAATGATATGGTGGGTCATCTGCTTGTTACATTTAGTTAGTGCACAATAGAAAAAGATGTAATTTTTTTTTAGACAATAAACAATCATTTGAAAAGCTCAAGTTGTTAGAAAAAAGAACTACCATTGAAGTGATCACTTTAAATAAAATATAGCACTCAAATGATCACTTTAATAAAATTTGGCATACGAATGATCAATATTTACGACTTTTAGACGACGTCGTGTAAGGGTTATATGTTGGCTAGGCATGCCGATGAGCCACATAGGACTAAGAAATTAATAAAATATAACCACTTCGGATTTCTAATGATTCATATCGGAGTTGGCACTTAAATGATTGTTTTTCTAAAAAAAGTGACACTTAAGTGATGCAACCCGACACTCTCTTGACTCATTTGTCTTTTGAGTGTTTGTTTTGTTGGTGACAGGCTTTCTCTCTTTGTATATTCGTTTGGCAAAATCTATATTATACTTACCTTTACCCCCAAAAAAAAAAAGTGATGCAACCTTCTGCAGCCCATGTCCCGGTAGATGAAAGCCACCCAAATCCAAAATCCATGATTGAATCTTTTGACTAGGAGGGAAATCCTATTCATTATTATAAAGATCCTAGACAAGACACTATTTCTGGGATCTAGATTGTCAATGCTCTCTTTACACAAATCCTCCATATGACGAAGAAGATGATAAACCATCCAGAAGAAAGAAACGATCAAAAAATAAACTTTACCAAAGGTATTTTGATGGAAACCCCACCGTTGGATCTCTTGGTGAAGATGGAGAAAAATATCAATTCATTATCTCATATAAACCACCTCGATCGTACCCTCCTCCAAAAATCCCTGAACCCTCTGAACCTCTCCCATCTCCTTAGTCGCCACTAAAAAATAAAAAAAACCTCGCCCCAAAAGCTAGTTGTCTCACCCTTCTATAAACCCATCTACAAATGGGTTAAAAAGAATTCCTTTTCTTTTGAAATACCCAGAACATGTCAGTCTTCATGTTCCCCAAAACTAGAACCATCACCTGTCATTTCATCTGTCTATATGTTCTAGTCCTTAGACTTTCTACCTTTGGAAAGGTCTAATTCCAATGCCCCATTCCCAACATTAAAAGAATTTAGATGTTCATAATCAGTCCCGTTATATCCCTAAGGTCCCAAATCCTATGGATATTGATGACCATAGGAGGCAAAAGAAAGTTATAGCTGTTGAAACTATTTTGAATTGACAGTAGGAACATGCCTTGATCCATAATAATGTTCTCAAGACAATTGACACCAAGCTTTCAACTGTCCAAGCTCGTCTTGATCATGTCAACGAGAAGGTTGATCAAATGGCTTTGGTCATTGAGACATTCCAAAAGACTACAGTAGATGGAATCTGGAAGATATGTCTCTCATCATTATTTGGAAGACCAAATGGCTAAAACGAAAAAATTGAGAAGACAAATCAAGCTCTTACAAGATGGAAAATTTATTCCTCCTCCAAATCCATTTTTCCAGCCTTGGCAAACGATTCCAAAAGATGAAGGCCCTTCTAGGGCTACATCAATTGCTTCAATTATTGACAAAGCTCAAAGGCAAAATTAAAGGGATATTGTTACCCTTCGAAATTGTATCAAAAAAATTAGTGAAGAAAAGAAGCCAGCCCTTGAACCTTTTTAGAATCTCTGTTTGCCAGTATGGTCTCGAATCCACTTGAGGCTTTCATGCGAAACCAAGGCAAACAAAGTATACTAACTATTGCTTCATTTGATTCTACCAAACAAAATACCTCTGAATCAGCCTTAGAACCCGATTCCCTTTTCTCTAAAACTGCTTCAACTCCTAAGCCACAAACAACAAAATCCCATATACCTACTATTTTTATGGCTGATCCTCCCGAAGCAAAGATGGAATCAAATTCATCCAAGTCAGAAGTAGTACATCTTCATAATTCAAATCCTAGACAGAATTCTTCAACTTCAAAATACTACTTCACACTCAATGACATTCCATATTCCAAATGGCTAGATAGACTGCAGGAATTCCATGCCTGGCTCAACACTAAAGTGCTATTTATTGAACATCGATAAGACATATTAACCGATTTCGTAAACAAATTCACTGGAAGCTTAAAAGATTGGCGGAGATCTATTTCAGACCACAATCAAATAACATTCTGCTCCAAATAGATTTTTATCATGTGATCCGGGTTATTCATCAATTCTTTATTGGTAAACCAAAATATCTTCTTGAGCTTAGAAGAAGAGAATTTTTTGAAAGGAGATGCTGTTCTCTACAAAGAAAACATCTTAATAAGCATTTCTAGGAAATGCTTATATCATTTTATGCCACGGGAGCTAATCCTAATCTAAAACAAGTCTTCTTGGCTTCTATTCCAAGAGAAATTGCACAAATGGTGAAAAGATCCATTCAAAATAAGCAGGCAACTGTGGCAAATGTTCCTCTCGAGGAACTTCGGCAAGAGATACATCTTGCTCTTGATAATCTTTGCATTTGAAGAAAGGCTTTTAGAAGTTATCTCAAGAGCAATAAAGAACTTGACAGGGCTTGTCGAAAGCCTGAGTTAAGAACTAAGTGTTCCAAGAAAGACTCCTGTGATGATCCTTCTTGTGGAGATCAATGTAAAAAATGAAGACACTTCAAAAGATTCTCCTTAGGACATGCGAAGAAGAGATGCAAATGGCAATTTTTACGAAAAAGGCGCTTTAAACGGATTTCTTCTGGAAGGCGTAGGAAACCTGACAAGTGTTATATTTGTAACAAGAAAGGTCATTTTGCGAAGAATTGCCCAACAAGTAAAGGAAGAAATTCCCATTTAATCTACGAGATAGAAAAGTAAACTGGAGTGTCACTCTAGGATGACGATGTTGAATCGGTTTTCTCCCTAGAAGATGAACCAACCAAGCACACTGTGTGTGCTATCCAGACATGGTCACAAACCAGTGATACTGAAAGCTCGTCAGAAGAACCAAAAGAAGAGGTATACTCCTTCTATGAACCTCACACAATCCAAGATCTTTGTGCATACACCTCCCATATTTTCCTATAAAAATATATCCATCTAAGTATGATAAACCTATTTCCCTCATTGCCCTTATCGACACTGGAGCAAGTGCTTCTATTCTTAATACAAAGATACTTCCAGAAAAATACTTGACGTCATACACTTAGTATTTTAATTATGTTTCTAGAGATACTTTTGCTATAAGAGTATGAAGCAAATCCATCACCATACAGTTCTTTCCTCAATGTTCAATCACCACTAAAATCCTTAACTTGAGCTTTCCAGATAAAGATATCATTTTTGATTGGGATATCCTTACACAAATTCCCAAACTCATAATTGTGTCCAATGGACTACGATTCAAGGGACAATTACAAGAATTTGTAGACATCCAAAGATCTTTCACTATCCATATGAACATTCTAGATCCAATTCTGCAAACTCTTCTTGGGGTGTGTGCAAACTCTCATTCAGACTTTGTCCAAAAGTGCTCCAACCCTTTGTGGAAAAATCCCGATTTCTTCATCAATCTTCATTTTAAGAAAATGAGGATGTCAACCCTACTAAAGCCAGTCACTCTGGAATGAATCCAAAACATTTATTTCTAGCCCAAAAAGATTTTTCAAATCTGCTTCATTAAGGTTTAATCAAGCCCTCAGAATCTCAATGGGCTTGTGAAGCATTACATGTCAACAAACGAGTAGAGCAGAATAGAGGAAAGATGACACTGATTATCAATTATTAGCCTCTCAATCAATTCTTGCAAGATGATAAATTTCCTCTGCCACATCGGAATTCTTTATTTTTCAACGTCACTCAAGTCAAAGTATATCCAAGTTTGATCTTAAAGCTGGTTTTTGGCAATTAAGGAGTGTCGGACACCTGGAGTGCCAAAACTTGGCACGGAGGGACACTTATGTGCCAAAAGTTAGGAAAATGACACTAAACTATCAAAATCGGAGCAAAATGGATCACTTAAGTGCCAATCCAGCCAAAAATGCTGATGTGGCGATTTTCCGGTGAGTTAAGTGCAAAATGACGTCGTTTTGCACGCTAATGTGGCTAGAAAATGCAAAAACGACATCGTTTTGTCTCTAATGTGATAAAAATCAATTAAATTTAATTTAAAGCTAAATTTATTTAAAACATTTAAAAATACAAATATAAAAAAAAAAATGTGGGAGAGGGAGATGGCGAGGGCTAAGCCCTCGTCACCACCTGGAAGGGGCGGAGATGGAGGGGGAGGGTCAGTTGGGGTTGCCGGCCTTTGGCTGACCGGCGGTGAGGGCCCGCGAGCCATCACGCAGATCTGGGGCGAGGGTCGCGGCCCTCACCCATTCGACGAGGGCTTGCGGGCCCTCGCCACCTCCTCATCGTCGCTGGGAAGGGGCGGCAATGGGGGGAGGGTCGCCGGGGTCGCCGGCCCCGGCCCGATCGGTGGTGAGGGCTGCGAGCCCTCGGCCAGATCCGATGGGGGCTCGCGGGCCCTCGTCACCTCCTCTTTTGTTGCCGGGGAAGGGGTGACGGGGAGGCGCAGTGGCGAGGGCTCGGCCCTCAACCGCCGCCTCCTCTCCCCCCACCCCCCCCACCTTTTTTTTTTTTAAAATAAATTAAAATAATTATTACTTATTTTTATAATTTAATTGAATTAATTTTTATATTAACATTCGAATCGCTAAAAAATGACGTCGTTTTTGCCTCTTTTTTTTTTTTTTTTTTTATTGAGTCAACATTCCGGCGAGCCATGTAGACGAAAAAAATAATAAAAAATTATCACGTAGGATTTTCGGTGGGGTTCGTTGGAGATGACACTTAAGTGTCCCTTCATGCCAACTTTTAGCACTTGGGCTGTACTTCTGTTGGCAATTAAGTATTCATCTTGAAGACAGATACAAAACTGAATTTTGCATCCAAATAAACATTTCTAGTGGACAGTGCTCCATTTTGGTCTCAAAATGGCTTCTTCGTTGTTTTAGAAGGTTATGTGTAGAATTTTCCAACCCATCCTAACCAATGCTCGGATTTACATTGACAACATCCTCCTCTATAGCCCAGATGAGGATTCTCATTGTAAATTATTAGTCCAACTTGCAGACTTGGTATGAAAGAATGGCATCATGTTATCTTGAAAAAAGATTATCATTGCCCAAAGAGAAATTGGATTTCTTGAGATGCATCTCAAAGATGGAACTTATTATCCAAGTCCTCACAATGCTGAGGAATTGCAAAAGTTTCCTAATGAAAACCTTTCTTATAAGCAGGTTCAGCAACTCTTGGAGATTGTAAATTATCTTCGGGATTTTGTTCTAAAAATTATAGAGTTTGTGAGTCCACTATATCAAATACTTAAAAAAGATGCTCCTTCATGAGGACCATAGCAGATTAAGTCTATATGCAAACTTAAGGAGATTTTGCAGTGTCTTCCCTCATTGCAAATCCCTTCTATAGGAAAAAGAGTAGTGCAAACAGATACCGATGATGAATATTGGGTTGCTATTCTTTTTGAAGAAATTGATAGAAAACGACGAATTTGTCAACACAAGAGTAGAAAATTCACACAAGCGGAAATGCATTACCACTCTACGTTTAAGGAAATATTGGCAGTAAAATATGGCATCAAGAAGTTTGAATTCCATCTTATAGGACATCATTTTCTTATGGAAAAGGATATGTCCTCATTCTCTCAAATGTTGAAGTTCAAGCAGAAGCAAATTCTGCATCCACAGCTTCTCAGATGAGTAGAATGGTTTTCAAAGTATTCCTTTGAGGCCAAAACATATCGCAGGAAAAAAAAATGCACCTGTTAATTTTCTGTCTAGACCAAAAGAATTTGTAGCTACTGCGTCCATACACATGCATGTGGTAAGAAATCCAAGAGGCGGTTTCAAGGCCCGAGAAATCAAGCCCAAAAGGCCTTCATATTCATACCTACCAGAAATCCCTAGACTTAGCCAAGATAATATTCTTGTAGAAAATCTCGAAAGACTTATGTGGCAATATCACTTCCATATCTTTAGTGACAATGGTAGTTTTCTCCTTAGGCTAGATGGATTATACCCAAAATATCCATTTAGTCATTCTCTCGCTTTCTTCACAGAAGAACTTCCAGAAAATTCAAGTGGTTTTATTGGTATTTATTTAATCTTTATACCATGTCATTGAGTTTCCAATAGGCAAGATGCCTCTTATAATCGCAGAATTATTGAAGGAAAAACCAAGTATAAATATCTTGGGGAAATGCTTAGTTGGTTTAAACCATTAGATGTATGGAAAAATATATTTCAAGCCCAACTCAAAGCATGCAGGCCTACTCTAGAACTTTACACGGTTGTTTTATTTTTCAGGCCATGGGTATTTGTTCGACCCAATGGAGATATATGTAAAACTCCGGCAAATATTGGAGTATCCACATATAAGCCCCAACTTATTTAAAATGAGATTTTTGCAACACTCCCTTATAGAATCTCAGTTGATCCTTAGCAGTATAGGGAATTGTAGAGGATACTATGCCAAAGTAATCAAATCATTCCACTAGAAACATGGCCAACAGAAGATGTCCTTGTTTCTTGGGATCATTCTGAGACTATCACATAACCCATCCAGCGATTGATGCTTACTTAAGGAGAAGCCACGGAATGGATGTACTGGGCACTTCTAAGCAATCAACAAATTCATAGGATTCAGCTTCATCATCACAAGATCCATGGGGAGGTCCACTGTCACAAGATCCTTTTGATTATGAAGAGCTACAACTTATACTCAATCTAGGTCTTGATAAAAAAGATCCATCGCTCCTACTTGGGTATCTACCCCAACTCAGTATTCCAACAAGTTTTGTCGATGCTCCTACAAATTCTTCAACACGCTCTCACCAATCATCCAAAAGACAAAGGCTGACTGAAGCAATTGAAAAAGTAGAATAGCTCCTCAAGACACTCAGGCAACAATATCCAGAAAAAAAAAGTACTCCAAATCCTCCTGACGTCTCATCTGGCTCATACCAACCTCTAGATGATTCAATTACTAAAAATCTCGAAGCTTTGGAAGTTGAAAGAATGCTCAAGCAATATCAAAAGCATAAGTATAGAGAAGACTCAGATGACTGGGAGGATAGTACTGAAGAGCCTATTCATAGGCATAATAAGTGAAGTGGAAAAAGACTCTACCAAAAGATCATTCAAGCCAAAACAAGAAAGACAGAAGACCCACGTGAAGAGGACGAAAGGTTTGACCCAGAATATTGTAGCATACTGTTCATGTACTGTTTAACATTGTTAATGTACTGTTAGCATTGGTTAGCACTATAGCATAGTGCCGTAGCACTGTAACAGAAGCGAAAAAAGCGGGATAATAGGTGCAGAAGTCAGTCTCTCTTAGCATGCACAAATAATTGGCTGCAAATAGATGCCGGTGATGAAAATTGGGCAGCTTTTCTTTTTAAAGAAAAAACTTTTGGCACTAAGTGAGCGATATACACAACTTTAGCACTACTAGTGTATTTATACTGGTAAATATGAGATCAACTGACTGAAAGAGTGAAGAAACATTCATCATTGATGCAAAACCAAAAGGGTAAAAGAATAGCTTGGGAAATTTGCCTAAACGGGTTCCAACAACTTGAAGCAGATTGAGAAAGTCAAGTCACAGTGGTAGATACATGCATACTATAATGAAATCTGTAGTTAGAGAGACAAACTAATTCCACATAATCATTATGGAAACTACGATGTCAATACTGGTTCATGAATCCCATGGCTTTGCACAACATAATCGAAAACACATTACACTTCAGTGAAAAACTTCAACCCCATTTGATATCCATGTCGACTTTAACACATCAAAAGCTAAAGAAGAAAGACACATCAAGCAACAGGGTTCGACAATAATGTGCCACAATTCATGCTTTCTAAGCAGAGACTGTGTTGTAGTATAACATGAAAACACTAACACATCTATCACTAGAGAAATAAACGAGGAACAATAAATAACACGAGAGATATACATGATTCAGTCCTAGTGTCAGTTAGGGTGATCAATTCCCGAATGATCCGGTTCCCACCTCGGAATCAAGAACCGAATCAGAAGGGCCGGCTTCCAATTAGTGGAATCGAGAACTGACTCACCTAGTGTTGAAACCGATCCAGTCTGATTCCTAGGTGAACCAATAGAACTAGTGGCATGTTGCGTAAAAACGGAGGGAGGCTCACTCACCAGTCCCGAACATTGTTGAGGAGGCAACCGATTCTGCTTTGATCCCATGCAACTCGCTCCACTCACTCACTAAGCTCCCTAAAACTTAGTAAACTCACAGGATACAAGCGAAAGGTCCTTTTCTTGAAAAAGTGATCACATGATTTGGGAGTTCCTTTCGGTCATAGCATCTTCCACTACAGGAGAGCCACTGCTATGAGAAACAAATGATTCCTATTTCTTAGAAAAGAGAAAGAGAGGGGCACAGAGATCTACTGTTGACACCCAAAAATAATTCGCTTGGCACAAACACGTGAATAGTACATGAATATAGATAGGCTCACATGCATAGCACATGAATATCACTATAAGTGTGCCAATTCATTGATAAGTATAGGGATCAATGTATGTTGATTTAATGTGGTATTCATCAATGCCACGTGTTCGATTGTTGAAATATGATGATGGATATTTGGTAGCCACTAATATGAATATTAGTGATGAATATCTAAGAGATATCAACAAACTGTTCTGAAGTTTAAAATTGATAAAGCAAATGAGATGAAAAGCACATGTTTTTAAGGAAACAATTGCCACCTAAAGGCAAGATCGTTCAATGAATCAGTTGAAATCGAAGGCACACATTTTTTGAGGGAACAATTACAACCTAGAAGCAAGATTGTGGGACACACACTGCTATGAGAAACCGCGTCAAGGAACAATTAATGCACGGCAAAGGTAACCATTTGAGAATATGGATGTGAGGATTGTGGAGGTATAAAAAGGTGGAGGTAATCGATGAAGTTACTTAGAGAATTACAACCATTGAAAATTGTCAAAAGGCAGTTACCACAAGCCATTATAAATACCACCAAGCATCTATCAAAAAGTCTCGAGCAAAATCAAACCAAATGTTATCTTTCAATTATCTTTATCTTTCTTGCATTGCATTTGAAATTCCCTTAGCTATATAGCTCTCAAATCATGTCATCGATTAAATTCCTATGGGTATCTTTATCTTTGTGCTGCATTATTGATTAAATTTCAATGTAGTGTCTTTACATTCTCAAATTGTGTCCTCAATTAAATTCTAGCATAGTTTGTCAACACCCTCTTACGTCATCGAGTATGAAATTTTTGGGCCTTGTTGTTAATTAAATTCCGGCTTGGTTTGGAGTTGTACTATACTGTTTGAATTGGAAAAGTTGAGTCCATTTTGTATGTGATATTTTTTGTCCAGAATTAACACAAAACCTTATCTCTTTAAATAAAAGCTAAAGAATTACTTTCAGCAAAAGATATTTTGTTACGGAAATAATTCCAGCAAAACACGTGCATGTTCTACCTCCCAAAGGATATCTTATCAAAGAAGAAGCTGACACAATGAAGATTTTGCGTTCGAGAGAGAGAAATATTAGAACGGAGAATTATTAAATAACTAATATTTTCAGGTATTTGATGGAAATCAAATAACGAATGATAACGAGAAAGAGACATTCAACTGACTAGTGAGTGTGACTCGAGGAAAAAGAAAAGATGGAGAGAGTGAAAGAGCTTTTCTCTTTGTCTTTTGCTTTCTAGTGATTTATGTAGATTGAGAAAAGTGGTGTGCATGCCGAATAAATGATAATCTTTTCATGTAATAATTCGGTCTAGTCCGAGTGGGCGATTTCACATAGGGAACTAAGAATCAAACCGGTGCCCCTGAAAATCACCCAAAATCGACCAGTTCGGTTTGGTCTAGGCGATTTTCGATTTGGACAATTCCTTTACTCATTCCTAGTATCGGTATTCATTTCATGGGGAAAACTAGCAGCATATAATCCACTAATAATCAAATAATGATAAAGTTATAATTGCTCATACGCTTGAGTGTTTCTCAAAGCTAGGAACCTAAATTCATAGTGTTTAGTCTGGCAGAAAATTACCTCACATCTTCAACCACTCAAGTCTTCGCAAAGAAAATGCGTCAACTGGATGTAAAATTCTCTTTGCACAAGCCAAGTGTGTTGCTAGGAGTCCCAAAAACGAAGCCATTGTGCTGCACGTAAAATTCCCTTCACCATGCGACTTAATTGAGTCCAAGGTCAAGCACTTCTAATAGCCCTTTTGTGCAGCTTCCAACGAAGACTCTAATGTCAATCCCTATTCTATCTCTTTTATGTGGCCGAAAAAAATGAAGACAAATAAATCCTTCTTCAGAGGGATCGGTGGCCATAATCTGTCGGGATCATTCTGGGCAGCTGAAGGAGGGCTTTTCCAGATCTGTGCAAGCCATGTTGGCTCTGCAAACCGAAGCTCAGGCGCTCACTTGTGCCTTCCACTACGTTCTGCAACAACGACAAGTGAATACTCCCCTGGAGATTGATTCCGATCGCTTCCTCCTGGTCGACGCCGTCAACAGCGGGCAAGAGCCACCATGGAAGATACGCACCCTCGTTCACGATGTCGCACGCCTGCGCAGCACCCTCCCTCTGTTGCAAAATTAGGTTTTGCAACCGGGCCGCAAACACAGTTGCTGATTGGGTCGCACGAGCCCACAACAAGGGCTGTCTCTGTCCTTCTTGGGCCGTCTCCCCCCCACCTCCCTTACTCGACTTGCTTGTAACGGACAGTATAGCTGCCAACTGTGCTTCGCTTTTCTATCAATAAATTTTTCTTTCCTGATAATAATAAAAAAAAAAACATTAGAATCTCTTGTACGGCCTTTAGAGGGCCAACATATTTGTCACCACTCCAAAGAAAATAATTAAAGTAACGATATTATCTTAGTTGAACTCCAACAGCGGGATTCCAATAATTATTTAGTCAAGAATTCTAGTCAATAATTAAAGTAACGATTCTTCTTTCCAGAAAATGTGATATGAGTATGACTGCATATTGTGACGTAGATTATGCGACCTGTCCGATGAGCAGAAGATCCATTACCGATTTCTGTATTAATTTGGGGGATTCTTTACTTTCGTGGAAGATAAAGAAGAAACCAACCATTTCATTGTCCTTAGCAGAAGCAGAATATCAAGCCATGGCAAAGATCACATTTCAAATAGTTTGGCTGCGAGGCCTACTTCAAGACCTTGGGGTACGAGTTAGAGGACCTACTAAATTATTCTGCAATAATGATGCAGCTCTCAAACTTGTGTTGAATCCCATTGTTCATGAGAGGACAAAGCACATAAAAGTGGATTGCCATTTCACTCGAGAGAAAATCCAACAAGGAGTGATTGAGACACAGGGGATTGGAACAGAAGAACAGCCAACAGATATCTTCACCAAACCCTTATGTCAGAGACAGCATGCGTATTTGTTAAGCAAGCTAGGTGTCTTGGATATCTACAAGCCACCAGCTTGAGGGAGAGTGTTGGAAGATACGCAATATCTTCTAGATACTATTAGGATCAATTAACAAGATCAATTAATATCATATCTGATTCATAGATTATTTGGTTGCCTTTTCTTGTACATGATTTGTATTATAACATCACCCTTGTACATTGAGATGAATACACAAAAAAACAGAAAATTTCCCCAACGTTCTCTTCTCTTTTTCCTTGCCTTCGTCTTCTTTCATAACTCTTACTGTTTTTTTTTTTAAATCAACAAGTAACTGAAGAATCGAAACACAATTTGTAGAGGTTTCCCTCTAACAGACTGTGACCAACAGTCTCACCATGATGAGAAATGGAACAACTTTTATCTTCGAACTTAAACAAATAACCATAAGCATCAAGTTTTGAAATAGAAATTAAGTTTCTAGTAATACTAAGAACATAAATTGTATAAACTAAATCCAAATTGAAACCACCCTCCAACACCAAATAGAGAGTGCTAACAGCTTCAATTAGAACATTTTCTCCATTTCCCATGATAATGTTATAGTCTTCTTTATTTAGATTCTTCCTTGAATGGAATCCCTGCAATGAATTAGTTATATGTAGAGTGGCACGAGTATCAATCCACCATGTATTTAAAGGAGCATCAACAATATAGGACTCATAACAAACATGACTTCATAAAGTATTACCTTTCTTCTCCAACCACTGTCGGAATTTTGAGCTTTCTTTCCTCACATGTTCTTTAACTCTACAAAAATGACATTGAGGACCACTTGATCCTTTCCAACCAAAAGGACCTACCTTATCAATCTTAAGGTTGGGAGTACCCCTATTTCCATAGTTGCAACCCTTGCCATACGTTTTTCCTTTTCCTTTATTTGAAATAGAGGTAATTACGTGAGCACCGTCAAGTTGTTCAAATTTTAGCCTCTCTTCTTCTTGGACACACATAGAAATTAGCTTACTCATCTTCCATTTCTCTTTTTGCGTATTATAGTTGATCTTAAAAAGACCAACCTATGCTGGAAGAGATGTCATGATGAAGTGAACAATGAAACCTTTAGAGATTTCTATGTCCAAGGACTTGAGTAGCCATATCATTCATCCACATAATGTGCTCACGAACACCATTCATTCCATTATATTTGAGGGTAATCGATTTGGAAATAAGAGCAGTAGCATGTGCCTTGGAAGTGCCCTCATACTGCTCCTCAACGTGAGCATGGTACTCCTTAGCATTAGGATAGTCAAGAATGGCTCCCCGAATAGCACTCGTTAAGGAACCTTTCATAATCATTATACATATGTGGTCGGACCGCTTCCACTTTTCATGAGCAGCTTTATGCTCATTTGAGCTTTTAGCTATGAATTCAGCAAGAGCATCAACCCATAAGGCATAGTCTAGATGAACGACACCAAGAATGGGGCTTATTTGCTCTTTCCACTTCTTAAAATTTGCACCGCTCCGTTGTTCAAAAGAAGAAAGATAACTTCTAATAGCAGCAGGATTGTATGCTAGATCAAAAAAATTTAATTCATGCACATTTAGTACCTTTAGGAAATCCAAAAAATAAATAAAATAATTCAATTCATCATCACAATAAACTGAAAAATAAACTGTTCATTTACATAGAAAGGTAAAATACACAAAACCTTACCAAAAGAAATCCAAAAATTATCTATAGCCTTCCGTTGGGCTGACTATAAACACTTTAAATGGATTCTTTCATAATTTACTAGCAAATTTCATGAGGCAATAATAAATCAAATTAAATCACCATTGGGCATAATTAATTTGACTTGCGTATTGGCAATTTATTTGCTTATCAGATTATCATTATACTCAAAATTAAATATCTTAACTTTTCATTGGGCTAGTTACGAATTTAATCATGAGCATAACATAAGACGGTTTTTATCATAATCTAAATCTATTTAAAACAATAATCTTCCGTTGGGCCAATTATTGCTCAAATAGTTTAGAACTGTAATAAAGAATAAAAAAAAATATATTTATTCAACATCATAGAGTAATACTTGACACTATTTACATAAACCATGCCATTAACAACATTTGTTTTCAAAATACACGAGTGCCGAATAAAAGAGAAGGGAACAACACAAAATTAGGTTATTCAATGGTCATATCATAGAACGATAACCAGAATATACAACAGTATTTATCGATTTCAAACGTTTTGTTAATAAAAAATCAAAAATCGAATCAAATATATTATTTGCATAATGTATTAAAATTTTTAAAATTATCATTATATACTTATTCGATCATCAACGAAATACTATGAATCAATCATAAAGGGGTGAAAGATCATAATAAACATTATAACCATGTTCATGCGTTAAATAAACCAACACTCTGATCCCACATGTTAGAATAAAAGGATCTTTCAATCACATGAACATGATATAAAATTAATAAATATAGCATATCTGAATCAAATGTAATCATTATTAATCCAACGAGTAAGAAGATGTGTTCCCGTGAGTATGAATCTTCACCACTCTCCTTTATAATCCTTTCGATGAGCGTGTATTTTTCTCTCTTCAATTTTGTGGAAATAGCAGAAGCATGATAATGGAATGCATTCGGTCTCCACCGAAAAGAGATCTTATAGAGAGTGAAAGGACCAACCCTAGAGCTGCTAAATGTTAACCTTCCATCAAGATTTAAGATATGGATTTTACATGTCTAATTAGATGTCAAAAATACATTGCCAATAATATATCTTACTAAATTGGGCATATATCGAATATTAGATAATAGACCTAGGGCGCGTTTGGTAACGATTCTGTTTCCAGGAGTAGTTTCTGATCAGAATTGTTTCTTTTTTATTCTGTTCACGAGAACAGATTCTAAGCATTTTAAGCCGTTTGGTAACTGTCCAAAATTTTTGATTCTAGAATAGAATTGGATTTGGTACCATGCTCATTGATTCTGTTCCAAATCAATTTCTTTTAATTTTTAAGTAATTTTTATACTTTTTTTCTTTTCTTTTTTTCTTTTTTCTCCTATTCTTCTTCTTCTTCAGGCCGATCGCCAGACCGAGGACCGGCCAGGCGAGGGTCGGCGACCTCACTGGAGCGTCACCGGCTCTCGATGAGGCCGGCTCTCATCAGCTGAGCCTTGTCGGTAGCTAGGCAACGCTCGCCCAACCCTCGCCCAGCCTCGCCGGTGGCTGGCTTGCCTCCAGCGAGCTCGCCGGACTGGTTGCCTGCGACCGGCGGACGGTGGCGGACGGCGGTGATGGGTAGTGGCGGACAGTGGCGAATGGCAACGGAGGAGGGGAGAGAAGGTTCCACTTTTTTTATTCTTTTTTTTTGTTCTTGGAACAAGAATCAATTTTTTTTTTTTTTATTCTTGATTCTACTCCAAAACTGTTCCCAAGAATAAAATTTTTTTACCAAACGTGATTCTGTTCCAAACTGATCCTAGGAACAAAAAATCAGAATTAGGCACTGTTTGGCACGTTGCCAAACAGCCCCCTAATAAGCCACATTAATGGGTTGGACCTCATCAAGTCCAACAGAAATTAGTTGTGGAATGTGATGTCCTAATATTGATTGTGCTTAGAAAAATAGCTGGCACTAATCCTTTTTATCTAGCTTTGAATGAGAGGTTTGCAACAAATATGTGTCTCTAGATTGTACAAGAGAAGCAAACTCTTGGCAATTTTTAAATCACCCCACTTCTTCAGTTACCCTCCTTATTTCACATAATCACTTGAACTCCTTATATCTCCTCCTCTAATGGCACAGTTTATGTTGCATAATTTATTCTAATAATTGTTAGGATGCACTTCTCGTTACTAAATTAGCATCAATAACTTGATATGCAAGAAAGTTTTCTTTTTTTGTTTGGTTAAGGAGCCACCCATCTACGTTGGCCAACTGCCTGGCTCTGTTCTAATCACCATCGAAACAACATTTTTTAGCTCATGTCATGATCTCTAAAATAACTTACATATGCCCGTCAAGTAAGATTATAGGATCAAGGTCGGATATGCTTTGGTGTGACTAGTGGTTGTATGCCGAAATTAGTTTCGTTTGAACCGTCATCTTTAATTGAAAGGGGTTAATGTGTACTATTATTAGCTGGTTTTCTATTTGGCATGTCTCATTTCTACGACCATCCTAGGGTTGTGTTCCCCTTTGCTTTGCCAAGAGCTTGGCGGTGGCGAAAGGTACTTGAATAGCAAGTGTCATCTTGCACAAAGTAGTATGAAGTGCAATTATGTGTCCCGGTGTTTAGAATTGAGAGTTTCGTCTTCTCTCTTTCAGAACAGGTTATCTATGAACGCATATAATGAATAATAGTGTCTATTTGTCCCTCTTTCTGAATACTACTATGTCTCACGTCACTTCTGAACAATTCACTGGTCGATCATGATTGTCTTTCGTCCATCTACCCATTTTTCTGGACACTATCGGATCTTATGTCACTCTTGAACAATTCAATTTCCTTGTGCCATATATATTTTGCGCATGTATGATTCTTATGTCGCTCTTGAACAATTCAACTTCCTTGTCCCATGTATAATTTGCGCACGTATGATGATGAATCTACCATTTCTTTCCACTGGATAAATTTCCTTGTGCCATATAGTCTTTTTTTAGCTATTGCATTGGTTTGCACCCTTCTACCTCTATCAGCCTATCAAATTGGCTAACCCCTTCACTCTCCACAACAAAAAGAATTAAAAGATGATGGTGCGTTCTAAGGAATTTTACATGAATTTAGCATTTCAACATTTACTGTCACACACACATTTGATTTTTTTCACCATTTTTTTGAGAAAAATTCTGATTCATGTTCCAATTACGTACAAAAATGTCATGA
Source organism: Eucalyptus cloeziana (assembly GCA_014182715.1). Taxonomy (NCBI): domain Eukaryota; kingdom Viridiplantae; phylum Streptophyta; class Magnoliopsida; order Myrtales; family Myrtaceae; genus Eucalyptus; species Eucalyptus cloeziana. Next base: position 22,567,250 of record CM024638.1, read on the forward strand.
TTAATTTAATTCATCCATGTTTATATTGATTTTGGTATCTTATTGAGAGTCTCATCATCATGCAATTCAATATAATTTCGCTTTTTCCCAATTTCAAATCATCATTTTTGGACATTTTCATTATTAACATGCTTTAATAGAGCACCCGTCTTAAGTGATGTAACATTATAATAAGTATGATAAAAACCTTGTTCTGGATTAGCACGATATTTACGAGAAATATATAAGTAAAAGTAATTTCCACCATTTTACTAATAACGATAACAAAAATAATTTTGCGTGCCTCCACTTTTTTTCCACCTAGTTTTCCAACATATGTATTTTACTAATTTCCACCATTTTACTAATAACGATAACAAAAATAATTTTGCGTGCCTCCACTTTTTTTCCACCTAGTTTTCCAACATATGTATTTTACTAATTTCTACCCATTTTAAAATAATGATAAAAAAAATAATTTCCCTTGTCTCCTCTTATTCCACCTCGTTTTTCTTTGCGCCTATATTTTCTCCGCCCTCCAAAGCTTTTCCAATCAATATATATATATATATATATATATATATATATACACACATATATATATATATATATATATATATTAATTTGATTGTTTATAGAAAACTCTAATATTGTAACCAAATGTCATTTTTGTCATATATATATGTGTGTGTGGATGTATATATATTGATATCTTGCTGAATTTTTTGTTATATTAAGGCTGCGTCTTTTGGTGATAGGATGGTCGTGTCATGTCCTTATTCGTGTGAATCGGAGTACACATTTCTTTTACGTTCATTCATTCTTCTTTTCCTCTTATTGATCGTGTCTTATGTTCGTTTTTCTTCTTCTTTTCTTTTTTTAAAAGCCACCTACCCCTTTTTACCCCCTCAACGAAGGTCTTGTTTTTTTTTTTTTTTTTATAACACCAATTATTACAAGTGAGGACTAGAGGCACTAAAGTCGATGATTTTTCATAGAATCGTGTTAGTTAAAAATTTGTCATCACTAATCATCACCTGGACAACATAGACTAAGGAACTAGATTGATAATTTCGAAAGTCGCGCCATAGTTTTGTACTTGATCGATGGACTATTACAACCAAGAAAAGACCAAGAACTCCATTTATGGGTTCACTAAAACGCAGGACCACCGGTGGTAAACAACCTCAAATTTCAAGAGCAGGGATAGGCGAGCAAGGAACCATGCAAACAAATTGCAGCAAAGTAAACTGACTGGAAAAGAAAAAAATAAATTGACTGAAAGCAAAATAAGAAAATCTTGTAATTTGGGCGTTCGTGTGTGTGCCTTCTCCTCTTCAAATATTATTTTTTACTGAATAGATTTGCTTTAAAGGATGTGAGATATATTTAAATCAAGTGAATTTCATGAGGACCTAAAATTGAACGAAATGTCAGATGCATGTTTCAAGTTAGTAAAAAATATTGAACTTCTTTTTCTGATAAATTATTGTTATCGAAATTTTTTTAGTTAGAGAATATTGAATAAAAAATTTTCAACATAAGCTATCCTTCTAATTACATTTGTATTATTTTAAAATGTGTAATTATTCACATGTTGAAATATCTCATACTTAGAAATATGCATCTTATTTATCTAACAAGATGTACTTCTCCTTCTAACTTATTTATGATTACCTAGACAAATTGTATGGCTATATATATATACACACACCAAACTGTCAATTTTAAAATTAATTAGAGATAAAAGTTGAAAAAGCTCAGCCTCTCGAAAGGATAACGATGGAAATTTTTGAAAATATCTTGCCTCTTTAATTTTTTTTTTCGTTTCAAGTTTAAAACAATGAGAGAGAAAAGTTGAAAGAGATAAATATGGGGGAATATATTTGAGATGCTTACTTTTTAACCAATTTGTACTTTCAAATTCAAATTCAATCAAAGAAAAAAGTCAGGAGATAACAAATCGATAAACCAAAGTTTATTGGTTGAGCATGAGACACGTGACAGAACCATGCCCTAATGCTCTTGCCACTTGATGATCATAGAAGTAAAGCGAAATGCCATCAAGCTATTTTATTCAAAGAGATAAGTATTAGAGAGTATATTTGGGATATTTTTTCTTCATTTGTTTTGTTCTTTGAAATTCAACTCAATAAGAAGATAAAAATATTGAAGATAATAATTTATAAAACAATGTTTATCGGGTACTTTCCTGGCTTTAACCAATTTTTGCCAAAGATCTTATACCCCACGGCATATGTCAAAGTACAAACACCGAATTAAAACACACAATTCATACTCTATGGTGACATTGGAGGAAAAATACGTTGCGGCCCTGAATCTCGGGGGAGAGGTAAAGTACCTTTTGCATGTTCCAAAAGCAAAATTCCAAGACTTGCACATAAACATCTTTGCTATGGAGTTCAACATTGATAGAAGAAAAATGAGCTCTCTCTTTTCTTTTTCCTCAAAGTCCTGCGGTCAGATAATGCGATTCACAAACTCTCATGAAAAATTTCCTCTCTTTAAGTTTTCTCCTCTAATTCTCTCGCCTTGGTAGGAAGCAATATCATTCAATCTTAAAGTGAATGGTGGTTTGACAACTCATTAGGATTTACACACCTCTTTCATGCAAGTTAAGTGAAGCTTCTTTTTCTCTGCCAGATCTTCAAGGCGTGGATCGCATCATCCTCATGCGAGCTTTGAAACTGCTGGAACACAAGGGGAAGCTGGCGATTTTTAAGGGGGCTTCTGAGGATGACGATGAAGGCGTTGAATTCTCCCTCCTACTTGGGGACTAACTTTAGAATGTGCAAGGCAAATAGGAGAGGAGTGCCAGGAAACTATGGAGGTGGTACTTCGATACCCATCTCTTCCCTGGATCCGAAAAATGGCAACTCGAACTACCAATGACTCAAACATTTGTGACATAGATGCATGAAATGGTTTTGCAAAATAGTTTGTGGAACGACGCTTCATGACCATAGTTTGCAATGCCTTCAATGAATTATTTGTGAATTGAGTTATGGATTGTATTGTTGGACTGGAAGACCAATCAGAGTAAATGCAAGCTTCGATAATATTAAAGGGATTTTCGGTAGGTGAGTGCGTCAAAACGAGTGGAATCACGGAATAACAAGTTTTACATGTAACCAATAGCTTTTTTACACAACATTTAGTACCTTTGCATAGAAAACTAATTTAAACTACTTCATGAAATCAATGATCTCCCGGTATGTTTAGTAACTTTTAATCTCATCCAAAAGTCATTTCAACTTTCAAATTTTACTCCCCAAATTTTATAGGAATGCAGATAAAATTTAGACAATCGGACCGATGGACAATATCACAATTATCTCATCCAAAGGAAGTCAAGATAAGAACAGGAAAACCTTCGGAAAGATTTCTCTGAGAGCCCCACTCAATTCATTTTGTTCTTCAACCAAATGATGGAGAAAACCCACGGAATGGGAGTTGACCAACTTGGTTTGACAATCATTATGAAAATGGATGCCACGCATGCCTTGAAGATCTATCATTTGTAGAGCGCAAGGCCAGAAAGTTGGTGTTTCCGAAAAATGAATAACTTAAAAAAATTCTTGATTTTAATATTTATGTAAATATTTTGATTTTTAACAAAAAAAAAAATTGTACAGGATAGATTTTATTGATAATGAAAATAATTTGTTATTTAACTTATTTTTCTAAGCAATGAGAACAATCAAAATTAGGAAAGCATTTTTTGAATTGTTGATTCCGATTATTTTACGAAAAATGAAAATTATTAAAAAGATAATTTCTGGGGAAAACGATTCGTTTTCTTAATTTTTTTTTCTGAAAGATGTTATGTTTTTTATTTTTAATAAAATGATCCATTATTTACTCATTTTCCCTTACCTCCTCTTTTTCCATCAGGTTTACTACATTTATATTTCATTCACCACGATACTTACAACAAATACACAAGTAAAAGCACTTTCCACCCTATTTAAATTAAACGAAAATAACTTCCATCACCTCCTCTTTTTCCACCTCATTTTTCTCCATGCTTATATTTTCTCCACCCTCGATTGTAAAATCTTTCTAACACTTTCGAATTGAAACTTAATAAAGATATTCTTATATTTATCAGGTTTTTTTTCCCTAAATCGACTAAAATCTTCTAGAAATTTATCTTTAAACCATATTTAGTTTTTTTATATTATTTTCTCACTTTTCCAATTAGAAAATCAAGATACGACAAAAAAAATAATAATAACAAAATAAAGAAAATCCGGATCGGTAATTTCCGATATTTGCACCCCGCGTGACGCGAACGCGGTTTGGCTTTCCTTATATAAGAAGAAGGCCAGTCGGCAAACTTCCCATCCAAGATTTCGCTGCTTCTTCTTCTTCTTCTTCTTCTCGATAGATCGCCGCCGATCTTCGTTACTTCCGATTCGAGTGGCCAATCGTCGGTTCGTTGCTTTCGCCGTTTTCGCTCAGGTTCGCTTCGCTTCTCTTTCCGACGCGCTCTCTCCGTATCAGTTTCTAGCGAAGGTAGCGACGAGGAAGAAGTTCCCCGGTTAGGGTTTTCCGTCTTCTTTCGACGATGACGATCTCCCGCTCGCCGCCGGAGGGTTTTCCAGGAAGTGGTTGCCCGCCGCTGACGACGGCGAGGGCCGTCGGGCTTGAGGCGTTGGGTAGTCGTTCGCGGCGCTTGTTAGGGTTTCTTAATCCCGAAGGAATCGGGGGTTTTGTTCCGCCTTGAAGGAGGATCGGGAAATTAGGTTTGATTACTGGAATTTATGTTGAAAAGGCTCGGACGATGCGACGTGGTTGTCGAGATCTACTGTCTCTACTTCGTTTTCTAGAATTTTATTCGCTTCTGCTTCTGGGTGAATTTGATTTGGTTGGAACCGAAACGAAAGAGATGGGAATCATGATGGATGGATGGAGATGTTTATCCATTCTCTTATAGGTCGATTGTTCGTATAGTTGGTGATAAGAGGAATTTAAATGCTTGGGATTGCTGACTACAGCGGGCCTTGGCTTTTCTGCAAAGGGATCTTCTTGCAAGAACGAGTTCTGATGCTTTGAGTTAACTTTGGATAGGTCGTTCAGTTCGGCGATTGATAGCATGGCTATTAAGACAGCAAGGAGTACTGTGGGTTGGCCACACGATTCAGCTGCTCACTATAAAGCGCCAACAAGCCGCACAGTTTGCAAGTACTGGCTCGAAGGGAGGTGCAACCGGAATCCCTGTAGGTTTTCACACGATGCATCTCTTCTGCACAATGTTTACCATCGAGATGCAAAGCAGTCGAGTCATATGGCTGAGGATTGCCCTGGGAGGAAGGGCCCTGAATCTAATCCAGTGAATTCAGCAAGTTTGACTTCTGGAGAGAGAAGTGATTCGTGGACAAATAAAAACCCTCTGAAGCCCCAAGAAAAACTCTGCAATTTCTGGATAACGGGCAACTGTGTGAAGGGCGATGCATGTCCTTTCTTGCATTCGTGGTTTCACGGTGTTGATTTTGCTATGTTGGCAAAGCTTGAGGGCCATAAAAAGGTACCATTTAGAGATTAGTTTTTGCCTTCTGTGTTCTCCAGACTATAGCTGGAGAAAATTTAGTTGCAACTCTAATTTGTTTCCGTCCTTTTTCTAATTAAGATGTCGAAATATCATTTGCCTGTCTGGCATAAAAGTGGGTCTGGACTCACCTGATGCTTTTTATGACAGGGTGTTTCTGGGATAGCACTTCCTTCTGGATCTACTAAGCTCTACTCTGGAAGCAAAGACGGAACGGCTAGAATCTGGGACTGTCACACTGGTCAATGTGATCAAGTGATCAACCTTGGAGGAGAAGTTGGGTGTTTTACTTGTGAAGATTCTTGGGTGTTTGTTGGCCTGCCTAATACTGTTAAGGTGAGCGGTTGGCTGGGTCTACTTTCTCCTTCGTTATTTTTTCTATTTTTGGGGAATTCTTGAATTGGTGAACTGCTGAACTCTAATTCATTGCTTTCTCTTGTATTCTGTAGGCATATAATATCCAGAATGGTGCTAGCTACAATATCAGTGGACCAGTTGGACAGGTCCATGCTCTGGAAGTTGCTAATAACATGCTTTTTGCCGGAGCCCAGGTAATTTATTATTAGAAAGAATTTAATCAGTTTAGGTGATTTATCTACCGTAATTTTGTCTAGTCCGTTTCTTTGGAATCTCGTTCCTCCGATTTAGCAGCTTAAGTGATATAAAAGTTGATGCTGAGTGTGAGGGTGGATTTTTGGTTTAGACCTGAAATTCTTGTCTTCTTCTTTAAGTGGGGCCCACCTAAGTTAGCATTCATCTGATCATTGACTGCCTCATTTGTTGATACTTGTGATGAATTACATTGGCTTTCGATGATTATGCTGAACAAACTTTGCTTCTAGGATGGCACTATCTTGGTGTGGAAAGGAGGTAGTGAGGCTGATCCTTTTCAGATGGCTGCGCCTCTCAGGGGTCACACGCAGGGCGTGGTATCATTAACTGTTGGGCGTGATCGGTTGTATTCAGCTTCCATTGACCAGACCATAAGGGTAAGCTGGCTTATCTTTAGATGTCTCGCCCCCTGATATAATCTAGTTATGTGTCCTGGGAAGGCGTGACTTGGCCATTTGAGTTTATGTTTTGTTTTGCTTCACCTCTATTGGTTGCTACTTCCTCTCTGTATCTTTCTGCCACGCTGTGCTGTAATATCATCCTGACCCCTCACGTCTTTCTTGTTATCTTCTCCGCAGGTGTGGGACTTGCACACACTGGAGTGTGTTCAGGAACTTGTTGGACACACTGATGTGGTGATGTCACTTCTTTGCTGGGACCAGTACTTGATATCCTGTTCATTGGATAAGACAATTAAGGTCTGGGGGGTTGCCACTGAAGGAGGCAGCTTGGAAGTTGGCTATACACATCTGAGGACCATGTAAGTTGCTTGCTATTTTTTTTTTCTTTGGGGGCACTCGTGTGGATTAGGTTATTTTGTGGTTGGTGGTACTACAAGGAAAAAGTGTAGATTATAGAGGGTGAAATTTTCTTTTCTTTTATTGTCTTCATATGTGAGAAGTGCATGGACCTGTTTTACAATCTAAGATCACAAAGATGCGCCTTATTGCTTTTTGGTTTTATTCCTGCAGTTAAAATTAACTATGTGAATAATGTAGACTGAAGCTTTGTAACATAGCCATACTGTCAAGTTCCTTCCATGTGCTTGCTCTATGTGGGGAAGACATGAATTTTCATCTTACACCTGTTGGTGTTTTGTCAGTTTCTTACTGTGCTAGTCTCATGGAAGTGATGTAGTATCATTTGTTGATGTTGCAAGTATCATTTTGTCTTGCACAGGGCATTCTTGCACTGTCAGGGACAATTGATGCACATGGTAAGCCGGTCCTTCTATGTGCATGCCTTGACAACACCGTTCGGTTGTACGAGCTCCCATCGTAAGTCCAAATAATTTCTCTATTTGGTTTGACATCCTGTCTCTCAGTGGGACTGTTCTCTTCTTCTGCTTGGCTGACTTTGTGCATCGTACACCAGGTTCACCGAAACGGGCAAGATATTCTCAAGACGAGAAGTTAGGACTCTTCAAACACCTCCCGGAGGCCTATTCTTCACGGGAGACGCTGCGGGGACACTGACCGTTTGGAACTGGTTGGATCGTCCAAAGAGCCAAAAAGAGCAGCTTCCTCAACCGATGGAGTCATGCTAAGTAGAAGACAGAATCGAGCTATTGACATTGGAGTTCAAATTTCACAAGGAAGACAATGTTATCTATGCTACGATGCAACTGGGATTGTGATTGAGAGCAAGAAACGGCTGTACCTACTTACTGTCTGCCCCGCAATACCAGTTTTGGGCTGTCCTTTTTGTATAGACATTGATTTTTTTTACAGCAACGGCTGGACTTGTATATGATTCCTGATTAGTAATTGAAATGCCTTTTGCTTGTCGAATGGAAACCTTGTTTTTCCTTTTTGAGAGAGTTTACAGTGGAATTCTAATTATCTTTTTCTTTGTACGTTTGTTAACGTCTTATACTGAATAAGAGAAATTAAATAGAGGCGCTGAAAATAAATTATGAACAAACTTTACATCAAAATTATTGCAAATGCTTCTCACTCTGATGAAAAGAAATTCACATCGCTCAGGCTTACTTCTGTATGGATAAAAATTGTTCATTCAGAAACTGATAAATGGCTTCATAAGCTTGTGACACTCCATGTACCTTTGAACGTGGAATGAAAACTCATACGTTACACACTACACTTCAAGTGAATAAATCTTATAAATTAAAACTGATACACGGTAAGAAAAAAAAAAAAAAAAAAAAAAAACTGATACACGGGATTTCATTAAAGCTTATGAAAGTAATAAGAAGCTCCCTCTTCAAAGGCATCAATCCATTAAACAATTATGAGAGTGTATTAACTCAGCAAAGCGATTTAAGAGGAATGCAAAAATGTGAAAATTTGTAGACTTTACATTAGGAAAATTACTAGTTAATATATTGATAATGTACCTTTACATGTATTATCGCATATGTATTAGTATCATCCATGATCATTGAGGATAGAACAAATCAGACAAAAAAAATGTATAAACTGGACACAAGCTGCTTGAAACTTTAAATTAAAAAATTTACTTAAACGTATGTATAAGGGAAAAAAAAATTAGAAAACAAGATCTTAATTATAGCTTCTTTTTCACGAATTTTTAATTTTTTTTTTTTTCAGTTTAGAGTATGTAGATTTCCTCATTTTAGCCTCGTATTGTTTAAAGGTCATTCTCATTTAATCCTCTAAATTGCTAAATTAAAACTCGAGATCATTCCTTTCAGTCCAGTAAACATGAGATTTTAGATAGCCCACAAATTTGTATATTATCAATGCAATATTTTTACTTTGACTTAACACACATGTCGAAAAAATTTATTTATTTCATCAATTAAGCATTTTGGTGAATAATAATTAATCTTTTATTTGGAAATAGTAGAAGTATAATTAATCCGCCATAAAGCAGTCTCAAAAAGAAAATTCTTGAAATCATTAAAATGAATGCCAATGCGATCTCAAAATGAATATGAATGCATAAAAAAATTTGTTTTTGCAAACTAGCCCTTGAAAGATGTAGATAAATGACAATAACTAAAATTGAAGGCTTTCTCTCTCTTTTTGGTGTCAAATTTGAGCTTGATGGTTTTGAATGATTTCGTTCAACATTTGACTAATCTTATTTCCTACAATGGCAAGAACACTAAAGTATGAGACCAGTTGTCGGTGTGTTTTACAATGACAAGTGCCATTTCTTTACCTCCTCGTACTCTATATATCCAATTTAGTAGAAAAGATCCATAATCGTTGCTTAATGTCTCTGCACTCTTTACCATCTCAATAAATCAATCATCATTTCTAATCTATAGGCTAGGAAATGAACCAACTCTAGCAAAACGTTTTATTATGTATTATCATGGTCAACTTTGAAGGAATGCACGCAGGTTAAGTCATTACAGTGCATCTTTTATTACCAAAAGACTTCTTGATCTTCGCAAATGCTTCTGTACCATGGATTCCAAGCCTCATTGCTTGAAGGCATCTTTAAAGGTAGGACATATTAACGTTTTACTATGTATTATCATGGTCATCTTCAAAGGAATGCGACCGCAATTCCAAAATTAATAGCGTGCATTAAAAGTAAAATTGAACTTGTATTATCATGGTCATATTTATATCAGTTGATAGTTATGGTATAAAGTTGCCTTTTCCGTCCTACCATTTGTTGGACACAAAAAGAATTTTAAATTTGCATTGGCAAATTCATATTGCATCAACATAACTAACACTATCTAAAGCGATATAAGTAATTATCCGATTCATCGATTGAAAAAAAGAAAAAAAAAAAGCATTACAAGAGATAGTCAAGCTTTCAGTCAAATTGCCAAGGGAAGACCGAGTAAGCAGCTACTTTATAAGCTGTCGTCTTTTTCTTAAGAAAAATGGCCAATTAAAGTGCCAAATTTGACTTCAAATTAGCTCGAGTTTGCGAAGTTCAAATTACTAAATAAAGCACAAACAAATGAGTGAAAACAACAAGCAAATTGTATAAATTGAATTAGAAGGAATGGCTTACATTCTCGGAGGCTATGTTTGCTCAATGAGTGAAAGTGAACATGAACTGCAAGTAGGGATGACTGTATTATGTTTAGAAGTTAAAAAGTTTACAGACACATATGGGAAAGCTTTTATAATCAAAGATGAGCATCGGAATTGCAAAACCTAATCTAACTTGAATTCCTAATTCAAAGTTCTATTCTAAATCATCTTATTACAAATTATCATCCCTTCTCCATATTTTCATTATCCAAATATGATGTATTGCTACCATTTAGTTCTTATTGTATCTTTAAATAGACTAGTCAACGAAAAAATCGAAACATAGTTTGTAGAGGTTTCCCTCTAACAGACCATGACCAACAGTCTCACCATGATGAGAAATGGAACAACTTTTATTCTCGAACTTAAACGAATAATCATAAGCGTCAAGTTTTGAAATAGAAATTAAGTTTCTAGTAATACTAAGAACATAAATAGTATCAACTAAATCCAAATTGAAACCACCCTCCATCCAACACCAAACAGAGAGTGCTAACAGCTTCAACCGGAAGCTTTTCTCCATTTCCCGTGATAATGCTACGGTCCCCTTTATTTAGATTCTTCCTTGAAAAGTATCCTTGCAATGAATTAGTTATGTGTAGAGTCGCACCAATATGAATCCATCATGTATTTAAAGGAGCATCAACACTATAGAACTCATAACAAACATGACTTAATAAAGTAGTATTTTTCTTTTTCAACCACTGTCGAAATTTTGAGCATTCTTTCCCCACATGCCTTTTAACACTACAAAAATGACACTTAGGACCACCTGATCCTTTTGAACCAGAAGGACCTACCCTGTCAATCATAAGGTTAGGAGTACCCTTGTTTCCATAATTGTGACCCTTGCCATATATATTTCCTTTCCCTTTATTCGAAACAAAGGTAATTAGGTGAGCACTGTCAAGTTGTTCGAATTTTAGCCTCTCTTCTTCTTAGACACACATAGAAATTAGCTCACTCATCTTCCATTTCTCTTTTTGTGTATTATAGTTGATCTTAAAAGGACCAAACTGTGCACGAAGAGATGTCATGATGAAGTGAATAAGACTTGAGTAGCCATATCATTCATCTGCATCATGTGCTCATGAACACCATTGATTCCATTATATTGGAGGGTAATCAGTTTGGAAATAAGAGCAATAGCTTGTGCCTTGGAAGTGCCCTCATACTGCTCCTCAATGTGAGCTTAGGTTAGTCGGGAATGGTTCCCCGGATAGTGGTCGTTATGGAACCTTTCATAATCATCATATATTCTATGGTTGGATCGCTCCTACTTTTCATGAGCAGTTTTCTGCTCATTTGAGCTTTCAACTATGAGTTCAGGCATAGTCCAAATCCATGACCCCAAAAATGAGACTTATTTGCTCTTTCCACTTCTTGAAATCCATACCACTCGATTGTTCAATAGAGGAAAGATAACTTGTAACAGCAGCAAGATTGTATGCTATATCAGAAAAATTTAATTCATTCACATTAGTACCTTTAGAAAATTTGCAAAAAATAAATAAAATAATTCAATTCATCATCATAACAAAGTGAAAAATAAACAGTTCATTTACATAGAATGATAAAATACACAACCTTACCAAAAGAAATCCAAAAATTATCTATAGCCTTCTGTTGGGCCGACTATAAACACTTAAATTGGATTCTTTCATAATGTACCAGCAAATTTCATGAGGCAATAATAAATCAAATTAAATCACCATTGGGCAGAATTAATTTGACTTGCATATTAGCAATTTATTTGCTTATCAGATTATCATTATACTCAAAATTAAATATCTTAACTTTTCGTTGGGCTAGTTACGAATTTAATCATGAGCATAACATAAGACGGTTTTTATCATTATATAAATCTATTTAAAGCAATAATCTTTTGTTGGACCAATTATTGCTCAAATAGTTTAGAATCGCAATAAAGAATAAAAATATATATTTATTCGACATCATAGAGTAATACTTGACACTATTTACATAACCCAAGCCATTAACAACATTTGTTTTTCAAAATACACGTGTGCCGAATAAAATAGTAGGGAACAGCACAAAATTAGGTTATTCAATGGTTAGATCACAAAATAATAACCAGAATATACGACAGTATTTATTGATTTCAAATGTTTTGTTAGTAAAAACTCAAAAACATCTGAATCAAATACATTATTTGCATAAGGTATCAATTTCTTTTTAATTATTATTATATATTTATTCCATCATCAACGAAATACTATGAATCGATCATAAAGGGGTGAAAAGATCATAATGAACATTATAACCATATTCATACGTTAAATAAACCAACGCTCTAATCCTACGTGTTAGAATAAAAGGATCTTTCAATCGCATAAATATGATATGAAATTAATAAATAGAGCATACCCGAATCAAACATAGTCATTATTAATCGAACGAGTAAGAAGATGTGTTCCCGTGAGTATGAATCTTCACCACTCTCCTCTATTAATGCTTTCGATGAGTGTGTATTTTTCTCTCTTCAATTTTGTGAAAATAGCAGAAGCATGATAATGGAATGCATTTGTTCTCCACTGACAAGAGATCTTATAGGGAGTGATAGGACCAACCCTAGAGCTGCCAAATGTTAACCTTCCATCAAGATTTAAGATATGGATTCTACATGCCTAATTTTTTTTTTTTTTGGTCAGTCTACATGCCTAATTAGATGTCCAAAATATATTGCACATAATATATATTACTAAATTGGGCATATATCAAATATTATATAATAGACCTAATAAGCCACATTAATGGATTGGACCTCGTCAAGTCCAATAGAAAATAGTTGTAGAATATGATGTCCTACTATTTATTGTGCTTAAAAAAATAGCCGGCACTAATCCTTTTTATCCAGCTTTGAATAAGAGGTTTGCAACAAATATGTCTCTCTAGATTGTATAAGAGATGCAGACTCTGGGCAATTTTTAAATCACCCCCCTTCTTCAATTGCCCTCCTTATTTCACGTAATCACTTGAACTCCTTATATCTCCTCCTCTGATGGCACAATTTTTATTTTTTTTTCGGTCAAAACACTAGAACCATTTTATTCATTCACAGCAGTACTACATAAGTGTTGATGACAAGAGTCAATGTCAAAATTAAGTGAAATACTACATCAATTACGACTTGGCTAAACTAAGCTTAAATGTTAATAAAGCGACTCAAATGCACCCAAAAATCACTTGTCCAAAGCAATTATTCAAAGTCATTTGCAACGTGGCACTTGAGCGTGCAACGTGGTCATGCCCTAAATCTCTCACCTAAACCCCGTTCCAAGTGAGCTTATAGTAAAAAAGAAAAAAGAAAAAAGGAAGATCTTTCTAAGTACTAGAAGACCCACAACTTGTCCAACGCAAAATCAAGTCGAAAACCAACAAAATTTGGCCTGAAATTCGCTAGATGATCACTATTCATTATGCATGAGAAACTTCAAATTGGTTTTGGACATATCACAAGCTCAAATCGAATTCCTTAAAATTCTATAACTATACAACACCTTAAACTATCAAAACCCCATAATTTCTCAGTTTAATAACTCCAAAATCGAACTTTACAATTCAAATTTCACTTAATTCCGAATTTAAGTCCTAATTCCGAAAACTATTCTGATTATAGGAATGAAGGGTTTGAATACATACTGTCATCGCAATTCGGAGTTGATTCGACTTGTCAGAGTGTCCGGTGTACATGGAATCCATTTCTATCTTTCTTCTTCCTGTTCTCCTTTCTCTCTTTTCTTTCTTTCCACTCTTTTCTCTTTCCTTCCCGTGCGTGTGCTTTCCCCTTTAATAGCTGAACATCCACTTTTCTTTTCATTCTCTTTTCTCTCTCTCTCTCTTATTTTTTGTGGGACTCATCACTTTGACTAAGTTTTTTTTTTTTTTGGTCAAAATATAACTGACTATTACTTAATCACGAAGGATTCTTACAAAACGCAGATGGAGAAAGATCTGCACATAAAATATTCCATAGAGGAAATGGGGGAGAACTCAACCAATTACGAGGGAGAGATTGAACTCTATAGTTTCTTGCTATCCAATCCGCTGCGGCATTAGCTTGGCGTGGGCAGTGAATTACCGAGATATTGTTGCTTTGGTTTAACGCAGTCCTGCAACGAAGCACTATTTCTTTTAAGTTCCAGGAGGTTTCGGCCCGGCCCATGACCATATCCACCACCCCTAAATAGTCGCTTTCAATCATCCACTTCCCTGTTCGGCTTCCAAAGACCCTCACGTGCAACAACTGGAGTTCCTGAATAAACATAATGCCGTGTAAAATCGACTCAACTTCTCCTTCGTTCGCCGAAGAAACCCTAGCCGTAGCTGCGAAGCCCTCGAGCACACTTCCAGACAAATCTCTTAGGATTCCAGCCACCGAGCAAAGAAATTGACCTGAGCACCATGCCGCGTCGACATTAAGTTTCAGATCCTGCCCTTCCGGAGGCCACCACCGTTCAGGTTTGTCTTGTTTGAGAGGGTTTCTGTTTTTGTTTGGCTTTCCTCTGCTAAACGAGATCTGTTGTTCCTGTGCAGACCTCAGTAGATCTTCTGGTTTGGGGTCTGTTGTTCGAAAAATCCAATTATTTCTCGCCTTCCAGATGTTCCACAGAATCATTCCAGTGAGCTCGCGATCAGGTGAGAGTGGATCATTTCTGAAGGCGTTGAGGATCCACTGATCTGTGCGTTTAATACTGCTATTTGGTCTGATCTTGTCAAACATTGGTTCGCCCCAAACCTTTTGTGTCCATTTACATAAGAAAAACAGGTGCTCTGTTGTTTCGCTTCTAGAATGGCGGGCATAGTGGGTCTGATATTATTTTCCTTTTATGCAGGTTCTCCCTTGTCGGTAAAGCGTCTTGACAAAGGCTCCAGAGGAAGGTTCGAATTTTGGGTGGCACGTCGAGATTCCATATTTGAGTCCATAAGGTACGTGGTGGTTGATATGAGCATGAAGGTCGCTTCTGATCTGCTCTGCTTTCCATTTCCAGTGCTCTGTTGTATCCACTTTTAACAGAATACTGCCCTGAACTGTTGCCTGTCCATATAAGTTCATCTGGCCTTGGTTGTTGGCTTAGGGGAATTGCTAAGATCTCGTTTGCAATAGTATCTTCATAGAGTTGATGGATTTCCTGTTCTTTCCATACTCTAGATTCTGTGTTTATCAACTCAGCTACTAACGTAGGCTCTGTTTGGTTTGCTTGACCCCCTATTACTCCTTGTGATAGCCATCTGTCTTCTCTTATATGAATAGAATTTCCATCCCCAACTGACCATTTGATATTGTTCTTTATTGTATCTCTGCCGAGCAATAAACTGTGCCAACCCCACGAAGGTCTATGACCCTTAGAAGCTGTCCAGACATCTCCAGTTGGGAAGTAAATCCCTTTCAATACTCTGCTCCATAGGGCCGAAGGAGAGTTTGCTAATCTCCAGATTTGCTTGCCAAGCATCGCTCTATTGAAGGTAAGCAAATCTTTAAAACCAAGTCCACCAGTATCTTTCCGAGTTTTCAGGAGTTCCCAACTTTTCCAATGCATCCCTCTTTTTGCTTCTCCATTTTGCCACCAAAATGACGCAATTCGTTGTTCTATGGCTTTGCAGATAGATACGGGCAGTTTGAAAATGGACATTGCGTAAGTAGGTAAGGATTGCACAACACTTTTTATTAGCACTTCCTTTCCTGCCTTTGTGAGTAATTTTTCTTTCCATCCTGCTAACTTTGAATTTACTCTGGACAGAATCCATGCAAACATCTCCTTCTTGGATTGACCCCACTCTGTAGGTATGCCCAAATATTTTCCAGTTTTCTGTAGTACAGGAACTCTCAATTCTATAGCCAAATTGTGTTTTAATGTTGCTCGGCAATTACCACTAAAATAAACCCCTGACTTATTTAAATTGATGGCTTGACCCGTAGCATAACAATATTGGTTAAGAATTTGGGCTAGATTCTGGCACTCTGTAATGGTTCCATCCAGAAAAAAGATAGAATCGTCGGCAAACATCAGATGTGACAGCTTAGGGCAGGATCTATTTATTTGTATTCCTCTGATTGTATCATCTTGTACTGCTTTTTTCATCAGCCAAGATAACACATTGGACATCAGAACGAAGAGATAGGGTGAGAGTGGATCACCTTGTCTGAGTCCTCGCGAAGGATGGAAGAAAGAGGTAGGTTCTCCCTTTATTTTCACACTGAAAGACACTGTTGTGATGCATTGCATAATTAAGGAGACCCATTTAGCATTAAAGCCCATGTGCAGCATACTATCTCGTACAAAATCCCATTCAATTCTGTCATATGCTTTCTGCATATCTAACTTCAAGATGGCCTGATGTTTTTTCTTCCTTTTTGTTATGCGTAGTTGATGCAGCACTTCTTGTACTATGAAGATATTGTCCTGAATTTGCCTCCCCGGAACGAAAGCACTCTGCTCTGGTTCAATGATAAGTGGCAGCCACTTCTTTAGTCTGTTTGCTAATATTTTTTAGATGACTTTATAACTGAAGTTACACATACTAATTGGTCTGTATTGACTGATTTTTTCAGGATTTTGAACTTTGGGGATCAACACAATATGGGTCTGATTGAGCCTAGGATCTAGAGCACTCTTTTGGAAAAATTCCTGAACTAGTTGCTGCAGGTCAGTTTTTATAGTTTCCCACGAGGTTTGGTAGAAGATACCATTAAAACCATCAGGGCCAGGTGCTTTGAAAGCTCCCAGTTGAAAAACAGCTTCTTTGATTTCCTCCAATAAAGGTTCTGCCACCAATTCTTCATTAATTTGCTCTGTAATTGGGGATGGGCATTGATTAAGTACAGCTTGGTAGTTTCTTGTGCCTGCTGTTCTATATAGATCCTCATAGAAAGACTGAATATGTTGCTGTAGAGTTGAGGGATCCCTGCACCAGCTATTATCTTCTAATTGCAACATTGTAATACGGTTTTGCTGCCTTCTTTTGATTGTCATAGCATGAAAATATCTAGTATTTTGATCTCCCCAATGTAGCCATTTGATGCGTGATCTCATTCCCCAGAATTGTTCCTCCTGTTTTCTCAGTGTGTCTATTTGACTGATGATATTCTGCACTTCCTTCTTGCTTGTATGCTGAGCTGTTTGATTCGTAATTGCTATTAAAGCTTGATTCAGCTCTTTGATCTGTGTATAAGCATTATCAAACCTCTCTTTACTCCACTTAGCAAGTACTTGTAATGTCCTCCCTAATTTCCCTGCAAATGTGGAAGATTGAGTTGTGTTTTCTGCCCACACTTGTTGGATAGCTTTCTGATAATCTGCATGGTCAATCCAGTAAGCTTCCAATTTGAATTGTTTCTTCCTCTTCTTAAAACTAGGATGCAGACGAAGGACTAGGGGGCTATGGTCAGATCCAATAGCTGGGAGAGCCTGGACTTCTTTGACTAAGTTAAAAAAGCAATTCTTACGAGCTTAAACTCAAGCAATAATTTTATAGTTTGACTGGGCAAAAGAAAAAGTAAATTGAAGCCCAACGGAGAGACTGCAAGAAGAAAATGAAATTCACCAACAAGGATCGAGGAGTCTGTCCCAACACCATCGGGTGATGAAGAACATCAAGAGTCACGAAAACGAAGAGATTATTATCTCTATGAGATGAAAATGTGTGAATGAAGTTCACCGTGTAGATCGGATTCTCAGTTAGGATCTTCAAAAGCACCATGTCAAATAATATAAATTTCACATAATGAACTATATGAATTTTATTCATGCACCGCTTGATCATTCCAAAATAATATCGATAGTAATCATTCTTCCAATAGAGAACACAATGATATGGTAGATACTATCAAATATTGTTACCAGAAGAATATGCAGTAGAGGATTGTGTAATTTTTATACATAAGAGGACATAAGAGGACATGAACCTATTTATTAGTTTTATAAGATAAATATCTAACGTAAGATAATACAATATCAATTATAATTAATTAAAATCAATCAAACATATGCACAAGCGAAATAATACACAATTTTGAGTAACAAGAAAAAATCAAGGAAAATATGAGAAATCTCTTGATATATTTCAATCATCTCTAACGCTACCTATAGACAAAAGATAAAAAGAAGAAAGACAAATGAAGAGCACTATGAGTCTAGAACATGCTCTCAAGTATTGTCATCGATAGAAATAGTCGATGCATCATATTCATGCCATCAAAGTTGAGGAAATATAGACATGCGGGAAGTCTTGTCCTTTTATTAATTGGTTTTATAACAGACTAATAGGTAATAATCTTACAAATTAATTGACCACACTGTAATTTACATAAACTTATCCATTTAACATACGTAAATATCGTAAATCACTGGGGGTTCGCCCCAGTGGCCACCCTTCCATTTTGGAAGGGGAAGGTTGGGGGTTCAAATCTCCACCTTCTCAGGGGAGGATTGGGATGGGAACGATTTCATTTCAGTAAGGAGGCAGAGCAAAAGTCTGAGAGTGAGTGTTAGATTGGGGTGGGGACGATTTCATTTTTCAAGAGTGGGTTTCGATTCCCACACAGGGCATAGGGCAAAAATCTGATAGTGAATGTTATAGTAGAATTAGCATAGGACCAACCAAAAAAAAAAAAAACATACGTAAATATTGTGCATCGTTAATTCAATAAAATACTAAATTTTGCATTTAATTTGTAAAAAATTAACTTAATTTGTAATTATCATTTAAATATATTTAAGATTACATTTTATTAGTAGTGTACTTACATAGGGAAGGAATGAAATTCGGCATTCCTTGCTCGTTAAGGTCTACTCTCATTGGATTCTCCAGTTAAAAAGGAAAAATCAACAAAATGGCAACTCCCTTTAAGGAAAGGATTGACTTGGGGTGGTCAATTCACTTTCCCCATCTCTCTCTCTCTCTCTCTCTCTCTCTCTCCCGCTCACGCCTCACCAAAGCTTCCCCTGTTCTTTCGCTGCAAGAAAGCTAACGATCACACACTACACTCCACTCGGAAATCACCGAAGCGGACCGCGACCTTCGAAGCTCTTCGCTCATGGCGGCCCCCTCCACATAGGCCCATCCGCTCGTGAGTTCGCCTCTGTCCTCAGTCCCGGCTCTCTGCAGTTCTCTGTAGCTTTGCTTTGTCGTCTAGCTTGAGGCGTCGACCAGAGCTCTGGTTCATGAATTTCATTGATGCCTTCGCGTCAGTTGAGCTAGAATGTGAATGGAAACTCGAGTTCGGGTTTCGGTTGAGTAGGACTTGTGTGCTTGTGGTTTTGTTGTGGCTGAAGAAGTGAAGCAGTGTGCTGCTGTTGACGTGAAATGATGGTTCCGTTCTTCGTTTTTCTTTTGGGAGGCTACAGATTTGGTTAGATTGTGCGGCTTTGGTTAGCTTCCATTTGCAGGGCTTGGCGAAGTAACCTTAAGGTTTAACTAGCGTAATTGCTAAGCAGCTAAAAGCTAGTACGAGGAGTGTTGCCTTTTCTTTAGTGGGATCTCTCGTCCCGTCTCTCATGCTTGTCGGTTCTTCAGCTGTCTTTTCGTTTCTTTTCTTTTTACTGATGGATGGATGTCTTCTCCTCTTTTTATCTTTGTTTTCCTTTTTTCTGCAGTGTTAGTTGGAGATGGAGATTTCACTATTCACTTCAACCTGTGGAGGAGCACAGTAGTTTGGAGAGCACAATGGTGCCACCTCGTGCAGTGATAGGCCATTGAACCATGTGAGTAATGGCAAAGAGAGCAAAAATCTAGGTGTTAAACTTTTGGCAGATTTGGAATCTTATTTGCAGGACATCAACGATAGAGTTAGGATTTTCGAGAATGGTGAACGTTGTACCTGCAGTGGAGCAAGAGGCTGAGGAGAAGATTGGTGAAAAACAGTTGGAGGTAGCTGGACTGCAGGAAACATCGCGTGCATGTCATACTGCAGAGGACAGGGATAAGCTTTTGCATGTTCCATCATCACTGTTGAATGAGGGGAATACCCAACAGGACTCCATTTTAGTCGTCTCAAACCTTCTTAAAGAACATGACAGGAATTCGGATTTTCTGAGGAGCCGTATAAGTGAAGTGAAAGAGCAGCTAGTAGAACTCAAGAAAGAGGTAAACAACGTTAGAGGTGGAAATCGTTGTGGGAGGATTAATTCAGGTGATGAGTTGGTAGGGTCGGATGGTATCTTGCTGGAGGAGGTGTCTGAAAGACTGATCGGTGTGGACAGTACTTCTGATGCTCTCCAGAGTACACTAGATTCTTTCTTCAGCCAGCTAAAGGATATGGTTCACATATCTAAGAAGTCGCTTCGTAAGATGCAGCAGGAATGGGAACTAAGAGCAGAAATCGAGGCCATTGTGATGACCGGCTACATCAAAAGTGAATTTGAGAGGAGGTTTTGGGACCTTAACAGTTATTCTCACGGTTGTGAAAACCTCAGTTCTTCGAAGAAGATAAAAGAAATAACAGCTCCTCTACGTGAGGAACTGGTTATGCTTTCTAATCTGTTGTCTGGCAATGATAATGGGCAGCTAATTTCTCAAGTGTCCTTGGAGGATGGTGAAGAGTGTTTGATTAATAAAAGAACTGATCACTTGAACCAAAAACTGTCAGAGAATTTGGATGATGAGTTGATGATCACCATGCCAGAGAATTTGGACCCAGCGCAACTAAAAAATATGGGAACAGATGAATGGATTTGTTATTTCAAGACTGAGATGACCAAAATGAAAAGATACCATGAGTCCAAGGCAGAGAAGATGACTGAAAAGTATTTTACTCTCAAGAGAGAATGCTTCAAAAAAATACTTCATGAACCTTCATTGACCGTCAGAAAGGACAAGGAATTTGAAGGATTGAAGAGAAAAATCTCTGAGGTAATCTCGAAGTTAGATGACATCTTGAGAGAAAGTAACAGCGTACCTCAATCTAATGGAGATGCTGGCAGTTTGGGCACTATGGGGGCGAGATTGGAAGATCTTCTGGCTGAAAATCACCAGCTAAGAGGCATTCTTTCTGATATGGAAAAAAAGGTGATGTGTCTTCTCTCACAAATTTCTGATCATGCAAAGCAAATCTCTTCTCATTCCTCCGCTGAGGTAAAACTGTTGGAAACGACTGGTAATCTCACGTGTAAATGGGAAGATGCACAAGTTGAAGCTTCCATTTATGAAGTAGTGTACAATTGTATTGTCAAGGAGATGATGGCACACATGCACTATATTTCTGGCAATTTGTATAATCAGAAAAATATCAGGGAAGATGTTCATGAAATTGCTAATGTTGCTGAATGTTCGTGCCAAACTGAATTCGATAATTTGAATATGGAGCCTGCCATTTTGCAAGGGTTGGAAGGAATGATATTTGCAGAAGTTTTGAAAGATGCTAAGGAGAAATTATGTCACTTGAATTTTTCATATATTAATGAAATAAAGCTCCTTGTATCACTTGAATGGGAAGCAACGGAAAGAGAAAGATCACTGGAATCGAAAATTTCAGAGAACGAAAAGCTAAAACAGGAGGCAACACAGTTGGCAGTGTCGGTGGAAGAAAAGGAGAAATTAGCTCAGGAAACAGCTAGGAAATTGTCTATACAGATGGAACGATGTGAAATGATTTCTCAAGAGCTTGACCACTTGATAGCTGAATTGAGTAGACAGCAAGTCCTAATTGCAAAGATGAATAAAGAATCAGAACTCACGAAAGGTAACCTTGCTCAAGGACTTAAGCAAATTAAAGTATATGAAAGGGAGTCGAACAAGCTAAATGAGAAGTTAGACCTATCAGTCGAAGAGTTGATCAAAGCTAATATAGAGAAAGAGTTGTTTATGGCGGCTAATCAGGAGAAGGAGAATGCTTTACTGTTGCTTAGAAATAAGGAAAGAGAGAACTTGGAACAGCTTGAGTTAACGACTAGAACTGTCCGTGAATTGCTGAAGAAAGTAGCTGACTTTGAACAGAGCATATCAGAAAACATTCAGGGGAAAAACATGAGGTACGCACTGAAATTCCTCCTTTATTGTTTACCTCCATGACACGTACGGTTCTTTAAGAAGCTGCTATAGAGGGCTTCGTGTGGTTTGTCTTGTTCCTTAGCAAAATTCTTGAATCTTTCAGTGCATTTTCTAGATTATATCTAGTACTGTAGAATAACTATTCTTTATCGGCCGACCTTATGTTACATGTGCTTGACCTGTAGAATTTACATTATCTTCAAAATGTCTTAGAGAGAAATGGAATAAGTTTGTCCAACGATAGATATTCTTTCCCCGGCTTTTGGAACAGTCATAATGACGATTCCTTGAATATTGCAGAAGTAGGGGAGAAAGGCTGCTTTATAATGGGCATTATTGTCTTTGGCATATTGAACTAGGCTCTGATAGTTTGATGGGAAGTTAACCTGGCACATCTATTGTCTGTATCGCCCATCACATCTCTGAGTGTGGACCAGCACATGCCACCTAAGGTTTGAAGAGCTATTTCCCACTAGGGCTTAGTTTATGCTGTCACAACCTATCCTTGCGAGGGCTGCCTTCGGAAAATAAATTTAGAAGTATTTACTCAAGATATGATATTAATTTGTCATTGAAGAGATGGCTCAAACATATCATATTTTCAACTATCGAAGAAAAGATTTATCGATCAAGAGCATAGACTCTCCCAAATTTATACCTCACGTGACATGGGATTTTCTTTAAAGTTTTTAACAACATAAGTATTCTAGGAGTAATCACTAACTTATTGGGTTCGGTTGGAAACAAATCGAGACAAAGGAATATCGTCTTAATTCTTATGCAACCAGAGATTGATGATCGTGGACTTGTTTACATTAACATCCCTACTTGTTTACGTTAACATCCCCATTAACGCCCTTTTGGTACCTAACTTGAAAGTATGTTATCTAAGTGACTATTTACTTTAAATTACCCATTAAACCTAAAGGTATCAATTCATTAAATGAGCATGCAGCTGTTTTTGTAGGGGTTCATTTTAGTCAAAAGCTAATCATTTCCTACTCTAGGAAAGCAATTAACAATCAATTTATTGAAAGGTAGTACATGAATAAAACACTTAAGGAATCAAAAGTGGTTCAAAAAGTAAATGTGAAAACAAAAAATCTTGATATAAGTCAAGCAAAAATATTACATCACCTCGTTATTGAGCCTCCAGATATAGTCCTCGAAAGCTTGCTATTGAAACTAAGGCAAACCCAATTCTAATGACATGATTAAAGCAAAGCCTAGGCTAGGCTACTCTAATCATTTCTTTGTAGTGTGAGGCCAAGTCTTAATTGATTTTATTAGCAAAGTATGCGCTAATTAACCTAAGATATCTAAGCTAGCCTAATTAAGACTAATCTAGGTTATTACAAGAAATTAAGATCGGAGTGAACATTGGCCTTCGACTTCTCAGCTGCTGCCTCTTCGAATCGCCATCGATGAGTGTCGCTTTGCAATCAAATCATTCATCAACATCATCCATGGCATGTATTCAAGCAAAACAAGTCATCGGCAAGGTCCACATCAATTCAATGTTAGTTTGAGATTAAGCATACATGTCGATCAACCCAAGTAACCACCTAATCCTCTAACGATTTGTTAATAAAAATTAACAACAATTGACCTACCACTTGCATTCACAATGCAATGAGTTGGTTGTGTTAACCCAAGCCAATTAACATGTAGCACGAGCTTAGACCATATATCTAGAAATCACATGCAAAAGACTAAGTAATCATGCATTTAGGCTTAGGGCCTATTTGGTGACATTTTTGTTTTTTTGTTTTTCACTTCTTTTGTTCTCAGAAACAGAATTATGTTTGTGTACTAGTTAATGTTTTTATTCTCTGAAATAAATCAGCGGCTAGGAAATAGATTTGGAACAAAAGATAAAATAAAAAAACTATTTTTTTTTCTCGAAAATAAAATAAGAAACAAAATCATTTTATGGAAATAAGCTCATTATAATCTAAAATCTAAACCTTAAATCCTAAATTTTAAACCCTAGAGCTCAAAAGGTCTATGTATATGTTTATTATCATATCCAAAAATTTATTATAACCTCCTCATATTATGAGTTATAAACCAGTGGAACTCTCTAATGCTATTTCCAACTTTTAATTTTTTACTAACTATCATGTGTGATTTTCTGAGGCCATTTTAGAATATCTTAGTCAGTTAAGTTCTCACAAAAGTCCAATTTTATCCAAACACAAATTGTTAAGTCTCCACTAACATTTCTACAATTAAATGAAAAAAATTTGGATATAAATTTTTTTTACAATTGTACCAAACATATTTATGTTCTTTTTCAATTTTAGAAATAGAAATTTTGTGAATCATCACGTTCAGGAAAATAAACAAAAATATATATATATATATATATATATATATATTTTTATAGAAATTGTTTTCGAAAATAGAAATGCACCCAAAATAGCCTTGGACAATCAACAAATAAGTTAACTAAATTGGATCATTTATCCATTGTTACTAATTCTGGGTAGATGTGTTTGGGTTCAATTAAGTGCCCTAATGATCTACTAGGGGTGTGCATGATCCAGGCGGGTGGTTCCCAACCTAAAACTGGGAACCACCCACTAAGGACCGGTTCTGAAAAATTGGAATCGGGATCCACCTGTTTGTTGTATAGATCCACCCGAGAACCAGACTGGCGGTCCGATCCGGTTCCCAGGTGGATCCATGGAATTGATTTTGACGCAAAACAATTTTGGTTTTCAACATAAAACGACTACGTGACATCAAAGCAAGCCAAAGAAAGAAAAACCAAATTTAAGTACGTGGAGATGCAGACAGCGGGAGAAGTAAACCGAGGAAGAGATAGAGAGAGAGAGAACCAAAGACGAAGGGAGTGAGATGAGATCTAGGGTTTCTTTTAGTAATTTTTTTTTTAATATTAAAAAGGTTCTGGTCCGGTCCGGGTGGGCGGGCAGGCAGATCCGCCCATGGAACCAGGAACCGGACCGGTACCCACCGGTTCCCATAAATTGGAACCGGGAACCGAACCAGTTCCCTCAAGAACCGCCGGTTCCGAGTGGTTCTGATCCAGTTCCGGGCAGTTCGAACAGTTCCCGGGTATTTTGCACACCCCTATGATCTACCTGTTGTGTGATCCTTACACATCATTGGAAAGCCCATGGAGTCGATTTAAACTTTCATTTAGACCACTTGACCCGATTTGGACCCTATCGATCCATTTGACCCGACAACCGAACCTGCTCTAGATTTGACCCGGGTCCGAATTTAAAAATACGGGGAAAATAGTTAGAAATTTCAAAATCTTGTCAAATTTCATGGGGAGTTATTTCGAGGAGTTATAAAAGAATTTTATGTTTTGAGATTTAGCAAATGAGGACCCGAACTATAGGAAACTGACGGGTTTTCCCAGGGACTCCTTTGAAAACACTTTTCTAGGCCACAACCCGACCTTCTCCGAATTTTACAAAATTGACCCCCATAAATTTTATACCCATGCCCCCAAACTTTCCAGTATAATAAATTAGACCCTAGTGAACAAAATTTTACGTTGGAGTTCTTTAAAAAAAAAAGGCCCGCAACTATGTGTACTTTGCAAAACAAAATCGGTTCATGCGGACTCCAGAAAAAGGACAGTTGGGGTGGCATCATACAGACCAAACGAAGTTGGAATTTTATGAAATTGGTATCATTGAAAAGCTTGCAATCTCAGCTTCAACTTTGATGAGAGAGTTTGTCCAGATTCCGAACACAAAAAATGCTAAAAATCGGAGAAGGGACAAAGGTCAGGAAATCTGAATTTTCTGGATAAATATTTTGAATCTTCAAACTCGAACAAATCTCAAACTTAGGCTACCCAAGTGATTTGTAGCCACATTCAAGTGATTTCCAAAAGCTTAGGCTTCAAAGTCCAAACATGAACGCGCAAAGTTTAAACATGAAATTTCTTGGAATTTCCGCTACCCATTTCAATTTCTAGGCCGGTTCAAGGTTGATTGGCCAATTCTTTCACGTCCTAACTAGGAAATTAAACTTAGATCAAAGTTTGTACTCCGATTTTAACCTGTGTTCAATATCTAGCATCCTAGGATGATCCTTAAAAATTTTGAACTAAAATGAGATATCTTACCTTGATTTGAGCGTCGACCAGAAACTGGCCGGCACGAGGTGCTCTAGTAGGAGGGGCACCAGCCATGGCTGGCCAATTTTCTATTAAGCCCAAAATTGGCAAAATTGGCTTGAAATTATGGTCGATAATGTTCCCAGGATCAAATGTTGTAAAAAAAAAAAAGGGAAAAACTTTGAAAATGTCTGGAAATAGATGAATTTTGTATTTTTGCCATTGAAAGTCAAAGTCGTCGGTTTGGCCGAAAAGGTCAAGTTACAATCATTTTTCTGAAAAATTGGCAATTGGGAAACAAACTATCTAAGAAATTGAAACTTTGTAAGCTATTAGAAATTTTTATGAAATATTGACCTAAGGTTGACATTTCAGCGAAATATCTCCAACATTTGCTGGAGAAAGATGTAAACTTCCTGAACTTCCTATAATTTATGAGGAGGTTGCAGGCTAACGGGGGCAGTGGATATGTGGTTAAGGGGCTTCCCGAAGAAATGCTCGTCTCAGTTCCGTGACTCCACTGAGAAAGAGGGCTAGGGAAGTTCATTTTAAATCTGAAATATATTCCTTCATAGACTTCATTCTAAAGTTAAAAAGAGATTGCTCGAAGGCTAACTCATTCGATGGTTATTTTGGCAGAAACAAGTGAAAATCTGCCCCCACTTGAAATTTCTTCTGCATCTGCTTTGTCAATTGACTTTGGTCAGGGGAGAAAAAGTTTAAAAGTGTGAAAAGCATTGTTATGGTGAGTAAGGAGACACGAGGAGAATATCGTTTGTATGAAGCCTCTGTGGCCATAATCTCTTTGGCGGGAATCTAGATAAACTGATTACCAGATCAAGAGAGGATAAGCGAGAGTGTGAGAGAGTGACCATAGGGCCAGATTTTTGGGTTATTTTCGTCAATTAGGTTCGAAAGGATTTGCAGTTAGCCATTTAAGGTGGATAATTAGAGTTTCCCTTGGTTTCTTAGGTAGTATATTTTTTTGAGGAATTTTTGGTAAGTAATACTCTTGAAGTGTGGACCAGCTGCATCAGGATCAGAGACTGAGAATTTGGATACCTACGGCTGAGGCAAAACATGCTTAAATTCTCCAAATCACTGTTCTTGCGATTTTCAAATCCTTGAGCAATGCTGGGAAGTCATTCGAATGTAATATTCTCTAGCAAAGCTGCCTTCTAAGCACAACATTAAATTTCTAAGTTGAAATCATGCCGTCACACATATATAGACTTTTCTGCCTTGTAATAAATTGGCAGGTGCAGTAATTCAGCCATACCTCTGCATTCCAGACAGTGGTGCTTTTACAACCTTGAACCCTGACCTCCCTGTGAATGAAATGTCCTTATTCTAACTTCAAGGCTTGCCCATCTTTGGAACTCATTCTTGATGCAACAATTTTGCAGCTGCAGATCAGATATATCTGTACTCTTCCTTTCTTTATAACTTGGGCATGCAAGCGCAGTAGCACTTGCTGACTGTTTAGCTAGGGATACTATGGAGTGTCTCTTCATTTCCTCGACAATAAACCTGTTAAATACTTATTCAAAGTGGTTTGCTTCACTATTTTGTTCACTGTTAGCTCGTTTAATGCATAAGATTTCTCGTAGGCTGTTGTCTTGATCTGCAAGTTTTGTGGTGACATGGACTAAAGTTGTTTGTGTCGCGATTCTCTCTAGGTTGGGTACTGTGGGGTCCCAACTGAGTTCCCTTAGGCAGAAGGCTGTTGCACTTAAAAGAATGGGATATATTTATAAGCAGAGACTTGAAAGAACATGTTCAGACCTCCAAAAAGCTGAAACTGAGGTAAGCGAATCACAAAGCTTGTACTTTCAGTAAGCAAGACTTACCATTGTATTTTTCCTTGATATGCAAGTCTTGTATGTCACACTGAAGGTCGCCTTTAGTTGCATGTCTTGCTTTCATTATTGAAAACATGTTAGTAATTAACTGACCTGTTTTCCTGGAAAATGGTAGAAATCTAGGGTGCATTTTAATCTAGAGGAGCTTATCTAGTATCTGTTTTCACTGAGCATTGTCCGAGGATTCATTTTGATTTTCCACTTATATATGATATTTTGTCAGACATTTTCTTTGTTTGCCGATATTTTGTATTTTAACATAGCTCTTTAATTGTGGCTGGAATTTAGAAAATATATTAAGTGTGAAAAAATATCATCACAAGATCTGGGGTGGTGTTTGGGTGCCTGTCTTTCGACACTTTTTTGGTTATTTACATGATTAATAATTAATTTGGACACTATTGGGCTTTCTTGTTCTTTGTTCCTTCGATGGATTTCTTTCCTTCTTGTCCGGGCTTGAGCTTTCTAGGGCTTTTGTTTTCTCATTCTCACTCTTTGAGTTGAAGGGTAAATTGATAAGGGAGATTCAGCTGGGTGCAAATTTAAGTGTAGAAAATATATTGCATCTGATAGACAACACCAGTGGAGAAAGTTAAGAACGTTATTTCAATCTGCAGGTGGATCTCCTAGGAGACCAGGTGGATACACTTTCGAATTTCCTGGAGAAAGTTTATATCGGTTTGGATCACTACTCTCCAATCTTGCAACATTATAGTGGAGTAAGTTGACTTTGCTCTTTTTCGTCGCTGTATATGTTTTTAAAATTTCAATGGGATGGGATTTCATTAGATAGTATGAAGTTCATATTATCAGAAGTGTACAACTGATAAAAAAAACTTTTGTGCACATTTATCACTGAATCTGATGTTACTATGAGGAATCATTAGTTACTATGAGGAATCATCACATATTCAAATCTGTCGTTATGTGTTATAGATCTGATGTTATATAGGACAGGAATGTCAATGGCTCTACATGTCTAGTGCAAGACATCTGCAGGTCTGAAGATGCATCTTTTCCGGTGAAAAGATTTCCTTTTTTTCCTCTGCTTGAAGGGGTAGTGTCATACTATATTTGATTTCAGACTTGGAGGCATTTTGTAAGTGAACTTGTGGGCAAGCGAACTATTAAAGAAAATGCTCTCAGAACCATAATTTGTCCATCCTCCGGGCAGTGTAATTATTTGTACTGGCCTGCCGTCTGATACACACTTCAGATGGATTTTCTAATCCTTCACGCGCTGGCTCTCCCTTTGCTTCTTGCAGATTATGGAGGTCCTGAAGCTTGTTCGAAAAGAGTTGACTGGGGAATCTTCAAGTTAATTTGATGGATTGTCAGATAAGTCGATGCTTCAAATAGAAGCTCAGACTGATAAAAACACTCCATGTATGCATTTATAGCTACATTAGTTCTTGTCAAATGGGAATGTGGATGCTGAACCGTCTACAAGATACCAAAATGTTCCTTTAACAGCTGTTCTCTTGGATCTGAAAAATAATTTACTCCTATGTATGGTTGAGTTTGAGCATTCTGTAGTAATATACTTCTCCTCCTTGCTTGCAGATCCCATGCTCTGATCTCCTTCTACAGCATCCGCCTCTTTTGTCATTGTGGCAGTTCTGCAGCACCTCCAGTCAACAACTTGCCGTGCTGCTGCGGACATGGATCTTTTCTGTGGATAGTATGCCTTCTCTAAACGATTATAGCAAGATGATGACGTCATAGGACCAATGGCTTCTGAAGGAACATAGACCCATCTAAATTAAAGGAAGAAACTAGGAAGATGCCAGCTGATTATTGTTATACAAAGGTGATGCCAGCCGATTTTTGTTGTTCCTCACTTTTGGTAGGATAATATCTGAATGTAACGTGAGATTTCGATGAGCATTGTACAAAGATCTTCTTAAGTAATACCGATAACACCAACCTGCATGCCTTATCTTTATCAAAGCTATCCTATTCCTTAGTTCCTGCCTAAAAATGTTACATCAACATAAGAACGTTGGCGGCATGTCTGGTGTTCGAGAAATCAAAACTATTCACTCTCCGTTTCTGTGTACTCCGCTGATTCTGTCCTTCTAAGAATGGTGTTTTAGTATAGAAGTTGTCCCTTGGAAATTCTATCCTATTCCAAACAAGGGAAGGTAGAAGAAAGTTGCTTGTGCACTTCTTCGTCAAATATGCCATATAGTGGGAGACCAAGTGGCTTAGGTGAAATTGGTGATCTCACAGAAAGGGCTTAAATTAGAAATTTGGCTTCAAGTTTTAGAGGATGTAATACATGGCGGGTTGAATACACAATGATAAGATCTTCTGCAACCGTTCACGTTTAAGTCATCGCAGTATGAATCAACTATCTGTCTTTCAGCCATTATAAGAGTTATTTAGCCCAAATGCTTCTAGACATAACGCAACAAATTATGAAGACAAATGGGTGTTTGCAAGTCTGGGATCAATGACTCTTTCTGCAAAGACAGTGGAACCCAATTCCTCTTTTTTTGTCCAATCGTGATTGTCCTGAGTAGGGAATATACGGATGTCGGAATCAGCTTATGCTTGGCCCTCCTGGATTTTTCTTGTTCGGTCTTAAATGTAATTGCTCAAGCTACTTATAGCCCCATATGAAAGGAGAATGACTGAGTTTTACTTTGTCTAAAGTTCCAACTCTTGCTCAGAAAACAGTTAATTCCATGGAAGTGAATGTTACTCCATCCAACTCGAGTTGTCGAATTTCAATGTACTCCAAGGCTAACAGCACAATGTAGTATTGAAGTCGATGATATGGAAAGCATGCCGAAAGGCTTTCTTCCTAGGGTCATGTTTCTTCTCCATACTTTCTTGTCACATAGTGGCGATTAGCTCAATGAGCAAATTATAATAAAGAATGCATGGGACGAGAAATGTTGAATCGTGATATTGTATGCCTGCACTTGCTTAAGCTTCCTCTAATAGTCTTTTACAGACTTAGGAAGGTATACAATTGTAGAAATGTTAAATCATGATATTGTATGCCTGCACTTGCTTAAGCTTCCTCTAATAGTCTTTTACAGACTCTCTTAGGAAGGTATACAATCGTTGAGAAAAATTCCTAATGAATTTTGAAGTTGACAAAGCTGTCCACGAAAGTCTTGTAAGTCTGATAGAAGTTTTGAAGTATTTTAATTCAAAGAAATAGTCTTGGAAGGAAAATCTATTACAATCTTAATCTTGTTCAGATTCAAGTCCAGATTGTAAAATTTACTTCAGATACAACAAATTTAGAATTTATAGTGAATGTAAAGATCTTCAAACTGAGAGAATTATTTATGTTCCCATCCTAACACAAGTTCAGAACATGACAAGTCCAAGACGTATACAACAATTGCTAATCTGACTTGGATTTCACACTTACAAAGATTTGATTGACTCAATCTTGAAGATTGTTTTGCAAACCAACTTTGTAATGCAAAACATCTAACTGATGGGAAAATAAATCTCAAAACAAGTTTTTTTTCTAAAATGAAGAAGCTATACTTATAAAAATCGAGACTCTGGTTGTACGGGCAAACAGAATCAAGTGGAGATTCAGATTTTGTCACTCAACGGCCACTCAATCTTCTTGATAAATATCTATCCAATGGGTGGATTGGAAGATGATCCTCTAGAGACTATCTAATTGCTAGTTTGGAAGTGGAGAAATATATATAGAAAGTAGGTGCTGAAGAACAAGTAAAAGACAAGGTCCAAAATCTAAAAAATCCAAAGTTTGAGTATACTTCGATCATATACACTTGTCATTCGTGAGCTTTAACTTTGTGATCTTAAAAGAAGTACAGAAAAAGTGATTAAGTGAGATAGTGTGATCTATCATACACCGAGTGTAATCACTCAATATTATAATCTTTTGTTGATCATCTAGTGGAACTAGCCAGTAGATTATCAACGTGAAAGAGCGAACATAGGCTTAATTTGAGCCAAACCACTACAAGTCTTGTATACAAATTCTCTCGTCCCTCTTATTGTTTGTTGGAATAGTTCATTGCACACACGCAAGGTTCTTTTGAAGTTCATTTTATTGCAAAACTGCTTCTGAACTTCTTACGTTAGAGTTCAGACTTAGAACTTGACTCTTACTATTTCTCTTTAAATTGTCAAGATTCTTTAGAATCACTTATTCACCCTCTCTAGGTGATGTTGCTGGCTACCTTATCACCTAGATAGCTACTTCAACAATAAATGGAGAGCGTTGAAAAAAAGGCAACCGATACAAATCACAACTCTTGCTCAATCTCATCAATGGGGAAAAATGATAAAATAATACATAGGAGGGAAAAAGTTTTTTTTTTTTTGGTCTAAAATGATGCCTCTCATTCAAGTATGACTGAAATTACAACCCATAGAAAGGGCGTCGATACATAGTAAATTCATTAACATTTGTGGAGGTGAGGAAGGCCAATAGGGTGAAAGTGAACCGCGGCCGTGGGCCTTAGCGGCACAATCAGCGGGGGCGTTGGCTTCTCTTCTGCAATGTTGGATGCGCAGATGGGGAAAACAGAGACACAAAGCTGTAGCGTCGGCGACCAGGAGCAAGCTGAAAGTAGAAACCAAATATACTGACATTGCCTTAATAATGTTGAAGTATTAAGTGTTCACGTAGTACCATGTTTATTTGCTAACAAAGCATGCATTTTTTACTGAAATCCAATCACAAACTGAAACATGATGATGACGTGGATAAATGTATAAAAAAA
Organism: Eucalyptus cloeziana; assembly: GCA_014182715.1. Lineage (NCBI taxonomy): Eukaryota > Viridiplantae > Streptophyta > Magnoliopsida > Myrtales > Myrtaceae > Eucalyptus > Eucalyptus cloeziana. The sequence goes on from CM024638.1 coordinate 22,600,102, forward strand.
TTAGAAATCTAGGCATTCGATCATCCCAAGCCACCGGCGGCATTGGACCTCCGACAAGCCGCCTCTGTTTTTCTTTTTGATTTTCGAGGCTATGATAACAAAGGGTAGCGGCCATGGACAACAGTGTCGCCGACCATCGTTGCTTGCGAGCCTGGCTAGTCAAGCTGATGCTTACCGGTGGATATCTAAAGATAGACCCAGAAATCACCGAACGTCCACGTCATCATCATGTGTCAGTTTATGATTGATTCCAGTAAAAAATATATGCCAAGCCTATGACGCAATCTTATAAATCACTGAATACTTTCTCAAAAAAATATGGTAAGACTCACTTCAATATGATAAAATCTCAATGCCAATAGGTTGTGCAAACAAACCATACTTGTTTACTATTGCTTAATTGAAATGCACAGACAAAAATCAGGCAAAAAGCCAGGTCCTAGCATTCACAAGCCATGCTCATTACCACACCGAGGTTATATGGTCCCAAATCATATGCGTGGTAAATCACCTCTCGTTTTACCAACTTACTGTATCAACTATTCGACACATTGAACATTTATACTCGAAGGAGGAAAAATGTTAGTGTGCAGTACCAAAAAGGTTTATTTACAACATCCGACTTTTTTCATATTAGATTTAGTCAAATTTGAAGTTCTGGGGTTTAGATAATTAAAACTCAAAACACTCCCCTGCACAAAAACAACCCAAGAAAATAGGAAGAAAAGATGGACGTTAGTGCATAGGTCATCCAGGACCATAAGCATTTAAACATGACCGAAATAAAGTCCAAAATTGTCTTGTGTCACTTTTATAATAATCTAGGGTTACTATTGCTACTCACTAAACTCAGCCACTACATACTGTCTAGTTAGCTAGAAAAGCATGATCATAGATCAATTCACCCTTAAAGGTAGCTCATTTATAAATGAAACGTGGGACAGCTGTCCTTTCGAAAAGACATACTGGGCATACTCATCTGACTACTAGCTTGGGCTAGCTGGAAAATTGGTCCTCCAATTGTTTTAGTGGTTTTGTGATGAGAAGATAATGCTTTCTTTTGCTTTTCCTCTTTTTCATTGTGGTCGCTGGCGACCTTCGCCCGCCGTGGGCAAGCGTGCAAAGGTCATGCCACTTGTAGCCACAAAGGCCTGGTTCAGATTTTGCGAAAATGGCCACATTGACAACTCATCAAAAATTCTTGGATTAAATTAGTCAAATTTAAAAAATTATAACTAAATTAATATTCGTGAAATAGATTATGGACTGTCCCCACACTTCTCCTTTTCATTTGTTTGATTTTTTATTTTGTTATAATTTCATAGATTGTAAACATGCCTTTTCAACTTGCGTTTTTTTATATAAAAGATCGCGAGTAATGCGTACTTTTTTTTTTTCTTTCAGAGAGTAATGCGTACTTAACCTCTTTTTTCTGGACAGCATAATCTATTAACAAATACTGGTGGAGGCAAAACATCTCATGCGGATTTTGACAAGACCACTTTGAGTTGAAAGTACATGATTTTCGTCGGTTTGGTACTTTCACATCACTTACATTTTACCTCCCACCTTGTCCCAAAAAGAAAATCATTATACATGGCGGAAGACTTCTTGTCAGAATTTTTTCGATAGTTAAGCTGAGAAGATCTGCGACTAGTGCATATTAATATAGTTATGGTATGTTGTTTAATCTGTTTTTTTTTTCCTAATCTTTTCTCTCCAGCCAAATTCTCCAAATCACTTCCATCCCTCTTAATCACCCTATTGGCAAAACCGTTGAGAGCGACGGTGTTACACCCCAATCCACAAAAACAAGGGCATGACATGGCTATCCTTTCATAAAAAGACGTAGTCTCAACATAACCAAAATTTAAGGCCAAAGCTACTATTCGTTACAACTTCAGAACACGCACCAAACTTGAAAATTCCATTCCGAACAAATCGTAAGTTCAAATCATGATATGTAAAATGCTATAATTTCATAGCATCCTAAATTATCATTTTCAAAAAAATACATAACTCAAAGACTCAAAAATCAGACTTCGCTACACAAATCTCCAAGAAATCCGAATTTCGAGCCCTAATTGCAACGATTCGTTTGAATAGACGATTAAAGACTTTGGTCACTTATTGGTGTTGCAAAATGGAGTTAAGTCGTCTTGGTGAGGCCTCCGGGTCATGAGGGCGCCAAATTTTATTCCCATTTTCCCATTTTCCTTCCTCTTCTTTCTCTCCTCTCCCCTGTTTCTTTCTTTCCCCTGTTTCTCCTTTTCAACAAAAGCAACAGATGGAGAGTAGAGAGGACGCTTCGGCTGTGTTTTTAAAAAGAGAGAGAGAGAGAGAGAGAGAGAGGGAGAGAGAAAGAAGAGCATGGGCAGAAACAGGGGAGAGGAGAGAAAGAAGATGAAGGAAAAAGGGAAAAGGGGAAAAAATTTTGGTGGCTCATGACCCGGACACCTCACCAAGCCGACTCAACTCCGTTTTGCAACAATGGTAAGTGATCGAAACCTTTAATCGTCTATTCGAACAACTTGTCGCAATTAGGACTCAAAATTCGGATTTCTTGAAGATTTGTACGGCGAAATCCAATTTTTGAGTCATTGACCTATGTACTTTTGTGGAAATGATAATTTAGAATGTTGTGAAATTATAGCATTTTACAGATCATGATTTGAGCTTACCGTTTGCTCGGAACGAAATTTTCAAGTTTGGTGCGCGTCCTAGAACTATAGGGAATGGTAGCTTTGGCCCTAAATTTTGGTTACATTGAGGCTGCGTCCTTTAGTAAAAAGACGGCCGTGTCATGCCCTTGTTTTTGTGGATCGAGGTTTGACATTTGTTGGTATCGGAGCTTAGATTTTGATTTGTTTGGGTAGATATGGGACGTTGTGAGATTGTTTAAAAGATTTTTAACACGTTAGCCTTTTAGATACTAAGTTGTAGATTCAGGTGATCATGCGCGACTTGGAGACACTTGTCTCGCTTCGTAGAAATAGTAAAGGCAAGCAAGTTATTGCCCTTGATGCTAGAAACATGCCTCAAGCTTCTCAAGGTGCGTCTTTAAGGAGGAGACGGGAGGATCAACATGATGGAAGTCCTAACTCACATGAAGTCAGAGAAGTTAACCAACCGTCGTTTCCTCTGACTGACTTTGAGCAAGCGATGATCCATTAGTATCATCAAGCAAAGGAATTAAGTGGAGATGGAGCAACTGGCCCATATACTTTTGCCCAATTTAGAGAGGCGAAACCACCCACTTATGATGGGAAAGCTTATTCTCTTGCAGCTAAGCAATGGACTAGAAAGATCGAGGGGATCCTTGAAGTTGAAGGTGTTCTTGAGGACAAGAAAGTTAGCTTTGTCTCTTGATATTTAGAGGGCAAGGCAGAACATTGGTGGGAGGGAATGAGACCAGCCCTTGGAGATAAGGGTGGTGCTAAGCTTGGGAGGACTTTAAGCAAGCTTTCAACGCTCAATTCTTCCCAATGTCATTTTGGGCAAAAATGAAGAATGATTTTATACACATATCTCAAGGCGACTCCACGGTTTTGGAGTAAACAGTCCACTTTAATCAGATGAGTAGATTTGCTAAGCAATATATGTCTAATGAGCAAGACAAGGCTAATCACTTTCAAAGAGGGCAAAAATGAAGAGTGATTTTATACACATATCTCAAGGCGACTCCACGGTTTTGGAGTATGCAATCCACTTTAATCATATGAGTAGATTTGCTGAGCAAAATATGTCTAATGAGCAAGACAATGCTAATCACTTTCAGAGAGGGCTCCAATATGAAATTAGTTCTGCACTAACACCTCTAGCATTGACAACTTACAAAGATGTGCTGGAACGAGCCATTAGAGTGGAACAAAAGATTTTGGAGCATGACATACAAGGTGTACCTCAACATAAGAAGTTGAAATCCACTGACTATCAGGATAGCGACGTTGGTGGTAGCTTAAAGAGGAAAGCTTTTAACCAGCAAGGAAAATCTAGAATTCAGAATAATCTAGACCTTGTACTACCTGTGGGAGGCATCATGGCAGTCCTTATTACCGCAAGAAAGGAGTATATTTCATTTGTGGAAAAATGGGACATATGACGTGTGATTGTCCAATACAGAAGAATGCCATCGGAAATAGTAGAGTATGTTTTGTATGTGGGCAACCTGAACACCTAGCCTATATATGTTCTATGAGGAAGACTGCCCTTCCAGTTGATAAACCAGAAAAAAGCTAGTGAAGGCAAAGGATGACTGGAAAGTTTTTGTGATGACAGAAGAAGATATGGCAGCTTCTAATACAGTTGTTGCAGGTAATATTTCTATTGCCTCGCAACCTGTTTATGTATTGTTTGATCTCGGTGCCATACATTCATTTACTTCCATTGACTTTGCAAAGAAACTTGATGTATTGCTTGAGCTTTTAAAATATGAATTGCGTATTGATACTCCCACTGGTGATTTCTTGATTGCTGACCGTGTTTTCTGTTAGTACTAGAATAAGCACCTAGAGGGGGTGAATAGGTGACTAAAGCGATTTTATAAATTTTAATCCGAATGAAAGATTAATGAATTAAAAACAACAATCGCTGCAAATGAAAGTAATGAAAGATAAAAGGATTAGGGATAGAGAATCAAGACTCCAAATTTATAGTAATTCGGCTTAGACCAAACCTATGTCCACTCTCCCGCACGGACAGCCCTTCTAGCTGAATTTCACTAAGGATCAAAAAGAGTGTTTACAATCTCATGCCCTTGAATTCACAGTGAAGAAACTCTACTACACTTCCTCAAGGTCTCACCACACTTTGGTTTCTCTTTTGATTACAAGGATTGCTCAAAGAATAAGATCACAAGATAACAAGGAGACTCAGACTTTGGAATTTTTCTATCCGGCACTCTTCAACAACTTAAGCATCTCTCTTATATACTTCACCATGCCTTCATTACCGTTAGCACCTTCAGAAGAAGTTATTCCAAACAACCCGTTGGACAGAATCAATTTAGAGAGATCTCAAGCTCTTTAAGGTAAGTGTAGATAGCCCATCAATCATGCTCGCCCATACAATCAGGATCTTGGTTTCCATAAGTAGAACCTTCCAAGTATAAATTGTGAATCTTAGAGAATCTATATTTATTCGGATACGTATATAAGAACTTGTAGTGCTGATTCCAGTCGAAAGATATTCCTTAGCCATTGGACCCAAAACCATATTAGATAGAATCAGAATAGAAGTTTTAACTTTACGGTCTGGAAGCTGTCCATGAGAGTAGACTTTGAAACTTGAGTTTTGATATCGTCAAACTTTAATCTTTAGATTTTGCTAGTAGAGTTTGCAAGTTTTCAGACTAGACTGATGGAAATGTTTTGTCGACTTCAAAATATCTGAAGAGAATTTATCCAACATTTTCAAGGATTGTTTGTTGTGGATTGATGATATACTATTGCCTGTGGATTTGATGGAATTAAATAATACAAGATTTAGATGTTATTCTAGGAATATATTGGTTATCAAAATATTATGCTACTGTTGATTGTTATTCAAAGAAAGTTGTTTTTCGACCTCCAAATCAACCTGAATTCTTTTTTTCGGGAAGTTATAAAGGCATTTTTCCAAGGTTGATTTCAGTTGTGCAAGCAATGAAGCTTTTGAGAAAGGGTTGTTGTGGTTATTTGGCTAGTGTAAAAGACACAAGGAGCTAGTAAAGCTAGAAAATGTTCATGCTGTCATAGAATTCCCTGATGTATTTCCTGAAGATTTACCTAACTTGCCTTTTGATAGAGAGATAGAGTTTTGCATCGATTTAATGCCTGGTACAATAGCTATCTCTAAGACGCCATATCAAATAGCACCTTCTGAATTGAGTGAATTGAAAACATAACTGCAAGAGCTTTTGGATAAAGGTTTTATCAGGCCTAGTGTATCGCCTTAGGGAGTTCCTATTCTATTTGTGAAGAAGAAGGACGGTAGTATGCAACTTTGCATAGATTACCGAGAACTTAACAAGGTGACGATCAAAAATAAATATCATTTGCCCTGGATTAATGATTTATTTGATCATCTTCAAGGGGCTCAATTATTTTCTAAGATAGACCTTTGTTCTGGGTATCATCAGTTAAAGATAAAAGCTAATGATGTGCCAAAAACTACTTTCAGAACAAGGTATGGGTATTATGAATTCCTTGTCATGCCTTTTGGGTTCACGAATACACCCGAGGCTTTCATGGATTTGATGAACAAGATATTCAGACAATTTCTTGATAAATTTATTGTGGTATTCATTGATGATATTTTGGTGTATTCGAGAAGTTTGGATAAACATGAGCAACACTTGAGAGTTGTTTTACAAACTTTACGTGAAAAAAAAAGTCATATGTTAAATTTAGTAAGTGTGATTTCTAGCTTGATCATATAAAATTCTCGAGTCATGTAATATCAAAGGATGGTATCTCAATTGATCCAAAGAAAGTTGAAGCAATTGTTCAATGGAATCGCCCTACCAATGTCACGGAAGTAAGAAGTTTTCTTGGGTTAGCAGGTTATTACAGGTGACTTATAGAAGGGTTTTCTAAAATTGCTAGCCCACTTACTCACCTAACTCAGAAGAGAGTTAAATTTGTATGGTCAAATCAATGTGAGCGCAGTTTCCAAGAGTTAAAGAGACGGTTAGTGTCAGCTCCTATATTAACCTTGCCTTCAAGAACTAGTAGCTTTACAATCTATTGTGATGCATCTAAGAAAGGTTTAGGTTGTGTTCTTATGCAAGATGATAAAGTTGTGGCTTATGCCTCTAGACAGTTGAAGGCTCATGAGAAGAACTATCCTACTTATGATCTAGAGTTGGCGGCAATTGTGTTTGCCTTAAAAATATGGCGGCACTACTTGTATGGTGAAAAATATGAAGTCTTTACTGATCACAAAAGTTTGAAATATATTTTTACTTAGAAAGAACTGAACATGAGGCAGAGAAGATGGCTAGAACTTCTGAAGGATTATGATTTATCCATCAATTACCATCTAGGTAACGCTAACGTGGTAGCTGATGCCTTGAGTCACAAATTCTCTAGAAATATGGCAGCATTGCTCATCTCAAAAGTCTATTCTGGAGGATACGAGAAAGCTAGACCTAGAGGTTTTGGTCCATCAGCTTAGTGCTCGATTAGCTAATCTTGGAGTATAACCAACATTGATTGATAGAATCAAGGCTAAACAAAATAAAGATCCTCAATTGGAGAAGATCAAAGAAGGTATAGAAGCCGATAAACCCACGTAGATGGGTCATTGAGGTTTCATGGTCGGTTATGTGTTCCTAGTGATTCAGAATTGAAAAATGAGATATTACAAGAAGCTCATAGCACTAAATTCTCGATTCATCCGGGAAGCACTAAGATGTACAAGGATTTGAGAGGAAATTTTTTATGGATCAATATGAAGAAATATATTGTTAAGTTTATCGACCAATGTCTAATTTGTCAGCAAATAAAAATTGAGCATCAGGAAAACCAAGTGGCCAACCGCACCCACTTGAAGTACCTAAATGGAAGTGGGAGCATATTACCATGGATTTCATCGTCAGTTTACCAAGGATGCCTAGTGGTAAGAATGCCATATGGGTGATTGTTAATCGATTGACTAAATCTACGCACTTTTTGTCTTATTGATTCGATCTTTCACTTGAGGACATGGCGAAGCGGTACGTTAATGAGATAATGAGACTTCATAAAGTTCCAATGAGTATTGTTTCCGATAGAGATCCCAAGTTTGTTTAACTTTTGGAAGAGTTTACAAGAGGGTTAGGTACTCAACTCAACTTTAGTACAGCTTTTCATCCACAGACGGAGGTCAGTCAGTCAAAGAGACCCATTCAGACGTTAGAGGATATGCTACGATCTTGCGTTATTGACTTTGGTGGTTCGTGGAACAAACATTTACACTTGGCTGAGTTTTCTTATAATAACAGCTATCATTCCAACATTAAAATGGTTCCTTTTGAAGCTTTGTATGGGTGTAAATGTAGAACTCTTGTGTTGTTGGGACAATGTTGGTGAGAAAAGGCTAATTGGGCCCGAGTATATACAACAATTAGAAGAGAAAGTTAGGCTCATTCGAGAGCATTTGAAAATAACACAGAGCCGTAGAAAAGTTATGCGAACCTCAAAAGGCGCAAGGTATAATTTAAAGTAGATCATGTATTCTTGAAGGTTTCTCCTATGAAAGATGTCATGAGATTTGGCATGCGTGGTAAATTAAGTCCAAGATAAGTGGGACCATTCTTGATATGAGAAAAGATTGGTGAAGTTGCTTATAAACTGACATTACCACCAGCATTATCTAGAATCCATATTGACAATAGATTGGTGAGATGCGATATTGTCGAATTTTCACCTATTGGCAATCGTGAGTTTTCATTTGGGCAAGGAAGAACCTATTAGGAAAGAGGGAAAAAAACATTTCGCATCATGTCATGACCTATTGTCGCAATCCTAGCCAGCGGCCTCGGTCCAAGAACTGCGCAGTGAGTACTACCACATTCACTTGAGTAGTACACTAGCCTATTCGAGCAGACAACAACCTAAGAGTCGTGGGATGATGCACAATCTTCTGATTATGGTTTAGGATAATTTTGTAAGAAATCTAGAAAGCGATAAGCACGTGAAGAAAGGTCTAAGGAAATCCCCATTGCACAAAACATCATTAACCGCAAGAACTGCCTAATAATAGAAATCGCCACGGAAGATAGACTCTACTTTAAGCACCATGTCCGTCAACATAATGGAGTTCCCAGCTCAGGCTCAAAAAACCCTAACTAGCATAGTACTCGTCATTTGAGCATGAGAACGAACGAAAGCGCTTGTACATTTATCCGATTGGCCGTTTCTTTTCTTCTTTTTTCTTGTTTGGGCAAGAAAAAAGTAAATCTACCAAGTCAGTCGCGATTCGCGACCCATTCCAACTAACATCCCTTTTGCAGGCAACATGAACTATTTGGGAAAAAGAGAATGAACCAGAGAATGAAATGAACCAACGCGCTTCTCGTCACTATTCGGGAAAAAGAGGATGAAATGGAACATGCTATACCGTAATGTGATGTGCTCTTTAGTCATTGTCACGTTCTTACAAGTTACAATAATGTACTTCGGACAAAACATGGATCTTCTGAGATAAATGGTAAGAAAAAGGCCATAATCATATTGGTTTCAACAGCTTCACACGGGGCTTTCTGATTCAGGAGCTGAGTCACTGAAACAAAAGACTGTTATATAGAGAAAAAAAAATCACAAGATGGGTGAAAAGAACAAAGCAAAATGCCTAGTGGATCAGGGCAATCAAAACACTCCCACTAGCGATTGGGGGCCATAGCCACGACTGCATCCCCGCCACGTCGCTTCTTCTTCCCCTCCCCGTGCCTTGAGCGCCTTGGAGCCTCATCCTCGCTTTCGCTCTCTTCATTCCTTAAGCTGTTATCTTCCTGATGAGCTCGTGGTCCTGGCTGATATGATCTCTCATGATCAGCACCCTCACTTGGCCCCATTGACTCTTGATCCCTACCCTGGTCTGATCCTGCACCAGGAGATGGCCTTTGGTCTCTCTTCACTAACCTATTCGGGTTTTGAGAAGGGGGAGGTGGAAGGGCTCCAGGCATTCCGGCAGATCGGCCAGCTCTTGCAGGGTTCATACCCGCAGGGCCCATTCCTCCCATGAAGGGACCACGTCCAGGACCCATCATCATCCCAAACCCACCAGTAGGAAAAACTGAGCCAGGCTGCATGGGTCGTCCAGGAAACATCATGCCTGATGCGGGACCTGAAAAGTCCCCTGAAAACCTTGGCCCATAAGGAGGGAAAGCACGGGGACCCACACCAAAGAGATCGGGCATTCCAAAACCATCAGGAGCAACACCTCCGTAAGGAAAACCATCAGCACCCATCATCCCAGGAGCAAAAGGCCGCATCCCGGGGATTGGCCGGGCTCCACGTGCTATTTGCATCGGCGGCCACATCATTCCCCGGCCCCTTCCTCTAGCAAGAGATGCCGGTCCAAGAAGCGGACCGTAGCTCTCCTCCTCCTCCTCACTTTCTTCCTCTTCCTCTTCTTCTTCTTCGTTGTCATCAAATGGAACGATATCCGGATTCTCTGCCCCGTTATCAGGATTTAATCCTTTGGCCTTTTCCTCCTCACGTTTAGATTCTGCTGCCAGAGAAATCGCCTGTAACCATGATAAAACAGGGTTTCAATTAGAGTTCTTATCAAGCAGGGATGCATGGTAACCGTATATGTTCAGCTGCTGATGATTTTCGTTTCCTTTTACCCCACTGTTGGTTTCATGTGCTGTTCTTTGACTATTTTGGCTGCTCTTGAATGATGAACCACCAAACTCTTTAATTTCTTCTAAGATGATTATGTATGAAAGTCGACCAAAAATATGACAAGTATATGAAGTTATGAACTTACTTGCGGATAATCACATTTTCTCACATGAGTTAATTTTAACATGTTTATATCCTCCCCTTTCAGCCAAAGATCCATCAGACTGCTGCCTAAGCTACAGCATACTGTTGACTGCCTATTGTTGAATCATGACAATGGAAGTGCCCAGTGTCATCATGTCATGACTATAACCTGCCCACTACTCCCTCCAGATTTTCTTAAGTCATTTTGTCTCTAAAATGTCCACCTTTACATGTAAAATAGGTAGTTTCATTAAGATTCACCAGCCTTCACTTTAATAGTTCAATCTCTATCAATATTTTAGTTTTTACAGAGACTCGCTTTTCAAAAGTTCAAGGAGATACGGCTTCATCAGAAGTACTTTTGTTCAAACGCAATGAAAACACATCTCTTACAGTAAAAATACTATTGAGTTCAACTGAAAGTTTCTTTCAAGAAAGATTTCCTTTCCTATTTGATCATGACACCCAACAAGTTCAACCTACTCTGTTAGCAAGCTAAAATAAGGAAAATGTTTATTTTGAACCTTGCTAAAGCATTACATACAATATTTCAACAGTAAAACATACCATGAGTTCACTATCAGGCTCTAAATAAAGCAAGGACCCCAACTGCTCACCAACAGAGGGCTCTAGCTCCTGACAATCTCTGCTGATCTGCATTCACAAGATGCTGGATGAATAAGGAAATAAGCTGAAAGTTTAACTGCAATAGCCAGAATCCAATACTACTGCATCGTTTTCTTTTTCTTTTTTTTCTGCCAATAATAATAGCAAAAGAAATTATATAATATTATCTATTCTCCTTAGGCAAAGATGATCAAGGTTTATGGCCAAAGAAAAACAAAAAAGAGGTGATCAAGGCGATATGGCTCTCTTTTCAGCAACTACTATACCAAGGAAATGGCCTCCCCTTTTCATTGGTGTCTGGAAACACATTAAAGAATGGGATTCTTTGACACAATGGATCGGTTGGACACAGCTAATTCTGGCACAATCTCGTGGGGTGATTCATCTATAAATATGATTTTCTTTCTCTCTTCACTTTATGTGTTAATCAGGATCCATTAATGAATGATTTCATGCTTTGGATTAGGTAGTGCCTCTTGTATTGCTAAGTTCATTAGGACATATAATAACTGGAACTTCTGCCTGCTCCTCACTTCTCTTCAAAATGCCAAGTCACAGCACTCTCAGGGAAGACAATCTTATATGTTACACTTAATGAAAAAAGAGTACTATGTGAATCTAATTGCTTAGCTATTGGTAATTTCTGCCAATTCTTCCAGTCAATTTCCTGTTAAAGCTATGTGACTTTCCAGTGCAAATTCTAAGATTATTTTCTTCTGCTAAATGGTGACTCGGGATAGAATCATAATCAGTGGTAACCTAGAAGAAACAAAATTTCCTTTTGATCTAGTGTTGCTTGGGGAAAAAAATCAAAGAATCCACTGGAAGACATAATTCTTCCCTTGATCATGCTCAACCATCCTGGAGATTCGTTTTCAGCTCTGTTAGTTATTCCAAGAACCTTTCTTCAACTATTTCAGAATTTTCCTACCAGGTCTCATCATTCCAGGAAATCCTGAATTGCTGCCCACATATGGCTCATGTGCTGCATTTGAGAGAACAGAATGAAAGACTGTTGTAAAGATCCAGGTCTCCATCTTTTTAGGTTGCTTACAACTGTTAAGTAGTCAAGGACATACTCAACTAATCCTTCTAATCATTGTGTTACATGGCTACTTTAATTTTGGTCCACTTTCCTTTATCTGTTCTTTAATCATACCAAATGCGTGTTTATCTGTCCTTATGGCTAGTCTGTTAAGATCTTTTCTGATCATTTACTTCTCACTAGTCAACATTTTCCTGTATCATATCATCCTGAACAATGGATTAGCATTGAAACTGCAGTTTCTTCCTTGCACAAAATTCCATTCAGACAAAATCTCAGTGTTGATCATTTCCCCAAATTTCAAGATTCTAAGAAACACTGTCCCCAAAATCATTAAAGGGCACATCCAAATTGTTGCACAACCCATAAGATCCCACAAGCTACATCAATCTTGTTCATTATGCTTAGACAAAGACGATCTCTTTAAGATTTTTGCATAACTTATATTCTTCAGATTCATATATTTTTCAAACCCAAAAGGTCAAAACCCTTCCTTTCACTTCCTTTCAATGAAAAGCCTCCCACTTTCAACCTTGCTTCTTTTTAAGCCACTCTCCAACCTAACTTTCTACATCACTCACGACAACAGATCTAGAATTCTTCACGCTCTCTGCAATTGCCTCACTACCAACATAATCATCTTTCCCAGTCTAACCTTTCTATTCCAGTTGACTTCTGTCATCTCTACAGCCTTCAATTCCTTCAAAGGTAGGTCATGCAGATAATTCCAACTCTCAGGGCCCCCACGGATGGAAGCAGCAAAAAGCAAGTTTAACTTTGATGCCCTCAAATCCTCACAACAGCCCCTGAATGGCAAGCTTCTCAGCCATGGAAGAAATATGGCAATTCTGGGATAAAAATGGAAGACACTTCAATGCTCCACACCAAAAGCTGGTCAGGCCTTAAGACCAGATAAGCTTGAAAGCAAAAATCCTCTTCCAAGATACTTTTGGTGCCAAATGTCCCTAAGCAGAAATCAGAGACACTAATCTCCAGCCTGTCACTAAAAATCAGGCTGGTTGGTTCTTGGACAAAAAGTCTTCACCAGCCCAATGTTCTTTTTAAAACTATTGCCCTTGATCGTCCTAGTTTCACCACCAAGTGTGACGAAATACTTAAAAATCACTTCACCACAAAAAATAAATAAATAAGACTCTCAGGGATCATGGAAAATTGCATAGGCAGTTCTCCAAGCCTTCCTAACCAATTATGCCAACACTTGAGGTCCTACTGCAGCATCCTTGTCTTCAAACATCAGCCAACACCTAGCAGTTTCAGATAATCTGAGAAAGCTCACTCTTTCCCCTTGAATGACAAATCATGGACTTACTTTTCAGCGTTACCAATCATGAGACACCTGAAGAGCTTACCTCTAATGAACATTCACTACGTCCACTCAAGCCCGACGGGTGAGAGGGTGGGTGCACACGAGAGAGAGAGAGAGAGAGAGAGAGAGAGGCTCTGCAAAAACAATTATAGTGCACTCACAGAAATAACTGCAGTTGGACATATGAACCATATTAATTCTTGTTAAAGCACAGAGGACAACACTCCATTAATAACTCACAAAATAACAAGCAGAAGAAACCCCCTCATGAGCTAGTTCTGATTCCTCAGGTCTAGGATAAGCAGTTTGAATTAAAGCACAGCCCTTGTCATCCAGATTCCAGTAAATATACTTGAAAATTTCAGAGGGTGCAGAGAAAAACACAGATTTAAGAGCAAAAGCTAAAACAGTAGGAAACACCAGCAAATAACTTTCAATTCCACCTCAGCCATGCAAAGAAGCTTAAATTGAGGGTACATATCCTACCTTGACTGGTAAGTTCTCATTGTATGGGTTCCTCAAATGACGAGTCTTTTGAAAGGATAATTCACACAGCTGCAGACAATTAAATTAGAATCAGCCAGTAACACAGTATCTTGTCAGACACAAAATGAATATAGTAGATCCTTCTCTATGTACACTTTATGCAATTTGTGGAAAGATCTTCTGGTAAATACTACAGTTGAGGTCATGATTTACAATGTACGCACATATGGAAAAATGAGACATCATCGACCCACCCAGCCACCCCTAAACCCACACCACAAGAAATGGAAACAAACATTTCTCATTCTTGCAAACTGAAAAACTCCAATAAAAAGGTATTGGATCTCTTTTCGGAACTATCCATGTTCTAGAAATTTAGACGCTGAAACGTCTTACGAGCTGCACCATCTCCTCAACCAATAAGGGCAGAGAGAGGTAAAAAAATAAATCAAAGAAATTCCTGTCTGTAAGATCGCCTAAGATCTTGACGTGATGGAGTGAACAATTCAAAGATAAGCAATCAGATGAAGTTGGTGACAGTTTGGCTTAATTACCAAATCATGGAAATGGTGCCCATGCTTATTGGCAGACAAAGACCATGTACAGCAAGATAAAAAACGAAGGGCAAGTGAAGTGCATGAAAAATAACCATAGACTACCAATGCACCTTTAACCACTTCACTGAGAAATTTCGCCCATAATGTGCAGTTCCATGTGCATATTTCCAGTTCCCCCCACTTGCAGCTCCACCAATTCTCGAAGTCATCTTTGCACAGCCCTGATAAACCACCCAATTTTGCATGTTAGCTATGCAAAAAAACAAAGTAACACAATATCAGACAAATCCGACAGCCGAATTGACTTCGTACAAAATTTAAACACGACCAGCATAAAAAAGACAGCTCATCAAGCAGAATAAGTCAAACTACCTGAAAATGACGTGTGCGATTAACGGAAAAGATCAAAATCACATTTGCAGCAGAGTCAAATGCCTCATTCAGTTTAGCCTCATTGCTCCTCTGAGTTGCCCATACTCCTTGTTGTACAGATAACTCCAGATTTTCACGGTTACAACTTTTAACAATGAAATACCTAAGATTCCACATTTCAAAATCCAAATACACTTATAGATTATACATCTCAAAATTGAAATGATATCCTTATAACGACAATGCAGAATGCTAAATCTACAATGTGCAAGCAATAGACCACAGCGGAGAAAGACATCATTCAAGTGATTTTCAAGGAACTGTTCAGTAGTTAAAGATTATGTTACCCTCATGATCTTTTTGAGTTGTCAACCAAGTCATATCTAAACAGTGCATTTTCAAGAAGCATAACCCGTACATATAACTACTGACTTCAGAAGGGCTGAAAAACGTCATTTCTCTGCAGTTTTATCAATGAAATCCACAGAAGGCTTCAAGCCTACCCAGAAGAATTTTAAGTAAGAAGGATATCTTATCCACCAGGTAATGTTAAATTTGAGATTTTACCATTTAACAAACATAGATACACTGCACTCTGTACTGCAGTAAAGTTTTCCACCAGATTTCAAAAAGCACAGGACCTCCATCCTCATGGACAATGTATAAATAACAGGCTCATATTCATTTTAAAACAAGGTTCTTTTGGACTGATGAGTTATGGGCTCTAAAAATTTCTAGGCAGATTGCAGTCAGCTGCAACATTTATCAAAAGGTGGGTACTGGGATCACATTAATGAATGGAGAGACAACACAGATACTTAGGCCCTGCAACTACAAGTCCTTCTGTATAAGCATTATGGAGGATAACATCTTAGGAAAAATAAGCAGAAATTTCAGGAAAATGATACTGGGATTTAGACTACAGAGATTTTATACAAGTGACTTAGACAACCCAGTGGTACCCCTAATTGCTGCCACTGATTAAAATATATTCTAAGAGTGCCCAGCTGAAGCAGCTTTTAAGAAAGTCCTACCAAAGTGAAAGGGAAAAATATTACTTAGGTTTAAACAATGAAATAACTTCTACATGATCTTAAACACCAATAAATGCCAAAGTCTATATTTCGTAGAAGATTTGAGATGAACAATGTCTATAAAAATCAAATTTCAAACAATAAAGGAAAAGGAAAGGTTAAAAGGTAAAAGGAAAAGACACTCTAAAATATGGACTAAAATTCCCAAAAAATGAAGCTCCAGTAGTATCTATAATGGTCAAAAGTAAAATGTTTTAGAGAAACACATTTCTGAAAACTTCAAGGTAGAATTTTGATCGCTGCCATTTTTCTTAGTGTAAAATCATGCCTTTCACCAAACCACACCAATGACACAACATCTTTGCATCGTGGACTTAACTCACTTCAGGTGTGTCCTGATTTTATTCACCCAATTCTGTGTTGGAAGGCAAAAAAGTGTAGTCCTATTCGTTGTTTGCGATCATCACCAAATAGATTGATGAATCCACCTAGTGTCATCAATGCAAATTCTCCGTGGATCTCTCAAATATGGGCAGGACTAGACCATTCTTTAAACACTGGTCAATGTTTTTCTAATAGATAGTTCATAGACTGGTATCTAATATGGCACACCCAGAGTAACAGAATATCTGTTTGGACAACCAAATGGACCCTTAAGCAGCCACTCGTTCTCTAATCATAAAAAAAAAAAAAAAATTAGTTCACACTATAATAGGTAACGCATAGACAGGAAAACTAGTTAACACCAATAGTATGTCAAGTAAAATTTTGAAGTCATAGGTTGGTGAATAAATTTCAGGGATTAGCAAAAGAAAGTGAAGAGAAAAGAGTATGTCGTTGTTGATGACATTCCTTGTCTCCCATAATAGCATCTATGAATAAAAGCAGTTACCACAATAAAAACCTACTGATGCTGGTAGCAAAAGAAACACAAGATGATATTTTCATAAGAAAGTCAAATAGTGAAGTGCATACACCAAAACAATTATAAATATCCCAGAAGCGCAGATTGGATTAAATATAGAAACTATGATTCTATTTAGAGGCTAAATTCAGCCAACCTCCTTCGGAGGATTATTAGATATTGACAATCCTCCAACCAAAATGTCCTGGAGAAATACAAGAATGATTTACATAGAGACCTAAGACTCTGAAATCTGAACACACCTAGATACTCCTGGAGGCAAAGGAGTAGGACCTCTGCCTGCCTGATTAGGCATGCCGCTAGAAGGATTCTGTTGCTGCGTTTGGCTGAGCTGTTGCTGGGACTGCTGAACAGGCGGCTGCTGCTGCTGCTGCTGCTGCTGCTGCTGTTGCTGCTGCGGCAAATTAGCAGGCTCCGTCATAGAAGGTTTTACAATTGGACTTTGATTTACAGCGTTGTTTCCTCCTGGAAACTGAGATTTTTCATTATGTTGAGCAGCGCTTGCATTACGCTGCTGAAAAAATCTGTTTGAATTGCCATAATGGTACGAATTCAATTGTTGAATCTTTTGAAGGACTTCTTCCACAGGAGGTGGAGGTCCAGGTAGCTTCGCATGCCTATATCGGCAGTCAGGACCATTTGGACAAAAACCCAACTTGTACCTGCAGTCACATAACCAAAGAACTCAGACTGAGACATTTAATCTATACACCCACCCAACTTTAAACACCCTTCCTCATTCTAAACAAACATCTCACAGCACGCTTCTTACAAGGAAAGAACAAGAAAACCCAAACACAACAAACTAATGCCCTTGCATCACAATATTCTCTAACAAGCTTCGCGCATATCATCATCATCATCTCGAGCCCCAAAACCCTTCCACCAGTTCACTCTGGAGAAAAACTTCAGCAAAATGTCAACTAAGGACCTTGACCAGTTATCCTCACCTCGCACGCCAAAGCTTAAAACCGAAACCTACCACAACACTAGCACCAGCCATACCAAAACCAATTCAAACAAATTACCTCCAACCCACCAAACAAACATCACAGAGGATGCAAACCAATCCAAACCCCGACAGGATCGCAAGGCAGAGAGAGAGTACCTACATGTTACACTCCTTGATGTCCTCGTTGGTGTGCTTGTACACGCAGTCCTGCTCGCGGCACTCCCCGTAGAGCCGGAAGAACCGGCAGATCGGCATGCGAGACTTGTCGTACTGGTGGAGGAACCCGCAGGCGTCGCCCTTCATGCACAGGCTGCGGAGCCAGTGCCGGCACACCGTCTGCCGGAAGCTCCGCCTGCCGCCCATGTTCCCGCCGCCGCCACCGCCGCCCCCCGGCCCCGCCGGCCCGGAGTCCAGACCCCCGGCACCACCGGCGGCACCGTGGCCGCCGCCGCCGCCGCCGCCACCCCCGCCGGGGCCACCGACGGCGGAGGCGGCGGCGGCGGCGGAGGGGTCGGGGTGGTGGGAGGCGGGGACGGAGGCGGAGGGGTTGGGTGGGCCGGCGTCGAGGCCGCCCTCGAAATCGAAGCTGAGAACACCTTCGGCGTCCTCCATAACCAGGGGATGCAAAGGGTTTTTAGGGCTTTCCGATGAGAGAGAGAGAGGAAAGACGTTGCAGAAAGGTGGAATTTTTCGCTGCGGAGTGCGGAGATTGGATTTTGGCGGACGTTTTGTTAGTTTTAATATCAAGATTTCGATTGAGCCCACCTCGGTTATATAGTATGAAAATAATAATTTTAATAATAATTTTACTCATGGGTGAATCGGCATGTGGGATGATTCGGTTTTGGAACCGACAGGAAATGGTGCGTGCGTGCGTTGATCGCCCGCACGGTGGTGAAATGCCTGTTGAGAAGACTTGCTCCCGAGATTCTTCGGGGGTTGGCATTCGATAATAACGCGTTTGATAATTATTCTATTTTCGGGAATCATTTCTAATTAGAAATGATTTTTTTATTCTGTTTTCGAAAATAATTTCTCAGCAAAAAAACGTGTTTGGTAACTGCACAAAATTTCTGATTCCAAAATAGAAAAAGAATAAAAATGTGTTTGATAGTTGATAAAATTTCTATTTCAATTCTTTTTCAATTACCTTTTTAGATGAGTGTAAATTTGATATTGAATTTTCATTGATCACTCACCAATATAAAATCAAATTATACTCTATTATATTTTCAATTTCAAAAGAATTTGAATTTAGAATTCTATTTCATTCTAAAGTTCTATCAAATCTTAGAAAGTCTATTGATTAATTATATTTATACTAAGTAATAAAAATATTAACTACTCGAATTTTTATTAAATAGTAAATAATAAACTATAGTATAAACTATAAATATAAATACTAAATAATAAATTAAAATACAAAATTAAATATGTATTCTATATATAGCAAAATTTCAATTCCTACTTCAAATTATTTTTTTATTTTTTTAAATAATCGTATTATTCTTTCCTTTTTTTTTTTTTTTCTTCTTTTTTTTTCCTTTCTTTCTCTTCTTCTTCTTCTTCTTCTTCTTGAGGTGGCCGGTCACCAGCCTTGGGATGACTGGCAACCGGTCAAATGAGGGCCCAAGACCTCACCGAGGTCGCCAGCCCTCGGCAAGGTCGTGCCTTGTCGACCGAGCCTTAGCTAGGTGAGCAGCCTAGCCTAGTCGCCGGCGAGGCTCAACCTCGCCAGGGCACCGTGAGGTCGGCATTGCCCGACCAAGCGAAGCTCGCCGATGGTGGCGAACGACGGGGGGCGGCGGCAGCAACGGCAACAGCACTTGAAGAACAAGGGAGAGGGAAGAAGAACAAGAAAAAAGAAGAGGAAAAAGAAAAAAAAAAAAAAATAGGTTAACTTGATTCTAGATTTGTTCCCAGGAAAAAAAGAGTCAACTTTTTTTTATTTTCGATTCTGTTTCAAATCTACTTTTGGGAACAAAAAAATAGAAATTTGTTCCTGGGAACAAAAATTTTACCAAACGCATTTCTGTTCCAAATCTACTCCCAAAAACAAAGAATATAAACAAGCAATGTTTGACAAGTTGCCAAATAGGCCCTAAGCGAGCGGTTCAAGTGGATCCGGAATGGGGAGTCACTTGTTTTGATGAATTTCTTAGCATTTCACTATAAGAAGTTGAAAAATATTTTTCTTTTTATCTTGGTCGAAAATTTTAAATATTATAAATGAGTGAATTGTGGGGTATTTATAGTGAGTGGATCAAAAGAATATTTAATAAGATTACGCTGCAAGGCAATCATAAGGAATCGGCGGTAGATAGACTGTTTGGAGAACACGAGTGAGCACCAAGCCCACTAAAAAAGGTTGGTAAATAAATTGAGTTATAGTTTTTTTTTTTTTTTTTTTGTCTCTCTACTCTACTCCTATTCTACACTCTCTCGGACTTTGCCCCCGCCTCTTGCGGGCGCGAGCGAAACCCACTCTTGAAACTTACGCGTCCCCACCCCATCCCCCCTGAGAAGGTGGGGATTTGAACCCCTCACCTCCCCCTTCCATGTTGGAAGGGTAACCACTGGGACGAACCCCCAGTGGTTAATTGAGTTATAGTTAACGAGCCCACTTCCAAGTCCACTAAGTCAAAACTCTCTAGAACATCACAAACAAATAAGGATAACCAAATCCCTAATGATGATGGTGGTTATTAGTAAATTCAAGAAACAATATATAAAAAAAAATAACAAATTTATCAGCGAATATGTAAGGATAAAAATGGACATCAATGTTGTGTGTGTGTATATATATATATATATATATATATATATATATATATATACGACAATATATCTAATAATATTCCTATTACCTTTGTCATATGTAAAGCCAACATTCAAGTTTAGCGTCATTTTTCCATCTCGATATAGAAAATGTGAATAGAACATTATATGTTATCAATAATTAAGATTCAGTACTTTCATACTCTTTACTTAACAGATCATCTATCTTTATCAGCATTTGTCCTTGCCTATTGAAATTCGTACTGATATTTTCTATCAAAACTTATCTAAATCCATCTCATATTAGAGACGTGATTTTGGCCTGCTAAGGAATTAGTTATATCATGAAAAAGGACTCAATTTGGCAAATTACTTTAACCGGTGATTTCAAAAATGAAAGAGAGAATTTTGCCTACAAAAATTGTCGTTATTACCAAATATTTGGAATATTCGAGGGCCTGACTTATCTTATTCAATGTTGTGGTACTGGCTAGTGGCGGACCTAAGGGGTGTAGTTTAAGAAATGCTTAATTTTTAGGTAAAAAAATTTTAAAATTTTATTTATATATGGCAGCAACTTAAAGAAAAGTTCTCCTAGACTCACTTCTCGGCAAAATTACCAAAAAGATCCTGAACTTATTATATTTGAGTCATTTCAGTTCTAAACTTTTTAATTTGTTTAATTTAGTTCTAAACCTTTTGACAATTTGTTAATGTAAACTATCTAGTCAATTTTCACTAGAAATTGCTTACATGAACACTACTATTTTACGAGACACGGTCGGTGCTAACATGACAATTTTTATAATTTAGTATTTAGTTCATGTTAATATTTCTATTAGTCATCAGCAAAGATAGAACTAACAAGGGCCACTTTTTTTTTTTTTTGGCAATTTCTAAACTTGTTTTATTTGAGACTATATTCTAAATTAGAAGTCTCGGTAGTTTAAATTAGAATAGATGTACATAGAATAAAATTAAAAATTTTAAAATTTAATTGTTCATCAATGTATTAGTGATAGAGTGGAAGTTGAAATATTTTGTATTTCCATACGAATAAAGGCGGAATTTAATTGAAAACTTTCTGAATGGCATGAAAAACTTATCCAAATGTTGGGGCTTCACTCTCTAAAAATCCCAAAGTTTAGATCCAATATCAATTATGTTGTGAAATTTTTTATGCATAAAAAAACAAAAAATCACAAACTTATTACTTTAGTCTCATATCTGCCCCGCTTTTAAAAATTGTCACTACCATCTTCAAAATTATCACTATCAAGAGGCTAGTGCCGTTCCAAACGAGAGTATAGGTGTTGGTGAAGATGCATTTTTTATTATGAACCTCTAATTGGCCCTAATATTAATAATTTCAAAGAAATTAGTGGCAATTTTTGAATGCATGAGCAAATTTAGGATTATAGTAAAAGTTCGTGCTTTTTTTAGAGTACCAAACACCTAGAGTTCCAAAACTTGGCATGGAATGACATCTAAGTGCCAAAAATTAGGAAAGTAACACTTAAGTACCAAAATCAGAGCAAAATGGATCACGTAAGTGCTAACGGCAAGAAAATCTGACCAAAATGTTTACGTGGCGATTTTCTGGCGAAGTGCAAAACGACGTCATTTTACATGCTGACGTGGCTAGACAAATGTAAAAACGATGTCATTTTGCTACTAACTTGGTAAATAATTAATAAAAAAATTAATTAAATTAAATTCAAAACTAAATTTATTTAAAACATTTTTTTAAAATGAGGGAGGAAGCACGCAACCGAGGGCTGAGACGCCTTCCTTTCTCGACGATGGCGGGGGGGGGCGGCGACAAGGGCTCAGCCGCCTTCTTCCTCCCTCCTTTTTAAAAAAAAAAAAAAATATTTATTTATTTATTTGTATAATTTAATTTAATTAATTTTCATATTAAAATCCAAATCCTCACAAAAACAACGTCGTTTTTGCATTTCTTTGCTGAGTCGGCTCTCCGACGAGCCACGTAGACGAGCAAAAATAATAAAAAATTGCCACCTAGGATTTCTAACGAGGTTCGCCGAATGTGACACTTAGGTGTCCCACTTTTCAAAAAAATGGCATTTAAATGTCACTTTCCTAACTTGTGGTGCTTAAGTGTCCCTCCATGCCAAGTTTTGGACTTGGGGTATACTTCTTCCAATTTTTTTAAGACAACAAAAGCTCAGGGCAAAATTGGAATGGAACCTAAAGTTAGGGATTTT
Source organism: Eucalyptus cloeziana (assembly GCA_014182715.1). NCBI lineage: Eukaryota > Viridiplantae > Streptophyta > Magnoliopsida > Myrtales > Myrtaceae > Eucalyptus > Eucalyptus cloeziana. The sequence continues at coordinate 22,622,887 of CM024638.1, forward strand.
TTTTTAAGGGAATAAGACCCAATTATAGGCGATTTATGGAGAGCTTACACATGCTAAAAGTAATTTGTATTGCAGATACATAATTTATATTGCGGATACATTTTTCCATAAAAAGGCTAGTGATTTATGTTGATAACTAAATTTTACCTGTCCAATAAAGTCATCCTTTCTTACAAAAAAAATAAAATATAAAAAAGGTCCAAATGGTAAAAACAAAACATAGACAAGCAGGTAGATTAGCAAATAGTAAAAGAATAATTATAAAATATATATAACTTTTAAAAAAAAAAAAAAATCCATGGATCAGCCTCTCTCACCCGTGCCCATCTCTCTTGCTCTCTAGCCCACCACGTTAGCCCATGCCCTAACGCGTGTCTCTCTCTCGGCCCACACCTCTTTCCCCTTTCAATTTAGGGAGCGTTTGCTTCACCAAAAAAAAAATAAATAAATAAATAATATTTTTATCATTCAATTAAAATGTTTAGATATAAATTCTTGTCTATTATGATTTTTTTTCTGAATTAATTATTTCAAACGATATAAGCGAATATTTTTAAGAATATATTTTTTAAATCATTCATTTTTCTTAAAACAAATGGAGCATTTATGTTTGCAAAATTATTTCTTTAATTTTTTTGTTTGAAGTAGAACGTGAATTTCGCTTTGAAAATGCCATCGCGCTCCCAAGTGCTCTCTGGGTTCCTCTCTACCGCTTGGTAGTTTTCACTCCATCTCTTGGTAGAGATGATCTTCCCACAGCAACAAACCCTATTCAAACCTCCACAAAAACCCTAAAATCTTCACTATGAGTAGAATCCACACCCCTTAGACCCCTCCCTCATCTTACCTGGTCGCACCTCCCAAAACCCTGAACACCAAAACCCAGAACTCCCAATCAACCCTAATGGCCAAAACCCACTACCACCCTCGTACAAACAATATAATTCACATATACCCAGCCCTATCCCCACCCCACCAGCCACTTCCCCGAACTTGATGCATATTGGGTATCTCTTCTTCCATCTGTAGAAAAGAATGGTCCTCTCTCTTCATGGAATAAATCGATAGGTTGACCCAAGGAATATATGATGCGATAAGAGGTATGTAAGAGCTCCTTTCAATCTTCTAAAGAAAACATCGAAGAAATTACTCGATGCCTTAATGCGATGAACCAAAATCCAATTTATGGGAAGTTTTTGAAGTCTGTCCAAGCATCTTTAGTGCTGAGGTTGTTCCTCCAATTCTATATCTCCATGCCCTATAGTAGTAAGTTGAAAAATGGCTTATCAAATCTGAAGATAGAAGATTAGAGGCATTGTGCAAAAGTTTGGGTAATTTATGATCAGATGATGATGTGGTACATGTCAAGGAAGACATTTCTGAAGAAAAATTAATAGAATGTAGGTTAACATTGTTTGGAAAACTTTATTCCAGACCAAATGTGAATTTTCAAGCCTTTCTTAACACTATGAAAAGGGCATGGAAGACTAAAAATGTAGCCCGCACCCTGTTAGAACCAGGTTTCTTCTCCTTCTCCTTCAAATCAGAAGCCGAAAAGCATAAAGTGTTAGATTTCAAGCCACGGTCTTTTTCCAACAATCTATTAGTGCTCCGGCAATGCAATCCTGATATTCCAAAATTTGCTATGAGTTCACTCACTGTCCATTTTGGGTGCACCTATATGGCCTTCCATTTGGAAGAACGACGAATGATGTAGTAAAAGAGATAGCCTCTAATATTGGAGAGGTAATAGATGTGAAATCGGAAGCAAAAGGAAATAATAATTATAAGGTTGGTAAAGCTAGAATCAATCTGAACCTAGCTAACTCTTTAAAAACAGGTGCAATTTTCAATTTGGGCAATAAAAAATTGTTGATAGAATTCAAATATGAGAGGCTTCCACTTTACTGTTATTCTTGTGGAAAAATTGGACATTATGCCACTGCATGCAAAGAGATACCATATGAAAACTCAAGGCTAGAGGAGAACTTGCTAGGCAACTTTTGGGCAATGGCTATGAGCAGAAGTCTTGGAACTTGGCCCATATGGAAAAATATTCTACAACAAACAAGCTGAACTCCAAGAAGAACAAGAAATGGTGCCGGAATCCTCTCATATTGCGGAAACTAATAAGGCTCAGAAGGCGAAGGACACAATAGTGCAGCCTATTTTGCCAATATGCGGACAGAATCTCTTGGAGGAGGATTCGAAACAAAAGGCTTATCACCTTCACCCTTCTTTAGCTCTAACCACAATTGAAGACAAAGGAACACAAAAGAGAGGCAGCAGTTGCTTAGATGAGGAATCTACTGTGGTACTCTACAACGAACAACTGAAGGAGATGGAAACAGAGATGTAGGACAATACAGCAACCGAAAGAGGTCTGGTTAGGTGCAAAGCTAGAAGCACTAAACTTCCTACATCGAACAAAGGGAATAGATTTTGCACAAATGGTGCACAATCCTCAAAGACAACATCAACCAACAAGTTACAGCTAGTGGAGATCTCTATTACAGAGGAGGAGAAGTCAATCCAATGGGCTTTGGTGGCTAGCCCTAATAAGCCACCAGGTAATCCATGAAGTTACTAAGTTAGAATTGTCAAGGGTTGGCCTCACCCCTAACAATTCAAGCTCTAAGAGTCCTAGTGACTCAAGAAATGCCCAGTATCATCTTTCTAATGGAAACAAAAAATGTGACATCCCCAATTTTCAATTATGTTTTCTTCTGAATGAATCGAGCGTTTCATTGATGTGTCTATAGGGCTATTCTCATAACTGATCATTATTGAGATAACTAAATTATCTGGGGAAATTATTAAGGAATTTTAAGGCAATAGACTTGAGAATTCAACCAGGAATCAGCTTCTCGACCTTGTCCATCTTTAGAGGCCATTATGGTACAGTTAAAAATTGATTTGAAATCAGAGATAGGCTAGATCGACAAAAATGTGTGGCTAATCGTGGGTGACACCACTAAATTAGAAAATTCATGTCGACTGGCACTATACTGATTTTCTTATTGTTTTGGTACCCTGCGTTCGTATTTGGATCATCAGGATTTTCACGACAACCGAGAGTCGTCAATGAGTCGAGTGGGTTCATAGTGGCTCGAAGAAAATCGGCCACGAGTCAATTGCACTTAAAAATATCTGAAAGTTACCCAATAGCCTATGTCGCGCCGAATAGAAATTAATCGCTAATTCGAGTCCGATTTCAGAAATTGAAGTTTCGGTCATGTCACAATTAATTTTAAGAGTGTTGACTCAGTCTCAAAAAAAATTTCAGAGATTCCAAGACTTTTACGGAAAATTGTTGCGGACACTGCGGAAAATCGACAGAATTTCGGATATGCCAAATTAAAGGAAATTTGGACTTCCAGGCCAAGCCTTTGAGTGTCAGAGACTTCCAGAAGATTGTTCGGGATTTTTCTTCACCGAAATTGGATCTCAATTTGGGAAATTGAGTGATGAAGTTAAAGATCAAAATGTGAAATTCGGATTGGAAAGTGGCAAGAATTTTAGGCTTCAAATTTGATTGGTTTATAAAGATTATTACAAGAAAGTATTAGAGACCAACCAAGATAAGGATAAAGAAAAAGGAGGGGGACAAGCAATTAAGGGAATGGCTTAGGTTTGTTGATTTTGGGTCCCTCCCGTCGCTATCTTCATCATCACCGCTTCTATCTTCTTCTCAAAGTGCGACGCCTCCAACACAGCTAAAGAAGACTGAGCAAACCACTGAAAATCCCTGCAGCTGCTCCACTACCATTCGCTTCTTCACGCTTTCAAGCTCAGCCCTTCGGTCAACACTCAGCAGCACCAAGCAACCGGTGTTGACCTAAGCATCCACTTGGCCAGCAACCTTTAGCCTTTGAAAGTCTCGGGTGTTGACCGAATCAGCATCGAATGAAGCCAACGAAGCCTTTCCCCGCGTGCAACCCCTGCAATCGTTGCCTCCCATCCACGCGTCCAAGCAGTCAACCGAGGCTACTTCTTGCAATTTGTTGACCGAAGCCTCGATTCTTCAGCCTTCTGCCAGCACATACCCACATGCCCATGATCGTTCTTCCCCTTTGTTGAATTGCCGGCAGCAAGCCCACCGAACGAAGCCACCGAAGAAGCTGCCCTCGTCCGCTTCTTCTGAACGTGTGGCCTCCACCAGCGTGACTTCGTGTTCTGCCCAGCAGCAACAACGAGCAGCGTCTTCAGGCTTCGACTCCAGCAACCTAGCGAAGGGACTTCTCAGCCCAGCAGCCTTCAAGCGGCCCATCAGCCTAGCGTCTTCAGGTTTTCGGCCCAGCTCCTTCAGTCTTGCGGGCCCAAAGAATTGAGTCCATCCAACCCAATTTCAGCCCAGCAATTTCAGTCATTCGAGCCCAACAAAGACAGGCCTAGTTCAGATTTATTTCAAGCCCATCTTCAGCAGGCCCAACTCAATTTGGGTCCAGCCCAAAAGCAAGATCAAATCTCAGTTGGGCCGAGATTTGTTGGGCCAAGCTTAAGGCCCGGCCCAAGCCCGCCGATGTCGTCGAAAGTCCGATTTTGACCGCCGTCGCGGCGATTCGGTCTTCGTTTTTACCAAGTGAGTTTTACTTACTACTGCTTTCTTAGTTTGTTAATTATGTCTAGGGGATGGTTGGATTTAATTAAGTGCAATTAGGTGGTTAGATTAGTTTAAATTAATTAAATTAGTGACTTAATGATGCATGGTAGGTGATTAGATTTATTAATAAATAGAAATGTTCTATTATTTATTGAACAAGTCTCGGTAATTTTCCGAGCTCGTATCGGCCTCCAATTAGGCATTATGGGCCTAAATTGGATTTTTAATATTTATTTATTTTTCGAAATTAATTTTCTAATTAATTATTTTTCCGAAAATTCAACCGGAATGGCCGGTGACCGGAATTTCGTGCTGATTATCGTGGTGCAGTCTATTTATTTAATTGAGCTTTAATTTATATAGAACGGATTTAAATTGTGAAATTTGAGTTTTTGTTCTAAATTGTTTGTTATTAAATATTTGATTGGTAGATGACCGAGTATGGGTATATAGCACCAGTACATTGATGGGCTATATAGTAGAGAGAATGGTGAGAGTTAACTGAGAATGTTTTTGACTGAGACCAATCAGATACGATGTTATTAGACATACGTGGTTCGGTGATTTAAGGTATCACTGGCGAAAACGGCACCTTAAAGAACGCATGTGAATGACTTCTAGACAAACATAGTTCGGTAATTAAGGAAATATCACTGGTGAAAATGACACCTTAAAGAACTCACGATGTTGTCTATCGCCGATGTCACCTTGGCAAAAACGGCGCCCTAAAAATGACACGTGGTTCGGTGATCGAGGATATCACTGGTGAAAATGGCGCCTTAAAAAACGCACGGTGTCGGTGATCGGTATGTCATTGGCGAAAACGACACCCGAGAAATACATGTGATTTGGTGAAGGAGTATACCATTAGGGAATTATGGTATGAGTGGAAATGACCTAGAGGTGGTTCAAATGTCATGTAATCGACTAAGTCGATTGATCAATGCTTGATCAGATGTTGTCAATTGTTTGAATATCTGTGTTTAACCTTGAATTGTAGGTTGGAAATGAGGCCAAGGTAAGTCCTCTGACTCGTGTTGTGCTTAAGCAACCGTTTGGCGTATTAGTTTACTAATCGAGTCTTAGGGGGTAGAACTTGCTGAGACATAGTCTCATCCCGGTTGTGGGACAACATTTCAGGACCCTGAGGAGAAGCTAAGGAGGAGGAATCTGAGGAGGAGAAAGATTTTTTAAGAAAAAGTTTATCCAAAGAGGGCCAGAGAGGGATCTTGAATACAACCCAAATGTGGATTGAGATCTCATCCCTTTTGTGAACCTTGTCTTAGTGTAGATAGGTATGAGACTAATATGCTGTGAATAGTATTGTAATTATACTATGAGTTGTGTTGTTAATAAAAGTGTGGTTGTGAATTTCAATAATGAAAAATATGGCCTGTTTTTCTATCCCATAATTTTATTGTCTGGGGATTTATAACTGCTTCCGCATGTGTAATAATAAAGAAAGGGTCGGCGATACTTAGTCCTGGGATATCGCACTTTAAAATCGACCAAGGTGAGGGATGGGCGCGTGCCCGAGGATCGAGGCGTGACAAAAAATCAAGAGCAAAGATTGAGAAGACGGTTGAAGTTTCAGAATAGTTTTTTGGTGAATCCAGAAGGAATTGCAGGGGGCTTGCTATTTTCTGGGATGAACAAGTTAAAATTTCAGTGGAATCGTATTCCGAATGCCTAATCAATGTGCAGTGCCAACTTCAAGAAAATAGACAGTTTATGTGAATTACTTTCCTACATGCCCCAAATGATTTTAATGATAGAGTATTATTATGGGAGGAAATTCAAAGAGCAAGTTCTTTAAATCATTTACCTTGGTTGTGTATAGGTAATTTTAATGAAATTTTGTATCATTGGGAAAAAGTGGGAAAGAAGATGGCAGAACATTTTCGAGTTACAGCATTCAAAGACTTCTTACATGCTTGCTCTATAATGGATCTGGATTGCAAGAGGTGTGCTTTCACCTGGACAAATAGAAGGGATGGAGACGAAAATGCTAACAAGAGGTTGGATAGAGCTCTATGTACTATGGAGTGGAGAATTGCTTATCCAGATGCAGAAGTTACAGCCCTACCAGTTATCGGCTCTGATCATAGTCCTCTAATTCTGTCAATTTTACCCAAAACAGAATGCAAAAGAAGAGAATTCAAATATAAAGCTTTTTGGATAAAAGATGAGGAATGTAGGCGAATTGTGAAGAGAATATGGGCTGACTCCCAATGAAGAAATATGGTTGAGAAACCGCATCTAGTGGCAGCATAGCTTGCTGAATGGAGTAAAAACAAATTCCCCAATGCACAAAAAAGAATCGTCTAGCTAAAAAATAAACTTCAAACTCTGATGAATAGCCCCGAGATGCAATATGATAATCAGAGAGTTCAGCACATCAACTAATAGATTGAATCACTATGGCAACAAGAGGAGATGTTTTGAAGAATGAGATCTAGAATCAAGTGGCTGAAATGGGGGGATAGATATACAAAGTTCTTTCATGCAACTACCATATAAAGAAAAAACAGAAACCGAATTTCCATGTTGATGATGCCGAAGGAGAGTGGATAAGGAATGAGGAAAATCTTAAGGAAATGACATGAAACTTCTTCAGAAATCTTTATACGTCAAGGGGTCTTAGGAACTTTCAGCCCATCCTAAGCCAAATTCCAACCTCAGTTGATGCAACAATGAACCAAAAACTAACTGAACCTGTCACTATGGAAGAAATTACTGCTGCTACTCACTAGTTAGGAGCCACTAAAGCTCCTGGGCCGGATGGTTTGAACGGCCTATTTTTTCAACATCATTAGCAAGACATCAGACGAGATTATCTTTAGGGAGGTGCAAAATTTCTTCGAAACTGGACACATCAACCCAGACCTGAACAAAACCCAAATCACCCTCATCCCCAATTAGAACACTTTCAACCTATAAGCCTTTGCAACTTTGCCTACAAGATCATCTCCAAAATTCTTACAAACAAGCTGAAACCTTTAGTACCAAACCTAATTGCAGCAGAACAAAGTGCTTTCGTAGGAGGTAGGCAAATTCAAGACAATATTCTGATTGTACGGGAGGTTCTTCATAGATTAAGAACACATGACAGGAAAAGAAAATTCCAAGTTGTCCTCAAACTTGACATGCATAAGGCATATGATCGAATAGAGTGGGACTTCCTTCGGGAGTGTCTAACCAAGATGGGGTTTTGTGAAGAATGGGTGCAGTGGATCATGCAATGTGTTTCAACGGTTTCTTATAGCATTAAATTTAATGGGGAATCTATGCCATATTTAAAGCCATCTCAAGGTATTCACCAAGGAGATCCATTATCCCCATATTTATTCATCATAGTGGCTAATGTCCTCTCTCACATGATGAAGCAAGCCCTAGCAGCAAGTACACTTCGTGGCATCAAACTAAATAGCAATTGTCCCACTCTTTCACGCTTATTATTTGCAGACGATTCTATTTTCTTCCTAGATGGTACCATATTGGAATGTCAAAACTTGGTGGCTATCCTTCACCGGTACTGTTACGCATCAGGTCAAGCTATAAATCTAAACAAGTCAGGGATATATTTCAGTAAAGGCTGTCTGGAAAGACTAAGGAGGAACATTGTGTCTATGGCAACCTGGCATATTCAACAACTCGTTTTGCTTACTTGTGCATTTAGGAGGGCTATACTGGAATGAAATTCTGTTAATAATTCTATAGTTTCAAAATTAAATAAACTCATACTAAGATAAAACATTAGAAACTAAGCCGCTTTCGACTCCATTTACCATAAACTTTATTTCTGTACACATCGGGAGATGAGGCTATGGAGGGGAATTTCTACAAAAAAAACACTAGGAGCCACTAACACTAAATATCCCGCCTCCTGTCGAGTATGTACATACTGTCAAAACAACAAAAAAACAAAACTCTCCCACACGTCGAGCGCTCCTCGATCACCACCTACATCGCTGGACTACCACCATGGCCCGAACCGTCGTTGTACAGTGGCAGGGGCCCTATCAGCCGACCATCCATGCGTGCATAAAGGGCTACAAAGGCCAAGTATGCCGACCCTGCAGGCGCCCCCATGTCCACTGTCAAGTAGGATGTGCACTTGACGAAGACCACGCCCGGGAAGTGTTGGTCGTGGAACTCCTCCTGTCACCATACAAAATCGGATTGGGCACCATAGAGAATAGTCGAAGTGGCAGCAAGCGGAGCAAAAGACATCTTCTAATCTGAAGAAAAGACACAATAAACAAGTGTGAGTTTTTAAAATAAAAACTCAGCAAGTGGGCGGTTAGTCCGAACTTGGGGTTGGCCATTAGCAAGACAAATAGGTAAAGAAACTTTCGATTTGTAGAATCTATGAAAGTCTAGCTGCAACAATCACCCAGGGGAAGACGACACTCCACCCTGTACCCCTCGCACCCAACCTGGCATCACAAGGTTCCCTGAGAAGTTATTTAGCCCTTATTAGTTCTCTGGAGAGTGTCATTTCTCCTTTTCATCCCTCTCTAGGCATCCCGACTCCCAAGGTTCCTCATTGGCTCCTTACCCAACTACACACATTCGTAGTTCTGCTTTGTTGCAGCACCAACATTTCCAATATGCTAACAATCACACCAAAGTCTAAACATACATTATTAGATACTTCAAAGTATATAGGAACTCTCATTAGAGACGACATAGTGAGAGTCCAACATTTTCCTGCAAAAAATTCAAAAACTACCAACATGGACAGGACAAGGCGAAAGCGAGTAGTCTCGGTGTTTAGAGCCAAAACCATAGTAAACCATCACAGAAAATTCTCAAATTTTAATATGTGATAGCAAGGCCCTAAATGAACCCTTTTCATGAATAAAACCAAGCCCAATTCTTTCTGTAAAGAGAGCAGCAATATGGTCCATGTAGCTCAAGGTTCCTTCCGCCAAACAGAATCAACAACCGTAAGGTTTAGTCCATTTCGAAGCTTAAAACTCAATAAATTGCTTTGAAATTTTTATATATTCTACACCTACACTACTTTCATGTAGGAAGCAAGTCCATATTCTAACTCAATAATTTTATAAAAACTCGAAAGCACACTGAGGTCATGATTCCATGGTTATGGACAGCTCAAGAATGATATAAAATCAAGTCCTCGGGTGGATCAATTTAACTTCAAAAAATCTCAATTAAATATATGTTGTAGGTTAGGATGTATTGCACAACTCTCCAAAAGATAAGTTCATCCAATTCTCAATGCATTTGATGACGGAAAATCGGTAAACCAGCAACCTCAATGAGCTTTTCTTCCCGGACAAACCAACCATGGACTCTAGCATCTGCACTCAGCTACTCCTAGCTGTTTAGTCCTCTCACGAAGCCCTATTTGAGCCTCGACCACACATGTATAGCACCTAAATGAGCGTTAACCACTAGTGATTCATCACAAACAACTTGAAAAATCCATCCAAAGCCACAATTGAACTCTCGACCTTCCTAAGTCAACATGTAAGCCCGTTTTTTAGCTCATCAGCCTTTCCTACCCAACAACAATGGACCACAGCCTCCCTCTCACCCCGACTTATGCCATACCATCCACAAGCCTCGCACGCAAGTCACCGAGCACCCATCCAATCCCACTACCAACCCAAATGAGCCCAAAACAGAATCATCGAATCAAGAATCATTCTCAATTCGTTCAATCCACTCTCTCTCTCTCTCTCTCTCTCTCTCTCTCTCTCTCTCTCTCTCTCTCTCTCTCTCTCTCTCTCTCTCTCTCTCTCTCGCTCGCAACTCCTATTCGGACTCTTGGGTAACCCGTATACACCCGAAACAGAGACATCAAGGCTCCATTCTATATTCAAGCCGAGGGAGGAAAATAGAGAAATGGAAGAGAGAGGGAAGGAAACTATGGGTTGGTGGGTCGTCGACCGGGTGGAACGCAATACCCACCACCCACCGACCACAACAACCCAAAATTAGAACCTATCCTACCTCAAAACCCAACATTTCAGCCGTCCCCTGCACCTCCAATGCAACCACCCAACCCTAAATCAATATGCATAGCTAGGTGCAGCCAATTCATGAACCCAGAACACTAATCACAACCCAACTTGCCTGGATCTTTCACTGGCAGAAGAGGGAGGAGGCGTCGAGCGAGTTGGGGGGGCCTGGCGGCCGGCGGCGGTGGCCCCAAACGGAGCAAGGCAGCGACGATCTCGCTGCTGGAAGAAGGTGCCGGCTGTGAGAGGCTGAAATGGGGTCGGGCTCGATGGAGATGAACGGAAGTGGAAGGAAAGGAAGGTGGGGGTGTCTCGGCTAAGAGGAGAAGGAGAAAACACAGGTCTAAGGTAGTTGTTCTGGGGCCGAGCGGTTCAGGTAAAAAGGAAGGAAAAAGAACAAAAGAGAAAATAAAATATAAAAGGAAAGAATAGAAGTATGTGTGTGGCATCCCCTCTTCCTTTTCAACTCCACTCGGCTGCTACGTGGGGAATAAAATTCCTCTTGAAAAATCTCCCATGCACGGAAGAGTGGCTCGTGGCCGAACTAGCATAACGTGAGTTTTATATTTTTTTTAATATATATATATATATATAACCTAAGAAATGACCTTAGTCTCTAATATGCGTAATCTAATTAATGAGAAAAGAGACGAAGAATTTGGGCGTCATAGTGTCAGAGTTGAGAGTTCCTAAAATTGACAAAACAAGGAAATATCTAGGAATCCCTTCAGGTTGGGGTGCCTCAAGAAAATAAATGTTTGCTTGGATACTTGCAAGAGTAAATATGAAGTTGGAGAGTTGGAAGGAAAATTTGCTATCAAAAGCTGAGAAGGAAATACTTCTCAAATCAGTACTATAGGCAATCCCCCATTATGCGATGTCAATTTTTAAAATCCCAGTTTCAAATATTAAAGCCATTAAAAAGAAAATAGTTAATTTCTAGTTGAGGAATAGCAACAAAATAGCTGGTCTACATTGGAGAAGATGGGAAGTTCTCTAGCTTAGAAAAGAGGAAGGAGGTCTTGGCTTTAAAGATCTACTCGCCTTTAACATAGCTATGCTAGGAAAACAAGCCTGGCGAATTTCTCAACATCCGGACACTCTTTGGAGTCAAATTATGAAAGGCCTATATTTTCCAAACTATGACTTTTGGCAAGTCGGGAAAGGATCACGTCCATCGTCGGGTTGGCAAAGTTTAATAGCAAGGAGAGAAGCGATTGCCCCTCAAGTTATGTGGGTAGTTGGGAATGGACAAAAACTTTATGTTAGAGAAGATAAATGGCTAAAGAATGGACCAATTGGAGGACCCACAAAAAGAAATGAGCCACTCAAAGTGGCAGATTTGATAGATTTTGAAGCTGCAGAATGGAAAGAAGCCCTGTTAAGGTCTCTATTTGATGATCAACTAGTGGCGGAAATTATAGCTATCCCTATAGGCCTTCCAACTACATAAGATAAATTGGTGTGGACAAATGACAAATTGGGGACTTATACGGTGAAGAGCGGATATTTTATGAACAAAAAATCTATAATCAATCCACAAGCATCAATGCCAACAACATCCCATCAATTTAATCCGGAACTTTGGAAGCATATCTGGCACTCAGAAATACAACCTAAAAGATAATTCTTTTTATGGAGTGCCTGTCAAAATGCTTTACCAACGTTGGAAAATCTATATAGGAGGAAGATAGTACCTGTACCTATATGCCTAATCTGCAATCTCAAACTGGAAACTATCAAGCACACACTACAGCTTTGCCTTTGGACATCTCAGCTCTGGAGCGAGCAATCCCTGCAAGTTGAAATAAATCGAGTGGGTTTAACCCACTTTGATGAATGGCTATGCAAAGTTAAAGCAAATCCAAGGAACTCACAAAAATTTGAACTAATTGCGACTGCCTTATGGTGCATATGGAAGGACAAAAACCATTTTATCTTCAAGGAAAAGTCCCCTCAACCCACATCACATCCTGTTCAGAGCCTCAATGTTACAAGAAAGCTTCGTAACTTGGAATCAAAAGCCAAAAAGCCGGAAGCAAGGCGACAACTTACCTAAAAAGTGGCAACCCCTGAGCCCTGGAGTAATCAAAATAAACATTGATGCATCATTTGGTAGTGACTTTACAGTAAACACAGCATCTGGTTCAAGCCAAGAAAATGTAGAGCACAGCTATGGAATACATTCAGCCTCAGACCCAGATCTCTACTCAACTAGCAAAGATGTACTAGCCAAGTCCAATGCTCCCCCAACCTCCATTCCAGCTATAGAAATGGTTGATTGCAGCCCCAAAGTACTGCTACATTATGATCCAAACATAGAAGAAGTTCGCTGCAGCTATGAAGCATCCCCAAGCTCCAATCTAACCTAGATAGTGGCCGATAGCAACTTTAAAGCATTGCCCTGCCCAGATTAGACTGGAGCTGCGGTCGACCGTGCCTCCGACACACCGCCTGGCCCAGATTAGACTGGAGCTGCGGTGAACGTCAACCCCCAACCCGAGATGAACAAAGGCGTGATGCCCCAATCTGAACTGAGATGCGAAGGCAGGGCCCGAACCAAGCTAAACAGAGGAGTGGATGGCAGCACTTCTGACTTGAACAGAGATGAGGTGAACGACACACCGCTTGGCCCTGATTTGAACAGAGATGTGGTGAACAACAACCCCCAACCCGAGATGAACAAAGGCACGACGCCCCGAGCTGAACTGAGATGCGAAGTCAGGGCTTGACCCAAATCTGAATAGAGAAACGGATGCCTCGATCTGAACATAGGTGCGATGCCCATATCGGATTAGAGGTGCAACAGCACGGCCCGACCCGAGCTGAATAGAGGAGCGAATGCACGAAGCAACGGACGGCCTGACCCAAGTAGAGGCGTGGTCGACGATGGCTCCGACTCACCAACAGGCCCGGATCTTACCAAAAGACCAACCGGCTACACGTTGGAATCTTCACCAAGCCTTAGTCCAACTAGAGGGGTTGTCGGCTGCAACTCCGAAACTCAAAGCAACGAGCCCCCCCCAACACGCGGAGTTGTTGCTTGCATATGCCGTGACTCCCTTGGCAGGATTATAGATAGGTTTGCCAAATCAATAGAGGTGAATTCAACAGAACAAGCAATGTTAACAGCCTTGGTTGAAACCCTAAATTTTATCTCCTCAAAGCTTGCCACGAACAGAATAAGAAGAGAGATGCAAGTACACTCTAATTGCAGAGGCTTGTGGAAAGTGTTCTCACTTCAGTTGGCTTAAGTTGGGAAGTACAGCCTTTAGTGGACCGGGCCAAGATCAAAATGAAAGAAATTCCAGGCCTTACATTAGTCCATTGTAGTTGAGACACAAACAAAGCAGCGGATTGGATAGCCAAAGCCCAACGCATGAGTTTGCACTTTTAAATTTATTATGTGCTGATGATCCTAATGTATTTGCTAAGAACTTAATTTAGTAATGAATATCCGCATTTAAGATCAAAAAGAAAAAAAGTTTATGTATTTTCTAGAGCCATTGATTCATAGATAATATTCAACGTTTATCTTAAGAGAATCAGTTGAGTTATGGGAACGGGAGGATGATCGTGCAAAAGAAGAGGAAGGGGGCATCGTTTTGAGTGGAATAGTAGAATAATTAATGGGTTGGGCTTAATCAATTCGAGTGACCTTGGGTTCTATTTGATCTTAGAGTTAACACCACGAAAAATCTCAAATTAGTATACTTATAATAAATTTATCAAAATTTATTTTGACCATCATAATCCCCAAACTAGTATACATTTAACAAATTTATCCCAAACTATATACTTGTGAAGAATTTACCCTCTATTGATTTATTAAATTTTCCTTTCAAGTTGCTAAGTTGGATAATATGTGATAGTTGACTAGTATATTGGTTTTGGATTTTGTTCTTCGTTTGTCACAAATATACATGTTTTATGGTTCTTTGTGATATTATTGAATCGGGCTGGGAATAGTGCTGAAGGGAGGCAGGGCTTTTGGCATCGGCTTGGTGCAGCTTTGATGGAAGATCGAGGCCTAGTTTTGGGATTTTTCCGAGTTGGGCTTCGGGTGCGTTTGGGACTTGCATTGGAAATGGGCTTTGGACACCCAAAGGCCTTTTGGCAAAATATTGGGTGTTTGGGAAAGATTTTACAAACCCTGTTAGGGGAAAGCTAGCCTTCTGAAGTTGAAAGCCCAAGGTTGGTCTTGGGGTGCCTTGGGCTTTCAGACTACAAGTTTGCCCTTGTTTCTTCATTGTTCATCTTCTCTATTGAGGGTGGACGTCTGGGTTGCGTAGGGCTACGGAGGGCCAGCGACAGACTAGAGAGAGGCCAGCGACGGTCACAACGACCTAGGCGACCGTCGTCGGTGGGTCACGCAACCTTTCGACTGTAACTAAGCCGCACGATCTGGTTGCACGACCCTAGCGAGACCCTCACCTGAGGTCGCGTGGCCTCGATGAGGGTCACCTATGGTCGGGCAACCCCTAGCAAGGGTCACATGAACTACCAAGGTCGCACGGCCTCAGGGAGGACCGATGTGCAGGGGTTCGCATGGGTCACACGACCCTAGGTGACCCTCATCGAGGCTGCAAGACCTCAAGCGAGGGTTTCGCCTATGGTCAAAGACCTCGGCAAAGGTCTCGACTGGGTCATGCAACCCTTGCTGAGGGTCGCTCAACCCCCGTCAGCGATCGCCCGACCCAAGGCGACCTTCGTCAGTGGTCTCTGGGGGTCGCCTGAGGTCCAACAGCCTCAAACGACGGCCATCGGTGATAGATTTAAATCACCAACGGCCGCTGCCTTTCACCAATCAATTTTTTAAAAAAAAATAATAAATATCATTGTAAACATAACTTATCCAAATATTATTTTGCTCAAAAGTACTTCGTAATGAATTTTTAGATTATAATTTATCAAATGCAATTTGTATTTTAAAAAACCTCTTTAACTTAAAGTTCTTTACATTTTCCCAAAAACTTTTCCTGAAAGTCTAACCAAACACACCCTTCGTCTCGCCCTTCTTTATTGAAGGGCTTGAGAATGAGCCCAATTGTGTCCTCGGCCTAGGCCCCCGAGGCCTGCGTGCAGCCCATACTCAGACCTGGCCCAAAGGCCCAGCCTGATTCCCTACGCAATGGTTCGGTGAGGACATGGATTTCCATTGAGCAGGAAAGCTGGCTTAACTTGACATTGAGTTGCCACGTGGCCGGGAAGTTTCCCTTGGACTTTCCAACCATGTATCCATGAATCTCACCCATTGATTCGGAGACCCACATCATTCAACAGTTGTGATCATGCAGCTCCCGATATCGGTGCGCCAAGTAAGAGACTCCCCTTCCGCGGAGTCCGCAATCTTTATAGGCAAACCTAGGCACGGGTCACAAGTTCGTCATTCAATCAACTGGGTCCGCTCGGTCCTACCGTCACCAAGTGCACAATACACATTGATATGGGGACATGTAAATCCACAGGATGCATAAAGGTCTCGGTTAAAGGGGACAACAACTCATAGCTATACATTGAGTTTTCCTAATCATGGGTCTGGCGGCTCTCGAGCCCAATCGGTCCAATCTAGTCTCGGCCGAGCTTGCCTGATTTGAAGCTCTTCAGGTGCTTCAGACATAAATGCATGTGCATATTTGCTAATCTACTTCTTTTGGAAAGCTCACTGAATTTAATTGATTGGATGATCTATATGGGTTATTTCGCGTGGGCATAAATGCATGTGCTTGTTAATCTACTTCTTTTGGAAAGTCATTGAATTTCCATGCAGAAACCAGATATTCTCTACTCACTGAAGACAATCATATTCTTCTTTTTATATAAACCCCTCCCTCCCTCCCTCAGACACGCACCATCGCAAACCATGGCCACCTTCGCCCTCCTTCTAGCCCTTCTCAGCCTCATCGAATCCGCCTATGGCGGCGGCTTCACTACAGACCTGATACACCGCAACTCCCCGGCCTCGCCGTTCCATCCCAACCCCACATGTGGCGCAGCCCGACGCTCGATCTCACGCGCCCATCACCTTTGGGCCAGACACAGTTCGAAGAAGATCCAATCCGACCTGATCTATGGCGGCGGCGAGTACTACATGAAGGTAGCGATCAGGTCGCCTCCTCTCGAGACATTCCTGCTAGTCGACACAGGGAGTGACCTCTCGTGGACACAGTGTGAACCTTGCATCAAATGCTACCGGCAGAAGCCGCCCGTCTTCAACCCACGGAATTCCTCCACGTATGAAACCGTCCAATGCCGCACGAGGTTGTGCAAGTCCCTGCTTGGGGCTAGGTGCGGCGGGGACGATGGACACGCGTGCAACTACTTTTACAAATACGGTGACGAGTCCTTCACAAGTGGTGAAGTGGCCATGGAGACCTTCAGGATCGGAACACCTCCTGGCAGCATCATCACCCTCCCCAGGATAGTGTTCGGGTGCGGCTACGACAACAGTGGGGGCTTCGACAGCGTCGGCTCGGGCATCATCGGTCTTGGCGGCAATAGCCCCTTCTCGCTTATCTCCCAAATAGAGGGCTCCATCGGCGGCCGATTCAGCTACTGCCTCTTACCGGAGTCTAATAAAGGCACAAGCAAAATCAGCTTTGGTGAGGACTCTGTGGTCTCTGGCCCGGGTGTCTTCTCGACACCTCTCATCTCAATAGGCCTGGACCAGTTCTACTTTGTGAACCTAGAAGGCTTCAGCGTCGGAAAAACGAGGTTCTCATATGGCAACAACTCCTCTGACTCAGAAGCCAAAGACTCCAGCAAATTCAAGAAAATGGTGATCGACTCCGGAACGTCCCTGACTTTCATGCCGTCACAATTCTTTGACAGCCTGGAGAGTGCCATAACTGCGGCCATCACCTTGCCCAGAGTTCCAGATCCCAATGTTGAGCTCGACCTCTGCTATAGGAGCCCCGGCGGCAAGATCAATGCGCCGGTTGTGACACTCCATTTCGCAGGCGACGCTGACATGGCGCTGAACGTAGGCAGTACGTTCCTAGACTCTGCAGAGGATCAGGTGTGCGTCACGATGAAGCCGACGAATCAGCTGCCGATACTCGGGAACTTGGCGCAGATGGGTTTCAAGGTTGGGTTCGACGTGCGGAACAGGACAGTGTCGTTCATGGCCACTACGGATTGCGCAGCGCAGTAGTGACGTAGTTTGAGGAGGAGTTTGCATTTGGAAAATAAAGACTTTTTTTTTCCCTGGTTTTATGGTCGGCTTTTCACTCAAACATCTGAATAGATTATAAGAAGGTCGATTCGAATGTGCTTTTTGCTACAAGAGCCCGGGCGGCAAGATCGATGTGCCGGTTGTGACATTGCGCACGTGGCATTGATATGGCGCTGAACATAGTTAGTACATCTTATGGCACTAAACTATATATTGTATATTCCTAGTTAAAATGGTGAACCGACTTTCTTTGCTATATTTAGAAGTCAAAAACTTGTCCGATTTTGCGACATCCTAAATTAACTCATTTGATGTATTGTCAGCTTCAACCAGTCCTACGACAAAATTCATGGTTTTGCCCTTCAGCTTAGAACTCACGTGCAAATTACATGCAAGTTCGTGAGGTATTATATAGCTCATAAACTTGTAATATCATTATAGATGAGACTAACTAGTATTCAAATCATCATTTGATTCATCCCAATTAAGTTCCGGCCACTCCAAAACAACAACCAACCATCATACAACTCATTCATTTAAGGTTTAACTAAGAGGAATTCCAATGGATTTTCAAATAACATCATCCAGTGATCATGTTGCAATGGGGTGTTCCAATCATTAAGGGCTTGAGAGAGCTTACGCCTAATCGAGAGTCATAAGCCCGTCTTTTAGGTAATACCTTAAACATGTGTCTTTTCACCTCCGAACAAAAAAAAATAGGTAGCGACAATTGTAGGTCTTCAACTCTCTTGGCGTTCGAGTGCGGCTTTGAAAACGGTGAGGACTTCGACAATGCTGGCTCGATCATTATCGATCTTGGTGGCAATGGCCCCTTCTCACTTATCTGCCAATTAGAGGACTCCATGCCGACGGCTAATTCAAGTACTACCTCATCCCGGAGTCCGGGAAAGGCACGAGCAAAATCAGGTTCGGCGAGGACTCTATGGTCTCTGGTCCGGGTGCCTTCTTGACACCTCGTCTCGATAGGCCCCAACCCGTTCTACTTTGTGAACCTATAAGGCTTTAGCGTTGGAAATATGAGTTCCTCGTATGGCATAACTTCTCCCACTTGGAAGCCAAAGACTGGCAAATTCAAGATAATGGCGATCGACTCCAGGACATCCCTAACGTTCATGCCGACGGGATTCTTTGACGGCTTGGAGAGTGCCATAACCGCGGCCATTGCCTTGCCTAGAGTCCCAAACCCCCATGGCCAGCTTGACCTTTGCTATAGAAGCCTTGACGGCAAGATCAATGTGCCGGTTGTGACGCTACATTTCGCAGGCAGTGCTGATATGGCGCTAAACACAGGCAGTACATTCCTGCTTTTCGAAGAAAATATTGTGCGCGTCACATAAACCTAACAAATGAGCTGTTGATACTCAGAAACTTCGCGCAGATGGGGTTCAAGGTCAGGTTCGACATGTGGAGCAGGACGGTGTCGTTCATGGCCACCTCGGATTGCACGGCGCAGTAATGATGTAGTTTGAGGAGGAGTTTGCACTTGAAAAATAAAGGCTTGGTTTTTTTTTCCTGGTTTTATGGTCGGCTTTTTACCCAAACATCTGAATAGATTAAGAAGGTCGATTCGAATGTGCTTTTTTCCCCATGTTGACTCATCTTTCGCTTGACATAATATTATACGAGGTTACAATATTTGGGAATGCTTATCAATGCAAAATCCGAATCACCCTTATGCAAGAGAAACCATCTTAGTGCAATTGTTAGATTATACATATAATACTTTGATGTGGAAATTCAAAGTAAAAACAGTGATCTTTTGATCTTCATGATTTTCACAAATAGATGAAAACATACATTTATCCATAGCATTGCACTTGATGATGATTGTTGTAGAAAACCAAATGAAGAAATCCGATTTCTCTTCCTTAACCCACTATTCTTAATGTATTCTATCGATGGAGGAGAGAATACCCAATTCCTTTCAGTTATTATTGTTCATTGTGGGTGGAGAGAGGACCGGACTCTATTTGTACGTTCGTTGAAAATGTGTCTTCCATCAAAGCGATATACCCTTTCAATTTATTAGAGTCGCAACTTCTCATAACTAATAAGTATTTATTTTATAGCATTTCAATAATTATTAAACCATATAATAAATCATATCAAGTGGGTTACATTACATTCTCCCACTTGGCCCATATGATTTTCCTTTCATGGTTTAATAAAGACTGTAATGTGCACAATAACATTATGCTATAAAATTTTATTAAATTGGCAATCACATAATAATCACAATTAAGTAAAGAAAACTAATGTGAGTCATAACGGTTGTATGTCATTAATCGACATAGTCCCTTCTATGTGCTACAACTATAGTACTTTACTTAACATGATCCATAAATGAGAAGTAGAGTAATAGTCTAACCATAATGTTTCTTTAGAAACTATCATATTTAACATTCATCTATTTCCATAATGTATACTTAATAGAAAACAGGAAATATCATAAACACGTAAGTGAGCTCAAAGTGTCAAATACATAAACTTAATACAATCATAATACAAACATTAATAACGTCCAATAATACCCATATTTTCAACATGCTTATTAAATGTTTTGGGCGGCAGTCCTTTTGTTAAGGGATCTGCTATCATAAGATTGGTGCTAATGTACTCAATTGACACTCTTTGTTTCTGAACTTCTTCTTTGACAAACAAGTATTTGATCTCCATATGCTTAGCACCCTTAGAATACTTATCGTTCTTAGAGAAGAAAATTGCTGTGGAGTTATCACAATAAATTTTTAGAGGCTTAGGCAATATTGTCGACAATTACAAGCCCTAAAATAAAATTCCGTAGCCATAATTTATGAATTGTGGCCTCAAAGCATGCCATAAATTCAGCTTCCATAGTGGATGCAGCAATAACTGACTGCTTCGCACTCTTCCATGAAATTGCCCCTCCAGCTAGAAGAAACAAGTAACCAAACGTTGATTTTCTTGTATCGACACATCCGGCTAAGTCTGAATCTGAATATCCAATCACTTCAAGATGATCGGATCTTTTATAAGTGAGCAGATGATTCTTCGTTCATTGCAAGTATCTAAGAACTTTCTTTGCAACTTTCCAATGATCCATTCCAGGATTACTTTGGTACCTGCCCAGCATTTTGACAGCAAAACTGATGTCCGGTCTGGTGCAAGTTTGTGCATACATTAAGCTCCCCACAACAGATGCATAAGGAATATTTTTCATTTGTTCTCGTTCCAATTCACTTTTCGGACATTGCATAAGACTAAATTTGTCACCTTTCTGAATTAGAACTATTCTTGCTGAACATTTACTCATATTAAATCTCTCTAAAAAATTTTCAATGTAGGCTTTCTGAAACAATCATAATAATCCTTGTGATCTATCACGGAATATTTCTTTTCCTATCACATATATTGCCTCTCCCATATCCTTCATTTCAAATTCTTAGAGAGAAACTTCTTGGTTTCATGTAACAAACCAAGATCATTAGCAGCAAGCAAAATATCATTAACATACAAAACTAGAAAAATAAACTTGCTCCCACTAATCTTCAATATATACACTGATCAACGGTGTTTTCCTTAAATCCAAATGAAGTTATGGTATCGTTAAACTTAAGATACCATTGTCAAGAAGCTTATTTAAGTCCATATATTGATTTCTTTAATTTACATACCATGTGTTCCTTTCCTTTAACTGAAAAGCCTTCGGGTTGATCCATGTAAACCTCTTTTTCTAAATTCCTATTAAGAAATGCGGTTTTTACATCCATTTGGTGTAACTCCAAGTCATAATGAGCCACCAAAGCCATAATGATTCTAGGTGAGTCTTTCTTAGAGCTGGTGAAAATGTCTCTTTATAGTCAATGTCTTCTTTTTGTGTAAAACCCTTTGCAACAAGTCTGGCTTTATGTCAATCAATATTGCCTTTTGAGTCGCGTTTGGTCTTAAAGACCCATTTACACCCAACCTTCTTACATCCTTTAGGCAATTCAACAATATCTCAAACTTGATTTTGATGCATGAATTTTAATTCTTCTTGCATGGCATTAAACCATTCATTAGAATCTTCATATTCCATGGCTTGGGAAAATGAATCTAGATCATTTCCAATTCCTAAGTCAATTTATGACTATTGTAGATAAACCATATAGTCATCAGAAATAACCGACCTCCTTTCTTTTTGAGATCTTCTTAATGCTATTTCTTGTGACTCAGCTATTGGAGGTTCGATATTGACATCTCCATTATCAAGTGTTTGTTCATTAATTTGTTGTTCTTGATTATTGTAATGTTGTACTATAATATCAGGAACAACGACTTTAAAAGCTTCGGGTATAGGAACTTCTACAATTACTTATTGAATGCAAGTATCACACATTCTTTCACTCCCACTGATGTCACCATTCTCAATGAACCTAACATTTTCAGATTCAACAATTCTTGTACTATGATTAGGATAATAAAATTTATACCCTTTGGATTTTTCTGCATAACCAATGAAACAACCACTGGTCATTCTTGAATCCAATTTCCTTTCATATGGATTGTAAATTCTTACTTCTGCTTGACAACCCCAAACATACAGGTGTCGTAAATTAGGTTTTCTTCCCGTCTATAATTCAAAGGGAGTCTTTAGAATTGCCTTATTAGGAACCTTGTTTAATAAATACATAAAGTCTTTAAAGCATACATCCACAAAAATAAGAGTAAAGATGAATGACTCATCATACTCCTAACAATTTCTATTAAAGTACGATTACGTCTTTCTGCTACACCATTTTGTTATGGTGTACCTGGCATTGTGTATTGAGCATAAATGACATGTCTTTCAAGGAATTTAGCAAATGGACTTGGACATTGTCCCAATTCATCATATTTTCCATAATATTTACCGCATCTATTCGATCTTACTATTTTCACATTTCTATCTAATTGCCTCTCAACCTCTTTAATATACACTTCAAGTGCATTCACTGATTGAGACTTATCATGCAATAGATAAATGTAACCATAACGTGAAAAATCATCAATAAATGTGATGAAATAGCTTTCCTTACCAAAAAATGGAATATCGAAATGACCACATATGTCAGTATGTATAATTTCAAGAAGCTCTGTGCTTCTTGTGGCACATTTCTTAGTGTGCTTTATTTGTTTACCTTTTTAATACAATCAATACACACTCCAAGGTCAGTAAAATCCAAATTTGGAAGAATTTCATTCTTCACTAATCTTTGCATCATTTCTTTGGATATATGACCCAAACATTTATGCCACAAGTAAGCAGAATTTTTATTCACCAAACTTCGTTTAGTGCCAACATTATGATGCAAGGTCATTAATGTCTCAACAAAAGTATTATCAAGTCTAAATTTGTAGAAACCATCACATAAAGTTCCAGTTCCAATAAGAGTATCACTCTTAAATAGACTGAAAGATTCAGAACCAAACTTACAATAAAATCCTGCCACATCAAGTCTTAACAAAGAAACTAAATTGCAAGAAAAATGTAGGTACATAAAGGGTTCGAAACAAATCCAAATAATGCCCAGTATCTAAGATCAAACGATAAGTGTCAATGCCTCCAACTGGAGCTTTATTTCTGTTCCCCGTAATCACATAACTTTCATTTGGTTTTATGGTTTGGATCGTAAGAAATCCCTGCATCATATTTAACACATGAGTGGTGGCACCAGAATCAATTCACCAAGTATTATGAGGAACTTCAATAAAGTTTGATTCGAAACATACTAAAGCACAAGACTTACCTTTCTTTTCAAACCAAGCCTTACATTTCAGACAATCTTTCTTTAAGTGTCCAATTTTGTTGCAAAAATGACACTTAATAAGATTGTGTTCCTTCTTGTGGATTTGAGAAGCCTTTGAAAAGTCATTCGGGACGTGTAGTCCTTTTTTCTTGCTCCTTCCACCTTTCCACTTGAAATTCTTTCGAACTTCTTGATGACTTGAGAGATGAACAGAATGAGCCTTTTGATTCTTTATCCTTGTTTCCTCTTGAACTAGCATACTGGCCAATTCATTTACATTCCACTTATCCTTTATAGTATTGTAATTCATTTGAAATGGCCCATATTGCTCATGAGGCAAGGAATTAAGTATAAATTGTACTAAAAAGTGCTCATCCACGTTCATTCCCAAAGTCCTTAACTTTGCTGCTAAATTCGTCATCTCAAGTATATGCTCATGCATGGTACGCGAACCATCATATTTCATTATAGTTAGTGTGTTCATCAATGTACCAGCAAGTGATTTATCAGCAATTTGAAAATGCTCTTCCACAAATTTCATAAATTCCTTAGCATTGTTAGTCTTGAGAAGAGAAGTCTTTAAGTTGTTTGCAACTGTTATTCGCATGAACATTAAGCTCAGTCTGTTCGATATTTCCCAAGCTTTATGGAAAGACTTTTAATCATCACTACTTTCATTAGTAATAGCAGCTGGTTTCTCAGCTTGAAGTGCTAAATCAAGATCCAAGACACCTAAGTGAAACTGGACTTGTTCACTCCAATCAGGAAAATTTATCCCATTGAATAAGAGAACAGATGAGGCGTGCGAATGGAGTGAAACAGGTAAAGATACTGCAAATGTGCAAAAAAATACTCATACATTAATGCTTTGAGAATATCACCTAATTAGATTCAAAATAAACGACACATGTACATCATAGTTATCCTTTTGGCAATCTTATAACATACAAATATATATAAACCATAATGATACTAATAACTTTTATTTGATAATTGTAAATATATCTTATTAAAATTTATTTGCTATCTTTGGATATACAAACAAATGTAACAAGTCATATTAATTATCAACCATAACGTTCATGAATTATAAGAAAATAATTAACCTTTGGGTTAATCCCTAAGTTCTTATAATAAATGAACTTCAATATACCCATAACACCAATAATGATATGCAACATATCAATTTCATATATAGCATCAATTAATCATGGGTAATTGAATAAAACAATTTACAATATCAAAAATTCAAAATATTTCAAGGTTTGGCCACCTTGGTGACTAATAAACCATTCATAATATGAATTTTTAATATTGTAAAATACAAATATTTACCAAATTGCACACAGGGACAAAAAACTTAATCAAAGCATAAGGGCAAAATCGTAAAATCATAATTCCATAAGGGCAAAACCATAAATTTATAATGTATGGGCAAAATGGTAAATAATCAGCAAGGGCAAAACCGTAAATTTATAATCCAAGGGCAAAATGGTAAATAAACAGCTCGGGCAGAGTCGTAAAATTGTGAGAATGACAAAATGGGAATTTTAAAAATGGCACAGGGGCAAAATGGTAAAAAAAGGCCCTCGGTACGTCAGGCGCATGCCCCACGCGCGCACGCGCGCCCAACACGCCATTGCACATGCCTGCCAACCGCCGCGCGGGCAGTTCTGCACGCGTGGACTCCACACGCCAACAGTTGGCACGCGCATGGATCCACGCGCACAACGGTTGCACATGCGTGAAGGCGCGTGGCGCATGGTTCCACGCGCCTTCTGGCTCGCGCAACTGAACGCGTCTCTTTGCCGTTTTTCGCCATTCCGCTGCGGTTTTGCCGGCCGTTTCTTCTCTGGCAGCCTAGCCCAGACACAAATAAATAATGGGTTTTGAAGAGCATGTCGGCACGACCACGTGGGTTCAAGTTTCAGCGAAAATGACCAAGAAATTGGCCTCAAATCAAACGAAAATTTCCCAAAATTTAAACCCTAAACCACCGCGACTTCCGCCGCCTGATTAGCCTCCGGCGAACACCGATATACCAGAAAACTCATGGCTAATGTTCCTCATGGCAGTGCGACCGTATGGGTCCGAAATCAAGCGGTGGGTTGCCGGATTTTGCCCGGAATCGGCAATTTTCTCACTTGGCCTCAAAACTCCGAATTCCTCCATTTTCGTCCTTTTTCATTCGGAATTTTTTTTTTATTAACAGAACCATCCGAAAACATTTTCTACAGCAACAAATAATACAAACAAGATCGTTCAACGAATCATCATACATAAATCATAATATTTCTATAAACGGAAAATCATGAAATCATAAACCATGCTCTGATACCAACTGTTAGATTATACATATAGTACTTTGATGCGGAAATTCAAAGTAAAAACAATGATCTTTTGATCTTCATGATTTTCACAAATAGATGAAAACATACATTTATCCATAGCATTGCACTTGATGATGATTGTTATAGAAAACCAAATGAAGAAATTCGATTTCTCTCCCTTAACCCACTATTCTTAATGTATTCTATTGATGGAGAAGAGAATACCCAATTCCTTTCAGTTATTGTTGTTCATTGTGGGTGGAGAGAGGACCGGACTCTATTTGTACGTTCGTTGAAAATGTGTCTTCCATCAAAGCGATATACCCTTTCAATTTATTAGAGTCGCAACTTCTCGTAACCAATAATTATTTATTTTATAGCATTTCAATAATTATTAAGCCATATAATAAATCATCATGTGGGTAACAATAATTCTTATAGCAATGTCTAAAACTATCACACAACAAGCCTCCTCCAAGCCAAAACACTCTAAAACATCCCAAACAGATAAAAATAACCTAGGATTGTGACACCTTTTCAAGTCATTCTTTCATGGAGCAATGCTCAGGTGAAATAAACCCGCAACAAATCCCTCATGGTGGTGTATATTAGTCAATTCAGGAAATTGTATAAAGAATTAATATATAATTTCTCATGAATATGTAAGGCAAAATTACTAAGGGTGATCAGTTTTAGAGTGGGTCAGATCCTGCTATGGAATCTAGAATCGAACCAGCATGGTCGATTCCCAATTTGTGGAACCGAGAATCGGCCCACCAAGTCTTGGAATTACACACGACCTATCTAGTAAAATTCTGAGGTTGGTCCCAGAACCAGTGATTTTTCTCTCTTTTTTGGGTTTTCTTTTATTTATTACAAGGGGAATTTCCCAACATTAAAAGAATAAAAAAACAATTTACTAATTAAGATTTGCTTCTAAATAAAAAAAAATTAAGAAATCTTGGGCCATCCAATTCCTTATAAAAAACTAGAAACCGAAAACTAGACTAGACCCCCTTACGAACCACCCAAAACTGGCTAGCTTGGTCCGGTCTGGTTCTCAAGTTGAACCAGGATCAATCTAAGGTTGGGGTACGTGCAGCTAACCTTTTGAACTCATTTGTTATGTTTGAGACAAGTATGCACATCATTTTTTAATAAATCTCCAAATTTTCACATGTAGTAAAATAATTTAGACACGTATAAAACACGGTCTTATATATGTTATAACTTACTTCATAGATTTTCATTCGCTAATTAAGGATGCCATATGTGAATTATCATTTATGAAACAAACATTCGAGACTACCCATATTATGTCCATACAAAGAAATACATTCGTTTGACATCTCGCTAAGTAGTAACAAATAATAAAATGTGGTGCCAGTATCCAATAAATTTGATCAAAATGGCTGTAAATTTAAAAGTTTTTCCCAGTCATAATATAATTGATGCAAACTCATGATCATTGTCATGTTTATTATAATAATTTCGAGTCTCCATTTTATGGACTTTTAAAGAAAATGTTTATATGTACCAATTCGTGCTCAACGGCGAATAATTTTCATTTAGTAATTTATTAACAGAGCAATTAATCATTGCTTACTTAAAAAGCTAGAGAAGAATGATGATATTTTTAGGTTCTAAAGGCCCATTCAAATGTCACGCGAGAATTATTAAGCGGTTAAGTTCACCTTTGACTCGTGCAAGTGATCCAAAGCAGCTTGCACGCAATTGATATGATTTGGACAGTTACCTTTCAGTGCATAATTTTCGAATATATCTTCAAACTTTCACATGTAGTAAAAAAAAGAATAATTTAGACACATATAAAACACGGTCTTATCGGACACCCAAGGATCATATCAAGCGCATCACGCATCGCCAGTCGCCGCCTTCTTCTTCTCCAACAAAGTTCACGGAATTTGTTCGACTTGTCATGAGACAAGGCACATTGATTATGTTAGTATTTAGTTCATGTGACAAGTTTTATAAGATACTAGTAGAGATTGAACTAATGAGGGCTGCTATTTTATTTTATTTTGCAAGATTTAAACTCGTTTTATTCGAGACAATATTCTAAACTAGGAGTCTTGACGGTTTAAATTAGAATAGAGGTACTTAGAATAAAATATAAATCTTTTAAATTTAATTGTTCTTCTATGTATTCGTGGTTGAATGCCAATGGAAGTCGAAATATTTCACATCGGATGTGTTTACATTTAACTAAAGGCAAAATTTAAATGAAAATTTTCTGAATGACATGAAAAACTCATCCAAATGTAGACAGTGAATTGAGAATTCTCGATATTTATATAATCAGTCTTAAACCTATTATACAAATGCCAAATCATTTTTAAAATTTTCAATTTGCCAATGTAGTCATTAACCTTTACATGAAATTCCAATATAGTTCTTTTGATTAATTATTGCTAGAAATTACTAACGTGGCATTCAATTATCACCGTTCATCCTATATGGCACATTGACATGGAAAACTTGTGGATTACCACATCAACGATTTTTAACTATAAGTTGCCGAAATAATTATATCGGAATCCATGCAGAAGTTCATGATTATATTAACAAAATCGAAAAATTTAGAATTGAATTGGTATCTATATAATAGATCTAGGACTAAATTGGATATCTTTCCAATAATATACAAGTTCTTAAAGTATCATTAAATTGTGGATACATTTTTCCATAAAGAAAAGGTGGTTTGTGTTTGTTGATTCATACAAGGTCTGCAATTGCTCGCTATGGTATGGGCTCAATTTCCATGTTAGGTGGTCGCTGTAGTAGTGCTCCGATTGCCTATACATATTCAGAAACTTAATGTAATTTTTCACTACCAATTCACCATCATAGTATAGCCTAAAGAAAAGTGAGAAGAGAAGGTGACAAAAATGGCATCCGAAAGGGTTTGTCTATTCATATGCATTCTTTGTCTGACCGCTCTTTGCTTTACAGGTAAGTTTTGAGTTTTACAGAAACTCGAAAGGACACGATGATGTATAAAACATAAGAGAATTTTAAGATTCACATGCAAAACTTACTTCACAGCCTTCATTCTTTAGGCAAATTGTATGGAATTGTCTAGAGATTGGAAAAGCTAAATCTACAGCACGCGCCTTGATTTTTTCCATTCAAACGAACTACCGAAGCACCACGTGAGGATTTTATTGCGATATTTTCATTTCTGATAGGACTAATAGCCGAATCTGGAATTCTCAAAATTGCGTCCATTTCATTTTGCTATAGCATGCGGATGTCGGACAACTTTCCTAAGTATTGTGAATTGAACAGTTTAATTAGGCACTCTAGGTATCTCTTTCTTATATATAATTATGTTGGTTGTTGAAATTTCATGGATTCTTGTATCTCAGGAAAACCAGTTGCGGGGAAACTCAGGAAAGATTGGCATGTAGATGTAGGGCCCTGTTCGAAGATCTGCAACAGTTTCTGCATCGAATCGTATCAACTTCGAGGGTTTTGCAAGCAGGTCGGCGGATCCGGACAGATTGATTGCTTTTGTAAACTTACTTGATGAAATTAGAAATACGTTGAGCCGTGGCTTGTGCATAGATCGTCATGAATGAAGTTCAATCTTCCTTACAAATTCCCCTTCTTATCTCTACTTTTCTTACCAAAATAAATAAATAAATAAAAATAAATAAACTGTGTTGCATAGGCTCGTGGATAAAAAGTGTTGCATAGATTTGTGTTGACCTTTCATGTGAGACTCGTCCCATTTCTCGACTATCACCTTCGTCCGCCAGCTAACCAGCTCCCGCTCGCCAACCCCGCCTGGCCGCCTACGGCCCGCTCGACCAACTCCGCCCGCTCCAACCATCCGCCCCACGTCCCGCCAACCCCAATGCCAGACCGCCTCACACCGTCCTCGTGTCCACCTCACCGTCCCACCAGCGCCGAGCCACCAGCCTCCGCTGGCCTACCATTCGCACCTCACCGCTCGCCCCTGCGCCCGCCAGCCGTCTCCAGCCGAGCCAAGCCCCACGACCAGCCCCCTCCAGCAGAACCGAAGCTCAGCTTTAGCTGAGACTTGGTTGGTTGTTTTCAGCCTCGTCCGACCCTCCATTGGAGACGCTGTAGTCGCGGGATCTCACCATCTTCACGTCACCGTCGCCATGAACCCATTATCTCGCTAATTAGGTGAATTAACGCCCTAATATTGGATTAGGAAGTCAATTGCACTTAGGGGGATTAGTTTAAGGTTAATTAAGGATTAGCGGTTAGTTAGTTAGTGTAACTAAGTTAGTAGGTTAGTTAGTTACCTAGACTAATTAGTTAGGTGGTTAGTTAGGTTATTTAGTTAGTCTAATTAGATTTAGGTAATTAGCCTAGCTAGGTTAGTTTAATTAGTTCAATTAGATTAGTTCGGTTAGATTATTTAAATTAATCAAGTGATTTAGTTTAAATAATTTGTAATTTATTTAATTAATTATAATTAGCATAAATTATACTGGGATAGCCGGTTTGTAGAATTTTACGCCGATCATCATAGTTGAATTGATTTGTGAAATTGATTGCTAAATTATGCAATTGAGTGCTTGGTGATGATTTTTTATTATTATTACAAAAATTTGATTTTATGGTATTTAATAAGAAAAATACCGGGTGTCGGTTTTTTATGCCAAAAATATTTTATGTACTGTATAAAATCATGGAATTTTGAAATGGGAGATTTTATGGATCAATTCAAATGTGTGACCACGCACAATTATTTTACCATGTATTTTTAATACGAAGAAAATTGGCTAAGTCTATTATTTGAAATGGAAGTATTTGAGTGCAAAGCACAATGTTCTTGGCCGAGTATGGATGTGCATGTGGTCATTATCGGAACCTGTCCTGATGCGTTCACGCGGGACGATGCCCGATTAAATTCAGATGCCCTTGACAACGCATGCCGGTCGCAGTGGAGGCTGGGCCGATGCTCTTTTATAGAATGCTGTCTAGATGTAGTCGTTGCCGTGCCCGACGAAGTGGGACGACACCTAGTTATACCAGATGACCGCCAACTAATGAGTTGGCCGTGGCCGTTAGGTCGTAAATAATTGGAACATGCTTGAGTGATTGAGATAGCCGCACCTAATTATAGGATAAAATTGTGTGGCACAGAATGAGACGTGTCATAACTGTTTGGTCTTATAATTGGGAACCCTGTGAATATTTGATAAATGATATGAGGTGTTCCAATTATTGATTTACACTTGTTGTGTTAATAATTGCATATGAGATGTACTAATGTGTAGGGAGGTGCTGAGGTGAGGTAAGTCCTATATGGTGCATGTTTAGGCTACCTCTAGGTGAATTCTCGTCCTAATCGAGGTTTAGGTGTAGACTCACTAAGATTTATCTCACCCTGTCATGGTTAACCATTTTTCAGGTTCTTAGATGGTAAACTCGGGGCCCGAGGCTAAAGGGTCTGGAGCATAGGTGGCCTAGGATTTTCTTTTTGGAGTTAGACCTTTGTATATAACTCTGTAGGGCTAACCTAGTTTGTTTATAAAGCATGGTTCGTGATAATTGGTTTGTCTTTCCGTTATCCCAGTGTTTGATGGTTGTCAGAGTATCTATTTATTAGTTCGCTTCCATATCGGAATAAAATGAATGGGTCGGCAACGCGTCCTAGAAACGTTGCATTTTAATCGACTGCTGAGGGATGTGCACGTGCCCAGGATTCGAGACGTGACACTGCCTTTGATTCAACATAATGTCAAAGGACTTGTATGATTGCAACATTTGTGCTCAAATTTACTGGACAAGATAAATCAAGATCCAAATGACACCGAAGAAATTTTATTAAGGGCAACGGTTTCAAACAAAGCAAAGATGCAAAAATCTAGATAAGAGGCTAACTATGAAGTGTTCAAACTTTGTCAGCAAATTCAACACTACCAATTTGCTCATAGTACTTTTGCTTCATAACATGTTGTCAAACACTCCCAATTCACACAATATCATGCTCTTTTTCTTGGAGCTTTACAATGAACTCATTCCTCATCCTAAATTGTAGCTTCTAAGCTTCTTCCTCAAACTTCTTGTTCTGCAACTCCCGGTAGTTATAAACCTCTTTATAGCTTCAGGAATGGCCTTTTTTGCTCAACACCTTCTCAGCATCAAGCGATTTGATATATTGAAGCCCTAGAAAAATCACATCAAAAAGGAAGAAGTTTCTAATTATCCATTGTTAAAACAAAATAAACCCATTCGGGCATTTCATCAAACATCTTTAGGGCGTGTAGGGTGCCTCTAATAAAGACAATCAAATCAGACTAGAAATTGCAATGATTGTTGAGTTAAAGGAATCATAATTTTGTAAGCTCGCCACTGTTGGCTCCGTGGAATCGTTTACAAACAATTTCAAGGAGTGTAACTTAGAATATTCAGTGAACTAGGTTGTGCTATAATGGCTTGCGTTGAAGAAAAGCTGGTGCTGGTAATAAGACGAGATAGCAGAGAGAGAGGGGGGTGTGGGTGGGGCTGATTAGTGATGATAGTGTGGAAGATGGAGGTGTGGATGACCAGCTGGTCTTGATCCTAGTCCTGGTAATTCGTCGAGCTCACAGGTGGGGGCAGCTGGAGCGTGAGGAAGATGAAAGAACAAGAAGAAAAGAAAGAGAGAGAAGAAAGAAAAAATTGTACTTGGATGAAAATGCCTTTGGTCGGAAATAAGATTTGGCCAGCCGGTAAAATTGGGTCATTATTTGAGATTAAATTGGTCACTTCAGACCCTTATTTGAGACAACATCCACCTTAGGCCCTCTTTTGAAAAAATACCTCCACTTGAGGTTCTTATTTGAAATTTTCCTTTTCTTTTGCATACGCAAGCTGTGTTTTCTACAAAGTTTTGTCTATCTTTGGCCCTCAAAGCAGGAGAAGGGAAAGAAACTATTGAGAAAACATGACATTTCTGCACATTCAAGACTAGGGACTTAAAACATTTGCTTTCGCTAAACCAAATCGCAGTTCGCCAAACGCATCGTCAACAAAAGTTTCGGGTCCATGGTATTAAGTCAGAAATGGTGGATTCATTCATTGCTGAACAGCATAATCATTTACAACATGGTCTCTTTATATTAAACAAAAGAAAAACAAAAAAAAGGATTCGAATCGGTACGCGATCAATCTCTTTTCGAGCACTCTTATGAGTATAATGCATAGGGCACCCTCTCACTATTGAGAGTCCTCAACTCAATGCATACCAGTTACATGCTTTGATGCATTACAAGCTTACTCATGCCCTTACTCTCTCCTAATAACTATTACTATGGCTGATGCTTAAGAAAGAAATTCATCGACTGCTATAGAGGATGTGGCTGCTGATAAATATGGAAATCTGTGATTAACCCAGTAGTTAATTAGAATTGCGATAGTCTTGCCTCTCGGCAACTCAAAATCACTGTGACAAGCGAGAGTGCAACTTGGCAATTTCCTTCTTATGCTCAAGGGCCTTCCTGGAGGCCTCCTAGTTTGGGTCGAGGTGGCGGAGCCCAACGAACATGACGAGGTAGCTGAGGACCGCGTTGGCTGCATACAGCACCAGCTTCTTCGGGAACCTCACCTCTAAGCCTTCCATGTCTAGGGGGTCTCGCTCGGCAGGCGACACTTGCCCACATTGAGGGGAGCCTGAAGAGGCCTACTTCTCCTCCGCATGCTCCATCCACGATCCCGCGAATGCCGGAATGAACGCCAGAGCAGTAACTAGCGCAGAGAGAGAAGTGAGCAAGCGTCGGAGCAGGGGCGGCCGTAATGTGGTTCGTCGGCGACGACGGGGGAATGGTTGCTTGATGCAGGGTGGAGTAGCAACAAGCGTGGAGAGAGAATTTGAGATTCAAAATTTCGAAACCTTCGTTCTCCAGGTCAAGTGAAAGAAATGCAAAGGAACCGGCTTCTCTTTCCTTTGTTTGAGAAGGAAAGACCATAATAAATGCATTGTGAAGGAGAGAAGGCGTGCAAGTTAGGAGGAGAGAGAGCGTGTGCATGCTAGGAGAGAGTAGGAAGAAGGCTAGGCAGAGGAGAGAAAGGGGAAGAAGGCAAAAGACACCAAGCGGACCCAATGCCCCCACGTGGCGCATCGTGAGTGAATGGGGACCACGCTAACTTGGCACTCCGGGACCACCTAATATTTTCTAGGAGGGAGAGGATCAAAGCATGTGCAGCGGTGGACCACAGTTTTTGGAAGAGAGAGACGAAGGAGAGGAGAGAAAAAAAAATTGAATCTCCTCAACGTGAGGCCCGAACTACACGTGGATGACATGTGTCAAATTTTGTATGGTTTTGCGATTCACCTATGTGGAGTATTTCCCTTGCTCAATATTTCCTCAGCGTGGCTCGCACTCCTCGTCAAGATGGAGGACGCAGCTCTCATCCTTTTCATATTAATTTTTACTTGTTCACATTCAGATATAGCATGGGTACTAGACGTTCCAAATTGGAAAAACGCAAGAACTGAAAAAATGTCATTAGCTCCTTTTTGGCCGCTGCCCCACTTCTCTTTTTTCAGGTGACACTCGATAATTTTTCATTTATACTTTACATATTTATTCAATTTTGCCCAAGCACTAAAGCGTTTTTTTCTTTTTTTGTTGTTATTATTATTGGAGTGCTTAACACTGGCCTGGCTTTGCTCAAAGATTTCGACTCTTGGTCTTGTGTTTACAGCTTTTAAATCTTGGCCTGAGAGGTATTTTTTTTTTTTTTTTTGGTGGCAGAAGGAATCAGCTTACACCCACAAGCCAAGCGCCGTAAACCTCCCAGCGACGCCAGCAGAAACCACCAACCCGACACCACGCTTAAATCGCCTAACGATCCCAGCCTCCTCCCCGCAACTTGCGTTGCAGTGCCGAACTCCCGACCTTCCCCAAGAAGAAGACGTTGTAGAGCCTACCCAGCAGAGAGCCACCTGAGCCGGTGGTTGGCCTGACAGGTATTTGTAAGCTATTTTTCCAAGAAAATTAAAAGCAATCAAAAAAGAAAATTTGCCATTTATTTATTAGAAAAAAACCCATTCTCGATTTCAAAATTATAAAACGAAAGTAGTTTTCATTTTTCACATTTTATTTTCCTAAAAAAACATATTAGGCTGAAAATGCAAATTTTTGCATCGACATTTAAAATTGTCAGCACATGTTATCCCAAACTCCTGTGTTGTCTTTTCGAACCAAAAATAATAAGAAGGATCGGATAATTGTCTCAATTACTTCTAACTTTGAACCCACCTCCTTAATTTTGTTCAATAATGCTGCGAAACCCGTCTTCCAAACCATATAATTCTCAAAATGAAAATGAAAACTGCAAAATTCAACAAATTATCGAGAAGCAAACAGACCAGTTTTTCGAATTAATCGTGTGACTTTCAAGGGGAAAAAAACAAAAACACTTTATGGTAAGTATTGTCCAAATTCTTTATACATCTTTCTACATGAAAGCTGCAGCCTAAAAACGGACACTCAGGCCAGAGAGCCACCCAAATACCCTCACAGGACACTGACCAGATCGATCGCCACCACTTCACCGCACAGACAAATTCAAGGCGAGCATGCAATCACAGATGTACGAATACAGCTGTATACGTATAGTATGTTTCGCAAGTCCTAAGAAACAGAATTTGCAAAAAGAGAACAAGGTGGGTTTCAAGCAACTAAAAGAGATTATCTTGAATAATACTCCTAGCGATTCTACTCTATCGAGAAACTTTACATTATTCGTCGAGCAAATATTAATACATCAGGCATCGGTTATGTTTCTTCCATCGAACACATGATCACAGATAATTCAGAAAATAATCTGCAAACTCCCACCATGGTTTTACCAATCAATGCCTAGTTCTCTTGAAAGGAAGAGTCTGTTGATGTAAAGAATGACGGGCTCTGAAGCAACAACGTAGTCCTGCATATGAGTCTTGGCCGAATTCTCTGCGAGCAGAAGAATCGTTTTGAGAAGAAAGCCACCATCATTGAATCAAGTCATACATAGTCAAGCAAAAGGGCAGTGCATCACATCTCTGAATAAACTTACTAAAATCTCCTACCTTTATTCAACATTAATATTAGTTATCTTCATTCACTCTATCTGGCCCTTACTAACATGAAAACCATCACACTACTCATCAAAGATAGGCAATCTGGAGTACATGTTGCCTTCTATATATGCCAGAAATCGTCACACTAAAATTAGCATTCCGACTAACCAATACTGAAATAATTTTGTAAATTCATACTACGTATTGTCCCTAGTGTAATTCTATCTCCAGAAGTACATCTTGATAACAAGTTTGTAATTTGAGTGTAACAAGTGGCCTTGCAGCTATGCTCGAACATACTATTATGTCTATCTTCTTTTGAGCAACTAAAAGATTATACTTATTCCAGCTACATTATTAAGCATCAAAAGAAGCCTCCGCATCGTTGGAAGTTTGAGTCTGGTGCGAATGGCAGCAACAGAGTTTTCTTCAGAGAGTACACCTACAGGTTCAAGTCCGCATGGCCTCATTTTCTCCTTTTTTAACAAGACACAGAGCTCTTTAAAAGATATTTAATTTACTTTAAATTCTGACACACGTGGATGAGCGGTCAAGTTTGCCAAAGTGGCGAAGCTACTTGTTTGCAACAACAAGAAATGAGTTCAAAGCTACATGTGGAATAGACCAGGGCTTTCCCAAAAAAATAAAAACACTTCAGACAAGGTCAAGGGCATATAGGATTCCCAGCAGAGA
Source organism: Eucalyptus cloeziana (assembly GCA_014182715.1). Taxonomy (NCBI): domain Eukaryota; kingdom Viridiplantae; phylum Streptophyta; class Magnoliopsida; order Myrtales; family Myrtaceae; genus Eucalyptus; species Eucalyptus cloeziana. The sequence goes on from CM024638.1 coordinate 22,659,499, forward strand.
AAACACATGCGGAAACAAAAAAGCCGAGGACACATCTTGTCTTTTAAAAATCAGCATTCTCCCTGTAGGATCAAGGAAATTCTTAGAGCCTTTGATGTTGTGGAAAAATTGCCATTTCCTATGCCTTGGATGATCCAGAATTTTTTTCTTTATAGGACAAGTAACACCAATTTGGTATAATACCACACTGCTGACGAAGTATATTCACTACAATGACCTTTACGTTCTCCTAGGACCAGTCAGACCAATGAATTATCAGGTCTAATAAATTGTAAAAAAGAAACGAAAAACAATAATCATTGTTTTGGTGTCGTCATTCAAGAGATTGTGATTTGCTGATCCGATGACTGAGACTGATGCTCCAGCACTGGACCAAATAATTGCATATTGTCATTCATTGAAGCTGTCCCTGCTTTACAAGATAATTTTTAAATGGCATCACCTAGACCCTTGTACTAAATATAGTGGCTTGTTCCTTCATATGAATTTAACGACTGATGCAAGGATTAATCCACACTTACCACAATAACATATGATTATCGAACTTGTTTTCTAGTAATGCATCTTACAGTTTGAGAGCAATGACGTAATTGGCCTGGATGCTAGAGCTTCCAATGGTAATCCACACTTTTGCATCACATATGCCTTCTTGCTCTTTCCAAATTAAAACATCGTTGCCAGGACTTGCAAATAATGAGCCACAGAATTTCAAAGCTGATAGTGCTTCTACTCTATATTGACATTTATTCCTTTAAGCACTTCATAATTGGTCAGAGCATATGATACGTTTTTACTGATTCTATGCACCTATTTTTCTTCATCCACCCAGAAAGAGTAATGCAAAAGGGTAGAATGGCTCCAATATCAACAGATTGGCATCAAGATAATTGATGTCAGAAACAGAATGTCACAAACAGAGGAGCCAACCAGCACTTCCACGTATCTCTGGGCAATGTCCTAATTGTTCCAACAAAATAAAAAGAAGAGAGGAGGGAGGAATGAAATAAACAGTGCTATAAATACATACAAACTCACCATCCTCATTGAGTTTCTTCAATAACTGTGCCTTTGTGGGAAGGGCATACATCCCCGCAGCTACAGCTGTCCTAATAGCCCACCCATGGTGAGGAGCAAAAACCTGTGCATAAGCCTTGGAAGCTGGATCCCTTAAGGAATTCCCCCTACCAAGAAGATTAACAAACCATAAAAATCACCCATAACATCATAAAAAAGCAATGTCAAGCGCATTACTGGAAACAAGCTGGGATAAGCCAACAGATCCAAAACAATTTCACCAGCTATTTAGTTTTAATCCTTCATGGCGACTCCATAAACTGACGTCCTCATATATCTCATGTCTCCTTCATCCTCCTCTCATGGCAGTGTCCCCAGTGTAGAACTACATTTTGTAGAGGCATACTGACTAGACATATCCGGTGTCTAAACCACTTTAAATGAGTCCCTCCCATCCCATGCTAGATCAATGCAGCACCAACTTTCTTCGAGAGATGTGCACTCTCCAACTATGGAGTTCTTAAATCAGAATTTTTCGTTTCGGTTTTCACAAGAGATCATAATTTCATCTAATCCAAGAAAAAAAGTAGTTATTTTCCATGTTAACTTGTTCATTAATAACTTAACTCTTGAGTTTGAGCACACTGTTAAGTGCAACACAACCCACATTATATCCAAATCAGGTCAGAAAATGAGACGAGCCATTTTGAATTTTCTGTTTTGAAGGTTCCAGGTGGTGTGGAGACCTCAAATGTAGGCATCATGGCAATTCGAACCCAAACCAGTTTCCTACTTTAGGGTCAGGTAATAGACTGTTTGAGGATTCAACATTTTGTGATTGTACAAATCAATATAGACAGTATGAAATTGGCTTGCATTAGATCTGAATTGAGAAGATATCCATTGCTGTAACTCCTCAAAGCCTGAATTTTATGGTCCTTCCTATTGATGTTGGTCACATTGATATGATCCCATACCTATATTTTCTCTATTTGCTACTTCAAGTATAACATTGCGCAGCCTTTACAAGACACGCATATAGAAACTTAGCATTATTCCCTCATCCATTCTCCACTCGGTGAACTTGGTCTCCTCTCTTGCTCCACTAAAGTCTCTATCCTATAAAGTTTTTTGGAAAGGGGGTTAATAGGCTGTTAGGAGGTGGCTTTCTGGGCGTCATGAAATCACGTTCACTCAAAAGAAGTTGAAAATGGACAAAATAATTACGATGGAAAACCTGAGCAAATGATATGACACAATTTCAGTTCTCCTTCCCCCGCTACTTAATATCATTAACGGTTCAGGAAACGCACATTTGCTAACTTGTCGCATACACGTGCAAAGAAGCATCACAGCGAAACTTAAATTTCGTTAACGTACTCTGATACGAGAATTTGTTCAAAGAGCACCCTGACCATCTCGAGGCCACGCTTCACCCTCAGAAGATTCCTCGAATGACTACCTGCTTTCCTGATGCTGTTCATTTCCACGTCATGATCCAGCACGGCCTGCAATGTCACGATGGACTTGGACGCGTCTGCCAGATCATTGACCTGTTTTTCACCGGCAACGAAAAAAAAAATCGCAGTAAGCGCACCAACAGCAAGATGACCATCCACCGCATATATGGCCAATCAGAAGATTAATATCTGAAAAGGCAAACGGCGTAAATCGCAAAATCGAAAGAAGAAGGTCGATCGGCAAATCCCTGTTTAAAACTAAGAATCACTTCTAGCGAATGGCATTCTCGATTGGAAGAGTCATAGAATCACAGGAAGACACCTGAAGCTAGGACAGAGTTCCTTTCGTTAACAAGCAAGATCATGCGCAGGCCATCAAAATCACTACTACTATCAACTCAGCCATCAAACCCTGACGCCACGCGCTTCCACAACCTAAACAGTTCTAACCTCGATTGATCCGAGGGGAGTCGGGGAAACGAATCCGACCGCGCGGGCAACGCCGCGGGCCCCGCCGGGATCGAAGCAGCAGTTACCTTGGCGACGTAGTCCATCTCGGCGAACTTGAAGGCGATGCCGAGGCAGCCGAAGAGCGGGGACACGAGGGAGCAGGCGTGGGAGAACGGCGCGACCTCGACGGCGGCCGCCCGGGAGTCATCCCCCGCCGCCGCCGCGAGCTCCTTGAACGACTGCGCGATCTTCCGCAGCGGCTTGTCGCCGTCCCCGCCGCCGAGCTCGGCCATCGATCGGAACCAGCAACTCACTCTCTCTCTCTCTATCTCTCTCTCGGCTGGGGTCAAGTTCGAGTCTTCGCCGGGCGACGACGATCTTACGCAGAGGAGGAGGAGCGGTTGTTTTCCATGTTGACTTCAATAACGAAAAAGGACCAGAAGCGTTAGCGCATCCTCAAAGAATGTTGTGCCTTTTGGGATGGGGACTGGAGAGACACCCAACTTGTCGTGAGGGTTTCTAAACGAATAAATCGATCGGCATCTGCTTACGGCATAATCGATAGCCATTCTATTTCAAAAGAATTTCTACTTAACAATTATTTTATTTTATTTTATTTTATTCCCTAAATAAGTTTTTGAAGCTAATTTTTTATTCTTTTCTTTTCTTTTTCTTTTGTCTCCTTCCTTTAGATGATTCTAGCCTAAGTGTGTTTGTTTGGCAACTAGCCAAACGTGGGCCGATAATCTCACCAGAGCGTCACCAACTCTTGGCAAGACCAAGCCTCATCGGCATTGGGTGAGGCTCGATCTCGCCTTTGCTAAGTGAGGTACTTGGGCGACATTGGCCTCGCGGTGGCTCAACGAGGTCAAGCCTCACCGATAGCTAGGTGAGCTTTGCCTCACTGGGGGCTAGCAATTGACAAAAGGAAGAAGAAGAAAGGGAAAAGTAGAAAAGAAAAGGATTAAAAGAAAGTGGTTTATGAAGTTATTCTCTGGAATAATGAAGCAACTTTCTGTTACTTTTTAATTTTGTTATAAATCTATTCCCATAAACAAATTTGTTCCTGTGAACAAAAAAGTTATCAAATGGATTTTAATTTTTTTTTCCAAGCAACAAAAGAATAGAATCAAACATTGATTGATTGATTATCGAATAGGCCTTTAGAAAAATAGACAATTGCCGGTGGCAGGGCAGAGTGGCCTCGGTGAGGCAAATCTTTGACAGTTGCACTCTGTTATGGATGGCGAGGGAAGCAACTGATGGTGCCAAGGGTGGACCAAATGTGATGCGGGTGACAATAGTTATGCATAGGCATAGGCCGATTAGTGATGATGGAGGCATCCTCCGATGCTCGGTGTTTGGCCATCGGCGATCAATGACATGGCGATGAGCCGATGCCAATTGATGGTGGGGGAGGGATGGAGACGTTTGATTAAGACAAAATGTGAAGTGCAAATTACATTTTGTTGAAGTGATATTCCTAAAATTATAAAATGATATTCTCATTTCATTTATGGTGAAACATAAATTGTACATGATGGCATGACCTTTTAGAGCTATGGACTAATTTCTTTATTTGAAATTGAAAAAATTAAAGAAAATGACTTAAATGATGCATGAAATTCGGTTTAATATACAATTCAATCATTGAACTTTAATTCAATATGCGATCCCCAGACATTTAATTTGTTCAATATAGTCTATAGACTATTGGCACTTGTTTAAATTAATCCCCAAACATTATAAAAATGTTCAATATTATTGCTAAATTTAAATTAATAGAAGAACGATATTTAATATGAACATATAAAAAGTTTCTGATTATATTGAATAAATTAAAAACTCAAGAATTACATTGTATATTGAATTAAAATCTATAAATCATATTAAATAAATTAAAAGTACAAGAATTGAACAACATTTAGTATGAACATATAAAAAGTTTATGATTATATTGAATAAATTAAAAGTTCATGAATTACATTGTATATTGAATTAAACTCTAGAAATCATATTAAATAAATTAAAAGTACAAGAACTACATTAAACATTTGACTGAAATTAGAGACTATTTGTATTATTATCTCAAAAAATTATAAAAAAAATTCTTTTGTTAGTGATTTTCTAGCCAAACAATAAAGCACGGCCGACAAACAAGGTAAAAAGATAGATTGATGTAATGGAAAGCCTGCTGCCACGTTACGTTATTTTTTCTCTAAGATCATATAGCGTAATTTATAAGGAAAAAAATGTAATGGCTAATCTCGTTGCCTCACGTACACTGCCATCTGATCAAATCAGATGCAAAAGAAATTGGACGAAATTGCTAATGTTCGGACAGATTTGACTTTTTTATGACAAGAAGAGTACTGGCCCTTCTTCGTATGCCACGGGGAAATCATGTTCTTGCTGCTTCTGAAAACGAATATGCCATGCGAAGACAGATTCCTTTCTCAGTTATAGCATGGCAAAGTTCCAAATATTTCGGGCATATTTGTACGTGCTTAAAAGGTTTAAAAAAAAGAATTCGATTGTCCGTCAAAAACTCGAATTATCATCTAAATTTTAAGAAATTATATTACAATTATACGCAAATTCACATGTCTACATTCATATATTGTGAAAATTTCAAGTATTTTGAATCACGAAAAAGTCCGAGCGCATTCAAAATAAGATTTGAATTAACTAAAATTTGAAAATTTAAAAGTATATCCGAATAAGGGTGTAATTAGGAATTAAGTTCCAGCAAAAGGTTTGTTTAGCTTTTCAGCATCCACATGGAGTTAGCTCAAATGTTCCCTATGATAAAGAAAAGAAAAGCCAAGGCCTAAAAAGAACCAAGATAAAGAACCAAGATAAGAGAAGAAAGAAAAGCAGCATCGTCAACATCGGATGCTGCTCTTGTGAAAGCTGTGGCTGTGCTCTTGCTCTTTTGTCAGGCATATGTTCCTTGGGAAAATGCTCCTTCCTTCATTGCTAAGGGAAACTAAACTAAAAAGAAATATCCCAAGATAAGGCAGAATGATACTATTCTCTCCCTGGCATTACCGTCTAGACGATAATATCCGCGCATCCGCAATCCAATCAAAGACGAGCTCTCTATGTCAGAACGAAGAGAATCCAATGGAATTATTTCCTCATGACTAGATCTCAACAGATTACAGTCCAACCTGATACTTCTCAAAGCGTCCCAATCCTTTATCAAGTTCTTCTGGCATGGATGGTAAGTCCCAAGGAAAACTTTAAACACACAGCAGTTAACTGTCAAGCTAAGCCAACTTTGCTGCTTGATGTATCCATGTACTCACCCAATTGTTGCATCCAATCACTGAAAGCTGTAAAGACTGATACCCGCCAATAAGATCATGACTGAATATTATATGCACCGTGTCCATCAGATAATATCTGATCATGTTGTTTTTTTCTCAACAAAATGTTTCACGGTATCCATCCACCTGATAAACTCGGTTTTATCTTTATTCGCCATGTACTGATGCAAGAAAACCGCAAGTTCCTCATCTACTCCTCTCTCTTCCAGGAAATCATAAAGTGCATCCTGCAACTCATCATCCAATTCCCTGCAAATGGAAATAATCACTAACCTGATAGATCACAAGATCAAACTTTTCAAAGACCACAGAAGCAAATTCTTATTCAAGCCTACAAATGACAGCATAGGCAAAACTCCTTCTCCATCCATATAGAATTTGCAAGTCAGAAGTAAATAAAATAAGAAGAAAGAAATCGACATACTTGAATCCAGGACCAGTATACAAGCCAGATGGCATTCTTTGACAACCATGGACAACAAGTTTGTTTATCTCAATACTATCGGGCCAAGCAGAGCACATGATCTCCAAGACATTACTGCCTTTACCCTTCGTGATATTGACAATGAAAGAAATATGGAGTTCTACATCTTCTCCAAGGCCACCAGCAGTTTTGGAGGTAGGAATGGATCCATCAAACATGGTGGCTTCAATGTTGATATCTTCATTCTCCCCAAATTTTCTTTTCAATCTAATCCATTGCTCTCCTGGCCGGTCATCAACAGTGAAGGGCCCAAGTCTATCCACTGGCTGTGGAAAAGGAACTCTTATATTAGACCGGAATTAGAAATAGAGTCATCCTTCCCCACTATCTTTCAAAAGAAAGAACATCTATCACTTTATCAGAGTAAGTCCAGAGTTTCTTAAGAGTGTGTACAATTCCAGAGTTGACTTCAGAAATGGCCAATTATAAAGAAACCCCCTCAACTTTAGACCAAAATTGCATATCACAGGATTATTGTGATAATTGCTGTCACTTGTCAGGAGTTATCTCAAGATAATAAAAATGTAAGAGATATCATCTAAATTTAGGGAAAATTTAGGACAAGTCGCCACCATTTAATCTTTGATCAAATGAAATGGTTGTCAAATTGGTCAGCTAATTCAATGATGGTTCACTGAAGACTAGAGGATTGAACACCAAAGCAAAAATTACATTGCCATTGAAACTGAGCATAAAATTGTAAATCTGGTGCATCTTAAAAAATCTCCTGTTATTGATTGAAAACATTAGTCATGCTTTAGGGTAATTGCAACTACGAGCAAGCCTTTATACACAGTGGTTCTTGAATCATCCAGCAAGCAAAAAAGCAAGAACAAATATTACAAGCAAGAGGCCCCCTTGTTTTGAGACCAAACATGATATACCAATTCTGGCTACTATTTAGTGTTCCAATCGACCTAAGAACCCAAGATCTATATTCAAATTATTTAACAATTGATACAAGTCAGTTTAAGGTACAAATCCTCCCAACTAGGAGGTCAAATTGCAAAAGTTCCATTCAAAGAAGGGAATTTTTAATGTCCGACGATCATGTTGTCCTGCTGTAGATCAGGAAACAGATAAGCTTGCAAAGAATCTATATTCAAACCTCAGTTCTCCCATAAAGAGAGAAAAGCATAAGGGCAACTAGAAGATAAGCTTATACTATACAAAAGGCTGAACAAAGTCGATTGCAGCTCCACATGGTGTGCTAACTGCTAAGTAATACACGTGAAACTTTTAGTAAAGGACCACTCCGGTAGATGTCGGTTATGTATATCCAATCCTCTCGCCATTGTAAAGGGAAAACGAGACGACCCAATTCCAAAAGACGGATTTTTTTTTTCAAAATCTCAATTCAAGAAAGCCCGATCTCCATTTTCTTGAAAGGATCTTTCAGAAAACCATACTCTTAGACAAGAGAAATTAGCCTCTTGCGCCCATAAATGCCAAAAACATCAAAGCCAGCCAGCATCCTCGCATTAAAGACAGGATGAACATCGCGCATCAAACCCAAGAACGATTTCGCCATTTACCACGCAAACGGACCGAATCAAACGTCTACACCAGCAAAGAACGAAATCGAAAACCCAAGAAAAGGGCGCGAAGGCACTACCTTGGCGGGGGGCGCGAGTTCGAGCTCGTGCTGAATCTCGTTGCGGAGGAGCCTGAGGATGTTGCCCTCGAAGGCGGACTTGCGCATCTCCGAAACGTAGGTCCGAGAGGGCGCTCGAGGGGCGCCACCGGGAGGCGGTGGCGCCGCGTGCCTCCCCGACGGCGACACGCGAGAGGAGGACGAGTGATGAAGGAACCGATGCTCCTGCCGCCGCCGCTGCGTCGGAGGTGCCGGGAGACGCGACGGCGGGTCGGTTAGGGTTCCGATCAGGCGCCGGAGCGAGCGGGCGGTCGCCATTGGAGGTGGAGGTGGAGGTGGAGGTGGAGGTGGAGATGGCGGTTTCGGAGAGAGCTTCGCAGGCAGGCTTTTGGTAGGGTTTAAGCGCCGAAATAGCTTTGCGCCCCGCCACTACTGTAATCGCCGGTGAAAATTTAGAACGGGTTCATTGCACGTGCCTGAATCTGATTGGCAATTTTGTGCGAAATCATTTGAAAAAAAGTTTAATGTCACGAAAAACACACATTTGTAATGAATTTATTTCAAATTTATTTTTTGACTTTTCTTTGTTTTTTTGAAAAAAAAAATGTTTTTACGTTTTTGAGATTTTATAAACCTAATTTATCAAAAATATAGATAAAAAATTAGTATGTGAACCAAAATAACGTTGTTTTAATCGTATATTTCTTCAATCAAAAAAAAAATTGTATATTTCTTACTTAATTCCACTTATGAGAGAGAAAATATAATAAAATAATCACATTAACATTTTTTGTTAGTCAAATTAAACGGAGTTAACGGAATGATTTAATTACACAAACTTAATAAATTTTAAAATTTAATTGCACTTTTTGAAGATTTAAGGAGTCCATCATACATTTGTGACAAGCTTTTATACTTGTACACTTTCCTAAGAAAAAATAAACTGTTGAGTTAGAGAGAAAAAAAAAGGGAGACAAGGCCCCAAAGCCTCTTGGGAAAAATTTAAGGGTGTTTGGTTCAATATTTGAAAGCTCGTTGGTAAAATGCTTGGCATTTCAGCATTTTCAGCATGCTAGTCCTCCTTTATTGTTCATATGTTGACTTCTCTCTCTCTTTTTTTACCGACATCTTCCCCATACGAGGAATCGCTGGCCGCCAGATCTGGCCGCCAGCGAGGTTGCCCAAATCTAGGGTGACCTCAGGCAGCTTCGCCGACGGCCAAATCTGGGTTCATGCAACCTCGGCCAACCTCGCTAGCGGCTAGATCTGGTCGCCGGGGGTTGGCTCGCCGTTGATCGGCGACGGAGTGTCATCGGATTTTATTTTTATTTTTTAAAAAAAATAATAAAAGCCCTTTGCAAATGTTAGATTTACCAAACGGTATTTACACCAAAGCTACTTTCCAATGCCCTTTAAATTATAATTTGCCAAACGTCTGAGCATTCCCGAAAACCCTTTTACCCCAAGGGTATTTGCATTTGGCTAAAAGTATTTACCCAAAGCCGAACCAAACGGAACCAAAGGGGTAAAGTGGAAAGAGCAGGCAAAGTAGCGGTGGCAACACCCCAAGAACAAGTGAGGATGGGAGGTTTTGTCGTCGCTGCCGCAGCTTCAGACATAGACAGAAACTTGGGTCTATTTTGTACAATTTTAGAAAATAAGAAACTAGTAGATTCCATTCTCAAAGAACCAAAATAGTTGATTCGCTGACATAGAATCACATTTCGTAGCAATTGTAACTTACGTTTCTTCCATCTCTCACTCATGTCCGACGAGGCGGCCGCACCAAACAACAGTGCACGCCGAAGCCAATCGAGGCGCGCCAGACCCTCGCCGGTTCTTCGAGTGGCCGCTGCTACGGCCGCCACTCAGCATTCCCTTCCCCCCTCGCTCACGGATGCTACTTTAGACAAGTAGATGGTCATATGTAGACGTTTTAAAGATAATTAAACATGCGTCTCGAGTGCAAGTTTAATTAAGAAATTTAAAATCGGTTCTTGGGCATATGACTCGAGTACAAGTTGATCAAAGTTTTTTTTGTCTTTTTTTTCTTTTAGACGAGTGATTAGACATGCATCCTGAATGCACGCCGATCCCATGGGGAATTATTGTATTTTTTAAAATGATTTGATAGCAAAAGGTGCGCTTTTTTCCCCATCATTGGTTTCCAGAGTTCTAGAGAGAGCGTCATGATTTGAATGGTGCATGAGGATCCCTAAATTCATCATTTCAAAACTTGATTCGAAAGTAAAGGCTAATAAGGGGGTGTTTGTTAACACTTTTTTTTTTTTTTGTTTTTAAACAATTTTTTTTTTGTTTCAAGGAACAAAAAAGAACACAACGCATTTGTTTGCGTTTTTGTTTTCAAATCTATTTTTTGCACTTTTGGAACAGAAACAACAAACAAGAAAAACTTGTTTTTGTTTCTAACAAAAATTAAAAACAGATTTTTTCTCTCCTCTCTTTTTCTTCTCTTTTTTTTTCTTTGACCGGTCACCGGCCTCGGCCATGGCCGGCGACGCCGTCGAGGGCTGGCGACCTCGTCGGAGCGTCGCCGACCCCCCGGGCGAGGCTCGGCCTCGCCTTGGCCGGGCGAGCTCGGGCTCACCGAATGTGGCGGGCGAGCTCCGGCTTGCCGGATCTGGGTGAGCTTGAGCTCGCCCAACCAAGGCGAGGCCGCCACCCTCGTCGGCCATGGCCGAGGCCGGCGACCGACAAAAGAAAAAAAAAGAAAAAGAAAAAAATTAAAATTAAAATATTAAAAAGTAAAAGAAATAAAAAAAGAATAAAAATTTACCAAACGTGTTTCGTTCATTTTTTATTCCCGAAACAAGTTTACCAAACGTGTTTTTTTGTTCAAAAATTGTTCCCTAATGAAACATTTTTTTCTATTTCTCGTTTCTTTGAACAATTTTTAAACGTAAATGTTACCAAACGCACCCTAAGCGCTCCATTCAATAATGTTTTTATTTTTGTCGATCTCTATTCTTTTGTTTCTCAAAAAAAAAAAAAAAAAAAAAAAGAACTGGAATTCATTTGATGATATCAATTAATTTTTTTATTCCATGGAATAGAAAAATTGTTGGGAAATAGATTTGGAGTTAGAAGTAAGAAATATAAAAAAATAATTTTTTGTTTTCGGGGAATTAGAACAATTTCTAGAAATAAGTTTTTTTTTTTTTTCCTTTTCTTCCTCATTGGCCCTTGTCGCCACCCCCGCTGTCCAGGCCATTGCTGGCTGCCATCGATCGCCAAAGAAAAAAAGAAAAAAATCTTTAAAAATATTAAAAAAATTAAAAGAAATTCTACATTACAAACAAAAAAAAAATTGTGGATTGTACTAAACTCATTCCTATTATTTTTCCATTTAAATAATATAAATTTTGTATAGTTATTAAACGCGTTATTTTACTCATAAATTATTCCTTATAATAGAAATAAAAAAAGACTATTTCCGAAAAAAATAATTCCTCGAAATAGAAGCATTATCAAACATATCCTAAAAGTCATTTTTTTACCAAAACAAAAAGTAAATGATTCCACAAAAACTTTTTAAAATAGATGTTTAAACCACTTACAAATATGAACAAAAAAACATTCTCATCATCTAAACAAATATTTATACATAAATTGTTGTGGATAATGAAAATGATCCATTAAGATCATTTTAAGAAATATTTTTCAAATTGTTTATTTTTCGCGAAATAAATAAAGCTCTAATCTTAGTGGCCCTAATTGTTTAAGTGAAGGCCATATGGATCTGACCCTTTGAGGTCCTAATCGATTTAACATCATAACTGTTATTTTTCGAAAAATCATCAAGAGGCAAACGAGGCATCAAAATACATCGTTTTCGAATTCATTAAACACATGTTTGGCTAAGATTCAATTTTAAAAGTTAATTGAAGAGTACACAAGGCTTTGAAAGATCATCGAGAATCACATTTATCATCGAAGGTCTATGTAACTGAGTAGTTCCCAAGCTTCGGCGATTTTCGAAACAACTTATGTATGACTCACTAGATGCAACCATTGATTCGATTAAAAGAAATGGATACAATCACTCTGGAGTAAGTGCACCGAATACCTAATAGTTAAGATGTGTGAGCTGAATTTAATAGAGCAATGGTTAAAAGTCTATTTAGGATCAACAGACGGTGGTTGACGGCGACAAATAAAGGACCGGTTGACGAACGATAAGAATAATTTTTATTTCTCATTTCCGTTCAAGAAATAAAGAAGTAGAAAATTTTAGCTTCTGATTTATATTCCAAACCTATTTCTGAAACGATAATCTATTTCAAAAAAAAAAAAATGAAATAATGTTACCAAAATGATTTATATTTCAGAAATAAGTAGGGAATAAAAAAATTGTTCCTGGAACAGAAATAAGAGGTTGTCATGCATCCCATAAGGAGCCACTTTCCGAGTTTAATTAACGACATCAGTCGATGGCGATGGTTCCGTTTGTTTCGAAGATTCAATGTTTCCATTGAAATAATTTTCCATCGTCCTCTACTCTTTCATTAATGTTTCTTTTTCCCATGTAACATGACAAACCTTAGACCAACGATTCCTTTGACATGACGGCAACGCTCGCAATTGATAACGAAAGAATCTAGGCTCGGCGCTGGCAAGCGAACGAGACAAAACAACCAAGAATTTAATGCCAGAAGAGCAGTCCATCGAAGCGAATCATTGTGGTCACTGCCCGCCTTGATAGTACGAAACAATTATGAGGGAATAATTACAATAAATCAATAATACGTTTATTATATATATTGATTTAGCCATGAATCTTTTAAATTAACTTATTTAATCATAACTATGATTCTTCCTATCAACACTTTCGATTTAGTCAATCTTGTCATAAATGTTTTTATAATTTTTTAATATAATTATTCCGGCAAAATGACAGATGCTCTACCCGATGCAATTTAAAAAAAAATCGAATTTTTTTATTTTCCTCAACCAATACATGGTCTTAATGCCTGGCGATATGCAAATCCTTGCTGTGGCCAATAGGGCTCGTAACCCTCACTCAATGCCTTCAATGGTCACCAGCCCATAATTAAAACAAAGGAAAAAAAAAAATAATGTCACCGATGTCACGTAGAAATAACTACACTGACATATCTTTAAAAGAATTGGTATCGAATTGATCATATTAAAAAAATGTCAGACTAAATTTATATTTATATACTAAATTTTAGATTTTTTTTTCCCTTGATCACGAGGGACACCAAGAAATGGTTTGATAATGACAAAATTGCCGGACAAGTCCCGTCTAACGCATGCCCCACGAGATAATTAGGTGCGACGCCAACATCATTCCCATTTTTCTCCGGAAAAAGATTTACGAACTTTCCAATTTTGTCCCTTCTTCCATTTCCCATTCAGGGATTGCAGAGTTCGATGACTGCTGCACCTGCAGATGCCCCCGAAACGAAGGCGGAATCTGCTCAGAACCTGTGGCGACTGCCGTGGAAACCGGAAGGGACGAAAACAGCTGCCTCCTCATGCAAAACGACGCGCACGGAATGCTCAAAGCACTTAATAATTAAAAGAATTGCGAAAGACTCGATTTGTTTCGTGAGAAACAGTTTTTTGAAAAATGATAACTTTTGTTATTTGTGAAATGAATGAACGATAACCACCGGGGATTCGCCCTAGTGACCACATTTCCTACTTGGAAAAAGGAGGTAAGGGGTTCAAATCCCCACCCTCTCAGGGAGGGATTGGGGTGGGGACGATTTCATTTCAGGAGTGGGTTTCGACTCCCACGCCCTGCAATGAGGCAGGACAAAAGTCCGAGAATAAATATTAGCATAGGATTAAAATATGACCAACAAAAAAAAAATGAATGAACGATAAATATTTAAATGTAAATTATTATCGGTAATGAAAATATCTTCCATTAACTAGTTATTTCGAACAATATAAGCTATTATTTTCGAAAAATATTTTTCAAATAATTCATTTTTTATGAAATATGATAGGTAAATCTTTGCGTAGAATTCCAATACAGTTCTTCCAACGAGTAGGCTTATAAATGATTAGGTAATTTTCATTTGATTCGGTGTTTTAATCCGAAGCAATCATTTGCCGCATGTCTCGTCTCAATAGGGTGAAAGGCACGACTCATGTTGTGGTTCTTGTTTTTAGGAGTCTTTCGAGCAGATACGGGAGTGATGAGGTTGTTGGTCGATAACGTGGGTAAGAGATCTCTCTTGGATTCTTGATTTGAGGGCCGATGTGTTCTTGATTTGATTTCGTGTCAATGATTCAGTGTATGTAAGATTTGAGTAGGTCGGATTCACCGTCTCCTCATCTCCCTCGTAGGATCGACACACGTCCTATAGTGGTTTCCCTCTTCTCGTCTCGTGATGTCTCTCGCCTTTCCGATCTTCAAACCATCCTCGACCTTCTCCTTATCGATGAAAGGCAGGGCAAAAGTCTGAGCGTGAGTGTAGAATAGGAATAGAGTAGGACTGACAAAAAAAAAAGAAGTCCGGTGAGGTGTGTGTTGGCATGTGTGGATAGCACAAAGGCTTTCGGATCATTGACGAACATGGTGACTATTTTTGATTCAATTTCTCCTTCCAAAATTGAGAAAACTTGTTGAAATTCTCAATGGTTTTCTATTTTTGTCTCTTATGAATCAATATTAGTTGAGTAGGTTGGACTTAACTCATTGTTCATGTCTTGAGGCTGTGGAGATCTAATTGAATCAATCTAGTTAGAGTCAATCCGCTCAAACTTTCTTGGATTGTCCAAATCACGAATTCATCATTTTTGTCTTAATAGGTCATCTTATCTCCATAAGACTGAGGCGATCAAGTGGCAATCCAAATACCATGTACTTTGTGAGCTGGACCTTGAACTTCTCAAGTGTTTTTGGCAATAGTATCGATCGTGATAGGGATTTATATCGAAATTATTTGGCTTATCTTCTTTCCCTTGCCCATCACCTCGATTTGAGAGTGTAAGGGTACCGATGGTTAGGTTTGGCGATGTTTATGGTGGTGTCGGACAAGCATGGTTTTGCTAGACGAGTTTGGTAGTCCGTGAGTGGTGGTAGCGGTAGTGGCTGGGAGTGAGTGGTTCCGTGTTTTGTGTAAATTCTTCAAATTCCACTTTGAATTAGAACTTACTCGTATGAACAGATTCCATTTCTTTTATAACCTAAGACTAATCTTACATACTGAAGAACTTGAAATCTATCTTATCATAAGTTCCAGTATCTACTCAAGTTCCACTTGTACTCTTAATTGAATAATTATAGTGAATCATAATCATTTGCTACAATTCACCTAATATACATGAAAAATATGAAATATTTTAACAAAGTAAAAGTCTATATCATAAATATTGCTGGAAATAGAAACTCAAACTAATGATTTCGGATTACATACTGTCATGGAATGTCATAGGATGGTGTGAAAACACAAAACAATAAAAACCCAAAGATTTATATTAAGTCCCTACCAGTTAGATTAGGTTTCCTAATTTTTGTAACTTACAACTTATCTTATAGAAGCCAGATCCGTTGCCATCGGTTAGGTTATCAAATACTCGGCTCTTCCCCATAACCACACTCACCCCTTGCGGCGGCGGCGGCGGCGGCGGCGGCCGGACTTACAGCACCTGCTGAAAGTGATGTTCGCGGTGGCGACCGAATCAATCGGCGGCCACATTCAATCTCGCGGCAGGGACAACAATGGCCCTAAAAACATGAAATGAAGTCAAAAAAAGGACAGCCGGCCGCCGATCCCACCGCACGCGTCGCGGTCGCGGTCGCGCAATCATTCAAACAGCGATTTCAAAAAGGAAACGCCAAAAATCTCTCACAACCACAGCCGTTTTCCGCCAATTCCATTTCCTCGAATTTCCAATCGAGAAGGCAAAAAGCAAATATATATCCATTCCATTATTTTATTTCAGAAAAATTCTCTCATCTACTGACTACCGACAGCCTGACACGCCAACCTCCTTTAACCAAAAAAAGGAGAAAAAAAAAAAGAATGGAAAAAGAAAAAAGAAAAAAAGAAAAAAAAAGACCAATTTCTTAAACCTCACTCCACTGTACTTTTGTAACCCATCTTCTCCAGCACTCCTCTCTCTCTCTACTTTCTCTCTCTACTTTTTCGCTTTCCTGTCCGGTGCGGAAGCTGCGAAGAAGACACTCTCTCTCTCTCTCTATCACTCCCCTCCTCTCGCTACTCTCGAGTTCGCTCCTCGCCGCCCTCCGCTAGATCTGACCGGCATTGCTCTCTCCGCCGCGATCTCGGGAGCTCCGGTCGGTGGTCCCGTCGGTCGGCCCGCATTTCGCCGGGTTCCGTCCGGCGGGCTTCTCGAGCGTCCCGCTCTGTCTGCGCTCCGGCTTGGATCGTGCAGGTCGTCCGGCGGGCCGGTCGGAAGGAGCTGCATTTCCCCGCGCCCCGGATCCGGGGCGACATGCGTCCGCCGCGGTCGCCGGAGGTTTAGTGCGGCCGGTTTTTTGTAAGTTCCCGGAACTTGGTTGTTCGTTTTTTCTTGTCGGTTGGTGCCTGTGATCGAGAATGTGGTTTCGGATGAGCTGCTTTTCGAGTGGTAGCTTTGACAATTTGAGGGGTGGGGAGATGTTAAAAATGGTATCTTGCGCGTTAGGACGTTGGAAAATGACCCGCGTGATGTTTTAGTTGAGAAGATGGGGTGGGTTGCTTGTTTTGTAAGTTTGCCTTCCTTCTAGATCAAACAATTCTACTTTTGCTGAGTGGGGAAGACATTCACGTTGGTTGTTGGTTTGTCTTGGATTGATTCAGCCCCTTACTTCGTTTAACTGCTTTGTGCTGAGCCGAAATGGATGATCCAGAAGGAGGTTTTAGTGAGCCTGCAGTGGACAACTCCGCAAGCTCGGAGAAACATTCGTCTCTTACTCCAAGTGATACTCCAAAATCTGTCGCGAAAAGTGTGAAAGCTATTTCTGTTGAGACTGCAGCGTTCGCAAGACCCACCTTGTCTAGTAGAAAGAAAATGGACCCGAGACGTGTGTCGGATTCAGATTCCGGCATAAGCAAACCAGCCGGTACTCCCTCAGGGAAGACTTCGAATTCAGTTCCTGCGACGAGAAGAAACAGCACGGGAGGTTTGGCCCAGAAAACGTCTGCCCTGAAGAGCAATGTGGGAACAGCTGGAGGCAAGAAGGATGCATCTCCTTCAGCTCCAGGAGCAGTGAGGCGATCTCTCCCAGAACTTAGGAGGACCTCATTGCCCTCTGTAGTGACTAAACCCACGGCCAGCAGAGCAAGTGTTTCAAATACCAAGGGTGCAGTCGTGGAATCACCGGTTGGACGGGGTTCAAGAACTACAACAGGAGCTGAGGGAACAAAGCAAGGAACCACGAAACAGTCTGCAGTCAAGGGAGCTGTGCCAGCTTCATCACCTTCCGTAAGGAGAGTTGCTTCAACTTCTGTGGATAGCATGGGTAGTGGTGGGACCAGAAAAACAGTTTCGAGGGTTTCGTCCCCATCTGCCCGAACACCTTCGAGCTCTAGTGGACTTAAAACGGGTTCCTTGTCCTCATCTCTGGATAGGAGTTCTACTTTGTCAGGCCGGCGGAGAATGATGACACCGGATAGTAAGGATTCAAAGTTTATGATGCTTCCTCATGTGGAGCTTAAAGCTAGTGATGATGTGGTAAGCTTTTTGCTTTATGATGTTCATGGAAGGAAAATAGTGCCCCACGATCGCTTGAGTTTTTATACCGCGTTAGATATTCATGAACTTATGATTTTGGAGGTCATGTTGATAATTCTTAGGAGCTTTGAGTAACAAATTTTAGTTCATCAACGTGTTTCCTCATCTGGCTACATTGCATTTTACATTCTTTTATCTTCCTTTGAACGGTTTAGCCTGAAGAAAAGATTATTACATTACATTTCAAGAATATGTTTTCATCGTGTATAGGTTACATTCATTTAAAGTTGTTTTGACTGGTGTCATCAATTCAGTAGTACCAACTTTTAGTAGCTTTTAACTTTTGCATTTGTCTGGTCATAACATAAATAGCACATTTGGTTGCAGTAATGACTAGCCACCACAGCCCTATTATTTATTAGAGTTTTCATTTGAGGTAATTGTTACTGTACTTCAATCCCTTTTACAATCAAAGCAGAGTCCCTGCTATAGGACCCTTGTATAGTAGCTATTATGTGTCCGGTACAGCTTACTATGTATGATCTTTTTTAATAATTATTGTTTTATTTTAGCAGTATACTATACTGTATTATAATTCATCATAGCTACATAACATACAAATATATCATATTCTTAATTTCGTAATATGATGGTAAATCTTAACTTAATTACTTAAAACAATAAATATAACCATAATTTTATAATATGATTATTATATACAAGTAAAGTTAATAAATTACTAGAGAGTGAAGGCCTTTTCTTTTGATAGGTGGAAGAAAAGATTAATATAGGGCACCAAGGGGGTGCAAACCCATATACAAAAAGAGCTCAGAACCAAAAGAGCTCAATTACTAGGCAAATCATCTACAGTATCGATTAAAGCATTTACATCTGGACATAACTTTCCACTGAACCAAAAATTTAATACTTTCAATCAACTATTGATAATTACAGAAACGGGTGTCTCCTCTTCAATTAAAACTATCTTATTCTGCTACGAAAAAGCAGCCAAAGAGATTGAAGAAATTCTCCTCTTCTTAAAACGACGGAAAAGAAGACCTTGCCAAACCCATAATTCTTGTTCAATAGATCCTCCAATAACCCAAGATAGTGTGGTGCACGCATAAGTGGCCATCTCGAATAATCTTGTCCAAGGACAGTGAAAGAGCAGAGTTCTAACCACCTTAGCCTCTCTTGGCAAAAAGAGCATCTGTTGACAAACACAATCCCTCTTTTTTGCAAATTGTCTAAGTGAGAATATGTTCCCAAACAAAAAAATGAAACTCTAGTTGGCACTCTCACTTTACATATAGCATTCTAAGAAAAAGCCTCCTTGCCTCCAACAAGAGAATAAAGGCCTTTCTGATATTTTCTCTATGTGTTTGCTATTACAGGGTCAAATCAACAAAAATATTGATATTCCATTACTTAAACCAATCACATAATAGCTATTGCAGTTCCATTCCATTTTAGCATGATAATAATTTAATTACAAACAAACCATCACTTTTACAGGATGAATTTTGATGTACATTATACTCACAGCCAGGATGAGAAAAATAATGATATTATTTTTTCGTCTTCCTAAGCTGCTAGTAGTATGTGGCATTGTCATCTTGGAGCTTGATGTTATTTATCATGATAGCTTCATTTAAATTCACTGTCCTTTCTCTATGTTCTGATTATACTCTTCGATAAAATGCCTCCTTTCAATTTCATGCATCCTGAAAGTCCATTGTCTCTGCTGAAGCTTTTGTGATCTTTGTTATATGCATATGCATGTAGGCAACTTTGATTTGGCTGATGATATGAAAATTGAACTCATTTGATTAATTATTCTTATGTCTTTATTTTTTAGGCAGGTCTGGATTGACTTTTGTTTTTTACTTTTTGCCAAATCAAGATGTTGTGGCTTACACACTTTGAATTTTTTTAATCTAAAATACTTGACTGTTTCACAACATATGAATGTTGACTTGAAATTAATATATAATCTTGGATGATTTCTCGAGATTTAGATAATTGTTTTAGATTTTGGTGGGTTAGTTAAAAAAAGCACTTCTTGCTGTTGATCAGTGGCAAACAAATAGGCCCTTAATAGATTTTGATTGGAACAGATGTAATCAAAACTTTCCCTTCTTAGCATAGACTGGTCTGGTTGCTTAGGTGTTTATTTCTTTTTCCTACTGAGGAAAACTGATCAAAATGGAAGGTCAGTGAGAACAGCACAACTCTTAACAGACACGGACATTGAATGGCTTGAAACCAAAGATAGACACTTGTTTATCACATACAGGAGTTACGGAATTTTAAATGCATTGATGTTGTGGGGCAAACCTCCCGAACCCATCCCTAAGAGTCATCTGTGTGTGGAAATTATCCCTCGTAAGGCCCTTGTTGTGAAAAAAAGGGAGAAAAATTTGTGAAGAATGCGTGTCATGTGTGTTTTGTTGGGGATGAGTAAGGTTTAAATTCTTGTGTCATCAAAAAAAAAGAAAGAAAAGTGGGGAAACTAAGTTTCTGCAAGAGAGTTAATATTTGGTTGCTTATCTCAGCCAAAATTAGATTATGTTCGAGTATGTTTTGCCAGGTAATTTTATGTTTTGTCATTATTTTATAATGCTAAGCATGCAGTAAATTTGATAAATCAAACCTCTTGCCTTTCTTTGTTCTCCACAACCCCCATCCTTACAGACACGCCCAATTCCAAACTGAGAATGACCTAATATTTTCCACTGAATTGACCATGCTGTATTGTTTTTGTCTATCGGTCATCATCTATATAACATCCTCTGTTTTCCTGTTAGAGATTGGACCTAAGGGGTCACAGAGTGCGTACTCTCAGTGCTGGTGGCCTGAACTTGACAGCAAATTTAGAGGTAAGAGATTTTCTTTCAATCAAGCTTTTTTGATGCTGTAGTCACCATTTACTGGTGTTCATTAAAGAATTCACTATGCCTTTGACTTGGCTTCTTTTAGTGGTGACTCCAGGATGGCTCTGAGCTTCTGGTTGATAAAGTTTTAAGCGACTGCACAATGCTATTGTCAATAATTTTCTGATGCGATCCTGGTTACATCTAGCTTCTGATGTTACCTAGCACACGTAATTGTGATTGTGTTGTCTTCAAGATAAAGTTAATTAAGTTAGGTAGAGTGTGTAGAGAGAGATGGTATAAGGATGTTAGAGAGGTTGTGGGAAGGTGAGGCTGTGAATGGCTGATAATCTGCTCCGTAACTTCAAAAGGAGTTGGTTTCAAAAGAATATGTGCTAAAACTTGAGCTTACACTCGGTGGATTGTGGATCATTTTGAGTGGCCAGAGCTCGGTTGGAACTAAAATGTTTTGATCCAGCAAATAGAGAGCTTTGAAGTATGATTTTGGCCATGTTGGTAAAATGACATGCAACATCAGGGGAAGGGAAGGTGGTGGTGTAGAATGACTGTGAAGTGAAACTTATAAGAACTTGAGTTTGAGTTGGTGGATGGTAATGTAATAAAAACTTTTCATTTTGGTTTGATTCATCAAGTTGGTCGTGCCTTCTGGACAACCAAGAAGATATCATTTTATAAATAAATCATGGTTCCATTCCCATGATATTCCTGGTTGAACCAAAGGAAGCTTACATCTGCTCCCAAAGTAATTCCATAAAATTTTAGCTTATCCCTGATAAACAAAAGTATGACTATTTAGAAAATCAGCTTCATATATGCATCATTTCACAAACATGAGTCCTTATGGCTGGAGCACATATACCAACTAAACTCGGCTTGTAACAAATGAAATTTACATGAGGATAATTAAGAAATTAGCAAGTTCATGAAGGCCGTGCAATTTCACGAAGAGTCAATTTCTCTCTGATGAAGCGGATTCAAACTTTTTTTTATAGAATGCTGAATTGATGTAGCCTAATAATGATCACACATTGTTAATATAGACACTGCCTGTTTGAATCCTGACTCCTTAGACATTGTTATATTCGCATAGATAGCATGTAGTAAAAGCCACAGCTTTATGTTCTGGTTTTGCACTCCACATCAAATGGTTTATGCTATATTATGGTAAATGATCTGTCTTTAAAGCTTTAGCTATTAGGTGGAGGAAATAAAATGTAGAGAAGGCCAGAATAAGTTCCCTTAACTAGTCCATGTGAGATAGATTAAAGACCCGACATCATGTGCGACCTTGATGAAGAGCAGGAAATAAGATAAACAAAAAGCACTTGTAAAATTTGTGCTGGGCGGGGGGGCATGATGGCAATTAATCTTAGATCTTTTGTCACGTTATTCTCATAAACATGGCTCTGATGTCATGCCAAAGTGAGACAAGGAAAAGATTTGAGACTGAATCGTTATGTTTTCTGTGCAGCTACTTATTTGGTTGTTGTATAGAATGAATGACTTCACAACACAAATATGCCACTGTACACTAAATATTCACTAAAACTAATCAATAGGTATGTCCCTTCACACTTCAACCATGCCCTTCCTTTCTTTGGCATCCAAAGTATTCTTGGAAGTAAATTCTTATATTAATCAGACAATGTTTGTATGATCATGATTTAGCAGTTATGAGCACATGTGTTGTTCTCCTAATGTCTGATGAACTTTGGGTAACTAGTTTGGTCCATGGTTGGATCTCATTTCTGTACATGTTCTTTTGATGTCCCTTTGAATTTGAATTCTGGATGGTACATTTCTTGAATGGATGGTGCTATTCCTATTCATCCTTGACTTTTTATATCCTCAACATCGACTTCTTTTTTGGAAGGTTCAACAAAATTCTATCAACGTTTGCTTCTTCTTATTGTTTTTTCTTGAGATTTCAATAGCAAAGTATCCATTTGTAGATAAATATATGCTCTAGCATTAGAAAGAGGTTTTACTTCTTTTATTGTACAACTTACAATCCTCTTTTGCAGTTTGTTTACCTCAGAGACAATCTTTTATCCACACTTGAAGGGGTTGAGATACTCACCCGCGTCAAGGTCTGTCATTGTGCTTCAAGCTACTTGATTCTGTTATTAGCAATCTTTAAAAGTTGGAGCAAATTGTCTCCTCATTTTTGCTGTGGTTGGTTACATCTTCCTTGTGAATGGGCCTTTAGGTGAGTTGATCAGCAAAAACTAAGCATTTTAAGTTTTCTTTCCAGGTTCTTGATTTGAGTTTCAATGATTTTAAAGGGCCTGGCTTTGAACCGCTTGGAAATTGCAAGGCTTTACAGGCATGTTTTTCAGTATTTAAGCTGTTGACTACTCTGGAGGTTAATGTCCTTTGTCATGATGGTGATGTAATCTGTGCAGCAACTTTATTTGGCTGGAAATCAAATCACTTCCCTAGCAAGTCTTCCTCAGTTCCCTAATTTAGAGGTAATTTAATGAAACATTACTTTATCATTGATCAGTACTTGCAATTGTTTTTCTTTATTTTGCTGATGTTTGAACTCACGTCTACTTATTTTTGTTTATATCTTCCTTTAGTTTCTATCTGTTGCCCAAAATAAACTCAAGTCTTTGGCAATGGCAAGTCAACCACGTCTACAGGTAGATACAAGACTATGTGATTGTATTGCCAATAGCATTACTCTATTCCTTCTTAAGCAGCTCATTCTGGATTGTTTCTTATATACCTTTCGTGCAGGTTTTAGCTGCTAGCAAGAACAAAATTTCCACTCTAAAGGGGTTCCCACATTTGCCTGTACTTGAGGTGGATTGGCTCGGCATACTCATATCCTCAGTTTTTTTGTGTTCTATAAGAAGTACAAGTTGATCCATATTTTTACTGTGGCTGCTGTATGTTTCATGGTCTGAATCAAGAAGCCATTATGCAATTATTTAACCATGTAACAGATACATATGAAACTCACTACCTACTTAAATAATTCCCAGCCCTCAATTGTCTCATATCCTGTTTTCTTCAAATATCAGTCTTAGCACTTGTACTTTGGTTTAAATGGCCAGAGTCTTTAGCATCCTTTTAAGTTTCCTTTTTCTGTTGTCTCGATTATTTGCCACGCTTTTCAATATTATTGTCTTTGGCAATAGGATTCACAATACGCATGAGAAATGTGCAGGTTTTTGAATATTAAGTTCCCTTCCCAACTAAATGGTTGAGTGATATCTATATTAAAAAGATATCTTCTTTCTTTTCTAACTGCACTACTTCTGATTGAGGAACTCTTTAAAGCGAGAAAACGTATATGTGTTGGCCTCGGAGCTTAGGGGAAGGTAGCTAGAGGGTACGGCCTAAATGCTGAACTATTGACTGTTCTTTAAATGGATGTTTACCCCAAGGTGTGGTGGGTAAGGTTAAGGATGTCTTTAGTACAGTTGATAATAGATTTGATTATAGCTCTCCTTTCTGTTTGGAGGGAGTTGGTGGTCTGTGAAATCTTAAAAATTCCTTGTTTGTGGAACGGAAGACTGGGTAACTTAACTTACCTGGCCCAATCCCAAGGGGGTTGACTAAGATCTCTTCTTCCTGCAGGCCGATTCTAACTAATCCACTGCTGACCAGACCAATAAATGTAACTTTGTTTCAATATTCGGTTATGGACACTGCTTAATGTACTGTATGATGAGGGTGGTGGATCAACTACTAGAAAGCTTTGAGATAATGTCTCTATATTTTGGCAGAAATATGTCTTGAGTCTGTCTCTTTGAACTCCAACATTGAATCCAAGAAACATTAATGATAAATGCGTAGGTTTGCTTTTAATTTTGTTTTATTTGTCTTGTGATGTAGCATCTACGAGTAGAGGAGAATCCCATACTTAAAATGCCTCATCTGGAAGCCGCTTCAATCATACTTGTCGGTCCTACTCTGAAAAAGTTCAATGACAGAGGTAACTGCAGTTTTCCTTGTCTAAGATGAGAAGTTTTATGTCTAGATGACATTAATATAAAGAACTTATTTATTTATGTTTAAATCAATGCATTTAAGGATCGTTTTATGGTCCAGTTAAGTGTAAGAAATAGTGGAGGTACTGGAAGGGAGTTTGGTGGTTGGGCAACCGGCAGCTCCACCTTAGCACTCAATTCAACACAATTTTACATAATTTTAAATAGATATTGGATTAGGGTAGATTCTCTACGTTAAATTTTCATTTAGCTCTGTCAATTTATTATTTGCCTGGATCAATCTAGTTAATGTTTTAGGTAATGAATTTCTTGCTTTTCCCGTTGAACATACGATTTGGCAATAGATCTTTCACGTGAAGAGGTGGCACTTGCAAAACGTTATCCCAAGGTCGCAGCTTTGTGCATCAGAGATGGATGGGAGTTCTGTCGCTCAGATCATGCGGCTGGTATGGCTTCTTGATACCATACTTTTTGAAGGTCTTATGCTGAACAATGTCAGTTGAATTCATTATTGTAAACAGATGTTGGCTTTGGATTGAGCTTCTATGTAAAAATTAATACCTCTCTATTATGTTTGGATTACTCTCTTAGCATGTCAGATTCCTGAAGATTTATTGAATAGCTAATAAGTTAGTTAAGTGCATGCATGTCTTCACTTACAGGATTTACCAATAAAATCCATAGATATTCAGTCTTCAGTACCATCCTTTTCTAATCATGGCTCTGGTACTAGCGAACCTGGTGAATGGCTCTGCAAGATGGATGTAATTGTCCATCTAAAGCACTTGTTTTCCTTTGATGGAATTTGTATGTTTCTATACATATTCTTGCTTTGTGTGGATGACATTTTGGTTTGCAACTGAAGATATTCCTAGGTATTAAATACGAGATCAGGCAAATAGGTTCCTTTTCTCTCTCCCTCTCCCTCCCTCTATATATATATTGTTGTAAGACATTAAGTGAATGTTAACTAGCATACTGAAATAATTTTCCATACCTATTAACCATGAGTATTGCATTCTATTATTATTATTGCAGACTAAACTATCTGCTGATTAAGCTTGTCAACCATGGATCTATTAGGGGTGTTCTTTTATGCAGTCTCTGTTGGTGTTATTCTTGTGCGCCTAGTGAGCTTGGTAACAGCAAAATCAATTCAATTTCATTGTAGGCTCTCCAGTCACTTCCTGCCACACCAAACAAAGAGATAATAATGCAAGATAATGGAAATGTCTTTTCTTTGAGACCCATTATATACTTGTTTGCAAATCTAGGATTGCCCTTTTGATTGGCATCCGTCAAATTCCCATTGATGAAATTCCTTATCCATATACCCTCTCCACTTGTATACTGACAGAGACTTGTTGATTCTTTAGCCTTAACAAAGGCTGTTTTTCGACTTTAGTTTCTCTCTCAAATTGTGAATTCCAGATTTTGTTGTATGCTATTTTCCTAGGAAAGAAAGTAGCTTTGTTCTTCTCAATACTAGCTTCTTCTCTCTATTATACCTTATCTTTGGGAATGTTTGTGAAAGAGTCCGATTTCTATCCTTCCTACAAGAAAATGAATCATCAGTGCTGATTAATTTTGTATCTAAATTTGCATTCATTGCAATGTCAAGGTGGAATAAGACAAATAAGTTGGTTGTTTATACATTTTTATTGCTAGTGCATATTGTTCAATACACTTTATCTTGGATTTTCTTAGTTTTGTGTAACCTTAAGTTCTTCATGAAGTGTATTTCCCATGATCAGATTCAACATTTCGGTTTCTGTTGGAGCAATGGAAGGATCAGTTTCCTCCGGGCTACCTGCTCAAAGAAGCCTCTGTTGATCGACCATTTGAAGAAGATGTCTGCCACTGCCACTTCACCTTTGTTCAAGACAGCACTCTGACCATTGACCAGCAGTTAGGATTGAAATATCAGTGGTTTGTTGGAGAGAGAACACCGTCGAATTTTACCATGATTCCTGATGCTACTGAGGAGGTGTCATATTTATTAAGCTTCTTAATACTAACTGATGGCATTATCATTCTTTCATTCTTAAGCTCTTTCTATAACTGGTCAGGTTTTTTGGCCAAAGAAAGAGGACATTGGTAAAATACTGAAAGTGGAATGCACTCCTGTGTTGGGGGAAACTGAGTATCCTCCTATTTTTGCCATATCCTCACCAGTATCACCAGGTAAACTGTTTAACATTTTCTTTGAATCCATAATTTCGGGAAAGTATCTTCACAGAATGGCAATTATGATTAAATTTCACTTTAATTGCACTTGCAAGACAAATTTCTTGGTCCCCCTCTCACTGTTTCACACAATTTTTTATTTCGGAAACCGGATGAAATATTGATCATGCACATGGGACCTCTTTTCCTTTTTCCTTTTCCTGCCAGGAACTGAGATATCTTCCAATGGCGTTTTTTTCATCTGTTCTGGTGAATATTTGAAGTTAACTGCTTAGCTTTCCCTTAGGATTCATGAATCCTCTTTGGTGAAGTGTTGTTAACATGACTTCACCTCTTTCTATTATTTCATACAGCTTCTTTTGGACACAAATTTTGCCCTGTTAAATCAGGACACACGATTTTCTTCTGATGTCTATAACTGTTCTATTTTCTGTTTCGATTCTGGTTGGAACATTGATGTCCACTTCCATCTATTTTCTCTGTTTTCCTCTTCCCTGAGGAACTGTGTCCTGTCTTACCTGGGAAATGAACAATTTTCAGCTACTTGGGAATGACAGATTCATTTACTATATCTAATATTTTAAGGTTCTCCCTTCTCATTGTGTCCTTTCAATAGGATGTAAAATCCCAAAGGTTGTTAACCTTGAAGTGCATGGTGAGTTGGTGGAAGGAAATGTAATTAAAGGCCACGCAAAGGTTGCTTGGTGTGGTGGTATCCCGGGAAAAGGTGTTGCCAGGTGAGTTTGCTTCTTGAATGCATGCAGGATTTGTTGTATGTGCATGTCTGCTTGATAATGTCTGAAGAAATTAAAAGATGTTTGATCTTTCAGTTGGTTAAGAAGAAAGTGGAACAGCAGTCCAACAGTTATTCCTGGGGCAGAGGAGGAGGAATATCAGTTGATGCTGGATGACATTGATACAAGTCTGGTTTTTATGTACACACCGGTAACGGAGGAAGGTGCCAAAGGAGAGCCTCAGTATAAGTACACTGACTTCATCAAAGCAGGTGGAAATGATAGTAGCTGTTTACGTAAAACTTATAAGTTCTGGTCTTAGGACTGATCTTGTCATAACTTGCCATTCTTTTTCTGATTTACCTTTTTGACAAGGATGCTTTATTTGAACTGACATTTGATTTTGATTTTTACCCTGAATCTGCACGGTTGTGTGGCATCTTTGAAGTATGAGGATGCCATGTTAAGGAATTTTCTTTGTTGAGTGATTGGGCATTTTGATTGATCAAGTAAACCTATGTGCGAGTTACATTCAATCAACGGCATTTCTCCTCTTTACTCCTATTTTGATGTTAAGTGTGGCAAAAGCAGTTACTTCTACAAACAAATAACATAGAAATTAAAAGTATTGATTAAAGAGGAAATTACCATTGTCAATCATTTCTAGTGGTATTGCTATAAAGAAGAGGAAGTGTTGCTTCAATAAGTCTGTAATTTTCCGTCCCAAAAATGGAACATCCTTGAAGATTGGTCTTTTAGCAGTCATGGACCTGATTATACTGTTCTTGTCAATCAACAGCTATTCTTAATTTTTCACCTGTTTTGGATGTTCATTTTCTTAGATTTTACTTCCCCCACTGAGGAGAAGTAAAAACAATACGATTAAAGAAAAGGAAAAAGCTCTATGCTTTTCGGGAAACCTGGAGCAGTGAAACACCGTCCAACTTGATTGACTTGAAAAATCCTTTTTTGTTTTACGATTGGATGAATGTCCTGATAGCTTTTCCATGAAGGATACAGAGTCCCTCTTGTATTCTCATGAATCTGTCGGAGTGGTGGATTTATTCTCACCTTTTTCCTCCTTTCTTTCCTTAGGCAACAGATAATTTTCACATGACTTACAGAAAGAGCTATTTAGCTTCTCACTAGACACCATTGATCATTTGCGTTTCTCTTGCTCTTTTATCATGTTTCTGCCTTTGAGGTTCTAAGTTTAGTTTTCCATTAGTCACAATATCTCTGCCAGTTATTCTGTTGGTCTTTGTACTTTCATATGAGCGAATAGAAATCTTTATGATATGTGGCAATGATCCCTATACTTGCTTCTAGCAGCTTTTCCATCAGTGAATAATGTTCAAATCATTGGAGAGGTTGTTGAAGGGAATACAATAAAGGGAGTTGGAGACTACTTTGGAGGACGTGAGGGTCCAAGTATGTTTGAGTGGCTTCGTGAGAACATTGACAACGGGTTAGTATAACCATTCCATTCATGCATGTATTCCCTGGACGCTAGACAAATTTCTGAATTTGCTACACACCCTTATAATCATCTCTTTGTAAAATTGTTGGTTAGAATCTGTTACTTATTGTGTTTTTAGCATTTCATTTTCATTTTCTTTTCATCTTCTCCTATGTTATGTTTTCTTAGTAGTAGCATTAAAGTCCTTGTATGGTTAATTAAATATCAAACATGATTATAAAAATTTGTACTGTAGTCTATTTCCTTGAAAGGTTTAGCCACTGCTTGGCAAGTTTTAAGGTTCATTGTTGGAAGCACGCAAAATATAATGTAAGGAGATACATATGCTAATACTTCTTTCTCTTTGTTGAAATTAAGCTGGATCACTGACAATATGTTCAATAAATTAAAGTCATAGAAGGAGTTGTGATTTAATATTTAAATGCTATAATGATCCCCTTGATGTGCAATTAGGATTTGGCTTGAGACAAAAGTGTAAAAGTCACTACTTTTTTTGTTCGGAATAAAAGTGACTATTGATGGGGAGAGAAAAGAGAGTGTGAGAGAAAAGAGATTCGTAGAGATTCCAACGCCTGAATTTGAGCCATGCCAATTCATCTTAAAGCTTAAGATGGTTGATGGAAGCATGGTTTAGTGGTGCTTTAACTCTTCTCCATATAAACCTATAGTCAGGATATTATGGATGGTTTCAGCTTCCCAACACTGTAAAGAGGCACGAGAAAATCACTGCGTAGCCAAACCTAAATGTTATGGCACCAAAAACTATTTTAATAGTTTGAAGTTAGTCTAACTGTGCTGTCATTGTGCATGCTACATGATTCTGGAAATGATTCTGACAGGATCTGTTTCATTTGCATCTTTTTCCCAGAGATTTTGTGATGGTTTCTAGAGGAACATCTGAGTATACATTGACCAAGGAAGATGTTGGGCGAAGACTATCTTTTGTCTATATTCCGATAAATTTTGAGGGTGGGTCCACTTGCCACTGTAGTGAATAATTGTTATGATCTTTACTCATTTTGAAGCTTATAGTTTCTTCTTTTCCTGACGAAGCAGTTGTTCATTTTCAGGACAACAAGGGGAATCGGTTTCTGTTTTGTCTCCTAAAGTAAAACGAGGTAACTTTGATTTAAGTAGAGAAATGTTGTTATATGTTCTTTCTCAACAAATGATAATTTTGTTTTATTTATACCATCTGTCATGGTACGTCTGATAAGGCTGTTGACAGTGTTGTCCCAATGAATCCTTGGCCAGCTGTTGAGACCTAGCTATATCATGATAACATTTATTTACAAACAGTGCACATGTATGATTCTAATTGCTTAAGGGATGGCTTTGTTTGGTTGGACTTGAACAATAACTATTCCTTTTCTGGATTATGGAGAAAATGAACAGGTCTTGTACCATGTTGTGGCTCATAGTTATATTAGGACTTATAAATCAAGAACAACACCTAGTTGCGATTGGCAGGCATGATGAATTTAAAGGTGTGAACATCCATAGATGTATCTACATATATACTGCACTCAATAGGTGCCAATAAATGAAGATCGTGGAAGTCTTAACTGCCTTGTGTCGGGCAGCCAACAGCGATTCTTTTTGCATAGGTCAGCAAGTTTTGCCCATCACCCATTAGGAAGTTTTTCATCGGGAGTTATCAAGCTAATGCCAGCAGTGGTTTTTTGAGGTGCCCGCCTCTTTTATGTGAAGTGTCTGAGACTCATTCCATCTCTAGTCTGATTAGCAAACATGAGCTTCTAAGTATTGTCTATGTAGCTGGTCGATATCCATGTGTAAATTTTTGAAAGCAACCTTCTTTCTTGACCCCCATGCTAGTATGTTCTCAGTGGAGCTGATGTTGTTCTACGCAATTCTGTTGGCTTCCTTCATTTCTAATGCTTTTACCTTGACTAAATTTCAGCTCCCCCCAAAGTGTCACAATTGAAAATAATTGGTGATTTGAGAGAGAACAGTAAGATTACAGTTACTGGTTGTGTTACTGGCGGAACTGAAGCCTCCAGTAGAGTGCAATGGTTCAAAACAAGTTCTCCAACTTTGGATGGAGAAAATGGTCTAGAAGTGTTGAGCACCTCAAAAATTGCCAAGGTAAGTTGTTATTTGTTTGGAGAGGTCATATGCATGATTAAGTTGGATGTATTTATACTTTCGCTTTTCCTGTTTCTAGGCACTCCGCATACCTTTGGGGGCTGTTGGATATCACATAGTTGCAAAATACATTCCCATGACTCCAGATGGTGAATCTGGTCAACCAGCTTATGTTGTGTCTGAAAGAGCCGTTGAGAGTAAGTTATATGTCTCTCCATCTTGACTTAGCATTGTCTCAATGAATACGGAAGATATAATACAAAAATGGTTTTTTTGGCTTATTTCAGTTCTGTTTTGTTTTCTTAAAAGATGAATGTACTTAGTCAGCTTCAGTAGATATCATTCTTCTGGTTGCATTTAATTTGACGGTGCTGCATCTATTGCTGACCACTTCAACTTTAAATTTGTTTTGGTTATTTGTCTCAACCTATTTTATGGTTCATTATCATCTATTTCATAGCCAGCATGCCATAATTGATAAATGTCTGAGCTATCGAATTGATTGGTCTTTGACAATCTGCATGACCGTATTTGTTTTTGATAGTATTCACCAGGTTTTCTCTGAGATTTTCTGAATTCTAGTTCCACATGAGTGAGAGCGTTCAAATTTTATGTATTCTTTTATGGATTACTAAAAAGAATTAACATGAGGCGACAAGGAGGTTGCTTTATTGAAGAGCTAAAAGCCAACTTTTTATTGCTTTACCTCGTCTTATTTTCAAAGGTCAGATGACATTACGTATTCTGCTGCAAAATTGGATATATTTAGTTATGTAATCTTGTTAGAATTTCCTTTTCAACTCTCTGCAACTTTACTCTAACAGCATGCCTGATTATTGGTATATTTACTACAGATCTTCCTCCTAGCTTGAATTTTCTGTCTATCAGTGGTGATTATATGGAAGGTGGGATACTGACAGCATCATATGGTTATATTGGGGGTCATGAAGGAAAAAGTATCTACAAGTGGTATCTTCATGAGGTAAATCTTGTCTTGCGTGTGGGTGGTACTCCGCTTCTATGCTTGTGGAAGTTCCATATTTGGTAAAGTAAGCTGATTTCTCCCGTCGTCTGTGTTCTCTCTGGAATATACATGACCAAATTCTCATTAAGTTGTGTATCGATTAATTGGGTTTACTGGGGATCCAGATCATGGCTGGCTCAATCACACTAATAGTGAATCGTAACATTCGAAAAAAATGTGTAATATCCATTGCAAAAGCCATCTGTGAAGAGAAGTTAAATTATATCATGCATGACAGTCTTTTGACCGGTGTTAAATAGTGAGCGGTCAATGGGAAGCCAATCATCTGGAAACTGGATGATATGGTTGTACCACTTGAATATGCAGTATAACATAAATCCTAGAATGGTTCAATCCTGACTATACTAGACCTATCATAGTAACAATAAACTAATGATCAGATGGTTGCCTGACTATGAGGTCAAAATTACAAACTACTAGCTAATAGTCAGCTGACAAGGTTTATCCATAAAGTGCTTCTCGGGTGTGAGCTTTCTCCAAGGCTTGAAACTATGTTGAAAAAATCTGATTAATGCAATGATTAATAAATTGAAGTCCTTCTGTGATTTTGAGGATGATGAAAAGATAGATGGCTAATTCCATTCTGGTAGTTTGAGTCACTAATTAGAAATGTTTTCCTGCCATAAATCTGCGGTTATAGAATATTATAATCCACATATAATGAAGTTGAATCAAGAATTGATAGAGGTTGACAATAACTCACGTATTTGCCGTGCATGAGAGGTGCCATTCCATTTGTTATTGATTAAACTACTTTGTCTGTAGGAACTTTGTAGTAATTGCATTTTTTTTAGAGTGCACGCACACACACACCTATATGAGCTATAAAGGGAAGTTTCTGCGAGTAAGGTACCATTTAGATACCATTACATGCTCCCTTCTAGTCCATTTCTTGGCCTGAGAGCATAGTCAGACTATTATCCAAATTGGAGAGGGTTTTCCTGTGAACCAAAAGCTCAAAAGTTGTGACTATCTATCTTCACACTAACAAACTACAGCCTTTTTGTTTTACTGTTGACTTTCCCAACAAAATGAAAAAGAATTATTTTAATTTTAAATAATTAGGAAAATGTGTATACTTATTTAATTTACAAAAATTTGAGGTTTAAAAAAACTGAATAAATTCGGTCATCAATACTAACATAAATGCATCAGTCATAGTAAAAGCCAAAGTTGCCGTGAATAGACCCTTGGGTTCATGACTCAAAATTCCTCAAAATTTTGTCCCTCTAACATGTCAAAAAATTGCTGGAGGAGCAGCAGCAAACAAGCAACAATCTTTTGACTTATGTTTACGCCATATTTAATAGCTGCTTTTTGTCAGCCTGACTTCCATTGTGTTACAGACTCTTTGAAGTTCATCCAACTTAGGTAATTGTGCTGCGACAGAGATTCTTTCAGTTAGTGTGTGGAAGTTACTTTCACTTCATTTCTATCAAATTAAAATATGTGATGACAACTACTGTGAAACAGAAAACCATAATTGGTTGATTCATGGTGTTGTGCTTCATTTGTGTGGCTCTCAGTGGAAAGTGGAGATTCGTTCTAAAAGATTTTCTGAACTGCATACTGAATTTTGACACTCATTTGAAATTTGCTGGTTTCTCTTGGATTAGACCCGTATATAGCTGGTCAGCCTTTCCAAGCTGAAAGTGTGAATGGATGGGCATGGGGAAAGTATTTTGCATTTGAAAGTCTGACTTGGCCTGCTGGTCTGCCCTACCCTGAAATTAATATGCATATTTTTGCGAGTGGTGGGACTTTGTTAACAAAGCTAGGCTCTATCTTCGACTCATCATGCCCTATTTAGCAAGTCTATGTAGCATTCCTCTAGTAGTTGGTAAACTGCAGTGGTACCTATTGTATATTGGAAAACTGCAATGATGCCCGGTGCTTGTAATAAATAGAGGAATCGACAATCCTATCCATTTCAGTAATCAGTGGACCTTGAAATAACTAAATATGTAGAGGATGCTTTTAGTCAAGTCTTTTGAAGTATGTGGGCTCTAATTGATGACCTTGTCAAATATTAGCACTTTGTTCTAGTATTAATTGATTATAATCACTTGTATTTTAGTTAGATTGGCCACAATCCATTCACCAATGCATCTAACTTGCCATTGACTTATTATATTTCATATTGACCACTGTAGTGTAGCTAAAACCAAAAAAGTCAAATTTAGCATCTTTAAACATTTGGGATCCAATAACTTCCCGTAGGGCGACAGATTCAATCTTTATAAAAGATAAGGGGTGCAGTGGCAATTCCAGAAAATTTGAGGGGTGTCATTGTAGTTTAAACCAAAAGAATACCTTTCAAGGCTATTGAGATATGGAGAAAGATTAGGTTTATTGTCATACATATTTGGCCTTATTGTCATCATGTAGCTTCAGAAAACAAATTCTTTCTTTGAGGCCGTTGGTTTAAAATTTACTGAGTTCTAGTCTATACTGTCATTAGAGAATTTACAGAAATCTCTGACTTTTGTTTTGTGCTATTCATTTTGCTATTTGAGGCTTCATGATAAGGTAGTTGAACATGAATTTGTAACTTGCTAATATCAGGAAATTTGCCCTTTTTAGAATGGAATCTAGTGAGAGAATGTATCATTTTATTATAGTACACCTTCACCTTTAGTATGTGTATTAAAAAATGCTGCTTGGGGCTAACATGTGCCTGGCAATTTGCAGGCAGAGTCTGACTCTGGTGCTTTAGTAGCTGAAGTCTCAGGGCTTCTTCAATATTGCATATCGAAAGATGCAATTGGCAAGTTTATTTCCTTTCAATGTACACCAGTGCGTGATGATGGTGTCATTGGTGAACCAAGAACTTGCATGGGACAGGAACGCATATGTCCGGGTAGGTTTTCATCTCTAATTATGGAAAATCATCTCAATGTATCATTCTGATCAATAAACCTATTTCATGGACCAAAGGGTACTGGCCCCTTAAACAGAACAAGTTAGAAATTGTGTAGACAGTGTAATACATAGGTGGTGATTTGACATGAGAAGCTAGTGCAGTACCTCAAATAAAGCACTCTAATTCTGTGTCAATAATGATTGTCTTGTGCCTGGATCCCTTTTCATGTGAAGTTGGTTTTACCTCCACTTCTCCACAAAGAGAGTCCATAATTCTTTCAGTTGTGCATTCTTAATGTTTCTATCTTCCAAAAGCAATATTTGACCAGCAACATAATCCTTCATCACCCAATATTTGCATACATTATGCAGCATCTTTCTTCTCAATGATAGATAAAGTGAATAGTCCTATCTCTTTCGTATCCTTAATGTTCCTTTGTTATCCAAATGCAACATTTGACCAGCAACAGAATCCTTCATCACCCGATATTTGCACTCCTACTTTTGCTCAAGGATAGATGGAGCAAAACTCAATTTCATGTCTTTAAATTTTCATGCTACCTATGACATTATGTATGGGCACTGCCAACTGTTCTAAAAGCTTAAGCTATTTGATGAAGGCGTAGCTTATTATTTAAATATTCTAACACTCCCCCCATGCGTAGGCTGGATTTTGGCCTTAGCTTAAAGTGTGAAAATATGTGATTGGGGAGGCAAATATGGGCTTGAAAGATTCAAACTCATTACCTCCTAGCTCTGATAACCCGTGAGATTATGTGGGACTACTGGCAACTGTTCTAAGAACTTAAGCTATTAGATAAAGGTGTGGTTTTTTATCTAAATATTCTACAACTATCAATATTTGACCCGGGAGAGAATCCTTCATCATCCAATATTTGCACATTGGATGCAGCACCTGACTTTTTGTCTAGCCCTTTAAAGGGCAGGAAGAGTTAATTATCCAGCTCTGCTACTTCCTTCCAAAAACCAGCAGCTTAGTCCTTTTTGATCACCTTCAAAAGTCCAGATTCATCCACTGGCATCCTTCTGCTTTAACAAATCAATTTTAAGAGAATGTGGAAATTAGCAATTTCTTTCTATGTAGAAGCTCTTATCAAGGCTGTTAAACTACTCTAGATTGGCAGAGGATCTACGGTGCATGATATATGAACAGATGTTAAACTTTTGATATAATATCATACTACTGTCCCCTGAAAATGACTCTGTAGGATCTTGTTTGGCTCAACCATTTTTTAAGCATTTATGAATTTCCCTCCATATTTTTGAACATGAAAGGAAATATTTTCAGTTTTAAAAGTTCATTATATGCAGATAAGTAGTTAACTCATTATTACTTACAGGTGAATAATAAGAATGTGTTTTTCTCTTTATGCTCATCCAAATTCAATGCAGAATTCATTATTTACCATTTTAATTTAGTGAACTTATATAGTTCAATGTAAGGAGGTGTTATCATTCATGCATTTGTTATTTGTTATTTGTTATTCTAAATGCTGCTTTGCCATGCAGGAAGTCCTAAATTGCTTTCTTTGCAAATAGTTGGAGATGCAGTTGAAGGAAATCTGTTAAGTGTTGATAAGAGATATTGGGGTGGTGAAGAAGGAGACTCCATATTTAGATGGTTCCGGGTACTTTTGATAAATAAAATGCTATAAACTTTCTGTTTAGGTCAACGGATTATAATCTCATTTTTTTTATGCATGATCCCTGGTATAGAGCTTTTTATTCTTATTATGTAACAGAAGTAAAATTAATGCAGACAAGCCCAGATGGCACACAGTACGAAATTAGAGGTGCAACTTCTGCATCACACATGCCCTCATTTGATGACATTGGTTGCCTCATCTCTGTTTCCTGTGAGCCGGTCAGAGCTGACTGGGCTCGAGGGCCAATTGTTCTTTCTGAACAACTTGGCCCAGTTGCACCGGGTTAGTTGAGTTCTTAAATTCTAATTTCTTGAATTAGTCTAAGCCTTGTGAGATACCTTTCGCCAGATTGGTGTCTGGGTGATGATTTTTTAATATTTTATGCTGGGTTATCCTTCCAATGTATCCAGGATTTTATTGTAGTTGACAATAATCTTGCGTTAATGTTTTGATACAGGTCCCCCAACTTGTCATTCTCTAGAGTTCGTTGGATCATTGATAGAAGGACAATGCTTAAGCGTTGCAGTTTCCTATAGCGGAGGGTATGATACATGAGAATCTGTCAGTAATTTCGTATGACTTCCGAACACTGGTGTTTATTATTTGGAGCTCGTGGAAGATATTAATATAAGTTTGAGCACAACGGCATAATAGAATCCATTTAGCCACCCATATTTAGTGGGATATGCTTGGTTTCTTATTGTTGTTTTTATTAGTTTTAGTCCTGAAAGAGAATCACTATTTTATTTTTTTTTTCAGGGAGAGAGGCCAATGCATATATGAATGGTTCAGGTTGAGAGGGAGTGGTGCTAAGGAGAAATTAGGCACTGAAGGTGAGTAATATTTTTGCAGTGTGGACTATCCATGTTGCCCTTTAAGGTTATGCATTCAATTAATTTTTTACCTTTTACAGATTTCCTTGATTTGACACTGGCGGATGTGGGAACTTGCATTGAACTTGTTTACACTCCTGTACGGATTGATGGAATGAAAGGCAACCCAAGTAGTTTGCTGTCTGATATTGTTGGCCCCGGTGAGCATTACTATTGGTTTGTTGGTTCAGATAATTTGAGTAATAACTACCCACTGAGGGAAGCTAGTCAGAGATGTGTGTAACTGATCGAGTCTCCCATTTATTGCTTATTGGCATTTTGGTGTGACAGCGGATCCTGTTGGGTTGGAGCTTATAATTCCTGATTGCTGTGAGAGTGAAGAAGTAGTCCCGAAAAAGTCATATTTTGGCGGCATGCAAGGTCTTGGGGAGTACATCTGGTTCCGGGTCAAGGACAAGTTGCATGAGCCTGAACTATTGGATATCGTTAATATTCATGAAGGAGTCGTTGAATGTGGTAGAGCCTTGTAAGTTCAAAGACTCGGCAATCTGTGATTAATGTTGTGCTTCCAGCATTTCATTGTAGGTATTGATGATAGATCTACTCCTGTGCAGAACCTATACTCCATCAATTGCAGATGTAGGTGAGTATTTGGCCCTCTACTGGCTTCCTACTCGCACAGACGGGAAATGCGGAAATCCTCTAGTTGCAATTTCCAGCTCTCCAGTTTCCCCTGGTAGGATATCATCCAGTTTTATTTTAAAAACAGTCTTCTACATGTTAAGAGATGCAAAGTGCTGCTCTCAACCCTCTGCAGCATGTCAAATTTTTTTTTTTTTTTGGTTTTCACCTCTCTGCTGTTCTTACGACAACTTTAGATTTAGGATTAAATTGCAAATTCTTTTCTTTTTGTTTGCATTAGCATATGATATGCTATTTTACTTAGCATTATTGGAGCGATACTGACACTTTTCTGAGTGACAATGTACAATAAAGCTCCCCTCTTGTGTCAGTCTTACCCAAAATATGACAATGTTTATTTTGTTAGTTTGATGGACATCCCTTCTAAACATCTTGCAACTTGTTATGCCAGCTTTGCCTGTGGTGTCTAATGTTAGCATAAAGAAACTATCTTCAAGTATCTATTCTGGAGAAGGAGAATATTTTGGTGGACATGAGGGGTTGAGTCTCTATAGTTGGTATAGAGAAGATGCAGAGGGAACTATCAACCTCGTAAATGGTGCAAATTCTAAAACCTATGAAGTGTCAGATTCAGATTACAATTGCCGTTTATTATTTGGGTAAGTTTCTTGCTGACACTTATTTTGCTAACTTGCATTAACAATGTTAACAATGGTGAGTGTTAGTACTTTTGACCTGAAACTTTGGAAGTAAGCACTTGACGTTGGTGAGTGGTATACTTTTCACTTGAAACTTTAAACCAAACTTTCTCAATTATTGGTAGCCAAAGATTTTGTTTGAGCCAGACAAAAGGGTTACCATAAAATTTGTGGGACTACTTATATTGTTTTGAAAGCTAAGCTATTAGATGAAAGCGTGGTTTAATATTTAAATAGGGTATCGCTTAGCTCACTTGCAGGCAGGATTTGAATTCAGGGTCTCATGCTTTGATAGCATGTAACATTTTGAGGGACCATTCCCAGTTTAAAAGGTTAAAATATTAAAAGATGTGGTTTAATATTTAATGTGGTGTAAATTGCAAGTTTTATACTTTATTGACATTTTCTTAGTGTCTCCCTTGATTTTATAAGAGAATCTTGTTCACTGAAAGTGGGATGGTTTTTGGTAATTATAAATTGTAGAATTTTCAGCAAAATCCTCTCATGTGTAATGTCATTTTGCAAGTGTCTTACACAGATAAAGTATCCGGGTGAATCTTGGGAAATCTTAGTTGTGCATGATAATCTGCGGAAAAAGGTGACCGTTAACTTGATCTTTCCACAAAATCAATATTCTAGTCTACCTAAATGTATCAAAGACAGATGCAGATGCTGCTGTTCCTGAGTCTCAGAAACTGTGCCTTTTGCTCGTCTCTCATAAGACCTTGAAGTTATTGGTCTCTCCACATCGATACATTTTAGGCAGCAATATAAACTTGAAAATGTTCATTTGTTAATGATCATTCTTTTGCCTTGCCTGCAACTACGACTGAAATGCCTACATAATGGAAGTTTTAAGGGAAATAGCTTTAATGCTACCGGTTAAGTCAAATTGTGGCCTTATGACTCCTCTAAAGTTGAGAAACATCTGTGTCACTGTTTTAACCATCAGTAAACTTATTTCATTTGGTTCTGCGACACTGCTTATTGCTTGCCATGGGTCAATTTTAGCAAGAACCATCAATTGCTGTGGTTAGATTTGTTTGTTTATCCAGATTTTCTATTGGCTTATGTAGGGAACGATTTTTTTTTTTTTTTTTGTAAGAAAAAAATCCAAGCAGTATATAGTGCTATGCTTATAAATTTATTGGTTCTTGTCTGTTTCTTGATCTTGAAATTGTGTCTGACAGATATATGCCAGTTCGTTCTGATTCTGTTGTTGGGGAACTCAGATTGTCTAAGCCGACAGACATTATCTTCCCAGGTGAGCCATTCCACTTGCATCTAGATTGGCCAATGAGGAGGGCCACTAGTTTTTTTCTTTTCAAAAAGAAGAGAAGGACCACTAGTTATGAATTACAGAAGCATTTGCCTGTAAAGTGCTTGTTATTTCGGGTATTCTGTCTGTCAAAAGCAGATTATCTCATTGCAATTCAAAGTTCTATTGACTTGGTAATGGATGAGCATTCAATATTGGACTGGGAGATCTTGATAGTGAAATCTAATCTAAGGAGCATGGTTTTTATTAGAATCAGAAGCCGCAATGTAACTAAATACTTGATCATATAAAAGTATGTCACAGTAATGTCCTTAAGACTGTCTTGTAAAACCTGCAGAGTGGATTATTAGTTGTCTGTGGAAGGGTAAAGAAAGCACAGAGTGTACTTTCTCTGAATATAGGATGACACCAGGTAGTTGAATCACTTGAAACACTGAATTTTTGTAAGTATGGCATGAATATGTTATATTATACTACTTTGATGTCATAGACATCTGACTTTTGGAAGTGCTAAATCTTGATCATAATATGCTGAGGTCTTTGGTGTTGGAATTAATTGAAACAATGAGAGCTGAATTGCAACTGCAACGACAACAATAACTAGGCCTTATCTGGAGACAATGATACTTTAACTAGTTTGTTCACATCTAAATTTGTCAATATTTTATGCCAGAGGATCTGAAAGTAGAGATGCTTGCTCTCACTGGAAAGGCCATAGAACGCGATGTACTCACTGCTGTTGAAGTGATTCCAGAAAATGAAACCCAACAACATTTATGGAGCAAATACAAGAAGGATGTCAAATATCAATGGTATTTACTCTCCTCTCTCCCAGTGTTACTTATTTAGTGCTATTGATTAATCAATGATTCTCTAGTAGGTTAGAAAATGGTGTGCTGTCCTGTTTATAGAAATGTCTCAACATGCGTCTAAGTCCTACAATCAGAACTTTCATAAGAGAGAATCTAATTCCTGCTGGAGAGGAATTCTTCTGAACAAAGTATACTTGGAGGAATATTGATTCTCTCGTGGCATATGAATACTATAAAGAGCCGTACCAATCCAAACCTTTTGTCGAACGAAACAGGGCACTTGTGAATAGAAATTTTTAGGCTGAAGCTCTAATTAGTAAAGTGAATTCCACTATTCCAGTTTAAAATTTTATCATCGCTTTGCATTATTCCAAGTGGTCATTTCTCATGGATGCAAAGAGTGCTCTCCAAGTTACCAATGTTTGGTACTATTGAGTTAGGGAAATCGTATATTATTTACTTATTCCAGTTTTCTGTAGGTTCTGCTCATCGGCAAGTGATTGCAACTTGTTTGAACCTTTAACTTCACAACGCTCCTGCTCCTACAAGGTTCGATTTGAGGATATTGGTCGATGCCTCAGATGTGAATGCATAGTAACGGATATCTTTGGAAGATCAACTGAACCAGCATATGCTGTGACTGCTCCTGTTCTACCAGGTACCTCATGTTTCCGCCGAAGTAACTGGACTGAGCTTGTGGAAATTTTGAATGCATTTGGTCCACACCTTTTTGTCATTGGTCATGCTCCACAGGTCCTGCATTGATACTTTGACAGACTATTTTTGCATACTGTACACATTCCCATTTGGTTTCATCTTATCATATAGTGGTCCAAAACAAGGTTTTGAAAAGTGGAGAGTAGTGGCCTCGAATGGTAGCTGTGTGTAAGGATATCGGCGCACACCGGTTTAGGGGTGAAATGAAAAGTGTGATCAGAGACAAAGATTTTGACAGCTCCTTGCACTGCTTTACCAGCCTCCAATAGTTCTCTGCCGATCGAGATCGCTCTAACGGTATCTGCGGGCAAGGATATTGGTGCACACCGATTTAGGGGTGAAATGAAAAGTCTCATCAGAGACAAGGTTTTGACAGCTCCTTGGACTTGTTGCTTGACCTATGTGGATCAAGGCAGGTCATTGCAAATGGAAATCTCAGTCCAATATTACAATAAGGCCCATTCCATAATCATAGCTCCCGCT
This sequence comes from Eucalyptus cloeziana, assembly GCA_014182715.1. NCBI lineage: Eukaryota > Viridiplantae > Streptophyta > Magnoliopsida > Myrtales > Myrtaceae > Eucalyptus > Eucalyptus cloeziana. Next base: position 22,701,912 of record CM024638.1, read on the forward strand.
TGAAAGATTTGGGGTGCCGCTTGGTGCCTCTTCAATTTGCAAAACCTAGAAGATAAGGGTTAAGGCAACTTAGTGCGAATCATTATCCAGATTTAATCTTTTTTGGCTTATTTATGGTTTTATTGTTGTTGACTTATCTTGTCAGTACATTCAAGTCCATTACGAAGGTCTATTATTGTGCTTTGCCAGTATATGATGTTGGATGAGATTATTTATCTCATTTCCAGCTTTAGGTGACTGCTGGCATATGTGACAAGGATTGTGATAGGTTGGTATAAGATATGGTCTCAAGTTGTTGGATAAATTAGGATAGGCAGGATTTGGCAGGCTACTGTAGTGCTTAAAGATAGAGAAAGGCAGAGAAAGGGAGTTGCTAATCTCAAGTGTCTGGTGCCACCTCGTATCTTGTTGGTGACAACTGTGACAAACTTTCAATTGAGGACATTGTTGAAATATCTGCACTTTTTATAACTGCCATAAGAATTTAGTTCAAAGGGTCTGTTTATTCACACTTTTTTACATTCCGAACATCTCAATATTTGTAATTTTATGAGATTTTGGGCGTTTTGTGTTTAATGAAAATCAGATTATGAAAGCCACAAGATTACAGCTAATTCAAAGTACAAGTTACTACTGACAGACCCGAAATAGTTGACAGTAGCTGGGTGGTAACAAACCATATTCTTAATCCAAATCCTATGGACTTTGTGCCAGGCTAAAGTTGTCCAAGCTGTGAAACACCGGGTCAACAATACGACCATCATCAGTACTGCGTAGTTATGGATATTTTCAGTTTCTCACTGTAAGACTGATTCTGTGAGAGGCTTGTTAGAATATTTAAATAATAAACCACACCTTCATCTAACAGCTTAAGCTTTTAGAACAGTTGGCAGTGGTCCCACAAAATCTTACATGGTATCAGAGCTAGGAGATCTTAAGTTCGAATCTTCCAGGCCCCTATTTGCCTTCCCAATTAAATTTCCACGCTTAGTACTAGGCAAAAGACCAGACTAAGTGTGAGGGGGAGTGTTAGAATATTTAAATAATAAACCACACCTTCATCTAACAGCTTAAGCTTTTAGAACAGTTGGCAGTGGTCCCACAAAATCTTACAAGGCTTATATTGTGAGATGTGGGCTGGGAGAATTGTTCTGGTGTTCTTTTGAATTTAATGTTGAGGCAAATCAATGGTTCTTTACAGTAAAAGGATTCTGCACCTTGGCATCGGTGACATGATGTCAATCCTGTTTCAATTTTTGATGGTCCTAGATACTTTGTTAGGATTATGAAGCTACTTTGCTGATACTTTTCCCTGGTCAATATAGAGAAATAACAAAAACTACATCCATTTATACATGCCTTGTCTTCTTTTGAAGTGCAGGATTCTTTTCTCTCTATACTTTCTTCTTTCAAGTCGCAGGAAGGTCTTTTGATATCTTCAATGGGGAAATCCCTGTTCCTTCTCTAACTCTTATTGTATAATCTGCCATCTATCTTCAGGTTCTCCCAAAATAGATAAACTGGAAATTGAGGGCAGGGGCTTCCACACAAATTTGTATGCTGTTCGTGGAATCTATAGTGGTGGGAAGGAAGGGAAAAGCAAGATTCAGTGGCTTAGGTCTATGGTTGGAAGTCCAGATCTTATCTCCATACAAGGCATGTCATCCCCATGAATAATTCTTTTGGTCTGTGTTCATTTCTGAAGTAATGATTAAGTCTGTCGGGCATCGAATGTTATTTGTCCCCTTATGGTTACTCATGAAGAAAATTTGTTTCCTTATCTGTTCTTCATATAAAGTTGCAAGCCTTAGCAGTAGAGGATGATGCACATTAAGAGAAAGATACACTATGTAATCTTGATTCAATTGTACATAGCCTGCATTGTAGGATATATGGAGTTAAGCCTTTAAGGCTCTGGAAACTGAAGGGCTATGCTTTATTGTAGGCTGGGCAGGTTTGTAGATTTTTATCTGAACTAGGGTGTGGACAAGAAATTACTAGCATGTTTAGAAATTGCAAATTGGACATTACAACTAAAAGTAATTTTACCTTGTGAAAATTATCCATAATCACTTTTCTTTGAATATACTGTCCTAGAAGAAAAGACTAGCAGCAGTCCTGTCTTCTGAATTCAATGGATTTAATAAATCCCCTACGATAGTTTGTCTTGATCAAGATCTAGAGCTACCCTCAATGGTTTGTGTGGTCACAAATGGGGTGCTTTGAAAAGCTTAGACTCTAATGGCGCCTGAAAGCCTTGAGGTTGTGGTTAGGGAGGTTCGGAACCCCTCCCTCCCTGTAGAGACTGGTATAATACAATTCAACATTTTGTTAAGTTTGGGTTTGATGGTGTCGTTTGGGTTTGGAACCCTTCCCCCACTGTAAACTGGTGTGATTCAATTCAACTATTTGTTTGGTTGGGCTTGATTCAATTCCATTGAGAGTTTGATTTTCTCAATTTGTCTTCTATCTATGTGTACATATGTGTATTTGGAATACTTTTGGTCTCTTTCATGATTTCTCACTTTTTGAAAACTAAAACTCCAACAACTATCACTTGGATGTTATGGACTACTCTGTTTCATGCTTGCGGGTACCTGTGAGGTTCTGTCATTTCCATGAACTGTGCTGCTCGTAGTTGTTCTGCTTTTGCTCAATCCTTCACTTGTGACTTCCTTTCCTTCAGTAAAAAGCATGTGTCAATGGTAGTGCCATCCTTGTTTCTGGTCAAGTGATTAGTTTGCGAGGTCCATGAAATAGTTCCCTAGCCATGACTGTGATGGCAGAGATGCAGTTTCGAGAGACACTCATAGGCTCATACTTTAACTGCCACAGGTTCTTACTGGATTTTATGAGTGCAAGCTTTTTTTGGCCCAAAAAACTGCTAGCTTTTAAGGATTTTGTTTTTCCCTCTTCAGAATGAAGATTCATGAAACTAATAAAAGCATACAAGTCCTTCATTTTCCCATTCATGAACTTGAAAGTTTCATCACTGTCTCGCCATGGACACCTTGAGTTACACGAGTTTGCTCCTTATGTAGAAGAGAATTGCTATGTGTATCTTTGGGTGGATCTTTTTTTTTTAATTATCCCTGTATTGCATCCACTCTTGCCATACATGATTTGGGAGGTCAACCTATGTTGCAGGAGAGACGGGAAGAATGTACGAAGCTAATGTTGATGACGTAGGTTACAGGTTAGTGGTAATTTACACTCCTGTAAGGGACGATGGAGTTGAGGGCCAACCGGTGTCTGCATCTACAGAGCCTATTGCAGTTGGTAAACAAATCGAAATCCCCAACTTATTTGTCTGCACCTCTTTTGTCTACCTGAGATGAGTATTACTGAAATGATCAATTTGCCCTTTGAGTTTTCTGGATCATCTTGGGCCATTCTTCCTTTTCAAAGTCTACAATTGTATGCATATGTTTTTTGTGATGGTATCACCACAATTTTTCTTCATTCAGATATCCTAATCGTTAGATTATAGCTGACTGAGTTTGTAATATGTGGCATATCAATGTAAAGGTTTGAATACATGCAGTTCAGTAACTATTAGAATTGAGCTTACGACTAAGAAAGGAAACTTCTTAAATGAAATAAAACATGATAGGCACTCAGAAAAGCAATTTAAGTCATACTAGGGAGATATGAAGATAGACACCATTCCTCACTTCGCTGATGAAATTATTACTTAAGAAGCAAGAAAGATAAAAGAGTGTGGTGTATTAGTTTGTCTATATGAAAACAAAGAACGTGGATTTATTTTTATCCTTGCTTCAGGGCATGGAACAAGGCCAAAAAGGAGAAATAAAAGAATTTACCCAAGGAGGATTTTGGCTAATGCAGGGATGTTGAGTTATGGCAAGTGGCGGCTAAGTTAATGTATTTCCTTCATTGGTGTTAGTTGTATATGGTTGGATCATCCGTCCTTAAATTGGTTTCCTTCCTCAAGCGATCTAACAAAAGTTAATTGATTCTCTTAATTACCTATGTCCTTATAATCACAGTCTGCATCACCTTATAGAACCATTGGATTACCTCGGGACAACTTTTAGATGACGTTACTGATTTTCCCCTCATAGAACCAAAGATGAAAGAACATGGTTGGATTTAAGTATTATGGTCCTCGCATATAATGTCTCTATTTGGCCTAGCTAGTGAAGATATAAAGACAAATATGGCATACCATATGCATGTACAATCCTTGTTAAGTAAATTAGAATCGGGTGGCCAAAAACCTTAACTTCTAAAAAGCTTTATTTGAAAGCTCAATGATAATGACGCTACTTCGAGACACTACTCACATTATATACTACTCAATGATAATGACGCTACTTCGAGACACTACTCACATTATATACTATGTGATGTGACAAGCTAAAATGAACCTTTAAACAGTTGACCTATTTTTAACATTCAATACAATCTGCCACATCACTTATCACATTCATTCATGATTACAGTCTTAGTATGTCTATTATTATTCTTGCACTTTTATAAAGGTAATGTGCTTACAAGATGATGTTTGGGGGGGCCTGGGCCTCCCTGGGCCCCTCACATCTGGCCTTGTCTCCTTCTGGCTTGTTGCCATTTCTTTTCCGTCTTTAGTGATATCTTCGAGAGCTCTCTTATCTGTTTACAATATAGATACTGAAATTTCCAGACTATTTGTATTGCAGAGCCTGATGTTCTTAAAGAAGTTAAGCAGAAGCTTGATCTTGGATCAGTGAAATTTGAGGTGATGCTGATAGCTTTATGATGATTTATGACTTGTAAACTTGCCTCAGTCCTGCTGCAGTAAATGCTCATCGGTCCTTTTGTATTGAAAAATATTTTCCAAGTCCTAGATTCTAGTTATTGTTCATCTGGACTACAGGGCATTATTGAGCAACAGTTCTTTCTTAGAACTTAGTTCACTAATGGAATTCGATTAGGAGATTGAGAATCATGTCTATCTAACTCCAAAGCATAACTTTTACTTAAAAGAGTAACTAACTTTGATTTTTTAATGTTCTGCAACATATTTGCCTCAATCTTGTAGTTTGTGGAAGTATATTTTACCATGTACATGTTGAGTCCTGATGGTATGGCTAAAGGTGACAGATCATGATTTGTAACTTGGATGTTACCGAGATTTTTCTTAGTGCCTTTTAATTAGCATATTAAGCACCAAATGTTCTCTTATATTGATCTCTTTCCTCTTAATTCTGATTTCAATGTGATAAACTTTGGTATTTATTTTTAGTGCTTAATTTTACAACAGCATGCCTATCCAAAGTGAAACAATGAAAAACCCTGATGTTTCTCTCACTGTTTTCTCTTGATAATTGAACTGTCATTTTGCTCTTTATCTTGGTGACATAACACCTCTCTGCTTGCAGGTCCTCTGCGACAAGGACCGAAACCCGAAAAAGGTTATCATATTTGCTTATCTGTGATGTCTCTCATGGGAAAGAGATTTTTCAAGCTGGGTGCTTATTTGGTTGTTGGTTACAGGTTCCTGGTGAGGGAAATCTTGAGAGAAGAATACTGGAGATCAATAGAAAAAGAGTCAAAGTTGTTAAGCCAGGTTCAAAGACTTCTTTTCCAACCACAGAAATTCGTGGAACTTATGCTCCCCCTTTCCATGTAAGTCTCAGTGTGTGAACGTTGAGTAACAGCATATATTTGCGTCAGAACAGGCCCATAAATCTCATCACATAATTCCTCCCGGCTACCAGCTTGTGACCTTTCACTCACTAATGAATTGATAATTTTGGTTTGCAATTACCGTTTTAATGATTCCTGTTCACCATTTGTCTGAGATGCTTATGATGGAAAACTGATATGCCATTTTCTATTGTTGGGGAGGGGTAAGAAATAAGTCATATGCCACTTGAAATTTGCTTGGAAATGTAATAGTGGGATATGTAATCACATGTAGTTCTGAGTCCTCTGACCAGGCTAATCCAGCTATCAAAAAAGTGATAGGTGGTGTCCCAGTGTCGTCTTCAACACAATTTGTCTTGTGAAAACAAGTGAAGTGCACAACTGTGCTGTGGTTCCTGTCATTCTTTAAGCAGCCGTACCAGACTGACCAGTTTCTGAAATCTTGTTTATTTTCATAAAACGATAAAAGCCCTGTGCGGACCATGTAGTCATCCAAACAGTAGAGACCAACAGAGAATAATCCTAATCATATTACTGTCATGTGATAGATAGATACCATCTCTAGATTCTCTTTTATTAAGAAAATGTTTCGAGTCCATTCTACAAAAATCCTTCACATCGCTTTCCCTCCTCACATGCATGTAAGATTTCTCAATGCTTTTGCTTGTATAATGAAGGGCATCATCCTCTTTGACAGGTGGAGCTTTTCCGCAGTGACCAACATCGTCTTAGGATCGTAGTCGATAGTGAGAATGAAGTAGATTTGATGGTGCAGTCCAGACACTCGCGTGATATAGTAGTCCTTGTCATCCGGGGTCTTGCACAGCGGTTCAACAGTACATCTCTCCACTCCCTACTCAAAACAGAAACATGAGTGGAATGGACGACTGTACAGTGTTCATTGCTTTGGTGTGACATCTAGCTGGGCTATGGAAATTGTCAGGTTACTTGCAAACTTTCGTCTCGCTTGAGTGAATTCTTTTTCTGATATCCTTCCATTTTCTTGGCGTTGCCGTTTGAATCTATAAATAGTGTTAGTCGTCTTGCACTGACTAAAAAGTGAGGGTCTCCCGGTTGTATATCTGGTGATAGTGGTGATATTAAAAGTTATTTGCTGAACGTCAGTGTGTATCTTTCAAACAAGATTCACAGAAATAGTTATTGGCTGATTTCTATTTTTCTCATCGTGTAGACAACTGCTTTCTTTTTGCTTCTGCAATCTGCATCACGAAACACCATTGGAATTTGATATCTTGTGGTGTGAACTTTTTGACTATGACTCGGCAAAGATAAACCAAATCCTGAGAACTCGTCTGAATACACTCAGTTCGAAAAAGATAAGGCCAATCCCATCCGGCTCCGAAAGTTTCGACTTGGGTTGGGTCAACTAGTTTCTAAATGAGGGCGAAGTGATTTGGTTTGTCTTTTCTTGGATTGCAAGTAAAATGATGGAAACTACACTATATTTTGTTAGTCAAAACATGATCGTATGAGATGTCTATGGGGAACCGAGTGATTTTTTGCAAGGTATGGCGTTGAATTGTAGAGATAATGAGAATAGTGCAATTGCCGAATATAATAGGCACATCTAGTATCCATTAGATTTTGAAATTAGTTTGCGTGATTTTTGTTCTGGTCAGATGGTTTACGTGATTTAAACATGAATGAATTCATCTTCAGATAATCTACAGATCATAGCAAGAGGGTTTCTTCTTAACAATTAAATTTGAGAGTAAGAAATTTGAGAATTTTGAGGTTATTATGGAAGTTTATCTACTTATGTTAAACAAGAGTAGTTGCCAGTCGGTGGGTAAAGAAAAATTAGTGGAAAAAGTTTCAATTGTGAAAAAGAAACAAAATGCGACGAAATTGAACTATTTGGGAAAATTGGTTTAGATATTTGTAGGATGCTAAAGATTCATGTCTAATCCGAATCAAATCTAGTATGTGAGAATTTCATGGAGTTGCGTGCTGATTATCGGGAGAATTTGAACTTCCAATTTTGTCCATCGGATGACATCTTGTTATTTTAGGATTCAAAATCATGGCCTTTTCACAAAGAGATCATGTCTACTTCAAATCGAATCTATTATGTGAGAATTTTATGGATTTTTTTTTTTGGTAAAGGTAAGAAATATAGAGCTTTAACCAAATTATACAAAAGTGATCACGGCACTAAAAACTTGCACTCAAAATGACAAGGAGGCATTCTGAGTGGAAGGGTGCCGAGATGTGAAAGACACATGTGAAAGACACAGCCAACGAAGGCAAACAAGCCAAATGGCGACAACCAACCACATGGAGGGAACTAGGGACCAGACAATTAGGGCAATCGAACAAAAGAAAAGGCATCTAGCCAGCCAAACAGTGGCGCCCCACAAAAGAAACGGGAGACTCGTACACACAGAAACCATCAGTTGCGATAGAGCAGCCAGGCAGAGACAGACAACAGCAGCATCCTACTTCGGCCAATCTTCACCCTAATACGGTCAGCAGTCACGGCGTCCACTGAACCGGAGACACAAGTAGGCAACCGCAGAAAGAGCAACCACCAGGCAAGCTGAGGCTAGTGAAGGGTACAGGTCTAAGGAAGGCCAGGGTCTCCCGAAGAGAAGATAATTGGGTCGATACCCCAGCTACGTTGCAGCCTCCTGTTCTTAACAGTATCGTCCACACTCCTAAAAGTGATGGCCTTATCTCTAACGACTTTAAAAAGATGGTTCTTCATCGCCGGAATTGCTAGAATCTGCTCCCTAAAAAGGATGCCATTCTTGTGCTTCCAAATAATTTTATGGAGTTGCATGTTGATTATCCGGAGAATTTGAAGTTCCAATTTTGTCCATCAGATGACGTACTGTTATTCTAGAATTCAAAATCATGGACTTTTACGGAGAGAGAGAGAGATGCGCTGCGAGGTTAAAGAACGTCAAGCTTTTGGGCCTTTTTGTTTATTATAAATAAGAAAGGCAAAACGTACACTTAGAATATCACAAAAACGCTACCGCACATAACTCTGTCAACATACATAACTCTCTCAACACGAACCCATTTTCACTCAAGATGTACATACATCAGCATTTCAGCTCAAGTAGAGAGATGGCTGTATTTTCCGATCTTCCTTGTTTCTAATCGGTGTCTTACAATATGGACATCGCCCACTTATAAAAGACAAGTAAAAATCAGTGTGAGCGCAACAGATGCTTGAGCTCAAATATCGAAGGATTGATTAAAAGTAGTATCATACAATCAAGGATGGAGATGGCTGACATGTTTAGCCATTACTAGACATGTTGGTGAGATAAGAGACTCCTTCATGAGTTTTGACTTAGTCTTTTAATGAGATCTAAGGGCTGAACATTATGAAAGGTCACACGATTGTAATTTAGGATTGTAATTAATGCTGCATGATTGTAGTTTCCTTTTTCTGATTTCTCAATGGAATTTTGCCGAGGTCCTAACATTGACCCAGGCACACGTAATGAAAAGGTATTTTTGAGCATCCAATGTAGCTCATGATAGTGACACGTGAAGAAACAAGTCAATAATAACAAAAGAGAATTCTGTTAAAATTGAAATGTAAAGTTAGTTAAAATGCATTTTAAACTAATATCGCGGTTGATTAGTCAATAACAATATATGTATACAATACGACAGACCCACATCATTTTTTCTCGATAAATGAGCTACATTTCATTGTACAAAAGCAAATGCGACCTAAGTGGATTACATCTCAGTAGAAGCCCCATACCAGAGAGGGCAAACAGGAGAGCCACATGAACTCATGCGTTTCTGTATTTTATGATCATGTTTTCGCGTCTGACCGTTGAATCTGTTACCTAGTATTAGGAATTGAACTTGCAGCAACATTCATAAAAATAACTAAAATAGAAGAAGAAATCGATTGTTCATTGCGCACGTACACTCAAAAAGTAGTGAGGACAGGCCAAACTGGGTGCTCTTCAATTTTTAGCACGACGGAAGCCAAAATCCTCTTCTTGTAGATTAGTAAAAAAAAAAATCATTGTAATTGAAGAAGAAATGGTAGAAAAGTAGTGAGCGGTCGGTGAAATTTCCCAATGAATGAGAGAGACCAAAAAGCAGATGATAAACAATTGAAATTTGCGACTGTTTTGCAGACAATGCTTTCCAAAAATCATTGTACCTTGGAAAGCGGACGTCGCGACTTAGACGGCCAAAGCGAGGCTTCCCATGCAAAGCGCCGTGCCCGAATGAGCATCCCATTTTTTTGATTCCCCAACAACGTCAGGAAAACACCGCCTGTGTCGTCGTAAAATGGAATACTCATTTGAGCAAGACGCCTTCCACAGGAAGAAGGGACAAGGACAGCACCACCGCGAAAAGGCAAACGAGAAGAACATCATGATGTCGACGATGAGAATGGATATGCAGACGGGCCTCTCGCCCGCATTTATAAGTGCGGCTCTCTCATCTGCCATTGGAAAGAAACTAGAAAGTTTGAGAGGTGGTTGCAGCAGCCTAATCTTCCTCTGGTGCAAAATGAGATAGTTGAAAGTATAGTAAGCCAAGCCACTCCGTTTTTTCATATGTTCTATCTAAAAACTAGGTAAAGGAGCGTGCGAGTGGATGCTGGTTTGGCTGTTAGCTGAGAAGCCTCGAGTCATCCTCAAAAGTCCACGTCGTCCGTTCTTCTTCGATGTGCATGCACATGCGGTACGCTCGCCAGCTACTCCACGTTGCCGTACTTCCCCTTGTATGCCTGTACTATGCCCTCGTATGCTGAGGTACTCAGCCCCAGCCACCTTGTACTTCTTCGTTTGCAGGTTTACGTTAGTTTCAAAGCAAGGGTTCTTTGCATTTGGCTACCTCTCTCCCTCTCTCTCAATCCATGCATGATCTTCAATCGCCTCGGGGTGCATCTTGCGGCGCCGCTTGCATCAGAGGGACGGGATGGAAAGCATAAAAATGGTGAAATTTCGTTCTCATTCTTCGTCCATCCTCTTCTGTTTCATTAGCGACGCGTATCCGAGCGATAACTTCAGCTCAATCTGGTACATCTACCGATAGTGTTCAGCCCATTTACAATTCATGGATCCCATTAAAATCTCACATGGGGTTTCACTTGATTCCATGAATGGTTTTTTCCTTCCTTCCTTCTGCACGAAGCTAAGCGGCTTTCCTCGTTCTTCCGTGGGCCTGTGCGCCGGCGCCTGATAAAGCAGCCGTCTCTTTTTGGAGACTTTTCGTTTGTTTTTTGATTGGTGGCTCTTCTTTTGACTTTGATTGGCCGTTGCTCTACTTTCATATTCTTGTGACTTCTGACGGTGACATGGGGTGTTGTAATATTATATCCGAGTGAATGTTGGATGTTCTTCTGTAGGCATAGTGGATGTTTGCATTATTAAAACAATTTTTGAGATAAGGTAAGAATGCTTTGGTCGGAGAGATGTATTCATGATAATATATACATTGAAGTCGGGTCAAAAGGTAGTAACTCCTTGTGAAGCTTAGCTACGAAAGGAATTTGATCTATTTTTCTGGAAGGGGGAATATAGATTTAGTTCCAAGTTCTCTTAATGTATGCCCATCGGGCAACTGGTTAAGCATTACTCAACGGGAGATAATGAGCAAATTAAGGCTTTGTCGAGCCCTTTGGTCGAACCAAAATCACAGCTCAATCTACTGGTCTATAAAAAGTACGTGGGAGGAGTTGCAGGTTGGGTGAGCTTAGCTTGCGCCCTACTATTGGAGTGCCTTGCTCAGGCCCACCCAAAGATGCCTTCGGTAGACAATAGCTCAAATTGGGCCGAGGTTGCCATAAAAGTTATGATCAGGTCTTAACTGTAACCCTATGAGAACATAACTTTTATGTCGTGTGGGGTCACTCAGTCGAGAAAATTGTCTAATTAATCACTTAGTCAAAAAGGCTATGAATCATGCATTGGACCCTCACCCACATGAAATGTTCACGTGGCCTTTCTAATCAAATCAATAGTGCCAGAACCCGTAAAAGATGGTTTTCCATTGACTTGAGCATATCCCACTTGTTAATTACATTACAATAACCGACCAAAAAAACAACATTACAATTTGAAAGCAATATCAAAACGTGTGGTCCGGATGGTCGACTCCATTATTTCCTCATCCATCTGCAAAATCTGCCCATACGAGCTGCATATATCGACTAGACGACACCCTTCTGTCATCACCTCAACCACCGAAAGCTGTCCTATGCTACATCCCCGAGGGTCGCTCCAACCACCCATCTTTATTCTTTAGGAGGATCCCTGTCGATCCGAATTTTGCTATTGATATCATCACCCTTTTACCCCTTTGAATGAATTAAATAATAATTAAAGGAAATATCCTTGCCTTTGGGGTTACCAAAAAAGTCTTAAACTATTGCATTTTTATCAATTTAGTATTAAATTTTTAATTATTTTAATTGAGTTCTAAACATTTTCACGTTTTGCTAGTTGAGTCTATTCAACCAATTTTGATTATAAATAAGCATTGGTTGTACTTTTTTTTTAGTGGCCGAGGCGAGGGTCCGCATGGGTGTTGCAACCCTCACTAGCAGCTGACAAGGGCTTTGTCACCCTCGCCAAGTGGTTGGTGAGGGCCTGGTGACCCTTGTTCGTCATAGTTAAAAAGGAAAAGAAGGAAAAGAGAAGAAAAAAAAAAAAAAGAGGAAAAAGAAATTAAAAATATTACAAATTGTCTATGTTAGCATTCGCCGCGTTATGTAAAACAATTGATATCCATACTAGCGATTTTCGATCTAAATTGGCCGGATGAACTCAATTGGCAAACCGTGAAAATGTTTAGAATTCAATTAACACAATTAAAATGCTTAGAATTGAATTCACGACAAAAGTACAATAAGTCTATGACTTTTTTTTTGATAATTTTCATTTGTATTTGTGCAAATACATTGATTTGCATATCTACTTTCGAAAATCTTCATTGAGTTTTAGTTCAACTTGCATCTCCAACCCATAATCCTCATCCCTTTATTTACCAAATCCTCGTTCTTCTTTCCTGAGTTACCCTCGCCACCCCACGCTATTAACTCGCCGGAAGAGCCCTGGAAACTCTAAAACTCTTCCTTGTCGATCCTCTCTCTCTCACAACTGCCACCAGCCTCAGCCACCATTATTGGTGCCTTCTTTACGCAAGGCGTCGTCTTCCACGATTCGTCCTCGTGCAGCACCCTTCACCCCCTATCGTGCAAGTTGACATGTTTGTTAAAATTGAGGATGTTCGCTTTATTAAAAGTTAGTGGTCGCCGTAAGTCTTAGCAAATCAAAAAGTCTGCCCCAGATAAAGTGAAAGGTAACTGGTAACTAGTCATATTTGGAACTCCAGACAGCCAAAAAAAAAGTAATATTTGGAGCTCTCACTTCAATAAATAGGTTGAGTCTTTTTTTTTTTTTTTTATTAACACTAAATTAGAAAATAGGAAGAATTTTTTTTGTCAAAGTGTCACAAGCATGTTCATAATTTGTGCTTACAGAAAATGTCATAATTTTCAATATATATGCCGGTAGTCAAAGTATAATCGCTTTTGTGTTAAAAAAAAAGAGAGTATAATCGCTTTGTGTGCATGTGAAAAATCGATATATATATATATATATATATATATATATATATATATATATATATATATTAAATTTTTTGATAATATTGTTTATAAAATAGAAGAGATTCAAATTTTAACATTGAAATACTTAAATATAGAATAGAATGATTAATTTAACCATTTGTCCAATGACATGATATATAAAAAAAGCTAATTAATGATATTGTGGGGGGAAGAAATAAAAGATTGAGATCCTTTATCAAGGGCCGTCGAATCAGGGATAATATACACCTTGCCCAAGAGCTTTTTAGTGGCTTCCATCTGGACACCTATTCACCAAAGTGTGCCGTAAAAGTGGACTTTTAGAAGGCTTATGATACTCTAAACTGGGACTTTTTGGAGCTCACTCTTCGAGCCTTATCTGGTCAAGCTCATTATGATTTGTGTCCACACTCCTAAATTTTCCATATCTCTGAATGGAGAGATGCATGGGTTCTTTTCGAGTGGTCGAGGACTTTGGCAAGGAGGCCCCTTATCTCCGTACCTCCTCACATTGGCTATGGAAATCTTTTCTGGGATCATTCTCCATCGATCAAGACAACCGGGCTTCAAATTTTTTTGGAGATGCAAGGCTACGTTTCTTTCTCACTTATTCTTTGTAGATGATGTTTTTCTTTTCTGTGAAGCAAACTTGGCCTCGGTTTCTCTTCTCAAGGATGGCCTTGCTACCTTCTCGGCTTGGAGTGGGTTGGTTCCAAACATTAACAAAAGTGAAGTGTTCTTGGCTGGTGTGTCAACCCTTGCTAGGAACCAAATTCTTCATACCTTTGGGTTCCAGGAAGGTAATCTCCTGGTTTGCTACTTAGGGGTCCCCATCATCTCTTCGAGACTTGGCAAGGCGGATTGTGTCTCTCTTATTAACCGCATTACGGCTAGAGTTCAGTCTTGGGCGCATCGTTTTCTATCCTTTGTAGGCTGCTTGCAACTTACAAGGTCAGTCCTCCATGCTATTCAAGCCTTTTGGATTAGTGTCTTTATGATACCTAGGGCCGTGCTAGATCGTATAGAGCAAATCCTAAGGCAGTTTCTCTGGAAAGGCCCGGCCTTGGAAGATGAGGTGCGAAAGTTGCTTGGGAAGAGGTATGCCTTCCCAAAGAAGGGGGGGGGTGGGGGGGACTTTGCATTCGTAAGCTTCGGGATTGCAACTCGGCTTCTATGCTTAAACACATTTGGATCCTCTTTACTGACAAGGAGTCCTTGTGGTGTAAGTGGATTCACTTAAATTTCTTGAAAATGAAAAACTTCTGGGTGGTTAAAAAGCCCACGGTTTGCTCTTGGGCTTGGAAGAAGCTACTCTATCTTAGAAGAGAGTTCCGCTTTTCCTTCCAATGGAGTATTGGGGATGGCTCCTCCGTGTCTCTTTGGTTCGACTACTGGCATCCTAGAGGCCCCCTTAATTTGCTGCTCTAGGACATGTACATCTATCAATCCGGGCTGCCTAGGACGGCGTTGGTTGCGGACCCATTCTCTGCTGTGGGCCAGGAGGTAAGGGTCACCTTGGAGGCTTGGGAGTTTCCCCTTCCCGTCCGCTCGCACTTTCCTGACCGCTTCCGTTGGATCGGGAGCACCGCTGGCACCTTCTCTATTGCGGTTGCTTGGGAATATATTCGGCCTGAAGGAACTCTAGTGCCTTGGTTCTCACTCATTTGGAGTAGCTCAATCCCTCCGCGGTACCAATTTATTTGGTGGCTTATTGTGAAGAACCGACTACCTACTTAGGTTATTCTACTTTCTTATGGGAGAATTGAGGGTGTCTCGTGTGCCTTTTGCAATGCTAGGCCGGACTTTATCGATCATTTATTTTTTGGTTGCTGCATTACTGCCGAACTTGCGTCTTTTTAGGCTGCCAGGTGCAACCTTCGTTGGCAGCACGGGACTTGGTAGGACAGTCTCCAGTGGGCGTTGAAGTTTTTTTAGGCAAAGAATTCTACCATTCCATGGCTCACTTCTCATTTTGAGCCCTGTGCTATCTTATCTGGAAAACGTGGAATAATATTCCTTTTAGGGAACAAGCTTTAGCTATCTCGGCCTTGAAGAACCACATTCTCAAAGTCGTTAAGGATAAAGCCTTGACCTTCATCAATGTTGCGGATACTACAAGAAATAGGAGGCTCCAACACAGCTGGGGAATCGACCTGTCTATTTTCTCTCTTGAGCTGTCCATCAATGCCCTATAGTTCTAGTGGGTTGTTGGCTAATTGGCAGGCTAGTTGGCTGCCTGGTGTTGCTGCTTATTTGGTCTCGTGCTGGGGGCTTCTGGTTGCTGGCGTACGCTGTTGGCTGCTGCGTCCTTTTGAAGTTGCTGTTTGGCTGGCTGCTGCTCCGTAGCTGGTTGCGGTTACCTTTTGTGTGTTAGAGTTCAATGTTGCCTGTTGGTTGGGTGGGTGCTGGTGCGTTTCTTTTGTGGCTTCCTGGTGTAGGAGCCCTTTTTCTTTGTTGGTAGCCGTTGTTTGGCTATTTGTTTGCTTTTGTTTTGGCTGCTTTGTTACTGCTTTTGCTGTTTGCCACTGCTGTGGCTTCCTTTCTGGGCACCCTTCCACTCGTCTTGACTTCTGTCTTCATGAGTGTAAGTTTTTGGTGCCGAGTCTTTGCTGTTTAGCTATATAGTTTTTGGTTAAAGTTCAATATATCTCTTACCTTTATAAAAAAAGAATAAAAAAAAAAAAGATTGAGATGCGTTAAAAATAGAAGATTCTCTTTGCTTTATATAATAATATAGATAAATTAACTTATCATGAAAATCTGTTAATTTGTATTAATTTGTGTTGTATAATAAGTTAAAAGAATTATGGGATGTCATATTCCGCGTTTTTATTCGTAATTCATATTTTGTTTCGTATTATGTAAACAAGATGTTTTCAATATTGTCAGCCCCAAAAAAAAAAAAAAAAAAAAAAATCCGGTCAGGGTAAAGTACTTTCTGTGCATCATATTCTCGTGCACCTTAACCTATAATAACAAGTTGCCTGCTTTATAAGCTGTCTTCTTTTTTATATCTATGTTTTTAAATGCTTTTCCATATTAAATGGCAAGGATCTTTCATTTTGATATCCAAATGAAAAATTGATGAATCTCACTTTTGTAGAATTATATTAATTCTATTTTGAACATATGGTACATTACCAAGTTGTTTTGATTTACTTGTGCAAAACATTATAAATGCAAATACAACATGTGTATGAAATTATTCAAAGTGAAACCGTGATATTTGTTTATAATGCATTGTCACCTAGGGATGAGCAAAAAGAACCATTCGAATCGAAAACCGTCCAGACCGGATTGAACCAACCAGTTGGGTATGCTTCCCAAAGATGTTGGTTTGGTTCTTGAGATTCCACAAAATTGGAACCGGTGAATGTTGGTTTGGTTGCCGGCTCCACAAACAAAATTGACCGTTGGACCAGACTAATTATTCATTTTTAAATGTCAATTTTTATTAAAAATATGCGAAGAAAAAATTTATACTAATTTTTTTTGTAATGACAATCCCTCTCTTCAGGGCCTCTCTCGGTGCAACATCACATTTGATCGCTGCCAAAATACCAACTCCTCTGCTCCTCGTCCCTTGCTATTTCTTGAAGAGAGGGATTGTCATTACATGAGAATTTTAGTATAAATTATTTCCTCACATATTTTTAATAAAAATAGAAATTTATAAAATTAATGGATAGTTCGGTTTGAGCGGTTGGTTCTATCTCTAGAATCTAAAATTGGGCTGACATTCATCGGTTCTAATTTTGTGGAACAAAGAACTGGACCAGCGTCTTTGGAACCGGACCCAATTGGTAGATTTGGTTTGGTTTGGGTGGTTCCCGGTTCGGGCGGCTCTTTTTGCTCATCCCTACTTCTATCAGTCACAATGGTCAGCGGCCAAGCAACGGTGATCGCATTTTAGTCACATTCTACTTGTCCATCTCTGTTGCGGCTGCCTTCTATAATCGGATGGTGTGATTTTTTGTTGCTGAAATTTTAGAGTTTTGTAAAATATCCGATGCTTGAGAGCGCGGTGGGAGGGAATTTCTGCCTTGTATTTCTGGTAAATTTGACTTCTGTTTGCAGTACAATTATTGCTAGTTCCTCGGAGCTTGAGAAGATTGAATTCTTTTTCGGAACTGTTATGAATGCTGTTGTTAGCAAGTGACGATGTTTCCGAGAGAATGAGGTTTGCAATTAGTTCATGATAGCACAGGTGAAATCAAAACTCTAGCCGTCTGTGGTGACCAGTTGAAAATTCAATAAGTATTGGCTGATCTTTTGTAAAGATTTATTTTGTGATTCAACTGTTTGGATGTAAGGACCCCCACATAAATGATCATTGTTAGAATATTTAAATAATAAGCCACACTTTTATTTGATAATTTTTAACTTTTATAATAATTGGTAGTGATTTTACAAAATCTCACATAGTATTAGAGCCGGGGATTCTCATTTCAAATCATTTCAGGCCTAACCTACCTCCTCAATTAATTTTTCATGCTTAATTCTAGGTAAAAAAAAAGGCCAGACTAAGCAAGAGATAAACATAAATTTTCAAAACAGTTGACAGTGGTTCCACAAAATGTCATAATCTTCAATCGTCTTACGGTGTATTGCCAGGCCCCAGCCCTACTTCCATGGGGGACGGGATGGAAAGCGTAAGAATGGCAAAAGGAAGTGTGTGGCTCGTTCTCATTCTTCGTCCATCTTTTTCTGTTCCACTAGTGACGGGTATCCAAGCAATAACTTCAGCTTAATCTAGTACATCTATCGATATGTGTTCATGGCATTAAGAATACGTAGATCCCATTAAAATCTCACGTGGGAGTCACTTGATTCTTTGAATGGTTCCTTCCTTCCTTCTACACAAAGCTAAGCGGCTTTCCTCGTTCTTCCGTGGGCCTGGGCGCCGGAGAACGAATTGCAATTCGTCTGAATCTAAGGCAGCTGTCTCTTTTGGAGACTTTTCGTTAGCTTTTTGATTGGTGGCTCTTCTTGACTTTGATTAGCCGTTGCTCTGCTTTCACATTCTTTAACTATTGATAGTGACATAGGGTGTTGAAATATTATATCCGAGTGAATGTCGGCTGTTCTTCCGTTGGCATCGTGTGGATATGTGCACTATAAAAACCTCTTTTTATTTTTGTTGGTGATAAGGTGAGGATGCTTTGGTTGGAGAGACTATTCGTGATAACATATTTTGAAGTTGGGTCACAAGCTAGTAATTTCTCACCAATCTTAGCTACGACATGAATATAGATTTAGTTCAAAATTCTGTTAATGAGTGCGTGTTGATCAACCAATGAAGCATTACTTAAATGAGAGAGTTAAGGCCTGATCGGGTCATTCGATCGAACCAAAATTATAGCTCAGTCTGCCTATCAATAAAAAGCATATCTGACAAGTTGTGAGCTGCTAGCTCAGGCCCTACTACTATAGTGCCTTGCCCAAGCCCACCCATAGATGTCTTTGGTTGCTTGTGGCTTAAGTTAGCCTAAATAGAGTCTCGAATCACTAGTTTCAAAATCAAGTCTAGCCGTGACCCTCCTGTTCTTTTCTGTCGAAATTGACCTTACGGGAGGTCCGTGAATTCAACATTGCCTTTACAATTTCACGTGGGGTCACTGAGCAGAGAAAATTGTCCATTAATCACTCGGTCAAAAAGCCTATGAATCATGTATGCTTTAGGCATTGTACCCTCTTCCACACGAAATGGTCAGGTCGCCTTTCTATCCAGTCAAATCTTTGGTGGCAGGTCGCATAAAAGATCGTGTTCTTGACTTCAGCATGTCCCACTTATTAACAATATTGCAATTTGAAAGCAATATTAAAACGTGTTGTCCATATGGTTGACTGCATTATGCCCTAATCCGTCCGCAAAATCTATCCTTATGAGTAGTGTTATATCGACTAGAAGACACCCTTCTGTCATCACCCCCTCCTCCAAA
Source organism: Eucalyptus cloeziana (assembly GCA_014182715.1). Classification (NCBI taxonomy): domain Eukaryota; kingdom Viridiplantae; phylum Streptophyta; class Magnoliopsida; order Myrtales; family Myrtaceae; genus Eucalyptus; species Eucalyptus cloeziana. The sequence goes on from CM024638.1 coordinate 22,721,109, forward strand.
AGCTGTCCCATACCATATGGCTGAGGGTGGGTCCAGCCACCCATCTTTAGAAGGATCCCCGCTCGATCCAAATTTGGCTATTGTTATCATCACCCTTTTACTCCTTCGAATGATTTAAATAATTATCAAAGGGAATATCCTCATATTTGTGCAGATACATTAATTTAAATAATCATTTCTTTCAATATAGTTTTTCTTGGGAAATGGAAGGCGTTCTTGTTAACCAGCTTTTAGAAAACCCTACATTTTTACTTTTTGTTTGGTTTTTAGGTTTTCTCAGTATTACCTTTCCTTTTCAATTATTTATGTGCTTTGGTCGATCATTGTGTAGTGGGTTATGTTTGATTGAAAAGTATTACTATTCATGGATTTCTCATCGTAAATGGAAATTTTTTACCGTTCATGAGCTTGTTCCTCGTAAATTAAATTTCCTACTGCATAATAAACAACATTTACCGTGTAATAGATATTCTCACCAATCATTCTGTAACAATGGGCGACCTGTTTAGTAGGTAAAGAAATTCAGGGTTTTAAATTAATTTTTCGTTTTATCATGGTTAGCTTAGAAGCCTTCTTTGTAACTCTGGGGTACATTTCTATCTGTATTTTCGATCTGTTGATGATGCATATCATTTCACATAGAGTGAGGAAATTCAAAAAGCTAAAAAACCCTTAATAACAAGCTTTTATCTAGTTTGATAGCCCATGGCCTAGTTCCCTAAAAAAGCCCATGAGTTTAGGTACGATTTCAATTGTGTCCCAAAATCTTTTTTTGTCTAAAAAAAAAGTCTGAACTTTCACTCTAATCCCGAATTCTCCCACGTGTCCAAAAATCACCACTAATATTTAAGATTATTAACATTGGGTACGAAGGTGATGGTATTGATGAAGGAGTAGGTTTTGATGATGAACCTCCAACTAGTTCAGATCTTGATAATCCTAAAGAAACCATTCACAATTTTTGGATGCGTGGGCAAATTTGGGATTAGAGTGAAAGTTAGAGATTTTTCTAATAATTTTTTTTTTAATAAAATTGGGATTGGACAAAAAGTGTAGGATTTTTTTAGAAAATCTACTTGATAACCTGTACAACAACTATTGATGAACTTATCATCATATATTAAAAGAAGAAGAAGAAGACCAAATCAAAGTTTTTTAAAGATAAATGAGTTAGTACCATGAAAAACCTTAAACTAGTACACTCGTTATTAATTTACCAAAAATTAATTTTTTTGACAAAATAATAACTCTAAATTGGTATACTTATGACAAATTTATTCTTCATTAGTTTTTGTTAAAATTTTACAGTCAAATTGCTAAGTTTGATAACACAGGCAATTGACGAGTGTATCAATTTGGGGTTTTACGCTCCTTTATCACAAATGTACCAGTTTGTGATTTTTTTGTGGTATTAGTTCATTTTAGCAGAAACTAACGAAAGATAAATTTATCGCAAATATACTAGTTTGAGGTTTTTAAAATTTGGATGAATTTATTGTAGGCCAAATAGCGTCGATGCCGACACGAGATACATGACATGATACGACACGACATATCGACACATCATTTCTTAAAAAATAGAGAACTCCGATATGTTAGAACACGTTGTATATTAAATGTGTGTGTATATATATAAAATAAATTATCATTTTTATGATTGTTTCAATGAAATTAGTTTGATTCAAATTCACAAATAAGTAAATAATAAGAAAAGCCTAGAATGAATTTACACTAAAAATATTAATGTATTATTTATTAATATAATTTAGTATTTCAATTTGACAAATTCAACTCCATTCCAATAATTCATAAAACTTGGAGGAAAAAAAAAACCAATTCACATTATAGGCTTGCGTGTCAGATGTGTTGGAAGAAAGAGAAAAAAACTTGGGGTGAATTATGTATCACTGGAAGTGAGAGTTTGTACATAAGAGAAGACTAGGTTTTATTATTATTATTATTTTTTTATTTTTCACATATATATATTTTGACCAATCATTTATTGAAATTTTTTAAAATTAATCTCATGTATCGAAATCATGTGTCAGAAACTCACATGTTGGAATTCCGATTCGAGAGTAGGGCAAGTTGACTAGGTGTTAGATTTTTTGACATGTGTTGATCGAGTGTCAGAGAGTATCGAATACGTGTCGGAGTGTCCAACATGACACAAAGACTCCTGGAGAATGTTGGTACTTCCTAGATGATAGGTGGATCAATTTGAGATTTTTAATGAAAAATAGTTTTGGGTAAATTTAGAGATTTTTCATGATATTAACCCAAGTTAAAAATCTAACTTAATATTGCAATAATCATAACTTTTTTATTTCAACTTTTTTTCACGCAAACCCTTAAAAGCACGAATTCTCATCTTCTGTTCAATTATTGTTACAATAATCTAGTTTGTGATTTTCCATGGTATTAACACAACATAAAAATCTAACTTTTAATATTGCAATAATCATAACTTTTTTTTATCTCACTGTTTTTTTCCATTATTTCCTCATCCGTCTGCAAAATCTGCCCTTACGAGTAGCAAATATCGACTAGAAGACACCCTTCTATCATCACCTCAACCACCAAAAGCTGTCCAATGCTATATCCCCGAGGGTCGCTCCAACCACCCTTCTTTATTCTTTAGGAGGATCCCTGTCGATCCAAAATTTGCTATTGATATCATCACCCTTTTACTCCTTTGAATGAATTAAATAATATATCTTAAACTGTTCCATTTTTACCAATTTAGTAATAAATTTTTAATTATTTTAATTGAGTTCTAAATATTTTTACGTTTTGCTAGTTGAGTCCATTCAACCAATTTTGATTATAAATAGGCATTGGCTGTACTTTTTTTTTTTCAGTGGCCGAGGCAAGGGGTCCGTGTGGGTGTTGCAATCCTCACCAGCAGCTGACAAGAGCTTTGTTGCCCTCGCCAAGTGGTTGGTGAGGGCTTGGCGACCCTTGTCTGTCACAGTAAAAAAAGAAAAGAAAGAAAATAGAAGAAAAGAAAAAAAAAAGAGGAAAAAGAAATTAAAAATATTACAAATTGTCTATGTTAGCATTGGCCGTGTTATGTAAAACAATTGATATCCATACTAGTGATTTCTGGTTGAAATTAGCCAGATGGATTCAATTGACAAAACATGAAAATGTTTAGAACTCAATTAACACAATTAAAATGTTTAGAATTGAATTCACGACAAAAGTACAACAAGTCTATGACTTTTTTTAGATAATTTTCATTCGTATTTGTGCAAATACATTGATTTGCATATCCACTTTAGAAAATCTTCATTGAGTTTTAGTTCAACTTGCATCTCCAACCCATAATCCTCATCCCTTTATTTACCAAATCCTCGTTCTTCTTTCCTGAGTTACCCTCGCCACCCCCCGCTATTAACTCTCCGGAAAAGAGCCTTGGAAACTCTAAAACTCTTCCTTGTCGATCCTCTCTCTCTCACAACTGCCACCAGCCTCAGCCACCATTATTGGTGCCTTCTTTACGCAAGGCGTCGTCTTCCGCGATTCGTCGTCGTGCAGCACCCTTCACCCCCTATCGTGCAAGTTGACATGTTTGTTAAAATTGAGGATGTTCGCTTTATTAAAAGTTTGTGGTCGCCGTAAGTCTTAGCAAATCAAAAAGTCTGCCCCAGATAAAGTGAAAGGTAACTGGTGACTAGTCATATTTGGAACTCCAGACAGCCAAAAAAAAAAAAAAGGGAAGTAATATTTGGAGCTCTCACTTCAACAAATAGGTTGAGTCTTTTTTTTCTTAACACTAAATTAGAAAATAGGAAGAAATTTTTTGTCAAAGTGTCACAAGCATGGTCATAATTTGTGCTTACAGAAAATGTCATAATTTTCAATATATATGCCGGTAGTCAAAGTATAATCGCTTTTGTGTTAAAAAAAGAAAGAAAGTATAATCGCTTTGTGTGCATGTGAAAAATTGATATATATATTTAAATTTCTTGATAATATTTTTTCTAAAATAGAAAAGATTCAAATTTTAACACTGAAATACTTAAATATAGAATAGAATGATTAATTTAAACATTTGTCCAATGACATGATATATAAAAAATAGCTAATTAATGATATTGTGGGGAGGAAATAAAAGATTGAGATCCTTTGTCAAGGGCCGTCGGATCAGGGATAATATATTCCTTGCCCAAGAGGTTTTTAGTGGCTTCCATCTGGACACCTATTCATCAAAGTGTGCCATAATAGTGGACTTCCAAATAAGGCTTATGATACTCTAGATTGGGATTTTTTGGAGCTCATTCTTCGAGCCTTTGGTTTTCCGGATTGTCTGGTCAAGCTCATTATAATTTGTGTCCGCACTCCTAAATTTTCCATATCTCTGAATGGAGAGATGCATGGGTTCTTTTCGAGTGGTTGAGGACTTCGGCAAGGAGACCCCTTATCTTCGTACCTCTTCACATTGGCTATGGAAATCTTTTCTGGGATCCTTCTCCTTCGATCAAGACAATCGGGCTTCAAATTTTTTTGGAGATGCAAGGCTATGTTTCTTTCTCACTTATTCTTTGCAAATGATGTTTTTCTTTTCTGTGAAGCAAACTTAGCCTCGGTTTCTCTTCTCAAGGATGGCTTTGCTACCTTCTTGGCTTGGAGTGGGCTGGTTCCAAACATTAACAAAAGTGAAGTGTTCCTGGCTGGTGTGTCGACCCTTGCTAGGAACCAAATTCTTCATACCTTTGGGTTCCAGGAAGGTAACCTCCCGGTTCGCTACCATTTAGAACAGTTGATGGTAGTCCACAAAATCTTACAATCTTCAATCGTCCTAGGGTGTATTGCCCGGCCCCGGCCCTGCTTCCATCAGGGGACGGGATGGAAAGCGTAAGAATGGCAAAAGGAAGTGTGTGGCTCGTTCTCATTCTTCGTCCATCTTTTTTCTGTTCCACTAGTGACGGGTATCCAAGCAATAACTTCAGCTTAATCTAGTACGTCTATCGATATGTGTTCACAGCATTAAGAATACGTAGATCCCATTAAAATCTCACGTGGGAGTCACTTGATTCTTTGAATGGTTCCTTCCTTCCTTCTACACAAAGCTAAGCGGCTTTCCTCGTTCTTCCGTGGGCCTGGGCGCCGGAGAACGAATTGCAATTCGTCTGAATCTAAGGCAGCTGTCTCTTTTGGAGACTTTTCGTTAGCTTTTTGATTGGTGGCTCTTCTTGACTTTGATTAGCCGTTGCTCTGCTTTCACATTCTTTAACTATTGATAGTGACATAGGGTGTTGAAATATTATATCCGAGTGAATGTCGGCTGTTCTTCCGTTGGCATCGTGTGGATATGTGCACTATAAAAACCTCTTTTTATTTTTTTTGGTGATAAGGTGAGGATGCTTTGGTTGGAGAGACTATTCGTGATAACATATTTTGAAGTTGGGTCACAAGCTAGTAATTTCTCACCAATCTTAGCTACAACATGAATATAGATTTAGTTCAAAGTTCTGTTAATGAGTGCGTGTCGATCAACCGATAAAGCGTTACTAAATGAGAGAGTTAAGGCTTGATCGGGTCATTTGATCGAATCAAAATTATAGCTTAATCTGCCTATCAATAAAAAGCATATCTGACAAGTTGTGAGCTGCTAGCTCAGGCCCTACTACTATAGTGCCTTGCCCAAGCCCACCCATAGATGTCTTTGGTTGCTTGTGGCTTAAGTTAGCCTAAATAGAGTCTCGAATCACTAGTTTCAAAATCAAGTCTAGTCGTGACCCTCCTGTTCTTTTCTGTCGAAATTGACCTTACGGGAGGTCCATGAATTCAACATTGCCTTTACAATTTCACGTGGGGTCACTGAGCAGAGAAAATTGTCCAATTAATCACTCGGTCAAAAAGCCTATGAATCATGTATGCTTTAGGCATTGTACCCTCTTCCACACGAAATGGTCAGGTGGCCTTTCTATCCAGTCAAATCTTTGGTGGCAGGTCGCATAAAAGATCGTGTTCTTGACTTCAGCATGTCCCACTTATTAACAATATTGCAATTTGAAAGCAATATTAAAACGTGTTGTCCAGATGGTTGACTGCATTATGCCCTAATCCGTCCGCAAAATCTATCCTTATGAGTAGTGTTATATCGACTAGAAGACACCCTTCTGTCATCACCCCCTCCTCCAAAAGCTGTCCCATACCATATGGCTGAGGGTGGGTCCAGCCACCCATCTTTAGAAGGATCCCCCTCGATCCAAATTTGGCTATTGTTATCATCACCCTTTTACTCCTTCGAATGATTTAAATAATTATCAAAGGGAATATCCTCATATTTGTGCAGATACATTAATTTAAATAATCATTTCTTTCAATATAGTTTTTCTTGGGAAATGGAAGGCGTTCTTGTTAACCAGCTTTTTAGAAAACCCTACATTTTTACTTTTTGTTTGGTTTTTTAGGTTTTCTCAGTATTACCTTTCCTTTTCAATTATTTATGTGCTTTGGTCGATCATTGTGTAGTGGGTTATGTTTGATTGAAAAGTATTACTATTCATGGATTTCTCATCGTAAATGGAAATTTTTTACCGTTCATGAGCTTGTTCCTCGTAAATTAAATTTTCTACTGCATAATAAACAACATTTACCGTGTAATAGATATTCTCACCAATCATTCTGTAACAATGGGCGACCTGTTTAGTAGGTAAAGAAATTCAGGGTTTTAAATTAATTTTTCGTTTTATCATGGTTAGCTTAGAAGCCTTCTTTGTAACTCTGGGGTACATTTCTATCTGTATTTTCGATCTGTTGATGATGCATATCATTTCACATAGAGTGAGGAAATTCAAAAAGCTAAAAAACCCTTAATGACAAACTTTTATCTAGTTTGATAGCCCATGGCCTAGTTCCCTAAAAAAGCCCATGAGTTTAGGTACGATTTCAATTGTGTCCCAAAATCTTTTTTTGTCTAAAAAAAAAATCTGAACTTTCACTCTAATCCCGAATTCTCCCACGTGTCCAAAAATCACCACTAATATTTAAGATTATTAACATTGGGTACGAAGGTGATGGTATTGATGAAGGAGTAGGTTTTGATGATGAACCTCCAACTAGTTCAGATCTTGATAATCCTAAAGAAACCATTCACAATTTTTGGATGCGTGGGCAAATTTGGGATTAGAGTGAAAGTTAGAGATTTTTTCTAATAATTTTTTTTTTTTTTATAAAATTGGGATTGGAGAAAAAGTGTAGGATTTTTTTAGAAAATCTACTTGATAACCTGTGCAACACTATTGATGAACTTATCATCATATATTAGAAAAAAGAAGAAGAAGACCAAATCAAAGTTTTTTAAAGATAAATGAGTTAGTACCATGTAAAATCTTAAACTAGTATACTCGTTATTAATTTACCAAAAAATAATTTTTTTGACAAAATAATAACTTTAAATTGGTATACTTGTGACAAATTTACTCTTCATTAGTTTTTGTTAAAATTTTATAGTCAAATTGCTGAGTTTAAGGATATAGACAATTGACAAGTGTATCAATTTGGGGTTTTACTCTCCTTTGTCACAAATGTACCCGTTTGTGATTTTTTGTGGTATTAGTTCATTTTAGCATAAACTAACGAAGGATAAATTTATCGCAAATATACTAATTTGAGGTTTTTAAAATTTGGATGAATTTATTATAGGCCAAGTAGCATTGATACTGACACGAGATACATGACACGATATGACACGACATGTTGACACGTTATTTCTTAAAAAATAGAGAACTTCGACATATTATAATACGTTGTATATTAAATGTATATTTTTATACATACCTAATAAATTATCATTTTTATGATTGTTTCAATGAAATTAATTTGATTCAAATTCACAAATAAGTAAATAATAATAAAAAAAAGCCTAGAATGAATTTACACTAAAAATATTAATCCATTATTTATTAATATCATCCATTATTTGTTAATATAATTCATTATTTCAATTTGACAAATTCAACTCCATTCCAATAATTCAAAAAAAAAAAAAAAAACAAGCAATTCACATTATAGACTTGCGTGTTAGATGTGTCGGAAGAAAAGAGAAAAAAACTTGGGATGAATTATGTATTACTGGAAGTGAGAGTCCGTACAGTAAGAGAAGACTAAGGCTTTTTTTTTTTTTTTTTTTTTTTCACATATATATATTTTGACTCATCATTTATTGAATTTTTTTAGAATTGACCTCGTGTATCGAAATCATGTGTCGGAAACTCACATATTGGAATTCTGACTCAAGAGTCGGGCAAGTTAACTAGGTGTCAGATTTTTTGACATGTGTTGATCGAGTTAAGAGTATCGGACAAGTGTCGGAATGTCCGAAATGACACAAAAGTTCTCGGAGAGTATTGATACTTTCTAGATAACAGATGGATCAATTTGAGATTTTTAATGAAAAATAGTTTTGGGTAAATTTAGAGAATTTCCGTTATATTAACCCAAATTAAAAGTCTAACTTAATATTGCAATAATCATAATTTTTTATTTCATTTTTTTTTCACGCAAACCCATAAAAGCACCGATTCTCATCTTATGTTCAATCATTGTTACAATAATCTAGTTTGTGATTTTCTATGATATTAACACAACATAAAAATCTAACTTAATATTGAAATAATCATAACTTTTTTATCTCACTGTTTTTTTCCATGCAAGCCCCTAAAGCGCCACTCCTCATCTTCTGTTCAATTATTGTCACAATAATCTAGTCTTCCTCTTCTTTACCCATTTTCTTTTTTCATTTCATGAGGTGGTCCAAACCCTCGAATATCTTCTTTTTGTTCACACTAATAAAAACATTTTTATCTTCTTGTCCAATCTTTTCTAGGGTTTAGAAAGGCAAAGCCAATTTGATTAAAACAAGAAAACCAACCAAAAACCCAAAAGAAAGAAGTAACCGCGCACCACAATTGTATTGAAGGCAACAAAATTATGAACACCTTGCCCTTTCCTCATTTTTTCTTTTTTTAGTCGGAAGGAAAATTTTCATTTCACAAAAAAAAAAAAAAAAAAAAAAAAAAAAGATACATAATTTCAAAATAAAGATGATCTCACAAAATAAGTAAATCTAAAAGATAAATTAACTTAGTATAGCGTGCGAAAACTCATTCGTCCCATAAAGATAAATTTATCATAGCATCAAATCGCGTCCTCATTCACTATGAATAAAATTCCAACTCTCTCACGAATATAGAAAGAAAGAAAGATATTTCCGAGAGAAATGTCCTTTTTGCCCACAAGTTATGAGTATTCCATCCATTTAATATGGAATTATATAAAATTATTACCATATAAAATATCATTCTCTTGAAAGATCCTCTTTAGCAAGGATAAGTATCCTCTTGAATGACAAAAATGCTGTGCTCGGATCTCTCGTCTACGTATGGCACCACAGCTCAGATACTCTTATTGAAGTGTCTATAATAATATATTCATAAAAATCAGAAACTAAGACACCGCTTTTTTGGTGGTAAATAAATAATTCAGAAAATATTTTATTAGGAAATGATTATCTTTTTTGCTTGAAATAATTGATTGATGAAAATATTTTTCCTTTTCTTTATAAAAATTTATGTCTAAATATTTTTGCATATGATGAAAATATTTTTTGTTTATTCACTTTGTAAAGCCCTACGAACGGCATTTTTAGGAAATTATTTTTCAAATCATTCATTTTTTCGTGAAAGCAAAAAAAACCCGAACTAAAAAAACAAATGTCGGTGCTATTTGCGATTATAATTTTTTTTTCTTTTCGATTCAATTAGGAACGGAGGAAAACACGGCCCCTCAATGACTAGAGTGCATAAAAGCTTTTCTAGCAAAATAATAATACTAATAAAAGCTAGGCCGCACAGTTTTACCAAATATTAATTAATTGACTAATTAACTAATAATAGAGGGAATGATCATTTTTAGGAAACCAAAGATCCCCCCCTCCCCCGCCAAAAAAAGAAAAAGAAACCCCAAAAATTGCGGAAAGCACAGGTGCGAAACCTGCCTAAAATCGGCGTCGATATCAGCCGTCAAGTCGCTTGGGCCCCACAGGGCGCCCCCCGATTCGACGGCTCCGATCTACTGAGCTCTCACTGGTTCCGCTATTTATACCGCATCGGGGATCCCAGATTCACCCACAGATTCTGAGGAACCGCCTCGCTTCAAGGACCCCCGCTCCCCGGTCAACCCCTCCGCCGCCGCCGCCGCCGCCGCCGCCGCCGACGCGGCCGTCTCTCCCGAACCTCCCCCCCTTCCGGCCACAGGTATTCTTCACGTCGCTTCTCGTTCCTCCGTGAGATCGCACCATTTTCAGTGAAACAGCACGAGTGTCCGGCGGATCTCGTCGTTTTTCCCGGTCTCTTTCGCCTTCGTTTCGATCCGATCTTCCTTTCGCGGATCGTGTTCGTGCCGTCGCCGCCGGTGCGTACAATGATCCGGGGGCGTCTTGTTTTCCTTCGGAGCATACGATGAATCCCGTCTGCTGTGTTTCTTGATGATGCAGATAGAGATGGGCGAGGCCGTGCGCCGACGAGGGTGCTGCTCGAAGCAGGACTTCCTCCCGGAGGAGTCCTTCGCGAGCCTCGGGAGCTACGCGCGGGCCCTCCGGGAGACGCCGGCCAGGCTGCGGGACCGGCTGCTGTCCCGGTCTCTCGACGCGACGGAGCTCTACGAGGTCAAGGCCCGGAGCCAGCACGAGATGAAGCGGACCCTCAACTGGTGGGACCTCATCTGGTTCGGCATCGGCGCCGTCATCGGCGCCGGCATCTTCGTCCTCACGGGCCTCGAGGCGAGGGACGACGCCGGCCCCGCCGTGGTGCTCTCCTACGTCGTCTCCGGCGTCTCCGCCCTGCTCTCCGTCTTCTGCTACACCGAGTTCGCCGTGGAGATCCCCTCCGCCGGTGAGTCGTAAAACGCGTGTTGCCCATCATCATCATTGTTTCCAACCCACCCTCGACAACGACCGCCACCATAAATATCTAAGATGGGCTTTAATGATGTCCGATGAAGCACGCATCTGTTTCATAAAAAAGTCTCGATTTTTAAGCAGCTTTTCTCGTCTGAGATAGAGACCCGTCGACTTTGATGCGTGCTGTCGAGCCTTTCGGAGCGTCCCAGGAATAAAAATTCGAAGAAAAATATGATCTTTGACCAAGAGGAGAGGATGACATTCCCAGTTCCCGCCCGTCATCTTTAAATGATCTTTGACTCGACAAAGCTTTTGCAGAGCCGTACATGCTTCTTCAATCTGGCGTCATCGAATAGATTGATTGACTCTCATTTGTCCTTTCTCTGTCTGTGTGTATATATGTATAATATATTCATGCACGTTGGACTATGCATATTTGTATAATATATTCATACATGTTGGACCGGAATGTGACTGAAAGTGATTTTGCTTCTCCTCCTTGTCCTCAGGTGGATCGTTTGCGTACCTAAGGGTGGAGCTCGGCGACTTTGTGGCGTTCATCGCCGCCGGCAACATAATCCTCGAGTACGTGATCGGCGGCGCCGCCGTGGCGCGTTCCTGGACGTCATACTGCGCCACCCTTTTCAACCACAAGCCCACGGATTTCCTGATCAAAGCGCACGGCCTCGCCGAGGGCTACAACCAGCTCGACCCAATAGCCGTCGGCGTCTGCGCCGCGATCTGTGTCATTGCCGTGCTGAGCACCAAGGGGTCGTCCATCTTCAACTCCATCGCCTCGGTCATCCACGTCGTGGTCATTATCTTCATCATCGTCGCCGGCCTCAGCAAAGCCGACCCGAAGAACTACTCCGACTTCGCTCCTTACGGGGCGCGCGGCGTCTTCCAGGCTTCGGCCGTGCTCTTCTTCGCCTATATCGGGTTCGACGCGGTCTCGACGATGGCCGAGGAGACCAAGAACCCTGCCCGGGACATACCCATCGGCTTAGTAGGCTCAATGGTCATCACAACCTCTTGCTATTGCCTGATGGCCGTGACACTCTGCCTCATGCAGCCTTACAAGGAGATCGACGAGAACGCGCCTTTCTCGGTTGCGTTCCAGGCCGTCGGGTGGAACTGGGCCAAGTACGTCGTCGCCGCCGGTGCGCTGAAGGGCATGACGACCGTGCTGCTCGTCAGTGCCGTTGGACAGGCTCGGTATCTTACGCACATTGCCCGGACGCACATGATGCCGCCCTGGTTCGCCCGTGTCAATGAAAGGACGGGGACCCCGGTGAACGCCACCGTCACCATGCTCTTTGCGACGGCGGTCATCGCCTTCTTCACCAAGCTCGAAATCCTGTCCAATCTCCTTTCCATCTCCACCCTGTTCATCTTCATGGTCGTGGCGGTCGCGCTCCTCGTCCGCCGCTACTACGTCAGCGGCACGACCACAGGCGCGGACCGCAACAAGCTCGTCGCCTGCCTCCTCCTCATAATCGGGTCTTCCATTGGGACGTCTGCTTATTGGGGCCTAAGCGAAGGTTGGATAGGATACGCGATCACGGTGCCCATATGGCTATTAGCGACCGTGGCACTGAGGGTGTTCGTTCCTCATGCCCGCAATCCGAAACTGTGGGGAGTGCCATTGGTCCCGTGGTTGCCGTCGGCCTCCATCGCCATCAACATCTTCCTCCTCGGGTCCATCGACAAGGACTCGTTCATTCGGTTCGGGATGTGGACCGGCTTTCTGTTGGTCTACTATTTGCTGCTGGGATTACATGCAAGTTATGACGCCGACAAGGAATTTAGGGAGAGCAAGGCTCAGCAGGTGAAGAGGATTGAAGAAGGAATTTGAGACTCGATGCGGCAACTTCATTTATGTGTACACATTGAAAGCAGGGTCTAAGATTTTGTACATATGGTAAGCTGGGCAGAGCAAGAAATTGTGGATTTAATTCTTCTAGAAATTGGGTTAGGGGGTATGCGTTGTGCTGATCATTTCTTAGATGACTGTTTGACAAATATTATTTGAGGATTGCCTTTGATGGTTTACAAAAGATATATGACAATGCGCAGGCATAAACATAGAACATTTGGACCAGCATTTCTTGAAAATAGTTTATTTAACTTAAGCCATGATCGTAGACATGTTTGCATGCGCAACGATTGTGAAATTTATTGACCATCATCTGATAATCGCGTCTGTCTTTGATGAAGCTAGTGTATTCTCGACCTTTATTGCTATACTCCATCTAGGAATACGATTCTGTGAATACACCATCGACCATACGAAAAGGACAACATTCCGTCGAGGCAAGGCGACCATCCCATCCGGTCGTGTACTATACTTACTAGCAGTCTATCCCTGCCTGTCAGCTACGTTTGAACCATTTTGATGGCTGATTGGATCGTGAATTGCCAGTTCCAGCAAGTTTTCGTGCCGGTCCGATTGTAACAGCGCTAGCAAAACCGGGTGAGCAAGACAAATTCCACACTGAGATGAAGTATCTCCATTGTCATACGATCAAAGATGTGCGGTCTATACAGGCTCGTGACCACACTACAGAAGCCCAGAATAGAGGCCTGAGGAAGATGGTAGAGTGTACATTAACAGGCATCAGGATGTATAAACATAGAAAAGCACGAATTTATCTGCCCCATGTAAGCAATTTGAATGGCCGAGTTATTTTGCTATGTCCAAATGCATAGCAAGTACGGGAAGGCTGAAAAATAAGCAAAGTCGTCCCACGTGATACACCGTTGAGGAGATTGAGCTTTAGATGTACCATGTAAAATTGATTGAAGTGGAATAACCAAAGGGAAGCATTTTATCGAGGAAAGGCTGTAACAAAAGCAAAGGGTCTTTACCCCTCCAAAGATAAATTTTTCTTGTGTTTACCGCGCCTTTCCTTCAGCTTCTCGATCTTACCGGTTGAAGTTCTGTTGTTCTGGCTGACAGATTTCTCTTCAGCGCTGCACATCTGAGACTTTATACTGAACCCGAATTTCTTCGTCCACACGCTCGAACTCTTTGGCTGACCCAACTTCTCGATCTCCCGTCTCATCTCCGAGCATTCCTTCTCGAGCTCAAACACTCGCATCCTCATGCTGTCCATCCCGATTTTCAGGACTTGGTTTTCCTTCACGGCTGTATCCCACCCTCCTTCGGTCGGCCCACCAAACCCACTCCTCAACTGCCTTGACCCTTCAAGGTTTTCTGATACCAGAAAACAACCGGCGATCGAAGTCCTAAGCTGAAGCTGCTCGAAGAATAGTACTTGGACCACTATTCTTAAAGGCAACCTTTCGTTCTGTGCGGCGTGAGTGCAAGCTTCAAGGGACAGCTTCTGGCAGTCCATCAGCCTGCATAGTTCCTCCTTATCGGACTCTGCCAGCCATGGATGTGACTGCAGAATAAGAACATTGCATGAGAAACATAAATGAAAAGGCGTGATAGCTATAATGAAGATGTAGTGGATGGAAACGCCATCTGGATTTTACAACCAAGAGCGTTGGGCTGAGCGTATTTCATCATCAAATGAAAAGGAAATATGAATTAAGTTGGTTCACTATCAACAAATAAATAAACGCAAAAAGAAAGAGGAGGTAAGGGAAAAGGAAAACCTGGAAACTATGGGGAGAAACAAACACCTTAATTCAGACCAGTCCATAGAACCAAATATTTAATATTTGTCGACAGCATAATGATTAGTTAGAGACTCTTTAAGATTCTTATCAATAGTCAGTCACTTTCCATCTTCTGTTCTCTTCATCAACATGCAGCTAGAGAAGACAAGACAAGAATAGCTGTCAACTATTTATTAGACAGACTTACCTTGAGGTAGATATCTATTGCACGATAAAGACCATCATCTAAGGGTCTGGCAAAATCAGGAACAGCAGCAGCAAGAGCCTGGAACTTGGGGAGTTTCAAGTTAATGTCAGGGGCAACCTCTGCGAGATAGCCATCAATAAGCTTTGCGACCATTGTAATAGGAGTCAGTGAAGGTGATCCAATCAACTCGCCATTGTCCTCTGAACATGGAGAGGCCCCACCGGTAGCTTGATCCATGATGAGGAAGTGTTCAAGAATCCGCTGGATACAGTCCACATTATAGAGCGTCTCTGTTGAATGACATAGATTGGGCATTAACAGATCTTCAAGAGTAGCTTCATCAAGCTGCATCCCGATCCTTCTCTCCAAATTTGATACGCAAGAGGGGCTTACTTGAAGAATCACACCAGTTCGGAGCAGACCAAACAAGAACTTAGTTGATACTAGGCTTTTCTGCATAGGGAGTAACCGATCAATATCTTCCACTAAGCTCTTCTGTTCCACTTCGGAAGGTAGGGCCGCTGGACCAACAACAGACAGGTTAGAACTAGACTCGGTAATACCCCGACGCCTATTCAGGCCAGGGAGGTACCTTCTGGCATAGAAAGAAAGTGATCCAGCTATTATTTCTGGTTTGACGCCTCGAGATTCCATTACTGAAATCAACCTTTTGTACAGAGCGAAACTCAAAACCGTCACATCGTCATACCACCAATCTGAACTTAGATTCCTGGGCCTCGCGCCAGTGCTTATCCCGTTCCATAAAAGACTGCCACCTGGACTCTGCAAAGGTCCGCCGTGCTCCATGATGGGCCATCCAAATAGATTAGGGTCAGTCGATGCCTTGATGGCCAGTGACTCGATGCAGCGTTTAGTGATGTTGAGTTCGTCAGCATAAGAAATAAGATCATCACAGGTCTGGAGTGCCTTTAGGGAGTCTTTCCAGCTTTTAAGGACTACTTGGTTAAGGAAATTATCAGTCTTCGTAATCAAATTACCCTCCCCAAGCTCCTCCGTCATTTCAAGATGCTCAGCTGCACATCTGAGGGGCACGACATTCGAGGCAGTAAGTTCAAGTTTCATCCCATAACAGAATTTAGCTATAAGTTCGAATGTCTTGGCACCACCAGGAATATCCGGAAGGACTACGGAACATTTTTCTTCCCCCTCTTCAGATGCCTCTGTAATCATTCTTTCCATGACCACACTTCTAGAGAGCAGTGGAAACTGCAAATAAGAGGTTTAAAAAATTATTCTGAAACATAATCAAGATATAGAAAGAATGTAGTTAAAACATCACGGAAAAGGCCTGTTTGAAGGAGAGTTACGTAAATTGCTAAAAAGACATTTACTAGACTTCTGGGATAGTATCTATTAGAAGTCCCATATAATTCCACCATAGTCAACATGAACTAAGTGGAACTGCTGCATTATTTTCTCCGCTCATTATGTGATAGAATATGTCAAAATAGCACTGAAGTAGAGCCACAGAAAAGGAAGAAAAGGAAGAAAAGGACAAGTTAAATCATCGTGTTGCCAAATCTTTGCAGTGAACTTAAAGCGCAGTTACTTCAATTTCCTTGTTTTCGGTCAGAACAAGGTAATATCTGCTCCAATAAGTCAGAACCAAATCCCATCATGAAATTTCGAAGAGCGTCACTATATCATAAATAGGCACCCTGCACAGAGGCCCCTTGTGGTGCCATATTTCAATGGCATGTTAGAAGCTTGTGGTGGTTCTACTAGACAAGGTCTCACACCCTCTCATGACCCCCACAAGAATAAAACCTCGTACAAAATTAATAAGACCAACAGTTTTGGTATACGAAATCCTGGTCATCTCTACATTCAGATGACTGAATCAAAAGATGCTTGTTGAAAAACGAAAAGGAGAGGTAAAGGCCTGTGCATCAGTCCAGGTAAAAATTAATGCTGACTTTACAGAAATGTTGAACAAATTTTAGTGTAAAGCTTATCGACTAGTATTTCTTGCTTATATGCTCATTTGATGAGTTCCTTGCACTAAATATGTACTAAATATGCAGTCCATTCATCCAATGAAACGCTCAATAGATAATCATCCTGGCAAGGACTGTCACCTTGTGAAGATGAAAGGACATTTCTCCAACCTCAACAACAAGATCGCTTGGAAGGCCAGTTGTGCAGAACCTATGACCATTCAGAGACAGAGATGCAAGATATATTAGAAAATATCAACTTATATAATCAGATTCAAGTCCTGATACAAAATGCACACAGAATGCACTAGCCTGACCAAAACATTTCAAAAGATCCAATTAAGAAAACGAATGTTTTGCATTTCCTGCTACAGAAAGAACTCCACATTTCTTCTATTCTTCTTTCAACGTCATGATAACATGAGCGAAAGTACTCGAGTTCCTATTCATCTAGAGTAACAAGGGACTTGAGCTTTAGCAACTAATATGGATTTCAAGTTGTCGGACAAATTTCTTAAGCATTAAAGTTCCATTCCTCTCAAGGCTGCAGGTTGTGATCTGCCTTGGTGACCTGTGAAAAAGGGAAAAGTAAAAAAAGAAAGAACACAGAAGAAACAAAGGCAACTGCTTGATCTCTGAACTGAGCATCTGATATTGACAAGGCAATCACAAGTTAGATGGCCAAAAACAGATGATATACCAGTCCTGGAGGAGTGGAGAATTCATACAAATTAATACGAGAATGCAAAATCCAGAAGCATCCTGAGTAAAGAGGCAGAGTCATATTTCCATTTCAATATCAATAAGCTGTTTTACTGCAGCAGCAACATTAGAGCAGATCTGAGCAGTGTCTGAAGATACCCCAGTCCCAAAGACATGGCATTATGCCATACAGACAAACTATCTTATACATACTTAAAACCAAATGTAGGATTGTGGTTGAAGAACTTTCACAATGCATTGTTTTCTTGGTTCAAGAAGGAAGGTAGGGTCATTTGAAAATTGTCATAATGAGAAAGGTCCTTTGGAATGCATTAGATCAGCAGAGGAAGTGGAGCATCTCTAGAAGCAGCAACTTAATAGGCAGTTGGAAGTCACCACAACCAATGCAAGGCATCCCCTGCTACTCTGATAACAAGAGGGCAAAGCTGAACATCAATCAACTTATGACACTGACGGCTTCAGAATTTTGTTTTCCATAATCATTGCAGTAGAAATAACGATTCCAGTGATGTTGAAACAACTAGATTTAGCTCTAAAGAGGTGTTCATTGGGGTAAAAATTACATCTCAAGTGAAGTTGAAACAGCTAGCTTTACCTCAATAGGTATTAAGTTTTGAAGTAAAAGATGGCTAGGTCAGACACGGAAAAAGAGCTGGTCCTGTCCCTCAAAAATGAATAGGCTAGATCTCTAGAGTGAAACTCAGGAACACGATACATAGATATAATTTTCCTGATGCGGCTTAGATATAAATGTACATCCCAACACCTCCAATGAAAACCAACTTTCCATGAATTGCATGTCTTACACAGTCTAAAAGTTACTTAGGACACACCAACTAAAGGCTAAGATCTCAGTTACCTGTTTAACATTTTAATTTGACTAAACACCTCTGCCAAACCTGATTATTGTTAAAGTTAACTGGCTCGAGAAACTTGCTCAGTACACACACATGAATATCTCGGATATAACCACACTATAATCGTGACATCTGCATCAACAACTATAACTAGAACTCATTCCAGTATCCTGGATGCCCTACCTGAATTGATATCTCTACTCTATTATGTCCAGTTGTAGAGAACATTTGCAAGATTAGGAGCTTCTTTTTTCACTATTGTAAGCAAGAAATTTGTGCATAGAAGGATTATTGCAACTCACAACCTAAGTTTGAACCTTGTGACCTAAGCAGCAGGCTGCAAATGATTAAAGTGCAATGTGACGGGGTAATTTCAAATCGACACATTACAACAAATCGAATGCCTGCAAAATAAGTCCTGAACTTTCCATAAGATTTCATATTCCACTGATCACCAAAGCATTGGAGGAGAAGTGAAACAATGGGTGCCTAGATCAAATTGACAACTTGCGGGAGTATCTGATTGCGAAAATTCAAGCAAAAAATAAGGGTAGGATGAATCAGTCAGACTGAAAAGAAACATACAATTGTAGTGTTTTTAAGCTTTACTGAGGTCTGCAAACCAAATTTCTCTAATCAAACCAACAGACATCAATGGAAGACAGATATCAATGGAAGACAACGCCACATGCAGGATAACAGCATTCCAAATTGTCAACACCCATCTAAAACACCACACAGGTATTATAAACCACGGCAAAACCGAAATATCAAATCGAAGAGGCACATACCAAGCCTGCCCTTGGCGTTGGAATGCATCACTTTTGGATCCCAATTTCACACAGGCCATTTCTCCCGAACAAATCCAGATCCCTATACCAATCAGAGTAAATCCAATCTGTGCTGCAGCCCACAAGAATCCGTCTTCAACACCGCTGCCAGAAAAAAATCACCCAGGATAATCAAAGTCCCCCCCCTTCCCAATAAATGCAGCCACTTCAGAGACCTTTTCCGCCCACAAACCAGCTCCAGAAAAGCATAAGCTCACTTGACAGACAAGTGGGATTCTACCAAATTTACGAGCAAATCCAACAAACTCAAAAATGCCCACCAAACAACTCCCAGTCAGAGACCCCTGCAACCCTTCTTCACCAAATGCCCCGAGTCCCGTTCCGAACTCAATGCACATTACCTCCGGCGTTCGGACAGCAAATCTAGGTCAACCCCTCTTCCCCCAAGACACATCCCTGCTCCAAGAAGCCCACCGAACCACTCTGAATTCTGGCAAAACCAGCCAAAGCCGCGATTTTTTAAATTACCGTCCCAAACCCACCAAGAAGATTCCAAAGCTCGGACTCACGCAGAACAAAAAGGGCCCGGAACCGCTGGTACCCATTAAAGAAAAGACGCTAACTCAGCGCCCAGCGACCTTCTTCCTTCTCCTCCCGCCCCCAGCGATTAAAATAATGAGGCCACGAGGCCACGACCACTACGCAGGCTAATCATGCACGGCGCCAGAAGAGACGGGGGCAGGAACGCTCGGGAAACTCGAAAAACGTCGTTGGGTCGCTATAAGCAAGCAAGCTCCACCACCCCTGACGGCCTTACACGCATGTGGGGTCGGATGCTTGGAGCACACTCATTGCATTTCGCAGCAGGCAGCGCGAGCTTTGATACGGTAAAGCGAGACCGAAGTGCAGTGGCCCCCCCCTCCCCCTCCTCGAGAAACGCGCGGCGTATTTATGAAGACATTTCTTGCTTCTTCTTCTTCTTCGTCCTCGATTTTTCTTTTCGGTTTCTTTATCTTTGAGTAACGGGAATCTCTCCGCTTTTTTTACAGGGAGGCCATGTGGGGGAGATGATGATGCGTTACGGGGGCTCTGCCTCTGCTCTACTGCATTGAATAGGAGTTGAAGACTCGTGGTGAGAGGGACTTGTTTTTCTTTGGTGGGGAGATCTCACGTGGTGGAAAATGATGAGTAAGAACGTATATGGGAAACAAAAACGTTTTTGACACGATAAGTGGGGGTGTCAACGGGTTGGGTCGGGACGGGATTGGGCTCGGCCCGAGTTGATCGCGCCTGCTTTTCATGTGCCCGAGGGCCGGCTTCCGGCTGAAGGTGAATGAGATTGTATATGTTTGTACCTCGACCTTTTCTTTTTGTTGTGTACATGCCTCCTTTTTTTGTATTCAAGATCCCTAACACCCCTCATTGTTTATTAGTACTTTTTACCACTTCGTCGTAAATTTTGTCTCTTCTTTTGGTTTTTACTAGGAAGTTTCGAGTTCTTATAAATTTTCATTTGGAGATATTCTTTTAGGGTTGTGCTTTTTCCGCTCCTCATTTGGCTTCAACACTCCTTTTATAGTGTATTGACTGAGTTATCCCCTCATTTTTTTGCAAAGACTCAAAAGTGGAGCCTATTTGGGATTTTTATTATTTCTCCTTTTTCTTGCACTTTTCTTTTTTATCTTGATGGTTCTGTTGATTAGGGACTTTTGGATTTGACGACGTCATTGTCTCCCACGATGATTCCTCGATGAGAGTGTCAAGTTTTTTATCCTCTTGGGTGGCTAGTTGTAGATGCATCAAAATTGTCCCATTCAAGTTTAGGCCTTTGCTCATTTTGCTTGTATGCTCCAGCACCTCGATCATTTCGTTTTGAATTTTGAAAATTATCACAAAAATTAAAGGATCATTGTAGAGAAGCACATCTTGAGGAAGCTCATGCCAACATAGGGATAGTTCTGGTAAACATGCCAAAGGTCTGTGAGGAGCAATTGTAAGGTAGGAGGAAGCTCATGAAGCTTTGTGAGACCACTCAATTGTTAGTGTGCATGGAGGTGTTGGAGGAGGAAGATGAAGAAGTGCGGGCAATATGCTTCAAAAGAAGGAAGGTGGAAGAAAAAGAAGAAACAAATTCAATAGAGGACCCCACAAGGGCCCCACATTTGACTATGCAAGTACTAGGGGAGAGCATGATTCAGGTGGGTGATTCTTACCTTAGAATCGAGAATTACTCACTAAGAATCAGTTTTGAAAAATTGAAACTAGAACTTCTTGTTGGTTTAATGGATTCACCCGAGAATCGGATCACAAGTCCGATCCGATTTCCCATGGAACCGGTTTCTAATTCCTACAAAATTGCATTCATCAATTAATATTAGATTGAACCTAGTTTCTATTTAAGAGCACCAAAACTTGTTTGGTATTATATTTGAGTTGAATTGCAAGTCATTGATTTTAATTAAGGATTGAAAATTATAGAACGAAACAAATAGACAATACTTATTAGCTAGAAACTTAATTTCTTTGAAGTCATGGTATAGTCTTCTTAGAATTTCCCAACACCGGAAACATGTGGAGAATTAGACTCTACGTTAAAAGTCCAAACTTTTACATAAGTTAAAACATTAATAACTTGATCCCTTTTTCTTTTCAATATTAACCTAATTTAATCATGAGAATGGCTAATGATAGATTTAATTATGCTCTTAAAATGAGCTACTAGTTCTTAATTTTGTATCATGACGACAAAACACTACAGCATTTATGGACATCTCCAATTGGTTTTTTCCTTCTTATTCGTTTGTTTATTTTGTTTTGGTCGAGAAAGTAAGTAAATGAATTATTAGAATGAAAAAAGAGAGTAAGGAGTTAATCTTATCACACACCCAAGAAACAAAATTAGTCAATAATATCTAATAACTACAAATATACATGTATGTACATATATATATATATATATATATTTGATTGAAGACTACAAAAAAATTAAGTAATTATGAATAAAATTTCTTTTTTTAAAAATATATATACCGATTCGGTCGGTATAGGTGGGTGTGTGGTTTTACGCCTAGAATTGGGAACCAGATTGGCTTTCATGGAAAATGCCGATTCCGATTTGGTACGGTCCGGTTCTGGATGGTTTAGGTGATTTCCAGTATTTTTTGCACAACATTAAAAAGAAGAAAAAGTAAAGGGTAATATGGTCAGTACAAAAAAGAGATATTTGGGCCAAATGAGGAGTGGAAAATGCACGATTCATTCTCTTATTATATGATTAAGTTTGTGCATGTTCAAGTCTTCAAGCTTCTCAATCCTGAACTCTGAAGTTAAAAAGGGAGCTTATAAAAATCAATTTAGGGCCCAAAATGCGCAGACCAATCTAGGATCCGGATCGAAGTTGGGCGAACCGACGCAAGCCAGACCGGGCTTCCAGTCCTTGGTCCATCTTTGAGTTACCCTAATTTGCATGGTAAGGTTCAGGGAAGGTACAGGCCATTCAAGCATGCTTTTGTGATCAAACTTTGGGGCATGTTTTGAGGGCCAATTTAACCTATCTTTAATTGGGCTTTGGGTTCACGATCACTCGGCCCAATGGTCATTGCCGGGGTGGGGTTGGCGCTTTAGGCCGGTGAGGTCTGGGATCAAAATCAAACAAAGAAATAGCAAGGTGGCAACAGAGAAAAGAAGAAGAAGAAGAAGAAGAAGAAGAAGAAAATGAACTAAAATCTTATAATTATGACAATTTTTTACGTATACTAAAATGTCGAAAATTGAATTACAGGTACATTTGTTTGAGTGAAAGAATCATATGCTACATATAGAGATAGAATACATGTCTCGATGATAACTTTTATAGCTAAATAGCCTTCATTGGACCTCAAGGATGGTTGGAAAAAAAGTTGGAAAGGAAAGTTTTTTTAAAAAAGATAAGAAAGAATATATAGCAATCAAAGTGAATTCCACTGACATTCTAAATGCCAATTAAACTTTTAATTTGACTTAGTGGAATTAACAAGAGAAAGAAAAGCAAAGTCAATAATTGACTTAGTAATTAAGTAAATTGTTAAATTTTGCTAGGGATGGAATTTAACGCCCAGACCGGTTAGTTCCTGATCCAGGCGGTCCGATCTAGTGATGGCTGTTTTTGTGGTGGAAGTATGAAAACCTTTTCTCGTAACAAGGAGAGGGTCATTGGAGCAATATCCATTCCTTGGTGAGAAACTAGAGGCAATGTTAAAAAAAGAAGAAGAATACTTTGCTACAAAAATATTTATTAGTGAGATAGTACCATGAGATGTAAACATATAATATGATTCAAAGTGGTATATTGCCTCCAAGATTTACGTCATTGCATTTTATCTTGGGCATGAGGTTCCACTGCACACTGAATGTAATTACTTATGATGAACTATCTTGAAACTTCTGTGGTGTTCTCTTTATTTTACTTGACAAATCTCCATCTTCACGGGCTTTAGTTTAGCATGAACATAAGAAGATCAGCGAAGAGCTTCTTCATTTTTTTATTTGGATACTTAATCCTTCGTATTGCAATTAATTCAAAAGAATATGCGACATGGTACAAGTAACAGGGCCATCAAGTGTAACAGCTACTGACGTTTTCCCAACTCACTCTAATGCTAATGCCACTCATTCACAGAACAACAATGCACAAAACTAGCAAGTGAGAACCCAAGCTTCACAAGTTCGGCTATGACAGAAAAACTTTGGACTCAACACTCTTCCGACCACTAAGGCTCAGTCTCACAGTAGTAGCAATACTTCTATGTAAAGATACTGTTTAATGAGGGCAGAGAGTGATCGCCAAGTTGAAAGGATCTAAATGAGGAATTGCTCCCGACATGCTTCCAAAAAGGAGAAGGGAGTATGAATTAACCAAATTGCGCATTGAATAAGGAGAGAGCGTTATTGACTTATAAATGCGAAATCGGATGTAACTAACAAAAGGCGTTTTTGGATGTGACGGTAACATTTAGAGTTGGAACTCCAATTTTCATCCAGTGATGTTGCATCTAGAGTTTTCTTTTGCTTGAGAAATGTTAGATAACATAAAAAATAATAAGAATTGTTGGAAATCTATTAAAAAGGACGAGAAATAAAATCAATTGTCTCAGGCGTGTAAGCATTGTTTTTAAAGATAATTCTAGCCTTCAGAATATGCGATGTGATGCGATAGGTTTTAGTGACTATCCTCCCAAGATACAAAAAAAATTATTCTATACTCTACACTGAATATTAAAAGAAATATGAATAACATTATGAGTGTAACCTAGTAAAGAAAAAAGAAAGAAAGATATGTAACGAGAAACAAGAATATTCTTGTTTTGATACATCAAGATCACTTTCCAAAATACGGAGTAACAATCCGTAGGTAAAAAGAGAGAAAGCCGTTTTCCATAATCAATTGGTAATTACAATGATGACCGTTATAAAATAATGGAGGTTTATGAAGAAATAAATCAAACGTTATAAAGCCATTATAAAACTACAATGAAGCTGTTAGAAAGCCATTAATATGATCATTGCAAAACTATTACAAAATACTGCTTTCATGGTTGTCATAACTACTATCAAAACGTTACTATTAAATATTTCAAAACTGTTGAAATATGTAACATTTTTAGCATTAACCCAGTAATTCTCATCTTGCATCCTTTAATTCCTAGCAGCGCACAACCTATAAATAGTTGCATGCCAAGAGATATTGAAGAGCAATGCAGAGAAAGAACTTCTTTCGGCAGCATATTTAAACCACTGAAATTCAGCAGTCCAAGCAGCACGGGCCTTGAAACTCCAGAACTCTCGTCCATACCAGTGCAGAAAAGTAGCACTCATGAAACGGATGGTCTCTACTTTCATCACGTAGTCCACAAAGCAAGCAAGTGGCAGAGGCAGAGAACACAAGTTAGAGAGCTCGTCACGAGTGGCAAGCTAAGATGAATAACCAAGTGATGAAGTGGTGCTCAGAATACAAAGAGTAAACCCAACCCAACCGTGCCATTCGACATGAAAACCCCTTTCTCAAATAGCATTCCAGGCACAAACTGCACCATAAATTCCAGAGGAGAAATGAGTCCAGATCAACTGATCAGAAAGCAACAGAGGGTGAAGGAACCAGGCTCTCAAGCAAAGCGACTTGCAGCTGAACAAGATCTTCAGATCTAGCCGAGGGCCGATGCCAACTATGCTCACTGATAACTTCAGAATCCTTACAACCATTGCTCAAACCAGAGCCGGGCCCAACTCTTCTAGGAAATCTGTCAGTAAGTGGCCCAAAAGGGTATTAAGAATTATACCATAAAAATGAGGGAATCAGCGTTGTCCAGATTATACTTCAAAAGGTTCTTGGCAATAGGAAAAATTATGGGCAATTTCAAAGACCAAAGTTGAATGACGAGCTCCATTGAAGAGAAATCAAAATTCATAAAAAAAAATAAAAATTAAATGTCTATTGGCGAAATAATTGAGATCAATGTGAAATAGAATGACATTTCAAATATGAGAATTTGAAATCCATAAGAAGAGCTTCGACGATTGTCAGGCTGGCAGCAATGGCAGATTGTAATAGTGCTTGAAACGACGTTTGTGCAACTCTGGGAAGAAATGATGGTGGAGTAGAAAGCTAAATTTCGTTTAATTGATGTTGCCCCCATTAACCTTTTTCTCTATTTTTGACAAACTTTGTTTTGAAAAGCCGATTCCACGGCGCATGTAAGCATAAACAACCATCTCATTTAATAAGAAACCCCCAGTAACGTCTTAGTACGTGTAGCATTACTTGTGTACAAATAGATGTCAAATACTCTGAAGACTCGTCATATAGAAAAATCTAAATTACAAAGTTATACTTGAATTAATTGCTAGGATCTGTTGTGCCACATCCGACGTTAATCTTTGGTTGCATAGCGGCTTCATTCCACTGAGCTTAGTGACGTTCAATTAACTAAGAAACTAAGTGGGGCTGATGTTGATTTAGGGGACCGTGGAATAATCCTCCCTCCAATTGATGATCTTCCCAATTTTAAACACGCTCCATTTGTTTCACTAAAAATATTTTTTGGAATACATTTTCCTTAATTTTTTACTATTTAGATTGATTAAGAAAATGAGTCAACAAAGAATTTATACTATTCAAAAAATGATTTTATCTTAACTAATAATAAAAAAAATATTTTCCAAAGCAAGATTAGATATTAGTGTTTAGATCAGAAACTCCATGCTTGGGCATGGGAACGTTCTTAGGTCCCTAGTGTGCATGATTAGGTCCCCCGCACCTGGGCCTGGGTCCATTATTGGTAGGCCCACGACTCTAGTGCCTATGCCTAAGTTCCAGCGCCTAGGCCTAGTGGGGCCTAGGACTCTAGTGCCAAGTGACTAAGTCCATAACTCATGGTTGGGGTCCATCGAGGCCAAGCCTAGGTCCTTGGCACTCGCACTTGGGTTCATCAAGGTTGGGCTTGAGATCTATACCCTAGCTTGGATTCCCCCTGCTAATGCCCGTGCATGGGTCCATTGAGGCTAGGCTTGGGACACAGGCACAATGCCTAGGTCCCCCACACCTAGGCCCACGCCGATAGAGACCGAGCTTGAGACCCTTATGCCCTTGCTCGAATCCCCTATGCTTGAGCTCGTGTTCATTAAGGTCGAGGCCCAAGAGCATGGTGCCTAAGCTCGAGTCAATTGAGGCTGGGCCCAAGACCTTGGCTCCCCAGGTTGCGTCTATTGAGGCCAAGGCTTGAGATATTGGTGCCCATGCTCGAGTCTATTGAGGTTGGGTTTAGGACCCCAGTGCTTGTGCCTGGATCCAACAAGGCTGGGCTTGGGATCTAGTGTTAATGCTTGGGTCCTCAGTGAGCCCCTCATCCATGATGCCGGGCCCATGTCTTGTTGACTAGGCTTGTTCGCCTCGATGGACCCAAGCTTGGTGCTAAGGACCCAAGCCCAGGCATTAGGGATCTAGGTAAGGGCACTGAGATCCCAAGCTCGACCTATATGGACCTGATCTCGATCATTAGGGACCTGGAAATGGGTATCGGGGTCTCGGGCCTAGCCCCAATGAGCGAGGACATAGGCATTGGAGCTCGAGCCTTGGCCTTAATGGACTTGTGTTCAAGCACAAGAGATTTAGGCACAAGCATGAGCACCAAGGTCCTCGACTCGACTTTTATGGAGTTGAGCCCGAGCACCATGGTCTTGGGCTTTAGCTTATTGGATCCGGGCATGAGAATTAGGGTCCTAGACCTTGGCCTCAACGGATTGAGCTTAGGCATGGGCAATGGGTGTCTTGAGCCTAGGTGTAACGACCTAGTCTAATGAGGACAAGAGTAATCGCTAGTGCTAGAGAGGGCCTAGATAAGGTGCAGCTCTGACTTTAGGATGACATAGGGGTAGGAATAAACCAAATCTCACATCGGCTAGGTGTGGTGAGATGAAATGCCATATGTATATGTGTGTGTGTGTGTGATGCCACAATATGTAATTAGGCTTTTTCTAAGCAAAGCCCAGAAGAACAAAACTCTACAGGCTTCAGCCTAAAGCGGATATTATCGTTACAAGCAGGACCTAAGCTCACCACTAGCACCAAAGATTAGAGCATAGATACCGGGGTCTTTAGTTTGGCCTCTATGGACTCAGGTCGGGATGCTAAGACGCCGTGCATTGGTACTAGGGTCTAAGTTCCAATTTCTATGGACCTAGGACCGGTGCTTGTGTTCTTGGTCGGGACCCAAGTGCCCATGCCTAGGTCCCGACATCGGGGTCGGGGTTCATTGAGGCTGGACCTAGCATTGTGGTGCCCATGTTTAGTCTTTAATTGTGTGCAAATCATCAGTATCCGAATAATGTATGTGTATTTAGGAAAATTAATTCTTAATTAAATTTTCCAAATGACAGAAAATATTTCCCAGTTCTTTTTAATATTATTGCCATTTAGAAAATGTAACATTTCCATGAACAAAATGGAGAGTATGCTAGTTATTCCATCATATCCCATTAAATTTGAGTCTTGGCATGCTTGCGGAAGAGTCATTCCCTTCAACCGACGTTCTTCCACAGCATCTTTAACCGACCCTTCTTCGCCGCAATTTCGGAGAAGGCGTGAAATGATTCGATAGTTGTTCATCAAGTTCGACGCTACAGCTCATTATCCATTTAATTACTGTGGATCAAACCCACATCTCATGGGGGACATTCTAAAAAGTCGCACTCCACCGGACCAAACCGAAAGCTTTCTGGATGTCCAACTTCAGAAACACCTCGAGTTCACGCGTGCTTCTTCTCGTACGAAGCTGATGGAGCACCTGCTGAACAATGAAGACCATGTCTTGTACTTGACGTCCCTGAAAGAAGGCGCTTTTCGTGGGTGAGATGACCTCTGGGAGGATGAATTTGAGTCTGTTGGCTAGTGTTTTGGTGATGATTTTGTAGGCGGAGTTGCACAAGCTTACTGGATATCGAGACTTTTGGTACGAGGGTGATGTGGGTTTGGTTTAGATGACGTTCGAAAAAGGCTAAGCTATGAAATTTATTCAAGGTTTCAAGGATTGAGATCTTGATAACATTCCAGTTTTTCTAGTAGAATAAGCCATTAAGACCATTGTGATCTGGAGCTTTTGTCGCCGCGAGTTCAAAAGATCCAATCCTGATCTCATGATGGCTGGGTGAGAAAAGCATTCAAATCTGGGGGCCTTGGAATGACCGTGGAGATCTCGAAAGAAGTCTACAGCCATAATCATTAGCTCTTTGGGATAGCGACACCATCCACCTATATTATGCTTAAGCATAGGTGTCTTGTCCGCCGTCCCCGCTGGATAGTGGAAGCGTGACAGGATTTGGAGTTGTGATCTCCAACTTCAGCCATTGAATACGCAATCGCAAACCCTAGCACGACTCCTCGCGACACCAAAACCGCCGAATTGGTGCGACATTTTATTTTCTGCCAGCCTTCGAGCTATTTTGAGATGATGGGTGATTCCATTTTTCTTTGAAGGGTCTGAGGCAAGCATCGTCCTCCATCCAGCCTGCGTCAAAGCACTTTTCACAAAGCGATACTAACAGAGTGGCGATGCTTCAGTGAGTGGGAATCGAGTGTGCCACTCTATGTTAGCCAAGACCCGGTCCGATGTGTCACGAACGTTTGCATCATCTTGACGGTTGTTCGACCATGTGGATGGTTGGCAAGGAAGTAGTACCATTGTCCCAGCTGTATCACAGGAACGCATGTGGAGAAAGACAGATGATTGATAGTATCGCTGTGGAAATTGTGGGTGATGATGTCCAGCCTTGAACAAGGAACCGCCCTCGCGACTCTCGTTCTTGATTAAACGGGCAACCAGCGGCTTCTTGTTTTGTGTTCAAAATCAAATTTTGATGATAAATATGACAGTTGCACTAATACAATTGTATATGTTGCAGAGTGGTTATATTGTTAGTTTATGTTAAAAGATCATGATTCGATTCTTGATAGATACTAAAGTACTTTTATTTTCCAAAATAGGTTTTAGAACTAATTCTACCTTACAATTAGGGAACTAGAAACCGAACTAATCCTAGATTTATGGGACTGATTCTTGATTTGAAGAATTGAGTATCGAATTGGTTCTGTTTCTAGAATAGACCTTGAAGTGGTTAGTTCAAATTAATTGGTCCAATTCTCAGGTTAAACTAAATTGGGTGCACACTCCTAAGGATAATTAACTTTAGGATGAGTAGGTCTCAAATATGAAACCTAAAATCTATCCTGTTATGGCCAATTTCCGTTTTTAAAATTTGGAACCAACCTTATTGAACTTGTAACCAACTTTAAATCCGGAACCACCATTCTGGACCAATTCCAAGGCCAATCTAGGAACTGGCCAAGTATTTTTTTTTTCCCTTACCTTTTATTCTTTAAAAGGACATGGCCAAATGCAAATGATACATCACCTGCACACCAAAAATGCTCAAAAGTTAACATAACCCAATTCTCCTCTTAATGCAATCTTTCATGCAAGAATTTTAACATGGTAAATAAAATTCACTCTATTTGCAAAGACTGAGGATCTGAACCAGCTCAAAGAACTCATTAGACATGTCTAACGATGGATTAGCACTTCGTACCATGAGTACAAATGTCGCTATCTAACCAAATAATCCGCATGCCTAAGAAGAAACCAAATAATCCATAACAATGACTTTTTCTCTTCAATTAATAAATCATCTTTCATTGAAACATTAACCTGCACCTTCACTTATCAAGAAATCCCGGAAAAATCAATCTCATTCTCAACCCTTTCCACATCGGAAAGAGTCCAAATCATCCTTAGTCAAGCAAAATGAAAACTAAAGCAATAGCAAAAATGCCCACTTTTCAAAAGCAATCACTCATAAACATGAACACATAAAAAAAATAAACAATAAAAACTTCAATACATAGAACATAAAGCATTAATTATATAACTTGTGGCGTAGACATTTAATTCTTTAACTAAGCTTGACCGAGATTTGATCAAAATTTGACCGACAATAAACCATACATTGCATGCATTTTAGACATCATAAATGGGTTATACTCATCAAGTCTTTCAAAATTCTTATTGCTACTCTAATCCTATGGTCAATTTTATTTGGAAAAAGCAAGATTACACATTCAATATTCAAGAAAAGAAACTTCAATAGAATTCAATATATCCATATTGTATCTATCACCTATCTATGAAATGGAATCCACGCATGGAAAACTTTAATCCTCCGACCAACCCTTCCTAATCCTCAATCTCTCTTATCCTTTTACCATCGAGTAGCTTACAAAGCATAGATGTTTTTATTTTATTTTTTATTGCCAATATGACATGTGACTTGTCAACATCAGTAATAAATGCCAGCAACGGTAATAAAATGTTGTACGATTGTTGAAGTCAAAAGAGAAGATGGAGCCAAATTCTCATCAAATTGATCACAAATTTTTCTTAAGAGTGCGGGTCAATTGATGATATATTGGAATTTCAATCATTGCAACACATTCCCACATTGATTTTCCTATTGGATCTCTCTCTCTCTCTCTCTCTCTCTCTCTCTCTCTCTCAAGAGTAATAATTAAGGGGAAGAAAAGATCTAGAGCCAACTTTGCAATGTGTGGCTCAGTGTTCGGCCCAAAGCGTCCCCACTCTTGGCTCGAGTTCATTTTCCCCACCTCGAGCTCGTGCTAAAAACACAGAGATGCGCTTCAATAAAATAGATTATTTCAATTGATTTTTTCCCGAGTGTCATGGCTAAGTTACAGCCCTCGATAAGGTGTGACTAAAAAGCGAGTGATGTGGCAATTTTGAGTGAATTGCTTGCTTTTTCGTTTTTATAAAAGGAAAAGTAAAAAAGTAGGCAAGACCGGGGAGGTAAATTATTTTCTATAATACATAGTGTGAGTGATTTCCTTTTTTGCTTTTTAACTTTTTAGAAGCAATGAGTTCATCCTTTCCCATTACTAAGTCTTAAAATGGGAGGAAGTTCGACGCGTCTTTTTGTTTTTTAAATTTCTTTCAATCTCACACTTCGCTTCCTTTTTTATTTTAGTTTTGCAAGCCTTTTATTTTTTTTTTTTCAACCAATACAAAATCAACACTTGCTAAAGGGTGTTCCGACAATAATGATCATAAGCAGCACCGGTTTAATATGGACCACATCACTACTTCATAGGTGGTCCATTCAAACTAACCATACGGGCTAATCTTCCTACTTGAAACAATATGATTAATATATTAAATAACGTAAAGTGATCAATTGTGCGAGCATGGTGTCCAAAGTCTCGTTTCCTCTTCAATTCGACATGACTATAGCAATCACTTGATAATGTCTAACGTAAAGTGATCAATTATTATTAATAATAATTTATGTCTAACCAATTTTGTGACTATAGCATTATCAAAATTGGTTAGACATAAATTATTATTAATAATGATTTTTTTATTGACTAATAATTCATATCAATATAAGCAATCACTTGTTGAAAAACATTTTCAAATAATTTATTTTTCGAAACAAATAAGTTACAAATTATTATTATTATTATTATTAAATTTTATTATTATTATTATTATTATTATTATTATTATTATTATTATTATTATTATTATTATTATTTCCTTTTCACGTTAGAAAAGTTTACCATGAACAACAGTTTTCAAAGCCTTTTACATGCCAACTATATTAGGTTAAATTCAGGCATATTTACAGTTCGAATATCCCACTATACTACAATTCGTAAATAATTGTTTTTATTAACAAGCTTCATGCATACGTGGATTTAATGTCATCGACAGAAAAAAAGGGTCGATAAAATAGCAACAAAAATTACCAAGAATTCACGATCCGATGGGGTTACTACATGAACTTATAGTGACTTATAACTTTTCTTTTAAGTTATCATCTAGATATTCTTGGTTTCTTTATAAATCTTATTAACTTTGTAGTTGTCACATAAGTATTTGAAAAAATAAACAATGCTGAGTGCCAATTTAATGAAAAATCAATGAACTTTTAGAGGAAAATCGTGTACCTGTTTTTAAATGACCAGCCGAAGTGGATAATATGTGATTTGACATAAATAAAGTGGAATATTATGAGTGCCACAAGTTAAACTCTGGCCGAAACGTGTACTTTCTTTATCGGAGCATGACGATTTACTTTTCTTTTTTCTTTTTAAAATATAACCTTTAGAAACATACCAGAGTTAGTGAGACAAGTAGTGATGGAATCATGAATTTAAAATTCATGATATAAAAATTTGGAAATTTTTTTTTTAATTGAGATTTTATATGTTCGCATCTTCCTGTACATTGGTTCTTTTCTAGTCATTCACCTTAGCTTAGATATTAAGAATAGCTCACTTTTCCACCTTATATTTGAGTGCTAACACTCTCTACCACTTTGTATTAATCATATTATTTCTTGCGGATTACACTTTAACATGCTTTCAAAACTTAAAAATATTCAATATACTTCTACCCACGTAATGAAGAGGTTATTTCTTACATTTTAGCTTATTTCTTACATTTTCCTTCTTTTTGTTTGGTTTCATCTTCTTCTTTTTTCGCGTTTTTTCCATTTAAGACAAAAATGGTGTCCCTCTTCTAGAAAAACAAAAAAGAGAGTAGTTTATTTGGAAGACAGCTGATGAGTTGTATATTGTACTAGAAATCCACTATTTAAAACATTACACGAGCACAAGAAAAAGTGAAAAGAATTGTCCATTAGTATTATTAAATGAATTTGATTTAATTAAAACTTTAATATATGTCATTGTGTTATATTTCACATATTTTAACTGCTCAACTTTCATTCTTTATGGTGGATTTAATAGTCCTTTTTTTATTCGTTATTCATGTCGCACTACATTATCCATTGCTCTTTTCCAAGTCACATCTTTGTCATCAATAAATAATTTAAAGCAATTCGAGTCCTCTTGATACCTTCCATAGTGACTACACTACAGAAAATAATACTAATGAAAAGATCACTCTAATTTAAAAAAAATAAACAAAAAGTTTCAGCCATTACTAAATGCAAAATATATTAAGCTGTTTTGTCTTAGCAAACGTTTTTCAGACTTTTCATATTTGTACATATAGTTATAATGATCAAATTCTCCGAACTGATAATAGAGAATAGGAGAATCTGGGGATAAATAAAACTGAACAATGTGCAAATTAAACTAACTTATATTTACTCCGTCAGAGACGATGAATGCCGGCTTAGATTATAAGAAGTTAGTTAAACTGTCACACGAGTGGATAATAAAAGTAAGATTCCAAGACATGTTAGGCGTAGGAGAAGTGGCTAGACAGTGGAAAAAGAAGTAGTTCAAGAGTAGTTGAGTTGTTATTGTCGTTACAGTAAAATTTGGAAACGAAATCTCCTGACTTACCTAATAGTCTTTCCGAGGGTAACATGGTCCGACCAAAGTTGTAGGATGGGTTGGCAAACCAACTTTGCTAAGGATGCCACATCTGCTGTCCTATGTCACTGGTAATTTTCTGGTAATAGCATGGTCCTGTCCCGACCAAAAATGCAAAAATCCACGAAAGCGGCTTTCCAAGTTTTTCCCCCTCTTAACTTTGCTTTGGATACCCCTTCCTTCCTCGTCTTCTCGATCGGGTCTCGAGCCCATTTTCTTGTCCTCCTCCTCCTCCTCCTCCACCCAAGAAGCACGCCCACGTAACGGGGGAATGCTGAGGGAGAACCCATCTGACGGTTCTTTTTGTTAAGGGAGGGAGGGAAAGAAAGAGGAGGTTGAGCGAGGAAGGACCGCAGCAGTCCTCGTCGGAGGACATTTTCCAGGTCAGACTCTGACCTACGCTTCTTCTTGTCCGCACCTGGTTCTTTCCCCTTATTTTTTTTATTGGGTGTGTTCGATTAGTTTGCGTTAGATAGTACCGTGTCAGAGCGTCTGCTCTGAGAAAAGAGTGTCTGGTGGAGGGAGGGAGAGTACGGTCTGGACTGGTGGACTCTGCAGCTGGATATCGTTTCTTGCTTTTTTTCTTTCCTCTTTATTTTTTTTTTCTGGGTTTTTCTTGGAGTGCTCTGTCGTTGTTGCTGCTCTCTGTGTTCCCTTTTGGTGAGCAAAGAGGAGGAGGTGGACGGAGGACAGTTTTTTTTTTCCCTTTTCGTTTTTGTCTTTTTGTCTTTGTTTCTATTTGCATCGTTTCGGAGAGAATTTTTGGATCTCGGGTGAGTCACGTTTTGAGCTGTAGATGGGTCGTGGTTGAGTGGGAATTCAAGCGATCTTGAAGGTGTAGGTGGGCGTCTGGCTTGCTGGGAAATTCTTTCGATAATGCGTGCGACTTCCTGAGTCATGAGAATTTGGGATATTCTCTGGGAAGGTCCTTTAGTTGGTTTGGAGTGTACTTTCCGTGTTCGCGAATGGAATTCGAATATAGGCTGTTCTTGTTTATCTGGTCTTGTTCTGGTTGATGTGGCGCTTGTTACTTAGAAGGAAGCGGAATCTGATGAGAGATTCGTGATCTATGCGAATAGCATCCTGGGTCGTGGGAACTGGGTCTTGGTTCTTGAAATCAGCATCGGCTGAGCGAAATTTTTGGGATATGGTCTGCTCAGGGCAGTAGCTTTCTCCTGGCGTGCTTCAAGTCCTTGAATTGGTGAATGTAGGTGAACCCCACGTAGAATTGCGATATTGGTTTATTCGTAATGGGTTGCGTCGCTTCAAGAATTGATGAAGAAGAGAGGGTTCGGGCGTGCAAGGAGAGAAAGAGGCTGATGAAGCAATTGCTGGTGTTTAGGGGGGATTTTGCTGAGGCCCTGTTGGCTTACTTAAGAGCGCTGAAGAACACGGGAGCGACACTCCGGCAGTTCACCGAGTCGGAGTCATTGGAGATCGAGAACACTTTGTACGGCTTGGCATCGCCTCCTTCTCCTCCTCCCCCTTTGCCTCCATCACCTCCACCTCCGCCGGTTTTCAGTCCGGATAATAGGAGGCACAATAAAAGTAAGGGAGAGATTACTAGCACACAAGAAAGTATAGAGATTGATGAGGATTTTATTTGCAAACCGCCTCCTCCGCCTATCCCTGGCCTTCTCCATGAGGAGAATTGGGTGGAGAGTAAAACGGATTTTGAGGGAGACGATAGGATAGAGGAAACTCTTAGAAGGGGGACGGTAGATCTGTTGCCTGAGAAGGAACGAGCTGTGGAGTCGGACGATGATACTTCATCGCAGATGAGCCGGAACACTAATGAAAGTGCTGATATGACCAAGGAAGTTTGGAAGAGCAAGAAGTCCTTGGAGGGTATTGTGAAGAACTTGGATGAGTATTTTCTGGAAGCATCAGCTCTTAGCGGGGATATAGCTATTCTTGTGGATATCAATTCATGGGATAGTTTCCCACCCAAGAAAACAAAAGAACACAAGAGTAAGTGCCATCTTAGGATGCTATTTCTTTTTATTTGATAATGTTCTTACTGGATTCTGCCTTTTTCCCCCTTGCAGTTCAATAGTCATTTTGATGAGATTGTAGAGCTTTAGTCTGCTTAGATATGTGCAGGTTCCTGTTTCTGATGAGTTTGATGTTGTTCAGCTATTTCAGTAAGGCCTATTCTTGCTCAAATCTGATTCTGCATGCAAAAGGATTTGTATTTTCATTGTTGTTTTGGTGTTAAAACTCTCAGAAATGAAAGTCATTCCTCTGAATCTTGAGGCCATAACATAGAGAGAACAACTTGTGGACTTTGATGTGATTGACTTGAGTATAGTGACATTTAGTGCATTTTCTTTTTGCAGTTATCTGTAGAGAGTTTTCCTCTATTACTCCTTTTGACTTTGATTTATCTTGGATTTGTATCTTACTTTCAGAGTGTTTCTAGTCATGCGATGCACCATTATAATTGGTTCCCTAATATATATTCTAGTGTTTTTGGTTGACCAGAGCATGTACACTTTAAGATAGGAAGCTCATATGAAACTCGAGTCTCATATTTTGACCCTAATTTCCTTTATCAGCTGGATTGCTTTGGATTAATCTTTTTCAACTAGATCTGAAGTTACTGTGTCCAGTACAATTTAAGCAGTTCGGCTCTGCCTCCATTACTTTCCAAGTCGATTGCTTGCTCTACCATCGTGTACCATTTGCTTAATTTCCCTGGAGGTGCTTAAATGTAACTCAACTTTGTACAGGGAAGAGAAGCAATTCTGCTAAGGTTGTGAGTGCTCTTTCATGGAACTGGTCATCTAAGTCACTTCAGCTTACAAGAGATGTTGCTGAGTATCCTGGTCCTAGTGAACCCTGCATGCCGGGTGCTCATCCGATCGCTCTTGACAAGCTGTTCACTGCAGAGCATAACCTTTATAAACACTTAAAGGTACGATTTTGTCCATGATTGCACTCCAATTTTATTGAGAAGACGTTTTATATGTGATTCTAGCCATTCAGATGTATACTAGATAGTGTACAATTAAAGCTTAGCTTGAAAAGTAACATGGCTGTGCTCATTTTCAAGATAATTATGGCCTTATTGTATATGGAAGATATTTCTCTGTGCAGTTATGACTGGTGTCGGTTGCCACTCTCAAGCTTCACATTAGTATCCCTATCCAGTTTCTTTTTCTGTCTCTAGTAAGAGTGTTACTTAGAAATGAGTCATCTTGACTCATTGAAGTCAAGCATTTTCTCCTAAGTTATAGATCTCCAAAATTGAAATTTAGGCCCCATCTAGTTAGTGGGAAATGATAATCAGACTAGGATGATTAGAATCAGGATCAACAGCAAGAAGTCAGGATTGTATCAACCATATCAGAATTACCAACAACTAGAAATAATAATGGAACATTTCTATAATTTAATTTTACATTGCAAGTTTTCTGGAATATAGGTGAATCGATATCCTAGCCATAGCCATTGCTCTATATGCATGCTTAACTTTTTTGTTTGATCATGCTTATTTATTTCTCAGAAAGTCCCACCTTAGTTAAAGCATGGTTGTGAAATATTTGATATTGTGTTCTAACATCCAGTGGCCTGAGCATGTGGGATAAGAATGTACTCTCCCATGTTAAACCATGAATTCAAAATTTTCTCCTTGCTATATATGTAACCTAATAACCCTGCATACTGTTAGGTCAAGAAGTAGCAATTGTGCAGATGAGTCGATTATCAAAGTTTAATCTGAATAAGTTGATTATGCTCGTGCTCTGTCAATTTGACAGAATGCTGCGATCTAGGAGTCATGGGCTAAATTGGGAGTGTGGCAGTTATAGTAGGAGAAAGTTGTCATTCATGTTGATATTCATTTATGTTAATGAAGTTCAAGCACAAGTGTAGTGTATGAGCATGTGATCTTGGTGTAAGTTTGGATGTTGATCCTTGAACTTCAAAATATTGATCTCTTTACCTGAATGCAGTATAAGTGGATATGCATGGTTTTCTAGGGAAATATACCGTTACACTGCGAGACTTTGATGATTTTGCTTAAAAGATTTTGTCATCACAAAATTAATTTTAAAGTAGTCCTGAATGTAAATGATGATAAAGCATTGGCATAGTTGAGATTAAGTGTCGACAGACACATGCTTCTGTTTGCACTTACCTTGTTAACATGGTCTTCACATGATTAACTTTGCATGGAGTGCACTAGGACCGCAAATAACTTTTATCCCAAATGTATGTGTTATGATTTACAATGGCAAATGATTGATTGTCATATTACCAGCTACTTTCTAGCTTTTCTATGTTCCCGCTTCAATGCTTCTCTCTCCATCATATGTTCTGCAGGAGGAAGAAAACACAAAGCTAGAGTACGAGAGAAAACTCTTGTTACTGCAAAAGCAAGAAGATGAAAACCACGACTGGGCCAAGACGGAAAAAACCAGATTGACTGTGCAGGGTCTGGAGTCTGACCTAATTAACCTGCAGGAATCCATTAGTGGAACTTGTGCAGGAATACTGACTCTAATAGATGAGGAGCTTCACCCTCAATTGGTTGCATTAACTTCCGGGTAAAAGTTGTTAAGCACTGATTTTACATGAGTTCCCTTTTCATATCGAAATCGATAATGAGATCTCAAAAGTTAAAATATTTATAGCATGATGTGTTGCCAAAAAATAAAAATCTTATCACTTGAAGTATTTACTTTTGGATGCTAGGAGGTACGTTGCGAATCAGACACCTGTGTAGTTTTGCACTCTGTTGACAATGCAAATTATTGATGATGTGACGTGGGATTAAATGAGAGAAGAAGCAACTAGGAAGATGAACAGTCAAGTGTACTTAATATTTCACGTTTTGTGATAAAGTAAATAAGTAAACTTACATATGTCCAATTGTTTCTCTAATTATGGTATAAGTTGCCACAATGGCAACTTGTTTGCCTTTTTGTTGCTGTTTCTAATATGAATCTAACATTGGCATTGCTACTTTTCTGCCTCCATCTTGTTTTGATTTTACAGGCTGCTGCACATGTGGAGAACAATGTGTAGATGCCATAAACTTCAAAACCATATAGCACTCCAATTAAATCATATTTCAGTTAATCAAGTAACAGAGCTTTCTTCAGACTTCCATCGCCAGGCCGCAGTACAGCTCGAGTCTGAGGTGGAATCATGGTACGACAACTTCTGCAAGCTCGTTACATCTCAAAAAGGTTATGTCAGCACTCTCCTAAGGTGGTTAAAATTAACGGATTGCCTTGCGGATGATCAACTCCAGAGTAATTTCTCTTCAGTGCTTTGTACACTTTGTGAGGATTGGCAGATTCACCTTGAAAGAGTACCTGATAAGGTAGTGCCATTAACCTATTAACCCCCTTATGCCAATGACTAAGGATCTGATGCATGCATTGAAATGCTTATGAATGAGAATGAGCTACCCCACCACTTGGCCGATTGGAAACTGTATATTGATTATTGATACAATTACTTGATAGCTCTTTTCATGTTGTTTTAGTGTTTTCTTTGCCAAGTGTGTTAAAATGTGCTGTCTGAATGTGCAAATAGATACTTGGATGGTTAATACTGGCTATGACTATAGTAAAACCAAGCTTGAAACGGGCAAAGGCATGGTCATAGTTAGTATCTTTTATTTAGTTATTACCTAGTCATAGTTGCAGTTACTGGTAGAACTTGCATTATCGTCTCTTGCACAGCGATGTGAGGACACGGTCTGTTATTCTTTTCTTGTACAGTACGACATCTGTTAAAAATGTACTTTGTTTCAGAGCATCGTTCCTTACTTCCATCTCTTCTTTATTTCTTGTTGCTAATCACATGTATGGTCAACTTTGATATTGATTGTACCATATGGAAATGGCCACGATTGTTTGTTGTCAGAACTTGGAATATGTTCAGCTTTTAAGCGGTCTATCATAAATTTTGTTTGATGAGCTAGTATCGAGAAGTGCCCATTGACTTGTAATCCAGATGATCCCAGCAATTTAGAATATATCATCGTCTGCAATATTTTTCTTCATGGGCCGCATTTATTCTATCCGTTTTATCGTTTACAGGCGGCTTCAGAAGCCATCAAGAGCCTTCTATTGGGTGTCCGCTCTATCCGTTTG
This sequence comes from Eucalyptus cloeziana, assembly GCA_014182715.1. Taxonomy (NCBI): domain Eukaryota; kingdom Viridiplantae; phylum Streptophyta; class Magnoliopsida; order Myrtales; family Myrtaceae; genus Eucalyptus; species Eucalyptus cloeziana. The sequence goes on from CM024638.1 coordinate 22,761,239, forward strand.
CAACAGGCTGAGGAGCTAGACCTGCAGAGGAAAGCCAAGAAGCTCGAAAAGAAGTTGCAAAAAGAGTCATCTGCACTGGATGAAATGGAGAAGAAGCTCGAGCGGGGCATTCCCGCAGATAACCCGACTTTGGAGTTGGGTCCTAATCATCCTATATCACTGAAGCGTGCGAAGATCGAGGCCTTGAAGAAACGGGTGGATGATGAGAATGCCAAGTGTGTGAACTCGGTCGAGGTCACCCAGGCCATGGCCCTGAACCACCTCAAGAACGGCCTGCCTCGCGTTTTTAAGGCATTGATGGAATTCTCGGGTGCTTGCACTAGGGTATTCGAGGCTCTGAATAACCCCGGCGAGCAGGTAGACGGTCGTGAGAATGAGCCGCGGGTTTTGCCCTCGTGATTTCATGGATGCTTCAGGCCTTGTGTATAAATTGTTTCAACATTTGGAAACCTTGATAAGGTGTCATTGCATTTGCATAGAAATACTGTGAAATTCTTTCTTAATTTTGGTTTGATCTTAGCTTGATTTTGATGCCTTGTGGGTGTTATTCTGGGTGCGAAGATTGCAGAATTCCTGTAATCAACGCCCACGAGATCAAGAAAAAAGACATGTATTTCTTTCTTCTTATGGCGAAGAAGGCCACTTTTTAGGCAGGTCAACCATTGAGAAAGAGATTACTTTAGTAGGACAATCACGTCTTCATGATGGGCTCGTGTCGCAATAATTGAAAAAATATTTTTGTAAAAATAATCGCTATTACTTATAATAATGAATGAGCGAAAAAATATAATATTTGTATTATCACTGAAATATTTGTACCTGATGATGCGTGTTCCTCACGCCATCGCATTAGGTGGGAAGCTACCCGTTCTTTCAACCACCGATTAGAGTATTTGAAATGGAGGTGTTGAAGAGTTAAAGCTCGTGACAAAGAGAGACGATACTTCGTCAATGGCATGCCTAATAAGTTCATTTTGATCATGAATGGCATGACAATATATTTTCCATCAATGGAATAAATTAGGAGCTCTTCCCTGAGTTTCCAATGGGTATAGTTGAAAGTGAAGGACATAACATGCGATGAAGATCGATCGACTTGAAGTGTGCACAGAAATTGAAAACCAAGTTAAGGAGGATCCATCGATCGAGGGATGACTGTAACTGAAGAATCGAGAGTACTTACAAATCATCCTTATTGGTGTAAAATTCGAGACAACTAGAAATGCTTGTGGGGATGGAACACACGATGAAATGGTCTATTTAAAGATACAATAAGAATTAATTGGTAGCAATACATCAGATTTTGATACTGAAGATGTGGAGATGGGATGATCATTTGTACCAAAATGATTTAGATTAGATTTTGTCTAACTTTGAATTTGAAATTCGAGTTAGATTAGGTTTTGCAATTTCAGTGCTCTTCTTTGATTATAAAAGCTTTCCAGCTGTATTTGTAAACTTTTTACCTTCTATACATATTACAGTCACCCCTATTTGCAGCTCATGTTCAAATTCACTCATTGAGCAAACATAGCCTCCAAGAATGTAAGCCATTCCTTCTAATTCAATAAAAGTTAATACAATTTGCTTGTTGTTTTCGTCATTTGTTTGTGCTTTATTTAGTAATTGGAACTTTGTAAACTCCTCGAGCTAATTTGATGTCAAATTTGGCACTTTAATTGGCCATTTTTCTTAAGAAAAAACGAGAGTGTATAAAGTAGCTGCTTACTCGGACTTCCTTAGCAATTTGACTGAAAGCTTGACTATCTCTTGAAATTATTATTTTTTTTTTCAATTGATGAATTGGATAATTGCTTATATCGCTTTAGATAGTGTTAGTTGTGTTGACGCAATGCGAATTTGACGATGCAAATATAAAAGATTCTTTGGGATTGCGGTCGCATTCCTTCATGCAATGAGGCTTGGAATCCATGGTACAGAAGCATTTGCGAAGATCAAGTCTTTTGGTAATAACGGATGCACTGTAATGACTTGACCTGCGTGCATTCCTTCAAAGATGACCATGATAATACATAATAAAACGTTTTGCTAGAGTTGGTTAATTTCCTAGCCTATAGATTAGAAACGATGATTGATTTATTGAGATGGTAAAGAGAACAGAGACATTAAGCAACGATTATGGATCTTTTCTACTAAATTGGATATATAGAGTACGAGGAGGTAAAGAAATGGCACTTGTCATTGTAAAACTCACTGACAACTGGTCTCATACTTTAGTGTTCTTGCCATTGTAGGAAGTAAGATTAGTCAGAAATGTCGAAGGAAATCATTCAAAACCATCAAGCTCAAATTTGACACCAAAAAGAGAGAGAAAGCCCTCAATTTTAGTTATTGTCATTTATCTAGATCTTTCGAGGGCTAGCTTGCAAAAACGATTCTTTTATGCATTCATATTCATTTTATGATTGCATTGGCATCTGTTTTAATGATTTCAAGAATTTTCTTTTTGAGATTGCTTTGTGAAGGATTAATTAGGGCATGTTTGGTAAAATTTGTTTCTATTTCCTAGAACAAAACTTTCCGTTCTTTTGTTTTGAGAAACAAAAAAAGAATAGAAGCCTGTTTGGTAAAATTTTTGTTCCCATGAATAGATTTGGAGTAGAAACAAGTATAAAAAAGTAACTTTTTGGTCCCGAGAACAATTTCTAGAATTTATTTTTCTCTCTTCTTTTTATTTTCTTCTTCTTCTTCCTTTTGGTTGGTTGTTGGAGTGTCGCTAGCCCTTGGAGACGCCAAGCCACGGTGAGGCTCGTCGGCCCAAGCCTCGCTGGGCCACCTCCAGGACGGTGTCGCCTGGCGGTGGCCCGGTGAGGTTGAGCCTCTCTGGTGGTTGGGTGAGCTCGGTCTCGCTAGATTTGGGCAAAGTCGACCTCGCCCAGCTAAGGCGAGGCCGAGCCTCGTGTGGCCATGGCAAGGTTTGGCCTCCCCAAGCTGCGCGAGGCTGGGTCTCGCTAGGCCAGGGTGAGGCCGAGCCTTGTCAAGGCCAGGCTGGCCTCCGGTGAGCTTGCCGGGCCTTGCCTTGGCTTGGCGAGGCTCCGGCGAGCTCGCCGAATGTCGCCCACTAGTTGCCAGCCACGGTGGTGGTCGGCGACCGGCCAAAAGAAAAAAAAAAAAAAAAAAAGGAAAAAGAAAAAGGAAAAAATAATAAAAGAATTAAAAAATTAAAAGAAATAAAAAAATTTAAGAATATTACCAAACATATTTCTATCTTGGGAACATAAATTTTGGGAAGTTATCAAATGCGTTCTTTTGCTTAGAAATTGTTCCAGAAAACAGAAATAGAAAAAAATCATCATACGGGATAATACATGTAAAGGTACATTATCAACATTATCAATAATACCATGGAAAACCTCAAACTGGTATATTTATGACAAATTTACCTTAAATTAATTTTTTCACGAAAAACCCCAAATTAGTATACCTGTGATAAAATTACCCTGATTGATCATAAAACACCTTAAATCGGTACATTTGTGAACTAATTTATTTAACCCCAAAAAACCAAAAATTGATACATTTGTGACATACCCTCCATTAAATTAGATTACTATCAGAAAAAATCACAAAAATGTATAATTGTAACAAACAAAGAATAGAATCCCAAATTGACATATCAGTCAATTGTCACATGTCATTTAAATTAGTAATTTGATAGTAAAATTTAATGGAAACTAACATAAGGTAAATTTGTCAAAAGTATATTAATTTGGGGTAAATTTGTCAAAGATGTACTAATTTAGGTTTTTTGGTGGTTAAAAAATTAATTGGGGATAAATTTGTCACAGGTTTATCAGTTTTGGATTTTTCAGGATATTAACCCTTTTTCCTAATGTAAATTCTACAAATTTTCACATTTCTGCATTCCTTTGAAATCCCTTTGCTGAGCTGATACACTCATAATTGTTCAATAGATTGATGCCTTTGAAGAGGGAGCTTCTTATTAGTTTCATAAGCTTTAATGAAATCCCATGTATCAGTTTTAATTTCTAAGATTTATTCACTTGAATTGTAGTGTGTAATGAATGAGTTTTTATTCCACGTTCAAAGTTACATGGAGTGTCACAAGCTTATGAAGTTCATTTATCAGTTTCTCATCGAACAACTTTTATCCATACGGAAGTCTGCCTGCGCTATGTGAATTTCTTTTCATCAGAGTGAGAAGCAAATGCAACAATTTTGAAGTGAAGTTTATTCATCATTTATTTTTACCGCTTCTATTTAATTTCGCTTTTTCAGTAATAAGATTTGAACAAACGTACAGAGAAAACGATAATCAGAATTCCACTGTAAACTCTCAAAAAGAAGAAGAAGAAGAAGAAAAAAAAAAAAAAAAAAAAGGGTTTCCATTCGACAAGCAAAAGGCATTTCAATTACTAATCAGGAATCATATACAAGTCCAGCCGTTGCTGTAAAAAAAAATCAGTGCCTATACAAAAAAGACAGCCCAAAAACTGGCATTGCGGGGCGGACAGTAAGCAGCGACAGCCGTCCCGTTTCTTGCTCTAAATCACAAGACCGGTTGCATCGTGGCAAAGATGACATTGTCTTCCTCGCAAAATTTGAACTCCAATGTCAATAGCTTGATTCTGTCTTCTACTTAGCATGACTCCATCGATTGAGGAAGCTGATCTTTTTGGCCCTTTGGAGAATCCAACCAGTTCCAAACGGTCAATGTCCCCGCAGCGTCTCCCGTGAAGAATAGGCCTCCGGGAGCCGTTTGAAGAGTCCTAACTTCTCGTCTTGAGAATATCTTGCCCCTTTCAGTGAACCTAACGTATGATGCACCAAGTCAGCCAAGCAGAAGAAGAGAACAGTCTCACTGAGAGACAGGATGTCAAACCAATTAGAGAAATTATTTGGACTTACGATGGGAGCTCGTACAACCGAACAGTGTTGTCAAGGCATGCACAGAGAAGGACCGGCTTACCATGTGCATCCATTGTCCCTGACAGTGCAAGAATACCCTGTGCAAGACAAAATGATACTTGCAACATCAACAAATGATACCACATCACTTCCATGAGACTAGCACAGTAAGAAACTGACAAAACACCAACAGGTGTAAGATGAAAATTCACGTCTTCCCCGCATAGAGCAAGCACATGGAAGGTACTTGACAGTATGGCTATGTTACAAAGCTTCAGTCTACAATATTCACATAGTAAATTTTAACTGAAGGAATAAAACCAAAAAGCATTAAGGCGCATCTTTGTGAGCTTAGATTGTAAAACAGGTCCATGCACTTCACACGTATGAAGACAATAAAAGAAAACACAATTTCAACCTCTATAATCTACACTTTTTCCTAAAGTACCACCAACCACAAAATACCCTAATCCACACGAGTGCCCAAAAAAAAAAAAAAAATAGCAAGCAACATACATGGTCCTCGTGATGTGTATAGCCAACTTCTAAGCTGCCTCCTTCAGTGGAAACCCCCCAGACCTTAATTGTCTCATCCAATGAACAGGATATCAAGTACTGGTCCCAGCAAATTAGTGACATCACCACGTCAGTGTGTCCAACAAGTTCCTGAACACACTCCAGAGTGTGCAAGTCCCACACCTGCAGAGAAGAAAACAAGAAAGACATGAGGGGTCAGGACGATATTACAGCAGAGCACGGCAGAAAGATAGAGAGAGGATGTAGCGACCAATAGAGGTGATGCAAAAGAAAACATAAACTCCAAGAGCCAAGTAATGCCTTCCAGGACACACAACTAGATCAAATCAGGGGGCGAGACAGCTAAGATAAGGCAGCTTACCCTTATGGTCCGGTCAATGGAACCAGAATACAACCGATCGCGCCCAACAGTTAATGATACCACGCCCTGCGTGTGACCCCTGAGAGGCGCAGCCATCTGAAAAGGATCAGCCTCACTACCTCCTTTCCACACCAAGATAGTGCCATCCTAGAAGCAAAGTTTGTTCAGCATAATCATCGAAAGCCAATATAATTCACCACAAGCATCAACAAATGAGGCAGTCAGTGATCGGATGAATGCTGACTTAGGTGGGCCCCACTTAAAGAAGAAGAAGACAAGAATTTCAGGTCTATACCAAAAATCCACCCTCACACTCAGCATCAACTTTTATATCACTTATGCTGCTAATTCACGGAGGAACGAGATTCCAAAGAAACGGACTAGACAATATTACGGAAGATGAATCACCTAAATTGATTAAATTCTTTCTAATAATAAATTACCTGGGCGCCAGCAAAAAGCATGTCATTAGCAACTTCCAGAGCATGGACCTGTCCAACTGGTCCACTGATATTGTAGCTAGCACCATTCTGGATATTATATGCCTACAAGAAATACAAGAGAAGCAATGAATTAGAGTTCATCAGTTCACCAATTAAAGAATTCCCCCATAAAAAGAAAAAAATAACGAAGGACAAAGTAGACCCAGCCAACCGCTCACCTTAACAGTGTTAGGCAGGCCAACAAACACCCAAGGACCTTCACAAGTAAAACACCCAACTTCTCCTCCAAGGTTGATCACTTGATCACATTGACCAGTGTGACAGTCCCAGATTCTAGCTGTTCCGTCTTTGCTTCCGGAGTAGAGCTTAGTAGACCCAGAAGGAAGTGCAATCCCAGAAACACCCTGTCATAGAAAGCATCAGGTGAGTCCAGACCTATTTTTATGCCAGACAGGCAATGATATTTCGACATCTTAATTAGAAAAAGGACGGAAACAAATTAGAGTTGCAACTAAATTTTCTCGGGCTATAGTCTGGAGAACACAGAAGGCAAAAACTAATCTTCAAAATAGTACCTTTTTATGGCCCTCAAGCTTTGCCAACATGGCAAAATCAACACCGTGAAACCACGAATGCAAGAAAGGACATGCATCGCCCTTCACACAGTTGCCTGTTATCCAGAAATTGCATAGTTTTTCTTGGGGCTTCAGAGGGTTTTTATTTGTCCACGAATCACTTCTCTCTCCAGAAGTCGAACTTGCTGAATTCACTGGACTAGATTCAGGGCCCTTCCTCCCGGGGCAATCCTCAGCCATATGACTCGACTGCTTTGCAGCTCGATGGTAAACATTGTGCAGAAGAGATGCATCGTGCGAAAACCTACAGGGATTCCGGTTGCACCTCCCTTCGAGCCAGTACTTGCAAACTGTGCGGCTTGTTGGCGCTTTATAGTGAGCAGCTGAATCGTGTGGCCAACCCACAGTACTCCTTGCTGTCTTAATAGCCATGCTATCAATCGCCGAACTGAACGACCTATCCAAAGTTAACTCAAAGCATCAGGACTCGTTCTTGCAAGAAGATCCCTTTGCAGAAAAGCCAAGGTCCGCTGTAGTAAGCAATCCCAAGCATTTAAATTCCTCTTATCACCAACAATACGAATGGATAAACATCTCCATCCATCATGATTTCCATCTCTTTCGGTTCCAACCAAATCAAATTCACCCAGAAGCAGAAGCGAATAAAATTCTAGAAAACGAAGTAGAGACAGTAGATCTCGACAACCACGTCGCGTCGTCCGAGCCCTTTCAACATAAATTTCAGTAATCAAACCTAATTTCCCCTCAAATCAAGGTAACATGCCCCCGATCCTTCAAGGCGGAACAAAACCCCCGATTCCTTCGGTATTAAGAAACCCTAAAAATCGCCGCGAACGGCTACCAAACGCCGCAAGCCCGACGGCCCTCGCCGTCGTCAGCGGCGGGCACCCAATTCCTGGAAAACCCACCGGCGGCGAGCGGGAGATCGTCATCGTCGAAAGAAGACGAAAAGCCCTAACCGGGAAACTTCTTCCTCGTCGCTACTTCGCTAGAAACTGATACGGAGGGAGCGCGTCGGAAAGAGAAGCGAAGCGAAGCGAACCTGAGGGAAAACGGCAAAGCGACGGACCGACGATCGGAAGTACGAAGATCGGCGGCGAACGATCGATCGAGAAGAAGAAGAAGAACCGAAATCGACGATCGAAGACGAAGAGCTTTTTGTTTATTTCTTGAATGGGAAATTTGCCGCCTGGCCTTCTTCTTATATAAGGATGCCAAACCGCGTTCACGTCACGCGGGGTGGATAAGTTGGAAATTACCAATCCGGATTTTCTTTATTTTATACTTGGAAAGCAGAGAAAATTATAAATGAAAAAACATTAAATATGGTACAAAGATAAATTTCTCGAAGATTTTAGTCGAATTAGGAAAAAAACCCGATAAATATCAGAAATTTTTTTTATTAAATTTCAATTTGAAAGTGTTAGAGAGAATTTGCAATATATATTTTTTTGTGGAAAAGCTTTAAGGGTGGAGAAAATATAGGCGTAGGGAAAAACGAGGTGGAATAAGAGGAGACAAGGGAAATTATTTTTGTTTATCGTTATTTTAAAATGGGAGGAAATTAGTAAAATACATATGAAAACCAGGTGAAAAAAAAAAGAGGAGGCCCGGGATATTATTTTTGTTATCGTTACTAGTAAAATGGCGGAAATTACTTTTACTCATATATTTCTTGTAAATATCATGCTAATATAGAATAATTTTTTTATCATACTTATTATAATGTTATATCACTTAAGACGGGCGTTCTATTAAAGCATGTTAATAATGGAAATGTCCAAAAATGATGATTCGAAATTGGGGAAAAGCGAAATAATATTGAATTGCATGACGATGAGAAATATTCAACCTCAAGCAAACCTCTCGATAAGAGACCAAAATCAATACAAACATGGACGAATTAAATTAATCATGACATTTTTGTAAGTAATTAGAACATGAATTGGAATTTTACCTCGAAAAATGGTGAAAAATCAAATGCGTGTGTAACAGTGATAGTCAAAATGCTAAATTCATGTAAAATTCCTTAGAACGCGCCATCATCTTTTAATTCTTTTTGTTGTGGAGAGTGAAGAGGTTAGCCAATTTGATAGGCTGATAGATTTTAGAGTATTTAAGGATAGTTCGAAAGTATAAACGATCCAATTGTTTTATTTTTTGACATTTAGATCGCTAAGGAAAATGAATAAATTATAGATCATTCCATTAAAAAAAAATTTGAAATCAACATAGGAAAAGTCCTTGAAAGATAATCACGATTAATGTTCATTTTTCATAAAATAATTAGAATTGCGGAATCAACAATTCATAAAATGCATTCCTAATTTCGATTGTTCTCATCGCTTAGAGATATAAGTTTATGTAAATTATTTTCACTATTGATAAAATCTATATCAAGCATTTGGTTGATAATCAAATATTTCCCATTAACTCAAATTTCTAAATAACATAAAGATCAAAATTGGGGAATTTTTTTTATTGAAATTATTGATTTTTCATATTACCAACTTTCTCACGTCGAGAGTTATAGACCTTCAAGTCATGCGCTGCGTTAACCACTAGGGATTCGCCTCAGTGGCCACCCTTTCATCTTGTCAACCGGTCTGATTGCCTTAATTATGGTTGCATCTCTATGGAATTTGGGTAGTGAAGTTTGAAAGTTGAAACGACTTTCGAATGAGACTAATAAGTTACTAGCCAAAATGAGAGATTATTGATTTCATGAAATAATTTAACTTGGTTTTCTATGTAAAGGTATCCGTTATAAATAAAATTTGTTATTTTGTGATTCCACTTATTCTAACACAGCCATCTACTGAAAAACCCTTTAATATTGTCAAAGTCCACATTTGTTATGATCGGTCTTCCGAGCCAACATTAGTAACTCTCCATCACTCGGTTCACAAATTATTCATAAACCGCATTGTAAACTAAGGTCATGAAGCCGTCGTTCCACGACCTATTTTGCAAAACCATTTCATGCATCTATGTTGCAGATTTCTCAGTCATTGGTAGTTCAAATTGCCATTTTTGGGATCCGGGGAAGAGATGGGGGTCGAGGTGCCACTTCCACGGTTTCTTGGCACTCCTCTCCTATTGCCTCACACATCCTAAAGTCAGTCCACAAGTAGGAGGGAGATTCTCTAATGTTTTTCTTGCTCAAAAGCCTGTAAAATGATTGAATAAAAGCGTCCAAGAACGGTACATGTGCTGTTTCAGATGCTAGAAGTTCAGATGAAAAGCACGCATTCATCATCACTAACTTGAGTATTCAGCGTCTTAAAAATCCGTAGCTACCCCTTGTGCTCCAGTAGTTTCAAAGCTTGCATCAGGATGATGCGCGATCCACGCCTTGAAGATCTAGTAGAGAAGAAGAAACTCCACTTAACTTGCATGACAGAGTTATGCCAATCCTAATGAGTTACCAAACCACGATTCACTTTGAGATTGAATGATACTGCTCCCCACCGAGACGATGTTTACCTAATGTGTGAGTCTTGGAATTTTCTTTTAGAACATGCACAAGGTCCTTTGTCCATCCATCCTGCACTTCCTGCTAGATGAGGAAGGCAATCAATGGTCTCTCATATGATATGACTTCGCTTAATCAATATATAGCATTAAACCATACATAATCGAAGACGGAAAAGAAAGAATTTATAAAGTAGTCCCACCTTCAGAAACTGAGGCAGCGTTGAAACTGGGGAACCCCGCGTTTGCTATGATCGAAGAGGAACTGGGGAAGGGTGCAAACCAATGCAATAGCTAAACAAAGACTATATGGGACAAGGAAATTTATCCACTGGAAAGAAATGGTAGATTCATCATCATACATGCGCAAACTATACACGGGACAAGGAAATTGAATTGTTCAAGAGTGACATAAGAATCATACATGCGCAAACTATATATGGCACAAGGAAATTGAATTGTTCAAGAGTGACATAAAGATCCAATAGAGTCCAGAAAAATGGGTCGATGGACGAAAGACAATCATGATCAACCGGTGAATTGTTTAGAAGTGATGTGAGACCCAGTAGTATTCAGAAAGAGGGGCAAATGGACGCTGTTATTCATTATATGCGTTCATAGATAACTTGTTCTGAAAAAGAGAAAAGATGAAACTCTCAATTCTAAACACTGGGACACATAATTGCACTTCATACTACTTTATGCAAGATGACACTTGCTATTCAAGTACCTTTCGCCACCGCTAGGCTCTTGGCAAAGCAAAAGGGAACACAACCCTAGGATGGTCACAGAAATGAGACGTTTCTCTTTCATATGGCTTACGCATTCACATGCCAAATAGAAAATCAGCTAATAATAGTACACATTTCCCCCTTTCAATTAAAGATGACAGTTCGAATGAAACTAATTTCGGCATACAACCACTAGTCACAACAAAGCATATCCGACCTTGATCCTATAATCTTACTTGGGCACGTGTAATATATTTTAGAGATCATGACATGAGCTAAAAAATGTTGTCTTGATGTTGATTAGAATAGAGCCAGGCAGTTGGCCAACGCAAACGGGTGGCTCCTTAACCAAACAAAAAAAGAAAACTTTTTTGCATATCGGGTTATTGATGCTAATTTAGTAACGAGAAGTGCGTCCTAACAATTATTTGAATAAATTATGCAACATAAACTGTGCCATTAAAGGAGGAGATATAAGGAGTTTAAGTGATTACGTGAAATAAGGAGGGTAACTATAGAAGGGGGTGACTTAAAAATTGCCAAGAGTCTACATCTCTTATACAATCTAGAGAGACAAATTTCTTGCAAACCTCTCATTCAAAGTTGGATAAAAAGGATTAGAGCCAGCTATTTTTCTAAGCACAATCAATATTAGGACATCATATTCCACAACTATTTTCTGTTGGACTTGACGATGTCCAATCAGTTAATGTGACTTATTAGGTCTATTATCTAATATTCAATATATGCCCAATTTAGTAAAATATATTATGGGCAATGTATTTTTGACATTTAATTAGACATGTAAATTTCATATCTTAAATCTTGATGGAAGGTTAACATTTAGCAGCTCTAGGATTGGTCCTTTCAGTCCCTATAAGATCTCTTTTTGGTGGAGAACAAATGCATTCCATTATCATGCTTCTGCTATTTCCACAAAATTGAAGAGAGAAAAATACACACTCATCGAAAGGATTATAGAGGAGAGTGGTGAAGATTCCTACTCACGAGAAGATATTTTCTCACTCGTTGGATTAATAATGACTACGTTTGATTCCGATATGCTATATTTATTAATTTTATATCATGTTCATATGATTGAAAGATCCTTTTATTCTAACATGTGGGATCAAAGCGTTGGTTTATTTAACGCATGAACATGGTTATAATGTATATTATGATCTTTCACCCCTTTATGATTGATTCATAGTATTTTGTTGATGATGGAATAAAAATAAAATGATGATTTAAAAAAATTTAATACCTTATGCAAATAATATATTTGATTCGAATGTTTTTGAGTTTTTATTAACAAAACGTTTGAAATTGATAAATACTGTCGTATATTCTGGTTATCGTTCTGTGATCTGATCATTGAATGACCTAATTTTGTGTTGCTCCCTTCTCTTTTATTTGGCATACATGTATTTTGAAAACAAATGTTGTTAATGGCGTGGGTTATGTAAATAACGTCAAGTATTACTCTATGATGTCGAATAAATATATATTTTTTTCTTTATTACAGTTCTAAACTATTTGAGCAATAATCGGCCCAACGGGAGATTGTTGTTTTAAATAGATTTAGATTATGATAAAAACTGTCTCATGTTTATGCTCATGATTAAATTTGTAACTAGCCCAACGGAAAGTTAAGATATTTAATTTTCAGTATAATGATAATCTGATGAGCAAATAAATTGCCAATACGCAAGTCAAATTAATGATGCCCAATGGTGATTTAATTTGATTTATTATTGCCTCATGAAATTTGATAGTAAATTTTGAAGGAATCCATTTAAAGTGTTTATAATCGGCCCAACAGAAGGCTATAAATAATTCTTGGATTTCTTTTGGTAAGGTTTTGTATATTTTACCTTTCTATGTAAATGAATTGTTTATTTTTCGGTTTATTGTGATGAGGAATTGAATTATTTTATTTATTTTTTGGATTTCCTAAAGGTACTAATCTGCATGAATTAATTTTTTTTGATCTAGCATACAATCCTACTGCAATTACAAGTTATCTTTCTTCTATTGAACAACTAAGTGGTATAAATTTTAAGAAGTGGAAAGAGCAAATAAGCCCCATTCTTGGGGTCGTGCATCTAGACTATGCCTTATGGGTTGACGCACTTGTTGAATTCATAGCTAAAAGCTCAAATGAGCAGAAAGTTGCTCATGAAAAGTGGGAGCGATCCGACTGCATTTATATAATTATTATGAAAGGTTCCATAACGACTGCTATTTGGGGAGCCATTCCTGACTATCCTAATGCTAAGGAGTACCGTGCTCACATTGAGGAGCAGTACGAGGGCACTTCCAAGACATAGGTTGCTACTCTTATTTCCAAATTGATTACCCTCAAATATAATGGAATCAATGGTGTTCGTGAGCACATTGTGCGGATGTATGAAGTGGCCACTCAAGTCCTTGGACATAGAAATCTCTGAAGGTTTTCTTGTTCGCTTCATCATGACATCTCTTCCTGCACAATTTGGTCCTTTTAAGATCAATTATAATACGCAAAAAGAGACATGGAAGATGAGTGAGCTAATTTCTATTTGTGTCCAAGAAGAAGAGAGAATAAAATCTAAACAACTTGACGATGCTCACAAAATTACCTCTATTTCAAATAAAGAAAAAAGAAAAATGTATGGCAAGGGTCGCAATTATGGAAACAAGGGTACTCCCAACCTTACCATTGACAAGGCAGGTCCTTCTAGTTGGAAAGGATCAGGTGGTCCTAAATGTTATTTTTGTAGAGCTAAAGGACATGTGAGGAAAGATTACTCAAAATTCTGATAGTGGTTGGAGAAGAAAGGTAATACTTTATTAAGTCATGTTTGTTATGAGTCCTCTATTGTTGATGCTCCTTCAAATACATGGTGGATTGATATTGGTGCAACTCTACACATAACTAATTCATTGCAGGGATTCCTTTCAAGGAAGAATCTAAATAAAGGGGACCATAACATTATCATGGGAAATGGAGAAAAGGTTCCAGTTGATGCTGTTAGCACTCTCCGTTTGGTGTTGGAGGGTGGTTTCAATTTGGATTTAGTTGATACAATTTATGTTGTATCACTAGAAACTTAATTTCATTTCAAAACTTGACGCTTATGGTTATTCATAAAAGTTTGAGAATAAAAGTTGTTCCACTTCTCGTCATGGTGAGACTGCTGGTCATGGTATGTTAGAGGGAAACCTCTACAAACTGTGTTTAGATTCTTTGTTTACTAGTCAAATTAAAGATACATCAAGAGTTAAATGGCAGCAATAAATCAGATTTTGATACTAAAGATATGGAGATGGGATGATCATTCGCAACAAGATGATCTAGATTAGAACTTTGAATTTGAAATTCGAGTCAGATTAGGTTTTGCAATTCTAGTTTTCATCTTTGACTATAAAACCTTTCCCAGATGTATTTGTAAACTTTTTACCTTCTATACATATTACAGTCGTCCCTATTTGTAGTTCATGTTCAACTTCACTCATTGAGCAAACATAGCCTCTAAGAACGTTAGCCATTCCTTCTAATTCCTAAAAGTTTACAATTTGCTTGTTGTTTTCGCTCATTTGTTTGTGCATTATTTAGTCATTTGAACTTTGCAAACTCCTCGAGCTTACTTGAAGTCAAATTTGGCACTTTAATTGGCCATTTTTCTTGAGAAAAAAATAGGAGTGTATAAAGTGGCTGCTCACTCGGACTTCCCTTAGCAATTTGACTGAGAGCTTGACTGTCTCATGTAATGCTTTTTTTTTCAATTGATGAATGCAATAATTGCCCATACCGCTAGAGATAGTGATGGCTAGGTTGATGCAATGTGAATTCAATGATGCAAATATAAAAGATTCTTTCGTGTTTAACAAATGGTAGGACAAAAAAAGCAACCGACATAGATATGACCATGATAAAAGCAGTTCAACTTTACTATTAATGCATGCTATTAAATTTGGGATTGCAGTGGCATTCCTTTGAAGATGATCAAGATAATACATATTAAAAAGTTAATATGTCCTGCCTTTAAAGATGCCCTCATGCGATGAGGCTTGAAATCCATGGTACAACAGAATATGCAAAGATCGAGTCTTTAGGTAATAAAAGACGCACTTGAATGACTTAACCCGCGTGCATTCCTTTGAAGATAACCATGATGATACATATTAAAATGTTTTGCTAGATTTGGTTCATTCCTAGCCTATAAATAAGAACTGGTGATTGATTTATTGAAATGGTTAAGGGTATAGAGACATTAAGCAATGACTATGGATCTTTCTTTTTTAAAAAGAAAAGAAAAGAAAAGAAAAAGTAAATTGGTTATATAGAAAATGAGGAGGTAAAGGAATGGCACTTGTCACTGTAAAACACACGGACAACTGGTCTCTTACGTGGTGTTCTTGCCACTGTAGAAGTAAGATCAGTCAGAAATGTTGAACATAATTATTCAAGATCATCAAGCTCAAATTTGACACCAAAAAGAGAGAAAAAGCCTCTATCCTTAGTTAATGTCGTTTACCTAGATCTTTCAAAGGCTGGTTTGCAAAAATGATTTAATTTTTTATGTATTCATTTTTATTTTGAAATTGCATACGCATTCGTTTTAACGATTTCAAGAATTTTCTTTTTGAGACTGCTTTATGAAGGATTAATTATACTTCTGTTGTTTCTGAATAAAAGGTCAATTTATTCACCAAATGCTTAATTGATGGGATAAATAAATTTTCTTGACACGTGTGTTTAGCCAAAGAAAGAATATTACATTGATAATATACAAACTTGTGAGCTATCTAAAATCTCATACGTGCTGGACTAAAAGAGATGATCTCGAGTTTTAATTTAGCAATTTAAAGGATTGAACAAGAATGACCTTTAAACAATACGACGCTAAAATAAGGAAATCTACATACTTTAAACTGAAAAAAATTAAAAATTCGTGAAGAAGATGCTATAATTAAGATCTTGTTTTCTAATTTTTTTTAATACATACGTTTCGGCAAATTTTTTAATTTAAACTTTCAAGCCGCTTGTGTCCAGTTTATAAAATTTTTGTCTGATTTGTTCTATCCTCAATGGGCTATAACCCCAAATAATACTAATACATACGTGATAATACATGTAAAGGTACATTATCAAATATATGTTAACTAGTAATTTTCCTAATGTAAATTCTACAGATTTTCACATTTCTGCATTCCTTTGAAACCCCTTTGCTGGGCTAATACACTCTCATAATTGTTCAATGGATCGATGCCTTTGAAGAGGGAGCTTCTTATTAGTTTCATAAGCTTTAATGAAATCCTTTGTATCAGTTTTAATTTATAAGATTTATTCACTTGAATTGTAGTGTGTAACGTATTAGTTTTCATTCCACGTTCAAAGGTACATGGGGGTGTCACAAGCCTATGAAGTTCATTTATCAGTTTCTCATCGAACAATTTTTATCCATACAGAAGACAGCCTGCGCGACGTCAATTTCTTTTCATCAGAGCGAGAAGCATATGCAACAATTTTGAAGTAAAGTTTATTCATCATTTATTTTCAGCGCCTCTATTTAATTTCGCTTTTTCAGTAATAAGACGTAAACAAACGTGCAGAGAAAACGATAATCAGAATTCCACTGTAAACTCTCTCCAAAAAGATAAAAAGGGTTTCCATTCGACAAGCAAAAGGCATTTCAATTACTAATCAGGAATCATATACAAGTCCAGCCGTTGCTGTCAAAAAAATCAATGTCTATACAAAAAAGACAGCCCAAAACTGGTATTGCGGGGCAGACAGGTACAGCCGTCCCGTTTCTTGCTCTCAATCACAATCCCAGTTGCATCGTAGCATAGATGACATTGGAGTTCAAATTTCGCAAGGAAGACAATGTCATCTATGTCTTCCTTGCGAAATTTGAACTCCAATGTCAATAGCTCGATTCTGTTTTCTACTTAGCATGACTCCATCGGTTGAGGAAGCTGCTCTTTTTGGCTCTTTGGAGGATCCAACCAGTTCCAAACGGTCAGTGTCCCCGCAGCATCTCCCGTGAAGAATAGGCCTCCAGGAGCTGTTTGAAGAGTCCTAACTTCTCGTCTTGAGAATATCTTGCCCCTTTTGGTGAACCTGGTGTACGATGCACAAAGTCAGCCAAGCAGAAGAAGAGAACAGTCCCACTGAGAGACAGGATGTCAAACCAACTAGAGAAATTATTTGGACTTACGATGGGAGCTCGTACAACCGAACGGTGTTGTCAAGGCATGCACAGAGAAGGACCGGCTTACCATGTGCATCAATTGTCCCTGACAGTGCAAGAATACCCTGTGCAAGACAAAATGATACTTGCAACATCAACAAATGATACTACATCACTTCCATGAGACTAGCACAGTAAGAAACTGACAAAAACACCAACAGGTGTAAGATGAAAATTCATGTCTTCCCCGCATAGAGCAAGCACCTGGAAGGTACTTGTTACAAAGCTTCAGTCTACATTATTCACATAGTTAATTTTAACTGCAGGAATAAAACCAAAAAGCAATAAGGCGCGTCTTTGTGATCTTAGATTGTAAAACAGGTCCATGCACTTCTCACATATGAAGACAATAAAAGAAAACAAAATTTCACCCTCTATAATCTACACTTTTTCCTTGTAGTACCACCAACCACAAAATACCCTAATCCAAACGAGTGCCCGCAAAGAAAAAAAAAATAGCAAGCAACTTACATGGTCCTCATGATGTGTATAGCCAACTTCCAAGCTGCCTCCTTCAGTGGCAACCCCCCAGACCTTAATTGTCTTATCCAATGAACAGGATATCAAGTACTGGTCCCAGCAAAGAAGTGACATCACCACATCAGTGTGTCCAACAAGTTCCTGAACACACTCCAGAGTGTGCAAGTCCCACACCTGCGGAGAAGATAACAAGAAAGATGTGAGGGGTCAGGATGATATTACAACACAGTGCGGCAGAAAGATACAGAGAGGAAGTAGCAACCAATAGAGGTGAAGCAAAACAAAACATAAACTCAAATGGCCAAGTCGCACCTTCCCAGGACACATAACTAGATTATATCAGGGGGCGAGACATCTAAAGATAAGCCAGCTTACCCTTATGGTCTGGTCAATGGAAGCTGAATACAACCGATCGCGCCCAACAGTTAATGATACCACGCCCTGCGTGTGACCCCTGAGAGGCGCAGCCATCTGAAAAGGATCAGCCTCACTACCTTCTTTCCACACCAAGATAGTGCCATCCTAGAAGCAAAGTTTGTTCAGCATAATCATTGAAAGCCAATGTAATTCATCACAAGTATCAACAAATGAGGCAGTCAATGATCAGATGAATGCTAACTTAGGTGGGCCCCACTTAAAGAAGAAGACAAGAATTTCAGGTCTAAACCAAAAATCCACCCTCACACTCAGCATCAACTTTTATATCACTTAAGCTGCTAAATCAGAGGAACGAGATTCCAAAGAAACGGACTAGACAAAATTACGGTAGATAAATCACCTAAACTGATTAAATTCTTTCTAATAATAATACCTGGGCTCCGGCAAAAAGCATGTTATTAGCAACTTCCAGAGCATGGACCTGTCCAACTGGTCCACTGATATTGTAGCTAGCACCATTCTGGATATTATATGCCTACAAGAAATACAAGAGAAAGCAATGAATTAGAGTTCAGCAGTTCACCAATTCAAGAATTCCCCAATAAAAAGAAAAAATAACGAAGGAGAAAGTAGACCCAGCCAACCGCTCACCTTAACAGTATTAGGCAGGCCAACAAACACCCAAGAATCTTCACAAGTAAAACACCCAACTTCTCCTCCAAGGTTGATCACTTGATCACATTGACCAGTGTGACAGTCCCAGATTCTAGCCGTTCCATCTTTGCTTCCAGAGTAGAGCTTAGTAGATCCGGAAGGAAGTGCTATCCCAGAAACACCCTGTCATAAAAAGCATCAGGTGAGTCCAGACCCATTTTTATGCCAGACAGGCAAATGATATTTCGACATCTTAATTAGAAAAAGGACGGAAACAAATTAGAGTTGCAACTAAATTTTCTCCAGCTATAGTCTGGAGAACACAGAAGGCAAAAACTAATCTCTAAATGGTACCTTTTTATGGCCCTCAAGCTTTGCCAACATAGCAAAATCAACACCGTGAAACCACGAATGCAAGAAAGGACATGCATCGCCCTTCACACAGTTGCCTGTTATCCAGAAATTGCAGAGTTTTTCTTGGGGCTTCAGAGGGTTTTTATTTGTCCACGAATCACTTCTGTCTCCAGAAGTCGAACTTGCTGAATTCACTGGACTAGATTCAGGGCCCTTCCTCCCAGGGCAATCCTCAGCCATATGACTCGACTGCTTTGCAGCTCGATGGTAAACATTGTGCAGAAGAGATGCATCGTGCGAAAACCTACAGGGATTCCGGTTGCACCTCCCTTCGAGCCAGTACTTGCAAACTGTGCGGCTTGTTGGCGCTTTATAGTGAGCAGCTGAATCGTGTGGCCAACCCACAGTACTCCTTGCTGTCTTAATAGCCATGCTATCAATCGCCGAACTGAACGACCTATCCAAAGTTAACTCAAAGCATCAGAACTCGTTCTTGCAAGAAGATCCCTTTGCAGAAAAGCCAAGGTCCGCTGTAGTAAGCAATCCCAAGCATTTAAATTCCTCTTATCACCAACAATACGAATGGATAAACATCTCCATCCATCCATCATGATTCCCATCTCTTTCGTTTCGGTTCCAACCAAATCAAATTCACCCAGAAGCAGAAGCGAATAAAATTCTAGAAAACGAAGTAGAGACAGTAAATCTCGACAACCACGTCGCATCGTCCGAGCCTTTTCAACATGAATTCCAGTAATCAAACCTAATTTCCCGATCCTCCTTCAAGGCGGAACAAAACCCCCGATTCCTTCGGGATTAAGAAACCGTAACAATCGCCGCGAACGACTACCAAACGCCGCAAGCCCGACGGCCCTCGCCGTCGTCAGCGGCGGGCAACCACTTCCTGGAAAACCCTCCGGCGGCGAGCGGGAGATCGTCATCGTCGAAAGAAGACGGAAAACCCTAACCGGGGAACTTCTTCCTCGTCGCTACCTTCGCTAGAAACTGATACGGAGAGAGCGCGTCGGAAAGAGAAGCGAAGCGAACCTGAGCGAAAACGGCGAAAGCAACGAACCGACGATTGGCCACTCGAATCGGAAGTAACGAAGATCGGCGGCGATCGAGAAGAAGAAGAAGAAGCAGCAGCAGAAGCAGAAGAAGCGAAATCTTGGATGGGAAGTTTGCCGACTGGCCTTCTTATTATATAAGGAAGCCAAACCGCGTCCGCGTCACGCGGGGTGCAAATATTGGAAATTACCAATCCGGATTTTCTTTATTTTTTATTATTATTATTTTGGTCGTATCTTGATTTTCTAATTGGAAAAGTGAGAACCGACCACAAAAAAAAAAAAAAAAAAAAAAAAAAAGAGAGAAAAAAAGGAAAAGTGAGAAAATAATATAAAAAACTAAATATGGTTTAAAGATAAATTTCTAGAAGATTTTAGTCGATTTAGGGAAAAAAAACCCGATAAATATAAGAATATCTTTATTAAGTTTCAATTCGAAAGTGTTAGAGAGATTTTACAATCGAGGGTGGAGAAAATATAAGCATGGAGAAAAATGAGGTGGAAAAAGAGGAGGTGATGGAAGTTATTTTCGTTTAATTTAAATAGGGTGGAAAGTGCTTTTACTTGTGTATTTCTTGTAAGTATTGTGGTAAATGAAATATAAATGTAGCAAACCTGGTGGAAAAAGAGGAGGTAAGGGAAAATGAGTAAACAATGGATCATTTTATTAAAAATAAAAAAACATAACATCTTTCAGAAAAAAATTAAGAAAATGAATCGTTTTCCCAGGAAATTATCTATTTAATAATTTTCAATTTTTGTAAAATAATCGGAATCAACAATTCAGAAAATGCTTTCCTAATTTTGATTTTTCTCATTCCTTAGAAAAAAAGTTAAATAACAAATTATTTTCATTATCAATAAAATCTATCCTGAACAATTTTTTTTTTTTTTTTTGTTAACAATCAAAATATTTACATAAATATTAAAATCAAGAATTTTTTTAAGTTATTCATTTTTCGGAAACACCAACTTTCTGGCCTTTCGCTCTACAAATTATAGATCTTCAAGCCATGCGTGGCATCCATTTTCATAATGATTGTCAAACCAAGTTGGTCAACTCCCATTCCGTGGGTTTTCCCTGATTTCTCATTCCCCACCCACATACTTCATAGCTTCCCAAACAAGGTGATCAAAAATCTTTCCGTAGGTTTTCCTGTTCTTATCTTGACTTCCTTTGGATTGGGATATTGTGATATTGTCCATCGGTCCAATTGTCTAAATTGTATTTGCATTCCTATAAAATTTGGGACATAAAATTTGAAAGTCGAAATGACTTTTGGATGAGATTAAAAGTTACTAACCATACTGGGAGATCATTGATTTCATGAAATAGTTTAAATTAGTTTCTACGTAGGTTACATGTAAAACTTGTTATTTTGTGATTCCACTTGTTTAGACGCACTCATCCATATTGTGTGTTTTAATTCGGTGTTTGTACTTTGACATATCCTGTGGGGTATAAGATCTCTGGCAAAAATTGGTTAAAGCCAGGAAAGTATTTGCTCCCGTGATCGCCATCCGGCAAATCACTTTGTTTCTGTGCCATACCACCCGATAAACATTGTTTTATAAATTATTATCTTCAACATGTGAATAACTACACATTTTAAAATAATACAAATGTAATTAGAAGGATAGCTTATGTTGAAAATTTTTATTCAATATTCTCTAACCATAAAAATTTCGATAACAATAATTTATCAGAAAAAGAAGTTCAATATCTTTTACTAACTTGAAACGTGCATCTGACATTTCATTCGATTTTAGGTCCTCATGAAATTCACTTGATTTAAATATATCTCACATCCTTTAAAGCAAATCTATTTAGTAAAAAGTAATATTTGAAGAGGAGAAGGCACACACACAAACGCCCAAATTACAAGATTTTCTTATTTTGCTTTCAGTCAATTTATTTTTTTCTTTGCCAGTCAGTTTACTTTGCTGCAATTTGTTTACATGGTTCCTTGCACGCCTATCCCTGCTCTTGAAATTTGAGGTTGTTTACCACCAGTGGTCCCGCGTTTTAGTGAACCCATAAATGGAGTTCTTGGTCTCTTCTCGATTGTAATCGTCTATCAATCAGGTACAAAACTATGGCGTGACTTTCGAAATTATGAATCTAGTTCCTTAGTCTATGTTGTCTAGGTGATGATTAGTGATGACAAATTTTTAACTAGCACCATCTATGAAAAATCATCGACTTTAGTGCCTCAATGTGATATCCTCCTAGTCCTCACTTGTAATAATTGGTGTTATAAAAATAATAAAAATAAAAATAAAATTTAAAAAACAAAAACAAAAAACAAGACCTTTGTTGGTGGGATAAAAAGGGGTAGGTGGCTTTTAAAAAAGGAAAAGAAGAAGAAGAAATAAAAGGAGGACACGATCAATAAGAGAAAAAGAAGAATGAATGAAAATGGAAAAGAAAGGTGTTACACTCCTATTCAAAAGAACAGGGACATGACACGATCGTTCTTTCATCAAATGACGCAACTTTAACTTAACCAAAAATTTAGCTTGGTATCAATATGTATACATCCATATGTGTGTGTGTGTGTGTGTGTGTGTGTGTGTGTGTGTGTGACAAAAAGGGTGTTTGGTTACAATATCAAAGTTTTCTATAAACAACCAAACTAATATATACATCTTCACTAAAAAAACTCACTTACAAACTTATCAACTAACTCATACTAAAAAGTCTCCACAACAAAAAGTCCTCCTCGAAACGGATGCTCACGTCTACTTGCGGGCGGCTTGCTAAAGAATCTGAAAAGCAAAGTAGATGAGAGGAGTGAGTTATCACGATTCAATGAGTAATACATTTTTTCTAAGTGGATCGAGAAATCACTATGCACATCTAAAACACAACCATAACTTACTTTAACATAATATATAATCATAACTCAAATACCGAAGATATTAATGGTCTAGTCCCTTGGTCAATCTCATAAAATATGTATCAAAGGTTTATTCTATTGATTAATCTCATTAAACCACACATTAATGGTCCATTCCATCGACCAAGCTCAAATCATATGTCAATGGTCAATTCCATTGACCAATTCATACTCAAATATCTAGTTATGGTCACGTGTAATGCCTGTGACAAGATGACAAGAATTCCCCAATTGGCAAAGTCTCCACCTATTATTAACCGATGGCTTGGCCCATAAGGATATCCTAGACTAGTATGCGCATATCCACACAACTCTCAGGGTTCACAGAGACATTAAGCATCAACTATCAATCACAAAATCTAGTAATCTAATATCAGAATGAGAGTCATATCACAACTCAAGCAACGTTTCAAGATTCTTTCATAAAGAGTTTCACAAACCATTTTCAAACAACCATTCAAATCGAACTCTCTTGCAAACAACAAAATGACAGTAATATCTTGATCTTGTTTTATGCAACAAAAGATACTTTTTATCAACTCATAGAATATATAATCCATGATTTTTTTTTTTGAAAATATGAGTTTAAAATAAAAGAAAAAATAGTGTCACTCACTTAGAAAAAACCAAAAATCAATTACGGCGATAACTTGAGTCAACACAATCAAATTCCTAACAAATAACCTAAAAACGATATTAAAAGACCAAGTAAAATGATATTTTAATGAATGACTCGACTATTATAGGCTTATTTGTCAATAAAACAACACCTACACGCCACAGAAAGCCCACCTCTACCAGCAACCTATTGTTGTTCGCTAGGCGCGGTCGACGTGCTAAACTTTGTCATGCCATAACTTCCTTCACCAATTTCCGTTTTGAGCCATCTTATAGTCATTAGAAAGCCCTCTTGATGTACTACAACAATCCCAACTCAACCACCCCAAAAAATCTCCAAAAATGGCTAAAAATTGGGCCCAAAGGTACTATTCACTATAGTTCCAAAATGCAACCCTAACTTAAAAATTCCGTTTCGGACAAACTGTAAGCTCAATTATGATCCGTAAAATGTTATAACTTCATAATATCCTACAATACAATTTCTACACAAATATGAAGCTCAATGACTCAAAAATCGGGTTTCGCTACACAAATATCCCAAAAATCCGAATTTTGAGCCCTAATTGTGATGATTCCTTCGAATAGATGATTAAAGGCTTTGATCACTTACCGGATTGTAAAACAAACTTGAGTTGGCTTGATGAGGTGTCCGGATCACGAGCGTAGCGAAATTTTTTCGTTTTCCCATTTTTCTTCTCTTCTTTCTCTCCTCTCCCCTATTTCTTTATTTCCCCTATTTCGTTTCTGCCCGAGCCCTCCCTCTCTCCTCTTTAAAGATAGCCAAAGCTTCCACTATTCTCCTTAAGCTTCTATTGTTGACTTTTCAAACCCTCTTCTTTTTTTTTTTTTTTTTTTTTTTCCAAAGCTCCTATATTACAAAAGGAAGAAAAAAGAAAAGAAAAGAAAAAAGAGAGAGTTTTGCACATAGGCTCTTTGGAGATCTTGTAAAATCAAGCCTACTTCATTTGTAGCACTTGGTAATAATTTGAACCCTTTGTTCATCTAATCAAAGTAATATTTGGAGTTAAGTCATAAATTTAGTGTTACGTGAATTTTTAATTGTCTGATTCAATTTACGAGTTGTTAAGCTATGAAAATGATAGTTAAGATAGACTCGTTGCATTTGACAAAATCAATTTTGAGTTATAGTTTGATCGGAACGAATTTTAAGTTTTGCACACAAGCTACACACAACAGACAACAATAAATATTGCTTTCGGTGAGCATTTTATTGGCGTGTTGGAGTCGTTTTGTTAGTGATTAAGCTTAGTTTAGTCAACTTGTAGTTGAGGTAGCGTTTTACTTAATTTTGATATTGTTTCTCACTTATTTGATAGGATTGCAAGTTCATCGGCTCCAATAATCTTCATTGTTTGGTTTTAGGCTATCCCAAATGAGTGGTGCTTATTTCTTATGTGGGATAAGTGTATTAGAAGTCTTAAAACTTGTCATGAAAATGTAATTAAGTTCTAAAACTTTCAAGTGGTGCAATTAAGTCATAAAACTTGTCATAAAAATTCAATCGAATTTTAAAATTTTCAAAAGGTACAATCAAGTCTGAAAACTTGTCTCGAAAGTACAACCAAGTCCTAAAATTTTCAAAAGGTATAATCAATGGAAGGACTTAGATTGGACAAATTTAACAAGTTTTTTAAGATTTAATTGCACTTTTTTAACAAATTTTAGGACTTAATTGTATTTTTTAAAAAGTTTTAGGACTCAATTGCATTTTCAAGATAAATTTTAGGACTTCCAAGTCATTTATTCCTTCTTATATCAATTTGGAAATTCAAGTCTTGAAAGTGATAGGGATTAAATATATTATGAATTACGAAATAACATTTTTGTTGCATAAAATTTGGATTGCGCTTTTACTACATTCTAGTATTTGTGAATGATTTAAGAAGCCTTTTATGAAAGGTATTGTAAAAGGAATTGCAAAAGGCTATAGGTATTGCTTTGCGAATCTAGTTTACGAAATGAATTATGAAATGAATTGGCAAATATTTTACGAATAGTATTCTGACTAATAAATTGAGTTACAATAGGTAATCTATTTGGTTTTGTGGATTATTGGATGATGGTGATTTAATACTCATTCTTGTTGTGAACCCAGTAAGGGGTTTTCAGGTATGCATATAGGTTGGGACCTTGCCAAACAAGAATCTTGATGGTATTATCTCTAGGCATTATATTGTGACCATGGTTGGATAATGAGCCACAAAATAATCGATAGAATAGACTATTGATGTGTGACTCGATAAAGATTGATCAATAGATTTGAATATTGATGTGTAATTAAATATTGTTGATAAAATAAATAATTATTATTATTAGGATACACGTGTAAGTGAGTTGTATTAAAGAAATTCCACATTAGAGACTTGATATAGTGTAGAGTAGTTAATATATCCTAGTTGGCCTATTAGGCTTTTGAGTGGAAGTGGGTCTAATTGGATAATTGATGGGCTCAGGTTTGGGCTCCCTCTTGGCAATCTCCCTAGATGAAGGTATCGGACTTCTATTGTGTGCTCCTAAGAAACTATATCAGAGCCAAATTTGGTTAAGTTGGAGCGAATCAATGACGATAGAATAAAGAAAAGTGAGAATCAACAGATTTGATAGGAGTGATTTTGGTTTCTAGAAGATGCAGATTGATGATTATCTTTATAGATGAAATTGCACTTGCCTCTATTTAGAAGGAAGCTAGAGACAATGGAGCAAGCTAATTGGGAAGTGCTGGATAAACGTATTATGGGTGTTATTTCGTTGACATTGGCTTGTAACATTGCGTTTAACATTGTGAAGGAGAAAACCACTGTGGGTTTGATAAAAACCCCGTCGAATATGTACAAGAAGCCCTCTACATTAACAAGATCTATTTGATGTGACATCTATTTAACTTGCAAATAAGCGAAAGTGCATTAGTTACAAATCATATTGTTTGATTTATAATGAAATTTGTTGTCGCTCTCCCATGAACGTAAATCATTATAATCAAACCATGTAAATCTAGTGTCCAATTTATTATATTGTTTTGTCTATTTTATTGTTCGATTGCTTACTTTCCGCAACAATGGTATTAGAGTCGATGGTTACGGTTTATGGGCATGTGGGTGTTATGGTGTAACATCGGACTAAAGATGAAATTGGGATAGAAGGATACCCAAATTAAGGAGGAGCAGACCTAACACTGAGTTCACAAGTGAAGAGAAGAATGTTATGATGCATGTGAGAGTGAGTTGTGTTAGAGAAAACCTATACCGGAGAATTGATTTGGTATAAAGCAGTTCATATATCCTTTTATTTTTAAGTATCACTTTTAGATTAAGATTAGTTAATCTAGAGTTTAACTATCTAATTGTCGTACAAAAAAACATTTCGAGACTTCGCTAAGGAAAAAGCTTTCAACACTATCCCTTAGCTCATAACTTATTGGTTTAAGCTTTTGAGTGAAGGTAAGCCCAACTGGATATATTGACAGGACTCAGGTTTAGACTCCCTTTTGGCAATCTTCCCAAGTGAAGAT
Organism: Eucalyptus cloeziana; assembly: GCA_014182715.1. Classification (NCBI taxonomy): domain Eukaryota; kingdom Viridiplantae; phylum Streptophyta; class Magnoliopsida; order Myrtales; family Myrtaceae; genus Eucalyptus; species Eucalyptus cloeziana. Next base: position 22,788,493 of record CM024638.1, read on the forward strand.
ATCGGGCATCTACTACGTGCTTCCAACACTTATTCATATAAAGTTCTATTGAAATGGAAATAACTCATATTTGATTTGATACGCACATCGTTATTAGGGTTTGAATTATTCAGTTTCTGGTATTGCTCTATAAATATGTATGGTAGATGTTCAATTTGTTTAGAATGGATTTGTATTACTCACTAAAACGCAGTTGTTTATCCATTCACCTGAAATCTTTTCTAGTTTTCCCTCTAATGGCAAGTAGGACAAAAATGATATCAACGAGGAACTTTTGATAATTGAATCTTGCATATGGGTTAACATAGTTGGATAAATATCCAGTAGCATTTATTAACTTTTAGTTTCTTAGTTTGGGAATTACTTTCTTATAATGGATTTTAGACCTCTAAACCTATAACCAAATAATTATATATCAAAATATGGAAAGAAACATATATTTGATAATAGGTTATTATTGGTCACGTTCGAGGCTGCGTCCTTCAAGTAAGAACATGGTAGTGTCATTTCCCTTAATTCTCATAGGAGTTAGCATATGACATTCGTTGGTATGAAAGCTTTATAAAAAAAAAAAAAAATCTTTTTGGGTGTTGATTTTATGAGACGTAAGGTTGTGTGTTAGTTTATAACAAGTAAATATTTTGTTAGTCACTAAGATGCACATCTCATTTTAGTCCAAGTAATCATGGGTTTTGACTCAGATAGTCTTGTTTGTTTTATAAGAACAAACAAGTGAGTCATAACCTCCGGTATGAGATATGTGCCTCAAAATTCTCGAGGTGCAGCTTTGACAAGAAGACACAAGGACCATTATGATAGAAGTTTGAATAGGAAACCTCACAAAGCATATGATAGATCCTTAGTTTTATATTAATTGCACTACTTAAGAGATGTCTATAGGTTGATGTAATGGCCATGAAAATTTCAATATAGAATATAATGAATGGTTTGCAACATCAATTGAAAATTATTATTGTTTGTTTTTGTGGAATTGAACTTGAAGATATGGGCATTAGGAGACATGGGAAGTTTTATTATGGATGGTCAAAATTGAATTTCATCAGCATGACCAGAAAATAATGTTTTAACTTTTGTGGATGTAGGATTCCAGTTATTTGATGCTAATATTAGAATGAAGTTCTACTAAATTTGCTAATCTAAATAAAAAACACATTTTTAGCTTCAGAAAAGATCTAAGTCAATTGTATCATTGTGGTAAGTGTTTCATGTGCAAGCACAAGGAGTCAGTGAAACATCTTCATACACCTTTGAGGTCGCATTAGATATTTAAGTTTGTTTCATGATAGTAGGTTGTATGGTATGTTGAAAGATGTAAAGGAGTTGATAGTATGTTGGATTTGCACAAAGTGCTCATAGCTCATCCTTGATCTGTTGGGTCAAACGTATGCTTGCGGGGATTATGGGGATTCTTTCATATGTATTGCCATTTTTCTAGCTAGTTGAGGGCATGGAGTTAAGACATAATTGAAGATTGTCGCTCTAAGCTATGTATTAGCTGGATTGCTTCATTGCTTTCTAGTTTGAAAGTTGTAGAGTGTGCATTCATTTGTCTCTCTTTGTGCTTTCCATTTTCAACTTTTGGCAAAATGACTTTAGCACACTACTTTTATTATGAGCAAAGTTATATTTACTTATGTCATACTTTCATGATAGAGATTTATCATCTTTGCATGTGGAAGAAACTCTTTTTTGGATTTGAAGACGCAAAGATTCATATTCCCCAAGGAAACTGATTGAGTTTCCAATATTGCTTTAATTAAGTGGATTTAGATGATAAAGTTTAAGTTATGATTCTCAGTATAAAAGCACTGTCCTTCAGTAATAAGTCATGATCATTGTTATGATAAGTTATGATATTTAACTATTTAGTTGAGACTTTGAGAATTATGTTACGACTAATTGTGATATGTCATTATTTTGTGGTTAGAAAATGAGAATTTTTATTGAAAATGTTAATATGTTACATGGCGATAATTGGTAGAAGTTATAAGCTTGTATTGTGAGAGATAGGGGTGATCGGGTCCAGGGTGGGTAGGGTCTAGACCTGGACCCTGTTCCCGACCCTGTTATAACCGGTTCTCTTTTTTTGGACCCTGTTCCCTACCCTGTTTGCATTGGACCCTCTTCCCGACCCACCCTGTTTTTTTCGGTCAGGGAAAAGGGGTTAACCCCGTTTATATTGGAACTGTTTTGCAAAATTTTTCTGTTTTCACCATTCTCACAGGACCTTGAAACAGCTCAATAACAAAGATGTGAATGGCGGATTTAAAAGAAGAAACACAAATAATGAAAACAACTAAATGCAGAGAGTCCATAGTTAATGATTGTGGCCTTGTCAACCACTGTTAGTGAGCTTCTATTTCGAGAGGCAAGCTCTCACTTGATCATCGGCCACACCTCATACACAGCAATGACACATCAGAGTGATACGGACAGGGGAAAATGAGATATAATAGAGAAATCTGAGCATACAAGCAACGGTTCCAACACTGAACTCCGTTCGTATAGAAGACTCAACTCAAACCAGAGAAATCAAGACGCAATTTCCAACATGAGAATCATAACGCCAATTCAATAACAAATGAGCATCGTATTCCAACTCAACCGGATACAGTGAGATTTCATAAGTCAAGAATGAGTTGAGTTGATGCATTACGACTTTCGGCTCAATGATCTACTAGAAACACATCCGGATCTAGTTCCAGCATTTCATCAAACACGTGATATGCATTTCCATCAAGGAGTTTATACAAGAATATGAATCAACGATTCACTTTTAGAACCATATAATCCCTGTTTTCACCATCTCCCAATCTAGATTTATCATTCTACATCCAAAGCAAAACCAGGTCAACCCACGAGAACGCCAAAGCAAAATTCACCGAGTAAGAAGCCCGCGGCATGAATCGCCGTCCCGTTAGGCAGGGAACGGATACCAACGGCCTAAAGAGGGGGCTCGACTTCGCACCTGTAGGCTCACGTCGCCGTGCGGGGGCGGCGAGGATGGCTGGGATCGGGAAAAGAAAATGGGTACAAATGCAAATCGAAACGATTTTGCAAAGCAATTGGGTTGGAGGCAGGATTCACAAACAAGGATTCGGCAATATCTTGAATTACAGAAAATCAGCACGAAGACTTCTTCGCCCGTCAGATTAAAACACTGGAAGATCTTGAATTCGGAAGCGGCAGCACACGATGCCCGACAAAAAAAGCGGGTACGACTCAAAAACCAATCGGCCTATCGACCAAGTACCTGGAGATGCTGCAAGATGGAATCAAGGACTCAGAACAAAGCCACCCAGAGACAATCCCTAGAATCTACAAGAGTCCAAACAGAGAGAGAGAGAGAAGTACGAGTCAAGAAGAAGGGAAGGGAAGGAGACTTCGGGCCGTCGATGAAGGGAAAATGCGAAGTGTTGGACGGAAGGAGGAGGCAAGAGACGTGCTTAAGCCATGCCAACGCCAAGCACTCCTCATTTGAAAACCGAAACTCGCAAGGAAATTGCAGGCCGGCACTGATCTGGAGGACGGAGATGAAGCCGGTGTACGACGAGTCAAGCTTGGACCCGGGGGCGACGGCGTCGAAGCCCACCTTGCCGCCCTGGAGGTCGGTGATGTTGACGAAGCCGATGTCGCGGGAGGAAGGCGATGGTGGGCGCAGCACTCGGATGGATGGATCAACGGAGGTGAGACCGTGAGAGCTTGAGAAGTTGAGAGTGAAGATAGAAAGAAACGAATTAGGGTTTTGCCTTAAAAACCGGTTCTCAAACCGGTTCCCGAACCGGTCCGGTCGATCCGGTTCTCGGGTGGGTATTCCCTCGGAACCGGTTCCCGGACCGGTTTAAACAGGGTCTGAACTTTGGGAACCGGTTCCCGGACCGGTTTCAACCGGAACCGGTTCCCGGACCGGTTTCAACCGGAACCGGTTCCCGACCCTGTTTTCCGGGTGGGCCGATCCGGGAACCGGGTTGACCCGGTCCGGTTGCACACCCCTAGAGACAGAGATTAACATGTGGTATATAGAGGTCATTGTAACATATGTGATCTTCATAATTGTAGCTTGTGAACTTCAAAGTCGCAAGTTGTGATCTTTTTTTAAAGAGTTTTTTGGAGCAAGTAGACTTTGTCACTTTCAGTCTTAATTTCCTTTAAAAATGATTATGCAAGGCAAGTACTTAACTTATTGATCTAGAAAGTGACGACTTTAAGTGATAATCCTCTAAATTGAAAACTAAAGATCTGTTGAATTTAAGGGAGACTAGATACGTTACTATCTTGGTGATTTGGAAATTATAAGAAGTCAATTTTAAGATGATCTTTTAAGTGATGATATTCTTTACTAAGATTTGTGGTTCAAAGGTTGTTCTTGTTTTGAAAATCTCACAATAGAGAGAACAATGGCCAATTGTCTCGGGAGATTGTTGAGATTGAAATTTGAAGAAGTTGATCTTTATTCGACATTATATGTCTTCTCTTGGGTGTATTAAAAGTTAATTATTCATGTACTAGATAGGAATAATTTCAAGATCCCATTATCAATAATATTAACTCGAAGTACATATAAGGACATGACAAGTATTTAAAAGTTTTTATTAAATAGATAAGAGTTAATCTACATAAATCTTCAAGTAAATGATGTGATAATCTTAAGCTATGTATGTGATCAAAATGAAGATATGTTTATGATCATTATAGAAGATGTACTATATTTTAGTATGATTGCAAATATTGGACTTCAAGTGTTGATGAATGATAACAAATATTATAGTCATTGAGAAAATTGTTGTAAATGTGTTATGTTGATGATACTTTAGAGATATTGGAAGATGATGGTGTGAAGTTCATTACCACCGTGAACCACATTAGTTATGCATTGGATGACAATTGATGGGGACCTTGTCAAGAGAGGAATTTTGTTTGCCTTGTGACTGGACGTTATGTTGTGATCATGGTTGGATAAGCAATAGATTGGTTAATAGAATAGACCATTCTTGTGATTTGATAAAGATTGATTAATGGATTTGATCATTGATGTTTGATTTGATATTATTGATAAAATGAGTATTTATGGTACATATAAAGTTTTGTTAAAATGCAATAACTCTATTAATATGATACGTAGATTATATTTTGGAATATTGAGTTTCTTATATTGCTTAATAAACATGCATATTGAATATTCAATTTGTTTCGAAGAGATTTGTACTACTCATTAAGCTTTTCACGTTTTTCAACTAGTGGCAAGTAGGATGAGAACGCTACTAATAGGAAACTTTTTATAATTTAATCTTGGGTATGAGTTGAGATAATCGGATGTCTATTTGAAATGGTATTTGTTGAGATTTAGTTTATTAATTTGGAAAAGTCTATTTTCTTATGATAGATTTTAGAATTCCGACCAGTAACCCTATTTCTATTTATCAAATATATTAATAAAAATATATATGATAAAAATTTAATATTGGTTATGTTTGAATTTGTGGAGGGGGGAGGTGGGGGTTTAAATCCCCACCTTCTCAGGAGGGAGGAGGGATTGGGGTGAGGACGATTTCATTTCAGGAGTGGATTTCGACTCCCACGCCCTGCAAGGAGACATGACACAAATCTGAGAATGAGTGTTAGAATAGGATTAGAATAGGACCGAAAAAAAAAAAAAAAAAAAAAAGAGTAGGAAGATGGTTGTACCGTTTCCTATCTTGTTAAAGCCAGGTTGTGACATCAACAGTTCTCTTGTGAATGCAACCCAGGCTTATAAGCCAACTCCTTGCCTATGTGCCATCCCCACTTTTCCCCTCATTATGTCATGCAAGCCAGAAGTGATCTAAGAATGGTTTCATAACATAAAGAGAGACTACAATCACACAACAAAATTGATCACTCTTGAGTAAGACAATGATTTTCCCAAGAATAAGGACCCAATTTCGAAAATGGCGGGAGTTGAAGGACCACTCAGTGTTGTCCCTTAAAGTTATCAAAACGTTTGTCCGGAGAAAGAAAGTTTTAAGATCAAATTGAAATATCCGTCCAAACAAAGAAGAGAAAGAATAACATCAAAATGCAGTCTCACATCATTCACCACAACTACTACCTTCTCCACTGTCTTCACCACAAGTACTGCCACCGCCGCTCCTCTTAACTTCTCCACCGTCGTCACTGCCATTACAACTTGTTGGCAAAGTGATGGTGACAGTGCTAGATGGTTGTGGTAATGGTGGTGGAGATCGAGCAGAGGTGGGGGCCAGATGATGGTCATGGTGGTAACAGTGAAGAGTGGAGGAATAGGAAAATGAAGGTGGCTTACAACATCGGAGCAAGAAGAAGGTGGCTTACAACATCGGAGCAAGAAGAATCCAAGATCGTATCTTTTGTCGCCTTAATATGATAAGACCAAAGCAACAACTATGAAAATCCAGCTGTTTCTCAGCCAACACCAAGTGAGCGAATTCGAAAACAGAAATGTTTTCCAATCTAGATGAAAGCTCTGTTGAAATAGTTACAGTTCTGAGTTCTTCAATTCATCAATCTTCATATTATCAAAGACCCGCATTTATGTTGATCCTAGGCCACAGTAACAAGTCGAATGTACAAAAAACAGACGTCCAGCATTTTTGCTGCCATAACCATCTCATAATTCCAGTCTTTTGTTGACAAATAAACACTGCTCAAAAATAAAAGTACCGAGGCATGCTGTTCTCTACATCTCAACTTGGTCCCAGTCAAACCTTCCATCTTCAAAACCATATTCAGATCGGTGAAGTCTGTTTCTCGACAACCTGCTCATCATGGCAAGACCTAATAGCAGAAACATAGAAAAGAAAGCTTGTCAGGCCCCATATAAGCATAAGAAAGCAACCACGTATAACTTTGTTAAGTTATCATTGCTCTGCCTTCACTTAAGAAGTTAGTAATTCAGCTAAAAAAATTAGAAAGAAAAGCATTTAAAACCGTATTCATTATAAACAAACTAGAAAAGCATAGAGTAATATATTCAAGTTGTTAGATGCGTTTAAGGCTTTTCTCAATGGGAGGATAATGTAAAAGCACAAGCCATTTAATCACGTCTAAACAAATTTGATCAGATGCAATTGAAATCTCTTCTATGAACAATATTGGATCTGTGTATTTTTTCTGTCCTACAAATTATGACAATTACTTTTGACAGCAACACGGTGAGATGAGTTTTACCTTCAACCATTCGATAAAGAGCCGACCACCAGCCTTCACTAGAGATTTGATACTGATTTAGCGATTCGTCAATTGTTTGATCATGCTTTCCTTCCAAAACTCCCCGCAGAGTTATGACCGCATCCTTGGTCGCCTTCAGAATGCTGTTCTCATCCTCAATTTCCAACTTTAGAAGATCGTTTTGAGAAGTAGTGAGACTGACAGCCAGAGCAAACTTAGCAGCATCGTTCCAACGTGATGATGCAAGCCATCTCCTCTGTCCATCCAACCGCTTGTTCTCCTCTCTGCCAGATCTGCTTTCCTCGACTAACTTGCGTAAATACTGAGCATTAGCTTCCCCAGTACTTTGTACCATCTTAGAGAAGGCACTTCCTTCTCTAGACAACAATTCCTCTGGAGGATCATATTCCAAAACCTAGAGCACAAGCCAGAGAAATTAATGCACGAACTGGGATAACATAGAAAAAAAAAACTGTCATCCAGCTTAAACAAGCTTGTGCTGGTGACGCTTAGATGCAGGTTTCATTTACTCCTAAATACTAAGCACAAGGTTAAGCAAGCTCATCTATGATATGAAATCACACATGGTGGAAAGAGGATGTTATTACCCGGCCAGAATCAAGAAGAAGGATGCGGTCGCAGTCAATAATGGTATTTAGCCGATGAGCAATGATAAGCATTGTACATGATTTAAACTCCTCCCTGATAGTTTTCTGGATTAATGCATCCGTTCTAACATCAACAGCTGCTGTCGCTTCATCGAGAACCAGTATTTTTGATCTTCGCAACAACGCTCGAGCAAGACTTAAAAGCTGCCTTTGTCCAACACTGAAATTATCTCCAGCTTCTGAAACCTGGAAACAATATAAAAATGTTGCTTCTAAGTGAAGTTACACTTCTCTTGATCAGTAAAATCAAAATCTATAAATAATAAGAAAAGTGGGTAGAATGGGCTTGTTGATTCACTTCATCACAGACTCCATTCCCTCCTACTTCTCCTATGTTACTTATTCTTTATGTTGATGAGATAAAAGGGGGAAAAAAGCTATTAATTCCATTTAATATGCCCCATTAATGTTCTGATAAAACATGATCTAACAAAAATTCTTTTAAGTTATTCTGGATGTAATGTGACATAATTTCACACAATAGTCAACAAACCTAAAATCATCAAGAGAGAACATCTTTTTGGAGTCTATAACAATGCTTTTGCCAAATGATAATGGAGGTGATTGCCAAAAAATCTTCTAATAATATGATAATAAAATATATAAATTTATGTTCCTTATATGCATATGAGAGGCATTGGAAAGGCCTGATCATATCAACTTGCATTGAGAATCGAAAAGACCAAATCACACATCAGATATCTAACTTAACACAAAAATTAGTGCACATATAAAGGCTTTCTTTGTTTTCAATTGAATGCAAATACTTAATTCTAATAGGGCATTAAAGATTTCCTACTTTGACTTGGAGTGGTACTTTTAGAGAGTCTATAATTGTTATAAATCTTTCTTGTCATCAGAGGTGATATATTATAGAATTTAGCAAGTATTTGCTTTGAGATTGTATGATGCAATGCTTCTATTAGGTGCGATGCACAAGGAGCCTTAGATGTGACGCATAGGAAGCTTTGGGTGTGAATCCTAAAGATTTTTTCTTTGTTGAGGAACTCATCGTCCTACATTAGAATGCGAAACATAAATCATTCTAAGTTCGTGTGTCAAAACAATGCTAGCACTTAGCAGACATGCTGGTAATTCAAAGAATTTTATCATGGAAAGTTTGAGGCAACAGAATGGGAAAGGAAGTGGACATGGATATGTAGGAGCAGGACAAAGTAAAACTGCTGATCCTCAACTATCTACTTCAACCTCAAAATGAAGAGACTGACAAGTAAATTACCTTGCAGCTGAATGGTGATATTTTACTACCAGCAAATTCTTAATATCCATGTTGATAACATCGGGGTTGAAGAAGTAATAGTATTAAAGAAACGCATGTCGTGGATGCAGAGAAATCCATACCTAATCTGAGCATGGAACTCATCCTAAGTACACTATGCACAGGTAATATCAATGTCAACCACTGTTGGTGGTGTTCTTGTTGTACCGGATTTAGTTCTCAAGTGAATAGGAGCCAAAACCCAATCATATCGCTTCAGGGAAAGCCAATTTAAGGAAATCTACTACATGACGTAACTTTATCCACACGAAAGTGCACTTAAGTGGAACCAATTCCACGTGCTTTATTATGCTAGTTGATCAGTTGTGACAGCCTGAATTGATAGAAAAGAGGAAGAAACAAAATATGTACCTCTGCATCGAGGCCTAAAGAGTTTCTACGAATGACATCCTTCAGATGTGCCCTCTCCAAAGCCTCCCAAAGGTCAGCATCATTATGTTCACTGAAAGGATCAAGATTGAATCTCACGGATCCTGGACAAAAAGGGAACAGATTTAGTCACAAGGAAAATTACCCAAATTATCAAAGAAAGGCTATTGCCATCCTGGTAAAGTGAACTTTATTATATTAAGATCAATTAACGATATATTACATAGGGTTTACCTGAAAAGAGCACGGGTGACTGTGGTATTATACCAAGAACTTTGCGTAGATCCATCAGCCCAAACTTTCCAACGTCATAATCATCAATCAAGATTCTTCCTCTTTCTAGCTCAACAATCCTAAACAAAGCATTAATCATGCTAGATTTCCCTGCACCAGTTCTTCCGACTATTCCGACCTTGTCACTTGGAAAAACATTGAAAGATAGCCCGTGCAGTACTGGAGGAAGTTCTGGACGATAACGTAGGACAACATCCTCAAACTTTATGGATCCAGACGACGGCCAACCCGGAGGAGGGCGGTTGCTCTCAACGATAGGTGGAGCCTCTGAAGGCAAATCTACATATGTGCCTACCCTCTCAACAGCATTTAGACTATTTTCAGCAAGACTTGCAAGCCTCAGAACTCCAGTCAACAATCCTGTAATGTTTAAAGCATAACTAAGAAGGAGACCCGTGGTGGATGCAAATGCCTGCTGATTCTCTGCTCTTCCATTTTGCATGACTGCAAATGTTGCTGTAAACCATATCATAAGGCCACCCAAAAATTCAAGACGAATTCCAAGCCAACGGTTTCCACTCATGTTCACAAGAGTAAATCTAATGTTGTTATCCATAGACTTCCCATTTATTTCGGCCATGCGCTCGTAAGCTTTGTATGCACGGATAGTTGATAGACCATTCAGCGCTTCTCCAAATTGTGCATAAACTGGGGACCTTGTTATGGAATCTAAACGTTTCACTTCACGAGCTGTGCTCTACATGAAAAGAACAGATGACTTTCAGTGTAAAAAAAAAAAAATCGGTCTAAAATTACTATGCATAGCAGTAGTGGAAGGCTGAAGAATTGGGATCAACGTGCAGCAACCTGAATGCTGACTAGTAATCAGCAGACATTGCAACCAAAGGCATGGAAGAACTCAGAGTTGAAAAATAGCAACCAAGTATTACTACCATGAAAAATCTTGATTTGAAATATGATGTAAGCAATGTAAATTACTATAGTGCTGAATATTTGTGAAATCATTGGGAGCAACATTTTCCAATCTTCAACTTACTCGTCTATGGTTTTTTTTTTTTTTTTTTTTTTTAAGTGCAAATAGTTAATACTTGAGGTAGCTTGCTACAACTTTCACATAAACATAGTGAAATTTTAAGTCAGGAATCAGGATATCCAAAATGTAGCCATTGCATGAGAATGATAAATCGCCACAGTGGGAAAGTATTGGACATTATCAGTTTTCACTATGAAACAAAAAAAAAGCAACAACAAATCTGCATTTTTTAGCAACTGACAAGTGCCTAAAGAGGAAGGCAAAGAACTGGATCCATCTTTAACTTTTGTGGCTTCATTGTGATTATATTTATGTCCAACAAAACCTAAAGATGAGATCAAAGGAAGCAGTCATAAATTTCATAAGCAAAAGAGTCACGGCACTTGATAACATAAGTTTCTCAACTTTTAATAAAATAGATTTGAGTTTCTCTGCATTCAACGCTATAATCCATTTTAACCTTTTGAAATTGTCAGACTATAATCAATTTATCATGCCAAATAATATTAGACATTACATAAACTAAACTATGAAAAGTACTAAACAACAAAGTACCAGCTTCTATTACTCCATAAGCAAAAGTGGGAAAACATTCATGGAAGGATGGACATACCTGATAGTACAAATAGGCTCCATAGAAAAAGACCAGAAGAGGCATTATAGCCCACAAGGACATTGTACTCACAATCCCTATTAAAGCAAATGTAGAAAGAAGCTGCGACACCATACCCAGAAACATATTAACCATTAGTGCGACAGAGCGATCAATGTCTCCAAGATCCTTGGCAAACCGATTAATGATACGGCCAAGAGGATTCGTGTGAAAGAAAACCATTGGAGCTCTAAGGATAGAATTAAGCATAGCATCATGCAATCTTTTTGCTGCATACAGACTTGAAATGATCAACCAGTATGAATTTGCAAGAGCCACTAAAACCTGAAAATGAATCCACAGATGGTTAGTATAGAGATTTCAGGAGATACTTTCTTGGTTTTCTAATAAGCTAATGATCTTGTCAATGTAGTCTGTGCACTTATAAGTCTACATAATGGCAGCAGGCAAACAAAGCAAAAATATTTATTTTAAAAAAAAAAAAAAAGTCCTTTCCGGTTTTTCTTTAGGTCATATTACTAGAGAAAGTAGTGTTTACACATAAATTCCTGCAGAAAAGAAAAGACTGCAAAAATAGTCAATTAACTGTAACCATCTGGCATTATACCTGACCAAATGATAATAGTGCATATATCAGATTGTAGAAGCCCTGGTTGTAACTCTCTTGGTTACCTTGATCTGTCCAATAACTTAACCATGTGCTGCTTGAAACTCTTAAAACTTCAGTAAGGATATAGCATGAAAAGAGGATCATAACCACCCACATGCCTCCCAATGCATTTTTATACCTGAGAAGGAAGACTTGCAATATTAATTACAATGCCAAAAAAAAAAAAAAAATTAATAAAATCGGCATAGAATTCTTTTCCAAACATTTTCTCATAGACATACAATCCCAGAGACATTTCTAGCCTCATTTCTTTTCGATAGGAAAAAGTCAAGTACATATATTCTGCCCTCTGTTAATTCTCCTTAATTTACAATTCCCAAACTCTCTCTCTCTCTCTCCATCTTAGTTCCCAGCCTACCTCTCCCATCTGAACAAAAATCCAAATAAAAGTACAATAAGCTCTATCATCCTCCATAGAATTGAGAGGCGTAAGAAAATATTAAGCTTGAGCTTCTACTAACGGAACCATTTGCTGCTCTTTCAATTTTCTACCACATTGCTACCAAACAAGAAACATAGCTGGAAAGACATGAATAATAAAGCATCTTCCCCAAATTTCTTTGTGTCAAACACTTCTAGAAATTTAGAAGGATGTGAATTAGACTACAAAGATTTCTAATATCATCAAGTTCCTCCAGCAACTGTAGCTAACTTCGGAGGACAAATACTTTATAGACTGTTACTTTGAAGACCTTGGATATTAGAAGAATTAATCAGGCATACTTTTACTTCTAATTAAGCCATTTTCAAAAATTTGTGCTACGTTTTAGTTCTGGAGTACCTAAAGAACATATTATTACCTGGCCAATACTTTCAGACTAATAACACCTGTTTCCCTTTCTTCCTGCTTAATAAGCACTGATTTGGTTTCCTTCTTCTCGCTTGGGTTGCTTGAGTTGTTGGGTACATCATTAGCAACCCCATTAGCGACAGGTTTTGACAAACTCTTCTCATCAACTGAATCACTATTTTCCTTCTCCTCCACATATTCCTCCATTTTACCCGCATTTTCCATCAACTTCTGAAATTGCTTGCCACTGCGAGAGAGCTCATCAAATGTTCCTTCCTCTTCAACCTTTCCATCATGTACCAGGATTATCCTATCTACTTGTGATAGAAAATGAAGCTGATTTGTGACAAGCACTCTGGTTTTCTTGTTTAGTTCTCCCTTGATGCACTTATCAAATACCTGGAGAAGAACTATGGAGATTTAGCAAGAATAAACTATATTGCATCTAGTGCATATACTGGACAAGCTAAAATCACACAAAGACAAAGCTAGGATATGGAGCCAGGGGAAGTGGAAACAAAATCTGCACCCAAGCTGCAATGCATCCGTATCTGTCTGCACACGCACTCATATAATAACATCGACACATGGAGAGGACCTTTTACTTCTGAATCATGAACTCTTTCATTTTCAAAACTTCTGTATATCTGGGGATAACTATCATGGAATATATTAATAAGTTGCAAAGAGAAGTTAAGCAACCAAGATGCGTTTTGGTAGATCATATATGCCCACGTAATTTATGCTTGCATATCAAAAGCAGTTGTTTTACTAATTCAGAGGGAGAAAGACAGGTAAAAACAATCTTAAGAATCTCAGGCAATTGCAAGACTACAAGACAAAGGATCTGATAACAGTAGGTGGAAAATTACCTTTATATGTTCAAGCCATCTTGACATTATAAAAGATCAGAAGAAAAAAAAATTAAGGTAAAATCAAAATTAGAAACAATTAATGCAGAGCATACTTATTTAGAAGGATTAAGCACCTGTCGAGCAACATGTGCATCTAGAGCACTTAGTGGGTCATCAAATATGTAGACATCTGAGTTTGAGTACACAGCCCGTGCCATAGAAACTCTCTGCTTTTGTCCACCACTTATATTCACCCCTCTTTCACCTATCTCAGTTAGATCACCGCCCTGGTAATTATTCATGTCAGAATGCTGAAGATTTTGGCAAAGAACATTGAACAGCATGGGATTGCTAGCACAATCCAAGTCCACAAGAACTACATTAAAGATACAATTATCAGATCTAAACTTACAGGTAGCAAGTCAAGGTCATGCCGCAATGCAGTCACATCTATTGCCTTCTCATATCTTCTTGATTCAAAAGGAGATCCAAATAAAATGTTATCACGTACCTGCAAGAGGTCATTTATGTCCCTGCTGAATTTAATGCTTTTGAGGAATGGAAGAGCTTACAACGTTTAGTTGGGTGTGAATAATCCAAGAGGTCCACATTGTTATTAATATTAGAGTGCAAAGAAGAACACTCCAGTGGTAAGATTCATTATGTTCAGATAATAAAGTGAATGTTCACAGGACAGTAATATAAGCAAAAAGAAATTCATGAGAATGATTTAGAAAAGCTTTAATACTCACAGTTGCATTAAAAATCCATGAAACCTGAGGAACATAAGCAACTGTTCCTCTAATAAACACATTTGCATCTCCAATTGCAGGAAGCTCCCCAAGCATTGCTGATATCAATGATGTCTTTCCTTCTCCAGTACTACCAACAATCGCAACCAAATTGCCTACTGGAATATCCAAGTTTATATCTGATAGTGTGGGCCTCTCTGCCTGAAATACAAGATCAAGCACTTCAAAGGTGTATCTACGCAAATGCAAAGAAACAGAAAATTGCATTTGCAAGAGTATTTTGCCTTTTGGACTAGATATAGGCTACAGAGTACATGGCAAGGGAAGTTGCCAATTGCTATAGACTGCCTCTGGCTATGAAAACATCCTCACTGTACATATTGACAAGCAGAAAATGGTATCTCTTGCTTATTTAAAGGAGCATGATACAAATGCTTGTGAGCGAGCATGTAAAAGAATATCCATAAAATGAATGAGTTTACAATTGTAATAGTTAAGCAATTAATAATTAAGGCAGATCTGAGCTCTTTTTCAATATATCTCCTCCTCCTCTTCTATAATTAATGTTTTCAATTTATCTATATGTTTGCCTTCTCCAGGAAACAGCTTATCAATATGGGGTGAAAAAACTGCATATCTAAGCTTAAAGCACAGAATGCTTTGTACAATAGTACCCTAACGTTTGCATGCACACAGTTCTGCCATCAGCAAGGACCAATTGTTATAAAAGCAATGCTTGTCCTCTTATGCATGCATACTCAGGAACTTCCAAGTTAAAAACAAGACCTTCGCATCCCAAGAAAAGTTTCCATTCTTGATGGTTATCGCTGGTAGTCCAGGATCAAGAGGTGGATTAGGCAAAAGAATTCTTTCCTCAGCTAAAAGAAGATCCTCCAGTCGCTTCAAGGATACATTTGCATTTACGGTCTGCTCATGTAAAACAGCATCAGAAGCTTGAAAAAATTATGGAAACATTAAGAGCTGGTTAATCATGCATTGCACCTAACAGAAGACAATATCAGCCACAACAATGAAGAGCTCAACATAAAAGATTAAGTACAAACTACATTAAAGATAAATTGCAAGAACAATAAAAGGAGGAAAAATGGAAATGAAGCTCAACAATCTTACATATTACTCTTTCTTATCATCAAAATTCTCTTGTATTGAAGACTTATATTCAGTCAGTAGTGTACCACGCAAGTTATAAGGAGGGGTTCATGGACAAAAATGAAATCGACATCAACTAGTGGTATTGTCAATACCCATTACCACCAATCATTGCCATTGCCATATTAAAACTTCTGTTGCTACTAAAAGATCCAAATATAGTCAGAACACTTTGAATGCATATACATCCATCATCAATTTTCTGACAGAATGAAAATATTTTCCGAGCTAAAGACAGTTGACTAGAAACAACCCAAACTCTAGAGAAAACTAGGACAAGATCAATTAAGGAGAAAACTCACCCATAGAACTCATATATTTGTCAATGATATTATCTTCAAATAGGGTAATTCTACTGATAAAATGAGAAAACCAACTCAACATTTTGTCAAATCATCATGTATGAACCATTTTCAGACAATGTCGACAAAGAAGAATTGTCCATCTCTTCAAAGCACATATAAGTCAGAATTGTATCACAATAAACACATCCAAGCAATAAACAAGAGATTTGAGCAAGCAGCGATTTTTTAAAGAATGATTCAAGTAATTAAACTCCAAGCATAGAGAACTCCTTAAACTGAATTGAGGAGACCTGAAAAAAGAAGGAAAATACGAGCTGTCATACTCTTTATAAGACATGATGAATGAGAATGTGTTTCTCTTAACCTTTTTTAGCAGAGAACATGTAAAAGATAGAAGACAACTCTAATATTACACAGGTTGTAAGCACTCAAAAGTCAGAAAACCTATATCAGAGACATCAATACTTTATGTGCACACCACAAAATAGCAGCAAAGACTAGAGCAGTTTAATGATAAAGAAAACTTTGAAATACCTGAGTTATTATATTAGGGAGCATGAACAGTGGAAACCGGAGAACAGCAAAGAGAGAAAGAGATGTAAATGCCCTTGCTGGTGTCAGATCTCCGCCAAGCAAAGTGAACATTCCAAAAGAAATAACAGTCACCACAACTGGAATGCTGTTCAGTAAGAAACTATTCAACTGTGGAAAAAGACAGAAAATCAGTACTCAAAATGCCAACCTTATGGTCATCAAAGTTTCTACCAATAGTAAACCACTGTCACATAGTATTTCAAGACAGAGCTGGGCACCATATAAGAAACTCTTCTTAGTAATCATGATATTCCCTTAGTTTTCTAGTCCTAGAAAAAAATGTCGTCAGCTTTTTAATCACCAAGAAGAAAGCTGAGTGTTTACATTTAGGCTTAATGTCTTTGCTCACATTTTTGAGCGACCAGATAATTTATCTCACGTTATTTTCAGGCTCCAATAGTCTGTTGTCCTTGTAACAACTGGTAAAATCTATTAGCTGTCCTCTGAGTGAAGTCTGGCATAACAGCACATTTTCCCTTCACTTCCAGTAAAATCAATACGAGTTTGTGGAAAGAGAAGTGAAAACCATGCTCTGACATCAAGAATTTTGCTTTGGTCCCTGGACTTGAAACATGATGCAGTATAAACTAAACCATGCTATAAGATACGAAACAGTAGTAGTCAACCTCTTTAAAAGTATAGACAAGAATCTCCACACTCCAAGTCTTAAATAGCATGGGTATTACAGAAATAGATTATAGCACTATACCGCTCCTAATGTTTGAGCCTTTCGGAACCATGATAGTTCATCAGTCCGAACGCTTTGAACTTTGGCTTCGAAACTACTCTCCCATGCATAACATCTGAAGCACATTGAGCCCAAAACAAGTGTCAAATGCTTAATTTTCATGATGAATCAAAAATAGCTGTTTAAAAGATGAAATCATACTTTACAGTGTCCATTGCAGCCAAAATTTCATTCATGAGGCCAATTCTCTTGTCTGTTCGTTGCAGCCCCTCCTTGGACAATTTTTGCATTCTGCTTATGACCAAAGTCTGTTTCAAGTAAGATTAAAAGAAGTTATTAGATGAAGAAATTCAAAGACAGTGAAGGTTAATTGACAAGTCGCAGAACCATAAAGTGCATTTATTACTGACATTCTCAAGTAAAATTATTTAAAAGATAAATTGAATCAATAAGAATATACTAAAACCAAGGATATCACCTGAATAAAATTCTAATTTTTAGTTTATTAGACCAAACTTTATTTGACATATCTGCAAATATTGCATGCAAGACATAAAAGATGTTAAAGGAAAAGGGTATAGAATTATAGAAAAAAATTGTCCCATAATCGCTCTCAAACTCATTTTCAGCATGACAGTAGCAATCCCAAAACACCTCCTCAAATGAAGAGAAAGTTCCCTACATTTTTCATCAATGTACTCCAGTGCTTCTAAAGATAACAAATCACAAATGTTGAACAGGCAGCCTCTCTTTTTAACAAAGGAGTGAATGAAGTGTCCGCTTTCTGTGCAAGCAGATAAGATAAATTCATTAACAAAAAATTGCTCATTTAAAACATCTGTTTGCAACATTTATATTCCTTACACACACAGCAAAAGCTGCAGGGCTTCTACCTTTATCCCCACTTTTAGGTTTAGGTAAGTGACCATTCCCACTGTTCAATCTAATCATCAAACTGTGTAAACCAAACAAATTTTTAAGAAGCGTATCTCAAATACGGATTGAGAAACCATTTCCTACAAGGTTAAGCTTCAGGAAAAAACAGTTGGTCAACATGGTACTAAATAACAAGCCAAGAACTCTTGGCACTCCATCGGCCAGTCATTCTACATTTTTCTTGTCATAGTGCTCTGGTCTCCAATTTTCCCATTAATGTGATTAGTCCTGATGTTGCATTACCCACAATAGGTCTAGCTTAAATATGAGGGGACTCTTAAAAAAATTGCCAGATATATGTTGTAAGCCCTTTTCCTAGGGCTTTATGCTTTCAAGAAAGACAGTTATTCGGAACAAATTAGTCACCTACATTATGCTTTGCAAACATTATGACTTAGATATATAAGGAAAATTGGCCTCAGTGCACTTCGTAGAGTATAAATTATGATCCTAGCCAAGCATTTTGCAACTTCACCTTATAATCATGCATTATTCATTCTGATTTGAGCCGCCTGACTTCCAAACCAGAACTAGCGTGAACTATGTACCATACAGAACAAATTGCCTATGATAGTGCTCAAGAAAGCTATATCACAAGCACGTGTTAACTTTATCGATGTAGTTTATCTAAAATAAAGTGGCTATGTGCATTTAAGATGTTGTGCACCATCCTTTAATAACACCAGAGGAAACATGACAAATCAGAGCTAAGACTTTTTGACCTAGTCCAATGACTAGAATTATCTAAAATAAAGTGGCTATGTGCATTTAAGATGTAGTTCCTTCAAAGGTCTAGGGTACTTTTTCAATGAAATATCATCCAAAACAATGGTGAGTTCTTTATTTATTCTAGATAGTTTAGCTATCTTTATCACTTTAAAAAGAAAAGCACTAAAACCACCAGTGCCTAACATCCTTAATATGTCAGTTTAAGAGTATAATAAGATATACGAGAAATAGGAGACAGGTTTCACAATTTCCAATCATTAAACCTGATTTGATTTACAATCAACATTAACCTTTATTGCACTATTAGCGTTATTACCCAGTATGCCAGCAGAACTTAATATAAAATTAACAGAGTAAAAAACTGGGGTACCTGTATAGGGAATAAAAGAACAAGCATGAGAGCACCGAGCAGTGAAGCAACCCCAAGTTGCTGGTATAAAAGCACCATTGCTATGACTATACGAAACGGAGCTGACCACAGAGTATGGAGGGATTGACATATTTGCTGTTGGAAAAAGGAACAACTTTAAGAAATAGCAACTACAACTTCCAGATAGGACTGCTAATTCAAATGGGACTCAGCTGTGACTGGCTACATGTTGAGCAGTATGTTTACTCATAAATGAATGACACATGCCTGAAGTGCTTCAGCATCAGTCGTCATCAAGTTGGTGATTTTTCCAGATGCAATCTTTTTTCGAGCCTCATGAGTTAGCCTCAGGGATTTGCGGAAGACAGCAGCGATCTACAAACAGTGAAGTCAGCAATACAGGTAAACTATGATGAAGCTTAAGTATACCACAAAGGAAAATTAGGCCAGGCACAAAACAGGGCCACAATTCAAAAAATTTGTCAGCACAAGGAGCAGTTTGAATGTTGAAATATGGGGATTCGATTGTGATATCATTAGTCCATGTTCTAGAGAGAAACAGATCATACGAGAAGCTGCACTTTAAGAGGGAAGATAAATTTTAATTAACAGTCACTGACACCATACTCTTAAATTTCAACTGAAGCTATGTGTAAGTACAGATGCATTTGATTATGTACATACTCCCATGTGTGCGCGCTGCTGTCTATGCAGTTGTCTTTCAAATGTGAATGGAGGAGAAGAAAAAAGAAACAAAGGGAATGTCTAAAAACAGAACTTAATTGAAAAATTTCAGAGTGGAAATAGAAAAATTTTGGATGAGAAGAATATCAGTTCCTACTTTAGTAACAGCTAGGAGAAAGGGAAGTAAATTTACCAAAGTAGATCTCAGGCGGTAACCAACACGCATGACATTTTGAAAGTACTGAGCTTCACATAACACACCCCCCACCTGGATTCAAAATCAGAAATCTTAGATTCAAGGATATAAAAAAAATTCCGAGGTTCATTATGTCAATAGCATAATGACTAATCTCAGATAACCAACATAAGAGAAAACTATCAATAGCAAATTGGAATATTACCATATGCAACGCTTAAAAAAAATTACTAGAAGTAAATCAACTAAATTTGAAGCAGTTAATAAGACAAACAATAAATTGGTGCTTGATAGTAAGGGAAAGGAAGAATTAATGTCATACCACACCAACAAATATTAGAAACGCATATATGTAACCTATCCAAGCTGGATCCCCACGTTGCATAGACTGCAGATAATAAACAATGAGAAATTTCAGATCAAAACATAACACTACATAACCTGCATATGATGGAAAAACAAGTCATAGGCTTGCATTAAGATTCTATATAAACCCAGTCTAAACTAAAAAAAGAAAAGTCAATCAGAGGGCCTAAAAAGAAATGGCACAAAAAGAAGCAACCACCAACTTGTTTCACCCAAGAGTACAAAACTTGTGGGTAATAACATACTGAATTGCCATTTCGCTATGTCAGTCAATTTGTCTGCATGTGTCTGTTCACATGTGCGCACGCATCTCTCTTCAGGATATCTTAATGGAATGCCAGAGAAAAATCATCAAAGGTTGAAACTAACCAGTAGAAGGCTGTTCAGGATGAGTGGCCCCACAAATTGCGAAACATCATTCCCAATCTATACATGATTCGACAAATCATAACAAATTGTTAGCAATGGATGAGATATATAAGTACAAACAACTTAGTGACTATCTATAGGACTGCACAAAATTTAAAATTCAGAACAAAAATTAGCTTTTAGCATGATCAGCAGCAAGTACAAGGACAAAAATGTAACTCTGTAATAAAAAGCAGGGAATTTTTCATGAAAAATAAAATATATGGTAACATAGTCGCAACAATGATTGTTTGTATCATCTAGAAAAATTAGTCAACAGAAAATATATTCATGATCAACAACACTTAACACCTAAACCTTTTGGTTGATGATGAAAATATATTTTCGTAATTCATTTATGTGAGCTATTTAAGCAATCATTTTTAGAAAAATATTTTCCAAAATGTTCATTTCCGTGAAACAAACGCACCCTTGATTGTGATGGTGCATTCAATTTTTTTTGTGGATTTTCTCGCCAAAATTTTAAAATGATACTATATTTTATATTTATGTAAAATTTATTCACCAATTTTCTTGTCAACATTCGTAACTTTGGAAAGGTTTCAAGTACTTCATGTCAAAATAAAAGTCAAAAGTGCATGAGCTGCAAAATCTAAAAAAGGTAAAAAAAAATAATTAAAAGTCATCCCAAACAAACGTATTATGAAGTACAACAAAGATTTTCAACTCTATTTGCACCAATTATCATGCATGTAAATTGGAGTTCCATTAAAGCCAGCCTATCAAGTGCAAATTTAAATCTACATAAGTATAATGTCAAGTGCATTAGTTCTATACCTTCCAGAATCCACCCCACCAAAACCTACAAAATGAAGAAAAATGCAATAAGAATAGTATTCACCAGCCAATTACTAGTCTAAAGAGGCAATCAATAATAGATAACTACAAACATGATGCCACAGAAGAATGAAGGATCTTTTCTTCACTCTTTTATAAAAAACATTAAAGATAGAAAAGAAAGCATTCACAAGCATAGATTATGGCATGGTAGCAGCATAGCCAGACTCCTGGATCTTTAAAAGCTGCAAATCCCTGTAATTCACAGCTTCTATTACTTTGAAAGCGCGATGTCAATACAGAGTTAATCATGTAAGACAATATTTTTTCTTGATTTGTATAAGACCTGGAAATGCAGTAGCTACTAGTTGATAATCTCATAAGTCCTTAATGCCAAAGCACCAAATATTGCTCATATCTTGCTCATAACAGTATCACTCCCAGCATATTTCAGCTGTTTATACTGAATAATCTCACTTGTATACATAAATTATATATGATAAAACAGTTGTCTGACTGTGTTCCACCATCAGCATGTTTACGCATCTATATAATTACTTTTACACCAAACTTTCATCTAGAAGTCAACCACAGAGGTCAGTTTAGAGACAACCATTCTCAGAAAGGCCATTTATGACCTTGCTAAATAGCTTTACATTTCTCAGCCCGCAGTGTCACTCTAAGAATTCTAATTAGAGTTCTCCAACTGATTGATGTCTACGCATAGAATTTACTGATGCGTTGTTTAAATAGACCATGGAAACAAATTTTCATTGGCCAAAAAGAAAGGACATGAGGTTACACATAAAGGCAGCCAATCCAAGGGAAGGGTACTGAAACTCTTTGATGTATCGAGTTAGGAAAGAACAGCAAGCCCATCTTCAAGGCATAAAAAGTTGTTCCTGTCGTCATGAATGTGGTATGCATCTCAAGTGTCTTGGGACTAGATCAGTTGCAAAACATTGTCATGTAGACACAACTGATAAGAAAAGGAAAAACCCAAGCATGGAGACCTATGCAGGAGGACCCAATGTCCCTATCATGAAAACCCAAAAATATGTGATTTTCTCACTCAAGAAGATTGACAGCAACAATAAAAAAATTAACAGCTTCATATGATGATTTTCTGAAATGTATATTCAACCCACTGAAACATAACGTTATTTATCTAGTGACATATAGACCACATGAATAGGATAAATAGAAACCAGAATTTGCCCGAATGGAAAAACTCCCTGCAACTGTCTCAAGCAAGTCATCAGCTGCTTTATTTTTCCAAAAGTTGAACAATGATTATCAGCTAATTCACACATGGCCAGCACTAAAGATGCAATATTACCTTTGGAAGTAGCACCAAAACATATGATTTCCCTACAAAGCATGGCCAACCACAGATATAATTAACCTAGGCCAATATTTTCCTCCATCCGAAATTTCTTCCAACCATGCATTTGATTGGTAGGTTACAAGTAATAGATATCACCCACATGCAAACTTAACTAAAATTAAATGAAAGCGCTGTCCATCTTGTAACCTACCAATCAAAGGAAACCATGGTTGCATGAAGTTTCCTCCAACCAAGGATGAAGGAAAACACGATCCATTCAACCCTTTCTCATGTTGTCCATGGTTAGATATTTTCCCAAGTTACAGACCAAAGGAACAAGGTACTCTGTCCTGCACAAGTCCAAATCTCTTTCTAATGCAAGAAACCTCAATGCATTTATGCATCTTTCCTAGAAAGAGTAGTATAACTGGTAACCTAGATAATCAGGTTCTCCTTCAACTTATACACAATTTCTATCATCTAATTGCTAATTAAGTCCTACAAAAGAGCTGAAACAGAACACAAAATTCTCTCAACATTTTACTGGCTTGTAAGTATTCGATGCTTCAATGAAATTTAAGAGCGAAGTCTTCTTTTAAGCAGCTAGGAGAGATCCAGAAACCAATAACTCAGCTCATGTATCTAGATCAACACTCTTACAATGATGCATTAGATTAACATCTGTCAAAGGAAGCATTACACTGTGTTTGGGAAAAGTTTTAGAGGGTAAATGTTAAGTGTAGAAAAATGACGTGGAGAAAGATAAGGCAAGGGAAATTATTACTTATCATTGTTTGGAAAGTGTGGCAAGTAGAGGTGAAGAAATGGTTAAATTAACAGTTTATTATGATTGGAAAGAGATACAAAATGAGTAGAAAAGTAATTTCTTGACCTTCAGGTCATCTATTGAATCTATTTTCAAGAAAAGAAGGGGATATTTTGGTATATTGAGTCACTCAAATATTAATTCCATAGGTTTTCTTCATCATTTGGTGAAGAAAAACACGAGTAGGGCCCACAGACATCTTCTCCCTGAATTTTCAATCCGTACCCACATTCCTCAAAAGTTCTCCAAATAGGGTGATCTAAATCTTTCTTTAGGTTGTATTTCTACTCCTATTCTTTACCTCCTTCCCAAACTAAGTGTTAGAGATGAATTTTCATAAACTTAGCCAAAGAAACCCTCCAATCTCCTGTTACAAAGGTGGATTATAAGTATTTCGATGCTTCAAGTACATTGAAGTGTGAAGCCTCCTTTTAAGAAGCAATAAGAGATTCAGAAACCAGGAGGACTATTGATCCTCTTATCTATCAAGACGAGTAGCTCATTTCATCTATTCATATGCAACGTCATGTCTCCAAGGACAGATGCAGCACTTACAGATAAATTTCGATACCCATAGCCAAACAAACTCAATCTCTGCTAATGAGTTATTGCTCTCACCAACATACTACACCAACACAACTCTGCAAACTTTTTATGGTTTATGGCTAACCTCCAAATTTTGATAGATGAAAACAAATATCTAATGCCCAACCAACCAAATTGGTTAGGAGAACAGCCCTTCATCAAATTCAGCAGGTTACACCTACAGTCTGTCTAGGTTTTCCTATTTGAATATCTAATAAACAAACACATGTCCACCATTACATGCATGTCCTTGGAAATTGATCCACATAGATGCACTGTCATACTAGATCAATAGCATTCACACAGACAAACAGCTTTTGGGAACTACTCCATTGAGGAAATATACCACAACTATTTATTTAGCACTCAAAGGAAATGTACAAGAGATGAAGTTAAAAAGATACATGGTGCTAATGCGAAAAATTCAGAAGAGTCAGCAGATTCTCCCATGTAGGGCCACGTTTACAACATTAACTAGCTTTTTGTGGAATTATGAAAAGTACCCAAAACATGAGCAATACGAAGATTTGTTCAATTTCATCAGTTTACATTTTAAGTAATTCAAGCAATGGTCTGTAATTCTATGTTTCTCTTGTCTTTGAGTCCAAGTGATATGATTTATAGGACTTGTTTCTTCCCCTTTTCCAAATCATTAAATGACTTATTTAGGCAGGGTCAACATTTAAGGACCCGATGTGGATAGTTCACAAAGTGACAAAGAATATACACTAAACCTCTAAGCTTACCTTGCCCCCAAACTCCTAAACAAAGCTCTCAAAAGCCATGGTTTGGACCTCCGGGACTCCTCAGCCCAACACCTCTGGAACCTACAAAATTAGCAGACTTTAAGTGGGACTCATACAGATCATATAGATTGCCACAATTAAGAAACTATAGTATTCATACTGGCTGTTCAGTGTTTCTGTTCGATCCCATGTATCTAATTTCCAGATATCCTTCTCGGTTAGAGGTTTTCGATAGCCCATCTTCATGAGTGGACCCATCCATGAAAAAGTTATTCCTAGAAATACACAGGAAAGCAAAATGAATTGTATTCAAACATGTGAATGTCCTCAAATATATTCTTAAGAAGATACATATTCTATAACATCTCTCTGAAGTATTAGAAAGCAAGCAAACAAAAAGATAGACTTAACTAATATGGAGAAGTAATAAGGTATTGAAGGACTAATTAATGCAGGCAGAATGAGATTTCTGACCCTCATTGTCCAGTGTTCATACTTTTCATACAAGGGAACAACAGCAACAACTTGGACGTACAAAGAGGATAACTGCCTATCAACCAGTTTATGAAAATATAATATACTTTCCACGCTGCCAAATTTCAATGTGCTCTTATGATAATAATCTTTTCTTCCTCTGTGAAAACAGTACCCCATTTGTAGCTGTCAAGAGATATATGTTTTAGAGGAAGTGCAAAGCAATTGGAAACCACGTTCGGAAGCAACATAATTATGGGTAAATTCCATACTTAAGATTAGTCCATCTTGAAGAAAAATAGTAAGATTAGCTATTAAGACTGAAGAATTTTTACCATATTATAACAGCCAAAGAAAATAAAGTCAAATAAAACTTATTTTGTCTGTGCTCCTGGGATAGGCACTGTCGAGAAATGTAAAGGAAGAAGATCAACTTTGAATTAAGTTTTCATTGTTTTCCTTTGATCATTGTCTCATTGTAGGGAAGATACACAAGAAAACTTCATACAGGAAACTTTTCTTGTCGAA
Organism: Eucalyptus cloeziana; assembly: GCA_014182715.1. Classification (NCBI taxonomy): domain Eukaryota; kingdom Viridiplantae; phylum Streptophyta; class Magnoliopsida; order Myrtales; family Myrtaceae; genus Eucalyptus; species Eucalyptus cloeziana. Next base: position 22,814,733 of record CM024638.1, read on the forward strand.
ACAAAATTCTGAAGAATAAGGTCATTCCTAGGTCCTGTCTTACAAATCTATTTTAACGTAAGGGTGTACTGACCTATTTTCTGAACTGAAGAGTTTTGTCACCCTCAATCAAAAAACAGGTATTTCAGAAAAGTACTAAACTTTCAACATCCAGATGACTGACTTTTTCCTCAAGCATATAAGTGCTCTATTGCCTTGAAAGTATCAAAAAAGAAATGCATTTGCGAATACTTTTAAAAACTTTCAACAAAGTCCATAAATGAGATTTAACTCAATCTGTCCTGATGTGGTTTCAGTTCTCAAAATAGCTCTTCATTACCAAAAAGCAAAAAAAAAGAAAAATGGAAAAAAAAGTATGATGCTCAAGTGAAGAATTTGTCAATACCCATTCAGATTAAACTATGACTCATTCTAGGTAAATTCAGGAATGGAGATTATGTCAGCCCTTAAGCTCATGGCCACAACGTGGAGGCCGTCCGCATTCCCTAATGTATTTGAGGTGCTCCGAGGAAAGAAGTGTTGTGCAGGGACCATGGATATGATAGTGTCATGGGATATGTGAATGCAGATAGGGTGGTTGGTTTCAACCTCATTGCTGATGCAAGGTATCTTAAGAATGTTGGAATCATAGACAGTCCTTAGCAGAGCATGACAGGTTTATTACTGCAAACATGGACAACCTACTAAGCATATGATTTTGTCCAAAAATATGACATTTGATATTGAACCACACCTCTATCATCAACTTAAGCTTTTGGATAAATTAGTAGTGGTTTCAGTCTCTACACAAAAATTAAAACAATGTGTTTTAATCTCTCTAGGCCCCTGATTTGCCTTTCCAATTATAATCAATTATGCTTTATTCTTCAACCAATCCCAACCTAGAATGAAGGAGATTCTTAAAGCATTTAAATCAGACACCAGGCCTTCATGTGAAGGCTAAAGCTCCTAAATAAGTTGGTACACACTTTACAACTTATAGATCTAGCTCCCTATCCTTTGAAGAGGAATTTACTTTTGGCAGCAAAATGCAACATGACATTCGCAAGCTTGACAAAATAGGCATGCTAGGGAATATATACATACTTGAAAATATATTGACATTCCTCTCCGGACATATCTGCTCTGACCCTGGAAGTTCTTCATATTCAGCTTCTTGGGCTGATTCAGTCCGCACAGGGGTATAGCCAGGATAAGGATCCAAAGTGGGCATATAAAACACCAGCATTATCCCAAACAAAAGCTACACCAGAACAACAATACCACATGATAAGCCATAGTAGACATTAATCGAGCATTGAGATTTAGATAGGTACTATACTAGTATTTTCTTTCCATCATTTCACGAACATATACAGAAGATAGTAATTGGCCATGCCAGCCTAATGACATGAAATTCAGCTATATGAACTTTGGGAACATCAGCAACTGATTTTTAATAATAATATGATCAGTTCATACTTCCATCATTTTCCTGAGATTATGAAAAAGCGTGACCTTATAAAACATACACAAGTCTCTCCCTATTAATTTAAGCTGAAAAACTAATAAGCATGCCCCTTATAAACCTGAACTACACTTTCACTTGTACAATACACAATGGCAAAATTTTTCCTTCACTAGCAACAAAGTTATCATTGGCTAACACCAAAGAACCAAAAACCTATTTTTGGGCACCAACAATATAGTTTAAGCTATATCTAAGATCATGCATTAACTATATGTAGCTCTCTCCCCATGCCTTATGGTGAAGAATTTTCGTTTCTTGTCAGAGAAAGATAAAATATTTTCAGCATCAAACTTAAAATGTGAAGTGACAGCAATTAGGAAGTTGCAGACGACCATACCTGAACAGCAACCTCACTGATGTACAGATACAGTGTTGAACTGCATAACAACAAAAAGCACATGATTCAGTGTACTGTAATAGATTAGGAGAGTGTTGTAATACTTTCACAGCATATAATGGAACTCAAGTTATTAATTTGCTAGCAAGGCCTCACAAGATAACATGTACATGTCCCAAGGGACACGTCAGCTAGAAATCTACTGAAACTAACAATTTCAGCCCATTCATTGATGGAAGCCAAAAGGATGAGATGTATGGACTGTCGTGTGGGAGGACATTTGATACTTTAAGGAGAAGAATGGACTGTGTAACTAAAACAAAGAACAAGTACTGTACAATCAAAAGAAGTGGAGCACGTAAACAGTAGTGCAAAGTCCGAACCTGTTGTAGAAATCCTTCATAGAGAAAATAAGGTTGAACATTGCAGCATTCCCTATCAAGGCATAAATGACTCCAAACCTCACAAACCAGCGAAATTCATAGATATAAACTTTAGTTTCCAAACCAATCATGATCAGCATTGAGCACCAAGTATGCGCTTGAATCATTATGGAGAAAATCTGGAGGAGAAGGATCAGCATTAAATGTTAAGCATAAAAAGATAAGTCTACCAAATGAAGTAAGCTATACGCGTTTTGATAATAACTCGGTGTTTTTTATTATCTACAAAAGTATAAAGAACAGTTTCATTGACTACGAATATCAGCAGCTAGAAGCAGGAAGCTGCAAAATATGTAGGTTCCAACAACTAACTTGGATAAATAAACTCAGAACTAGTTTGAAAGAATATATGTGGGTATTGGCTAATCAACTTTAGCTAAAGAAGATCCCGGTACGCAGTTCTGTCTCTTTTTCTTGACAAGCACCATTTCATCTTTCCTTAAAATACCATAAATTCATCATATAGACCTATTGCTACATGCATCTCCGATTAGAACCCATTACCAATTCATAAAAAGGAACTTAAAAGTAAAAAGGCAACGTGTGATATAAAATTGATGATGATAATACTTAAGGATGTAGAACATGCCATAAGGCAAGGAACAGTGAAAAACATCAAGAGTAAGATACAGAGCTATGAAAAGTTGTTTATCCAGTAGAATAACCAATTTGAAATCGCTATAGCCAACTCCAGAAGACAAGACAGAGGGCATACAAGGATATGAGGAGCATCTCAGAAGTGTAATCCTACTCCTAATTTTATCAAATTCTAACTCCTAAAACTTTCTCCCATGCTATCGTAAGAACAGTAGCAGAAGTTATTAGATGCCCATTGATACACTTCTTGTCAAAATGCCATGCATTTATCACATATTCAAACCAAGGCAAATGACCATCAGTCAACTCATTAAATAACCATGCACCATAGCATGCCAAAGCAGTGGCAGCATCAGAAAGTGAATATAACAGATCACAAGAAGCACATCAGAGGGAAAAGGGAAAATAGAAGGGGAAAAAAAAAGAAATAAACAAACAAAAAGAAAAGCAGAAGGAAAAACGCACCTCAAATGGGGCTAGGCCTTTCTGTCCATCTAAGTTGAAGACTGAAATTCCCATTATCAATCTGAATAATGGCTCCGCAGTACAGTAGAGAGCCAACACCCCCAAAAGATAATTGTACAACTTTGACCTCAAGCAGAACCTCTTCACTTCGAAATCCTTCTTCGTCTGCCATACTCGATATAAGCAAAGGCCAAGAAGGACCACATAAGAAACGGTCACCACCAGAGAGTTGACTGCACATGGAGTGTACACACCAAAGGCATTTTGGACAACCCTCCCCCACACCCCATAAGCCACTGGCTGACAGTACCAAACAATCGGCTCGAAAGCCATCGTTGCTCCCTCTATCGCTATTCTTCACCTCAAGAGCATAATCTTCACTTTCCCATCCTGATAAAAATTGCTTTGAGTGCGAGGAATGAATCTACCACTGTTGTCCAATGCGAGCTACTCCTGCAAAAGCATCAAATATCTAATTATACAGATGTAAGGTACTAAATGATAGGGAAGGAGGAATGAAACACTGAAGCACTGTGCACAGATGAAAAGGACTTGGCGCTTTTTACTAGTATAAGACCCTTTTACCGGAAATCCACTCAAGAAGCAGCTTCAGTCCGCTATATTATCAACAGAAACAATGGCTAAAAACAATCAAGCCATTAAAGACATTCCAAAACATTCACGGGACAAAATTTCACTCCCCATGAAATACCATTCATTTCAGACAAGTAAATTGCAATCAGAAAGAGGAATTATGGAAAGTATACTATGAAAAGAATAAGTAGAGCGAAGAAAAAGTTCAATGACCGAACAGGAACCCTCGGAGAAATTCAATGATGATGATTTATAGAATGATTATAACAAAATTAAAGAACTAAATCGATTAAGCTTTAAAAGTATAAAAGCTTTGATTTTCACTAGAAGCAACAGCAGCAAATTACCCCCGAAACCTGGAAGGAAAAAGTAAAACCACTCAAAAAAGCAGCCCGATCTTGGCTCTCTCTCTCTCTCTCTCTCTCTCCGGCCCAAAAGTTAAAAAGGCTGAAAAAAGATCGTGTGCAATCTCTAATGACCAGATACAGGCAAGGGATCAATTGCCACGTACAAGAGCAGGAAACTAGCAGTACGACGAAAACGCAGGAGGAAAATTTTTACAGAAAGCCAACAGCTTTTAAGTGGAAATTTGAAGATCAACAACCCATTTTCGCAAATAAAAAAAAAAAAAAAAAAAAAAAAAAAAAAAAAATATATATATATATATATATATATATATATATATACTTTCACTTGACTGACGGATTAAACTTCATAATTCATCGGAGAAGCTCTGATCATAAGAAACGGGAAGAACCAAATCAATCCAGCTTTAACTTAGAAAAGCTTTAGATTTTCACTTATTCATGGAAGCTAAAGCAGCGACTTACACTGGCAAAATGGGAGCAAAAAGTAGAACCACTCAAAAAGGCAACCCAATCTTCGCTTTCTCTCTCTTTTTCACACACACACACACACACAAATGTCAGAAAAAGCTGAAAAGAACAAGGAACAATTGCCCAAGGCGAAGAAAAAAACCAAAACTAGCAGTCTCGATGAAAACCCAGAAGCCACAAACTTCACAGAAAGCCAACAGGTCGGTTCAAAAGCCCATTTCGCAGAACAAGATCTCATCATGAGAAAACCCACCGCCCCATCCTGGAGGTAACCCAAGAAAATAAGAGAAAAAGTCCACGCCTTCAGGCGTTGACTCGACAAGAAACGCAATAACACAGGAGGGGAAAACGCGAAAAGAGCGGAGCTCACGAGATTGGCGTTGTTCCCGCGATGAGCTCAATCAACGCGGGACGAGAGCTCCCCAGAAGACCCAGAAGGTAAAAAAAAAACGACGACTTCGACGATGGAGAGACGGAAGAAACAGAGAGAGAAGAGGGAGCAGAGAGAATCAGAACCTGCCCCCGCCAAATTGCAGCGCGGAATGCGATTGGTTGGAGAATCTGTCCTTGGCGCAGAGAAGCTTTCAATGCATCCCCACTTCACTCATTCCTCCTCTCTCTCTCCCTCTGTATATCTCTGCGAACAGTGGCTGTGGAGGGAATCGGAGGAGAAGAAGAAGAACAACAACGTTGTCCCTGGCTCCGCTTTTCAGGCCAACGACGAAGGAACAAGAGAGAGGAGTGGAGTTTTCTAAGGTGGTGGTACCGCGGTGGTAGGGATGGCGCGGGATACGTATCGGCTGACGTCAGGACGAATCGGGAGGGGCTCGAATTTCGATGCGGACGGGGGGCCAAGGAGGGGAGAAAAAGGGGAGGAGAAAAAGATGCTGCTGTTATTATATTATCATGTGGTGGAGGAGTACAAATCGTGTGGCCCGGTGATTTTGGAGCCCTGCTCATGATGACGATGATAATGAGGATTAGAAATTCATGGGAATTGGTGGGGGGCCTAGAGAGAGAGAGAGGGCTGGAGGGCTGGGAGAGGTAAGTTTGGGGAGGTGGGTAGGTGGCCGACAGATTTTGGCATGTTCTTCCAATTTTTAAATGAGAATATGAAAAAGTGTTTATTTTTCTTAGAATTAATATTTGAAAAACCCCAAATTAGTTCATCGTGACAAATTTACCTCAAATTATTTTTTTGACCATCAAAAACCCCAAATTGATATACATTTGACAAATTTATCCCAACCCGGTACACTTGTGACAAATTTATCTTTTGTTAATTTTCGTTAAATTTTACTATCAAATTATTAAGTTAAATGACACATGATAATTGACTGGTATACCAATTTGAGATTTTACGTGTCGTTTGTCATAATTTACAATTTTTTGTGATTTTTGTGTGGTATTAATCCAATTTAGCGAAGGGTATATTTGTCACAAATTTACTAGTTTGGGGTTTTTTGCGATCGAATAAATTAGTTTAGGGTAAATTTGTCATAAATATACTAGTTTAAGGTTTTTTATAGTCGATCGAGTAAATTTGTCGCGATACACCAGTTTGAGGTTTTTTATGGTAAAAAAAATAGTTTTTGGTAAATTTGTCATAGATGTACTTAGGTTTGTGGTTTTTAGAGTATTAACCATTCTTATTAAAAGGGTTATCACAAGAAAATCATGAATTGATATATTTATGATAAATTTATCATAAATGAGTATAATTTACTCTACATAAATTTTCATCAAATGTGCTAGTTGACAGCAATCGCAATTGCTCATAATCCCGTGTTACATGAACGGACAAAGCATGTGGAAGTTGATAAACATTTCATCAAAGAAAAACTTGATAGCGGACTAATTTGTATGCTGTATATTTCAAGTGATGATCAGGCTGCTGACATTCTGACCAAGGGATTACATAAAAGGCAATTTGTTCGTCTAGTGAACAAGCTATCTATGGAAGATATCTTCAAGCCAGCTTGAGGGGGAGTGTTGGAATGTATTGGAAAATTTTCTATAATTTCCCCGATTATATTATATTATGATGATTATATTACGTGATTATATTACGTGATATTATGTGATTTGATTTGATTTTGTTAGGTGTAAATTATATATTGATAGATATTAAAGGTTAATTAGGATCTTTACCTAAATAGGTTTCTTACCTAATTTAGGTTCTCTGTTCATGTATTTATACACATTGTAATCATTCTATGAAAAATAAGAAGACAGATTTATCATTTTGAGATTTTGCCTTCGTTTGTCATGAGTATATTAGTTTATGGTTTTTTGTGATATTTATTAATTACGGGTGAATTTATTACAAATATATCAATTTGAGGTTTTTGGTGGTCAAAAAATTAATTTGGAATAAATTTGTCGCACGTGTACCAATTTAAGATTTTTATTAATAGGGTTACCACCAGAAAAACCCTAAACATGTGACAAATTTATCTTATATTAATTTTTTATCATGCGACAAATTTAGCCTCCAAAAGTTTTTGTTAAATTTTACTATCAAATTACTGCATTAGATAACATGTGACACTTGACGGGTTACCCTCCATTTGTCACAGGTGTATCAATTTGTAATTTTTCATGATATTAATCCAATTTAGTAGAAACTAATGAAAAAATTATCACAAATGTATCGGTTTAAGATTTTTTATTGTCAAAAAAATTAGTGTGGGATAAATTTATTAAAGTTATAATAGTTTGGGATTTTTTGTAATAAAAAATATTTTTGAGTAAAATTATCATATATGTATCAATTTTAAGTTTTTTGTGGTATTAATCATTTTAAATGAAAATCCGAATTAAGAAGGGGTTTAAAGTGAATTTTATTTTAAATAAGAGTCAAATATTACAAGTAAATCTCAAATAAGGGCCTAAGCCGGCCGCCAACATTTGATTTTTTCCGTGATCAGAACAGGGTATTTTCTGTCCAAAATAAAATATGGATAAAGATTTAAAAGAATAAACGAATTCAAAAAATCAGCAAAATGAATTCTAACCAATAATTAGATGACCCAAATGATGATGATGATGATGATGATGATGATGAGAGGTCAGTTTCGGTCCCCTCTTCTTTGACTTAGCAAAATGAATCCAAAAATCAGAAAGAAGCCAAAAGGAATCGAAAAGTGAGGGAGAGCAACCCTCTGCTCCGTTCCAAATCAAAATCCAATTCAATCTCTCGAACTCTCATCCCTTTTCGAAATAAATGGCTCTAACCCACCTTTAATGCCATGCTTTTCACTCCAATTTGATGTTGTGGTTGTCTTCACATCAGTTATGGAAGAGACTGGTGATCAGTTTATAAGTGTGAAGGAAAACCTCACCATTTAAGTTAGTTTTTGGGCTAAAAGAAACCCCACACCACCCAATACTATTATCAAAACCGAGGTTGCAAAAAAGTCTCAATCCAACAGTCATATGAGAAAATTATGGGTTGTTCTTACTCCAACTTAAGTTCAATGTGTGAGAGGGAGATTGTTGAGATTATCCCAACAGTGCCAGATTTTGATTTTTTGTTCCCAGAATCAGTTTGGGACGAGAATCGCGTTTGGTAAAATTTTTGTTTTCGAAAAAAAATTTGTTAAGAATCGGTTGGGACGAGAATCGAGAATAAAAAAAGTTGATTTTTGTTAGGAAACAAAATTGAGAATCAAAACTTTTCTTCTTCTTTTCTTCTTCTTCATCGACCGCCATCCTGCGGCCACCACTCACCACCGCTCAGCACCGCCTGCCGTTGTCCGCCGCCACCAGTCGCCGTCGCTCGCCGCCCCCGCCGGTCACCGCCGGTCGCCGCCGTCCGCTACCTGCCGCCATCTGCCGCCGCCGCCCGCCGCCGCGCGCCGCCGTCCGACGCCGCTTGTCGCCGGCGACTAGTTTGACAAGCTCGCCAGGCTAGGGCGAGGTTCGGCGAGGCTCGCCCAACCCCGCCGGTGGCCGGGCGGGCCTCGCCCATCTACCGACGAGGGCCGGCCTCACCGAGGGCCGCAACCGGCCTGAAGAAGAATTAGAATAGGAGAAAAATAAAAATAAAAAAAGGAAAAAAAAAAAAAAAAAAAAGGAAAAAGGAAAAAAAAAAAAGGAAAATTTATAAAAATTATTTAAAAATTAAAATAAATTGATTTGGAACAGAATCAATGAACATGGTACCAAACGCAATTCTATTCTAGAATCAGAAATTTTTTACAGTTACCAAACGCATTCTTTTACTAAGAATTAGTTCCCTGAAACAAAATAAAAAATAATCATTTATGATCAGAATTTATTCCTGGGAACAGAATCGTTACCAAACGCGCCCTTAACTTACGAGTGTACTCTGGCCAAAAAGAGAGTTTTTTTTTTCTGTGCGTGCATCTTTGTAAGACCACAAAGAAAGTAGTGTTAAAGACTAGTTCTATAACTCTGTGCTTATGGCAAGTTTTGTGAATGCTTTTCTTTGGGTTTGAGGATATGGGAAATACTCGCTGAAAATCAGCTTTTTAAATTGAGAAAAACAAAGCACTGGGGTTTGCCCTAGTGGCCACCCTTCCAACATGGAATGGGGAGGTAGGGAGTTCGAATTTCCATATTCTCAGGAGGTTGGGATGGGGGCGATTTAGTTTCAAGAGTGGGTTTCGACTCTCACGCCCGTAATGCGGCAAGACAAAAGTTTAAGAGTGAGCGTTAGAGTAAGAGTGAAGTATGACCGACTAAAAAAAAATTGAGAAAAACATAAAAAGAAAAAGAAACGGAAAATGACAAGTGTAGATTCACTAATGCAAAAAGGAGAAGTGTGAGACCCACGTGCTCCGGGGTCATCCACGCTAAGGTCGCGTGACCCTAGAAAACGTTGGGGTTGGGTGACCTTAGGTAAGTGGTGGCTCGCCTAGGGTAGTTAGTGACCAGACGAGATTTCACCCGAGGCCACTCAATCTCAATGAGTGAATCGACTGGGATCGCACCACCTCCACGGGGTGACGCCAAGGTCACATAGTCCCTAGCGAAAGCTAGTAGACCAACGGCGAGATTTGCCATCACCACCCAAGTGAGATCCACCACTACCAATCCACCACTCGTTTGCCTCCTTTTTGTCTCAACTAGATCTCATGACCCCGACGAAGGTCTTGGCCAAGTCGCGTGACGCTAGTAAGATTTGTTTCGCCTAGGTTGATTTATCCCAAACGTTGGCTTGCCTACGGTCACACAACCTTAAAGAGACATCGTTGGAAATTGGTAGTGGCTGGGACTATCGAGGGAAGTACCATAGATTTTCCATACCTTTATAAGGTAGAGGTTTAAGAAGGGCCTATATAACTTAAGCCTTTTGATAATTTAGTTAGACACACCTTTACACAAAACTTGAAACTATTGAATTATGGGTCCACTAATGTCATTCAATTTTTCCTATTGATAATTTAGTTAGACGCACCTTTACACAAAACTTGAAACTATTGAATTATGGGTCCACTAATATCATTCAATGTTTCTCTTTGCTGTAGGCATTCGACGTGAGACTTCTTTCTTTCACGCAATTCACACGTGCATTCAACATTATCTTCTTCACATTTAAGTCTTTGTATCTTATACGAAAGCTAAAGCAGATGGAGCAACATTAGACTCATATGTCCTTCACATTTTGGTCATTTTGTTTAGACAATACAAATGCGGACGTGATCATGTTAAGAAGAAAATCGAGAATATAAAAGCAAGCATAACTATACAAGAATAACAGGAGAGATAAAAATGAGTATCCATGTTCGAATCCCATATTTATACTTTGACATCTTAGACTAATTGTTTCACTCAACCACTTGGGGTTCGCCCCAGTGGCCAACCTTCCTACTTGGAAGGGGGGTGGAGGGTTCAAATCCCTACCTTCTCAATGGGGATTGGGGTGGAGATGATTTTATTTTAAGGGTGGGTTTCGACTCCCATGCCTTGCAAGAAAGTAGGGTAAAAGTCTGAGAGTGAGTGAGTGTTAGAATAGGATTAGAGTAGGACCGACAAAAAAAAAAGACTAATTGTTTCACTCAAAAACTTAAAGTTACTAAAATACCAAGTCAGCATTATATGTATGACTATTTATATGTCAATTGAATGAGTTGAATTACTTTGTCAATAATTGATTGGTAGTGTTTTATTTATTTATTTTTTACCCACTACTTCGAGACATTTTTTTAAAATCACCGGTCAACGCTATTTAAAACGAGGAAGGTCACATAGAAGATGCGATCGTTCGAGTCCCCAATCAACAATTTGCTACTGTGCCGTTCAACGACAGCTGAATCACACTCAAAATTTTCATTTATTTTACTTTCGGTTTAATAATTCTTTGGGCGATAAAGTGGGCATCTCTTTTTTATGGGAAAAAATATTAGAGAAAAATTCTTTAAAAAATAAGGAAAGGAAATCTCAGATTTGCTTGAAGAGCAAGATTGGGGGCGGGCGGGAAATCGTCATGGCTGATGTATATGCAATTGCATTAAATGAAATGAATATAGGCTCTCGGCATACGTTATGTACATATATATATAAAAGACTTCTCCATTGGGATATGTCCCACGTCTCATATAGAAGTCAGCAATTTTTACAGAGACATGCTAGCGGCGCCTGCGTGAGCGAAAATATTTATATGGACCTAGGTTCATGAATAATGTACAATGGCCATCGATCTTTGATGGGAGCCACGTAAAATTCACATAATTAGCGGTTGCGATTTACTTTTATTCATGTGGACTAGGCCTCCTTTGTAACCATACTACTTGTATCCTCGATTTGATTAGGGAGAAAGCAAAGAAAACAGACCAAAGCTCGGTTTAAAAATTGGGACTTGTCGACGGCTCTTATGTGTTGTGCAACTCTTGCAAATAATTAATCACTCAAACATGATATATTCTTATTTAACAACAATCGTCTTTTGAATCAATATTTTCATTCAGAGACATTCAAATAAGACACAACACAAACACGAGTAACTTAAATTGACACAACTTTACTTATTTTGACGTGTTTTGGTTAACTGAACAAAATTTGTAAAATTCTGATGGCGACTTGAACCAATACAATTACTTATGGCCACTTTCATTTAGTAAAGTGTATGATGTTACTCCCATTTTTAGTTTTATATTTATAAAGACGAAGAAAGATATTAAGATTTCTCCTCTATTTATTATTGTGACGAAAAATTAAATTATCACTATATTTTTTCCTTTCTTTTACTTCTCTTTTCGAGTGTAGGCTGACCCGAACGGGCTGCCACTTGCCACTTAGTCAAAATGAAACGTCACGGTGTTATTTGTGAAGGAGTCAAGCACAAAAGTCGTCTTAAAAAAGTTATGTTTGTTCAACATCATTTCATCTTTTCTTTTCATCATCAAGAAGTTGTCTCCCGCAGACTTTGTCATATGGATCACCGAGACGAGATCGTTAGGTTTGACTCCTAGAGCTGACCGGCAGAAAGTTGTCCCATTCAATCACCATCTTTACACATGGCCAAGGGTTTAGTGTACGATTAAATTATTGAACCGTCGGTTCAATCTACGGCATCCCATTTCATGCCGCTTGTAAACTTTCGGGAAGAGTCTTACCTACGGCTTTGAGATAAGATGACTCGCGAATTCTACCATTTTATTTCTTTATCCTAGTCTCTATCGTGTACACTCTTTTCTTAACTTCATATGTTGTTTTTTGCAATAATTTTTAATGTTTTCCAGAATATTCTACTTGACGAGACAGTTTTCCAAATATTATTTTTCTTATAATGAAAAGGGTATATGTTGGACCTGAGCATGTCTTTAAAAGACTTAAGGAGGAAACAGGCGGGATAACCATCCTGGGGTGTGAGTCCTTGCGCTGTCCTCCATATTCCCTCATTGTCGAGAAGACAAAAATAGATAGGAAATTTGAGGGCCTCTCGGTGGGGAAAGTAGACTCCACGTCAGAGCTTACTCTGACTACCGCTAGGTAGGGTGGAATAATAACTTCCCACGCTTAGGGTGAGAGAGGGTGGGTGAAATGCCCACTGCTGAATTAGCAACCTAACAACACGGTTCCCAACTAGGGGTACTAAGTTACCCGGTGGTTGGGGAACCGTGCCGTTAGGCTGCTAACTCGATTTTCCAAATATTATTTTTCTTATAATGAAAGGGTATCTATCACCTATTGACAAATTGTGGGTCAATAGTAGGAACATGTCCGATTGAAGGCCGCTTATTTAGCCCGTACATCATTGTCCGTGGCTCCACCGCGATGCATGTTGGAAGTCCATTAAGGTGATGTGCCTAAGCCTAAGCCCCTCCTTCGCAGATTAGTCGAGATTTCTAGACATCAAAGAAGACCGAGTAAAAGAAACTGGAACCTTGGCCTGCAAGCCGAGTCCCTGATTACTTTACCAACCATCACGACGGTGGAGATCTCGTATTAAATAACTAATTGACACCTTTGTTTACGAATACTTAAAAAAAAATAGCATTTTTCCTCCCAAATTAAAATATCATCTAAATTTTAAAGAAAATGAAGTGAAACCTCTTGTGTATTTACATGTTCACTGTTGTAACTAACAATCCAACCTAGATGGGTTGAATATGTTGATTTACAAAAACTTAATAATTTTTACGGAATAAGACAAGTTAAGTTTGATGTAAACCGAACTAGTTTAATATATGTAGGAATATCAAGTGCAAGATGCTTCTATCAAATATAAGACAAGATATGTATAAAGAGAGAAGATGATGCACACATAGCTTATAATGGTTTGACTTGTGAATAAGCTTACGTCCACTCTTCCAAATTAATAGTTACCAACTAGTTAGAATCCATTAATAATCCATTAAATGGTTACATACTGCTTCTACCTAAAGTTGATAAACCACACTATCAATAACTTATTGCTCACACACTTGTACACTTCTAGAAGCAAGATTTATAATGAGTAATGACGATTCTTGACAAAGTAGGACACGAGTGAATAGAATTACGCTTGTAACATAGAGTAAATTGACTATATCAAAGCTTAAAAGTTTGTAACTTTCTCATTGTTAGGAGCGAACAGCAGAAATTCGATAACTTTTTTCGGAGTAATTGCCAAGAATAGGCCCAAGTCTAAACTCATTAACATATCCAATTGAGCTCACTTTCATTCAAAAGATTAAGTCAATGAATTATGGGCCGACTAGAATATATATTAACCACTTTACATCATATCAATTCTCTAATATGAGATTTCTTTAACACAACTCACACACATATTTTAACAATCTTCTCCTCACGTGTGAGCTTATTGTTAGGTTTGCTTCCTTTAATCGAGGTACTTTTTTTTTTTTTTTTTTTTTGCATTATCTCAACTTAAACCTCCAGGTTATTGGAATTAGGGGTGTGCAAAAAGAACCGGAACCCGCCCAGACCACCCAAGATTGTACTGGAACCGCTCGGAATTGGTGGTTCTTGAGGGAACCGGTCAGGTTCCCGGTTCCAATTTATGGGAACCGGTGGGTACCGGTCCGATTCCCGGTTCCATGGGCGAATCCGTCCACTCGCCCACCCAGATCGGACCGATTATATTATGATAATATATTAATTTTTAATATTAAAAAAATTGAAATTACTAATTAACAAACCCAAATAAAAATATTTTAAAAAATTAATTAAAGTGGGTAATCTAATATCATGCCAGTCAAATCGAATGGAGAGGTCTTAATCCTGAAGTTGAAAAGTCCAAAGCACACACCTTGAAAAAACACCGAGTAGTTAGTGGGCAAAAAGCAAGCATGCGAAGAAGCAAGAGGAGGAGAAGAAGAATAGGTCAGGCGAAGAACCAGCAATTTTAGTCGAAAACCAAAGTCGTTTCGCATCAAGATCGGAGCTTTCGAGAAACCCAAGAACCCCCTCGGGCTAGGGTTTGTGGGGAAGAATACTCACGGTAGGATTTAGAAAATGATATTATTATTCGTGAGACCAGTTCTATAGATTCACTCGGGAATCGGACCGGATCGGTGGTTTGGTTCCTGGGTAGATCCATGCAACTAACGGTTGGATCCCGGTTCCAATTTTTGGAACCGGTCCTTAGCGAGCGGTTCCTGATTCTAGGTTGGGAATCACCCGCCCACACCATGCACACCCCTAATTGGAATGCACCCAAAACAATGCACAACAACCATCATCAATTATTAACTTGGGATTGTGTCACCCATAATCTCTATCTTGTGTTGTCAGACTAACTGTCCATGGTCTTTATCTTGCGTTGTTAGGCCAGACCAACTATTCACGATCTCTTCTCGTCAAACTAATGGTGATGGCAATTTCCACCCAAAACAAGCATCGATCATGGGATTTCTTCTTTAAGATATTTACCAAACATCGGAACAAATTAAGGGCCCACCAATCAACCATCAACTTTAATATCAATTGTTAGAAGTACACAACAGAAACTCGATACCTTCTTCCAAGGAGCAAAGAGGGAGCCCCAAGTCTGAGCCTGTCAACATATTCAGTTAGATTCAATTTTACTTAAAAACTTAAACCAATAGTTATGATCAACTAGGATATATTGATCGTTCTACGTAACCCCAATTTTTCTATGTGAGATTTCTCTAACACAATTCACACATGCATTTCAACACTTGTCATTCCATGTCCTTCAATATATGTTGAGTCTTTTTTTAGAGTGCGTTTGGTTGGACTTTTTGGGAAAGTCTTTGAGAAAATACAAAAGGACTTTAAGTTAAAGGAGTTTTCCAAAATACAAATTGTGTTTGTTAAATTATAATCTAAAAGTCCATTGTGAAATACTTTTAAATAAATTTGTGTTTGGGAAAGTTATATTCATACAAAGCACTTCAATTAAAAAAAGAAAAGAAAAAAGTTGGCCCTAACAGATCAGGTGGCCACCGATATCCAAATCTGTCACTAGTGGATTGCTAGTGATCGTTGTCTACTCCCGGGGACCACTAACGAAGGTCGACTGGGGTCAAGCGACCCTCGATGAGGGTCGCGAGACCCGCGCAACCTCTCACGAAAATCGCTCCACCCTAACGAGGGCCACCTAGGTCACGCAAACCTAGGCAGCCCTCACCGGTGCGACCCTCGTAGAGGTCACTCAACTCCAACGAAGGCTAACTAGGTCGCGTGGGTTGAGGCCAACTAGAACCTAGCAAGAGCTAGCTGGGTGGTGCTCACTCAACCCCTTCTTGCCCGACCCGTACGAGGGCCAAGTGGGTCACACAAACCCAAGCCCTTGCCGGCGCAACCCTTACGAAGGTCACTCGATCTCGACAAGGGCCAACTAGGTTGCCCGACACTAGGCAACCCTTTGCTAGTGTGGCACGACCGCCAAAGCCTGTCTACCATTTGGATTGGGCGACCTCAATCAACCTTGTGAGGGTCGCGCGACCTAGATGGCACTCGCCTAGGTTGTGCGACCCCCTGACGACGATCACCTTGGTCACTAGCCTCTCTTTAGCCCATGGCCAGACCCTTACAATCATAGCAAACATGCCAACCAGCCCCAAGGAGAAGAAGATGAATAGTCGCAAACAAAGGCAAAATCAAAAAATCAATGAGGATAAAGTTGAAAGAAAATTTTTTATTTCCTTTGCCTTCTGAGAAGGTTGAAAGCCCAAGGTAGCCTAGGACCTACCTTGAGCTTTCAGCCTTTCAAAGGCAAACTTTGCCTCAATGTGGGTTTCAAAAATTTTACCGAACACCCAAATATTGGCCCAAAGATCTTTAGATGCCCAAAATCTCTTTCCAAAGCCAACACCAAACACACCCATGGTCTTTGATCCTCAAATTAGCCGTTGGACAATCTTCAATAAAATTAATTTTCCGTCGGAGACGCTGGACACAAAGAAATATATAGATCTTCTTACTCAGATTACGTAAATCATGTGAAGAATTTCTTCTCACGTATGATATAGTGAGTTACCTCTATCATCTTCTCGCAAGTCTATCCAAGCTTCGCCCCCCTCCCTGTAGTTGACTACAAGCTGCCATCCATTTTGTTATCCTTGGCGCGTTAGTGATTTACACTTTATTAAGATGTTCATCTCATCAAGGTACCTCCAATTCTTCACGGACTTCCCTTTCTCCTCAACTTGTTCACCCTTTGTGATAGTGCATTGAGGTTCAGTTAGTCTTCTCATTTTGTACTTGGAAGTCCATCAATGGTGATGGAGTATCATTTATATCAACATTACTTGAAACCAAATAACATATGCATTTTTCGAATATTAATGAGAAATATATGGTTTTGTCAACTTCAAAGTGTCGTATGAGGCTTTTCCAACACCTTTTTTTATATAACATGAAAGTTTTAGATTTGTTAGGTTAAATTCAATTCAAAGTGCTTTAGTTGCAAATTCTTAATAAATAAAAGTGAAAGGCAAAATGTAAAAGTCAATACTGAGACACTCCAAGATCATGATCCTATTTAAAACAATTATGACATGAGAACTCGAACAATAACATGCTCAAGGCCCTTCAATCACATTTTGCAATCAAAATTTACCCTTGAACACATAACCAAGTCTCGAGTGTTTCTTTCGCAAATGTTGTGATAAAAGATATGAAAAACACATATTTTTTTAATCAATAATTTTATGAATTAACAACTTTTTTCAAAGTATACATGTATTAATATAGGGAGTCGACTAATACATCTAGCTTTATCCGGAGAAAGTATTAGTTGTCCTTGCCTCCATCTCATTAGCAAAAGGTACACACTTGTTACGTATATGCAAAGAGTCAATGCTGACACACTCCAAGATCATGATCCTATTTAAAATAATTATGACATGAGAACTCGAACAATAACATGCTCAAAGCCCTTCAATCACATTTTGCAACCAAAATTTACCCTAAATACTTAACCAAGTCTCGAGTGTTTCTTTCGCAAATGTTGCAATAAAAGATATGAAAAATACATATTTTTTAATCAATAATTTTATGAATAGGTTCCATATTCAATGCAAATAAAACATTTTTTTTTCAAAGTATACGTGTATTAATATAGGGGGTCGACTAATACATCTACCTTTATCCTGATAAAGTATTTGTCCTTGCCTCCATCTTATTGGCAAAAGGTACATGCTTGTTGTGTATATGCAAAAAGTCAATGCTAACGCACTCCAAGATCATGATCCTATTTAAAACAAAGGTTAATATCCTAAAAAACCCCAAACTGATACACATGTGACAAATTTATCACAAATTATTTTTTTAACCATGAAAAACCCCAAACCGGTATATCTGTGACAAATTTACCCCGACCAACCATAAAAAAAATCATAAATTGGTACATTTATGACAAATTTACCTTAAACTAATTTATTCGACTGCAAAAAACCCCCGAATTGGTAAATTTGTGACAAATATACCCTCCATTAAATTGGATTAATACCACAAAAAATAAAATAAAAAAATTTGTAAACTGTGACAAACGGAGCATAAAATCACAAATTGGTATACCAATCAACTATCACATGTTATTTCACTTAATAATTTGACAGTAAACTTTAATGAAAACTAACATAGGGTAAATTTGTGATAAGTGTACCAATTTGGAGTAAATTTGTCAAAGGTATACTAGTTTAGGTTTTTAGTGGTCAAAAAAATAATTTGGAGTAAATTTGTCATGGGTATACTAGTTTGGGGTTTTTTAGGGTATTAACCCTTAAAACAATTATGACTTGAGAACTGGAACAATAACGTGCTCAAAGCCTTTCAATCACATTTTGCAACTAAAATTTACTTCCCAACACATAACCAAGTTTCGAGTGTTTCTTTCACAAATGTTGTGATAAAAGATAAGAAAAACACATATTTTTTAATCAATAATTCTATGAATAAATAGGTTCCACATTCAATGCAAATAAAACATTTTTTTTTCAAAGTATACATGTATTAATAGAGGGGGTCGGCTAATACAGCTAGCTTTGTCCTGTCCCTGCCTCCATCTCATTACCAAAAGGTACACGCTTGTCGTGTCGTGTATATGCAAAAGTTGATATTTAAAGTATTTTGCATAATCGACTTATTTGACAATATCCTAAGTATTAATTAATCGAAAGAGCTTATTGACGCAGCATGAAGAGATTACATTACACATGTATGTAGAAGGAGAAAACTATTTCAAGATTTGAACTTTTTCTTATAAGTTGTTCATAAGTTAAAATAGAATTCAAATTGTAAAATTCAAATACGTGAGAGACATAACAAAATTATTTTACACATTTGTACATAACAAGGACGAATGCATCATGATTTAGCGACCATCCACCCCTTTTTTTTTCCTATGACCACTTAGATTCGATTCACGAGCCACGACAACGTTAAAAGAGATCACTAAGATTCTATTCAAGGATGCCCCGACAACATGGAAAGAGATTCTCATGACCTGTCACTATTACTGAGGGAGAGATAGCTTCTGGTATTTTCAACTATTTTCAAAAATTAATTTCTAACCAATTTTAATTTGAATAAAAGGTTAATAAAAATCTCGACCACTTAATTTCCTCCCGCTCCTTCCCTTTTGAACTTTATTTAGCATGGTTATCATCATTCCTATTAAGTTCAGCTATCGATGGTCATTATATGTGCCATACCGTTATGTTAGCAATTTTTCAGGAAAATTAATTAGGACTAAAGTGGCATATTTGGAAAATTTAAAACTAAATTTATATTAGTATAATATATTTTGAAATTGATTGGATAATTTTCCCAATTTTCATTGATAAGCTATTTAATGGCATAACTTTTCTTTTTTTAATGTACATAATAGTATCACATCATGGAATCTCTCAAATTTGTTGGTCCTATTTATTATTCCTTAACCTTTAGGAATTGAGTGGCGGCTTGCCCCCACTCAGGGCATATTTTGTTTCATTAAATATGAGAATATACTTACTACGAAATTGCACCAAGTATCGATGGTGGCGCTCCGGCCAATTCTTGGGCCCATAATCGACATTCCAATCCTTTTCTTCAGTCATATTTTCAATTTATGGATTGCAAATATAAATGTTACCTATAAAAGAAAATAATAAGTGTTTCAAAATACATAACATAAATCATAAATTATACAACTTCATATCTTGTTCATTCTTAAAAGATCACTTCAACTTCTAAATACACAAAAACAAAACAAACTACAAACATAATTAATACTTAACAATGGTTTTAAAGACATGCAATAACCAAAACCACATTTATTTAGTCAAATGAATGATGAATAGAGCAAAGTTAGGACATGATTTAATACATGCAAATATTAAAGGAAAGAAATCCGCTATTTGTTTCAAGGAAAAGCTCACAAGTAGCATATCATCATATGACTATTCGAGGTTCATAAAACACAAAAAGCAAGGTTTCTCATGGGCATTATCAACAAATGGACTACCTCGTATATTGGGAAGCATTATCATCACCAAGAAAGAGATTTTTCTAATGAACTTAAGGCTTTCAAATCAAGCACATACCAAGAAGCGAAAGGGGAAATTTAAATACCTAACACAGGCTAGGAAATCACATGAGCTTGAACTCTCAAATTAAGCACAAACCGAGAAGTGAAAGTAGAAAAATAAATACCTCTCACAAAATGAGAGCTCACATGAACTTGAAGCTCTCAAATCAAGCACAAAATGGGAATTCACCAAAGCTGCGTTCCTAGAGTAAGGGAAGAGACGTGAGTGAGTTGCATTCATGAGGCGAGCGATACCACCAACTAAGTTGCGTTCATGGGTGAGAGATTTAATGAAGAGAGGCAATAGGGTTTTTATTTTATTCAGCAGAAGAAAGAAGAGGAGGGACCTAGGGATGGACAAAGAATGTACATACATACAAGGTTGGTTCAAGTTAGATCAACCTTAAAGTCCCAAAGATTAGAGACCAACTTACATGGTGTTGGTGCTAGAGGCTCCAAGACTAGGGACTGGCCTAAGAACTATATCAGGATCGGCTGAGTTGGGTTTGTCTAGGCTTGACCCTGAACCAATGCTTACCTCTTGTGTCGGCCAGGCACAACTTGATGGCCAGCCCTAGGATACTTGCATGACTTATCTGCCTGTGAGCCTACATTTGTCTCGGCCGTTGGATTTTACATGGATGCACCCTCATATCCATAAAATTCAACTATGGACAGGCACAACTCGATGGCCAGCCCTAGGATAGTTGCATGACTTATTTGCCTATGAGCCTAAATTTGTCTCGGCCGTTGGATTCTACATGGATGCACCCTTATATCCATAAAATTCAACTACGGACAGTAATTGATCTTACGTGCGCTCGGGTTAAGTAATATCTATCGGCCTGATAGCAACACTTCACCAAACGCAGGCACAGGTTCTCTTCAGCCTTCGCAAAAGACAAATTTGACTTGTGGAGTAAATCAATTCCCGTCAGCATGGTCCCGTGGACATGGTCCTTCATCTCTTTTTGGGTGCTTCTGTGGTAACTTCTTACGCGCGGACCCATCCATCCTTAGAATCGCCTCTCACACTTTTCCGAATGGACTCACTTGATCACAAATATCGATATTGTGATTAGCAACTCCTTTTCCCACAAAATTGATAGGCCCAGAACTATGAATGCGTATACCACACGCACGCACACAAAAAGGAAACAGAAAGATATAAAAAGTTTTACACCTTGAAAAGATGTTCTTCATTAGATCCAATAATTTGGTGCCGCTCACGTGGGTCATATGCGGCCCAGCCTAATAATGTCGTCAACTGTGTCATGCCAGCTCAGGTCGTGTCATGGGCCGGCTCATGGCGCAAATATTATTGGGTCGTGTTGTGACATGTATGTATCTTAACTAAGCCCGTGCTTCTTGTGTCACAAGAAGCCAACTCCAATTGGGTAATTCATTAATTCAGACTTCTTTATTCAAATGCACCGGAGGATTGTTACATTGCATTTTCGGCTTATAATGAGATAATCTGTATGACTCGTATGAGTCCAACACAATGTATAGTTAATATTTTTATAGTCATACAAACCACACGAGAATAAAGTGTTTTTGTATTCTTATTTTGTACATGCATATAAATTATTAAGGGAATATAGATTTTGCTACCATTAGATATCAAGTGATGATGGCTTAGTGGTCAGGCTTTTGTGAAAAATGCTAGTTCGCGGATCATGGAAGGAGGAGAGGAGAGAGAATATGGAAGGGGCATGGGAAATTGGGTGAAATATTAATTTATTTATGTAAAAATTAGAGGAAGAGAGTTTTGAAATTTTATTTGACCTAGTTTAATTCTACCCTTGTCACAAACAAGGCAAAATTTCGATTAGTATTGGAAAAGGGAAATGCAGCGATTGCTGTCACTTGCATCCTGACGTGCAAGGCTTCTAGCCCATGGGCCGGCCTAGACTGATTTTACCGTCTTATTCGGCGAGCTACTACAAAAAGCGGCCGAGCTGAACCAATTGTTACGGTCCGTTCTCGGCATAGCCCACTACAATAGCACCTAGCTAGGCATGATTTAACGTAAGGAAAATGACATAAATAGTCCATAAATTTTGGCCAAATATGAAATAAAGTCCCTGAATTTTTTATATGGTCAACATAGGTTTTGAACTTTTGCAAAATATGCAATACGATTCTTAAACTTTTAATTAGTTTAATGTGGGTCTCGAACTTGGATATTTTCATATAGTTTAGGGATTTGATTGCATATTTGCCAAAAGTTCATGGACTACATTGAGCAAATTAAAAGTTTTGGGATCATATTGCACATTTGGCCAAAGTCCGATGATTATTTATGTAATCATTCCTTCAACCTATCATCTAGTCCATGTAGATTGTCTTCCTTGGATACAAGGATGGTAACGGGATCCAGCGGGATTGAGATCAGTGATCTCAACTCCACCATTAGGGATAGGCATGGACAGGGCAATAATAGCAATCGTGTTTCCTCACCTCACAACCCCACCCAATGATTATTTGTGTAATCATCCCTTCAACCTATCATCACTAGTCAATGTAGATTGTCTTTCTTGGATACAAAAATGGTAATGGGATCTAGCAGGATTGAGATAAGTGATCTCAACTCCGCCATTAGGGATAGGCATGGATAGGGCGATATAATAGCCATTGTCCCCCCCCTCTAGGATGGTAATGGGATCCATCAGGATTGAGATCAGTGATCTCAACTCCACCATTAGGGATAGGCATGGATAGGGCGATATAAGAGCAATCGTCCCCCCCGGCCGGCTGGCCGACCAAGAGGCAATGGGTGCTTGTGCTAGACATAAAAGACTCTTAAGAGAATTCAAGAATGGCCTGCATTTGTGGTCTTTCTAGAGGCGGGCATGTTTCGGTTGTCCCCAAATATATAGGATATGTACCTCAATATGAAATATTTGTGCACAAACACGAGTTAGGCACATGGACCAACTACATGACATGCACACAAGTAAAAGAGCAAGGATAGAGAAATGGTCCAGCCAATTTATAGTGGTTCGGCTCCAAAATTGCTGTTAATCCATGCCCCGGATTGTTTGAGAGTCATGCACAATCCAATGAACTTGAAGTTTCAGGTATAGAGCTTAGTTTATAATGGAGCAAACTCTCCTTTACAAATAGAGTCCATTGTTTTACAATATATTTCACATACAAGTTTAATCTCTCAAGAGCTTAGCTTGCAAATTGTGTACAAGAGCTTTTAGCAAGTGTATGTAGTGTTCCCTACGACCTTAAGGTAAGGAGCAACCTTATTTATAGAAAAACAAGCTCAACTAGCCATTAGACACATTTTAAACGCCCACGGTCATTGAGACTTTCGGGTGTCCGGCCAAGAAACATTCGAACACTTGCTGAATTGTGCGGACAAAATTAAATTTAAACTATAGGAGCCGAGTGGCCAGCGATTATGTCCTTTAGAGCTGAGACAGTCTTTTTCCCCTCTTGAAATCCTTAAAAAATATACTTAAATACAATAAATATAATTACAAAATCAATAACGCTTTTGAATAAGTTATCTCATCAAAATTAAATTAGAATCAACAACTTTTCCCCCTTTTGATGATGACTAAACCAAATCAACTTAGAAAAAAAAATTCAATCAAGAAACTCCCGCTAAAAATATTATTGGGGAAATCAATAAAATTCCTTGAAACAAAGTACAAACATGAGAGCAAAGTACTTCTTCTTTCACGAGATTCAGATTTGTATTCTCCATTTAAAAGGGTTTTAATGCAATCAATAGAGAATGCTCCTGAGGGATTAGATTGAAAAGATTCAAGAAAGTTAGGACAATTGTAGAAAGTTTAATTGTTTGTGGGACCACAAAAATAAAAAAGAACTTGAAGGACAAAAGCCAGAAGTATTGACGGAATTTTCCTGAAAATAACCGAGATAGTGGCCCTAGCGTAAATTTGTCCTGAGTCTACAATTTGTAAGATTTTAAGATAAGTTGAAAAGTTGTCCAAAGAACATAGTTTAAGATTTTTCATGAGTTTTTTCTGATCATTATTGGCTAATATTTGATAATAAAATACACTTGAATCTTTGACGTCGTACAACTGAGGGCCGCTGGTCTCTGAATTTGTGTTCTCGGCCAGTGTTCGTGTATGCATGGAATACCTTAATATGAATTTTGGAAGTCATAATTTATCTAAATTGAAATAACTTGCTTTCTTCAAAAGTTTAAGTTATCAGAAGATGGTCAAATATATATACACATAAAACATATAAAACCTTAGTTAACGCTTCTATTTTATTTGCCATGATGCGCACCACTATGCCACGTCACTTGTTTTCTTATTATGTCATATGCTTCCACATGTCATGGCATTGCATTTTCTACGTCGTTCATCCAAATGCAATGTCACTTGATTTGCTATTAAGCCATACACATCCTTACAATATATCATCTTGTTTGTCATCCTTACGCCACATCATTTAAATCATTTATCACATTTTGCGCGTTACACAGCACATGGTCAATGCTGTTACATTCATGCATCCTTACGTCACATCATCTATTTTTATTTGTGTAAATGATTTGGACGATGTTTGCCACATTACAAATAACAAAATTTCCTAATTTTGAAAACCCAAAAAGCAAATTATAAACCCATAGCTTAGGCTTCGGTTTGTTTTGCATCTTTAAGGGTATATTTGTTTGAATGAAAGAATTTCCCACAAATTTAAGTTTTTTCAGATTTTTATGTGGTTGGTTTGGTGAAAATAAATTAATAAACGGAAAACCATTTATGATTAAAGAAAATATTCATGCTTAAAATAAGGAAGATAAATTCTCTTAAAATGAGAGAAATTTTTTCCCTAAAAATGATTTCAATGAAAGATACTTTCTTTTTATCATATAGCTTAACCCAAAATACATACACCCTAAAACTAGGTTATCCTTTTTAAGAGTATGATTTTGAAGTTTTTGTTGTATATGGGAAATTAATAGGTGGCGACTCCCTGATTACATGTTGTAATCTACCTCAAGTCTAGGAAAGGGAGGTCTCTGACGTGAATATTTTAGTTAATTGACTTTTGAGCGGTTTTCAGCAAGGCGCTAGAATACATTTTAGTAAACTAAATAATGCGAAATTTGGGATTATATATACATCCATATGTGTGTGTCTATATATATCAAGACTGAAGGCATTTTATTTCAAACGTCAAATTCTTCTCCAACAGTTCCATGAAAAAGCTACTCATATTTTCAAGATTAATCAGAATTTTACCACAATAAATAAGTGACACTCTATTTTTTTTTTCTGGACTAAAGATAAAATACTTATTCACAAGTAGTTAGTATAATTATAATCTGATTTCTTAAATTTTTAACACCTTCTTTTTCCTAGATAGACCAAATTATAAACAGTTTATTTCTTCTCACATTTTAACAGATAATTTTTCCCCTTCTTTTGTGACAAATAAAGTTGGAATTTGATAGTCAAAATAATTATTAGATAACGGAACATTTGATGCAAGTAGTTTTTTCAAAGTAATTCTAACTAAGGTGATCCTGACCCCAATCTATAATCTATAGCTATATTTATACTGTACATTATATATTATAGTCAACTTGACTCCTAGCAATAACGATAGATCTCTTTTAATGACTTGAAGAAATAAATGAAGCAATTTTACGTTAGTAAAATATTGTCAGGCCATCTTTTGCAAGCGTATGGTGACGTGTCAATAGAATGAAAATTTCTTTAGGGACTTTTTAGACCTTTTAGTCTATGTACTAGGGCCAGAATGGTTTTTCATTTGGAGGGGCACAATATGGTCTTAATTTTTCTTAGCCACTCTTCTTCACAACATTAAAAAAAATAAATTAAAATTGGCAAGAATGTTTTATCAAGGGATTCAAAATTTTGGTTGTCTTTTAAAAAAACAAAAAACGAATTACGTCTTGACATGTTATATTTTAACCAACCCAACTTCTTTATCTTTACTAGGGGTGATCGACTAAACAAATTCCAAATCAAGAAGTTGAAATCTATCATGTCGGGGTTGGTTTCCATTTTTGATAGTGAGAACCAAATTTGTAGACCTTGAAATTAGCCTCAAATCAAATTGGTCGAGGCCTTTTTTTTCCCGTTTCATCATAATATGTGGAATATGCATTATGACAAATATGAATAGAGTTCTTTCTGCTCGAGGAATATGCCTTTTTTCCCCGTAATTTTAGTAACTTTTTTCTGTTCTAAAAGAAAGAACCTAGTCCAAACAATTCTGGGAACTAGTACAAAGCTTGTAAAAGAGAATAAGATGCCTTATATGAGGACTAAGGCGCGTTTGGTAACGATTCTGTTCCGGGAAACTGATTCTGACTAGAAATAACTATTTTTGATTATGTTCCCGGAAACTGATTATGAGTAAAAAAACTCGTTTAGAACTATCCAAAATTTTTATTACGGAATAGAATTGAGCGTCGCCGGCCCTCGGCAAGGTTGGCCCTCGTCGGCCGAGCCTCGCCGATGGCTAGGGCCGACCTCGCAGGGCGGGCGAGCTCGACCTAGCCACGGTGGGTGGGCCGGGCGAAGGCGCCGGCTCGCCCGGCCCACCGGTGGCCGGGCCGGCCTCGCGGGCCGGGTGAGGTCGGCTCGGCCACCGGCGAGGCTTGGCCTCGCTAGATCCGGCGAGGCCGAGCCTCGCCAAGGTGGGCCGGGCTTGCCTCCGGCGAGCTCGCGGGACCTCGCCCGGCGTGGCGAGCTCGCGGACCGGCGACCGGGGCGGCGGATAGTGGCGGCGGGCGGTAGCGGACGGGGCGGACGGCGGCGGGTGGTGGTGGACGACAATTGTGGGATGACGGAAGGGATGAATGAAAGTTTCACCTGTTTTGATTCTTTTTTTGATTCTCGGACGAAGAATCATCTTTTTTTTATTCTCAATTCTCTTCCCAATCTGTTCCAGGAACAAAAATTTTACCAAACGCGATTCTCGTCCTAAAGGCGATTTAACAAAAAATCGGAATCAAGTCTTGTTAAGACGTTACTAAACAACACATAAATTGCTAATATATATATATATATATATTTATATGTGTGTGTGTATAGAATTGCTAGTTATTGGACTGGTCAATTTTAGGTCGCAAGAGTCTGAATTTTGTCGTTCTTTCGTTTTGGTCGGGTTGGTGGGGGTAAATTGCTGCCTTTCTCCTGGCATTTTGAAAGCTGGTCTCAGCAAATCAGTTTGCTGTCTGGACATGCTGTCCGTGAATTCGTCTGTTGCTCACCCGTACTTTTTACTTTTTAAACCCTTTTTTTCTTTTGGTTTCCCAAAACCCTTTTCTTTTCAATTACTCCTTTTTCCTAACTTGCAAATTTTTTTAATTCAATCATAATTTGCAGCCTTTCTACGATACCATCATTTTCCTTTTCTTATCCTTCTCTCTCGCCCGAAGCTAGAGCAGAATTTTTCTTCGAAGTTGAGATCCAATTTTGCTTACGAAATCTATATATCAAATCTCCCCCATAAATGTTGGACATTTTATATGGACTTAATTATGTTATTTAATGGCCGGAAAAAAAATTACGTTATTTAATGCAATGACCCAATTCATTATTAACGTGGTCAAATAATTGTAGCATGGTATTTAGATGCAATTCACCGTTTAGAACGACAATGATACATAAATTTCACACTTATCTATTTTCATGTCAAATTACTTTCAAGTAATAAGGGCATGTCTTTCCATTATTATTTTTTTTTCACTGTGAACAGCGAATTCTCAACTATTATTATTTTATTTTTGGGTTCTAAATTTTCTCTTACGGAACTTAATCATAAGTAAAAACATTTGCTAAAGAACTAGTATAATACCGACGATATCATTTGTAATTTAATGTTAGATTAAAAAAACTTAGTAGATAGATCGAGAGGCCTATTGACCAAAGATTCTAGATATATTTAATAATTTTACAAAATAAATGAAAAAATCTTATCATGATAATGAAGTTGATAGCCATCTAGACGATATATATATTGATAAAAACCATATACGCCATCTATTCATTTTTAGGTTACAATTTTTTACTCATGAAACTAGAGTTTACGTACAATAAAACCTAAGTTTGAAATATTATTAGGATTTATATAACTGCGAGAAAAAGAATAT
This sequence comes from Eucalyptus cloeziana, assembly GCA_014182715.1. Lineage (NCBI taxonomy): Eukaryota > Viridiplantae > Streptophyta > Magnoliopsida > Myrtales > Myrtaceae > Eucalyptus > Eucalyptus cloeziana. Next base: position 22,843,094 of record CM024638.1, read on the forward strand.
AATAGTCTTATTTTAAAAATTTAGGATTAATATCACAAAAAATCATAAATTGATACATATGTGATAAATTTATCCAAACTAACTCCCAACTAATACACCTGTGATAAAATTTATCATCTATTAAGTTTTGTTAAATCTTATTATTAAAGAGTTGAGTTAGATTACACTCGAGGTGTATCAATATAAGGTTCTACCTTCTGTTTATTATAAGTGGAATTAATCTAATTTAATGAAAAATTAGTAGAGTAAATTTAAGAAAAATGTAACAATTTGGATTTTTTATAATTAAAAAATAATTTAAGGTAAGCTAATTTAAGGGTTTTCATAGTATTAAATTAATCCAAAAAATCTAATATGCTCTCCCTGTCTGTTCAAACCTTAGCATCCCTCCGGTCTCTCCTGTCTCCTCCCGCTCGAACAGCACCGTCGCACTCTCTCGCTGCCGCCGCGACCCTCGCCGCCATCGCTGGACCTCTCTCGGCCTCTTGACTTCCGTGAGCGTGCCTTCTCTTTTCCTTATCTGCCTAAGCTTGCGTCGTGCTCTGTCTCGCAATGTGTAATTCTGTAAAAGATCGTCTATTATATATGGAAGTCGCTCAAGAATGGCTGAAGCTGGATTATGACCTTGATTCTGATAGAATATGTAATGGGTCTGTATTAGATTTCTCTGGGTGTCTCTGTTCTATTGGATCTTGACTGTCTGATTAGTTTGCGCTGGCCTGCGTCAAGCTGGTTTCTTGTCATTGATTCCAACGGTGCTTTGAGCGCAAACGATTCAAGAATCTGTTCCTTTAGGAGTCTCTGCTTGGTGTGGGAGATGTTTGACAGACAGTTGACGATGTCTGTCTTTTTGGAATCAATCTGCTTGAATTTCTTTTTCCTAATTCATACCTATTTTGTGCTTGCTGGTCGTAATCGATGCGTTTGCGTATCGTTCTGTTATCTGGAACCATTGAAATTCGTCAGGCTCTTTGCACATGCCTGCTTGAATTTTATTTTTTTCCCTATTTCATGCCTATTTGTGCTTGCCAGTCGTAAGTGATGCGTGTGCGTACTATTCTATTATATGGAACCATTGAAATTCTTTAGGCTCTCTACAGGTACCTGCTTCAGTAATCAGTAAAATTGCCCCAAGTACTTGTTCGTTTATCTCTAGCTTCTCTACTGCAGAACGAGCCGTGTTGAAAGTAACAAAGAAATGAGGCAAGAAGAAGTGGATCGATGCCAGATCCAAGAGTGGTACCCTAGATTCAAGTCGGCATCTGTCAAAACCCATATTCATCAGCTTCCGGAGACCTTTGTCCAGTACCTTCTTGGAGACTCCGGGCCATTTGTTCTACCTATTTCTGTCACAGGTGAGGATGCCCTTCCCAACAGGATTCGTAATCCTGTGGACGAAGATGATCTTGCGGTTTCAGAAGGATCTGGAGATGAATCCGAGGAATTCCCACCTCCTTCTTTTCCTGAACTCGAGTTAGAGATCAAAGAATCAATCGAATCGCTGGGGGGTGCTGTTTTCCCTAAGCTAAACTGGAGCTCGCCAAAAGACGCTGCTTGGATTAGTGGCAGCGGGAACCTTCGGTGCACGTCTCTCAGCGAGATTGCACTCCTGCTATGTGCATCTGATTCGACAACCCATGATCTCTGTCATGCATATGATTCTTGTAGTGACAAGACCTCGTCAAGGCCCCAGAGCTTTTTCCTTGCTCTACGGAAGTGGCAGCCAGCGCTTCGACTGGAGATGGAATTCCGTTGCTTTGTGAGGAATAAGCTCCTGGTTGGGATCTGCCAACGTGAGGTTACCACATTTTACCCGGTCCTCCTCGAGAAGAAGGACCATCTTAAAATTTTGATCGAGGATTTCTTTGAAAATGAAGTATGTCCAGACTTTGAATTGGATAATTACACGTTTGATGTTTATGTAACAAAGGATGGGAGGGTCAAGGTACTGGATTTCAACCCTTGGGGGGCGTTTACGCTGCCGCTCCTCTTTTCATGGGACAAACTGAGTGAAGGGGTTGATGAAAGCGTGGATTTTAGAATTGTAGAGAGTCGGTGCGCGGTTCGACCTGGTTTGAAAACGGCAGTGCCGTACGATTACTTGGATACGAGTCCTGGGAGCGGTTGGGACCAGTTCCTGAGAAATGCTGATGAAGAGCTGAGGAGACAAACTGAGGAGTCTTGGGGAGCCGGTGCTTAGTGATTGAATTTCGGTCAGTTTGAATGCACAAACGATCATTTATTGCTCCTGGATTCTTAGGCATGTTTTCTGTCATGGCTTGAGGTTTGAATTTGTTCCTTATTGTGTTCATATTGTGATCAGGAAATTTTTCTTTATTGCTTTCCTTTGGTATAACTATAAGACACAGTCAACAACTAGCTAAAGTTTATTATCCATGTTCATATACTGCTGGAGTTTTTCCGGCCGGACTGGGAATATCCCATAGTGGTGAAGTCATGATATCTGCTGCTTATGGCTCTATCCTTGAACACCTATAATCACTCTTATCAATTTTTGATTCAATATTCTCTAGGAGGGCCTACTGGTTGTGAGGAAGCAGAGGCAATTACTCCGATCGCTCCATTAACCCTGCCAAAGTTGACCACTGGAAGAAACTGTCAGTTCAAGAGAGTGGATTTAAGCCTCTTATTTCATGACCGCTGCTGAAACTGACCCACTTAAGATAGATTTCTTTTCCAAGCTCAGAATTATGCTGAAAGATTGATGAGGGAGAGGAGAAATCATGGAAAGTTCAACATACTCGGGAATAAATTAACTGATATATACACTTCATCAGAAACATTATCATCTGCGGAGGAGCAGCTAATCAGGGGGAACTCATAATTTGTATAGGTAGGAAATGAAATTGAAGGATTATATATAACCATCTATTTATTCGAACAAATTTTGGAGAGCTGGAGGCGGTGGCATGTTCCTCAACTCTGCAAGCAGCCCTTACATGCAGATATATTCTTCTGTTATTTGTCGGTGATTGTAAAATTGCTTATGAGTTTAAGGAGGATTGTCCAAAGGAAGATAGAATAAGGTGAATCTCTATCCAGAGTGTCTTTTGTGAAACACGATCATTTCTCCTGATTTCTTGTTAGTTTTCTCCTATTTTATATGGACTTTTGATCAGAGTATATACTTTTTATTACAATCAACTTCTCTTGTGTGGTTGAGTGGCCAATTATTCTTGCAGGAAGGCCATTAAGGAGTTATCTGCTGGGTTGAGTGCTGAGTGCTCATGCATCGAGTATATATTTAAGAACTTCCTGCTATCATGCAATCGGAGAATATAGAGATCCGGTGCTGGGCCCTTTTTCAGTTCTACGGTGGTATTTGGAGCCATGTTGACATTTATTGCTTTAACTTGGTATGAAATTCGATGACATAGGGTAAGGACGATGATAGTGCGCTAGTCTTGGAACTAAATTCTATGAAAAAATTTGTGCTTCAGGGTCTGGCCTGCTATCAGGTATCGGATAATGCAGATATATACACCCCTGTTACATTGAATGTTCTGCTAATTTCCCTTTCAGGTAGTATTAGATACAAAGCGTGATTATCATGCGAAAGGCATACGTCGGTTACCCATGTGGATTTACACATCACAGCAGTGAGCAACGCTCCCCTGCGAGTTCGGTTTTTCTTGTTCTCGACAAGTTCACATGTAAGTACATACCCATTTAGATGCTGATAAAAAGAATCTATCCATTCGTCTCTTTTTAGCTGCACGTCTAGAGAAGATGCCCTACTGTACAAGTCTGATTTCGCGAGACTTTGAGGTTCATAGCCATGTGATCTAGCAGTTTTATCAAGGGGATTTCATTTGGACATGACCCGGAAGTCCTAGTCTAACCATCTCCCGTTTCCAGCAGAAGCTGAAACTTCTGTAGACGACATTGGAAGAGATCAACCTGAGTCCTCCTGAGGTTTGGTTTGCTAAGTTTCCACTTTTGGGTTATCTGGTTGCAAAGTTCTTGGGCTTGATAGGCCCAACATAACTTAGATTTTCCTCAACTGATGGTCTTCTTCTCATAGCGCCCGAATACATTCCTCATCTTAATGTATTGATGTCCATATGCCTGTCTCCCTGACTGGAGAGAAAGCTTTTCTTCACTCACCCTTGAGATTTCCTTCGAATTTTAAGTCCCAATGTTCAGACGAAGCAGTTTTAGGACGTACTCAGATCCCGAAACTTCTGTAGACAACATTGGAAGAGATCAACGTGAGTCCACTTTTGGAGGTTTAGTTTACTAAGTTTCCACGTTTGGGTTATATTGTTGCAAAGATCTTGGGCTTGATAGGCCCAACATAACTTAGATTTTCCTCAACCGGTCTTCTTCTCACGATGCCCTTCACGAGGCAAGAGAATGCTAGATCTAGAAACATCCAATTCTTTCTCATTGGTGGGTTACAAGTCATGAAGATCTTTCACATATAAATTTTTTAAAATGTAAATAGATGTGTAGTCCATATTCATAACCTGCCAATCGGATAATTAATTCTAGGAAGTTTTCTCTAGCCAAGGATGGAGGAAAACATAGCCTGTGTCCCATGTATCGAACCCAACAATGAGGAGTGTTGGAAGAAATTTACTTTTAATTAGGGACAGAGGAAGACAAGGCTTAATAAAAATTTAAAGGGTTAATACTCTAAAAAATCCCAAACTGATACACTTGTGACAAATTTACCTCAAACTATTTTTTTGATCATGAAAATCTCCAAATTGGTACACTCGTGACAAATTTACCCCGACTAACCATAAAAAACCCTAAACTAGTACATTTATGACAAATTTACCTCAAATTAATTTATTCAAAATATCTCAAACTGATAAATTTGTGACACATATATCATCCGCTAAATTGGATTAATACAAAAAAAAAAAAATCACAAAAATTGTAAACTGTGACAAATGGAGCGAAAATTTTAAATTGGTATATCAGTCAACTGTCGCGTATCATTTAACTTAATAATTTGATAATAAAATTTAATGAAAATTAACAAAAGGTAAATTTGTCACAAGTATACCAGTTTGGAATAAATTTGTCAAAGGTATACCAGTTTGGGGCTTTTTGTGGTCAAAAAAATAGTTTGGGGTAAATTTGTCACAAGTGTACCAGTTTGAGGTTTTTTAAGGTATTAACCCAAATTTAAAATTTTCTTTTGCCAGCATAAATAGTTGTCCTTTTTCCTCACATAAAAATAAAAATCAAAAGATAGTTTTAAAAAGGGATAATGATATAAATAGTCCCTGAACTTTGACTCAATGTATAATTTAGTCCCTAAACTTTTAATTTTTTCAATCTGATTCATAAACTTTAGCTCAATATGTAATGTGGTCTCGAAGTTTTAAATTGTTCGATGTAGCTCCTAATTTTTTTTTAAATGTTCAATATAATCTTTGAACTGTATGAAAATGTTCAACATGATCCCTAGTCTTAAATTAATGGAAGGTCCATAATGAATATTTCCATTCATTTCGAGAACTATATTGAACATTTACTAAAATTTTAGAGACCATATTGAACAAATAAAAAGTTCATGGACCAAATTGCACATTAAGCCAGAGTTCATGGATTATTTGTGTTATTTTCCCTTCTAAAAATTTTTGAAAATTTTCACACTACTTAAAATGACTTTGAATGCTAATATAGACAAGCATTTGAAAATTTGAGTCATATGCCAAAAGATCGAAAATTTTCACACTACTTAAAATGACTTTGAACACCAATATAGACAAGCGTTTGAAAAATTGAGTCATATGCTAAAAGAATGCCAATTTTCTTCTGAAGTATTTCCTGTCGATCCATTATCTATCCATTTCAATTTTCGTTTTAAGGTTATATTTTTAAATTGTTATGTGCATTGTGGATGTCGATGTAGTGTTCATTTTAATTTTTTATGTGAGCATCAAGACTGTTTTAAACCTTTAATGTACTTAAATTCCAGTAAAATTTATTTCAGTTCCCGGTATTTGCACTTTAATTTCCCCTTTAAATTTTGCATGTTTCGGCATAGTTTCTTTAGATTCCAGTACTTTGGTCCCAAGTTCCTTTAATTCCTAGTTATCGCACTTCAATTTTCTTGTAATTTGTTTTCCTTGTCATTGAGATCAAATTATAGTGAATTTCCTTCAAACTCTTGCTATCAAGACCTAGCATGCCTTAGTTACTCATACTCTCGCTTGATCCATTTTCAAAAAAAAAAAAAAATTATTTATGGAAGTTTGATTATTTGTAGTCAAGCTAGAACCAGAAAATAAGCTTCTGTTTTTTTTTTTTTTTTTTTTTTTTTTTTTTTTATCCTGAATGTTTGTCGGATTTCCCTAATTTTTCAATTTAGATCCAACAACCTTATGAACTTTGGAGGGGGTGTAATGTGCATGGCAAATTCAAACAACTGACTCTTTTGTTTTTCGACTTTTGACCTCTGCGAACTTTTGTTGTTGATGTACTTAGCACACTATTTTTCAGAAGTGGCTTTTTAACTCTAGTTTTTAAGATGCGGTATTTTTGTATCCTTTTATTATTTATTCTTCTCAAAAAGCACTCTCGAAGCTTTAAAATTTATAGAAACTTCAAAGTCAATTCATGTAAAAAGCCTAAAAGTTCAGGAATATTGGATTTGTAAAAAAGTCAATGCCGATTTAGAATTCCAAGGTGTCACTTTTGGAAAACATGCAATATCCTCAAAGTTAGGGCACGAAAAACTATATCTATTGGATAACCAAAGTAAAAAATGCACCATCTTGAAAAGTTCATGGCCCTAAATATAATTATACTTGCGATTTTCCCTACTTCCCTTGACTTTTTCTTACGTTTCATACTAACAAGTTCCAAGATATGTCCTGAATTATTTAATTAGTCAATTAGAAAAAAATGTCTGCTTACCAAATTCACTGTTTGAATGGAACTAACAATAGTCAACCCACAAAATTACTGATTGCATTGATAAAAAGTTTTCCAGTTCTGCAGAGGCATAATCAGACTTCCATATCGTGATCACACTCAAATACGACCCATTAAAGAAAACAACAAACAACATTAAATATTTCTATATTTTCCGTACTCAGAAATAGGGACAAAATCAAACAATTTGAAATTATATAAAATGTCAAGCAGATAAAATCATATTTTTAGGGTTCCAAGACTGACGAACTTGGATTTCCCCACAATTTTTTTTTTTTTATATATATATTTTTTCTATATTTGGCTGGATCTTAGTACGGTCCCCATAAGGAAATATTATAATGAGGTGATGTCATGATTTCAAAATCAAACGGTTTTTAATGATTTTTCCTTTTCAATTGGGTGTTTAATTTTGTAAGGCTTTTCTTGGAAATGACAGATTTTGTCCACTTGTCTGCTGATCAAAGCAGCGAGAATATTGGCGGGTGTTTTCACTTGTCAATTTTTGTGCTCATTAGTCCCCACCTTTCAAGAGAATTAATTTGCTTATTTTGCAGTATTTAATTCAGCATGCATTTTGCACTTGCGGAAATCATGTTTATAGATCAGAGTGAAAGCAAGATCTTGCTGCGGGTGTTTTCTACGTTTGCCTGCTCGTGTACCATGTGTTATGTAGAACTAGATGATAAGGTACAGTCACTATCAATTTTTTAATAGACAGCAAACCGATATATTCAATTGCACTTGTAGATAGGGTTTTCTTTCATTGTTAGTCACCTCATGGTATATTGTATCATATGACGACCTGGTATGATTCATGTTAATATTATGAATGCACGATAGATGGACAAAATCCAATTCCCTTCAATTATTGCCAAGAATTATTTTGCCACAATGATGATTAATTAGATCGGAATAACAAATTTTCTTGTTTTAGTTTTATTGTCAAATTTTTTTTTTTGGGTGAAAATGTCACTTCCTCAATTCATGCTTTGCTAGATTTTAATGTGATGTTATGTTATCCTTGATTATCAGCAAAACCATTAGGTTTGGTCGATAGGTCTGTCCGTACCCCTCTTTTCTTAGTTACCTCGTGGCAATTTTCTTGTAGTGTATGACCTAAACTGAAATTACTCAAATCTTACCCCCTATTTGCTACATGGGATAATAACATAAATAGTTTATAAATTTTGATTCAATGTGCAATATGGCCACTAAACTTTAGTCCGATATGCAATGGTATTCCTGAATTTTTAATTTACTCAAATGTGCAATGGTATTTCTAAATTTTTAATTTGTTCAATCTGATCCATAAACTTTTGGTATATATTTAAGTTAGTTCCTGAACTATATGAAAATGTTCAATATTATATTAAACATTTTCATATAATTTGGGAACTAGATTGAACATGTATTAAAAATTCAACAATGACATTGCACATTAGATTAAAGTTTAAGGACCATATTGAATAAATTAAAAGTTTAAAGACCACATTATATATTGGACTAAAGTTTACGGACCATTTTTGTTATATTTTTTAATTCATCTACTAGTATCTAAGTAAAAATCATGAAATTGCCATATGGTAGTTGATCGCTAGATCTCTTGGGTGTGTAAAACAAAATCTATGAAAGGTTGATTAAATCTCGAGGGCGATAGGTTTCCCCCCAAGTATTAAATGAAATCAACGAAGTGGCACACAAAAAAAAATCTCAGTCATGAATAAAACAATAATTGATTGTGCAAGATAATCAAGATACAAAGAGACAGAATCCAACATCTTTAAACCTAAAAAAGAAATCAAGCAGACATAGAAGCAGCATTTCTAAGATTGGGGTCAGTCATGTTTCTATTTTAATATATGAATGGATTGATTCCTCCCACATTTCTTTTCTCAATTTTTTAGGGGAATCATAGTACAGTTATAATTAGGATTTCGTGGTGAGTTTGATGTGATGGGTTTAGAATACGCTTTGCTTTTTATTAATCAATAATATCTAACCAATCATTTTTTTTATTGCAAAAGTCATTGTTTGATGTTTGATTTTTTTTTTCTTGTTTTTGTGGGACATGACGTAACTTTGTCGGCTTGTCTGCCCTTCAAAGCAGCGGGAATATTGGTGGGTCTTCTGCCAACTTTTTTTAAAAAATTTTTAGTGCTTATCGTCCACATTAACTATTATTCTTGTTTAAATGAAGTTCTCCTCTGAACTTGCATTGGTCACTTCATGGGATTCTTGCGATTCACTATTTCAGTAATTATAATTATTCTAATCGTGCTTCTGAATAAGCGCGAAAGCAAGATCCTGCTGCGTCGTTTTCTTAATTTGCTCCACCCAGTGATAATATATTTTAGCCTGAGCAACATGTACTCCCACAGTAGAGGAGATTCCGATGAGACATCAAGGCTGTCCACTTCAAGACACAAGATCTATGAAATGTTGCAATATTGCAGTCATTGTCTAGTACGGGCTTTCTCTATTTTATTTTATACCATCTCTTTCTCCTAAGTCCTATTAATTTTTCGATTTTAGCTTGGTCGCAATATAATCTATGAGTCAAAAAAAAAAAAAAGGTCACACTATTCTTGGATCACGTATGAATCTGAAAAGGTACTACGTGACAAGCTCTTTATTAACGTTGAGTGCGAGAGACATAAGGCTGCAATTTTGAAGTCAGCCGGCGATTTTACTTATAGCATTTGGATTATTTAAATCTCTTGTTGAATTTCAAGCTCAGATTTTAACAGGATTTGGTGCCACGGAAAGGGCAGATCTGTCCTTTGTATTAAGCAAGTCGGCCCTTTCACCTTCTCACATCATAAGGGTTTACTCTTTCTGCTTGCACCATACCTTATTAGTGTCAAAGCAGATCCTAACGATGAAATATGGTGATAGTGAATATTGTTTTTAAGTTCTGTCTCTTTGGAAAAGGTGAGAAGATCAATTGTCAAGCGCATATTTTGCAAGATCTCCTCCTTTGTGATCCCATGTGAAAGAGATGCTACCTAGTTTGAAGCCCGTTCCCTAAAACTTTCAAAATCTTCCCTAATCTAAATTTTTGGATCACTATTAAAAACACATTTTTAGAATTTCGTAAAAACAGTAAACTCGTCAATAAGGATTTCAGGTGTTTTTGATTGAGTGAAAATTTTCCGCAAATTAGTTTTTAGGACTTTTCAGTGTTTAGTTTGTTGAAAATGATCGGTTAACAAAATACTATTTTTGATCAAAGAAAACGTACTTACTCAATATTAGGCAAATGAACTCCTTAAATTGAAAATCGGAAAACATTTTCTTTTATTGTGAAATTTTCCTAGAAACAAACATATGTATACATTGGATGCTTTGTTTTGGTGAAAAGTCAAGTCTGTTGACTATTCTAACCGTGTCCGATATTAACAAGCTAGTTAAAGTGAAGTGATGCTTCTGTGTGGAATGGAGAAATTATATAAAAAAATAAAATCGTAAATTTATTGTATTTGTATCAATTTAGTCATAAATATTTTAATTTGGCTATTTTAGTTTTAAATTTATTGCATTTGTGCTAATTCAGTCATAAATTATTCAATTGTGCCAATTTAGTTCTAAATATTTGGATGATTTGCCAACTTAGTCATCAACCTTTTGACAATTTACCAATGCAGTTATTTCAGTCAATTTTGGATAAAAATCGCTGACTTGGCGGTCTAATCAGTTTCGGCTATTCTACTTGATAGAGTCAACACTGACATGGACAATTTTTTAAAATTTTTAAAGGCTACCTTGGCCCGTGTGAGAGTCGGCCTCGCCAAATTTGGTGAGGGAGCCCTCGCCAAGATTCACCCACCCAGATAAGACCTAGTGATGGTTGGCCTCGCTTAGTGTCGCCTTCACTTGACCAACACTCAACAAGGCCGCCCTAGCCTAGGCAAGGGTTGGTCTTGCAAATTTTGCATAGGTGAGGCCGACCTTTGTCGGGTCTCGCTAGGGCAAGGTTGAGCCTCGTTGGGGCTCGTCTTCACTTGGCTGCGCCTCGCATATAGCAAGTGAGGCTAGTCGACTCGGCATGGTCGATGGTCAGCCATTGGCAAAAGGAAGAAGAAGAAGAAAAAAAAAAAGAAAAGAAAAGAAATAAAATAAAAAATTAGAAATAATAATAATAATAATAATAATAATAATAATAATAATAATAATAATAATAATAATAATAATAATAATAATAATAATAATAATAATAATAACAATAATAAGTATTAAATTATTATTGAAATTTGTCCATATCAACTTTGGCAATCCTATGTGGCACTGTTGGCTTTCACATTAGCGATTTCCAGCCAAATTGGCAAGAAATGAACAGGTTTAGAGTTCAATTGGTAAAATTGAAATGTTTAGAATTGAATTGGCAAAAATGCAATAAGTTTATAACTTTTTGGACAATTTTCCCCTTTTTTGGGTATTGAGCCAAAAATAATCGTAATTTAAGGGAGTTAATTGAAGCTCTACAATAAAGATTGCCATTGTTACATGAAATGGTTGAACATGGGTATAATATAAGCATAATCTCGAAAATATGAAAGTGAGGAAGGTACGTATACTCGTGAAAATGGTTGAACACCGGTTTTCCCTTAATGAAAGCTAGCCCTCTTTCACATTGCTTATCAAAATACAAGCCCAATCATGCCCTTTACTTCCGCTGCAACGCAACTGCGACCGCATGAAATGAAGAATGGATCATGAATATAGGTGTAAAAGAAAATGTCTGTATCTCATTTAGAAAGAGCAAGCAGATGAAGATACGTATACTCGTGAAAATGATAAATACTGTAGAATGAAGTGCCACTTCAATCTAAGTCATATTAACGTTACCATTTTAGCTTAGTCGCAATAGAATCTATGAGTCAAGAAAAGGTCAACGGTTTTTGGATCAGGTATGTATCTAAAAGATATTACACAGAAAACTCTTTGTAACATTAATTGTGTGAGACATAAGTTTGCAATTCAAAGTCAGCTGGTACTTTCATTGATAACATTCGACTATCTAAATCTCTCATCAAATCACAAGCTCACTTTCGTTACATAATTTGGTGCCACAAGGATGGGCAGATAAAAGGGTAGTGCTCATCAGGTTGTCCCGCATAAGTGTGTGCTTTCTTGCTGTACATGTTACGTGAGGTCTAACCTTTCCGTTTGCACCGTACCTCATTGACGGTGAAACCTATCCTAACGATGAAATGGGTCAAAGGTGAATATTATTCCAAAGTTCTGTTCCTCGAGAAAGTGAGAAAAATTGATTGTGAAGCGCATATTTTGCAGGATCTCCAAATTTGTGAGCCCAAGGGAAAGAGGTGCTGTCTTGTCCAAGTCCATTTCCTAAAAGCTCCAGGATCTTCCTGGTCTAACTTTTTGCATCAACCGGGAAAAACCACTTATAGATTCTCGTAAAAGCTGTGAAGTCATCATTAATGAGTTGTTTTAATAGGCCAGCATGATTGGATGCTTTAGAGTCCTAACTCCTAGGCATCTTTAGGAAAGATCAACACCTAGATGCACTTGTGAATGTTGTGGTGAAAAGTTGAGTCTAGCGGGGATTCTAGCCTTACCCGATTTTAACAAGCTATTTAAAGTGGAGTGATGCCTCCCATGTGGAATTAATTTTGTGTTGTGGTAAGAAAAGAGACGTGTGGCCTGTTTCAGTAAGAAGCCGAGTGATCTGCATTGACAGTACGTGCATGCCCTGAAGCATTGGGAGCACTAAAATGGACCAACGTTAACAATCAAGTGGAGGTTGAAGTAGTTGTAGGATTTCGAAAACTTTTTCGTTCAAAGCAATGTGTACATGGTGAAGCAATGTTTGCATACAAGATACAAAATGCATAGCAAATATCTTATACCAACAGATCTATAAAGAGAGTACAAGATGGAAGCATTTGCAAGGCAATTTATAGGGGTTGAACCTTTTCAATTGGTCCACTCTCCGCTCCTAGATCTAACGGCTAAAGTACAAGACCAGAATCCATTAGTGCAACCCATGAAGCCTTTGACAACAACATTTATAGATGAAGTTGCCTCTACACCGAGGGACTGTAGCTTACTCTACAAATGCCCAATCTTCACTTAACGCTTGAAGCACTCTCTTACGAGAATCACACTAGTGCTCTCACAGAAACACCCTCACATCACACGAGTTCTTTTAAAAAAAATATTTCAAGAAGCAAGAACAAATTTCATAGCGTTTTAATCCGCCGACCACCTTCAGCTCTTCCTTAGATGCATATAAATAGTTCTCCAAGCTTCCTCAGCGCGTCGAAATAGATTAAACTGCCTTTGCTTCCCATCCGAAACTTTCTTTACCTAGGAAAAAAATGACAAGCCCTCCTCTGGCCTTTCCCAAGACGGCTCTCCGGGGATTCCAAGACCTGCGGCGCCAAAGCACCAATCTGAATTTAAGTTCAAGTTCAAATTGATTTAGAGCCGAGTCATCATTTCTTGATAGGTGGAATATGATCCACTCCACCAGTAATGTGACTTTCTCTACAACTTGGTCCATCCAGCCTTAACGATTTCACCAAATTTCAATCTGCTCACCTCCTGCATATATGTCTTTCCAAGCATATCAATATACTCTATATTATCCAAACTGTTCTCCTTCTATGTAATTCATCCAAGCACCTCGTTGATCATCCATCCCTCGCCTGTCCAACAAATCCAAAGGTCCTTGCAATTCTAACACTCTTTACTCAGTATCTTGTTCTTCATTTGCAAAGTAAGGAAACTCTCCACTAGCACAGATGTCATGTTGTCAACATTATAGGCAGATGAACCTATGTATGTGGAGCATAGTTCTTCGGCACGCTCAACTACACATTATTTTATGTTAAGAAAATTTGATTGCTGATGAGTATAGAGTGGTAATTCATAGTTCTTTAATGCTTTGACGCGTGATGATGGTCACTGTCTTTGAGGTATTATTTACCCACATTATTGTTGTTGTCAAGTTTAAAACAAATATACCTCCAGAATATATGCTAAAAACACGAAAAAGCAAGTTCTGTAGTTACTCAATTTTACTTTTGGAATTTCACCTTGAATGTATTGTCAAATTTGTGTGAAAAAAGAGAAGAAGAGAGAGTGTTGTGCAAAAGAGAGTTATGAAGAAGAGAAAATTGTTGTTATGAACCATATGTGATTGGGTCTTATATATAGATAACCACGGAACACATCTTCTGGAAATAGATACTTGATCAAAACCATCACCACTTTTCATAGTCAACCATCACTCCTTTTCATGTTAAAATCACTTCTTTTCATATCCTGTAATAACTTCTTTTCATGTTCAATTTTATCTCTTCTCTTAACTATTTACAAATAACAAACTATTTCAACATTTCACACCAAATTTCTCGTCTTCAAATACATAGGGAGGTTTCCTATAATCCCCCTCTTTAGATGATAATAAAACCTTCTACACCTTTTAATATGTAGATATGTTCATACGTGGAAGCATTTTCAATTATCTTGTGTGTAAAGTAAAATTCTTGCCTCTGTGTCTACGTGATATATAGAGTTGAGATTAGAGCACATGGCATGTACGACTGGTTTCTTATATGTGATATGAAACGAGTCATTGCAGGAAATGCCTCGTTTCATTAGGAACATTTTTGTCGAATGGCTTTAAGAGTTCCTTGTGGACTCCCTTTGTTGAATCGCTTCTTTGTAATTCTTGTCTTTTTTTTTTCCTCATTTTGAATCTTTTGGTCAACAATGGTATTTCTTGGGCTTCTTCGTCTTTAGATGAAGTTTCCAATGCATCAGAAGCGTCGGCGACGAAAGCAATAACCTTGTGCCCTTTTAGAGTTTCCTCTTCATTTCTGAGTTCCATCCCGTAAGTCATCATTATTCCAACAAGTTCATCCGGTCCGATTGGTTGAATCCTCATCGTTTCTCTAATGGCGAGATGTCTCTCCATTCCTCTGGCAAAGCTCGCAAGAGCTTATTTACTTGCTTGGTACATAGATGCATTTTGCCCAAGGATGATAACCCATTCACAATGTTGGTGAAGCCAAGTAAACCTTTGATTTATGCTTTCTCTCGGCTTCATCTTGAATGATTCATATTGCCAAAGAAGGATGTTCATCTTTGTTTCTCATACATGATTGGTTCCTTCATCTGTAAGCTTGAGTTAATCCCTAATTTCCTTAACTGTGATATAATTAGTTCTATCAAATTTTGGCGCTCTTGGGATGGATTGACTTTCACCAAATATGCTCTTACAATGCCAAATATCATGGATCTTTAACTCTAAAGTAGCGTGTTTTAATCATACTTGAGCACACGGGCTTTGATACCAATTAAATTGAACCGAATTTAATCGGGAGAGAGGTGAATTAACTGTTGCGGAATTTTAAGAACATTTTTGTGCAAAATGTCGTGTACAGGATTAAGTTGTGTTCATAGACGGAATAATCAATGCGGAGCAAATACGCTCTAACAACATATACGTACAGAGAGTAAGGGGTGGAAGAGTTTGCAAAGCAATAGTGATCTGCCCTTTTCACTCGTTAACGGAAAGGTAGTGGGAAGAACTTCTGTTTTTAACTTATTGTCTCGATGGTAGCTGGTCAAAAAGCTATGATCTAAGCAAGCAACACGATGAGATCTTTGTAAGTTACGTGAACGAGAGATTCATCGTACAGTTGTTTGATAAAATGAGGGTTGTCGGGAAGAATCATCGCAAGATCAAGAAAAAGAGGGTGGGGCTTGCGTATAATCAATTGATAAATAATGTTAGATTGCTTGTAATCCGAGTGACTGCTTAGGGTCTAACGTTGATTTTCCTTTTTCCAACCCTCCAATTATTGGCGAAACGCATATAATGCCAACTCCCATGGTCCACAAGGTCTCTTGAATTGGGATTAGAAATTTGTAATTTAGTGGGCTTTGAATTATGTAGTTAGTGCCTCATGACCTAATATAAAAAAGCAAAAAACCCATCTTTAGGTTTCGAGCCTATAGTCTACATAATATTTTATTCTATTCCTCTGGAATCATGTCAATCAAGTAGATCATCTTGTCTGCCCCCACAGTGTTCTGATCTTCTGTTCCCTTCAAATAGAATATTTAACAAGCGGGTCGCTTCAGCAGATAGCAACTATTTGGCTCGTGAAAAAGAAATAAATTTACTTAAAAATAAAAAATAAAAGAAAAGGAAACAAGTTGATAATATTAAAAATATATAAAACAAAATCCATGTCAAATTCATCCCATATTACTTTTCGTATCATCAAAAGTTCAAAATTTACTACCCACAACATAGCTATGCAAAACCAATTACTCTCCAAAAATTCCAAATAATACTCCCGATCCAAATTTACCCTACACGAACTGCTAGTATATGATAAATTTGAATTGGGATAACTGGTATGGGTTTTTTTGGTGAGATGAAGGGTCCTGGTTCGGAAATTTCAACACTGTTAGTCAAAAGAAAATTTTTATGTTAATATTATTTTTGGTCTTATTTTTTTTGGTCTGATTATTTTCGGTCGTTAGTTTGGCGCGACTTTGCCTGAAAGACACCGTCGCTAACACAGGAAGCGAAAATGATTGGCCACTCATTGCCTTATCGTTGCTCCATCACAGTGGCTTGACGTACGTTCAGAATAGACCCAACTCTGCAGTCAAGATTCCACGACAAACCTCTCAGTGAGTTAAACCTTCATTCAAAATTCACCATTGCTATTATTCTTGGTTTGGTCATGTCTTGCAAGATGCCAAAGAGGTCAACGTCTACCCCATGTATTTTATGTACTACACAGTTAATTTCATGTAATCAGATATAGTATAATCATAGGCCACGTGTCAAAATGATAAGAAATGATTTTCATGGAAAACCAGTTGAAATGAAGGCATATATATAATTAGTTTCGATTTGATCATGTTTGTTTTCAATTTATAGTGTCTATAAGTTCTTTTTTCTTGAATTCTTGAATTGTGTCCAAATTCGTCTGATGAAGTTCCATGAAACTTCGGAGTTGCTTAGATTTGATCGTCTTGCAGCATTTAGACACATTTTCATGAAAAACATTGGCAATTAGGGCAAGAAAGAAACATTTAGCAGCCTCTTCTTTTGAATTATCAAAGAGTTTGAACGAGGCGTGCTTTATCTCTACCAACCAGGGTATAGAGAAAAATGTGTATGATCTCACCCTTAGAAATTTCTCAAAAGTAACTATTATTGTATAAAAGTTAAAAAATAAAATTAGGATAGAAAGGTAAATCAAACTTTTATGATAATTTCCGGGCCCACCAAAATCTACCAAAAAATCTTTAACTCTGGTGGGTGGAAATTACTTAAATATAAGACCTATCAAATCCTCATAGAAATGACAAATAGTGGATTAAACATGCGAAATCGATAGAGGCATAATCTAGCTCTACCATAATGTTAAAAAGCTCAAATAACAAATTTAAACTAATAAGTTAATACAGATTAACCAGAAAATTCTAATTTAACAATACCGCTCCAACAATTGGGGGGATAAACCGTTCAGACATGGACCAATCTAAGGTCAATATTAGATTTATATTTTGATGTTGTTCATATTATTATTCGAAACAAACAAATATAAATGGTGTGTTTGTTTGAGTAAAATGATTTTTCACATACTAATTTTTAGACTTCCATGTGATTGGTTTGCTAAAGTGATTAGTCAATAGAAACTATTTACGGTTAAAGAAAATATTCATATTTAAAATCAAGAAAATGAATTCCCTAATATGAAATTGAGAGAACATTTTTTGAAGCTTCTTACCAAATGCTCCCCTTTACTTTCTTCACTTTTCTTCACCGAGGCTCCGTCACTTTTACACCTTCTTCAGGTGCACTCCTGCTCACTCTTCTTACCATTCTTCAAGTTTCACTCTTCTTCACCGACACTCGACAACTTTCTTGAATAGCTCTTCTTCATCGAAACTCCATGGCTTTGTTCTAGGTTTCCTCTCCCCTTGCTAACAAAAAATTAATTCTGAAGATTCAGTCAATCCTTTACATTGTGAATTTGTTGTTTATTCTTGTGTGCTACGATCCTTTAATTCTTATATCCATTCATCTTCTGTGCGACGCGGGTTTGGTTCTTATATCCGTTCATTTTCTGTGCTCGACACAAGAGAAAGAGGATATTGACGTAGAGGTTGAAAATGAAAAAACTCATAATCTTTTGATCGGGCATTAGACTTTGCATGCTAGTTCTTGATATTATGAACGATGAACTAGTTGTTCTTTGAACCCACCTTGCTGTGGGTGCGTTAGTTTGGGCCTTTCCCCCTCTAATTGCGGAAGGGGGAAGGTTCGAGTCACCGCGTGCGCATTAGCGTGATTTAAGCGGAGCACCGTGGGAGGTGGGTCCCCGCGCTAGTGCTCCCTGGGGGTTTACGCCGAGCGCTCGCTATGGGACAGTTCCTCCGGTCCCAAAAAAAAAAAAAAAAAAAACTAGTTGTTCTTTGATACCCATCCGTGGGCAATCAATCGCATTGGTATTCGTTCTCTCCTGCTTTGATGCAGTCGAGAGTTCGAATCCCCACATTGCAATCGGGATTTAAGTGAGGGGCTCTAGCGGTGGGTTGTTAGGCCAGCTTCACCAGAGGTATAATTGTCCAAATAGCTTTGGCGAGGTCCGCCGGTGTCACCAGGCTTTTGGAGGGCCGTGTGACCCCAACTAGCATAAGTGAAAAGGGGCTCAGGCGGATCCTTGGTTACCAAAAAAAAAAGAAAAACTAGTTGTTCTTTGATTACTTAGCTATACAAGTAGCTCTTTCTCGCACATTTATCCTAATGTTTCGTGTGAAGATAGAGTCATCTATACAAGAACCGATACTGGCATGTTTAGTTTAGGTACTAATTGCAATATTGCGAGGAAAAAGGAGTAATAACGTCAACTTTGTCATCTTATTTGTATGTTTTTTGAGCTGGAAACTACTCTCGAAGAAGGGAGAGGCACATTGTTGTAATTTGTCAATTTAAATGCTAATCAGTTAGTCAGACTTTTGATTAATCCATGAAATTGTAATCATTTTCCAAATGAGATCTAAACATCCGAATTTGGTCAAACTTTCCAATGTACCATTAAATAAATCAAAATTAATAATTTCTTTTGAAAAAATGATTTGCACGATTTTTCTCGAAATAAAGACACCATAGCATTCCATATGCATTGGTTTCTCCATCAGTGCTCTCCGTAAATGCTTGTCTAAATCTCAGCCAGATGCACTTTTTGCTGGCCTTTTGGCCGGCAACCATGGATAACTATCAACCATCATGGGTCCTCTTGCGTCATTTTCCTCCAAATGTGTTAAAGGAAAAAGAAATTATTTATTTCTTTATAAAAAGACACATAACTTTATATCACGCAGAAATTTTTTCAGGTAATATCATTTTCATACCAAGAGACAAACTGCTATTTCCAGCTGTAACATAACTATTATTGTTTTTCTTTTGGAGGGGCTAATCGTTCCGTGACGTGTCATGGAGTGCATTGGCT
The DNA here is from genome assembly GCA_014182715.1 of Eucalyptus cloeziana. NCBI lineage: Eukaryota > Viridiplantae > Streptophyta > Magnoliopsida > Myrtales > Myrtaceae > Eucalyptus > Eucalyptus cloeziana. The sequence continues at coordinate 22,862,527 of CM024638.1, forward strand.
TCAACATGGCCATGTGGATTTAATATCTGAGCAATTTGTCTCCTTTCGTGCTTATTACATTGCTTTCAGTGAGATGTGAAGGCATTATCAGAGGACAATGATTCAAAAAAGTGTGTTGACTCTTCGGCGAAACAAGTTGCATATAATATCACTAAAGATGTCAGAGCCCAAAAGGGGCTGAGGCCTAAAATGTTTGTTTTTTTTGTTTTTTTTTGTCTGTGCCATTTACTTGTTGGCGTAGCTGGATTCTTTGGTGGATACAACCTTAAATTGACGGTTCTTAGAGGATGTTACTAGTGAAAAGGAGTTTGATGACAAGAGATTATTTGGCGAATTCATTTAGTAAGAAAACTTGCAGGTATTTGTAGAGATTAGTTGAACCAAAAAATTCAAATATCTTGCTTAACACCCCCAAAATCAGTTGGGGGAGGGCCTTTACACATGACACTTACCCTTGAATGGACTATCTCGAATGCTTATACATAATTAATCTTTTAGGGGATTGGTCCAAGTGGATCGGGTTGAGTCTTTATAGATAGAATTAAACGATGACCCTATTTAGTAAAGATGCACTTTGAGGAAAGATTGGGCCGATCTGAGTTGGTAAGGATACTAATTGGGTAAGAGGGTTCGAACAAGAAATGGTTTTTAACATACTTCCAAGATTGAGATGGGTTTGATATGAAGCAAATTCCCATCATCAGAATATAGCTAGGTTATATGTGTGAAATTGATGAGACATAAGGTTTTTTGCAAGCGAGTTCATAACACCCTAAACTCACATTATCGTAGTGGGTCTAGAATGTTATTCACATATATCTTTAAATGGCCGACATGTTGACATGTCAAATCTGAGAAGTCTTTTCAAGGGCTTTGCCCAAGTGGATCGAATCATATGGTTATATATTGTTTTGGTCAAACGAGAAGTCTTTTCAAAAGTGGATCGAATCATATGGTTATATATTGTTTTGGACAAAATGTACTTGACATTTGTGTCTCTAGAAAAATTGTCATGAATAGTCCCTTAGATAAGTGTGAGTTTGTTTTTCAACAAATTTTCCTTCGCAAAACCCGTGGTTGGAGGATTTCCGATTGGTATATTAAAAATTGGGGAGAATTGTCCAAAAAGTCCTAAACCTTTTACAGTTTTCTTAATTGAGTCCTTTCAATCTTGCCATTGAGTTTAAACCTTTTGTCGGTTTGCCAATTGAGTCCATTCGGCCAATTTTGGCCGGAAAATGCTGACGTGGTGGTGGTGCCACGTAGGACGGTCGGAGCTGACATGGACAATTTTAAATAATTTTTAGATTTTTTAGATTTTTTTTTCCTTTTTGGCTTTTTCCTTGCCCTTTTCCGGTGGCCGGCCACCGGCCACAGTGTGACGGCCGGCCACCGGCCACAGCCCGCCGACGGCCTCGCCCTCCACAGGCGAGGCTCGGCCCGGGCGACGGTGAGGCCGCCTTGGCCCCGGTGAGAGCCGGCCTCGCCAGATCTGGCGAGGGGAGCCCTCGCCGGGGGTCGCCCTCGCCCAGGCGAGCGTCGGCCTCGCCCCTGGCCGGGCGGGCGACGGCTGGCCACCGGCTACAGGCGGACGCCCGGCCGGCCAGGCGAGGGCCGGCCTCGCCAGATCTGGGCGAGGCCGATGCTCGCCTGGGCGAGGGCACCCCTCGCCGGATCCGGCGAGGCCGACCCTCGCCGGGGCTGGGGGCTCGCCGGCGCCGCGTCGCGTCGCTCGGCCGGGCCCGCCCGTGGCGAGCGAGGCTAGCCGGCGGGCTGTGGCCGGTGGTCGGCCGTCGCCCGTGGCCGGTGCCGGCCACCAAAAAGGCCAAAAAAAAAAAAAAAAAAGAGGAAAAAATATAAAAAAAAAAATCGATTTTTTTTTAAATATTATTAAAAATTGTCCACGTCAGCTCCGGCCATCCTACGTGGCACCGCCAACGTCCACGTTAGCATTTTCCGGCCAAAATTGACCGGATGAACTCAATTGGCAAACCGACAAAAGGTTTAGGACTCAATCGGCAAGAGAAAAGGTTTAGGACTAATTAAAAACTGCAAAAGGTTTAGGACTTTTTGGACAATTCTCCCTAAAAATTGTGAGTATCACCTAGCATAATAATGATAATTTTGCATGTATGTAAATCACCAATTAGAGTGTTGGTTTGAAGAAGTTTCTTCTATTCAGGGATGGAGAAAAATATGGCCTTATGACTACTTACATTTTTTCGAGAAAGGATTGTGGTAAAGCGTTTTTTTTTTTAATATATAAATATTCTTCTAACATCTGGTTTGAAAGAAATTGGATTAAGCCGATTAGATGTTAGAGCCATTGTGTTCATACAAATGAAATGTACTGCTTAGTTTAATAGTAGATTTTGGCCTTGGTTTGCACTTTAAAGATTGGTAATGCTTGAAGAGAAAAGTGGGGCATGACATAGTTGACCTGTTATAAATCCTGATCTTCGCCTTTTTAACCCTTATTCTTTGATTTACTTTTGATATATTTAAATGGTGTATTTTTTCGTGAAAAATAAATATTTTGGAGACATTTTTCCTCCAAATGATCACTTGTATCATTTAAAATAATTAATCAATAAAAAAATACTTTCATTATTGACAACAATTTATGTCTAAATATTTTAGTGAACCATGAACATATTTTTCATTCACTATATTTATACGCAATTACCAGTGATCATTTTAAGAAAATTGTTTTTTTTTAATATTCATTTTTCATAATATAAACGGATCCAAAGCTTTCAATGAACTTGACTTATGAGAATGATAAAGTTCATGAGCTCACTCTTCTTGGTGAATTAGAACTTACAAAAGTGCACATTTTTTCTCTTCAAAGGGGCAAAGGGCATATTTGACATCTTAAAATATTTTCCAGCCACTTTTTTCCTCTATTTGAAGATAAGTGAAACAAAAATAGTTGTAAGAGGAAAAGTTTAGTTTACATGTGATTTGAAAGGTATGGTGTGTATTTACAACCATTTATAAGATTAGGAAGAATTGGAACGAGAGTTCACAAGACGGGAGGTTTTCTCAATTTTATTTTTTTTTGGTCGGAAGGTTTTCTCAATTTGATTTTTTTTTGGTCGGAAGGTTTTCTCAATTAAACCACCAATTCTTGTTAGTAAAACCTTGAGCGAGCCATCCTAAATGGATTTAATATGCAAAGCTGATTTTTTGTATGAATAAAATGCGATAGAATGGTCACCAACCAAGTGGTTGGTCGAGTGGTCCAAGATTTATTGCAAGCCAAATGTGACGCCCCAAGCACGCCACCCTAATTGGGCCATCTTAATAGCCATTATTACTTCTCTAGCGCAGAAGCACCTGCACCATGAATTATGCAAACAGACACAATCAAAACATAATAGGTCAAAGTCCATTTCCATTCATTACCTTGGTTATTTAATTGCATGGGCTGTACACAACCAAAACAACCACTGACCTGGGTTAACCAAAAAAAATCCACACCCCCACTAGTGACACATGCACATGTCACTCCATCCACATGCTCGCCATCGTGACTAAAACCCAAAAAGCGACTATCGCGGAAATCGTCACCATGGAAACCATATCGCTTATACAACTAGCATCCCACATCACTCCCATCGGTCGCTATCCCATTTCTCATCGGGGTCATTGTACTCAGAAGGTCCACTACTACTGCTGTCATCGTCGTCTGTGCTATTGCTGTCACTGTCACTCCAAAATCACAGAGGTCCCTTCAACTCATCTCGTTCTCGAATGAACCAGGCAATGAAGCAATACGGTGTCATCTGTGCACCCTATATCTACCCAAACAGTAGAGGTCTAGCGTACATACACAAGTTTAGACCAAGATAAAGTGACATTCTCAAATCAGCACTCAAAATTACACGGTTGTCCATAACGAGCTAGTGGGGGTACATTCATTTTCTAATTATCTGAAAAATTGTAATATAATAGGAGTAAGCCAAAGCTTAGCAAAAGATAAGACAAATTCATAAATCAATCGATCTAATGCACTCTTGATTCCTAGGACTCACCTATAATGATCCCATAATGCAAATGACAAGTATTCAGTACCTATAATGTACTCACAAGCACGTGTAGCACACGAAATGCAATTGCACTCAACACATGTTCCAATTCACGCATACCACATCATTTGGTTCACCCCCATCTCACAATTTCAACCGATGGCAAGTTGGAACCATGTGAGTCACTTCCGGTATATCACTTAGCCAGACTTTTGGAAAACCTTGTTACCCCTAGGCTTCCCACTCTGTGGTATCTAGAGAACACACAACATACTATGAAATCCTCTTGACATCCATTCCAAGCTATCACCTCATACTCATCCATCATCACACATGGCATACACATGATGTGACATTCTATTCCATCAATTTTGTGCATAGGCTATAACATGCAACTATTGCAACACTTGATATCTCATGCACACTCAACGGTAAGAAATTATAGATTCTACCACTGTAATTAATAATTCAAAATCATCAACAAATGACATCACATCACAGTGAATCATATCTTGTTGGAAAGCGTAGAGTTTGCTAGTTGACTTCCAAAAGATACCATTTCAAGATTCTCACGTTTTCCCTTCATAAAAGCCTCATTTTAAAAACTCTGGTCAGAAAAGAACAATTTTGCCCAATTTTAGAAATCACATTGATTAAACTAGTAAATGACCTCCGAAAATTCCAAATTTGGACATGTTATAGAAAATTCCATGAAAAAATTTGTCATGAGAACACAATTCAAAATCCACATGCAACATTGTCATTTATTTGCTTGAATTTGGAGTAAAACAAAACCTCAAAACTGATTGAGTAGTCTCCAAGTAAATGGTTTCCACATAACTCAATTCACCTTGAAAAATTCCTAAATTTTGATATGTTGTAGAAAAAGAGTTTTGAAAAAAGTTCATCAAGATTTTTGGATAGAAAAATCTATGGAAAATCAAAAAGTAGTGAAGGTCACGCTCGCAAAGGTATTGGTTAGTAAAGAAACGAAGAGAAATACGACCATTTGGCCACCCAAATTAACTTGGAAAAAATCTGAAATTTAACTATGTTAAACTTTAGGATATAAGAGCAAGTTTCTCAAGATCTAGTCTGGAAAATTGCAGCAAAAATGGCAAAATAGAAGGGCACAACATGCGCGAGATTTTATGGGCTTGAACCAAGTACATGAATCAAGTCCTATTGTAATCTCATGAAATTCCACACATCAAAGCATCACAACAATTGCTAAAACAGCCGTGGAAGACTTCATTTCAGCTTTATCTCACATCCACAAGCCATTGATAACACATGCAAGGCACAAACTCAGTATCACTTGAAAGCGCTAGTATAAACACCTAGAGGGGGGGTGAATAGGTGTGAAAACAAATTTTGCGAGATGCAATAAAAATACTTTACTTTTAAACTGAGTCTGATGAACAACATACTTTGAAAGAAGGATTCAGACTTTAACAACTATTTCAAACACAAAAAGATATCACAACAAATAAAGTAAAGGAGTTAGGGAAGAGAAAATGAATACAAGATTTGTAGTGGTTCGGTTTAGATTAAGTCTACGTCCACTCTCCCACGTTGATAGCCTTCTGGTTGGTTTCCACTATGAATCGAAAGAGAATTACAACCTTACAATCTTGACTTCTCAGTGAAAAGTTTCTACTACTCTCACAAAGTCACACTTTTGAGTTTCTCTCTCTTTCGAATACAATTTTAAGCACTAAAAGATGAAGAACAAGTGATTCGGAAGCTTTTAGACTTTGGAATTCTTCTTTCATGCTCTACCTCAAATGACTTGAAAAACCTCCTTAAATACTCCTCTATGCCTTTTCGACCGTTGGCACTTTCCAGAGTAATTTTTCCAATTAGCCTGTTTGACAGAATCAATAAAGGAGATCTCAAGCCATTTGAAGATTGAGATGAAAGTTCGATGATCCTGGTCGCCCATACAATAGAATCTTGGTTTTCATAAGTAGATTCTTTACAAATAAACTTGCCTTCCAAAATGATTTTTTTTTTTTTCGTTCCGTGATTGATGTCAACAATGATATCCAAAAAGGTAAGTGAGATTTCCAACCAGAAAGCCAGATATATCCTGTTCGTACTAAAGCCTTGAATGAAGAAAAATAATCTTGAGTCTAATTATGTCTTCGTTCTTTACTTGCATTTAGTCTGGGTCTTTGTTAGAGTGGAGCAGACTTTTGATGTAAGATAGACTTTGAAGAATTTACATAGAAGTCTTGTATTCCTTAGAAAGTTTTGTTAGTTTCAAAATCTAATAGGAGTTTTCTCCAACAATCTCTCCCTTTTTTTATGGTGACAAAATTTTCATGCAGATTTAAAATTTATATCCTACAAAACAACACTTTAGCAATACATGATAACTCATAATATTAATATAGAACTGAATAACATTGATTCTGCATCCACAAAAAAAAAAAAAAAAAAATTAGTCTTGACAATTTAGAGTTCAAGATTTCAAGAGCTACAAAAGTTCAATCCAAATTCACAACCACAAAAGTTAATTGCAGAATATAAACATTCACAAAAGTTAACACTACCAAGTTCAAACAAACAAGAACTTTTAAATCTGCTCTCATTTCTCCCCCTTTTTGTCAACATCAAAAAGAAAGAGACAGTCAGGAATAAAAATTGTGAAAGATATAAAAAGATGGAGTCATTCAAAGTTGTCTTGAAAAGCGAACAAGTCAAAAATCCTCCAGTGACTGCATTGTCTCCTCAAGCTTCTCTAGGCACTAATGACAGACATTCTCTACTTTGGCAACGGTCTGCGAAGCCTGTTGATTTAGCGTATGTACGTGAGTATCAAGAGATTGTACCTTGCCAGTTAGAAAATTTGAGGTAGACCTTAAGTTAGTATGTAGCTTCTGAATCTCAACCTCCATTGCACATTGATGTGCTTTTATCTCCAAAAGGAGTTCTACTATCCTTGGATAGTTTGCATCAGGTTCGGTTTGAGCACAAGCTTCAGCAAAGTGAATCTGTGGAGTATCCAGAAATGGAGGAACATCAACTTGAACGTGTGCAATTTGTTGCTTACCCTAACTTGGAGTTTCTTCTTCAACATCAACTTCAGGGAAATGAGATGCAAAAACATCTTTAGCATCTAGAAGAGATCTACTAATGCCATCACTAGCCATTAGAGTTGGCAAAATGGATCATAAACCCATATTATGACCCATTTTTAGTTAAATGGGTTATATATGGGTCAAGTGAAAGTTAAATATGGGTCAGAATTAGGTCTGAGAAAGTAAAGCACAAAAAGAAATGGGTCTAAATGGGTTATTAGAAAATTCACTTTGAACCTATTGCCTTCTTTAACTTTATAAAATGTTTTTTTTAATAAAAAATAGAAATATAATTATTTTTCATATTTCAGTTTTTTGTTTTTTGTTTTTTGTTTTTATTTTTTCTTTCTTTTTCTTCCTTCATTAGCCGATAGCCGACGGCTGGCCGTTGCTGGCGACAGGCCAGGCGACGCTCGAGCTCGCCGGCGTCGGGCGAGGCCTCGGACTTGCCGGATTAGGCCTCACCGGATCGACGAGATTGAGCCTCGCCCGACATCGGCAAGCTCAATCTCACCTGTGGCCGGTCATCGTCGTGGCTAGCGGTCAACCGAAGAAGAAGAAAAGAGAAAAAGAAAAGAAAAAAAAGAAGAAATAATTATTAAAAATTATAAATTATAAAAATTATATTTTAAAAAATAAAAATAATTAAAAATTATATTTAAAAAATTAAAAATTCATTTTTTATAAATATTTTGAAAAGAATTATAAAAATTTTCCATTAAATTTGTATTATAAAAATTGTTAAAAAATTTGTATTGCATAAAAATGTTTTAACAATACTTTTTTATTTATTTATAAAAAAAATAAAAATGAGCTTTTTAGGTTTAGTAAAAAAAATTTCATGTTACAATTTTTAGTTATTCAATGGTATGTTCACTTCAAATAAGAGAAGCATGTGCATAGTCTAATTTCTTTATAAATATTTCAATTTATGGGTTTTTTTTTAAACTTTTTTTTTTATTTATTTACTATTTTTAATTTAATTTGAAGTTTTAATCCAATTAGCATATAGTAGAAGTGAGTTTTCCTAGAATATTAATAGGTTTTAGCAATATGGGTCTGAATGGGTATGGGTCGGGTTGGGTATGGGTTACTTGATTTACACTACATGAATATGAGTCAAATATGGGTTGACCTATTTTCGACCCGACCCACCCATTTGACGAGTCTACTAGGTGTACGTATAGTTAAAGGAGTTTTCTCATGATCTCCCCCTGATTTGGTGCCTTCAGGTTGAGATGAGACTTCACCTTCTTCCACTTTTTCCTTTCCAGCACTACATCTCTTTTCTTGTTCAGTGTCCTCTCTTTCAGATGCAGTAATTTCCCTGTTTTCTTCAATGTCATATGATATTGGTATTACACTAGTGTCTCCTTTAGAGTCTTCATCTTCATTCTCCTTTTTGCTGTTCTTTCAGCATCACTCTCTTCTTCTTCTTCTTCTTCTTCTTCTTCTTCTTCTTCTTGTTCACCTTCTTCTTCTTCTTCTGTTTGTTCAAAATCAACAGAACCTTGAAGATTGTGCAAAGCAATAGCAAATATTGTTAGATCATCTTCTTCCTCTTCATCTTGCAGAAGGATAGATTTTTTTTTTTTTCTATGAAGTCTTTTGGACAACATCTTTTCATTTTCTCTTCTTTACAACAATAGATCCTTCCTTGATTCTGCTAGATGATTCCTTCTTCAAAAGATCCAAGGCCTTAGATAGATCTTTTAGCCTCATTTTGGAAATCATCTTCATTCCTATCTCCATAGGAGTGAGGGTTCTTGATCGAAGTTGAGAGGGTAGCTAGATCTGAAAGTGTCTGGACAATCTTGTAATCAAGGTAGAGTAGGGTAGTTGTCATTTTTCTTTCATCACAGTTTTGTACATATGTAAGAATATAGTATGTGGTAGAGAAAAAAGAATTCCATTACAAATTGCCCACATTATCTTTGCCTCAAATCTCGAGATATCAGTTTTTGAGGCAACATTGGGTCTGATGCAATTGATGACAATCTTGTGTAATAGAATGTTTGATGCTGGCATACAAGAGTAAGTGATTCTCCCGCTCGGTAACCTGTCATTCACCAAAAATCGAGTAGCTTCACTGATGGAGACATTTATGGGTAGAAAGCCACTGCGTTCTACACCCAAAACATCAGCCGGAATATCCACATCCACAACAAATGCTCTATCACAAACAGTAAACTGAATGTAAGTTTTATCCAGGAAAGATAGATTGGAGTAGAAATACGCCATTAACTCAGGATATGCTTCTGCTATCTTAGCACAAAATTTTTCAAGTTAAAGATTTGCTAACATTTCCCTCAAGTTAACCTTTATAGAGTCCAAAAAGTCAAAGTCCACTATGCATGGGTTTATTCACTCCTCTGTTTAGCATTTGAGCATAAACCCTTGTATGCTCTTTCGAATGAAAAAGTTTCATTCTTTCTCTAGGAATCTCAGCAGCCACACCCATCTGGGGTTGGAAATTTGTAAAAATTCTCTCATTATCATATTTGTTCTCAAGCTGACTTTTTGACCCAAAATGAGGATCAGAAAGAAAGTTCATAAATTCCTTTTCAGTTGTTCCTTTTGGTGCTATTCCTAGTCTTTCCATTATTCTCAAAAACAAGGTTTGGTTTCCATACCCATTATCCTTCAGAAAGTCGGTGATAAAGGTCATTGGACTTCCACCCTATTTCAAAAAAGTGTAATGCTTGAAGAGTACCTTAGGCCTCATTACTCTAATAGGAATCGCTTCTTGTGCAACTTCCTCATCTGTAGATTGACGAGGAGAACTCCGCGGAGAATCTTCTTCAGTAAGATCAAAGTGAGTTGGTCCTTTAGGCATGTTCCGAGGACCCTGACTTGCTATACGAGAGGATTTCCTCTAGTACGACATTGATGCAGACTTGGAGGATTTTGACAACATATTCGAGTGAAAGAAAGAAAGAAACTTGCAAAGAGATTTTTAAGAGTAAAAATCGAGAGAGATAGAGATTCGGTATTAGGGTTTGGAAGTGTTGTGCTCGAAGGAAATATTCTGAGGTATTTAAAGAAATTGAAAAGAGGTAAAAGAAACGTCACAAAGAAAAATACCTTTTCAGAACAATTTCAAAAAGGTAACCGCCAAAAATTCGAAATTCGAAATTTAGCAATAAAGTAGTAATTTCTAAAAATAAAATAGGCAAGCAATGATTCAAATATAATCATACCTGTTCAGAATTTACATACTAAAAATAAAAAACCTAGATCGGAGAAAATTTACATATTGAAGTAACTTCCTCAAGTTGAAGTCCTGAGTCTGATCAACTTCAGACTTTAATTGAGAGGAGAGATGATATTCAGCTTGTTGCGAATCGACTCAAATAAGCTTTTCTCCAATGGTTTTGTAAAGATATTTGCCAGTTGATTCTTTGAATCAATAAATTGAACCATAATCTCACCATTCTGGACATGATCTCTTACAAAATGATGACGAATCTCGATATGCTTTGCTCTTGAGTGAAGAATTGGGTTTCTAGTAAGGTTGATAGCATTAGTGTTGTCGCATATGATCTCTGTGCAAGATTCTTCTATTCCAAAGTCTTTTAATTGTTGTCTTATCCATAGAATTTGAGAATAACAATTCCCAAGAGCAATATATTTTGCTTCAGCTGTAGATAAAGCCACCATACTTTGCTTTTTGAGAACCAATATATCAACATTTGTCCTAACAGTTGACAAGTGCTAGATGTGCTCTTTCTGTCGACTCTACAACCGGCTAAATCAACGTCAGAATAACCAAGTAGAGTAAAGTCTCATTCTTTTGGATACCATAGACTCGGCTTTGGAAAAGTCGCAACATAGTTGATGATGGTTTAACAGCACTTAAATGAGATTCTTTTATATTAGATTGAAATCTAGCACAAATGCACACATTGAATAAAATGTCAGGTCTAGAGGCAGTGAGGTGAAGAAGAGAATCGATCATGCTTCTTTATAGTTTATGGTCTACTTTCTTTCCTCCTTTATCCTTCTTGAGTTTTGATGAACTTGACATGGGAATTTCTGTCTTCTTGCAATTTTCCAATCCAAATTTTTTGATAAGATCTTTGGCATATTTCTCCTGGTGAATAAATATACATTTCTTTGATTGTCTGACTTGCAATCCCAAAAAGAAGGTCAATTCACCAATCATGCTCATTTCAAATTCATCCTGCATAGATCTTGAAAATTTATTGCAGAGATATTCGTTAAGAGAACCAAAGATTATATCATCTACATAAATCTGTACAAGTAGAAAATCTTTTCATTCTCTTTTTATAAATAGAGTAGTATCAACTTTTCCTTTCTCAAAGCCATTATCTGTTAGAAACTTACTTAACCTTTCATAACAATCTCGTAGTGCCCGCTTTAGACCATATAATGCCTTTTTTAGTTTGTAGACAAAGTCTGATTTTCTTGGATCTTCAAATCCTGGTGGTTGTTCCACATAGATTTCTTCTTGAATGAATCCATTAAGAAAAGCACTTTTGACATCCATCTAGAATAACCTGAAATTTTGATAACAAGCAAAAGCAAGTAATAATCTAATTGCTTCTAACCTTGCTATTGCTGTATATATGTCGTCATAGTTTATCCCTTCTTCCTATGTGTATTCTTTTGCCACAAGTCTTGCTTTGTTTATGATTACTTTACTTTTCTCATCCATCTTGTTTCTAAAAACCATTTTATTCTAATCACATATTTGCCTTCGGGTTTTGGAATCAGCTCCCACACATCATCTATCTAGCTTTCATCAAACAATGCTTCTTCTACTCATTTTGGTTCTATCTCAGAAACAAGTGCTAATGCACTGGAGTCTTTTTTTTCCTTTGGATCTGGTGCGGATTTCTTCATCAATTTTGCCAATGACAAGTTCTTTGGGATGATTTGACTTATGTTTCCAGTTGCTATTTGATTTGAGAATTTGTTGATGCTTTGTTCCGTTTGAATTTTCTTGTTCTGCTTGTTGCTATACTCCAAAAGACTTAACCTCTTTGGGGAAACAGATTTTATTAAGTCTGGAACTAGTTTAGATTCTTCAAGTTGAATATGATCTAGTTGTTTATGAACATAATCCTAAAACCTGACATTCATAGATTATTCTACAAATTGAGTTTTCTTGTTAAAGACATTGTAAGCTTTGCTTGACATTGAATAGTCAAGAAAAATTCATTCATCTGATTTTTCCTCGAACTTTCTAGATCGATCATTTGCATTTTTCAAAATAAAGCACTTACAACCAAAAACATGAAAGTAGGAAACATTTGGCTTCTTTTCTTTATATATTTCATAGGGAGTCTTCTCTAGGGTAGGCCTTAAAAATACCTTTTTGATAATATAACAAGCAATAGAAACTGCTTCTGCCCAAAATCGAGAGAATATTTTGCTTTCTATCAATAGAGTTCTTGCTATCTCCTGTAAAAATTTGTTTTTTCTTTCCAGAACCCCATTTTGTTCTGGAGTATATGGAGAAGAGAAAACATGTTGAAAACCATATTCATCACAAAAGTTTGCAAAATCCTAATTTTCAAACTCACCTCCATGATATGTTTTTATGCTTGAAATAGCATAACTTTTCTCATTCTGAACTTTCTTGGCAAACTTTGAAAAATATGAAAAAGTCTTAAACTTGTTTGTCAAAAAGAATAGCCAAGTGTACCGTGAATAATCATCCACGATTACTAGACAATATTTCTTTCCGCTAACATTCTGAGTTCTTGTTGGCCCAAAAAGATTCATATGAAGAAGCTGCAAAACACGATTGGTAGAAACCTGATTTACTGGTTTAAAAGAACTTCTGACATGTTTTCCCAAGACACAGGAAGTGCATAACTTAGACTTCTGATAAGCCAAATTAGGAAGCCCTCAAACCAGCTTCTTAGAAGAAATTTTGGCAATCTACTTCATATTTACATGACTAAGCTTTCGATGCTGGAGATTTGCTTCATCTTGAATAGAAATAAGGCACTGTGAATTTTCTAGATTTACGTCCAGAAGGTATATGTTGCCATGCCTTCGCCCAGTAAAGGATTGAGAGAAATCTTGATTTATTCCCGAGCAAATGTCTTCTTGAAAGTTTATTCTGAAACTTGTATCAAAAAGCTGACTTATACTGAAAATATTGTAATTTAAGCCTTTCATCAGGGAAACATTGTTGATAGTCAAACTTCCAATCTTCACTGTTCTATATCGTATAATCTTCCATTTGTTATTTCCTCCAAAGGAAACATTTCCTCATTTTAGTCTTTCAAGCTTCTTGAAGCGATTAGAGTCTCCACTCATATGCCTAGAACAGCTACTATCAAAGTACCATTTGATTTTTCTTTTAATAGTGACCTACAATCAGAAGAAAAACTCAAACTTTTTTTGGTAACCAAATTTTCTTGGGTTTAGGAGTGTTAATGTTAAAAAAAGTTTTTGCCCAATCCTTCTTAATTGGTCTCCAAACTTTTGGACATTCATTCTCAAAATGTTCTAAGTTATTGCACTTAAAATATTTGAGAGCACTTCGGCCAATAGGTTTTACAAACACTTTTTGAAAATGATTTTTGTAAAATGTCTTTGTAGGTTTTTGTCTAAGTCTTTCTTTTACTTTAGGAAAATCAATTAAATGAATAGTTTCATTATTCATACCCAAACCAGATTTGTTAAAATAGGGTATTTGAGCTGTAAGAATTTTCTATAATTTTTCTGATCCCTTGGAAAACCTTTTTGAAATATCTGAAATCTCCTTTTTTAAAACAACATTTTCTTTTGAAAGAGAATCAAAATTTTCTTTTGATTCATCAAAACTTCTTTTCAAGCTTTCAAACTTTTCCTTCCAAGAAACTTCCTGTTGCCTGAGCTTAGAATTCTCCCTTTTCAGTTCAGAGATCATTTTAAGAGATGATTTAAGATTGAGGCAAAGTTCATCTATATAAATAGAGACTTTAACAGGAATTTCTGAGTGACTAACCTTGATTTCTTTGTTAGAATCTGAATCAATGTCCGTCTCTGATTCTGAGTCAAACTCTGAGTGAGCCATCAGACATATGTTCGCAAATTCTTCTTCGCTTTATTCACATTCGGTGTCACTCCAGGTTTCTACTTTAAGAGCTTTCTTGTACTTCTCATATTTTCCTTTATTCTTTTTCAACAAATGACAGTTTGGTCTGATATGCTCATTTTTCTTATACTCGAAGCATATTACATCCCTGTTAGTTTCAATGTCATTCGTTGGTTTCTTTTGAAAATTTTGCATGCTTTCCTTCTTCTAATTCAATCTTCTTCCCTTTCGATTCAGTTTTCTAAATTTCTTTATCATAAGGGCTAGCTCCTCATCATCCATATCATCATCCGAATCTGTATCATCAAAATCAATGTTAAACTTTAATGCAATTGATTTCTTACCTTTTGGGTCTTCTTCATCATTGATCTACTCCATTTCGTATGATTGAAGTGTGCCTATCAGTTCGTCAACTGATAGAGGCATGATCCTTCGAGTTTCTTTGAATAAAGTCTTCACATGATTCCCGTCCTTTGAAAGTTCACGCAGTAGTTTGTTGACTTTCATTGGTCTAGAAATTGGTTGACCTTGATAAGCTAGGCCATTCACAATTTCTGTAAAGCGACTGAACATATCAGAAATAGATTTTCCAAGCTTCATTTTGAAGGATGTTTATTTTTGTTTCCTTAACACGATCAATCCCCTCATAGGTAACATGTAGTCTGTCCCAAACTTCTTTTACTGTTTTACAAGAAGAAATTCGGTTATATTCAATGGGAGACAAAGCATGGTATAAAGTATAAATTGCTTTTGCATCAAGAGCCTGTCTCTTGATAATTTCAACTTGTGTGGATTCATTAGCATCTTTCTCGATCACTTCTTTCCCTTTGTCTGAAGTTGTTGTTGCCTTTGGATTGATTCATTTTTCAACAACGTCCCACTCCAGAGGATCTCTGGATCTGAGAAATGCCTTCATTTTTTTCTTCCACATATTATACTCCTTTTCATCGAAATAAGGAGGTCTGGTGTTGCTCTGTCCTTCAACTAATCCTGGAGCCAAAATACTAGCCATAGAAGATCTTTAGCTTAGAAGTAAAAACAC
Source organism: Eucalyptus cloeziana (assembly GCA_014182715.1). Lineage (NCBI taxonomy): Eukaryota > Viridiplantae > Streptophyta > Magnoliopsida > Myrtales > Myrtaceae > Eucalyptus > Eucalyptus cloeziana. Next base: position 22,877,743 of record CM024638.1, read on the forward strand.
TTCAGCAAAATAAGTACACAAAGCTCTGATACCAATTGAAAGCGCTAGTATAAACACCTAGAGGGGGGTGAATATGTGTGAAAACAAATTTTGCGAAATGTAGTAAAAATACTTTACTTTTAAATTGAGTCTGATGAACAACAGACTTTGAAAGAAGGATTCAGACTTTAACAACTATTTCAAACACATAAAGATATCACAGCAAATAAAGTAAAGGAGTTTAGGGAAGAAAAAATGAATACAAGATTTATAGTGGTTCGGTTTAGATTAAGCCTACGTCCACTCTCCCACGCTGATAGCCTTTTGGCTAGTTTTCACTATGAATCGAAAGAGAATTATTACAGCCTTATAATCTTGACTTCTCAGTGAATAGTTTCTACTGTTCTCACAAAGTCACACTTTTGAGTTTCTCTCTCTTTCGAATACAATTTTAAGCACTAAAAGATGAAGAACAAGTGATTCGGAAGCTTTTAGACTTTGGAATTCTTTTTCACGCTCTACCTCAAATGACTTGAAAAACCTCATTAAATACTCCTCTATGCCTTTTTGACCATTGGCACTTTCCAGATGAATTCTTCCAATCAGCCCGTTGGACATAATCAATCAAGGAGATCTCAAGCCATTTGAAGATTGAGATGAAAGTCTGATGATTTTGGTCGCCCATATAATCAGAATCTTGATTTCCATAAGTAGATTATTTCCAAATAAACTTGCCTTCCAAAAAATGATTTTTTTTTTTTTTTTTCGTTTTGTGATTGATGTCAACAATGATATCCAAAAAGGTAATTGAGATTTCCAACCAAAAAGCCATATATATCCTGTTCATACTAAAGCCTTCAAGGAAGAAAAATAATCTTGAGTCTGATTATGTCTTCGTTCTTCACTTACGTTTAGTCTGGGTCTTCGTCAGAGTGTGGTAGACTTCTGATGTAAGATAAACTTTGAAGAATTTACACAGAAGTCTTATATTCCTCAGAAAGTTTTGTCAGCTTCAAAATCTAATAGGAGTTTTCTCCAACATCACTTACCATCATGGCCATCCATGGCTAGATCATCCACATGTGAGCTTAAGAATCACTAGAAACCTACATGTATCACATAAAAATGACTCAAGCCTCTCTTTTAAGCCTTGACCGGAGTCGTTCATTGGTAGATCATTGGCTTGGTTGCTCAAAATGCAAAGAAAAACAACAAAACTAAACAAGCAACAAATCTAGCACCACATTAACATCCACTAAGGCTAAACTAGAGAAAACCAAGAGAATGAGAGATCAATAGGCTTAGGAATGAGTCTCATCTCCTTGCCTTGAGATTAAGCTTCACTTTTGGTGAGGATTCAAGCAAGAAACAACAAAGAAAGGAGAAAAATTGAAGAGGAGAGGGTTTGGTGATGGTGCCGCCAAGAGAGAGGAGAGGAGAAATGGAGAGAATTCTTGGGCCAAAGTGAGAAAATGAAGAAGGCAGGGAGAGAGAGAGAGAGAGAGAGAGAGAGAGAGAGAGAGAGAGAGAGAGAGAGAGAGAGAGAGGTTTGGCCATGCCTTAAGAAAGAGAGGGGAAAATTCATTATGGCTTGTTATACACACTTGATGCATGAAAATCTATAGGTCTTATCACTATTCACCCATGATTACTTCTCAAGTATAATAAGTGAGGGCAAATTGGGTATTTGGAAAATGAGGGACCAGCCAAGGGTAATTAGGGCTTATAAGTGACTTAGCTTATCCTAATTTAGTCATTAATGGTATAATATAAAGTATACTTTAGGCTAGAATGGCCATTATTAATTAAATTGGCCATAATATTCTAACTTAACATGAGAATATAGTCAAAACTATATTCTATAATCATCCAATGAATTTTCCTATATTCTTGGACTCAAATAAGTCGAATAAATTCTCAAAGGTGTCTCATGAAATATATATTTCTACCTTGATCATTGTCAATTTTAATCTTTCCTTGAATTTTCGCTAAATAAATGGACGAGAATTCATGATGTCACATCGAAAGTCATAGATTTGATTCCTCACTAAATTCTAGGTCTTAAAAAATCTTGATTAATTTGTGAAGGATAAGCTGGTGATCTTAGGCCTCCCTTCATGCACTTGGTGAGGCTACGATGATGAGCTCATCTAGTGGGGAGTTGATGTTTTGTTGGCGCTCTAAATCAAACACTCTAGAAACAACTAAGGTAGACCTCAACCCTTTCCAAACTTCTTTTCTAAGTAAAAAACATATTAGAATGGTCAAATCAAGTTGATCCTTCATATTAGTGTTGGGATAATAATACAATTTAGAGGTGAATAGGTTGTTTAAGGACCATGAAATTTTTTTTTGGGAATATAACATGTTACACTTCAAGAACGTCAAAAATTAGATGACTATAATCCAATGAGCTATTGATGAACAAATATTGATAATAATGAATAAGTACATTTCAAGTGTCATAATTTTTGTACAACGCTCATTTGAGTGCTATAACTTTCTTTAGCTCACTTAAGTGCCAAAAATTTGAAAATTAATCACTTAAGTACCATTGGCGATATGCTTTGTCGGAAAAGCTGACATGGCATGCAGCGTGTCAAAAAGCTAAAGTATCTCGAGAAGACAAAAGACATCGCTTGAGTGTATCATTGAAAGACAACGAAAGTCTCAATAGTTTCATGAGTGATGCCATAAATTTTTGGAAGTGAACATTTAGGTTCATCAATTTTTTTTTTTTTTTTTTTTAAGTTCACCACTTTAAGTGATAAGAAGATAGAGTTTGAAAACAGTCATTTTCAATTAGCGAGTGTCTAAAAATAGCATCAACTAATTGTAGAACATTTTAAAGAAATAGCAAGAAATGACAACATTTGTTATAATCTTTCCATGCTAGAAATTTCCTCATTTGACTTCAGTTTATTTTTAAAAATTTATGTCGGAATGGAAAATTAAGAAAAAAAAATTTATATGGAGCAATTTGTTGGAAATGACACTTAAGTGATTGATTTTACATCAATGTGAAACTTAGTGAGCAAAAAAAGTTATGGCATTCAAGTGAACGCCGTATGAAAATTATGACACTTCTATTGTACTTATTTTCTAAGGTATACTCGTTGTGAATAGATAGAAGATAACACACAAAAATTTATAATAATTTGACTTTATCCCCAAATCTACCTCCTCTTCCAAAACTAACAACCACAACAATGCTAGAATCCACTAGTAATCTTTAAGACAAATTACAATCAACATGTACTACTCTAATCAACCAATAAGATTACATTATCATGACACAAATATTACTATCACTTATACACTTGCTTATCACAAATACAACCAATAGGAACACTATCAAGAGAATGGTCATCAATACATAGCAACCATCACCAAGAATAGCGCAAGGGAGAACACTCAAAGCAATAGACTAGTTTTGTTAGTCTCTATCCAACCCAACTACTTCTCTTGAATTTATAGCCATTGAACCTTAGATGATTCTTCCTAACTCAATTCCCTCAAGAAGCCATTGGTTCTACTGTTATCAATAGCAAAACAACTATGATAGTTGCAGTTTTTTCAAACCAATCAGTTTGCCCTTGTCAGAGTCTGTCTTCTGCTCAAAATTGCCTAAATTACTCCTGATAAACTCCAATGCTTCATTAGCAAATTCCAAGCCTTGTCAACGGCTATTTTGTTGTGATCAACATTCCAATAATTGACCAGCACTTTCCAGAATTTGACATTAGCACAACTCATTATCCATAATTAGGACGTGCTCATTATCATCAATTTGTCGGTGTTACTCACGGTCAAACCATATACAATTACTTGTGATCAATCATCTAATGATCTTTACGAGTTCCAAAAACTTCTAATTGATGAAAATTTGATCATGGTACCTCCGACTCTACATGAAATCTTCGTCATATTAGGTTTGTTCTCCTTTTATTAATGTATTATTCAGTCTTCACTGAACTCACACAAATCATCAATATTATCAGTCTTCCATCTTATTGATATCAGCAACTGCTCCTATTAACAATCTACTGCTCTTAATAACAATTAGATATTCTATTTTTTGATGCTTCCAAAAACATTGGTGATTATGACTTTACCAAGCTATTCTCCTTGATGATCTTTCCAAACTTTACCGAGTATCCTTGTTGTTCGCTATCACAAAGTCTATCCAATTGTTCACTAGATCTTTGTACCTCTAAATTATCATAAACATCCCTGTTCTTCTCGACTTGTTCACTCTCGATTAAGGTCCTTCTACATGTTCATATTATCTTAGGATCCTTCCAACTTATAAATATCTTGACACCTAATATATTTGTTCACTCTCGATATCATTAGCAATCCCTTGATATTAAAGTACTCTTGAAGTGACAGAGCACTCCTCGTATCAAAATTATATGATTAGGACACCATCTATAGATTGGCTTGTGCGTTTATCATCCGATCCTATTACACACATCATATGGTTGTTTGCCATGTCAAGAATCTTAATGCCACACCATGCATCCTTATGCCATGATGCTTGTTTGTCATGTAAGGCATCCTAATGCAACTTCAAGTATCTTTATGCCACATCATATGTTTGTTTGTCATGTTAGGCATCCTAATGTCATGTCATGTCATGCATCCCATATTATCTATCTGTATGTCATGTTAGGCATCCTTGTGCCTTGTCATGCATTCTTATGTAACATTGTACACAACAGGCATCCAAATGCCACGTCATGCATCATTATGTCACGTCATGTGTTTATCAGACATCTTAAAGCCACTTCATATGTATTTGTAAATCATGTAAGGTATTTTTATGCACGCATCCTAATGCCATGCAATCATCATGTCAATGTACTCACTTGGGGATCCTTATGCCGTGTCATGCAAATTTAAACCTACTTTGTCTTGATATGGAATCGGATTCATCCTTGTTGGTTGATTTTCATGTAGTAGATTAGTTGATTAGGCATTGAAGTCATGGACTCATCTTTGTTTGACGACCTTGCATATTTTTGGAAGAACATTGATTAGACACGGCACGATTGAATCAAGTAGTTAATTGCCCCATGATGCGACAATTTCATTCAAGGGGAGATAACGAAGTTTTTGGTTTTTCAAACAAGGAAAAGAACTATATATAGTTATTACATATGAAAATCAAGTAATATTACACATAATAACTTCATCAAGGAATGGGGGACCAAAAGGATGAGGTAAGGGGTGTTGAGCCTTGACCTATTTGAAAGATCATTTAATGTAGTTGAAATAACTGAATTTTTACCTTTCTCTACACATTAAATTGTGAATTTCACTCATAAAGTAGTTAACCTTTGTAGGTGGTTAGTTGACTTGCCCTTAAACCCTTTGGACTCATTTACATTCTGATAAACCTAGAAATTGAACGGTGACAAATGCTAGAACAGCTGAAGAACTTAGGTCACCTTAATTTACTCCGAACTGGGGAAGAGAATACTCTATACATTTAGTCTATGCTTGGTAGTCAAGATAACACTTAGGATAAGAAAATTTATCATATATTGTATTTGGTTCATGCCCCAAATAGGATAAAGTTGGATATACTAATTATATAACCTAAAAAAAAAAAATAATATAGGGGAGGTGAGATAAAGTGGATAGGATTTTTTATATGCATGGTGTAAATGTTATTTTTTTCAAATTACAAACTTTTTAAATTGATAAAATCAAAATGATAATTATATTTAAATAAAGTTTGAATACTAATGTTAAAAAAATGAAATTCAAATGAATAAAAAAAAGTAATAGCAATTTGTTATTTATTCCAATTTTTATTTTTATATTTGAAATTCATTCTATCTTATAATGTCACACCCCAAAACTACCAAGAATAGGGATGACACGGCTGTCCTTTCACACGAAGGACGCAGCCTCAAACACAACCAACAACCTGATATCAACTTATATATATATCAAATCATATATATACATATCAGATGGACCAACAGATTGGTTGCAACATCAGAGTTTCTATAATCCACCAAAAAAAAATATACAAATAGAACTCAGACAAACCAACCACTAGCAAGGAAAGTGCACCACTTCCTTTGGCCATACCCAAAAATAGAATTCCCCAAAAGTTTCCCACCGAAGGCACACTCGCTCCATTCGCTGCTAACCGAGGAACTTGAAAAGATTAAAGGAGGAGTGGAATGAGCAACAACAGCTCAGTGAGTAGTACATATCTTCTAAGCAAATCGAACAACCACTATGCATGTATACAAAGCAATACCAAACTTCATAATGCCAACTCAATATATAAAATACATATCAAATCATAAAAGAGTTATTTGATATCATCAAAGCTTTATACCAATATGGAAAACTCATTTAAATCATCATCAAAAATCAAATATCAATGGTCAAGTCCATCGAATAATCTTCATCAGAAACACATCAATGGTCTATCCATTGATTCATCTCATATCAAACACACGTCAATGGTCCATCCATCGACCAATCTTTTGCTCAATAACTAACCATGGTCACGACACAATGCCTTGTGACAAGGCGACCAAGATTTTCCCCTTGGCAAGGTCTCTACCTACAAAGTCGATGGCTGGGCCCATAAGGATATCCTAAACCTGGTATACATACCCCAAAAACCCCTCATTGGGTTCACAGTCATATTGAGTATAAATGATCATTCTCCAATACCAGAAATCCAATCCAGAAATCAATATCTTAAATCAAACAAATAATATTTGCAGCATAGCCCATCATCCATTTCATATTTATTTCTCAAATCATCATAAACTTTCCCATCAATCGGTCGCAAAGCAATTTCATATATATTTCTCCACAAACTTTATATAATATGCTTTTCAAACACTCATAATCAACCAAAGGGTAGTAAATGCTCGATCTGACTTTTATGCAATAAAAATGCTCCTCTCTATTCAATATACATACATACATACATACATACATACATACATACATACATACATACATACATACATACATACATAGATATATATATATATATATATATATATATATATATAGTACCACTCACCTCGTCGTCTACAACCAAACGACGAACGATACTCGTATCATCGAACTCACGGCCCTATCAAATAACTGAGGAATAATGTTAAAATCTAATAAAACTCTTATCTTAACTACGAAATTACTAACTTATGCCTTAACTCTAACAAAAGGACTTCTACGCGCTAACAAAACGCAACACGGAGATTAAACGCAAAACTTGATCACGCCTTAACTTCCTTCTCCGAACCCCGATCCAAACGAATTTATAGTCAATAGAGAGCCCTTGACACATATTACAAGAATCCCAACTTCACCGTCCCAAAATCAAGCCGAAAGGTGACAAAATACAGGCCCGAAGCTGCTGGACGCGTACTGTTCACTGCGCGTGGGAAACTTTGAAATTTTGTTGCGGACAAACCACAAGCTCAAATCACGATCCGTAAAATCCCATGGCTCCACAACACCCTAAATTATCATTCTTATGAAAATACGCGGCTCAACGACTCCAAAATCGGACTTCGCCACTTGATTTTCCAACAATTCCGAATTTGAGCCCTAAACCCAAAAATTACTTCAATTGGACAAACAATGGGCCTAATCTCTTACCGGGTGTTGTGTTATAGAGTAGAGTCGGCTTGGCAAGGCATCGATGGCGTGCACGTGCCAAAACCCCTTTCCTTTCTTCCCCTTTCTCTTATTCTTCTTCTTCTTCTTCTTCTTTCTTCTTCTTTTCTGCTGCCCGAATGTGGGCTTGCTGTCCTTTTTATCTCTTCCCGTTTTTCTATTTTCTTTTTCTTTCTTTATTTAAAGTGGGTCCCACCACCTTTTCTTTGACCTATTAAAATTTTCTCAAATATTACATATAATATATGCATTCTATATATAGTTTTGGCATTTATATTTATTACATATTTTTATGTATATTAGTATTCTAGGTATATCAATATAGTTTATTTTTTAATAAAAATTTATTAATAAATGATGGAAGGGAACAAAAAAAGAGAGGGAAAATTATAAAAATAAGTAAATAAAATTGAAATTGGGGAGAAAGTTGAAGCACTACACTTTTCAGAATCGTGAAGGTGAATGATTATGTTTTTCCTCTTTTGCTAGAATTGACTTTCATTGTCTAATATACCCCATCGATGTTTCTACAACCCATTTATATTTCTTATCATAGTCAAACTTGTGGCTCCAAAATGCTGCTAGGAGCTTCTTCGTTGTTTAACATTTAGATGGTACATCAATCATGAATTCATTGATGAAGGTTAACTCTGTTGTGCATTTGTATTTTCTTTACTAGTGGATCATAAGATTTTCTTACCATATCCTTTTGTTCACTTTTAGGTTCATTTTATTAATACACCTTTCATATCAAACAACGGACATAATAAGATATGAAAATATCCAACTTTATAGATATGATATAGTAAGATCCTTATATTTCTTATATTATTCTGTCAAGCCTGTTATGGTTAGAAATCCAAACAACCAAACATACCCTTAGAACTTTGGATGAACTTTTGAATTTTCAATTTTTCATTTTGATTTTAAAATTTCTTTCCTTTTAAAGTCATGATTTTTTTAGGGACGCACTGCACAAAGTTCTTGAAGTTCTCGTATCTCGACACTCTTCATTGTCTTGAAAATTTAGGGTAGTCGTAATTACCACAATAGTCATAATAATTTTGACAAGGAAAATTAATATAATAATCATGAGAATATAAATAATCATAATAACCACGAGAATCTTTGATAATAAGAGATAATAGCTCTAATCTTGATGAACTAAGGAATCTTGATAGTCATCACAATAAATAAATATAGTTGTGATTATATTATGTGCCTTTATTACCCAATATTTCATAAATATTGATGACAAGGAAAAATTATTAATTCAATCTTAAATTAATAATATCAATGTCAATTTAATTTTAAACTTTTCAATTTTGCTAAGTATAGCCTAAAACCTTTTTACAAAATTATAAGGTAATTCTTTCAGCTAATTATTGCCTGAAAGTGGCATGGCTAGCACTTGACATGGAAGAACTAAGTGAAACAATGCTGTTTTACTTAATTTATAAATTTTCAAGATTTTTTACTTTATTTTTATTTTCTTTCCATGTTACTGTTCATCCTCTTTCTCTCATTCCCTCTTTCTTCTTTTTCATGGTTAATTGCTTTGCTGTAGTGCCAATCCATGCCCTCTATCCACACTACCCACGACGTCCTCATTGCAAGCAAAGCCGTCGCCAACCCCACCCCCGCCCCCCCTACACGACCTCCAATCGAGGTGAGGTCACCTAGGGTCAGTGGCGACAAATCGGCCTTTGTCGAAGGTCACCGAAGGTCCATGACCTCAAACTATTCTATATCAAAGCTTGTGCAGGCTAATGTCACGGGTCAATAAATTCTTGGCCGCAGAATGACTCATGGAGCACCTAGTGAACCAAAAACATTAAAGTAGCCTTCCTTCTATAGTTACTGCAATATGGCAATCACATCCTCACATAGGATTGTATCATGCCTAGTTTAAATCGAGCATCCAATTCCTCCAGTGAGACATATAGAACGCTTCAGCATGATAATTGGTTTTGGCTTGTCATGGCATCATTGGGAGAGTGACATTAGCTCTCGACCGATTTATGCATGAGAGACCAACCCCGCCTTCAAAATTTCTCAAAGTTATAATTGTACTATCCTAGAAGCCTTAACACAAATGCCTTGATGCCATTCCTATGAACCGGTTGTATCATCACTTTCGCATCACTCACTTTTTGCCCTGATAACACAAAACTCCACTCACGAGGGTACAAGAGTATGGGAGAATTCGGTCTGTGACAATAGGCTGCAAGTTTAATTAGAGAGAGATAGAGAGAGGTGGGTTGGTCATGGGTGTTTGCCCATTATGGTGTGGCAACAGGCTCACAACAGAGACGAGGAGTAGTCGGAATGTGGTCAAGAAGGCGTGGACATGGCAGTGGGGTGGACAGTGGTGATGATGGCCATGGGTGGAGCACACCTTCGACAATTAAAGAGACAAATGAAGAGGGTAGGAGAGAAAGAAGGTATACAGTACCAAAGAAAGAAAAGGAAAGAAAATCTTAAAAAGTTAAAAAAGATTAAGCAAAATGACAATGTTTTACTGAAAATTGTCTTTGTCAAATGCCAGCTACACCACCAGGACGGTCACCAATGAATAGATCATCACGCTTGTATTTTTCCATTGAAAAAAAATACTCCAAGGACTATATTGTAATTTCACAAGAAGTTTTAGGACTACATTCATAAAATCGAAAAGTTTAAAACTAAATTTAACATCTACAAAAAGATTTAGGACTAACTTGGTAATTTGCCCTTGAAGACAATATTTGAATAAAGCAACATTTACCTAAAATATTGGAACACTTCATGACGATTCTTTCAAGATTGCATGGGTCATGGGATAATTATTTAAAAAGTTTTAAATCTATTATATGGATGTTAGTTCAGTTATAATATTTTAATTGGGCTAATTCAATTTCAAACCTTTGATAATTTGTCAGTATACAACTTCTTATCAATTTTTGGCTAGTAATTGTTGACGTAATGTTGGCCGTCTTACATGACATAATTAATGATTATGTTGACTTTTTATTTTTTAAATTTTTATGAATTTTTATGATTTTTCATTTTTTTGTCATTTTCTTTTCTTTCCTTTTTTCTTTGATTCTTCCTTCGCCAATTGGCAAGCCTTAGTGATCGTTGGCAACTAACCACAACCAAGGGTAGCTAGGTTGCCCTCGCCAGCCTTGGGCATGGCTAACCCTTGCTTGTGGTTGATGGCCATGGAAATTCAAAAAAAAAAAAAAATTTCAAAAATCATCTATACAAGCATTAACTATACCACTTAGGACAGTGAATGTTCACATTAGAGATTGCTAGTCAAGATTAACCTGAAAGACTATATTGGCAATCATCAAAATGTTTAAAATTCAATAAGCTGAATTGAAAGAGTTAAAAATGAATTGACATCCATACAATATTTTTATGATTTTTTTGATAATTTTCTTGGGGTCATGAGATCTTGAGGTTTCATGTTAATTTTATAACTTTCAGGCTAAATCTATTTTTTTTTTTTATTTCCGAGAACAAAATTGGAACATAAATCTGTTTGATAACGTAAATTCATTTTTCTATTTTTAGAAAACAAAATGAGAAATAAAAACTCTTCTTATTGCTTGGTTTCGCTACTAGCCACCCACCCTGCCACTGTCGCTGCCCACCCACCTTCCACCATCCTCCACCATCATCAGCTACTACCCGCCTGTGAGGGAGAAATTTTGTGTCGTTATCGAACAAATTTATGCTTGGAATAAAAATTTTATATTGTTATTAAACATGCATTTTTGCTTAGAAACTCATATAGGAAATAAAATCTATTTCTAACCAAAAATTGTGTCTAGAAGCATAATGATTGTTATTAGCGCCGTCAATGACATCTCACATATACAAGGTCTTCAAATTTCCCAAGATCATCGTGTAGCGATTGACACAAACAAAACAAGGCTCCAATAACAAATGAAGAAGAACAATAACTCTTGTACCAATTGACAAAGAGCGGAAACACATAGCAAGATTCTTATAAAATAAAGGAAATCATATAGCGAAAAGGGGGAAGAAAGTAGAGAAAACTAGAGGAAAAGAGAAAAACGTCCATCCAGGTGGGAGAGAAGATACGCCAAATAGACAATATCCGACAATCAAATCATCAAGCTTAAGAAACAATTGTTTAGGCCTATATTTATCGACGTCCTGAATACAATAATTTTACTAGAAAAATATATTTAAATAAGAAAATAAATGAAGATAAGTATCCTATATTCTAGATGACATCAAATAACCAATATAAACTAGGAAATTGAATCAGCTAGATGGTTGGAAAATCCTATGTTATACTAGTAACACTTGAATTTGAAGCAAAAAGCCTAGAGTCGATGGCATCCTCCAGCTAGTATTGGGTCTATTCTCACCATTATCTTGTCCAAATCTTAGGTAATTTAACTTTCAATGCGTTGACAGCTAATAATGCTTAGTTCAGCACATTCTCAACAAATACAGTCCATTTTCATCTTAATACCGATTTCATGGTGTCTCCTCAACGCTAAGGTTCCGTTTGTTTTTGGAAAAACAATTTTCCACTCAACATTTTCCTCATTTTCTGACATTTGAATTGCTTAAGAAAATGAGTCAATGGAATATATTTTCCTAATCAACAGAAAATCTATACTTAAATTCAGAAAAAGATTTCCTCTTTAAACAATTGGAAATCATTTTCCAAACTATGACTAGAAATTGGCGCTTGGATTAAAAACTCAACTCTTTGGCACGGGAACCCTAATGCTCATTGTCGGATCCTTGGCGCCCAGGCCCACATCCTTGGTGTCCATGTCTCGACCTTGCACCCAAAATCAAGGATCAAGTCCTTGACTCCGGTGCCTAGCTCCATCCAGAATAGGTTCGAGACCCGGTGCCAATGTCGGTGCACATTGGTCTAGATCCATCGGGCGGGACCCAAGGCCTTAGTGCCCTTGCTCGATGTCCCGGCACCAAGGCCAAGTCCACAAAGGCCGAGTGCAAGTATCTTTTCTCATATCCCTTGTGCTAAGGCCCAAGTCCACAAAGGCAATGCTCGGGTCCTAGGTGCTCGTGTCTACATCCCCCACACCCGGGCCTAGGTTCATCAAGGTCACCCATGACCCTATAACCATGCACAAGTCCCCGATGCTTGTACCCAAGTCCATGAAGGCCATGGCTTGAGACCCTTGTTCCTGTGCTCAGGCCTAGCTTGACAAAGGTCGAGAGCTCAGGATCCCTATGCCTATGCCCGATTGCCTTGTGTCTAAGCCCAAGTTGATTGAGGTTGAGGCCCTAGAACCCAATTGCCTATGCTCGGGTCCATAGAGGCTGGCCTTAATGGACTAGTGACCTTGATGCCCTCACCTAGATTCCTGGTGCCTAGGCCCAAGTCTATAAAGTCCGGGTTTGAGTCCATTGAGGCCTGGCCTGAGAACTCGTGCCCACAATTGAATTCCCTACAACTAAGCTTGAGTCCATTTAAGATGAGGCTTGGGCTTCGGTGTTGTGCATGGGCCTCCGATGCTCAAGGCCAAGACCATCGAGGCTAATCCAAGCATCCCGATTCCCATGCCTAGGCTTGACCCTAGTACTAGTGCTCGGATCTCCCGTGCCAAGACTAGAACCCTGATGCCGATGCTCGAGTCCATCGAGGCCGGTTCTAAGCCCTTGGCACTCGAGCTCATGTTCATCTATGCTAGGCCCAAGTCTCAACAATCAGGGCTCCCAGTTTTGGTCTTGGTGGATTGGAGTCCGATTGTCAAGGACCCGAGCATGGGAACCGGCATCTCTAGGCCAACCTCAATGGAGCATGGCTTGAGCGTTGAGGACCCAAGCCCAAGGTTTGAGGACCTAAGTTACCGGGATCCCATGCTGGACCTTTGTAGACCCAAGCTAGGGTGCCAAGAAGTTGCACATGGGCACTAGGTTCTCAATTTCAACTATTATGAACGCGAGATCAATGCCTATGCTCTTGCTCCGGACCCAAGTGGCCTTACCCATGTCCTTGGTGCCCAAGTCAGGGTGCATCAAGGCTATATCAAAGACTGGTAATCCACTAAGACCAAGGTTTGAGGACTTGGGTCACTGGGATCCCATGCTGGACCTTTGTAGACCCAAGCTAGGGTGCCAAGAAGTTGCACATGGGCACCAGGTTCTCAATTTCAAATTTTATGAATGCGAGATCGATGCCTATGCTTTTGCTCCGGACCCAAGTGGCCTTACCCATGTCCTTGGTGCCCAAGTCAAGGTGCATCAAGGCTATATCAAAGACTGGTGCTCGTGCTTGGTTCCCCGGCTATCCATGCATAAGTCATTTGCTCTCAAATAGTGTAAATGTATTTAGGAAAATCAAATTGGATTTTCTTCTCCAAACAATGGAAAATATTTTCCAGTTTTTTCTCAGATTTTAACTAAATATCAGATAAATTGTCATTTTCCTACAAAATGACTTTTTGAAAATATTCATCAGAAATGTAACATTTTTCATGAAACATAACTTTTATCATGAAATAAATGAACCTAAGGTCACATTAATTTTTCTCTAAACAAGCGTAAAAATAATTTCTTTCTCTGCCTTTGATTTTTTTCTCTTAGTCTAATTGTTGAGTTCAGCGAGTGCTTAAAAATCTTGGCACTCCGATATCGGGCAAGAGGGAATTTTACTCGTAGCAATTAATCCGTGATACCCATTAGACCTCGTTTGCTCATCTGAATTTTCTGGATTGGACGGAAGGTATAAGACTTAATAAAAGAAATCCATTATTTAATTATATCAATATTTTCTTATATAAGGAATAATACATAGGAATTGATGAGAACGAGTATTACCCCATATGCCGGACACCATAAGTTACAAACACAAAACAAATGGCGAGAAATCTAAGTGCCGGACACCATAGCCAAAATTTGGCAGGGTGGACACTTAGGTATCAAAAGTTGCAAAAGGTATACTCAAGTATCAAAATTGAATAAGAAGGGAACACTTAAATGTCAACCACGAAAGTTTGGCAAAATTGCTAACGTTGCATTTTCTAGCGACTTTTTTAAAAAAATATCCATGTGGCAATTCTTTAAAAAAATTTATCCATGTGGCAATTTTTTTTTAAAAATGTCCACATGATGTTATAAACCCCTAAAATTATTTTTTTATATAAATATTAATTAAAATAAATTTCTAAAAAAGGGAAGGCCCTAGCGTTGGGCGAGCACCTCCATAGGCCTCGCCACCACCGCCCCACCATCACTAGAAAGGGCCGACGACCCTGGCTGACCCTTTCGATGAGAGGGGGGCCTACCTCTTTTTTTTTTTTTTTTTATAAATAATTTAGTTTTTTAATTTATTTTTAATTAATATTAAATTTTAAAAAATTGGGGGCAAAACGATGTTGCTTTGCCCATTTATTGCCGAGTAAGCATTTCGGTGAGCCACATAGACCACTTATATTATTAAAATAGTCGTCAGATTTCCAATTACCCTTGTTAGCGTTGGCACTTAAGTGTTCCAATTAAAAAAAAAAAGTCACTAAAATATACTTTTTGAAAGTTTTGGTACTTAAATATCCATTCGTGCTAAGTTTTAATATTTGCAGTGTACTTTAACCCGAGAAGTCCACAAACCTAT
Source organism: Eucalyptus cloeziana (assembly GCA_014182715.1). Lineage (NCBI taxonomy): Eukaryota > Viridiplantae > Streptophyta > Magnoliopsida > Myrtales > Myrtaceae > Eucalyptus > Eucalyptus cloeziana. Next base: position 22,893,002 of record CM024638.1, read on the forward strand.
GACAACAACCGTGGTGGCTCCCTGACGTTGACGGCCGCAACCACCATGGAAGTCGCCACACAATGGCAACCACCGTGTCGATGTTACCCGAGCATGGTGACCCACAATGAACGATCGCGTATCGCATGGCAGCGGGGGAGGGAGGGAGGGGAAGCGAGTCCATGTTATTGATGTTTACGACATTACTGGGATCTTACAAGTAATTTTCCTTTCCAAACATATCTGATCCTTGAAAGTGAAAAGGCGTAAGCGTACAATACAAGATGATATGTGATTATTCTTGTGATATTCCTCAAGTTCTCTCGATTGCCAAATCACAACCTGTGCAGAACACAATAATGAATGGAACTGAAAAAGAAAAGAGAAGCCTTTCGCCCTTAATTTGGGCGTAGCCTTAGATTGATTTCAGTGAATACTATCAAGAGATCCCAAACCATTTCATGCAAAAATCTAATGTCCAAGGTCCATGCTCATGATGATTAAAGGAGAGTGGAGACCAAAAGACAGGCAAAGGTCCACTAAATTTTTCAGGACAACCGCATTCCATATGGGCTGTCCTACAGTTTGCTACCTAACGAGTGCCACCATCCATGACAAGCAATGACAATTAAAGCATTTCATGAATAACAAATTATTTAAAAATTATTTTTTTAAATGTTCGCTTGTGTTATTACAAAAATGAATGAAAGAAAAATATTTTTATAATTCAAGAAATGTTTAGACATAAATTATGATCAATAATAAAAAAAAATCATTAACTAATTATTTTCACAATACAAGCAATTATTTTCTTTTCTAAACCATTCATTTTCAGTAAAAAAAAAATGGAGCCATGGTAGCTGTATTTGGGTGTTATGATATTTTCTTAATTACTATAGTGATAAGTAGTAGGTATATTTTGATTTAGGTTTTGCTGCTTGCCCGATTATTGGAGAAGTTAATACTATCAGAAAAGACTAATTTTCTGGATTAAGTACGAACTTGGCCTTCATAATTTCTTTAATTGTGGTTGAATATGGCTCGAAAGTAATCCCAATTGATTTTAAATCTGACCCATAAATGAATTGCAAGGAAACCCAGGCCGTATTAGGAAATTCCAAATTAGACTCATTGTGGAGAGAGTCGTGGGTGAGGCATAAAGGGAATTTAATTTCTCACTAGACTTTTTTTTTCTTATTGAAGATGAACTCCATGTTGACAATGGAGAAGGATTTATAGTTTCTTGCATAGAATACTATGTTTGGTCTTGGATGCATACTGAGAATATGCCTAATATGTAAGCAAAACTCATGAGAGGCACAAAGAGTATTGAGAGCCGTCGTCTAATAGGTTTCTTTTTTCTTTTTTCTTTTTTGAAAGGGGGAGGGGGTATCAAAAACTAAAAGAGCTCAGAATGTGAGAGACAATTCCTTTCATGTGATTGATCTGCGTTTAATATATGATTGGAAAATACTTATGAATAAGCGTGATTGAGTGATTGTAATTCATCTTTGCCGAGTTTAGTGGAACCACATGGTGGAGTGAATATGCCACTGAACTACGTAAATCCGTTGTGCTCAGGTTTTATTTTTCTTCAATTTAATTTTCACTTAAATATTTTCATTTTTTGATGCTTCCGCATTAGTCATGACAAATTGGTATCACAGCACAGGGTTACTGTTGACCCGTAGTTTTGGGAATTTTGTCTGTCTATAATTGTTGCTATGGCTTTCGCGAAATTTGAGTTGGAGAAATTCATTGACGAGAATAATTTTGATTTGGAGACATGGCCTTTGGATTGAGCATCGGAGGGAGATGTTAGATTATCCCAGATTATGAAAGCGGAAGAAAATGATAATATTGTCCTGTTGAATTTAAAGGATGATGTTTTGGTTGAAGTGGTAGATGAGAAGAGTATACTATAGTTTGGGCGAAAATTGAAGCGTTGAATACGTCAAAATCCCTCTTGAGGAAACTTATTTTGACTCAGCATTTCTTCAGTTACAAAATGATTGAGGGAACATTAATCTAGGATCACCTGAATTTAATAAAGTCATCAATGATCTAAAGAATATGGATGTGAAGATATTTTATCAATGCAGGCTATGATGCTACTTCGTTCTTTGCCTAGTTCTTTTTTTTATTTTTTCCTTTGCCTACTTTTTTTTTTTTTTTTAATATTCTCTTGATTAAAGGTTTTTGATGGTCAAAGAAAGGAATTCAGGGTAGGGTTCTAGCAAAGAAATTAAATACCAAAGTCTAGACTGAAGAAGTCCTTTAGATGTTACAGTAATCAGGAAAAGGGGCTCATTGTGAGAAACTGCCCAGAGCCAAAGAAAGCTCAAAGATCAAAGAGGTGCTAATGCCGCACGGAGGAACCAAACTACGTTCTGTGTGTATTTACCAGTTTGACCGGAAACGAGTAAATTGTAAAATGTGGATGCACATATTATAGAGACTGGTTTTTATGTTGAAATGCACATGTTAGGGGTGTTAGAAAGTTTTACATCGGAAAATTGGTGTGGTGTAGAGCAGTTAATATATCATAGTTCAATTTTAAGAAAAAGACCAAGGATGGAGGTCAACATTGGAGATTTAAATTGGGATATACTGATGTAGATGAATACCTAAATCAATGTGAAGTAGACCTAACACCAAATTCATATGTAAATGGGAGATTGTTAAGATGAACGTATGAATTGTATTATAAAATCCTACATCAAGAACCGATGTTGTATAAACTAGTTAATATATATTTTAATCGGCTCATAATTCATTGGCTTAAACTTTTAGGGAGAATTTCTCGCAAAGATCTAGTATTAAATTGGCAAAAAAAAAAAAAAATTAGAACAAAATTGGCTATATATAATAGCTTTAGGACTTTTTGGACAATATTCTCCATACCTATATGTACTTCTATGTGTGGGAAATGAATATAATACAAATTGTATGATACTTTATATTTTAATATTCTCTTGATTATGAGTTCGTCCTGCGAATATTTTCACTGTCTGGACCTAAAACATGCTTTTGAGGACAAGATTAGCTACGTTTACTCAACATGTTTTATTCGCTACATACGACATGTTAGGTAATTATAGTTCCGCCGCATGACACCCCCAAGAAAATATAAAGAAATAAATTAAAGAGCATCTAAGAAGGTTCTATACACATTTAAATAAAATAAAATGGGAAAAAGGTCATAAAAGGAAGACTTGAGATCCATGTCGCCAAATGAAAAAGATCCGCAATAAACGGCAAAGTTATAATTATATACAAAATCTAGAAGTTGTACATGTACCAATCCGGGTATCTAGCATAAAAGTTGGCAGTTTAAAATGAAATTCTTTAGATTGAATTACCTGCTGATCTATCTAACAAAGAAAAATAAAAATCTCAAACCTTGAAATGCAATATTGCACTACTTCCCAGGATGCATTTAGAAGTGGTTGTCATTTCTATAATAAATCTGTATTGAGATCGGTTTTGAAAAATTGGAAATTTGAATTGAGGCAGTTACACTCAAACGGAAGAACGGCTTGGAACCCAACTGAGCCAATTCTAGGCTGGTCCTTGATTCTTAGATAGAAGTAGGTTTGTTTTGTAAAAATCACATAATTGGTATTATGTATATGTTTTAACTTATGACTAGTCAAGTTTATTAGTTCAGTGGTCTTGTGTGCTACTTTAAGTTAAGAGGTTGTAGGTTCCATTCTCCCTTGGTTGCATTCTATACGTAAGGTGTATTAGCCCAGTTCGACCATGTAACAAGCCTGCAAATCGAGGACTATACTAGATCTTCTTAGAATTTGATGTAGTAACATTGTTTCCAGGTTGAACCGACCCGATTGTTACCCTAGCATTTATCGGTAAAAAATACAATTTTTAGGGATAAAAATTTGATAGCAATTTGATATTTAAATAGGACTTAATGACGCATGCAAAATGAGCAATTCGAATTTTAAGTTGCGACCTTATGAGGATTGTTTGTGATGGTAGAGAGGCGAATTTGTGGAGGCTGATCACGTACATCAGACTCTCGTTTCCTAAATCCACTAAGCCTTAGAAAAGTCCAGAGAATTCATAATGACAATTTTTGCAATTTTTCATCGAGTTAGCTAAAACTTTAGAAGTATAGGGTTAGATATAACACATTGCAGTGAACAAGTCAAGAGTTTTGCTAAGTAAACTTTTATTAGATGGATTAACCCAATATAACACGTCGTCTCTCAATTTTTAATTTATTCAATAAATTTTTTGAAGTTTTGTTAAATGTTCGACTTAAACCCTAAACTATATGAAAAATGTCCAATATTATCATTCTATTGATTTAAGTTAACGGAATTTTTTGATTTAGCTTCCAATCCAATAACTTGAATAATGACATAAAAATAAGGTTACACATGAGATATTCAACTCGAATAAGGACATAATAATTCATATAATCAAATAATATAAATAATCATATTTCCAAATTGAACAAATTAAAAAGATTATTATATCCAACTATTCGCGTGTAATATTTTTTTGTCCACCATTCAAATGTGAACTTGATTAGAAGCTAAATCAACAAATTCCATTCATATGAATCGGTGGAACGATAATATTTAACATTTTCATATATTTTCGGGGATTAAATTGAGCATATATCAAAATTTCAAGGATTATATCGAAAAAAATAAAAAATAAAGAATGATATTATAAATTGAGTCAATATCATTTTCCCTAATTTGAAAGCCATGAATGGAAATTTATCAGTAATACTGTCAAACGAAATTAAGCTGGTCTAGTGAATTTTTTTTTTCTCGAAAAGTGCAATGTAAAATTCACCAAACCGGTAATCTACACAATTTTCTGAGCCCTGAAAGTGAAAAAGGGAAAAAAGAAAAAAGAAGAAAATATTAAATGGAAGGAGAGAAAACCAAAAAGCTTTGTCTAGACCTGCACCTGACTGTAGGGCCGCACGCTCAGAGCGCTCGAGGACAGCAAATGGAAGCAACCCCTGCCACGTGACAACCGACCCGACGACCTTCGACGCACGTGCCACCGCCCCCCAACGTCATCGTCGCCCCGCAGGTTAATTTGAACACGGTTCTTCTGTAAAAAGGCTGTGCTCGCATCAGACCCGAGCTGCTCTTCTTCTTTTCCCAACTCACGTGTCTCCCCCCCCAAAAAAAAAGTTAACCACGGTTAAAAGGAGAGGAAAATCCTTGACCAAAAACAGAAAAATTTATTTTTTTTTAGGCAATTTGTGGTCGTAAGTCAAATCTTGACTTAGGTTAACGCCTTAAAAAAAAAAACTTTAATAGATGCTTCATTAATACATTCATCTCGTGCTAGTTCTCATCTCGCGAAAATTTTTAAAATTTTTCAGGAAATGAAAATTGATGTAGGGCAATATGTCATGATAGTATTGATTTGAAATTATTCGGAGTAAATATATCATGAGTACTTGAGATTTTTAATGGTAAAATCCTCTTGCTTATATACTTCTATTGGAATTTTGTGTTTTTTTTTTTTTCAAATAAGCATGCAGATAGAGTTCGACTAAATAAGTTAAAAATTAAATTTGTTAATTCGTGTGATTAAGGAAATAGAGTAATTATCAATTAACCGGGAAAGGAGGATAATTTAAGAATGTGATGGAGGTTAATATCACAAAAAAAAATCTTTAATTATATCTACTATGATATAAAAATCCCAATTTTTTTAATATTATTAAAAATCCTAAATCTATCCTTTGTGATGCAAATATCCCCAAACTTTTTGTGTCAAAAATTTTTGAACTTGTATCAGTGAAACCAATATACTCTGGATGAAATTAAGATAGACTAATATAATTCAAAAAAATAAAAGTTAGGGTTATTTATGTCACGGTAGATAAATTTAGGGTTTTTATTGACAAAAAAATCGGGTATTTCTATAGTTTGGTATTTATATGGTATATGCCCTTATAAATATATACTCATTCATTAACTTTCCATCAAACAGGGCATGGAGATAACCAAGAAAGCTCCCGTAAATGCAAAAAACCTTACTTTTTTAAGATAATAATATATTCAATCCATAATAAGTAAATAACTTTCACGTAGCTGAGAAAGTATTTTCCTTTTTTGGGTCGAAATAGATTAGAAAGTCTGAATTAATAATAAAAAAAAGAAGCAAGATTTCGATTAATTTGTTGTACAGCGTCGTACTAAAAAATTATCCCATTTGTTAATGCAGAAAGTTTGAAAAAATCCGCATCGTCGTCGTCGTCGTCGTCATATAGTCCCCATGAAACCAAATCGAGAGAAGCAAGAGAGAGGGGCGAAGGGGCGAAATGCCGGTTCTGCCCTCGCCCTCCGTCTCTCTCCCGTACGGCCCCTGCATAAATAGCTCCTCAACCACCGTCTCCTGCGAACTCTCTCTCTCTCTCTCTCTCTCTCTCTCAAGAAAAACCAGAGAGACGGAAACCTCTCTCTATCCTCTCTCTAGCCAACGAGCAATAAGTGAAGAAGAAGGGCTTCGAGTACGGACTCTGTTCCGGCCACAGTCAAAGAGCAGGACGACGAAGCCAACCCTAATTTTCTGGTCCTAGACCCACCACAAAGGAAAAGGCAAAGGAAGATAAGAAAAAAAAGCCTGCTCCTCCCTTTCCTCATCCGCCATTGATGAGCCCTTCTGTGCCCAGTTTCTCATTCAAAGCGGGCACTGCTCATTTCCAGTCATCCGGTTTCGAGATGGTCGAGCGTTGAATGCCCCCCCGATCGATTCCTGAATCTCTCCTTTACGTGACGAATCTCTCCCTCTCTCTCTTCATTTTTTAAGCATCTGATTCGGGGCTGCTAGCTCGAGCTATATCCAATGCACGAGTGATCAGATTCGCGCTTCGTTTTCGCTTTGTTGACTTTCCTCCTCCTCTGACCATTTTCCACCGGCTTTCAAATTGCGGGTCTCTCCCTTCTTCCGTTCTTCGAGAGAGAGAACCTGGTCTGGTGGGGGGCTTCTTTCTTTGTCAAGAGGATGATCGAGCATCGCCGCGACTCGGACAGTGAACTCAGCAGCGTCGAGACCTTGAATTCGAGCCACGGCAGTTCGATGAGCAGCAGCTCCCGCGGCAGCTGCAGCAGCTTCAGCCGCCTCTCCTTCGACGCGGCCCTGCTCGACCACCATCACGCCGCCCCCGTCTCCGCCGCCGAGGCCCTCGCCATAAAGCCGCACCGCTCCTCCTCCGACTCCGTCTACTCCGCCATGCTCCGCCGCAGCACGCGGCCCGGGTTCCGCGACTTCAGGCTCCACCGCCGCATCGGTTCCGGCGACATCGGGACCGTCTTCCTCTGCAGCCTCAAGGGCCGCGACGGCGATCCGGCGGCGGACGGGGGCGAGCCGCTGTACGCGATGAAGGTGGTGGACAAGGAGGTGGTGGAGAAGAAGCAGAAGAGCCAGAGGGCGGAGATGGAGCGGAGGATCCTGAAGATGGTGGACCACCCGTTCCTGCCCACCCTCTACGCCGAGTTCGAGGCCTCCCACTTCTCGTGCATTGTCATGGAGTACTGCTCCGGCGGCGACCTCCACTCGCTCCGCCACAAGCAGCCCAACAAGCGCTTCTCTCTCGCCGCCGCAAGGTAACCACCGCGCATTCCCTGTCCTCTCCTTTCCTTATCCATTTCGACAGACGGTTTTCTCTCTGGTTCACTCATTATTCTTCCACAGTTTTTCTCGATCGGTGTCCATGGAGTTGAACCCTTTTTCCAGTGATTTGTGTTCTTACATGTGATGGTGTTTCGCTTCTCTCTCTGCATGGTGCGATTCTCCATGTTTTGTTCTCATCTGCTTCTTTTTTCCCCTCTGAGAGGTTACTATCTTGTCTGCTGCTGCTGCTGCAGCTGCTGCAATTAGCGACCTTCCATGGATCCTTTTTCTTTTTAATCAGGTCTTTTTTTATAAATATCAAAATGGGCAAGAGAAGAAAAAAAAAAAACTTAAAAAAGGAGAATCGCTTTCAATGTTTCCCTTTTTCCGCTCTGCAAGCTGAGATTTTCCAGGATTATTTATCTGACAATAGCCGCAAATTTCCTCTTTCGAAAGAATAATGTAATTCATTTTCATCGTAAGTAAAATTAATAAAAGACTAATTTTTATTTTGTTCCTTTTTGTGGGGTTTTTGGTTTTTTCCAGGTTTTATGCGGCCGAAGTGCTGGTGGCGCTAGAGTACCTCCACATGCTCGGAATCATCTACAGGGACCTAAAGCCCGAGAACGTGTTGGTCAGATCGGACGGTCACATCATGCTCTCTGACTTTGACCTCTCCCTCTGCTCCGACGCCATCCCGGCCGTCGAATCCCCGTCGGCGGCGACGCCGGATCCCTCCCCGCCTCGCCCACGCCCTCCCGGCAGGCGGCGACCGCCACAGCCGCCCCCGCCGCCGCCGCCGCCCCGCCTTCCCATTCGCCGTTCTCCTGCCTCCCCAGCCCCAACCGTCTCTTCCGGTCGCGCAAGATCCAGAGCCTCGCCCCGGGCAGCCGGCTGTTCGTGGCCGAGCCGGTCGGCGCCCGGTCGCAGTCCTTCGTCGGGACGCACGAGTACGTGGCGCCCGAGGTCGCCTCCGGCGGGTCCCACGGCAACGCCGTCGACTGGTGGGCCCTCGGGATCTTCATCTACGAGATGCTCTACGGCCGCACGCCCTTCGCCGGCGCCTCCAACAAGGCCACGCTCCGCAACATCGTCGAGAAGCCCCTCGCCTTCCCCCGCCCCGACGCGCCCGCCACCGCCCAGGAGCTCCACGCCCGCGACCTCATCGCCGGCCTCCTCTGCAAGGACCCGGCCCGGAGGCTCGGGTCGAGGCGCGGGGCCGCCGACGTCAAGAAGCACCCTTCTTCAAGGGCCTGAACTTCGCCCTCGTCCGGTCGCTGACGCCGCCGGAGATCCCCGGGCCGAGGCTGAGGCGGCAGCGGACGACGACGGCGGCGGCGACGACGTTTTCCAGGAGACAAGCGACGGCCTTCGATTACTTCTGAGGGAGGAAGGGAGAGCGGCCGGATTTCGGCCACGTGTCCGGCTAGGACCTGCCAGGTTTTGGGCCCCTCTGGCGGTTCGATGGTGTACATTTGTTTTCCCTCGTGGTTTAATCCTATGTTTGGGAAAATAGCTTTGTCTATGTCTTTTAGGGTTTATCATGTGTACGAACTACGTGCCTAACTCACGAGGGGAGAAGTCCTATTCATATAGCCAATCTAATATCATCAATATTAATATAAATTCACATTAGCCAAAAATGTAAATATTTTTCTTTCTTATTACATGATTTCGCAACGTACCCACTACCATGTTTTTAGTACACAAATCATGGGATGAATTACTTCTTTTTTTTTTAAGTTGGTTAAAAGAGCATGAAAGGAAGAATAATTTAATAGGACCAAATAAAGTTTTTCGATCACGATCGTGGGAGACCAAGTGACCACATTTACCTGTTCCAGCGACAGAGAGAATCCGTCGATGAGGAAGGTGTTTCTCAATGAGCAGCAAGAGACATCTACAATAGGAAATCACTTTTCTAGACAGAAGGAATTTTTTTGTTTTTTTTGGAGGAGATTTATAACGTTTGGTGCATTGAATAATCGCCACAAAAAAAAAAATTATTGTTTTCTGTTCCTTTCTGTTTCTTCATGTTGCAACACAGTGTTTTGTGTGAGCTGGTTCCGTAACAAAAAGAAGGGTTTCTATTAAAAATTCTAAATCAATATTCGATGACACATACATCTCAAAAAAAAAAAAAAAAAATTATCTCATAAAATCCCGAATCGGTATCTTGTGCATCTATCCTGAACTAACTTTAATCCTGTGAAAAATGCCAATTTGGTATCCCTAATCCAAATCTACCATCCACATTAAACCCCAAACCGTAGACTTGAGGTAAATGTGTTGCCGAGAACCGATTCGAAATTTTTTTGTGAGAGGAAAATTAGTTTTGGGTAAATACATTATGACTACAGGTTTGGGATCTTTAGCAAGATGAAAATTAATTTGGATTATATATGTTATCGGATATTAGTTTGGGATTTTAATAGTATTAACCCCTTAAAAAAGGCTGACAAAAAAAAAACTCATGCATGGGGGGGGCTAAAAAAAATGTTTGAAAGCAACTTGTGCCTTATCTAGAGAGATAAATAAACAAATTGAGCTCAATGGGGGCAGTTATGAGATGATGCAATCCTCCATCGGTGTGGAAAAGGAAAAGGGAATAAAAATAGCAGGTTCAAAACATAAAATTCACTTTTTTCTAGGGTTTGAGTCTGACCACTTCACGGACTTTCTATGCCAATCGAAGAATGTAATCCGGTAGGTTCAACTGGTCATAAAAGGAAGCATATAAATAGATAAATAAATAAATAATAAATGAATAAAAAGGTACAAAATCTCCCTAAATTCCGTTACCTTTTGACTAAACTCGGTCATTTTTAGTCAGGTCCAAGATAGAAAATTCCAAAGATGAGCTACGAACTGAGAACCATGTCTAATGCTTGGAATATTAGGTTCCCGTTTCTTTTTCTTTTTTTTTTAAAAATATTTTCATTTTTTTAAACAAAAGATTGAACCCTAATTAACTCAAGAGGGACCCACTTAGAATAGCCAGCGTAGACAACGGGCAAAATATCATGTGGGAAGTAGGATTTTGCAGGGCACATGCTCAGCAAAACTCGAACATTGGAAGACTTATTTATGTTGAAATATCTAGATTTTATTGATGAGTGTTCACTCACATTTATCGGCCACTCAAGTAAGGAAAATTAGCCATTTTCAAGCTTTACCTTATATATATATATATATATATATATATATATATATATATCATGTACAATTACTATATTAAAAAAAATGTCATTTTTTGTATGTTGGGTGTTGCTAGACATGCAACATGAGATGCTCGAATTTCGAACGATTCACGAAATTCAATGAATCGCATCCTCGACTTCGATATAGTGTTATAATTCCAACTCAAAAAGTTGAAATCTTTAGATTGAAAAAGATTATGTGTATATATGAAAAAACATATAAAAATCCCGTAAATGAGTGATGTCGGATATCTTACTGGTATGATCGACCATGGAATTAATTTGTGGACCTCGCTTCTCTGATTTGATTCTACTCCGAATAAATCATTCATGGCCTAGAAAGAAAAGGAACATCATTGACTTATAATTACACCTAAAAGAGAGATAGAGAAAAAAAAAAGAATCATTGGGTGATAATAGCTCGAGGGGAACCGAAGCTGAAAAAGTGCGCGAAATATTATTGTGTTTGGAGGAAAAAATTGGGGGGAGGGAGCGTGGCCACGCGCTACGCGTTGCGTGGAGTGCAGCCTCCTCATGTTGGTTTTTGACTCCTCTCCTACCACTTTCAATTTGAGTGAGTATTTGCCTAAATTTATTATTTCAAATTAGACTAATGTTATGTTTCAAGAATTTACAAAATTCATAGTGAATCAAGCTAAAGACAACATGTTCTTGTATAATTCATTCCTTATAATATCTATTTGTTTAAACAAAAAATAAACTTAATAGAAATCTTTTAAATAAAATCTAATCGTGAAAATTGTTCGATTGAAAGTTGATTCTATGGTCTTTTTTCTTCAATTTTGAATTTTGAATTTGGCTCGAGAAATCTTTCTGCTTTTTCCCACTACAAAAGCGATTTCATGTATCCTAAGATTGATTTCTAGGATTAATTCACAAAGTGACCGACAGTCTTCTTGTCGAATATTGCCGACCTATGGAAATATGTACCTCATACTACGTGAACCCTTTCTTTATGTAACTTTTTATGTACTTAGCACAGTTCTTTCTTGTAATAATTGTACCCTTTGTTGACATTCCATCTCCTTTTACTATTCAGTATTCATGTGGGAATCAACGTGACGCGATGCAAGTTCAAAAGATGTTTTGTTTTATGTCATTTCCATTGTAAAAGGGAGCTCCAAAAGGAATTCATAATGTTTTTCATCGATGGATCAGAGAGGCCGACAAATAGCCTTATGATTTTCATTGACGAATGCTCACGGAGCACGAGTTAAGTAGCTAGATAGAGAAAAATCGCGACTTTTCAATGCGATTTTAATTTTGTAAAGAAAAGAGTATTTTCCATTTGGAATTCGATAATAAAAAAAAAAACCCAAGTTTTGATTTGGGTTTTTTATATAGATTTAGGTAGCCTTACTAAAAAAAGGAATAAAGAGAAAAAGAAGAAAAAAAGAAGTTGAAAGGAGCTTGGAAGGTGAGGTTTTAGGGGATTCCCTCGTTTGACAACACATGGGGGTGTCCTTGAGAACACCTGCCAACCGGGCAGCTGACTTAAACGCCCCTGTCCCCCTGCCTGTCCCCACCATCAATTCTCAACCCCACCCTGTCCCCACCCCCGCGCACCCAATCGCACCTCGACACGCGTCGCGTCAATCGCCCGCCACGTGGCATCGCCTCCGTCGAGCCCAATGGGGTTAGAGGCTTAGAGCATTGGGAGGAGGTTTAATTAATGAAGATGGTATTGATAGGGTGGCAGCGAAGTACTATTGTTCCTCGCAAAGATGCGGAAAACATAGCATACGAGGGCTTGGTTTATTGCGTGATGAAAGATTTTTTTTTTTGGTCGATAATATTTATATTTAAATATCATCATAAATGATAGATATAGAATTTGTTCATTCGTTTTTATAAGAGATAAATGTTATCATTTTTAGAAAAATGTTATCCAAATTATTTATTTTCCTCAAAACAAATGGAGCTTGTGTTGGTAATTATTCGTATAATTAGTCAATAAAAATTATTTTTAATATCGATAGTAATTTATATCTAAATATTTTAGTGGGCGATGAAAATATTTTCGTTCATTCAAACGTAAGCGATACGAACGATAATTTTTTAGGAAAATATCTTTTAAATCATTCATTTTTCATTTTTCATAATATGAATACACCTAAAGTCTCCATTTGTTTCACGAAATACTGATAATCTGGAAAAGATTTTCCTATTTTGAACATTTATATCTCTTAGGAAAGGAGAAAGTGAGAAATATTCTCATTACATTTGCCCTTGTTAATAATGGAATTATTTTTTTAATTCATTTTTTAAGCAATAACAACTATTAAAGTGAGGAAAATATTTTTCAAATTGAGTCAATGAAAAGACAAGAAAAAGTAGGTGTTAGTCTTGAGTAACACAATCAGGGTATGTGAAATGAATGAGTTCAAATTAGCTGCGTTACCTAATTAGAAGGTATTAATAACCCACAGACTTGGAGGTCTTTTACTAATATTATTAGGAATTTATTAGCAACTTAAACACCTCATAAAAAAATATTATCGTTTTCAATTCATTGTCTCACTCATGTTATGCTAAATAATCAATGTATTGAAAAACAACATATTTCATTTTTAACTATGATTAACAAGTGTCCCAAGACAAGATATTCTCAATGATCATCTTATAAGGATTTGAAAAACATTGAAGATCGTTTGTTTTTGCCAAATGCACATTCTTTGTCATTTCATGTGTAATTAGTTAATTGGAAATCAACACATCTTTTCCTTTCCCGATGTTGTCTCTTTAACAAGACCCTCAACATAAAACAATTCTAAATTTCAAGAAGGTAACTTTTGATTTATGTATCTTCAATGCCTTGACAAATTCGAACTTTTCTCGTCAAATATACATAAGCATAAGATTCTCACTAACCTAATCATATTATAATATAAAAATTCTTCATGGGTAAGAGACATACTGCCAGTTCTCCAAGTCTAGGCTGTTTCCTGGATGGGGCCAGCCAAGAAGACGCATACTTTAAATTAGGGTTTGACTTTCTTGCTCATGAAACTGGGCATCGCTCAGATCTTAGATTCAACAAGATTGTCTTCCAAACTGAATATTATATTCTCATGAGTTTTTGTGCAGATTGACGAATTGGAGAGCCAAGAAGATGCTTTGTCCACATATCTTGGGTTGGCAATTTGCAAGCTGGGGTTTGACTGTACTACCTAACAAGTTCTGCGGCTGCGCGATGCCGGTTCAGTGCTCGACCACACACGGCGTTCTCAGAATCGTGAATAAAGATAAAGACCGAAGAGCACCGACATGTGTCATGCAGTACGTTGCACTGATCTTCTAGACATGTTATTGCCTCCTTAGCAGCGTCCGGGAGATTTTGCAATTTCCCAAACCTGCATACAAATTAAGCTGAAGATTGTTATGCTCGATGTTCGTACTCGGAACTTATTGATTAAGAAATCTTTCATGGGAAATTTCCTCTAGATAGAGACGTAGGAAAACATGACCCTTAATTTAAACTGGGAGAGGTTTACTTATAGCTAGTAAAACCCATTGATGTTGCCATCCAGACGCATGGTATTTGATGTGTCTATTTAACACTTATTTGTAAATGTAACATAAAAGAATATTCATGTTTTCCGGAGAGAGAGAGACCAAAGTCCATGTTTATATTCTATAATGGGAACTACCTAAAGGGATTTGAAATAGGCATACTTCTAGAAGCCTTTACATATTTATAAAAAACATTCACACTCGAGCTTTGAAACCCCAAACATCTAGTTATACGCGCAAAGAAACATTGAAATTTTCTCATAGCATGAAACTTTCGTCCATTTGAATCGATTACTGCGTGCTAACATTTAGGTATTCAACATATGGTGATTGGGTTAGGTTAACAGAGACTACTATTACTGTGTGTTTATTTCGGGAAAAATGAATAATTTAGAAAAACATTTTCTAGAAATGATTATTTGCGTTGCTTGAAATAATTAATTAATGAAAAATATTTTCACTATCAATAACAATTCATATCTAAATATTTTCGTGGACAAACGAAATGAAGAAGATGAAGAAGCCATGATTAAATCTTGCTTAGGGTTTTGGGCTCACTAGTGGGTTAGTGTTATATTTTCGAAGTCATTGTAAGGTCAATCTAGCTCATCTACGAATTATTTCAGAAAAGGAAAAGAAAAACATGTGATCTCTCTGTGTGCACGGCGATTGTGTGCATCATCGTTGTACTTGAAGCCCTGTGATGTCGACCAATAGTGGTCCTCTTCCACGTCGGCCTCCTCCATTAACCAAATATTCGAATGCTCTATATTTTTGTGAAAATGGACTATTTTTCTATCATCCCTCGTCCCCACGACAATTAATTAATTAATTTCTTTCCGAATAGATCAAATCTTGGGACGGTTCATCTTTCTCTATCCATTCATGCCTTTAGATTTCTTGTCATTTACATTCTTGTTCAAAATCAACAAAAAAATCCTTCACAGCTTTTATTGATTCATATTGAGCTATTCATATTCTAAAAACGCGTATGACAACATCTTTGTTTATCTATTTTTCTATTTTTCATTTGGAAAGGTTTGGAACAGATATTTGTTTGGTAACGCAATTTCATTTTTCTATTTAGGAATAGATTTCTATTCTATAAATAGATTCAAGTAAAAATCAAAATTTAAAATTTTTAGCTTTTCTATTTTTGAAATAGAAATGAGAAATAAATACTTTTCTCATCGTTTATCCTCGTCACCACCCATCGCCCACCCACCGCTCGTGGGACACTAGATGCTTGCCAGCCGCTTGCTGCCAGCCACCGGATGCTCGTTGCCAGCCACCAGGCTTCGACCGCTTGTCGCCGACCGTCGGTTGTCGAATGTCGAATGCTTGCCGGTCGTTAGCTGCTCATCGCCAACTAGTGGATGTCGAAGGCCCACTGCCGACCACCGAACGTCTATTGCTGACAGCTTGTCGCTCGCCATTGGTCGCCGCCCGTCGCCGGACTTAGGCCATTGGCCACTTGCCACCGATCGTTGGACTTTGGACGTTGGATGCTGGCCGCCGACCGTCGGGTGCCGGACTTCGGACGTTAGACATCGGACGTTGGTCGTTGATCGTCGGACGTCGGACTTCGGACTTCGGACTTCGGCCACCGTCCTTGGTCACGGTGACGCCGACTGTTGCCGTTCCTAGAAATATAAATTTATTCTTTTATCAAAAGAATTTTTATTCTAAAAATAGAAATTTTGAATTGTTATTAAATGCGTTTCTTTACTTAGAAATTCATCCATGAAATAGAAATTGAGAAATTAATTTTTAATCAAAAATTAATTTATATTTCGGAAATTTTGTCATGGACGTCCTAAAAGGGTATTTCATCATCTTGTCAATGATACAGCACATGTTGTTATTTAACTTATTTCAAATTTATGGACCTCAAAAATTCATTTTATTAAATCATAAATAATATCCGAAGACAAGACCGCCTCTCTTTCAACCCCAATTATGAACTGCAAAAGCTGCAGAACGAGGTACCATTTCTAATAATCGACCAAAGAGAGAGTGGGCCTCTCGTCGGACAGTGTCGCTATAATGTTGTCGCGCTGCTGTTTTTCCGAAGAGGTTTGGGCCTTAGTGGTCGCTAAAGTTTGAGAATGGTCCTTGTTTTGTTTGTTCCATGCGTGTCTTAAGATTTCTTTCGAGACTTCAAATTTTAATTCTATGTTTGTTTTCTTTGCTTTTTTTTTCCCTTCCGATTTGCCTGGATATTGAGAAAATTATCAAAATAATCATAAATCTAGTGCAATTATATCAATTTACTTTTTTTTTTTTTTTTTATCTACCGAATCCTAAACCTTTTGTATTTATGCTAATTCATTGAGGTCCAGTGACCAATTAGAGGAATAGAAGGAAAAAAAAAATGAAAGAGAAAGAAAAGAAATAAAGGAAAAAGAAAAGAAAAAAATTTGAAAAAAATTAAAATGTTATGTTCATGTCAACACCAACTGTATCATGTAAGATAGCCATCATCAATATTAGTGATTTTTGGTCGAAATTGACTAGATGAATTACATTAGCTAATTATCAAAAGGTTAAGAATTGAATTGTCATAATTTAAAAATTTAGGATGAATTGGCATAAGTGGAATAGATTTAGGTTCGTAACTAAACTTGTATAGTATCTTTCAAACCATCTATGCATTTAAATTTTCTACACTTTTCCTTTATAATGCATACAGCGCACTTTTACTGCTATATTTTCAGTTGAAATTACTCTCCTCGGTGGATTGGGACACTGTTCAGGGCTACATTCAACGTGTCGAAGCTGATGAAGTGCCTTTAGGATTTGAGGATGAATTTAGTTGAGAATGATTAAGGGAAAGAGAGATTTAGGAGTTTGTGTATCATTCTTTCTAGCCAAGTGAAGAGTACATGAACCTATTTATAGGTTTTACATGATAACTATTTAAAGTAAAAATATTAAGTACAATCAATAAGGCCCAATAGAGAAATATACGGAATCACACAATATCCTAATATATCTATAACATCTCCTCGAACTCAAAATATTTTGAAGGTTGTCAATTTGAATTTGGAGAATAGATTCAGAAAATGCCCGGATGAATGCGTCTTGATAAAGACATCAGCAATGACAAGTTTTTTTTTCAGCAAAGTCTGATTTGGAAATTCAAACTGCCAGAACAATAGCATGCGAAAACGATATGCGCGCATGATAAAAGTTCAATACACGACCAAATTTGTGAGACGTCACGATTGTCAGTTTTTGCTAAATAATCTAGTGCCTCACGGTTTTATGAGTTGTCGTTGGTTTGTCGCGGCTACTTAACACTGGTCCTAGGCCAATACTCGCGGCGGGCTTCTCTGGTGTCTGGTCCCCTTGTGCCTGAAGACAAAAAAAAATCGACTGGTGACGATGACAGCGCCGGGGTGGTCCGGTCACTGGTGGAGAAGCCCTAGCAGCTGGACTGGAGTGATGCAGTCGCTAGACAAGCTGCAGAAGTTAGAGCGACGGGCAACTCTTAAATGCCAGGACGACCCGGGATCAGGAGAAGACGAAATTGGCGAACTTTTTATCGGTGATCCATTCGACATTACCCTTCCTAGTTTTTCTCATTTGCTTTAGAGATTGGCATTTTGGCATAAAGGTTGCTAGAGATGCTACGTTCCTCGGAAAACACCAAGCAACGTTGGAGCAAATTTTCCTAGCAACGTAATGACTCCTGGTAACAAAATGCTGACCGTTCTATCCAGGATGCTTCATCGAAATTGCCTTTGGATAAGCCAGCGATACATGCAGATGTAGAAGGGGTCACGGCTGCCGAGATGAGGAACGACCCATTCCTGACTGGCGTTCGTGTCCCGACTCGACAGTAGCGACAATAACTGGAATGAGAAACCTGACATATAAGTTCATGAATCTTCTATCCGATACACAGTTAGATCTATCGGTATGGATATCTAAAATGTAGAAGAGAGCAGCTCAGTTTTTCCCTGAAAATGCCCAAACTGGCAAACTATTTACAGTGTTTCCCCTAGTATCAGAACTGGTTCATGTTTCATGCGGTCCAGTTAAAGCATAGTCTTCCGAAAACATGTGGTGCACCGTTCCATTGACGGATCAATGATGAAGCTGTAATGTCACATTTACATTGATGGAAGATGGTAGTTAACTTGCATCTCCTCCTCATCCCTGAACTATCACTGAGCAGTGGGAGAAGACTGAAGAAATTAGTGAAAATGAATGAGAGGGAGAGAGCTCCCGAGTTAGGTCTCGTTAGTGTGTTATGTAAACAAAACAAGATAAAAGATTCCGGTTTGTACAGATAGAATCCCCGACGATGACAAGAAATATCAACTCTGGGGGATCAATTTTGAAATTGGCAAAGAAGAGGAGTAGCAACCAACTGCAACATACATATTCATAGAAACTAAATAAGTTGGGTCTTCCTACTTTTTAGCCCTACTTTTCCTTGAACTAACCACTGTCCATCCATCTCATCAGCCGTCCGAGGGGGCCTCCCCCCTTGTCTCTGGTTTGTTGACTGGAGTTGGGCTTGACTGAGATTTTGGTGCAACCACCGTCATCTACAGCGAATCAGCCACGATCATGTCTTCGCTATCACTGTCTTCTTCTTCTTCTTCTCCTGATCCAACAACCTATATAAACATGAAGTTGTGTCAAGGAGGATTTATGACTAATATAACGACTCTTGTAGGTTTGATATATACAGTGGTCTCCAATGCGAGATAAATGTCTCCGTCAATATGAAGATGCACCTTACACAGAATACTTTTGGTGTCGTATGCAATACACAGTGTGATCATGCAGATACTGTTTCCTAGAATATAATAGACACATCCCTTGTTAAGCGTATTCCTAAGTAATAACCCGTCCATGGTAAGATAAATTTGATGTATAGCCCAGAAAGAAGCATCGGCAGCACATATTTTAAAATGATAATATCAGACATGGTCTTCAACTGTCAAACCTTCAACCAGGTCAAGGTATACCGAATGGTGATATAAGAAGACAATTCGCTGGTAAAGATCTCAAAGCAGAGACAATGGATTCCTAGCATCAACAACAGAGAAGAGGAAAAACTGAAATGCAGGGGACGCCACACAATAGATTCTTTGCATCATGATTTTGCATTGTAGCTCCTCTTCACTCTCTTTTTTAACATGATTCCAACTTGAAAATTAAGACAACCAAGAAGAAACTAAATCCAGTTCCATCAAGGATGGTCTCAGGTCTCAACCAAGATAGGATTATTTAGCACACTCAGCAGCAATAACTCAATGTCGATCACAGCTATAGCAGCGACCATACCTCACGAGAGTGTTTTTTTCATACTTAAAAGTGAATGAAAAAGTTCTGCTCAGAACAAGCATGAAGTACGAAGCCATGTTCAATCTCATTAAAGGTGGCCATAAGAGAGAGCAAAACATATCGCATAAGATCCATCTATTTAGTTCATCCCTCTTTACGGTTCAACCAAAGTAAAATTGCACACGAAAACTTATTCTGCTGTTTTCTCAAATCCTTTGTCCCAAAGGCTTTGCGAACATATACGTGCCTTGCTGAAATTAAGGCACAAGCTTGCTCCGCCGAGACGCTTTAGACTCCAGAATTACAGTCTAATCACTCCAACTCTGGAGGTACTATTAACAAATGATAATCAAGTTTCTTCAAACTTTTTCTAACAATACAATACACCCATCATCAAGCAATCGCCGGACAACGGGAAAAAAAAAGTGGAGTCTGCAGCTATCCAGGCAAAGCATCTCACAAAAATTCCTTGCTCGATATGCACAAGCGCTACTCTTTTTAAAGAAGCCTCCCTTAGTTTCCCAATAGCTGTGAAGTTTCCTTCCGGACATTTTGTTAGCTATATGTCCTAAAGCAATCATATAATAGTTACATGTTAGGGATGTAAAGAAATATTCATTCATTATTCCATTTATATGAATGAATGTATAAGATCATTTAAGACCGAACCTATTCTTAAGGGATTAAGAATATGGTGTGACAAGTTTATAGTTATACTGAATTTTTAAACAGTTCTCAATTGATGGGTCATTGAGAGGATATTGATGATCCCGTTGAGACCAGCGTGTTCTCAAGTTTCGCCATTGAGTTTGGATACCTCAAGGGATGATGAGTCACAAGTCATTGGGTATTGGGATAGCCGAGCTAGAACACAGTTTCTTGTCTCGGACAAATTCACTGAACGTGACTCATAGAATGATAAGCAACATGGAAGTTACAATAACTAATCGTTCATGCTTTGATCTTGTGTAAGATCCTTAGACTTGAGGCATGATGTTGACTTATATATTGAATGCCTGTGGTTCACGAGTGTGCATATTGACACTTTGTCGAACTATCTCTGTTCTTGATAGTTATAGTTTTTTCACATACGAAGGCACATGCATGCACAATATGAAGTTTGTCTTCTTCATATGCAAGATAAAAGTGATGTCCTATGTGATTAAATAGTGATATTGCATTGAAATCCTCAAATGGGGTCGTAATTGAGAATGAACTTGAAGAATACATTTTAATTATATTTGGGCATATAATCGAATTGGTAACTTGACCAATAATTCCATGACCTTTGTGATTGGGACATAAGGAGATAGAATGACTGGATTATATGGTCAACAAAGCTGACAGGTTCATTATGTTATTGAAATATCTCACACCATTTGGGTGGCCATGATATATTGCTAGATATCACTCATGGTTTGTAGGAACCAAAGATTAATCCAGACAATAAGTTTTCTTGATTGTGCTAATGTGTTAGTATAGATTCTATTGCTAGCTCAGTGATAACCTAGGGATGTTACACACCATAACTAATCGGAATGACGTTTGAACATGAGAGACAATATTGCAAATGTATTTGCAATTAAGGCAATCAAATTGAGTCGAGCTGAAAATAGAAGATGTGAAAGGGGCTTCAGACTCTACAGCCGAATCAAAGATTTGAAGTGAGCTTCATACTTTACAATCAAATTAAAGATTTTAAGCGCGTTTGGATTCAATGATTGAATTAATTATCTGAAATGAGTTCATAATCAATGATTGCATTAATGATATGAAAAGAGTTCAGAATCACTAGCCGTAATGATTTGAAGTAAGTTCAATATTGATGGCCATATTAATGACATGAAGTAAGTTTAGAATTAATAGCCAAATTAATGTTCTAAAACGATTTCAGACCTAATAGCTAAATTAAAGATCTAAAATGGTTTCAAATTTAATGGTCACATTAATGATTTGAAATGGTTTCAGAATCATTGGATAGTTTAATGATTTGAAATAGTTTTAGATTCAAATGACCAATTAATATTCTAAAATAGTTTCAAATGGAACGGTAAAATAAAAGTATTATAAAGGTTACAAAGTTAATACCTAGAATAAAAACTTGTAATGGTTACTAGAATAATATTCAGTAACGACACAAAATAAATGCTCGAATTAGTAGTCTAAAACAGTCTTAGAACTTACGTTCCTCAGACGTTATGGCTAAATTAATTCTCTAAAACGATTTTAGAGTTAATGAGCCAATTTAATGTGATCTGAGACTAGTTATAAAAAGGCGATTGAGAGAGCATATCACATGATGGTTATTAATCGACAATTGAGAGTCTCGAAAGAGATCAATCAAGTCATTCAAACATGAGAGCAATTGCTAGCACAATTATAGTGGTGAGATCTCTCAATTTCTTGAGATTGGTGATGTGTCTGATCTAGAGGCCCAACATTTGTGGAACTGGATCTGAAGAACGTCAGAACTTGCATTATGAGAAGATTAGACGCCTATGGTTTGGATTTGAAGAACGTTAGAACCAATATTAACAGAAGACATCGGACATTCGTGATCATAATTCCAAGAATGTCAGAATTAGTGTTAAATGAGATCAAATGTTTGTAGCCTCGGACGTTCATGGTCAGAATTTGAAGAATGTTAGAACCAAACTTTTTGAAGAAGGACCAACAGTAATGTGATTAGCCTCCTTATCACTTCTATGTGTTTTTTTTTTTTATTAAAATGCACGAACAATGTCAAGGAGGTACGTGTATGGGCACTTTTACTTCCACCACGAATCAAACTTTGATTCTACTATACCTATGCAAGTGTTCTTGTTTTTTGAATTGGTTATTGTGTGTGACATTCATAGGTTTATCATCGAGATGACAATAAGACTTGTACTAACACATTAGCACAACTAAGAGAACTGATTGTCTAAATCAATCTCTAGTTTCTACAAATCATGAGTGACATCTAGTAATAAGTCATGACCACCTAGACAATATGAATATTTCAAGAACATAATGAATCTGTTAGCTTTGGTGATCATGTAATTCAATCCTTCTATCTCACTATGTCCCAATCGAATAAAGGCCATGGATTTATTTGTTAAGCCACCAATTCCATCATACACCCATATTTAATTAACATGTATTTTTGGAGATATAAACCATTCATTCTCGGTTATAATCCTAATTGAGGATTTCAATATAATGTCATAATTAAATCGCATGGGACGTCGGTCTTTTATACTATCTATGTAACAACAAGATAGATTTCATATTACACACGCATGTGGCTGTGTATAGGAATAAACTATGACCATTAAGTATAAAAAGGTTTGACGAAACATCAATGTGCGTACATGTTGACCACAACCATCTAAAAACCAAGTTAGCGTTGTGCTTCGGGTCTAAGGATTTTACATAAGACCAAAGCACGAATGATTAGTCATTAAAGCTTCCATATTGCCAATCATTCTATGCATATCATGTTTAGTGAATTTATTTGAGACAAGCACCTATGTTCTAGCTCATGTATTACAATATCCAATGACTTGTAACTCAATATCCCCTAAGGTATTCAATACTCAACGGTGAAGGTTGAGAATACATCGGTCTTAACAAAATAATCAATATTCTATTATTGATCCATTTACCATGAACTGTTTAAGGATTTAATATAACTGTAAACCTGTCACACATATTCTTAATACTTTAAGAATATGTTCAATCGCAACTGATCTTATAAATTTATTCATATAAATGGGACGCTGAATGTGTATTTCCTTGCTATTAAATAAATAATACAACTTAAATCTCTATTCGGTAACTATTACATGGTTGCTTTATGGCATATAGCTAACAATCTCTCATTTGCACCAAAGAAAATCTGTCTCATGCTTCAAACCCATCTTGTCAAGGTGCCTTATAAAATTAGATTGAGGCAACACTTTAGCAAAGGGATTTGCCATGTTTTTCGTGAATGTTAATTTTTTTGCAATGTGACAATCACCTCTCCTAACGATATCTCTGATGAGATGGAAGCACCTCTCGATGTATATGGATTTCTAGTGAGACCTTAGTTCCTTAACTAGTGCTATTTCTCCATTATTTTTACAAAATAATGCAATCGGTTATTCAATAGAAGTAACCACTCCTTTGATGAACTTTTTTATCCAAGGTGCTTCCTTTAATGCTTCAAAAGTAGCTACATACTTTGCCTCAGTAGTGGAATCAACAATACTCTGTTTTGAACTTTTCCAACTAACTACACTACCATTAAGAGTAAATACAAACCTATAGTAGACTTATAGTCATTAGGATCTAATTGAAAATCAGAATCAGTGTATGCTTCAATTTTAAACTCTATTTCTTCAAATATAAAAAATAGATCATTAGTCTTTCGCAAGTACTTAAGGATAGTCTTGTTTGCCATATAGTACCCATTGTTTGGATCAAACTGATATCTGCCATTAACTCTTATCTTATGCGCAATATCAGGTTTTGTACATGGCATAACATATATCATGCTACTAATAGTGGACGCAAAAGGCATTTTTGCCATCCACTTTTTGTTAGGAGTATTTGGACACATTTCAATGGAAAGACGGGTTTCATTCCTAAAAAGGAAAAAAAAAACCTCTTTTGGAATATTGCATGTTGAAATGTGTCAATAGTTTATCTATGTTCATAGATTGTGTAAATACCAATTATTTGTCTCGATCTATTTCCATTGATCTTGATACCTAAAATATAAGTTGCCTCTCTTAAATCTTTTATGGAGAACTTTTGTGACAAGATTTACGTGATTAATGATATCATAGGCACATCATATTCAATCCAAAGTATGTCATCATCCATATATAAAATAACAAACACAATAGTGCTCCCTCTAACCTTTTGTATACACAAGGTTCATCCAGAATTTTGAACCAAATGATTTGATGTTGTGCATAAGAAGTTTCCACTGAATCTGAGGTCAACTTAGTCTTGTTCAGGAGATTTGTAGCTATTTGAAAGGCATATTCCCTGAAAAGGATATAAGTAAATCGGTGTAGCCTGAAAGGGCTAGTTGCAACACCTAGAGGGTCGTGATTAGGTGTGAACAAAAATTTTCGCAAGGTTCGGAAGTATTAGTTTTCTTTTTAGAAAACAACAGACTATGAACTAATTCAGATTATAGCAGTTAGATAAAACTATGAACATAATAAAAAGAGTTCAGGGAAGAGAATAAGAACACAAGGTTTATAGTGGTTCGGTTTAGATCAAGCCTACGTCCACTCTCCCACGCTGACAGCCCACTGGCTGGATTCCACTAAGAAACAAAAAAGATTTTACAGTCTTGTAATCTCAACTTCACAATGAAGAGTCTCTACTGGTCTCTCACAAAGTCTCACTATGAGTTTCTCTCTTTTATATACAACTTTGAGCTCAGTATTTGGAGTAACAAGGAAATGGAAAGCTTTAGACTTTGAAATTTCTTTTTCATGCACTACATCGAACAATTGGAGAGTCCTCCTTAAATACTTCTTCATGCCTTCTCGACCATTGGCACTTTCCAAATAAATTCTTCCAATCTACCCGTTGGATAGAATCAATCAAGGGGATCTCAAGTTGGTTGATTGATTGTGATGAAAGCCTGTCAATTTTGTTCACCCATACAATCAGGATCTTGATTTCCATAAGTAGAACTTTCCAAGTTTGCTTGCCTTCCAAAAGATTTGATTATCGGAATTGATTCCATTAAGGATGATCAATCATGTAGGTGCTATATCCAGCCAGAGAATCATCCATAAGCCATACGGATTGAATCCTTGAAGAAATAAATATAATCTCGCATTTGGATAAGTTTTCATTCTTCAGTAGCATTCAGTCTGGAATTTGTTAATGTGAGCAGACTTTGAACCTAAAGTCTGGCGGTCTTCAGACTTTGACACTTCAGTCTGGAAGTCTTCAGACTAGACTATGGAAATGTTTTGTCAACTTTAAAACAGTAAAGGAGTTTTCTCTAACAATCTTTCCATTTTTGATAGTGACAAAACTTTCTTGCAGATTTAAGAACTTTTGACTTGCAAAACAACTCTTAAACAGTACATGATATATTATGAAAAATAAGTTGATTAGGATTTGGATAGTATCAATTCTACAACCATAGAAAATAGGTTAATCTTGAAAAGATAAAACAAATATCAAGACTAAAACAACTATCCGTCTCTCCGTATTCCGTTAGGGTTGGTCCATTGCTGCTGTTCCAGCCGTTGTTTGCTGCCTTCCCTTTGCTGCTGCCTTTGCTGACGACCTTTTGGTTTGCATTGGTGGCGTTGCTTTCCTTGTCTTTGCCGGTTTGTTTCGACTTCTTTGTTTGTTTTTTGCTGTTTTCTGGTTCTTTTTACTTCGGCTCCCTTCCACTCATTTTGCGTCTTCGCATTATGAGTGAAAGTTTTTGGTGCCGGATCTTTTGTATAGTTGGCTAAAGCTCAATATATTCTTACCTTACCAAAAAAAAAAAAAAACAACAACAACTATTCGTCCATAATCACCACATCATCACCACAAAAGTAAGTTGTTACAAGCGTTAGTGTCAAACAGAATAATAGTTCAACAAAGTTCAGCATAAAATTCAAAAGATAAATCAAACAAAAGTTAAATCTGCACATTCTCCCCCTTTTTGTCATTAGCAAAAAGTGGAGAAAGATAAAAATTCAAAGAAATTAAGAATGTTTGGGAATGCGAACGAGCTGGAAATCCTCCATAGACTAAACTGTCTCCTCCAGCTTTCTCACAGTCTCCTTCAGCTTCTCAATATCTTCACCTTTGGTAGTCTCTTGAACTTGCTGTTGTGAAGCTTGAACTTGAAAGTTAAGAGCCTGTACTTTCTCATTGAGAGAATCTGAAGTAGATTGCAAATGCAGATCGGAGGTTTGTTATCTCATACTCCATACCATATTTCAACTCTAGAAGGAGCTCTAGCAGCCTTTGAAAGTCTGCAGTTGTTTTTGTTGGTGCACTAGGTCCAACGAAATTAATTTCGGGAGTATTGAGATTTGAGGGAGCATCAGCACGTCGATCACCAAGACTTGGGGAGAATGTCTCAATATTAGCTTCAGGAAAATAAGAGGCATAGACATCCTCTGGATCGGCAAGAGATCTACTAATATCATTACTGATAAAGATAGGAGAAGAAAAAGTACCTATTTTCTCATGAGCTCCCCCTGTTTGTGTGGCTACAGGTGGGGAAGGGAGATCTTCTTCTTGTTCCTTCTTAGTTTCAGTTTCCAAGTGAGGTTCTTTTTCTCTTCCATCTCCTACAGTTCCACTCCTAATTTTCTCAGAATCTTCTAACAAGGATACTGCAAAAGTTGGTTCAAAAGAGTCATCCTGACCCTCTTCTTCTTTTGCTTCTCTTCCTTCTTCTCTGGCTTCTCTACCTACTTCTTCTTTTTCTTCTTTTCTTTCTCTTTCTCTTTCCTCTGCTCTTCCTTCCTTTTCCTACTCTGTTTCTCATCTTTCTTGTTCTTCTCTGTCCTGAGACTGCTTAAAACTTACAAAACTGTAAAGATTTTTCAAGGCAAATGTAGAGAGAATAAGATCATCCTCATCCTCTTCGTCCTATAGGATAAGGGCTCTTCTCTTCTTGATAGGTTTACTCATAGGCTCCTTGCCTTTTCTTTTCTTTGCAGCAGAGTCTTGTTTTGTTTTACTGGGGGACTTCTCCTTCAGGCACTCTAAAGCTTTGTTCAATTCCTTTAGTCTCATCTTTGACACCATCTTCAATCCTATAACCATAGGAGCAATGGTTTGAACACAGAAAGAGGCTAGAAACTGAATGTGAAAAAGTCTGAACAGTTGAGTGACCAGCGCTGAGTAAGGGACTTTTCCTTTATCCTTCACAACAGTCCTGTATATGTGCATCAGAATTGTGTGTGGCAGCGAAAACTTCATTTTATTACTCGATGGCAAACATTAGTTTTGCTTTAGAACGAGAAACATCTGTCTTCGAGGTTGACTTTGGTCGGATGCAGTTGATCACGACTTTGTGCAGCAAGATGTTTGAGGCAGACAATTTGGAATAAGTAATGCCGCCTCAGCAAGTCTGTCCTTAACAAGAGAACTAGTCACATGACCAACAGAGACATTTATTGGTTGGAAACTACCTCTTTCCACACCAATAACATCAGCCAATGTGTCCACATCCACCACATACTCTTTATCCCTCACAGTAAAACAAAATCTATTCGCATTAAGAAAATATAAGTTCGAATAGAAATATGCAGTTAACTCGGGATAAGTGACAGAAGTTTTAGAGCAAAATCTATCAAGTTGAAGGAGAGTTAGTTTCTCCCTCAAATTCACCCTTATTGAATCCAAGAAATCAAAGTCCACCGATCAAGGGTTCATCACCCCTCTTTTCAGTAATTGTGAATAAGTCTTCTTATGACCCTTAGAACGAAAGAAACTCGTTCCATCACCACGCACTTCAGTAGCAATGCCCATTCTTGGCTGAAAATTCGAGTACATTCTTTCATCATCGTCTTTGATCTCTGGTTGATTGAAAGAGCCAAAACGAGGATCAACTGGAAAAGTACGAATCGCTCTATCTGCCTCTCCTTCAGGCACAATTCCTAATCTTTCCATCGTTCGCAAAAACTGAGTTTCATTCTTGTATCCTCTTTCTTTCAAAAAGTCATCAATAAAAGTCATAGCAGAACCACCCTTCTTCAACTGAGAATAAAGTTTATAAATGACTTGGGGTTTCATGGTTCTAAGAGGTTCCACATCTTCCGCGATTTCTTCTTCCACTGGTTGGCGCGGAGGATGCTGAGTAGGATGTTGTGGAGAATGTTGCTGTGGAGAATCTTCTTCCTCGATCAAATCAAAATGTGTAGGACCCTTAGGCATATTCTGTGGTCCCCTGCTTGAGATCCGAGACAACTTCCTTTGGAAAGACATCTTCACAGTCGAGGAGGATTTCACAAACATGTTCGAAAGATGAAAACTTGTAGAACAATCTTGAGAGTAAAAACGAGAGAGTAGAAAGGAGAGAGTAGAAAGTTGTATGCTAGGGTTTGGTAAAAAGTGCTCAAAAGAATACAAAAGGTATATAAAGAAGATGAACGATCACAAATAAAAGAAAAACGAACTGTCACAAAGATAATTACCTTTTTCGAAATAACTTGAAAATAAAAACTGCCAAAAAAAATTCAAAATTCAAAAATATTTACAAAAATAAAATAGGCAAACATGATTCGATTAAAAGTATATTTTCATTTCAAAAATAAAATACCTAGATTCGAGACTTTCTTTTTACTGAAGTAGAGTTTGGAAAGTTTGAATCTGACCAACTTCAAACTTTAATCGGTAGGAGGTAAAATATTTAGTTTGTGCGAATAGACTCAAATAGATTTTTCTACATAGGCTTTGTGAATATATCTGCCAACTGATTCTTCGAGTCAATAAACTGAATCATAATCTCCCCATTTTGGACATGATCTCTTATGAAATGGTGTCAAATCTTTATATGCTTTGCCCTTGAATGAAGAATTGGGTTCTTCGTGAGATTAATAGCACTTATGTTGTTGCATTTGATCTCAGTACATGATTCTTCAATTCCAAAGTTTTTTAACTGTTGTCTTATCCACAAGATTTGAGAACAACAGCTCCCAAGAGCCACATACTCTGCTTCTAGAGTTTATAGAGCCACAATACTCTGCTTCTTTGAGAACCAAGACACTAGCATGCTGCCCAGCAGTTGACAAGTACCAGAAGTACTCTTTCTATCGACTTTACAATCTGCTAAATCTGCATCTAAATATCCAAGAAGAGTAAAGTCTCTTTCTTTAGGATATCACAAACCTAGCTTTGGAGTTGTTGCAACGTATTTGATGATGCATTTTGCAGCACTTAAATGAGATTCTTTGGGATCTGATTGGAATCTAGCGCAGATGCAAACACTAAACAGAATGTTAGGTCTAGATACAATAAGATAAAGAAGAGAACCAATAATGCTCCTATAAAGCTTCTGGTTTACTTTTTTTCTTCCTTCATCTTTGTCTAGCTTCGAAGAACTTGACATTGGTGTTTCTGTCTTTTTGCAATTCTCCAATCTGAATTTCTTGAAGATATCTTTTGCATACTTCTCTTGGTGAATAAATATACATTTCTCCAGTTGTCTAACTTGCAATCCCAAAAAGAAGGTTAACTCACCCATCATACTCATTTCGAATTCATCCTGCATACATCTAGAGAATTTCTTGCACTGATTTTCATTAGGAGATCCAAAGATAATATCATTAATATAAATTTGAACAAGCAGAAAGTTTTCACCCTATCTTTTTATGAACAAAGTAGTATCTATCTTTCCCTTGACAAAAGCATTTGGGTTTATAAATTTACTTAACCTTTCATACCAAGCTTGAGGTGCTTGCTTCAATCCATATAAGGCATTTTTCAGTCTATAGACTAAGTCTGACTTTCTTGGATCTTTAAATCCAGGTGGTTGCTCTACATAGACTTTTTCTTGGATGAATCCATTTAGGAATGCACTTTTAACGTTCATCTGGAATAACCTGAAATTTTTATAGCAAACAAAAGCATGTAATAATCTAATTGCTTCTAACCTTGCTACTGGTGCATAGGTCTCGTCATAGTCTATCCATTTTTCTTGCGTATATCATTTGGCCACAAGTCTTGCTTTGTTCCTGGTCACTTTTCCTTTCTTGTCCATCTTATTCCTAAAAACCCATTTTGTCCCGATAATAGACTTACCTTTAGGTTTAGGAATTAGTTCTCAAACATCGTTGATGCTGAACTGTCTGAGTTCTTCTTGCATAGCTTCGATCCAACTTTGATCAGATAGAGCTTCTTCTACACTTTTGGGTTCTATCTCAGAAACAAGTGCTAGTGCACTTGGCTCTTCTTGCCTTTTGGATCTGGTGCGAATTCCTTCATGAATGTTGCCAATAATGAGTTCTTTGGGATGACTTGACTTATGCTTCCACTTGCTGGTTGATCTGAGAGTCTGCTAATCCTCTGCTTCAGTTAAGTCTTCTTGTTCTACTTGAAGTTGATATTTAGAAGTCTAAAACCACTTCGGGGGAAGTAGACTTTGTAAAGTCTTAAACGGGTTCAGATTCTTCAAATTGAGTCCGATTCAGCTGATTCTACATAGAATCTTGAAACTTGACGTTCATAGATTATTCCACAGATTGAGTCTTCTTATTAAAGACTCTGTATGCTTTGCTTTAGGTTGAGTAGCCAAGGAAAATTCCTTCGTCTGATTTTTCTTCAATCTTTCTGATTCAATCATTTGCATTTTTTAAAACAAAACAATCACGGCCAAATACATGGAAGTAAGAAACATTTGGCTTATTCCCTTTATACACTTCATATGGAGTTTTCTCCAAGATAGGTCTCAAGAACACTCTGTTGATGATATAACAAGCTGTAGAAACTGCTTCTGCCCAAAATCAAGAGGATATATTGCTCTCAATTAAAAGGGTTCTTGCCATCTCCTGCAATGATTTATTTTTCCTTTCCACAACCCCATTTTGCTCTAGAGTGTATGGAGAAGAAAAAACATGCTGGAAACCAGATTCATAATAGAATTTCGCAAAGTCTTGATCTTCGAATTCACCTCCATGGTCTGTTCGTATGCTTGAAATAACATATCCTTTTTCATTCTGAACCTTCTTGGCAAACTTTGAGAAGTGAGAGAAAGCTTCAAACTTATTTGTCAGAAAGTAGACCCGAGTAAAGCGAGAGTGATCATCTACGATTACTAGGCAGTACTTCTTTCCACCAATACTTTGAGTTTTGGTTGGTCCAAAGAGGTCCATATGCAGAAGCTGCAAAACTCGATTAGTAGAAACTTGATTTACATATTTAAAAGAACTTCTAACCTATTTTCCCAAAATACATGGAGTGCATAGATCAGACATTTGATAAGTCATGTTAGGAAGACCACGAACAAGTTTCTTGGAAGAAATCTTGGCAATCTGCTTCATATTAACATGACCAAGCTTTCGATGCCAAAGATTTGCTTACTCTTGAATAGATATAAGACACTGAGAACTTTCTGGTTTTATATCCAGAAGATAAATATTCCCATACCTTTGTTCGGTGAAAGATTGAGAGTAGTCTTTACTCATCCCCGAATAGATGCCTTCTTGAAAATTTATTTTGAATCCAATATCGCAAAGTTGACTTATGCTGAGTAGATTGTAATTTAGACCTTCCACCAAGGAGACGTTGTTGATAGTTAGGTTTCTAATCTTCATGGTTCCACGACCAACAATTCTTCATTTGTTGTTTCCACCAAAGGAAACTTTTCTACCATTTACTTGAACAAGTTTTATAAAGCAATTTGAATCTTTTGTCATATGTCTTGAACAGCCACTATCATATACCATTTGATCTTCCTCTTGATAGTGACCTGTAATCAAAATAGAAATTCAAACTTTCTTTGGTATCCAGATTTTCTTGGGTCCAAGAGGGTTAGTATTAAAAACAGTCTTAGGCCAGTCTCTATTAACAGGTCTCCAAACCTTGGGACATTCCTTCTCGAAATGTTCTGAGCTGTTACACTTTGAACATTTGAGAGCACTTCGGCCAACGGGTTTTACAAAAACCTTTTGAAAGTGATTTTTGTAAAATGCCCTTGTGGGTTTTTGTTTGATTCTTTCTTTAACTTTAGGAAAATCAATTAAAGAAATAGTTTCTAAAGTCATACCCAAACCAGATTTGTTAAAATAAGGTCTTTGTATTGAAAGAATTTTCTCCAACTTCTCAAATCATTTTGAAAATCTTTTTGTAATATTTGAAATATCTTCTTTCAAAAAGGCATTTTCCTTCGAAAGAGAATCGGAATTTATTTTCAAATCAACAAAACTTTTATCCAGATTTTCAAACTTTTCTCTCCAAGAAGTTTTCTATAGTCTCAGTTTAGAATTCTCCCTTTTTAGTTCGGAAATTCTTTTAAGGGATGTTTCGAGACCGAGACAGAGTTCATCTATATACTTTGAGACTTTCATAGGAATTTTTAAATTGCTAACCTTAACTTCTTGATTTGAATCTGAATCAGAGTCTGTTTCTGATTCTGAGTTTGACTCAGAATGAGCCATTAGACATACATTGGCATATTCCTCTTCACTTTTCTTGCACTCAGTATCACTCCAAGTTTTTACTTTGAGAGCCTTTTTGTATTTCTCAGTTCTTCCATTCTTTTTCT
Organism: Eucalyptus cloeziana; assembly: GCA_014182715.1. Lineage (NCBI taxonomy): Eukaryota > Viridiplantae > Streptophyta > Magnoliopsida > Myrtales > Myrtaceae > Eucalyptus > Eucalyptus cloeziana. Next base: position 22,925,849 of record CM024638.1, read on the forward strand.
TCAATAGAAGCTAGTTAGGTCTGATATGCTCATTTTTCTTACATACGAAGCATATTACATTTTTGTTGGTTTCATTGTCCTCTGTCGATCTCTTCTAGAAATTTTAAGTACTTCGCTTCTTCCAGTTGAATCTTCTTCCCTTCCTATTCAACTTTATGAATTTTGTAATCATAAGTGCTAGCTTCTCATTATCCATGTCATCTTCTGAATCTGTATCATCAGAATCATCGTTAGATTTTAAAGCAATTGACTTCTTACCTTTAAGATCTTCTTCCTCATTGATTTGCTCCACTTCATATGATTAAAGTGTGCCTACTAGTTCGTCTACTGAAAGAGGCATGATCCTTTGGGTTTCTCTAATTGATGTTTTCACATTATTTCAGTCTTTGGAGAGTCCACGTAGCAGTTTATTGACCTTCATTGGTCTTGAGATTGGCTGTCCTTAGTATGCCAATCCATTCACGATTTCAGTAAAACGACTGAATATATCAGTGATGGATTCTCCAGGCTTCATCTTGAAGGCTTCATACTGTCCAAGTAGAATATTGATTTTTGTTTCCTTTACTCGATTAGTTCCTTTGTAGGTAACGTGCGACCTGTCCCAAACTTCTTTTGCTGTTTCACAAGAAGAAATTCAGTTATACTCAGTAGGAGATAAAGCACAGTATAAATAGTAGATAGCTTTAGCATCAAAAGCTTGTCTATTGGTTAATTCTGCTTGTGTTATTTCGCCAGCATCTACAGCTTCATTTCCTCTTTCTAAAGTTGATGTAGCTTGGGATTAATCCCTTTTTTCTACCACATCCCACTCCAGGGGATCTTTTGATCTCATAAATGCATTCATCTTATTTTTCCACACATTATACTCATTCCCATCAAAGTAAGGAGGTTTAGTGTTGTTTTGGCCTTCAACCAAACCTAGAGCCAAAATACTAGCCATAGATTTTTAGCTTAGATGTATAAACACTTCAATGAAATAAGCACACATGCTCTGATACCAATTGAAAGGGCTAGTTGCAACATCTAGAGGGGGGTGAATAGGTGTGAACAAAAATTTTCGCAAGGTTCAGAAGTAATAGTTTGTTTTTTACAAAACAATAGACTATGAACTAATTCAGATTATAGCAGTTAGATAAAACTACGAATAGAATAAAAAGAGTGTCAAGGAAGAGAATAAGAACACAATGTTTATAGTGGTTCGGCTTAGATTAAGCCTACGTCCACTCTCCCACGCAAATAGCCCAATGGCTGGATTTCACTAAGAAACAAAAGAGATTTTACAGTCTTGTAATCTCGACTTCACAGTGTAGAGTCTCTACTGGTCTCTCACAAAGTCTCACTATGAGTTTCTCTCTTTTGTATACAACTTTGAGCTCAGTATTTGGAGTAACGAGGAAATGAAAAGTTTCAAACTTTGAAATTTCTCTTTCACGCATTACATCGAACAACTGGAGAGTCCTCCTTAATTATTCTTTCATGCCTTCTCGACCGTTGGCACTTTCCAAAGGAATTCTTCCAATCTACCCATTGGACAGAATCAATCAAGGGGATCTCAAGTTGGTTGATTGATTGTGATGAAAATTTGACAATCCTATTTGCCCATACAATCAGGATCTTGGTTTCCATAAGTAGAACTTTGCAAGTTTGCTTGCCTTCCAAAAGATTTGATTATCGGAATTGATTTCATTAAGGATAATCAATCACGTAGGTGCTATATCTAGCCAGAGAATCATTCATAAGCCATACGGATTGAATCCTTGAAGAAATAAAGATAATCTTGCATCTGGATAAGTCTTCATTCTTCAGTAGCATTCAGTCTGGAATCTGCCAGTGTGAGCAGACTTTGAACCTAAAGTGTGGCGGTCTTCAGACTTTGACACTTCAGTCTGAAAGTCTTCAGACTAGACTATGAAAATGTTTTGTCAACTTTAAAACAGTAAATAAGTTTTCTCCAACATAGCGATCATAAATCGCACCATATCTAATAAAGTGCAATTTCTTCTCTTGGACACACCATTGTGTTCTGAAGTTCCCGAAGGTGTCCATTACGATTAAATGTCATTAATCTACCCATTAATTCTGAAACTGTTTTGTGGCACCCCCGATCTGCTAAGGTCGTCACGTTACCTATCGCTCTACCTATTGTATACCAGTCTAATATCTTTCAGTCGGGTTAAAAAGGAATCATAGTTCATAGGCATTTTTTTTTTTTTTGAAAAGGGTTCAGCGCAGCTCATAGCGGAATTATAAATGAGTCTCACCATCCCTTACTCCTATGACAAAGATACAATGCACATCAACTACACACCAAAGGAAAAGATAAAGCCGAGTCACTTTTATTCACATTTTTACGATGGACATCTCGGGTCGGTACAACAAAAAGCCAAGATTTTTAGCTACACTCGGCTATGACTCAAAAGAGATCTCGACTCTACATCATACATGTATACCCCTCCATCTACAAGTGTCGGCTATCCCAAAAAGTGTCAGCTCCCACTAGTCAAACGTGCCATCATACCCAACCCAGTGCATCTAGCAGCGGCGATGGCAACATCCCCAGCATCACCCCATCGCGACGGATGTGAACAGACAGAAACTCCTGGACGACCGGGCCCCCAGCCAAGTCCACATCATACATGACCAGCACGCGAACTTGAATGAACACCAGACCAGGAATAATAACACAGATGTGCTCCGCGCACTCGACCTCAATGTCAGACGGTAAGCCGTAGAAGGTACCGCGCGCGACCAGTGGTAAAGGTATCTTTTTAATCTGAAATGTTAGTCCCCAAAGGGGTGAGTACAACCACTCAGCAGTAAAGATCCATCAAACTACACAATGCATCAAACAGAACAATCAAGATATCATGAGTAAAGTACATATCATTCATATATTTGAGCATACCTCACCTTACAGCCATGCATATGTCACCGTACAACGTGCATATACCATCATGCACTTGTATATATATACCATCAAACAGCCATGCATACATGCACACATCCATGCGCATGATTAAATTTCAAATTTTATCTTTCAATTGGATCACATCATTTTTCTTTCCCAGGACCAGTAATTGCATCCCTCATTTATCACTCACACCCAACCTGGCATTGCGAGGAGCCTCCGGCACACATCTCCCGGCATCCGGCACACACCTCCGGGCATCTCGAAACTCTTGAAGACATCCGGCACACACCTCCGGGCATCCCGACACTCCCGGGGCATCATCAGCTCACACCTTCGACGGTATCCTCATCATCATACTTTACTTTCACATATGTGTCTCAATATCAACATGGCATATGATATGATGGTAACAAGGGTCTAATTCAGCTTTTGATATTATATGCAATGCTAAGTGTCATCACATAAGCAGCAAGATCAATCACTTGAGACATTATATCTCATGGAGCAAATTCATTGATTTTTATTTTTGAAAATGTAGTAAATTCTTTTTAGATAAAACAGAATGTACTCTTAAAAATTTAGTAATTGGCCCTAATAAATTCTAAGAATTTAACACATTGTAGACGAGATCTAGAGGCAAATATCTCATGAAGAACACCACACCAAAAGAATCTCACACAACACAGTATGGTCCACACATCACGGCTTTCAAAATTCTAACATTTCAGTTTGCACAGTTTCAGAAACAATTTCGATTTAATACCCAAATGAACTTCAAAAATTCTGAAATTTTGATATGTTATAGACAAGACCTAAAGGCAGAAATCTCATGAAGAACACCATACCAAATTATTCTCACACAAATCAGTACGGACCATATATCATAGAAAGAAAAATCCCAACATTTCAATTTGCACAGTTTCAGAAGTAATTACAATTAAATACCCAAATGAACTCCAAAAATTCTGAAATTTTTATATGTTATAAAAAACACTTAGAGGTAAATATCTCGTGAAGAAATCGAAACCCAATTCGTTCTATATGAATAAATATAAACGATTAATTCCTCCTGTTCTCGGTGTCAATTTTCCAGATTAACTGCTTTCAAAGAAATTTCATTTCACCGACCTACACATGCCCGTTTCTTCTAAATTTTCAGTATGTTATTCCTCAGAATTTTATCTACAACTTTCATTAAGGATACAAGATTATATTTTAACTAGATGATTTTATAAAAATCACAGAATCATACTAGGTTGAGGTAACATTTTCCCAGATCTAGTTTCTTCAAAAGACAACGATTTGACCGACCTATACTTGTTCATTTCCTGTAAATTTTTGATATGTTATACCTCAAGAAGTCCCCTACAACTTTCATTAAGGAATTGAAGTAATATTTCAACAAAAAAGCTACTTTACAGTCCACGAAATCACCAAAGGTTGGCACAACAAATTCCAGATCTAGTTTCTCCAAAGGAAAATCATTTCACCAAGAAATACTTGTCCGTTTTGTCTCAAATTTTAGTATGTTACTCCTCAAGATATCCTATACAACTTTCATCAAGAGATCAAGGTGAGATTTCAAACAAAAGTCATATGCAGCTCACGAAATCATAGAAGGTCAGTCTGTCTTTTAGAAAAACAGAACACTAGGCCAATTCCTTACTCCCCAAAGCTTCGAATTTCATTACTCCTATCACAACCAAGGTTTTTCACCCTTCACAACACACATCACAGCAAGTAAAGGGTAGGATTTTGGACTCTACTTGCCTCAAATTCCAGCAAACAAACGGTTGGGGGGGGTAAGGCGGCTCGACGGCGGTGGCCTAGGCGGACGCACGGTCTCCCTTCTTCTCTTCCTTTCTTCCTTTCCTTTCTCTCTACCGTGCGACACCCCTCCCTTCCTCGCTTAATCCACCCCCTCCCCTTCCCTAATTTCCTTCCCTTCATGATTAACCATCATTAGGTTGCATGACTCTTACACTTGGCAACAAGGAACAACACTTGGCAACTCCATGCAAGAGAGGGGGGGTCATCCGGCTAGGCTTGGGCCCTTGGTTGACGGCCCATTGGGCTCCTTGGGCCGGCTTTGGGCCGCCCATGGTTGATCCAAAGAATGGGGAGTGGTGGGCTGGTTTGGGCCTTACGAAATTAGCCCACCCTTCCTAAAAAATCTACCCTTAATCCCCATTAAATACTTAATTGAAATCTATAAGGCCATTAAAATTTGCAACATAAATTAATAAAAATTTCAACCTATAACACACATGGCCAAAAATAAAAATTTCCTATCAAATAATTATCCACTTAAGAGCTTGGTCTTAATCTAATGCAAATCATGGGTAAAAAATGCTACAAAAATACAATGACGGTGCTTCCATCACCTATCTGTGGCTCATAGCACATTTAGGGATTTTCATGAAATTCTAGGATGCCACATGTGTCTAAACATTATGCATTGATTCTGAAACTGTTTCACAATATTAATATGGCCTTTGAATTTGAAATCATTTCAGAACTTTATCCATTGCGTTTGAAACCATTTCAAGACATTAATCTTACGCATGATTGGCGCTGATTGGTTATGGCATTTACATAATTTTGTTTATAATCACAATACCGAACATTGTAATGATATAAAGATTATGGGTCTATAGATTAGAACAAACACATCTTTCATCATGATAAATGTAACATACATCATCAACAAAATAAAACTCATAATTTTCTTTACTCAAATGAGGTATAGAAATGAGGTTCCAAACGATGAAAGTAATTATCTAAAACCATTACATATCCAAAAGGCAAAGATAAACGAAGAATTCTTATAGCTAATGCAGCAACTCTTTCTCCATTTGCAATTATCAAGATTATCTCATTTTGCCCTATTATCCTACTTAATTTCAGATTCTGCAAGGACATAAAAATATGTGAAATTGCAGCAAAGTTTAGAACCCATAAGTTGGGTTCATAACCAATCATAAGGTTAGTTTTAACAAGCATGGACACCATACCTTCATGAGGTTGGTCCTTCGACTTGACCTTTGAGCTCGATATACTTCTTGCAGTTCCTCTTCCAATACCTCTTGACACAATAATAGTGACATTTCTCTTTTTTAGTTTTAAGCTTTGGACATATAATTAATTTTACAGGCTTCTTCTATTTCTTTTTCTTCAAAATAGTCTTACGCTTTTGAAAAAAAAGCCTTAACTATAGCCATTACAATGGGCCTTGTGCTGTGTATTTCCTTATCATAAATCACTAGCATATCATTTAATTGTATTATAAATACATGTAAATAATGTAAATCAATACAAAGAGTGAATACAAGAAATTCCTCCAATTTTCTTCTTTTTCATTTTGTGTCATGGTATCAGAGCGTTTGTTCTTGGTTTAGCTTCCACAAATTTCTTTCTTGATTGTGTCCCTTTCATCTACTCTTATTGTTGAGAAAAATACTAATCTACAAAACAAAGTTAGCACTTTGGTATAGGAATAGCATTTGAGCGATTTAGTTAAGAAAAAACACACTTTTTACCAATACCATGCCGAGAAAAAAAAACTCTTGAGCACTGGAGGAAAACCAAACTCTAAAACTCTGGAGGACACACCTCCTTTGGCTTCACATAAGAGTTAACATTGGAGGATTCCACCAAAGTCATACCTAGTCATGAGTCCAATATGTAGACCCAACCCATCCAAGGGCACCTTGTTTAGGCCCAGCCAAACTAGAGGCAACCTAATTTGGGCCAGCCCATTTAATGATTGCTTGTTCAGGGCCCATTCAATTCGTTTAGGTATGGGCCAACCTAGTCAAAACCCAAGGTATAATTTTCAAGGGCCAATGAATCGGGCCTTGAATTTCGAAGGCCCAATGAATCAAGGCCATGGAGTGTATACTAGACTAGAGAGAACCCACCATTGGTCGATATTGGATCAAGCCTAGCCCCTGACTTGAGATGTATTATCTACGTCACACAATTGAATCTGGGATGTCGAGTCTGGGAGCAAATCCTTACTTAGTTCTTCAACTTGAATTCATGGTGTACTCAATTCCTGTAGACTATGGTCACTTGGAGTCTGTTGACCTAGTGTACACCTCCAAAGTTGATGGATCGGAGCTTTGACTAATCGGTTAACGTTTGACGGTCTCGAGAACTAATCTAGATGGTCCTAGGAGTTCAATGAGCCTTAGTGATGAAGGACGAGGACAATACCCTTGATAGAACTATCTCTATTTCCTTTTATGAACGTTTGGCACAACTTTGGAGAAAATGCAATCGGTTTGTTCGTAGGTGAATTGGGGATTGCATTTCCCTAGAAGTTGTGACCGGATCCGATGGAGGGCTTGAAGTCCATGTAGGCAAACATTAAACAAATGTATGGTAAGTAAATTGGGCAAAAATCTTCATTATTACACAATAACTCATTGGATTAAAGTAGGCAATATGGCATTCACAGCTTGTTTCAATAAGCTTTTGGCACTTTGAAATGAATTGGAAGCAGTTGAAGAAAAGCTTGAAAGGTCAAAGTTGACATCGCAATAGTATTGATCCATTCGAGAAAGAGAAAAGGTGACCTGTTTTCTCTTGATCTTAAATGAAGCATACTTACCTTTTTGCTCTTAGATTTTGGCCATGAAACTAGTGGTGTTGTTTGGTTAGATCTACCAACTTGTTGTCTAGGAAGAAAGCTAGCAATTGGCTACATCGGAATATGTGAAAGTGAGAGAGACTATCCTTTTATAGCTCAGGCAAGGCCCCCATGGCTTAGGCAAGGCCTTTATAGAGAGGAATGGCTGGAAAGACAGGGGTTAGTGTTGCGGCGCTAGAGTTCACTGAAGAAGAACAAAAGGTTTCACCAAAGGAGATGACTATCCAAATTTGAAGTCAAGATCGGACGGCTCTAATGCTTATTTTCCACCATTTGGATAAGAAGTCCCTTATAATGCCACATCAGTGCCAATATTTAAATCCAATATAGTCCATCTATTGCCACGTCATCTTAGAAAGACAATGGAAAATTCACAAGGAAAGGTAATTCATTTTGTGATTATTGCAAACGTCCACATCACACAATAGATACTTGTTGGAAATTATATGGAAACCCTAAAGAAAGAGGACAGAAGAAAGGGAATCATTGGCTTATTAAGTGATGAAGAAAAAAATTACAAAGGGGAATCAACCAATCACCTATGATCAATATTTACAACTCATGAAAGTCTCAGAAAGGAAATGGAAAAAATTCACAAAGAAAGGTAATTTATTTTGTGATTATTGCAAATGTCCATATCGCACAATAGATAGTTGTTGGAAGTTGCATGGAAAACACAAAGAAAGAGGATAGAAAGAAAGGGAATCATTGGCTTATTAAGTCATGGGGCAAAGTATTGCAAAAGAGAATCAGCCAATTACCCATGATTAGCATATGCATTTAATGAAAGCCTTGAAACAATTGGATTCTCTGATAAAGCAGTAAGTTTCTCAGATATTTCTTATTACTTGATGAATTCCATTTCAATTGATGCATAGATAATTGATCCAAACAAAAGTTTCTTTTCCCAAATTCATGAAAATATGAAAAACCTATCTCAGTTCATCTTTCGAATAGGAACACCACCTATAATGTCACGCTCCGATCTTCGGGCACGCACTCATCCCTTACCTGGTCGATATAATAGCGACGTCCCAGGATGCATCGCCAACCCATTTGTTTTAATACGCATGCAGAAGCATATAAATAATCCCCAGACAATAAAACCATGGGATAGGAAAGTAGGACCAATTTTTCACAAAAGACATTTTTATAAACACACAAGTTTATACACTTAAGCCAACAAAAAGGAATCGACTTTCATCAAAATAGAATTGTCCTATGACTCACTAGTCAGACAATGACGCCGATTCTTCGGTCTTCACCTTCTAACTCTGGGGCTTCCGGTCTTTCACCAACACCACCTAAGGACCTTAAATGGTCATACAATAACCAATGAGACAACGTCTCAGCGAGTTCTATCCCCTAAGACCCGATTAGGAAACCATATGCCATAAGGGCTGCCTATGCACATCACGGGTCAAAGGACTTACCTTGGCCTCATATTCCACCTACAATTTAGCACATTTCAAATAGGCACCCAATCAACTAGCATAGATCGAAACATCGGTCAATCGACCTAGTCGATTACATGCCAATCAGATCATTCTCCGGTCATTCCATTCATTACTGTCCAATCTCTCAGATAACCTATCGAGTACCAAGCCACTATAATATACTATTCATTCTCCAAGATAACCTATTGAGTTATCGAACTAGTATATTATCCTATCTCTAGATGATATATAGAGCCATCGAGCGGGTATGCATAACGTTGTATCTCCGAGATGACATATAGGGTCATTGAGCCGTTATAACATACCTGTGTATAACGTCCTATCTCCAAGACGACACATAGAGTCATCGAGCCGTTATAACATACCATTGGGTCATACCGTCCTATCTCCAAGATGACATATAGAGTCACTGAGCCGATATACAAACAATTCCTTCTCAAGATGACATGAAAGTCATCGAGTTGTCAAATCATATCATCCTATCTCCAAGATGACATATAGAGTCACCGAGCCGGTATACAAACAATTCTTTCTCAAGCTGACATGAGAGTCATCGAGCTATAATAGTATAACGTCCATTCTCCAGATGATATACAAATCATCGAGCTGTTATAGTATTTTTGTTCTGAAGACACAATCAATTTACCCTTGTTATCATACTTGATAAAAATACACATGTGTGGGTACACGGCCGGCCTTAGCCAAAATACAAGGTTTTCGCTTTTGAACCTCCCACTATTTTCAGCAGTACTAAAATAAATTTTTGGCGTTGTAGACTGACGCCCGGTAATTCTCCAATTAATTACCAATTTTATCCATTTTTGAAATTAAATACCCACCAAAACTAATTACGATCAATTTGCACAATCAGGTACTCAAATAAATAAACGAACCACACCACATTAATCAGCATAAAATTCCAGTCATCAGCTATCCCACCTAATCTCCGGAAAATAATTAATTAATTAAATAATTACGAAAAAATATTAAATAAAAATAATAAATCCAATTTAGACCCGTAATGCCTAATTGGAAGCCGAGACCCGTTCAATAATTACCCGAGCCTATCCACTCGCTAATTACACTAACAATTTGCCTAACATGCATAGGTAAATCCCTAATTTAATTATTCTAATATAATCTATCCACCTAATTGCACTTAATTAAATCTAATCAACCCCTAAGCAACATTAGTCTACTAAGTAGGGATTAGTGAGTAAAACTCATTTGTTTAATGTGAAGACCGGAATATCGCGACGGCGGCCGAAATCCGACTTTTCGGCGATGTCAACGATCACTCGAGCCGGGCCTACAAACCTCACAAGCCCACAGAAATTTATGGGTTTAGACTTGGGCTTGGGCCTGCTGAAAGTTGGGCCGAAATGCTAACTTCAAGACTGGGCTTGATTGAAGATGGGCTTCCAAAATTCACGCAAACTGAACCCACGGGTTGAACTGATGTTGGGCTGAAAATTTGCTGGAGATGGGCCGGCTTCTTAGGTTGCTGGCACGAAGAAGCTGGGCAACCCAAGAAGCTGGGCTTCTGCTTCGGTGATGCTAGGCCGGAAGAGGGGAGATGGGCCACGAAGAAGCAGCTTTGGTGGCTGGGCTGCTTTGCTGTCCTCGTGCAAATCGGCGGAGGCGGAGGAAATTCGGTGGAAGGGTGAAGGAGCTGGGGACGCGCAACAGTTGGCGAACGGAGAGGAGTCAATAGAAAGGGCTTCGTGGAGTGGGTTATTGACCTTGGTGGGTTGGCGAGCTGGCAAGAGGTTAGTTGTGACATCTCGAATTTCCAATTCTATTTTCAATAAATTGAAATGGGCATTTCATCTGCACGCATATAGTTCTTTTCCTTGAACTAATCACTCATGGGATAACTAGTCTATTGGGTGAAGCCATTAAGAAATTCTAACGCATCGGACTTGAGAATTTGACTAGGGAACGACCTTTCGATTGAGTTAATTTGCAAGGGTCATTACGACACAGTTAAAAATCGATTAGAGACTGAAGATAGGTCGACTCGACAGAGGCATGTGATCAAGTGTGGGTGATTCCACCAGATCACATAATTCTTGTAAATCGGCACTGGACCGGCTTTTCTGTCGTTTGGGTACCTTGTGTTCGTGTTTGAAACCTTGAGATTTTCCCGATAACCGAGAGTCACCAATGTGTCAAAGATGTATATTATGGCTTGAATTGATCAACCACAGGTCAAATGCATGAAAATTTCTAAAAGTTACCCGGTAGATCAGGACGCGCTAATATCATGCCAGAGTGAAATTAACCGTGAAATTGAGATCGAATTCAGAAATTGGAAGTCATGGTGTGTCACAAATGATTTTAGGAACATCGACTCATCTTCAGAGGATTTTTCATGCAAACCGAGTTTTTCAGCAAAATAATCAAATTATGGCTAATTTGGTTCGGAAAATTGGTAGGCCCGCTTTTGGTTATACTTTTGGGATCTAAGTTGGTTCTATGGTCAAGTGATTATGTGAATTGAAGTGTGGTAACATTGGATTAATTTTACGGGTTTCAATTTGGCTCAATTGGAAGTGGATTGAATGGAATTAAAGAATGTGATGCATAAAGTTTAAAAATTGGTATGCCATGGTGGAAATTAAAATTTGGACCTATTGGGAAGATTGTGGTGGAAGATTTGGGTGAGTGGGAAGTGATGTCACATGAGGTCATGGTGGGCAATATTTATTGGATTAAAGAAAAGAAAAGAAAAAGGAAATGGTCCCCTCTCTCTCTCTCTCTCTCTCTCTCTCTCTCTCTCTCTCTCTCTCTTTCCTCTCTCCTTCCTCTCTCCCTTCCATGGGTTTCTTCTCCATCTTTGCTGTGCGGAGACCAGAAAAATGGAGGAAGGAATCGGCAGCTCGCCGCCCCTCGTCGCTCGCCGTTTGTCGCCACCGCCCGCCGCCGCCCGCACGTCCGCGCGCAAAGCCCCGCACCCGCTCGCCGTTGTCCCGCTCATCACCTCCACCCTCGTCCGTGCGCAGCCACATTCTAGCAGCTCGAGCCTTCGCCGGAGCTCCCTCCGGCCACCATTCGGTCCCGCCTTGGTCCGGTTCGACTCCTCAACCTTCCGCCGACCCATCCTCGTCTCAACCCGAGCTTATCTTCTCCTTTTTCAGCCATGGACAACAGCTATAAGAAATGGGTATGGCAACTCGGTCTTGGCCTATTTTGGCTGGCTTCCCGAACCCGGATGCTCGGCCCGCCTTGAGGAAAGTCGATCCTCGCGTCGATCCCGTCGTTTTGGTTCACTTGGCTCGCTAATCGGGTGAGTTTAGCTCACTAAATCTTGATTAGACGGTTAATGATGCCCTAAGTGTGCTTAGTCTAAGTTAAGTGAGTTTATGTGGATAGATTAGTTTATTTGATTGAGGGTTAGATTAGGGTGTTTAATTAAGTTAAAGTGTGTTTAGTTTAAAGTTAAGTAGGTTTATTTTTAATATAAGCCTTGATGTGACATAATGGGTTTTTTTTATTTACTTAAATGTTTCGAAATTCTGGAATTTAATAATATATTATATTCCGAAATTATTAAAATATTATTTATAAAAAAAAACTCGAAAAATTATTTTTGACCTCAATTGCTTAGAATTTCGTCTTTGATCGTTCTTTGTGCATTTAGAATTTGAATTTGATGAATGGATGTGGCAAATTGAGTGTTGATTGTGATAAATATGGTTTTAGTCATAAAAACCCAAGTGTTGGATTTTGATGCAAAAATTGATTTTTAAGAATTACTATTGTAATTGGGGTGTATGAATGAAATGCGGAGTGTCCAGGGGTCAGTATTAATTTGTTGTGTGTTGATGGAAAGACTCGGGTCGTAGTAGTGGCTAGGCCAACTGGACCAGTTTTTTCTTTTGATTGCCGTTAGTGTAGTGACGTGGCTCGGGTCGAGTAGAGAGGCCGAGCCAACCGGACCTGTATTCTTTGTGGATTGCCGTCGGTGTAGTGACGTGGCTCGGATCGCTTGAGCAGAGGCTAGGCCAACTGGATCTATGCTCCTTCGGGAATGCCGTCGACGTAATGACGAAGCCGCGCTCCATTTTTATTATTACCTGAGTTCATGTGATACAAATTGTGCTAACCTGCAGGAAGGAAGTAAGACGAGGTAAGTCTTCTATGTGATGTGGCTAGGCCACCCGGGGTGTATTTTCTTTCTAATAGGGGTTTAGGGGGTTGGACTTGCTGAGACGATGTCTCACCCCGTTGTGGGCCAACATTTTCAGGTCCTTTATAGACGGAGCGACTAGATCGCTTTGGTTGGCCTTGAGGAGTTGCAAAGGTGAAGTCTGGAGCTTTAGAGAACGTGTTTGACTAATCAGTCGCAGGACAGTTCCTTTTTAAGAGCCGGTCTTTTGTAGACTTTTGGCTGTAGGCCTTTGTTTGTAATTCCGTTGATTTATGAAAGTGTATTGTTGTGAAATTGCTTCCTGTTTTTCTATCCGATATTTTATTGTCAGGGGTTTTATAATATGCTTCTGCATGCGCATTAAAGAACTGATTGAGTCGGTGACTTAACCTGGGAACGTTGCTTTTTGAATGACCATGGTGGGATGTTGGCGCGCTCGGGGTTTGGGGCATGACATCCCCGTTTAAGTGGAATCAGAGCATGGTCTGTGTGTGGAGTGATAAGGTGTGATGAATCATGGGTGATTAGTAGGAAAGACTTTTATTATGCTGATGCATGTGGTTGATAGCTGTTTAGTAGTGTGTTTGTGGGGTCATTTAATTCTGTGAGAGTACCGCCGCAAGTCAGTACTGAGAGTGTAGTAGCACCGAGCGATGCTAGGTTTGTGGGGATCGTTCTGGCGCGATAGTCTTTAGGAAGCTTTTTGGGTCAGCAAGATCAAGATCGAGCCGCCGCTGTTGTCGTTGTCACTGTTGTTGCCAGTGCTGTAACTGTTGTTGTTACTGCGCCTGTTGAAGCCCAAATTGGAATTATGACCAGGGAACAAGTCACCGTATCTAAGTCAAAGTTCAGTTTAAGCAGAGATGGAAATCAATTGGAGGAAAGGCCGATGTAAGAAGAAATGTGCCCCTTTCACCTAACCGGTAGAGTAGAATTGGAAAGTTAGTGCCTAACTCGATTGACGTGTGTTGTGCCTGTAAGAAAAGACATGGATGTGTCCCGTACTGTAAGAGGGAAAAGACTTGTTACAAGTGTAGCCAATACGGCCATCTGATGAAAGGTTGTCCATACAGATTGATGGAACTACAGTTGTTTCTGTCACTGTTGTCAATAGAATAGAACAAAGGAAACATGCTTCAGGACATTTAGTGGGGTATTTGGAACAGAACCCCAGCGCAAGGAAGGGTGCATGTTATCACCCGATAGGAGACAAAGGACTCACCGATCGTGTGCTGAGTTTATGGAAGGAAACATGAATCAGTTAAGTGTCCTGGTTTAATGGGAGCATGCTTTGTATGTGGCCAGCATGGCCGTCGGGTTAGAAACTATCCGCGTAAGTCTGGGAGAGCATAAGTACCGTTACTGCAGATAGGACGCCACTAGGATGGCTAGGGGAGCATGAATGAGTCGACCATGCATCGATCAAGGGAATGGTGTTTTTGAGATGTTTTTATCAGAGTCGTGCTGCAGAATTTTGAGTGAAGGTTATAGAATTTTCGTTGTGGTAATAAAGTAATAGAAAGATGAATCTTTGACTATAGTTGTACTTGAAGGGTTTGTTTAAGTATGATTTAGAAGTTATTTTGTAAAAGGTTTGGTTCGAGGAATTTTCTGAGGTTATGAATTATAGTAGTGATATAATTCGGTTTGTTCAATTAGTGTGCAAAAGTTCAGAATTACCGAAAGTCGAAGAGGACTTGCACTCCTTGTCATTCATCACTGAAGGTGACCTGGTTCGGGTTGTTGGTTACCGAATCTACATGGCAATTGTAATGGATGCGACAGTTGAGGAGTCGAATATGGGGAACATAACCGTGGTACCGAAGTTTTCTGAGGTAATTCCTAAAGAAGTGTCAAGTTTGTTATCAAAAAGAGAAATAGAGTTCGTAATTGAATTACACCCGGAGCAGAGGCAGTCTCTAAGACTCCGTACTGGATGGCGTTGTTAGGGTTGAAAGAACTGAAAGTGAAAATGCAGCTCCATGAATTGTTGGAAAGGGGATTCATACGCCCTAGTACATCTCCTTGGGGAGCACCAACCCTATTCGTGAAGAAAGAATATGGTTCGTTGCGCCTATGCATCGACTATCAATAACTCAATTAGATAACGATCAAGAACAAGTATCCATTGCCGAAGGTCAATGACTTGTTCAATCAGCTTCCAAGAGTATTGAGATTCTCTAAGATCGACTTGAGGACAGGGTGTCATTAGCTAGGGGTTGGAAATGAGGTTATACCGAAGTTAGTGTTTCGCACTCAATACGGCTATTATGAGTTTATTGCAATGCCGTTTGGTTTGAAAGATGCTCTAGCTACTTTCGTGGATTTGATGAACCGTGTGTTTAGGGAGTACTTAGATTAGTTCGTAATCGTTTTCATTGACGACATCCTAGTGTATTCGGGGAGTACTGAAGATCATGAAAAACACCTAAGGATAGTGCTTCAGACTTTGAGGGATCACGAGCTGTATGCCAAGTTCAGTAAGTACGAGTTTTGGTTAACTCATGTGGCTTTCCTAAGTCGTGTGATTTCAGGAGAAGGAACCTCAGTGGACCTAGCCAAGGATGAAGCAGTAATCGACTGGCTAGGATTGACTACAACGACAGAGGTCAGAAGTTTTCTGAGTTTAGCAGAGTATTACAGACAGTTCGTAGACTGGTTTTCAGTGTTAGCATCGTCGTTGACAAGGCTTCTAATGAAGGAAGAAAAGTTGTATGGTTAGTTAAGTGTGGAAGTAGTTTCCAAGAGCTTAAGCAGAAGCTAAGTACTGCACCTGTGCTCACTATTCCATCTGGTCCAGTAGGATTCGAGATCTATAGTGATGCGTCATTTAAAGGATTGGGTTGAGTGGTGATGTAGCATGACGGGGTTGTTGCATATACATCCCGTTAGTTGAGACCTCATGAGCTGAATTACCTGACGCATGACTTAGAATTCGCAGCTTTAATCTTCGCACCGAATTTGGAGATGTTAGTTGTGTGGAGAAAGATTATGGATCTTCACTGATCAGCATAGTCTTCAAATTTTATTCTCTCATAAGGAATTGAATATGAGACAGCGCCACTAGTTGAAACTGTGGAAAGACTGGGATTGTGATATTTGGTATTTATATATAAAAAAAAAAAAAAAAAGAGCGAATAAGGTTGTGGATGCCTTAAGTTGGAAGTCATCAGTAGTGCAAATGGTACTCGAGGAATGGGTTTTATTTGAGAAGGCACAAGACTTGGGTTTTAAAATTGAGGTAGGCCACCTTTAGACTCTTATGGCCATCCTCAAAATTGAGCTGGATGTGCAAATCAGAATGAGAACGCTTCAACCATCAGATCCAGAGATTCAGAAGATCGTGCAAGCAGATGCAGATGAGGGAGAACCTGATTTTCAGATTTCTGAGTATGGAACGCTAAGGTTCCGAGGACGATTGTGTGTAACTGACGAGTTAGAGATTTAAGAAGAGATCTTATTGGAAGCTCATCGTAGCAACTTCAGCTTTGTCCAGACAGTACGAAGATGGGTCAGAATCTGCATCAACAAGATTGATTGACTGGTATGAAGACAGATACCACTGACAGGTCACAAGTGTCAAATGCACTATCAAGTGAAAGCACGGTTTTGCAAGTCGAGAGAACCCTTGTAATCTCTCGAGATCCTCGCTTGGAAGTGGGAACACATTATAATGGATTCGGTGACAGGTCCACCAAGAAGTCAGTGTGCTAATAATTTCATTTTGAGTAGTAATTGATAGATGGATGAAATCAACCCACCTTGTGGCGGTGCGGAAGGATCTTGACTTGATTAAGCATGCAGAAGTGTATGTGCGTCAAATAGTTCATCTGCTTAGAGTGACAGTGACTGAGTTGTATCGGATCTAGATCAGAGGATCCCAGTTTTAGCAGATCAGTTAGATGGTTCCTTTTGGGTCAGTGCCGAGCAGAGTGTACAGAACTTCAGTTGGTCGTGGTGAGATCAGAGAACAGAAAATCGCAAGTCCAGAGTTGGTTCAGAATCTAGTGATTCAGTTGCAGTTATCAGAGACAGACTTGAGGCCACTCAGAATCGCCAGCTTAGCTTCACATATTAGTATCGCAGACCTTTGGAATTTCAAGTAGGGGAAATATATTTTTCCTTAAATGTCACCTACGGTAGGGACACCGTATTTTGTTAAAGAATGGAAGATGAAAGGGAGTTTAAATCGGGATCCATCGAAATTTGGGTTCAAATGAGGATTTTGACTTTAAATGGATAAAGAAAGCAATTCAAGACACTGTTGGTACCTTTAGCCGAGTGGTATCTGGGAATGAAGAAAGGGGTTTGAAGTCGGAGTTCGGATCCCCGATGCGGCGATTAGCCGCTTAGTGGAAAAAGGGAAAAATAAAAAGGTAAAAAGAACCAAATTTTTGCAGCTTTTATTTTCGCAAAAGTGGACAAGTGTTCAACATTTTGAATCAGTAATAGTTTGGACAAGTTTGGAAGTGATCTGGCAATATCGCAGTACAAAAAGTGCAACCGGGGAAAGAGAAGATTCGATGAGATGACAGTACCCCCACCTTTGTATTTAAGAATTGGTAAATGTTTAAATTTCGAGAACGGAATTTTTATAAGAGGGGAAGAGTTGTGACATCCCGAATTTCCAATTCTATTTTTAATAAATTGAAATGGGCTTTTCATCTGCACGCATATAGTTCTTTTCCTTGAACTGATCACTCATGGGATAACTAGTCTATCGGGTAAAGCCATTAAGAAATTCTAATGCATCGGACTCGAGAATTTGACCAGGGAACGACCTTTCGACCGAGTTAATCTGTAAGGGTCATTACGGCACAGTTAAAAATCGATTAGAGACGGAGATAGATCGACTCGACATAGGCATGTGATCGAGTGTGGGTGATTCCACCAAATCACACAATTCTTGTCAATCGGCACTGGACCGGCTTTTCTGTCGTTTGGGTACCCCGTGTTCGTGTTTGAAACCTTGAGATTTTCCCGACAATTGAGAGTCGCCAATATGTCAAAGATGTACATTGTGGTTTGAATTGATCAATCACAGGTCAAATGCATGAAAATTTCTAAAAGCTACCCGGTAAATCAAGACGCGCTAATATCGTGTCAAAGTGAAATTAACCGTGAAATTGAGATCGAATTCAGAAATTGGAAGTCATGGTGTGTCACAAATCATTTTAGGAACATCGACTCATCTTCAGAGGATTTTTCATGCAAACCGAGTTTTTCAGCAAAATAATCAAATTATGGCTAATTTGGTTCGGAAAATTGGTAGGCCCGCTTTTGGTTATACTTTTGGGATCTAAGTTGGTTCTATGGTCAAGTGATTATGTGAATTGAAGTATGGTAACATTGGATTAATTTTACGGGTTTCAATTTGGCTCAATTGGAAGTGGATTGAATGGAATTAAAGAATGTGATGCACAAAGTTTAAAAATTGGTATGCCACGGTGGAAATTAAAATTTGGACCTATTAGGAAGATTGTGGTGGAAGATTTGGGTGAGTGGGAAGTGATGTCACATGAGGTCATGGTGGGCCATTTTTATTGGATTAAAGAAAAAGAAAAGAAAAAGGAAATGGTCCCCGTTCTCTCTCTCTCTCTCTCTCTCTCTCTCTCTCTCTCTCTCTCTCTCTCTCTCTCTCTCCTTCCTCTCTCTTTCCTCTCTCCCTTCCGTGGATTTCTCCTCCATCTTTGCTGTGTGAACACCAGAAAAATGGAGGAAGGAACCAGCAGCTCGCCGCCCCTCGTTGCTCGCCGTTCGTCACCGCCACTAGCCGTCGCCGCGCGTCCGCGCGCAAAGCCCCGTGCCCGTTCGTCGTTGTCCCGCTCGTCACCTCCACCCTTGTCCGTGCGCAGCCACATTCCAGCAGCTCGAGCCTTCGCTGGAGCTCCCTTCAGCCACCATTTGGTCCCGCCTTGGTCCGGTTCGACTCCTCAACCTTCCGCCGACCCATCCTCGCCCTAACCCGAGCTTATCTTCTCCTTTTTCAGCCATGGACAGCAGCTACAAGAAATGGGTATGACAGCTCGGTCTTGGCCCGTTTTGGCCGGCTTCCCGAGCCCGGATGCTTGGCCCGCCTTGAGAAAAGTCGATCCTCGCGTCGATCCCGTCGTTTTGGCTCGCTCGGCTCGCTAATCGGGTGAGTTTAGCTCACTAAATCTTGATTAGACGGTTAATGATGCCCTAAGTGTGCTTAGTCTAAGTTAAGTGAGTTTATGTGGATAGATTAGTTTATTTGATTGAGGGTTAGATTAGGGTGTTTAATTAAGTTAAAGTGTGTTTAGTTTAAAGTTAAGTAGGTTTATTTTTAATATAAGCCTCGATGTGACATAATGGGTTTTATTTTTGATTTACTTAAATGTTTCGAAATTTTGGAATTTAATAATATATTATATTCCGAAATTATTAAAATATTATTTATAAAAAAAAAACTCGAAAAATTATTTTTGACCTCGTTGCTTAGAATTTCGTGCTGATCATTCTTTGTGTATTTAGAATTTGAATTTGATGAATGGATTTGGCAAATTGAGTGTTGATTGTGATAAATAGGGTTTTTAGTCATAAAAACCCAAGTGTTGGATTTTGATGCAAAAATTGGATTTTTAAGAATTACTATTGCAATTGGGGTGTATGAATGAAATGCGGAGTGTCCAGGGGTCAGTATTAATTTGTTGTGTGTTGATGGAAAGACTTGGGTTGTAGTAGTGGCTAGGCCAACTGGACCGGTTTTTCCTTTTGATTGTCGTCAGTGTAGTGATGTGGCTCGGGTCGCAGAGAGGCCGAGCCAACCGGACTCGTATTCTTTGTGGATTGCCATCGGTGTAGTGACGTGGCTCGGATCGCAAGTAGAGGCTAGGTCAACTGGATCTATGCTCCTTCGGGAATGCCGTCGACGTAATGACGAAGCCGCGCTCCAAGGGGGGGAGGCGATGCCTGGCATTAATGTCAGAAGATAGCTGATTTGCGAGTAGGCTATGCCCTTGTGTGGCAGTGAATATTAATTGGAATGCGTGCTGAGTATGATTGTGGTTCCTATGAAAGTGTTGGCGTTCCAATTGTTTGAATTTTTATTATTACCTGAGTTCATGTGATACAAATTGTGCTAACCTGCAGGAAGGAAGTAAGACGAGGTAAGTCTTTTGTGTGATGTGGCTAGGCCACCCGGGGTGTATTTTCTTTCTAATAGGGGTTTAGGGGGTTGGACTTGCTGAGACAATGTCTCACCCCATTGTGGGCCAACATTTTCAGGTCCCTTGTAGACGGAGCGACAAGATCGCTTTGGTTGGCCTTGAGGAGTTGCAGAGGTGAAGTCTGGAGCCTTGGAGAACGTGTCTGACTTGTAGGTCGTAGGACAATTCCTTTTTAAGAGCCGGTCTTTTGTAGACTTTTGGCTATAGGCCTTCGTTTGTAATTCTGTTGATTTATGAAAGTGTATTATTGTGAAATTGTTTCCTGTTTTACTATCCGATATTTTATTGTCAGGGGTTTTATAATATGCTTCCGCATGCGCATTAAAGAACTGATTAAGTCGGCGACTTAACCTGGGAACGTTGCTTTTTGAATGACCATGGTGGGATGTTGGAGCGCTCGGGGTGTGACATTAGTTGACTGGGGGAAGGCAGACCTCGGACGTGTGGCAATAGAAGGGTGTGAGGAACGGTGGAGATGCAGCTGCCGGTGGGGTTGGATACAGAGAAGGGGCTGGCATCGAAGGAAAGAAATGATGGAAAAAGAAAAAGGGAAATGAAAAGCCAGAGCAGTGAATGAATGAAGGGTTGAGCTTCATCGAATGAAAAAGAGGATGAAAAGCATAAATGGATGCGCAAAGGGGGAGGAGGTCGGCAAGTCGTGCATGGCAAGTTGAAGATGAAAGAGCAAAAGTCAAGAAATCAAATCCCTTACATTAATTGCATGTTTCCTATTTCTTTCCAACCAATTTCCACCAAAATAATCCAAATTTTGATGTCAAAATTGCTGTCCAACCCTAAATCCGAATTTCATAATTTTGGGACTTCAATTTCTTCACGATTTCTCCAAATTGACATCAAATTTTGCCAAGGAAAAAACCCGGACAATTTTCTGCAAGTCCTTGACACTCAAAGGCTCAACTTGAAATCCAAATTTCCTTCAATTTGACCCATTTGAATTTCCGTTATTTTTCCGCAACTTCCGAATTGATTTTTCGTAAAAATCTCGGAATCTCCGAAAATTCTTTGGAGGATGAGTCAACGTTCTAAAATGGTTTGTGGCATGACAAAACTTTCAATTTTTGAAATTGGGTTCAAATTTGCGGTTAATTTCAATTCGGCGCGACTTTAGCGTGACCTAATCTACCGGGTAGCTTTTAGGAATTTTTGATGCAATTGACCCATGGTTGATTTTCTTCGAACCACACGTACCTCTTCGACACATTAGTGACTCTCGGTTGTTGTGAAAATCTCAAGATTTCAAATACGGACACAGGGTGTCAAAACGACAGAAAAATCGATCTAGTGCCGATTGACGAGAATTTTGCAAATTAGTGGAATCACCCACGGTTTGCCACACATCTCAGTCGAACCGACCTATCTCCGATCTCTGATAGGTTTTCGACTATGCCGTAATGACCCTTATAAATTAGCATAGTCGAGCAGTCAATTTTTAGTCGAATTCTCAAGTTCATTGCTTTAAAACCGCTTAATGACTTCCCTAGATAATCTAGTTATCTCATGAGTAATCGATTCAGAAAATAGCACTATAGGCGCATCGATGAAAGGCCCGATTTATTCAATTGAAAATAGGATTGAAAATTCAGGATGTCACATACAATTACTCTTACCCCCTCAATTACCCTTCAAAATGTTCTATATGTTTCCCAATTTCAATTAAATCTCATTTCTATTTCCAAAGTCTGCAAAGACACTTCCTACTGTATCCTCTCCAATTTTGACAATTGTTTCTTTTAGGCCCCTTTGACTAATAAATTGATGAGCTTGGGTAGTATTTCGCAAGGATTATATTTCTGACTAGCTTCCCACAAAATATTGATTTATCACGTATTTTTCTGAATAAACAATCATTGTGTATTATGTTACTAATGATTTATCCACGGGTCGTAGTACATTTTTTCCACATCATCAATGCGAAATTTTCCCTCCAGCAAAACAAACGTGTGCACCAATTTCCACTAGCAAATCATGCGTTGATAATATATTCTCACTCATCCATGTTGATGTTTAAGGCCTTTATCACGCCCATATCACGATGTATCTCATTTTTTTCTTACTATCGTGGATGATTATTCGCATGTCACACTAGTCTTCCCTATGCAGTCAAATAGGCAAGTTCTCCCTTAACTTAAAACCTTATTTTCCCTATTGAAGAATTAGTTTGGAACATCTATTCAGCAAACTAGAATTAACAGTGGATGTAAATTTCTTAATCATGATTGCACATCCCCTTTTTTCCCATGGAATTCTCCATAAGCATGCATGCACTTACACTCCACAACAAAATTGACTTATTGAACATAAACATCGTCACCTTTCAAAGTTGCTCGTGCTCTTAAGTTTCAAGCTTTCATTTTAAATCTTTATGGGGGAGATTACCGCAACTTACCTAATCAATTACATGCCAACTCGAATTCTTGGCGGGCGTACTCCTTTTGAATTGCTTTTTCGAAAGAAGCCTGAGATTCTTCATTTAAGGGTTTTTGGTTACTTGTGCTATGTTACTACTATAACTTCGTGAGACAAAATGGGTCCCTATGCCCATCAATGCATTTTCATGGGATATCCAAATTTCTAGAAAGGTAATTATGTCTACGAATGATCCACATTTAGTTTCTTTGTTAGCAGAGATATTATCTTCTATAAAAATATTTTTGCCTTTTGGGAAGAAACAGATCCAATTGATGATTGGGTCCATAGCTAGTCATCGTCCATTCTTATATGAGGAAGATTCGTCTCCAAATCAGTAATTCTTGCTCACGCCTCCAAACAATCGGATGTTCTCTCTAGTAATTACTAAGGATTTTCCATCTCCTCTACATTATCCAGCAGAGCATTCTATTTGCCTCTCCTGAAGAGAACTCTACCTCCTTCTGTGACATCTCTTTTGGAACATATTGCTGATACGTCTATTCCTCTTATACTTGAAAAGAGTAATGCTGAGAAACCTCGATGTTTAGGTCACGTTTCTTGTCCGCCCACATGGATCAAGGCCTATGTTTGTGCAACACTGAATTCATCAAATACCCATTATCTCGTTTCATTATATGTTTTATTTAATCAACTATCACTAGAACATATGTGTTGTATTAATCATATCTCCGAGGAATGTGAATTGTCACCTTACAATGAAGCAGTCACTGATCTACTGATAACTCTATAAAAATAGAGTTATTTTACCCATTTTAGGGAACAAATAATGCAATATCTATGAGAAAATATTTGGATTTCCTTCTAATTATTTGATATTTTTATTTATTTATGCAGCATAATGACATATGGAGAGCATAAGGAAAGAAATGTTAAAAATTAGGGAAACCTTGATTTTGTTCCTTAATTTTATCTACAAGCATTGGAAAATAGATATCAAATCAAAGATCCTCTGATTTACTCCCTATTTTTGTTGCAAAAAATAAGCAACTACCTTAAGGGTCTTGGGTGTATCTTATAAATAGGATAACATTGAGAGCCTGAGGGACAGTGAGGTTTTTATATCGTTTTTCATTGTTCTGAGAGTTTTTCAAGTATTTTGAAGATAAGACAAAAGTGATGACAAAATTCTTATTCTTTGATTCGAGATGCTAGGTTTGATTTATATTTTTATTTCTTTTTCTACTACATTCTAATTTTCTTTTGTTAAGGCTATGATATAGCCGAACCATGATGATGTGAATTTCATGATTTTTATACGTGCAAGTGATTCCATTCATGTGAGTTATACATTATTATGCTTAATGTTTTTGAGTGACTGGCCACCATTGGAATGATCCGATGTGCATATTTGAGACTGAGAAGTGATAACATGCAATTGCTCCTTATAATATATAACCATGAATTAAACGTGAATAGAGATATACCACATTATTCGTGTAGTTTTTGGTGATAAAGTGATCCAAAAGACTCATTGTAAGCTGAAAATATTTATAAATTTTAATGTACTTATGTTTATTTAAATTCACATAGAGATATAATGGATTAATAAATTGAATAGGTTTGCTATACCTAGAAATAGAGTAGTAAATAGATTAGGAAATTCCACTATCTCATGTTTGATATTATTCTTGTATGCATAATAATCTAAAATTCATATTTAGCGGTAATGGTGAAATCGGATGCTCTAACATATTTATTTGATTGATTTACTGCATTTAGTCTCCAAATTTTGCTTTTAAGATTTTTAATTTTAATTTATTTTCAATTTTATTTTGATTTGTTAGATAAATTTTAGAATTAATCTATTTTTAGTATTTAATTAGTTTATTAATCATCAATCTCCATTGGACGATACTTTTTCTCATCATTATGTTACTTGTTTGACATTTTCGCTTACGTTTAGAGTTTTTACGTGAACATCTACTTAGACTCGGGATATTGTATCCTTTCCTACTCATTGGAACCCAATTGGTTGTAAATGGGTGTATAAAATTAAACATAAGGCATATGGATCGGTCCAAAGATACAAGGCTCATTTAGTAGCCAAAGGTTTCACATAAAAAGAATGTTTCGATTATCATAAAACATCCTTTCCAGTAGCAAAAAAAGTCGCAATTCACTCCTTCTTATCCATTGCTGCTTGTTGGGATTGGCCACTACATCAAATGGATATTTACAATGCCTTTCTCCATGGTGATCTAGACGAAAAAATTTACATGGATCTTCCACCAGGTTTATGAAAATGGGAGGAGTCTAAGGTATGTCGTCTTTGCATATCACTTTATGGCCTTAAGAAAGCTTCTCGTCGGTGGTGAACAAAATTTACTACCGCACTTATAGTTACCGATTTTAGACAGTCAAGACATGATTATGCACAATTTATAAGGAGAAAAGGTTCACCATCTATCTATCATATATATATATATATATATATATATATATATATACATAATCATTTTAAGCTTAGAACATCCTTACTGTTGTTATTTAAAAAAAAGAAGAAGAAGAAGAGGAGGAAGCAAACAACCGTATCATTATCATTGGCTAAAGCTGAGTATCAAGCCATGGCCAAGACTAGTTATGAGATAGTATAGATGCAAGGTCTACCTCTTGACCTTGGTGTGCAAGTTAAAGGGCCAACTACGTTGTTTTAGTGATAATGATGCAACACTAAAGCTTGCAACTAATCCTATAGTCCATGAGATAACAAAACATATAGAGGATGATTATCATTTCACTCGAGATAAGATCCAAGAATGATAGGATAAAGGGAATTGGAACCTCAAAATAGCCTGCATATATCTTTACTAAACCCTTGTGTCAAAGACAACACACATATTTGTTAAACAAGCTAGGTGTCTTGGACATATACAAGCCACTAACTTGAGGGGAGTGTTGGAGATATGATTTATGTGGTGAAGACGTAATTGAATCAATCTAAGATTTAGATTGATTGACTGAATCAATAAGTGATTCATATTAATTATGTATATTTACATTGTTTCCTTTTGTTGTCCACACATTATATTATAAACATATGTAAATAATGAAAAAAAATATAGAGAATGAGCACAAGAAATTCCTCCAATTCTCATCTTTTTCATTTCGTGTCAAAACTAATGCCTACATTAAATTAACTAAAAATAGAAAGAATGCTTTTTAAGAGATTTTGAGAATTGAAGAAGTACATATTTAAATATAGTAAAAGAAGAGAATTTTAATATATTCAGTTACTTCAATGAAAATTTTTACATTTTAAAGACATAACAAGTAAAACGTGACTCATTAATATTCACCTTCCAATGAATCGACATTACAAATAATTACGGCATTGGTAGCCTGTCACCACAATGCCAAGGGCCGGTAAGGTAGTAGCCCAGAGAAATTCTACTACAACAAGAAAGCTACGCAAACCCTATCGTTGTATTTGATGCTTTAAGGGGTACCTTCGACACATGAGGAATCGGATTGCATTTAGTATTTGTTAAGGTGCATGTGCACGAATGTTAGCTGAGAGAAATCCCACATAGTAAATGTGGTGCAATTGATAAATTTTTAGCTGATTCATAATTGATTAACTCAAGTGTTTGAGTAAAATTGGGCCCAAGTGGGTATTTTAATGAGCTTTGACTGGTACTTCCTCTAGGTGATCTCATCGAATGAAGGTACTAAGCTTCTGCTACGTCAATCTAAAAATGGTATTAGAGTCAACGTTGATTTGTGGCCGGATCCCACTATGTATGAGTGCCCGATGAATATATCAAGGAAGGAAAATCTCAAATGTGGCCCCTTAATTGAGGTGACGAATGGTGTCCCTCTACTCTCGACAAGCTTGGTTGAGCAAAAGACAATTAAGGTGAAATCTGAAAGATACCTATGGTCCTCACCAATTTATGCAAATTTGACCAAGCCAAGGTAAAGATTAAAGATTCTCAAGTTGAGATAGTGTTGGTGTAGAAGGATATTAGGATTGAGGGGGAGTGAGCCTAAGATCGGTGGCTCGCACGTTTAAGGGGGAAATTGTCTATGTGCATGCACGAGAATGTTAAGCTATTGAAATCTCATACAAGGATGTGATGTAATATGGAGTATATAATATATCTAACTTAGCATGATTCATTGACCAAAGATTTTGAGTGTAAATGGATCAAATTGAATAAGTTAACGGGTTCAGATTTGAGTTTTCCCTTAGCGATCTTTCATGATAAGTGAATTGGGTTTTTAATGTGTCAACCCAATATTAAAATGTAATGTGATGATATTTTAAAGGGGCTCTAATTTTTACGATTTAATTCCATGGAAAGTGATTTAATGTAAGTCTTGAAAAAAAGAAAAAGAAAAAAGAGTTAACATGGTGTTCGTACGTTAAAAAATCTGATGGGAAGGATAGCTGGTGAGATAGCTTCCTGAAATATCAACTCCCACATTCCGAGCCCCAAAAACACACGCACAGAAAAAGAGTGATTCTAAGTTAGATTTCTGGTGCGATTGTCTTACAAAAACTCAATAATTTAGAATCATCCTGTACTGATTTCGTCATTCACGAAAATATTCAAACATAAATTGCTATTGTTGATGAAAATATATTTTGTTGACTCATTTTTAAAAATAACATAACTCATCATTTTGAAGAAAATATTTTCTAATTTTTGAACCGTAACTTCCAAAACTCTCAACCGAGTAAACTAATCCTTAGGGTTAAGTTCCAATTATAGTCAAATATTAGACAACTTGGTGACTGATGACTTGATTCGTCCCAACCAAAATAACTATACTCTCCGCAAAGGTATTTTATCACCCACTCCAACACGTTCGGCTCATCTTGTAGGCCTCTTGGGCCAAGATCATACCTGAAAATCGGTACTTGCTCCGGCCTGTAAAAATATCATTGCACACCTCATTCATCTACTAGACAAATATCAGGACAAGAGCCCCTTGAAACGAATGTCTCCAAAATACGGCCGGACATCGAATCGACTTCCTAAGTGGTACACAGTCAAATCAAGTTAAATCGAATAAAACAGGGTAAAGGTCATCCAACGTTACGATAGGGACGTAATTCAACTGATTGAATCATTTGAGGTGATCTAATTTTTTAAAACACCGACCGAATAGACTCTATTCGATAACATTTCTATTTATTTCGATTTTTTTTTCGTTCATCAAAACAAAAAAAGAACATAAATCCATTTAGTAATGTCAACTAATTTTTCTATTATTTGGAATAGAAAAGTGACGGAGGAATAGATTTATAATAGAAATAAAAAATAAAAAAAGATAACTTTTTTTTTCATGAACAATTTTTAGAAATAAGTTATTTTTCTTTTCTTTCTCCTTGAACCCCAACACTGTTAGTCGCCGCTGACCTTCGGCTGGCGGGGGCAACGGTCGGCCACGGTGGCCTGTGGCTAGTGACCGGCGGTAGTGAGGGAGAATAACAAAAGAAAAAAGAAAAAAATATTAAAAAATTAAAAGAAATTCTATGTTATAAAAAAATTTGCGGATCGTATTAAATGCATTCTTATTATTTTTCCATTCTAAGAATATAAATTTTGTGTAATTACCAAACACATTTTTTTACTCATAAATTGTTATGGGAAATAGAAATAGAAAAAGATTATTTCTGAAAAGAAATTGATCCCTGAAATAGAAATGTTATCAAACGAACCTTAAAGAGTGGCTTCAAAGAAAATGTGCTCGTTGGAGCTCAAATCAACATTCACTTTCTCTCGAGAAGTGATCTACTTAACAAGCTTAATTTTACACATTGTCGGTATAATGATAAGGATTTTGGTTTATTAGGGTTTATGGAGCACTTGTTAAATAATTGATTTTCGAAATCATGTAGTTTTCAATGCATTAATCGTTCTAGTGATATATCAAATAATGTGTCGAAACTAAATCATTCCAAAGTCAATATGTCTAATGAGTATTATAAGGCACACATGCTTTTGGTGCATTTGCTAATTACATTTAACGAGAAAATATTCTATTTTCAAAATATTAAGTATACATATCACAAAAGCAGACAATATATTAGAAATTGCAACATTTCCTCTACATCATAAAAATAAGGACAAAAGTCACCAAAAAAATCTTAAATTTTGCTCATTGTAATATATATATATATATATATATATAATATATATATCATAAACATTTTTCTATGATATCAAAATGCTGACATGCGCTCATGTAATTTAAGTAAAATAAAAAATACATTATTTTGGTTGAAAAATCATCTAACGGTATCTTAACGGATTGTAATTGTATGACATAAATACAAATGAGATTTTTTATGCCATAAAAAAATAGAAAAAGAAAAGAATAAGAAAAAGAAAAAGTTACTACCGTATGGTCCCCATTTAAAAACCATCTTTGTGGTCCTCGGACGTCTGTCATACGCAAAGCTTTTAATTCACGGTGTATATTTGCAGCGTATGTTTGCAGGTAAAGCTGTTGTCTGTGGAGAGGCTGCGACCTAGCACGCGCAGGCCGGATCTCCTGCCACCGCAGGTCAACAGACGGCTGCCGTGGCGAAATCCTACTGGCCAGCAGCTGCTCACTGTCAAAGTCAACGGGAGGTAGTTGGTCCAACCCTCTCGAGCACCGGCTCTGTCTGACAGATACCCGTGTCCGCCACGAGATGTTGCGTAATTTTTTTTATTTTTTAATTGTTTCTTAACTCCCCAACAAATAATTGCAGCAGTAATAATTAATAATTATTGTGCAATAATAATAAAGAGTTTGGTCCCCCTCTATGTAAATCCACACTCGTGCAATTATCATCGAGCAGAGCGGCATGCATAATCCCATTTCCCATTGTGATAAACAGCTATTTCCGATAGGAACAATTGAGAATTGAATCCACATTAATTGAAAAGAACAAAAGAGAGATTAATTAAGAAAATTTACATAATTTTCGGCTTTGTCCTGGGTAATCATATTTGCAATTTTAATTTATTTATTTTTGTTGAATATACATGACTAATATATTGGGATTAACATTCACACGATCACACATCGAAAGGTGTGTTTATTTGGTTCGTAAATTCATGGGGAATGCATAAAGGATTTCCTTAGCAAGTACCTTTGGAGCATTTATTAAGTGCACTTAGGGTGCGTTTGGAAAGGCTTTTGGGTAAAGTCTTTGGAAGAATGCAAAGGCCTTTAAATTGAATGTGTTTTTCAAAATACAAATTATGTTTGGTAAATTTTATTGTAAAAGTACATTGTAAAGTATCTTTGAATAAAAAGGGTGTTTGGCAAAATTATACTTACAAAAGCCTTTTGTTATTCATAAAAAAAAAAAAAAAAAAAAAAAAAAGGCCGGCCAAAACAAGTAGTCGTCGGCGAGGAGCAGGCGGTTCGGCAAAGGTAGGCGGTCCAGCAAGGGTTGCGCGACCCTCCAGCGAGCAGAGGCCGCGCGATCTGGGTCCTGCGACCCTCCGACGAGTGGCGGCAAAGGTTGCGGCACATCGGGCGATCCTCCAGCGAGGGTTGCAACGACTGGATCTAAGGTTGCGACCCATCTAGTTGTAGATCTGATCGCCACTTGAGTCTCCGACACCAGATCTGGTCGCGACCTAGGGGTGTGCAAAAGAACCGAGACCCGCCCGGACCGCTTGGAACCAAACCGGAAACCGGAACCGATGGTTCTTGAGGGAACCGGTGAGTACCGGTATGGTTCCTGGTTCCATGGGCGGATCCGCCCACCCGGACCGGAACCGATTATATTATAATAATATATTTATTTTAATATTAAAATAAATTTCGAAATTACTAATTAGCAAATCTAAATTTTAGGGCTCTATCTCCTCTCATGGTTTCCATGTTTTAATAATAATTTAGTAAAGTGTGTAAGCTACCTTTTAACAACTCAATAAATGGCTCATTCAAAGAATACTTTCGGAACTAACATATGACACTATGTTCAAGAAAATGTGGAGTATCGGTGGAATTGTTTCTACAAAAAAAAAAAAAAAAAAAAAAAAATTAGTAAAACAAATGTTGAAAGAGATTGAGTATTGTTAGAGGATAAAGGAAAATATGATCTACATATGACAACATCCAGAATCTTGAACTTAAATAATATTTTAGATTTCACCCTTCCATCTTGGAAAGAAAAATATTATTCGACTCCCACGCCTTGCAAGGAGGCAGGGCAAAAGTCCGAGAGTGAGTGTTAGAGTAGGATTAGCGGGATTTGACCAAAAAAAAAAAAAAAATAATAATAATATTTTAGATTTCACTTAAAGAAAAATATTATTCGATATGAAAAGTACTCACGGCGGGATTTGGAAAATGATATTATTATTGGTGAGACCAGTTTCAAGGATCCACCTGGGATCGGATCGGACCGGCGGTCCGGTTCTCGGGTGGATCCATACAACAACGGATGGTTCCCGGTTCCAATTTTTTAGAACCGGTCCTTAGCGGGTGGTTCTCGGTTCTAGGTTGGGAACTGCCCATCTGGACCATGCACACCCCTATTGTGACTAGACCTGCGACCAAATGGGTTGCGCGGCCCCGGCAACCTCCACCTTCGCGGTGCAACAGGCGACGGTTCGCCGATGATCGCATCCGGTCACAACCAGATCTGCGACCAGATGGGTCACAACCTCTGTGGCAACCGCATCTAGTCGCAACCAGATCTACGATTAGATGGGTCGCACGGAGGTCACGGTGCGGTGGGCGCGACGGTCGCCGATGACCGCATTTGGTCATGACCTCCATGGCGACCGCATTTGGTCGCGACCAGATCTACGGCTAGATTGGTCCGCGGCCCCAGCGACCTCCGCGCGAAGGTCGCGGTGTAGCAAGCGTGATAGTCGCCGGCGACTGGTTGCCCTTCGCTAGCCACCACTCATGGAGAAGAAGAAGATGAATAGTGAGGACAAAACCGGAAAATTGAAAAATCAGCGAGGATAATTTGGGAAGAAATTTTTTTTCTTATCCCCTCGGTAGCATGCTGAGAATGCTAGAAGCCACCCTGCCTTGGGCTCTTAGCCTTCAAAAGGCAGACTTTCAACCAAGTATCTTTACAAAACATTTTGCCAAACACTCATTTTTAGCCCAAATGGCTTTGGAGGCTTAAAGTGGCTTGGAAATGCCAATTCCAAACGCACCCTTAATGAAGAATATGATGTTCTTCAAAGTATTCATTGCATATGCATATGCATGGAGATACAAGTATATCATAGATGACCTATCTTATTAGTGTCACTTATATTTTACGGTGAATGTTTCGATTTTCAAAGTTCACGATTCGTTACTTAAGAGAAGTTGTGCATTGACGACTAAATTTTTATTATTTAACATGTGCCCCAAATTTCAACAGAGGAGAAAGCACCCTAGAGACATTTTTCAATGAAATTGCGATAAAAAAAGGTTTAGCACATGTGACATTAATCATATTCGATGGGACGTGAATAATGAGTGTATATCAAAGTATTAATCGTACATACACTATGAACATTGTTATTGCATATAAATTTAAAATATTCCTTAATTTCATTGCTTTACAATTGTCTTGGAACAATTTTTGCAAAATTTAATGGAGATTTGAGACATGCATGCCATCCCAACACATTTTTTACCCTTTTATTCATTGATATGGCCAACATCAAGATCTTCGTCAGAGCTAACATCTGGTTGTCACGTGACTTCAAGATAAGATTCTCCCAAAGCCCATGGATTTTGGGAAAAATACATTGGTTTGGCTAATCCCGCTTGTATTAATCTAACGCCTGGTAGATGGTGTCTTTGATGGCGTGGTACGCGTGGGAATAATCCTATGACATTTCTTCTTGAAAACTATAAGGTCATGAGAACTTCGGATCAGTCCCATTCTCTTCGTCTAGGATCTTTAAAGTTTTCAATATTCCACGTGAATTTCTTTGAAACAACATCGAAAGGACCTTGTACCGGATTTCCCACGTTGATGTTATGCAACTTTCAGGTGAAGATCCAAACATAAAAGAAAGCAACCTGTATGAGCTTGTGGCCTCTTTGATAATCAACGGTGATAGTGCATTGGCTAACCACTTGTAAATTTGACTGCTGATTGCCAAAAAACACAGCCAAAACCTCCTGCTTTGGCCATATTAGGGTTATTCTTCTAGCGTGAAATGTACACGACTGCCTTAACATAAAATATATGATAGGCAGTACGTTATTTCCTTAACATAAAAGATGTCAAATATTCATTCTTTTGCACCAACATGGAAACGCGATCTACTAGTTGAAAATGGAAGTGCTTGACAAGCAAAGCAACTTGCTGCGACATTTGACACTACAAGATCCTCATAGATGGGAACGATTAAAGCGATTTTCTGAATAACATTTTAGGTAACAGCATTGTGAATTTTATGCGAAACCGCACAATGAAGCCTGATATTGGTTTATCAGCTATGAAGTTCATTATCATGGCCAGCTGGAGTTAGCACACCAAAGTCACAGATACCAAAATAAGACTAGGCACTAGAACTATATATGCAGAAGCTCATAGCCATAAAACATGTTCTGGAGATAAAGATGCAGAGACTAGAACAAAAGGAACAAAAGAATGCACTTCAAGGGGAGCGCCGATCTATGAGTCGCTTCTCTTCATCAACAAAATAGGAAAGACTCCCACTTGTGAAGTTCAGGTCAAAAGCTACACCAGAAGGCGTGCAGTATGGTCAGTTAACCATCTCTGCCTCGAAGCATGGTACGGAGTCTCAGCAACCATAAAGAATCTTTGCCTGCGTATCCAGACCAAAATAATCAGAAATAGTACATCATAACAGACTGCCACGAAGAGCTACGTAGAACCATGTAGTAGAATTATTCTGCGACTTAAAGCAAGAAAAGGGTTCCTCACCATGCAAGCGCGTCAACCAGCAAATCACTGATACTCGTCAAACCCATATACAGAGAAGTCGTCATAATCAGAGAATTCATAGTAGTTATCATAATCAGACAAATCAATGTCAGAAAACCCAGATGGGTAATCATCATCAAAGGACTCGTCATCGAGAATTGCAGAATCAAATTCATAGTCATCTGTGGGGTCATAAGGATTCCTTAAATCTTTGATCTGTTCGGTGCATCTTCTCCCCAAATCACCCCCCATATAAACATTGAAGCACTGGCGCAAGTCAAGATACTCAAGATGAGGACAACTGTCAAGAATCGCCTTCAGACCTTCATTTGTCATCTTATTCCCGAAGAGTTGGAGGTGGCGTAATCCATGCATGTTTTTCGCTATAGCTTGTGCTTCGTCGTCACATTCTATGTGTGGATATCTATATCCCTGGCTATTCAATTTGAAGGATTTCAGAAGGGGACAACATTGTCCAACAGTCTCTATGGCTTCCTCCGAGAATGAGCAATAAGATAATTCAAGGACCTCCAGCATAGGAAGTTTTGAGGCTGCTTCACACAGACCCTCATCCGAAATGATACCGCAAAATACAAGTCGTAGCCGTCTAATTTGATTGCACCTGCAATGGAATAAGAAATGCATGAGAACAACGATGGTTCAACCGAAAAGCAGACTTGTTGTAGCTAGCAATAATAATGTTAACCACTAAGATAAGGAACTGAGAGCTTATTGATCTAGAGCAAGGGGTGTGTAGAGAGATTATTTTCATCGGCCAAAAAGTAATTGTATTTCAACAACATTAATTTGTTAATCAGTATCCCTTGGGCACTTCTTAGTGGCTAATTAAGGAACACCACAAGTTATAATCCACAATTGTTCTAGTGAAGTGTGTAACTAGTGTTGCGGACAATGGAACTTTCCTTATGCAGTATGTTTAATAAATGCCCCACGGGCACTTGTTAACGAGACATGTCAATAAATACGGAAAGATGATAAAATCAGCCAGAACCCTAGATCAAGAATTCTCTACTGTTGCGGCCTCTGATTGGAATTCTTTCAAGTCATGTTAAAAAAGGTCAACTATGCCACATTTGTTAATGAAGTCCGCTTTTGCATGCCCATGGCATCACAAGAATGTAAACTAAACAGAGATCTATGCAATTGAGAGATGCAATGCTTGGTCCACTTTTGACCTATCAGAATAGCCTTTTAATAAGCAAGACTGCCATATTTATCCGAAATAATAATAAGACGCAGAATACACAAAATATGTATAGAAAGTTTTTGAAACAAATATAAAGTTAATGAATCAAGACGTCAACAAAAGTAAGATCAAATTCAAAACCTAAATCAAATCAATGGAAATTATGTTCTATTCCAGCCTCAAACTATAATAAAATTTCCATAACAAACATAATATATCCAGCAGTCAACAATCAAAAACAATCCAAAAGCTCTGTTCTGGACTTCACGCTCAGTAAAAGGAAGAAAAACACCATCAAAGAGAGAAACTTAAGTCAATAAAGAGAGCTAATCTGATCGATTTATTTATTTATTTATTTATTTTTTCAAAATGTGTCCATGGCCACTTTTTTAACACCTCGATAAAAAGAGTTTGTCGATTTTTATGCACCATATTTCTCATGTTATATATAATTAGAGTAATTACATTTCCTTATTATGTGTGGTTAACAACTATACCAGAGGCACTCGTTAACAAAGTCTCCTCATAGAACCCTTCATCATAGGAATTTTATCAACAAAAGCAAACATAACACTATTAGACTCTGAAACTCATGTTAAGAACCGAAAGGACTCCAAAACGTAAAACTTCCATGCCAATTACAATAACTCAAGCGTAACTTCAGTTGTATGCTGTGGAATCAAAACACTGACAGTGCCATCCACTGGTCAGATCAAGACAATTATGTACCTATCCAAGACCTGCAAAAATGCCATCAAATGTATCTAACCTGTCTCTGCAAGTTCAATGAAAACGCAATGATGAAGACTGAGTACGGAGTCTCGAAGAGGAAATAGAAGACAAATTCAGCGGTGAATAAAACTAGAATATTTTCTTCGCTGAACAAAATAAGGGGAAAAAACAGTTTAAGATTGATATCACTGGAACCTGAGGCATACTCAAGTGTTTTGGCAAGCATTGGTTAAAGCTACACTTGTCCAAGGCTGAGAAGGTGATGGAGCTACATGGCTATACCCTATTTTGTTGAGTTATATACCTTCTACCGCACCAAACTTTAACCAATATCTCCCCATAACTATTAGCAAACAGGAGAGTAAATGTGTCGCATAAACTGATCAAAAGGAAAAAAAGCACATAGGGGAAAGAAGATCCTAGAGTGAAGTAAAATAGAAGTGCTTCTGCCATATCAAGCACTTATGGAAGCTCTGTCACAGTTCATGTTCCTCATTTCATTTAGTAATGCCTGATACTCACCAGATGGCATTGTATCGGTCTTTTCACAACCTCAGTTCAATGTTCCTTCATGGTTTCAATTGGGTTGAACTTTTGCCTCATCCTGATGTTCAAATGACAGCTAAAAATGAAAGATACTGAGGCTGAACATACAGAACATAGAGACAGTGTAAAGAAGCCATTTGAGAACTCCCAAGGAGCGAGAAAGTAACAAAGGTGACATCCTTTAACATAAAAAATCTCTATCCTCGTTCTCAGGAGCTATTTCAGGATCAGAACTCAATTTCCATGCATGATTTTTTCATCAGTTAGTTTCTGGAACATGTAGCTGATCAAAGTTTTCCAAATACAGTTTGTTCTCATCATCTGGCGTGTCCACCTTCTCTTTTTTTCATTTTCAATTCTTGAGGACAAGGGAAAAAATGGGACATTTCAAGTGTGCAGAATGTTCACTTCCTGAGGACTACTCGAAGCCATCACATTTATACCTCCGCCTCGTGATGAGGCCAGGGTGAATAAGAGAAGTAAACTCGTGCTTGATACGATTCATTCCTAAACAATTTCGCAATTCCTGCACAACTTCAGCCCAGAGAAATCAACGGTACACACACGCACTTGCTACTGCCGCAACCTAGGTCTACACAATCGCAACGACCGATCAGCCGATTGCCGAGACAAGCTCATCCTCGGCGACTAACCATCATCTCAATTCTCTCCAACAACGGCGTACCCACAAAAGAACCGGACCATCAGCGATCATTCCGAGGCCCACCAAAACCAGACCGAGGAACAAAACCGCGCGAAATTCATTCAAGCGGGAATCGGCGAGTTACCGGTCGGCGGCGTACTGAAGGAGCAAGTCGTCGCCGAAGAACTCGATGTTGAGGTAGAGGCAGCCGCCGCGGCTCCGGTCGACGGCGCGGCGGTACATGTCGGCGAGGTCGTGGTCATGCAGGTCCCCGGCGTTGCGCATGTCGATGGTCTGCCACATCTCGGGGTCCAGGCAGAGGGCGCGCCAGGCGGTGCACACCAGCTGCGCGGTCGTGAGGATCTCGACGGCGCCGAGCTTCAGGAAGATCGTCGTCGTGATCTCCCGCGGGAGCTCCAGCCAGTTGGGCGGCGGCGGCGGCGGCGGCGGCGGGGGCTCGTCGGGGGTCGCCATTTGCCGGGGAGGGGAAGCGGAGCGCCGCCGGGGGGCTAGGGCATCCGCTTGCGGAGGAGGATTTTCGGGGGACGGCCGGGCGGGCGAACGAGCGAACGAGCGATGCGGTTTTGACTGGAGGGAGGGAGGGATCGTTCCGTGCCGTTTTGGTTTTTTCATCATCGCTTTAATGAATATTCCAAATAAAAACAGAAATGGGGCTTGGAGCTTTATTTGAAACTCGGTTAGTTGAGCCGAAGGTTCGAAATTTTTTTTTCCTTTGTAAAGAAGCGTTGATTGAAAAATTAAATTGAACTAAAAGTAAAAGTAAAATAAAACAAAAAAGTAAATAGGCAAAGCAACAGATAGTGCTTATTCCAGTGGCTAAAGTAGTGCGACGGTTTAGTTCGATCCTTAAAACATTGTACTCATAGGTAGTGGTGGCAGCAGACATCATGGTCAGATGAATAATCTACCTCCATAGGATGGAAACAGGTAGAAGCCATCGCCGGAGTCGAGTGGACGCCTTGAAACTTTGACCTGTTCGGTGCATCTTTTCCCTGGCTATTTTCCAGATCGACATTGAAGCATCGGTCCAAGTCAAAGAGTCATCAGGTGCGGACGACCATCGTATATTGCTTTCAGGCCAACATTAGTCATCTTGTTTCCGAAGAGCTGGAGGGGGCCACAATTCATGCGAAATATGCCAACAGACTCTAGGGCATCCTCCGAGATATGGTCGTACGGGAGCCATATTTCAAGATCCTCGAGCGAAGGAAGCCTTTTAGCTGCTTCAGATAAACCTTCGTTTCAAATGCCCCAGCAGAGTACAAGTGGTGGTCGTTTAATATGATTGCACCTGTAATGAATCACAACGTACTTGAGAATAAATCATAAGAGGCATGCCAGAAAGCTACCCAAATTAATGTCAATGACTAAAATATTGAGACAGATGCAGTCAAAGAGCTGAGCAATCTACCGCAGAACACGAGCTTAGAAGCATATATGCAATTGGTACCAAAAGTGACTGTAACAGAACAGGCAAGGGGTTACAGAGTATTTCAAGAATCACACAAAACAGTAATACAACAGCATGACATGATATCGTCAAGAATCCTCAGTCACGGGAGCACTCCATTGAAAGAGCAGCTTCTTGTCAACCCTTCTGAGTCATGTTCAAAACAGTGCCTCATGCGGCCTTGATCCAGCAAGTCCTCTTTTAGCTTGTACCGGTTATCTCAATGTAAACTGGTTAGAAATCTTCCCAATTAACAGATGCAATGACTGCTCCACTAGTGGCCCCTCGCTACAGCTTTTTATATGTGCGACTGTGATATGTATCAAGAAGAATGAATATGACATGAACTCCAGTGAAATATCTACGGAAGTTCCTTGAAAACAGGTATAAAGAGGACCGAATCAGGACTCGAGATGAGATAGATACAATGGAAAACCTAAAGACATATCAATGGAGAACAGGTACCCCAAAAGGAGTTTGATTTCCAAGAAGAGATTGAAGAGGCAAACAGGAACAACTCAGCAATCTAACAAAATTGGAAAGATCATCTTCCAAATTTGAAGGCTAGAGAACGGAAAAAGGACAGCTTTCTTGAAGAGAATCTTTACTCTTTAGTCAATATGGAGAACCAATCTGATCAATCCGCTAAAGGACTAATATACAGTCATAAAATCCTTCATTCATACCATTGGGTTTGCTTACACCAAAAGGATTTCTATGAGCTAATAATCATGGAATTGACAGCTGCTGAGTCAGGTCGAGGGAACAAAGTCAAGCTATTAGTTTCTCACTATCTCTCCCAGCATCTCAGTGCAGTCCTATAGCTCGTGGCTTATCTTACCTCTCCATGCGAACAAATGCATCCACTCCTTTTCAGATTCTTCTTCTAAATAATAATAGATGAGCAGACCCTTCTGAACGTTACCCATGGGACGTCTGGCGTGGCTTCACCTTACTTTGAGAGGAAACCACTGTCGTTCGAACCATCTGCACCGAGAACTCGACCACTTACCAAGCCAACGTTGTGGGTGCTAAGACGTCACAGCCAGGAAATTTTATTTTAGGACGGGATCAACCCAGCCAACGAAATAGGCCAATGAACCATGTTGTCTGCGTAAGACGTCAGCCCAGATAAGCGGCCAAACATGAACTAATTTGCACGCAAGCACATGGCGAGCGCCTGATCTTCCTAGTCGACACCCATGGATGAAACTCAACGCAGGACGGTTAAACGCAACAGACAAAAAGAGCCCTCACTGGTCGGTGATGCACTTGAGGAGCTCCTCGGTGCCATAGTACTCGACGTCGGCGTCCACGCAGCCGCCGCGGCTGAGGTCGATGCCCCAGCGGCATGTGACCCCGAGGCCGTAGCCCATGGCCGGGAGGTACCATGGGAAGCTCACGTCGACGGCCTGCCACATCGAGGGGTCCCTGCAGACGGAACGCCACGAGGCGCGCACGTACTGCGCGTGATCCCCAGGGTCTTGGCCGCCGGGAGCCTCGAGATGATGGCGGCAGCGACCTCCGGCAGGAGGTCCAGTCAGTTGGGCCCTGCTGCCGGGGTTGCTCCGGTTTCCTCCCGGCCTCCCTTTTCTTCCTTTTCTCCTCCGGTTTTGCTCTGTGCGAAGGAGGGAGGGCGGGAGATGAAAGAAATTGAACAGGGCCGACCCTTTCTTTTGCTTGAACAAATTATATTTATAAGCGGAAATTCAATAAACTCCTGAACTTTTAATTGATACATAATAATCCCTAAATTTTTATTTTGTTACAGTTAGTTCTCCGTTATTTTTTTCGGTTAATATGTGTAATGCGCATAATTTTTAAGGAGTGAAAGTTTATTTTTATCTTATTCTTTTGAGGAAATTTTTTTTTCTTTTACCTCCAATTGCCAACAAAACAATTTGAATAATACGAAATGGGAGAAAAATAAATTAACAATAGTAATAATAATAGAAAAATGAATATTAATGATAATATTGACAGATAATTTTTTTAAATGTAATAAATGTAGCCGTTTTTATAAAGTTATACAGAATATGAAGGTAAATTACACAAAACTTTCTAGAATTTCGCATTTAGTGCACGTTTTGCCTCTTTTAATTGTTGTACATTACCTCCTCGAACTTTCATTTTTTGTTTTGACGGTCGTTGATCCTCCACTATATTTTTCATTAGCATGTGTAATGCACATCACTTTTAAAGGGTACATGTGTATTTTCATCTCATTTAATGTTGGAGATTACTCTTTTGCCCTTGATTTCTTTATGGAAGGAATCGAAAATGGAGAAAACTGAGTTAACGACGCTACTAATAAAAAAAATAAATGTAATAATAATAGTAGAAATTAACTGTCGAAAATTGATGAACATTTAAATATAACTAATAAGATAATTGAAAGAAAAGAAACACGATTAAGTAAAAAGAGAAAAGACTCAATGATAAGGACGTCAAATGACAAAAATTGGTTGATATTTTACATACATCCAAATGGTTAATAATCGTTAAAAAAATAATTTATTTTAAAAATATTATAAAAGGTTATGATGTCCACAACTCATTAAAGAAAAAAATTAACTAGAATTCATGGTGATTTTAAAGTATTTTCTATAACCATATAAAAGTACATCAGGAGTATCCAATTTCTGTAATTTGACGTTCTTGTTATTGAAGACTTTTCCTTTTTATTTAATTTATGTTTTTTCCTTAAAATATAGATTTTTACCAAAGTGTCTATGTTTATTAATTTTGTCTGATATTATTGTTGATATTTATTTTTGTATCGTGAGTAATTAGTCTATCTACATTTTTTTCCCTTTTCTCTCCTTTTTTTCCCCTTTTCTTACACCAATTAAGGGTAAAAGAGAGTTTTCCTTAAGAAAATGAGAAGTATTACCCCTTGAAAGTCTTGTGCATTGCACATACTTGAAAAACCAATGGAGGACCAGCGACCATAAAAATGAAGTTTAGGGGATATTGTGTAATATTCAAAAGTTCGAAGACAAATGTGTACTACCCTAAAAATTCAAAGGGGTTTTGCGTGTTTCCCCCTAAAATATGTTACGAAAGAAGGATAAACACAAAATTGATAAAACGGGAAACGGATAATTACATAATGGTCTCTAAATTTTGACCAAGTATACAATGTTGTCCCTAAATTTTTAATTTATTTAATATGGTCCATGAACTTTAACTCAATATAAAACATCATCTCTGAATTATTAAATTGTTTAATATGATTTTTAAACTATTGATAAATATTCAATCTAGTTTCTAAATTATATGAAAGTATTCAATATTATTCTTTAATTGATTCAAGTTTGGGCACAACGTTGAACATTTTCATATAGTTTAGGGATTAAATTAAACATCTATCAAAACTTTAGGAACCACATTAAAGAAGTTAAAATTTTAGGGATGACATTATATGTTGGACTAAAATTAGAGATCACATTGAATCAATTAAAAGTTTAAGGACGACATTGCATATTGGGCTAAAGTTTAGCGATTCATTATGACATTTTTCTAAGAGTGCCAGACACTGTAAGTGCACAAACTTGACATAGATGGACACTTAAGTGCTAAAATCGGAGAAAAATGGAACACTTAAGTGCTAACGGCAAGAAATTTCGGCTAAACTGCTAACGTAGAATTTTCCAATGACTTTTGTTTACTGACATGGCAATTTTTTTTATTAAAAATTATCCACGTGGCAATTTTTGTTTTTAAAAAAAATGTCCATGTGGCATTATAACCCCCCAAAATTAATTTTTGATATAAATATGAATTAAGATAAATTTTTAAAAAAGGGGAAATCATAGCTTCAGCAAGGGCCTCCAAAGCCCTTGCCACTGCCACCCCATCGTCACCAACTACCATCGCTGGAAAGGACTGGCGATGGTGGGGCAAGGGTCAACTAGG
The DNA here is from genome assembly GCA_014182715.1 of Eucalyptus cloeziana. Classification (NCBI taxonomy): domain Eukaryota; kingdom Viridiplantae; phylum Streptophyta; class Magnoliopsida; order Myrtales; family Myrtaceae; genus Eucalyptus; species Eucalyptus cloeziana. The sequence goes on from CM024638.1 coordinate 22,968,046, forward strand.
GTTGTTGGTCCCTAAGCTGTGGTTGGCGATCCTAGTCGACTGCCAACAAAAGTTTGCAGGCCCTCACTTAAAGGGGCCAAGGGCTGGCAACACTCGCTGAATCTAGGGGATAGTTGTTGGCCCTTAGCTCGTATGGATGAGGGCTAACAACCCCTGTCAGTGGCTAGCCAAGGTCGCTGACCATTGCCTAACTGACCCTTATCCCACTGTTGTCGGCCCTTTCTAGCAATGGTTAGGCTGCCGCGGCAAGGGTTGTGGAGGCCCTCATCAAACATGGTTGCCTCCCTCTTTTATTTATTTATTTAATAATTTAGTTTTAAATTTATAATTAATTAATATTAAATTAATAAATTTGGGGCCAAAATCATGTTGTTTTGCACATTCAATGCTGAGTAAGCATTCTGACAAGCCACGTAGACTACTTATATTATTACAAATAAGCTATGTTGGATTTCTAATTATCCTTGTCAACATTAGCACTTAAGTGTTCAATTTTTTTAAAAAAAGTGGCACTTAATTGTACATTTTGGAAGTTTTGGCACTTAAGTGTCCATCCGTACCAAATTTAGGCACTTGCTGTGTATTTTAGCTTTTTTCCAATGGGAAGAGGGCTTAAGAACAAAATTTTTCAAATGACAAAAGTCGGTTGCTCAATTATATTTAACGGGTTAATTAATGTGAAATCGATTGATTACCAAAATATTTCAAAGTCTTATTAAAGGAAATGATGCCTAAAGAATAAAAGAAATTGATTAATCGAAATCTAAGGCAATTTTTGAAATGGGCTAAGCACAATAAGCCAAAAGAGGTAGAATTAGTTGTTATTCGAAAACTAGACTTTTTTGTGATAGACGCAGATGGTAAGAGTGTAGAATGTAATGTTGAAATGAAAGTGCGAAAATAGAATCTTCCATCAAATCGGAATTTAATGGAGTTAAAGAGATTGAAGAGATACAAATGAGATTTACTATAATTTAACCTTCCACCTGGAGAACTCCACTCTCCCAGTTTTAACGGCCTCAATATAGTTAGAATCTATTGTATAATCCTTAAGATGTTACGAATTATATAGGGCGTTGCTTGTACATAAGTTTCGGGAGTTGCTTCTGCTAACTCACGCATCTTTCACAACGCTATATCATCCTCTTTTCATACTACAAATAATCACACTATCTACAAAGAATTACAATAAGAAAACATTTGAAATGCTCTAGATTGCTTTTGGCTGATCCCAACACTTGAAGACAGCTCTGAAACACCAATTTGAGGTGAATTCAAAATGATAAATATCTTGGCTTTCCCACCAGGACTTTACAGGTCGTATCTAGAACCTTCCACTTCATTTGTAGCATGAGCTGCTTTTGCAAAACATTCCTCCTAGACATTTTACGAATTTTTGTTGTGTAGATTATTCACCTTCTATAGGCAGGACCTTCCAAGTAGATCGACGCCCTCATAATCTAGGAGTTGTCCACCTTCTATTGGTCCATTCAAGCTTAAAAAAACTCTTGTCCTACAACTTGGTCACCATCTACAAAGGTCTTTCTAAAATTACACACTCCATCAGTAGCTTGTTTTCCTTCTATAAAGGCCAAAGCCTTTCAATACTTTAGGCAACAAACCGACACTCTGTATGTGCCTTGTGCATATAGAAGCTATTTTACACATATACACATCGGTATCATTTGACTATTTGGTCATCTTTAAAATGTCACGGGGGATTTTTTTTCAACAAATTTTTTATACAATTTTCTTGATCAATCAATTTTTAACATTAACTAACCATTTCACAATACATGATGAGACCTCAATTTTTGCTATTTGACCTCTTTGTTATTGAGGTTTTTCCTTTTTAGGTGACCGTGTTTGTTTTTCTTTAAATATCTTACTAGCTCTATTAATATATCATCAATTTTGGGTAGTTTTATATTTTTAATATTGTTATTGATATTATTTTTTCTGATATTAATTTTAGTTAATTTATTCTTCATCATTTTTTTAAAAGAAATCCATTGCAAAACAGAGATTTGTTTTTGGAATGAGATGAAAATACACATTTATCTCTTAAAAGCCATGTGTATTTCACATGCTAATGGCAAATATAACGTAGGGTTAACAATTGCAACAAGATAAAAGTTCAAGGGGATGTGTAATAGTTGAAAGCTCAGAGGCAAATGTGTACTACCCAAAATTATTTCTGGCCGAAGAAAATTCTTCCAAAACTGTTAAAAACGAAAAAAAAATCACTTAAATGTTAAATAGTTATAAACTTTTCCGAGATAACTTAGATGTCATTAATTATATGATTTAAAAGATTTGGATGTTAAAATTTCCATTATATAGTTTGGTACGTCTTGAGAAGCCAATGAAAGTTAAATTTCAAAGGCTGCAAATGCAGAAAAAATAAATATGACAGAGGGAATCTATGATTAGAGAATGTTTTGGAGCATCTTATCATATTATCAAAATCAAGGCTGAGTTGGTTTCGCTAAAAATAAATGATTTGAAAAACATTTCCCTAAAAATGATCTTTTATATTTTTACAAAAATGGATGAACAAAAGATATTTTTATTGTTCACGAAAAGGTTTGGACATAAATTGTTGTTGACACTGAAAATATTTTTCATTAATTAATTATTTGAAGAGATGAAAGTGATCAATTTTAGGAAAATGTTTTCCAAATTATTCATTTTCTATAATGGAACCCAAAGTTGCAATTACTTTGTTTTCAAGTCGAAAAATTTAAATAATCTTTTTAAAGATTTTATACGTATTATTCCAACGATTTCACCCTAAACTGACATGAAAACTTAAACAATAATTATTAAAAAAAAAAAACGAAATAGCAACGGTCAGAACGTAATGCATCAAGCGCATTTTTTGAGTTCGGTACAAAATATATATATGTAAAAGCAGGCGAAACTCGCAGTAGTTATAGGGTAACTTTAGCACGCCTTCATTAATAATTTGCATTGACGATTGTGGTGAGAAAGAGTTTAATAATGTTGGGATAACGACTATGATATCTTCCATATTTGACAAATAAATAATATCGAAAGGTCAACCAAAACAGATTTCATCAAAAAATTATATTAGATGCTTTATAAATAAATGAATATAAAAAATAAATTTTAATAATAGCAACTGTACATAATAAAAGTCACCTATCTTTGCAACATAAATTATAATAGAAGGGAAACGATATATCTTTAGAGGGCTATATTTAACTATCAACATTTTTCAAAAGTAAATATGACTAAATGCATACAAGTGACCACTCATGATCAAAAGCTTTGGGGTCAATTTGATATCTTCCGATAACTTATGATTAAATGAAAATTAGATTTATTTTTAAATAAAAGTAATATGTTGTCATGTGGGGAAAGTATCAAAAGTTTTAACTATATTGTACTGGTACCAATTTAATTATAAACCTTTTAATTGGTTAATTTAGTACTTAACCTTTTCAAATTTTCTCAATCAAGTCCATTTGACCAATTCAAGCTGAAAATTGCTGACATGAACTCCATTGGTCTTACGTGGCATGGCTGGCATTGATGTGAACTAATTTTTTCATAAACCTTTTTTTCTTTTTTCTTTTTTCCATTTTCTTCCATGATCAGTGCTGGCTAGTGCTAGCCACCGACACAAGTCATGGAAGAAAAAAAAGAAAAAGAAAGAGAATTATAAAGAGTTATAAAAAATATATCAACGCTAGCACTAGCCATGCTATGAAGGACTATCGACATCTATGCTCAGCAATTTTCGATTTAATTAGGCCGGATGGATTCAATTGGTAAAACGTGAAAAGACTTAGGACTAAATTGGTCTAATGAAGAAGGTTTATGACTGAATTAGTGCCACTATAATAAGTTAAAAACTTTTTTGATACTTTTCCCATTGTCAACTTATATGACTTTGCCATTGATGATTAAATTTGTGAAAGAGTTGAGAAGATTGATATGTAATTCTATGTAGTGATTATGGCTGTGATTGTCATGTCGATCGATTCTCATTATCACGCGGTGCATGGCTTTGCTCTTCATAAGATCCACACGAAGTGCAGGTTCTGTGAGGAAATCGAATTGATTTGGATAGGAATATAACTTTATTTCTCTTTTAATCTCATTTAAAATTTTTCTCAGCATGCAAAATTGGCGCCTCCACATAATGAAACCAAAATAAAAAGAATACCATCAATATGAAAGGAATACAAGCAAAGCTAGCATACGATCATCTGGGTTCGAATCCTACTCACAGTCCTCTAGAGATTAGAAATTGTGGAAGAAAGAACAAGATGTTTATAAGTGCCCTAGGTTTTTGACAATGACTACAGCTTCTTCTTAGGCAACGCGAAAAGGCTTGCTGGTATTGATCTCAGCCTTTGGTTTTGGAGCAGTAACACCCTTCTGTCTATGATTTGTTACCTTCATCTCAAAGCATTGGAGCAAGTTCTCTAACTCAGATATCTCCCTACAGATATCCATGGATTGTACACGTTGCTGGAAGCTGTGCACTAGATCAAGTCCGCTCGTGATCCCCATGCCTAATTCTTCCATTGTCATCCTCAATTCCCTATTTTCCTCCTGCGAGTCTCTAAGCTTCCTCTTCAAAGACCTGTAGCCCTCGAGCGACTTTAGAAGCTGTTCCGAGAGTTCTTTGTTACGCTCTTGTAGCGTGACGTCTTTGTGAGCTTCTCCGCCATGCTTCTCCTTGTGCTCTGCGGCACAAGCCTTTACTTTAGCCAACAACTTCTCGTTTTGTGCCTTGAGATCGTTGAGATCCTCCTCCATTCCATCCAACTCATGTACCTTTTTCGTGAGCTCTGCTGCCATTATCTCCTTCTCTTTTCCTAGGCTAGAACACAATATCTCAAGGCTCTTTCGAGCCGCCAAACTTGCGTTTAGGGCTTTCCCTAGCTTTTCCTTCTCATCAACAACGATCTCCTCGGGCTTCTTGTCCTTCTTTCCATTTCTAGGCCTAAGTTCCGTGTAGCATCGCCTCAGCTCTGCTTCCCTTTTATTATTGCCACACTGAGACTTTTGGACTCGAGTCTTGACATCGTCGAGGATGTTCATAATCCCAGCTAATCTTTGCTTCTTACGGTCATCGCCATTTTTGCTGCATGCTTCATTGTGATCTTGGACTAACTTTAGCAGCAGCATTATAGTTGTGACAACACCTGAAGAAAAGAAATTAGGAACATTAAATAGATTTCCTAAGAAAGATGGACTAATTAGACAAATTCAATTGGAAATTTCTTTCTTCTTCCTACACAGATAATGAATTAATATATAATGAACATGGTAGCACGACATATAACATTGACATCGACAGAGATTGGGCTCCAAAGAAAGCATCGAGCGACACCGCTTATGCAGGTTTGATTTCATCACCTTCTAGCATGTAATCTTCTCGCCTCTCGACATTACCGGTTGAAGGAGGAAGTAATTCTGGCGACAAATGGGCGTGAGCCTGGTTTGCATCTGCCATCAAACCTCCAATTCCGGGAATGATGTTTAAGAGATATGGAAGAGAAAAGCTAGAAGGATTGAAGAGGACGATGACAGACAGACAGAAAAGGAGAGAGATTTTTGGTTTTCACTCTCCTCTGAATCTCTCCTCCTATTCCATGTATTGTGTCTGCGTCTTCTAAGCAGTTTTTCTTGATTTCCCTTTTTCCTTATAAACCAACATTCACGGTCATCGTGGTGGGCAAATAACGGTTGCAGTTTGACTTCTTATTGGCCTTCCATTTGGGTTGACTTCAATTGTCATCTCGTGTGGTTCTTATAAATCCCCAGCAATTTTCGTTAATATAGATATTTAAACGATGATGATGATGATGATGATGATGATGAGCAAAAAGAAAAACTTTCAGAGAGTGTTTGATCATGTCGTGAATGTGAGTTCTCCGATATGTTGGATAAGTTCGAACCAAGGGGCAAAATCTTTTGTGATACTCGACTTACAGTTTTTTCAATATTTGCTATTTGTCACGCATAATGAAGAACACAACATAAGAAATCAATACAACAAAGTGAAATAATAAAAGCAATTTGTTTTTGACTGAATGATATTGTTAACGTAATTTTAGTTTGTGATTATGAATTTATGTTATGAAGTTTCCATATTTTCTAAGGCACCAAAAGTGTATTTTAGTATTAGATTTCACCTAAAAATAAATTACTTTCTTTGGAGAAACGGAATTCATATTTTAAGCACAAAGTATTTTCTGCCTACCCATTTATGAAAAAAAAAAATCGTTAAAAGACTCTTTTCTTGGACATGTTTATAAAAAGAAAATTATGGTCTTCGAAAATGAAATTCATTACCCAATTATTTGGAGAAAGTTGGTGGCTTTTTATTAAAAAAAAAAGTTTGTGCGAGAATTGACATCCAAGCTAACGTTGGCGCATTTTTATGAGACAAGAAAATATTGAGCTAGAATTGAGGTACAAGCTAACGTTAATACTTTTTTATGAGAAAAAAGTTTAAATTAGAATTGAAACTTAAGCTTATGATATTCATTTTTAAAGAAATATTTTTGGACGACTTTTAAAAGGAATTAGGACAACGACAATCTCCAAGCCTTGTTCAAATTATTTGTAGCTATTTTCTAGATTTTTTTTTTTTTTCAATTAGATTCTTCAAGTATGTACTCATTTGTTCAAATTGGTCATTCATTCAAAAAAACTTATTGAAAATGTTGACGCGGTGGTAATTACAGTTAAATGCTGTTCTGATATGCTACATGTCTATCACAACATAAAAAGATTGAAGACGAGATAGACATCATATAACAACAAAGAAATTTGAAAAGAAACAAGGAATGTTTGGAGTTTTTGGTGGTCAAAAAAATTAATTTTGAGTAAATTTGTTATATGTGTACAAGTTTTGGGGGTTTTTGTGGTAAAAAAATTAGTTTGTGGTAAATTTGTTATAGGTGTACTGATTCAGGATTTTTCGGAATATTAACCCTACATAAGTTTCAAATTGAGAACAAGAAAAGAAGATCCGCAATGCTAAGAAGACAACACCATCCAAACACGAATGCCTCGCATTTCTTTATATTTCCAATACATATGGATTTTACTAGTTTTTTGCAAGTTATCCCCTGATAATAATTTACATTTGATAAAAAGCAGCAATAAAATAAATTAAGCAAATAATTACATTAATAACATAAACATTAGTAATCAAGTAGAAACGTAACCCTTCTATCATAGAAAATTATTTTAAGTAATACACATACCATTTGACCTGTAACAAGTTGGGTAAATAGTAGGAACTATAAAAGAATGAAGTATGTGACATGATTTTATTAGTTTTTTGCAATATATCTCCAAATAATAGTTTACTTTCGATAAAAAACAATAATAAAATAAAGGGAGAATTCCAAATAAGGACTTTAAGTGCCCTCATTTTTTTCAAATAAGGGTCCGAAATGGATCTTACTTCAAATACGGGACTAAAGTGGCCAAATCGTCTTAAATAAGAGTCTAAAGTGGGGGTAAGTACACTCGAAGTGTTGAAAGTTGTGTATGGAGTTCACTTCAATGTCAAAAGTTTTCGTTGGCTCACATAAGTGTCAAATTAGAGAAAAAAAGATTAACTTAAGTACCTTCGGCTATAAATTTTGGCCAAAATATTACATGGCATTTTCGTTTTAAAAACAAGTCCAACATGGATTATGACTCTTCATAAATGACACCATATGAGATAGAATCCTTCAATACGCTCTTCCATTTTCTGAGAAAATTTGTATAGAGAAGAAAAAGAGGGAAAGAACAAAGGAGGGAGATTGAAGAACGCTTGAGCCAAATCGAAGCCAAGAAGAGAGAGAGAGAGAGATCAGCTTGAGGAAGCCTTCAGATTAGGTCATGGTAATCTCTATCGGAGCCATGGTGTCTTTCCTCGAGTTCGGTCAAAACCTTCACTTGTTCCTCTTCGTCCTCCCACTTGTCTAGTGTACAGACACTGGAAAGCTTGGGCTTCGAGCTCAATTTAGCGTGCAAGTTGGAATATCTTGTTCTTAATAGCTTAAGGTTCCAAATCTGAGCATTTTCAGGGCAAAGGCAAGCGGGACCACTTAGCTACTATGGCGGCGGTGATGGAGCTTCTCTCCCCCCACTACAATGACAGGGGCGACATAGCTTCTTTTCCCCTAAGACAATGATAGTGACAACGAAGCATGATCACGACTGAAGTAACCATCTTCATTTGAAGCAACCACCCTCATCATCTTCATCCCTCATCAACTTCCACTTTCTTTCTTTAATCTTTTACAAATTGAAAAGGGGAAAACCTAATTTGGACAAAAACCTCAAATTGCAAATAAAATCACGGTTTATAATTGGGGCAAACATATAAACGACATTGTTTTGGACAATTAATGCCGATTGTGATATTCAGTGAGCCACATCGGCTTCAAAAATTAATTAAAAATGTACCACATTGGATTTCTAGCCAATCGGATTGCCATTTGCATTGAAATGATCGTTTTTCAAAATTTTTGGCACTTAAGTGATTCAAAATAAACTTCTAGCATTAAAGTGAGCGCCGTATGAAACTTTTGGCACTTTTAGTATAGTTATCTTGTCTAAAGTAAAATTTGTTTCAAATAAGGTCCTAAAATGGCTATAGTAGTTTAAAAAAAAAAGACCTAACCTCTCAAATTGATAGGGCATTTTTGCCTTTTAATTTATTTTTTATGTTTATTTATTTTGCTTTCATTTTTTTTCCTTTTTTTCTTATTCTTCCTTTTCCCCTTTCCCTTCTTCGGCCATGGCGGAGGTCGCCGGACTCAAGCAAGGGCTATCCTAGTCGGCGCTTGGGTGATGGTCACCGTCGCCTGGGCTGACAAGGGCAGCCCTTGTTGGCATCGGGCAAGGGCACTCTTCGCCAGATTTGGCGAGGGTTAACCTTGCTGGTGTGGTGTGAGGATGGGCCTCGCTAGCCTAGGAGAGGGCAACCTTTGTCGGCCATTGACGACATGGCCGAGGGAGGGAAGAGCAAAAAAGAGAAAAAGGAAAAAATATATGCTTACAATTTTTTTGACCAAAGGCCTTTATTTGAAACAATTTGGCTACTTCAGGCTCTTATTTAAAATAATTTGGCTATTTCAGGTCATTATTTGAAACAAAATTCATTTCGAACCTTTATTTAAGAAAATGAGGACACTTTTTAACCCTTATTTGAAATTTTTCCTAAAATAAATTAAGTAAATAACTATATTAATAACATAAACATTAGTAATCAAGTAGAAACATAACCTTTCTATCATAGAAAATTATTTTAAGTGATACATAAACACTTTGACTTCTAATAAGTTGGGTCGAAAGTAGGAATTGTAAAAGAATGAAGTATGTGACATGTGGGATAAAATAAAACATATAATCGGAAAATAATTTAAGAGGGCACATCACTCTTTCACTGTTCCCTTCCTATTCACTTTTATATAAATAAACTAGAGTTGAGCACAGGTGAATTGGTGCGCATGAAATTTCTACTTCTCTATTTCTCTGTTCCCCGGAACAAGTTTGGAACAAAAATTCATTTGGTAACACAATTTGATTTTTCTATTTTTGGAACAGATTTCTATTCCAGAAATAGATTTGAAGAAGAAATCAGAAGCTAAAATTTTTAACTTCTCAGTTTCTGAAATAGAAATTGAGAAATTAATTTTTGACCAGAAATCAATTTCTATTCCAGAAATTTTGTCATGCGCATTACGTGACATGGAAATAGAAGATAAATTAAATAATAAATTATAATATTTCTAAAATTCAGGTAATATGGATAAATAATTAAGAAGCATACGCTTTATGGTTTAACTTTAGTTGTTTTATTCAATACTATATCACTCTAAAATAATTTAAAAAGTAAATCAAGATAAGGCAATTGAAATGGAATTGCTTGGACCACTCGAACACATCTATTTCACTTGTATCATTTTAAGATCTACTAGTAAGAGAACAGTGGCGTTTCATGAACACTCTCATTCAAATTACCAACGATAATTCTAACTATTCTATTAAGAAAGATTAGCAATATCTAGAGAAGTCCATATATCTCATCTAAAATAGATAGATTCACTGATTATGAGCGTAAATGAGGATGAAAGTAAGTCACATTGAGTTTTAAAATAAAGTAAACAAATTGTTCATTACTTAGATTGACCATAATGCTCGAGTAAGGGAGTTATTCCTTTTTCTTCGAAGAGTGAATGAATCATCTAACTTTTAATGTTTGAACCTGCCAGCTAAAAATTCAATTTTCATGTATAATGTTTCTTTTCTTTTTATATCTCAAAAATCGACGTTGATTAAAAGAATGATTTTTTTTTCTGTATTATAATCCCATGCCGTGTGTACAGTGTCGTTTTTGGTTAGATTAAATAAACTCTTAGATGTGATTTGTATACTTGTCCAACGAAGAATTGAGAGTGCCAAACAATAATCATTTTAAAATTCTTTTGTATAATCAATCACGATTAATTATTTGATCATTTGGGTGCTCGAAGAATTTTTATTAGAACTAATCTTTTGACCGAAATTGAAAAAAAGAAAATCTTGAAAATCACTTACCATCTCTAATTTCAGGAAAAAGAAAGACAAAACTACAAAAAAAAAAATAAATAAATAAAGAAGAAGAAAAAAGCATAAAAAAATTGGGGACTAAGCCACATCACCCATATACTATTTTCCACCCATTCACTTTAAGATATATAGAATTAGGATATTCAGTTAACATTACACGAACATCTATACCATCTTATGTTCTACAAAAGAGATTTTAAAATAATCTAGGAATGGACGCGAGATTAAATGAAAACTGTGGAATAATAGAAATGTACCGGTCCTTTTTTCTTTTTCTTTTTTTGTGAAAATTAAACTGGACACATATATTTGGATTTGAGTGTAGTGAATTGAGTTTGTCATAACCATTAGGGAAAATGACACAAACGGTTCATGCACTTTTAATTTATTCAATGTAGTCTTGAATCTTAGTCTAATGCCCTAGGGGTGAGCGGTTATAGATTTTGTACAAGTTCCATATGAAACTTAGAACCTACCAATTGGAGTAGGTTCCTTATTTTTTGGAACCTAAAACCTATCTTATATACTCCAAAACTTGAAACCTATTTTGTCATAGGTTCGAGAGTTGGTTTTAAGGTCTATCCAGATTCCAACTATATTATTAATTGAATGATTGTAGTGAATTAAATCATTTAATAACCATCAATTGTTGTTACAATTTACTGACTATAAAGACATAAAAAATATGAACATTAATAAAGTAAAAGTCTTAGTTATAAAATGGAAACTTGAATTAGTGTTTCTAGATTATACACTTATTATCGAACAGTATGGAATATCGCAAATCGCGTAAAGACATCAACTAAGAAAAATATTTAAACCTATTCTAGATTTTGGGTTTCATATTCCAGGTTCTTCGAGCAAAGAACTTAGCACCACCTTGCATACTTTGGAATCTGGAACTTACAAGTTCCCACTGATCTGATTCTTAAATTTCAGGTTCTACCCTAGAATCATGTTCACGGCACATTGTCTTCCTCTAAATTATTAGTTTTTTCAATGTGATTTATAAACTTTTAAGTCAAGTTTTTAAAATAATATTGGACATTTTCATCAAAGTTAGGGACTAGATTGATTATGTCCAACAGTTCATGAATTATATTGAACAAATTAAAAATCCAAGAACCACATAATAAATTGGGTAAAATGCAAAGACCAACTTAAAAAGCTCACAAACATCATTGCATATTATATCCAAATTTAGGGACTACTATGTATGATTGTCCCTAACCATTAGTCATGGGCCGCGAAAGCTTGCACGAAGACCGCATAATCAGCGGTTGTGACTCGTGATGGATCGCTCGAGTGGTCATTAGTTCGGGCAAGAATTTCCCGTGACAAAGAGTTTGCAACAGAACGGAAGATCCCGTGCGTGCCACGGGCCTTCAGCAAGCCATCGACGGGCTAGGACAGAAACTGAGAGCGTACAGTAGCAGCAAGTTGCTCGGTTTTCGCCGATGCGACGAGCATCATCTCATGCGCTCTAAGCGTCCCTCGTGTTCGAGCCTCTTGTCCGCTGCATTCTCTACACCACGGACCTCACGTCCTCGCCCAACAACCAGGTCCTACTGTTCCCTGACGACGCCCTCGCCGCCATGTTCGGAGGCTCCCGAACCTTCCATCACCGACCAGTGCGTCGCGCTCTTCCAATCCTGCGCCTCCTCCATACGCGAGGTGAAGCAGATACACGCGTTCTGCGTCCGACGTGGCGCTCCGCTCGCGGACCCGGACCTCGGGAAGCACCTCGTCCTCAAGATCGTGTGCGCCTCTGGGCCCATGGACTATGCCCACCGGGTGTTTGATCAAATTCGGTGCCCCAGTATCTTCGCTTGGAACACCTTGATCAGAGGCTTCGCCGAGAGCGAGGATCCGAGGCCGGCGACCCGGTTGTACCGCAGGTTGCGGGCGTCTGGTGTCGAACCAGACACGCACACTTACCCGTTTCTTCTGAAAGCCATTGCTAAGTCAACGGACTTGAAGGAAGGTGAGCAGGTACATTCTGGTTGTATAAAAAATGGGTTCGAGTCGTTGATCTACGTCCAGAACACTTTGGTTCATATGTATGCTTCGTGTGGTGACTCAGAGAGCGCGCACAAGATGTTTGTTTTAATGCCTGAAAGAGACCTTGTGGCTTGGAATACTGTGATTAAAGGGTTTGCGCTAAATGGGAGACCTAATGAGGCTTTGACAATTTTCAGAGACATGGAATTGGGGTTCGTTGAGCCGGATGGGTTTACCATGGTTGGCTTGATCACTGCTTGTGCGGAGCTTGGTGCTTTGGCATTGGGCCGGAGGATACATGTGTATTTGACAAAGGTGGGTCTGACTGAGAATATGCATGTTAATAACACCCTTTTGGACCTATATGCAAAGTGTGGCAGCATAAAGGAGGCCCAAAGATTGTTCAATGAGATGTGCGAGAAGAATGTGGTATCATGGACGTGTTTAATTGTTGGATTGGCAGTTAATGGATTTGGTAAAGAAGCACTTGAGCTTTTCAGTGAACTGGAAAGAGAGGGATTGGTTCCGACAGAGATTACTTTTGTTGGAGTCTTGTATGCTTGTAGCCACTGTGGGTTGGTTGACAAGGGTTTTGAGTACTTCCGGCGGATGAAAGAGGAATTCCATATTGTGCCTAGGATTGAACACTATGGTTGCATGGTTGATTTATTGGGTCGAGCAGGTTTGGTTGAGCGAGCACGCAGATTCATACAGGATATGGAGTTGCGACCCAATGCAGTAATTTGGAGGATCTTATTGGCAGCATGCACAATACATGGGAATTTGGCTTTGGCAGAGGCTGCAAGAGCCGAAATCTTGCAGTTAGAACCTAAACACAGTGGGGACTATGTGCTGCTCTCAAATCTCTACGCTTTGGAGCGCCGTTGGTCAGATGTGCAAAAAGTGAGGAAGGAAATGTCCAATGAAGGAGTCAGGAAAGCTCCTGGGCACAGCCTTGTTGAGTTGGGCAATAATGTTCATGAATTTACTATGGGTGATAAATCTCATCCTCAGAGTGAGGCAATATATTTGAAGCTAGCGGAGATCACAAAGTTGTTAAAATTGGAAGGTTACGTCCCTCACACCACAAACGTGTTTGCAGATATAGAGGAGGAGGAAAAGGAGAATGCTTTATCTTATCACAGCGAGAAGATCGCTCTGTCATTCATGCTCGTCAACACTGGACCAGGGACTCCTATTAGGATCGTGAAGAATTTGAGGATTTGTGCTGATTGTCATTTGGCAATCAAACTGATTTCGAAGATTTATGATAGGGAGATTGTTGTGAGGGATCGTAGTCGATTTCATCATTTTACGGGTGGGGCTTGTTCTTGTAAGGAATATTGGTAATTTTTGGAATCATCATTTGGATAAGTAACAAAACTTATTTGCTCAACACTTGATGAACTAAATGTGATGCACAGAAAGCAAGTTGCAGTTAGCTTGATCTTATCTTCCTTTTTACTCACTTAAATGCAACGCAGCAGCAAATCTGAGGAAAATATGGTGCACGGCTTCTGTAGTACCGGCAGGGTTAAAATTGATATATTGATGCTTGACCCAGCAATAAACATTCCATGATTGAGGTTTTGATTAGTCAATGTACAACTAATATATTCACACCCCTTTCTGTCCCGGTCCAATCTATACCTGTCGTATTTTGCTCGAGCAATTTTTCTCTAAATATTTTCTTTCATTGGTTCATTTTGTTGGTCATTCATAAGACTTATAACTCTTTCTTTTTAATGGAACTAGAGTGGTCTATGTTTGTTTATATTTCTCGTTTGATATTGGAGCTACGGATGTCGTGTTTTTTCACGTGGTCGTTGCTTAGTCTTGGAGTTGTTAATGATTTAAATTTAGAACGGAAATGGTATTTGAAGTCTTCTTAGATATTTTTGTGTTTGATAAGAAGGCCATAACTTTTCTGAAATAGCGAAGTTAGTGGATAATTATTTCCCCTGCCAAGTACAAATGACTAAGTTACAATATGGAATAATGGGATATGAGCATTTTTCTCACTTCTTCGCATGCTTCACCAACGCTAGCGCAGAGTTTGCATGTTCTTGCACCACCTTCCACGCCATGACTATGTGCGTCTCTCTCACCAGCGCACCCCCGACGCAGAGCCATATCGCTTGGATGCCTCCGACCACAGCATGAGTCATGAAGGCTTGGCCCGAAGCATTAATAGCTTGAAGCAACCGTGCATTGATCCTGTTCACCTCTTCTGCTTTCCACGCTTCACTGTGTCCGTTTTCAAGTGCATGACCATTTGTCATGTCATCAAATACTGCAGAAGGGCGAATCCTGAAACAGATCATTGCGAAACATCTCGGGAAAGCAATTTCAGATCGTCCATCTTCCTCCATGAGCTCCCCAAAAAGCTTTGCCAACCCACAGTGGTTCCTTATGTGCTTTCTCAGGTTGTGTTCTCCATGTGTTCTTAGTACAAGCCACAACTTCACTGCTCTGAACCTCCTGCTGAGAGAAAGTTGCCAATCGTTGTAGTCCACGACCTGTTTTGAATCGGTTGCCTCATTCTTGAGGTACTCTGGGATCTTCTGATAAGGACTTTACTGGGGCACTTGGGTATTTTACCCCTCATTCAGGAGGGGTCAATACCCACTTGTGGGCATTGAAGCTAAATGAGTCTGCAAACTCAACCCCCTTAAAGAATTTCCTGTAATCTGGGCATATGCAAGATGCCACTGCGTAGCAGCATCTAGATGAACCCCCATGCCGAATTCGTCAGTGATTTTGCACAGAGTTGTCAGCGGATCCACTGCTCTGATCGAAATAGTCCCAACTGTGGCGCACAAGTATAATGGAATTAGTCCCGCTTCAATAGCTGAATAGATTGCGTCCCTTAACGTGTCTGGGGACAGACCAAACGATGTCGACCTTGTCATCTTTATGGCTCGGAAGTTCTGAGGGTCAAATCCCACGATCTGAGCTGCTTTCTGGAATGAACAATGTGTTTGGTCGGATCCATAGATGACGAGCTCCGTGATAGAATCATGTCCTAGTCGTCTTTGGATCTTATCTCTCGCAGTAGCCAGGATGCAAAATAATGGCCTCGCAAGTATTTCCTTTAATGATTCCACTACCATGTCCCGAGAAAAGGAATGGTGTAGGCAATTGACAAATTTCCCTAGCCAGTCCATGACTAGGCTTTCGAGCTCAGTCACGGCGGGGATGAGAACCACTTGAATCCTGCCACATTAAACCTGGTGCAAAGCATCTTGCCGAGCATCCCAGAGATGCCAAAGCTGCTTGGGAAGTAGGCAAAGAAGTTGGGACTTTGCCAATGAGTTAAACCTGGCAGAATGCAATGATCTATATCATAAAGAATGGTTTCTATGGATTCGTGATCGGATGGAGCGGAATTCGGGAGACATTGGGAAAGATATCCAGGTTCGACTTGGCTAACCACCGGGTGCTTCTCGATTTTTTTTGTGGTGGTCAGCTAGGAAATCTATGGTCATGTATCCTTGACGCCTGAACTCATCAGGATCGAGCAGATTCATGATCCTGAACTCATCAGGATCGAGCGGATTCATGATCCTGTTGCTGTTTTCGGGGGAGATGCTCATGACATTCGGGTTGAAGACTCCCTATATATGAATGGAGCAATGAAAGGGACGGTTGCCGACTCTTTTATGAGCTAATTGTAGAAGTTGATAGATTTGCCCATGTTCTACTATAGGACCACGGGTTGCCATCTTCTTGATGGGGCCTCCATTAATTTGTACGGCAACAGAATTAACACTCGACATTTCTTTCACATGATTTTAGTTTAGAAGTATTCTATAAAACTTGAAGTCATTTCCGTACTCACTTACTTGAACAGCGGGGAAAATGCACCGTGAGTCCTAATCCTTATACATGGAATATGGAATGGTCTCAAACTTTTCAATTGGTTCGATTAATTCATAAACCTTCAATAAACAAGTAATTAAGTCTTAAAGCTTATGGTGGAAAGTGCACTTAAGGATGCAATGCCAGCAAACTTTAATTTGGCACTGAGAAATGACCGTTTATCAAAAGGACTTGATTGCATAGGATATGTTCACTAGAAGTCCTACACTTATTGTCAAAGTACAATTGAGTCCTAAAATTTGCAAAAAATGCAATCAAGTTCTAAAATTTGTCAAATTAGTGCAATCAAGTCTTAAAGTTAACACTGACAATCTGACTAATGAAAAATGCTTATGGGGCATTTTTAAATTAATTTTTATTTTCCATATGGCATTTTTATTCAATTTTTTTTATAAAAATAGATTTAAAAACTAAAAAGGAAAAGCTAAAATTTATTTTTAAAAAAAATGTGGAAATGACTGCAAGAAGTCCTAGATGTCATAAAAAAGGTGAGGTCCATGTCAAGAGATCAAGTTCCCGTGAAGAGTGCATTCAACAGATGATCATACTAAATCGTAAACATAACTCACATAAGGTATGGGCCGTTAATATTGCATCCAGACAAGTTGGTCCATAAGTACTAATGGAGATAATTGAATAAAAAACAAAACATGCTATGAGGAAGAGCTTCCTCGAAAATAGAGGCGAAGAGGAAACTCGTTTTGATGAGGAGGAGGATGGAAGAACGGAAATCGAGGAAGAGCAAGGAATTGACACAATAGCAGAGGAGTTCATAGCTAAATTCTATGAACAAATGAAGCTGCAAAGGCAAATTTCGTACCTTCAGTACAATGAGATTCTAAACCGAAGCGCTAGCTAATCCCGATTCAGCATTTATGATTTTCAAACCACATTCGATTTTTGTCAATGCGTTTTTGTAAAAGAGTCGCAGCGCTTTGTAAAATAGTGCGAAGTTCTCAAGAGTTTCATTAATTCTTTTCCACAGCTTTTTCCACAAAATTGCAGAGTCCCATATTACTTAGCTGCCTGATTGGTATGTGACTGATTTCTTTGGTAAGAGACACCTAGAACACCTCAAGCATATGATGCAAACAGAGAGGAGAATACTTCAGAACAAAAATCATTCTGCATCAGCTAGGCAACTCTTTTGCTGGTTTTGTACATGCCCTTTGGGTTCAAGCCCCAAGGCTGCAAATTCACCTCTAACGCATGAGGAAGGGTCAGGAAAAGCAGAACAAAATTCAGCTCGAGAATTAAAATTTGTTTGAAAAGATTTAGCACAACTAGAATTCTTCTCTAACCCAAAAAAACTAGAATTTCCTTAATCTTTTCACAAGTCAATCATGGACATCTAGTAGGGGAAAAAATGGCCTTACATCGATGTATAACTCATTCACTATAATACAACGATGAAAACATATAACATATCTTATAAGGGTACCGAATTATTCCTAGCAGTACCTCACCTCCTCACCGTTAACCACATTACCAATGTGATATGCCGTTATCTCTTTATCACTCAGTATCCAAAGGGCAGCTTCAGGGCTAATCACCAAAACCATCCCAATGCCCATATTGAAGGTCTTCCTCATCTCAGAATCTTCTATGTGACCCACCTAATAGAGGAAAAGAAATTACACGTAAACTTTTAAGTTACTAAGAAGAGCCGGTGATAGCTTATATCATATACCATGCTTGAGTAGGCCCTTTACCATTGGCTATTTAAAGTTCTAGTCTAGAACAAAACGGAAAACCAACCTTTTGAATCCACTTAAATAGTGGAGGAACCACCCGGGAGTTGCCATAGATGTTGGCACCAAGGCCTTCTGGGAATACTCGTGGTATGTTATCAGTAAACTCACCATGGGTAATGTGGGCTATTCCTTTGATACCTCCCTTGTCGATAAGGTTAAAGAACCTGCACATCAACAACAACAATGCTATTATTAGGGTGGTACTTGACTCATACATTTTGCTTCAGTATTATATTTTTTAAGGAAATATATCACAGAGTGAAAGAAAGAGAGAGAGATACCTGATTGACATATAGAACACTAGGAGCCATCAAAGCTTCACCAGGAAGCTGAGCTGGTCTGTCAAGGAAAGACCACTTCGGGCCAAAACTCTGTTAAAGAAATTAGCAAATTAAGACTATAGAATAAGAGGGCACACCTGAACATACTGGGTCAAGATAAAAACTGAATCCTGCTGACAAGAGAGAAACCGTTCGAATGCACCCCACTTGAGACTTGACGGCAAGCCAATGAGCACATCACCAGCAACAATGTCTTTTCTATCTATAACTGAATCCTTCTTCACTATGCCAACAGCGAAGTCACTGATATTGTATTCACCTTCCGCATAGGAACCGGGCATTTCTGCAAAGGCAGTAGGCCCTCGAGTGGCAATCGAGAAGGGCAAGCACCCTTGCGAGGTGGTGGGGTCCCCGCTCACAGCCACCGAGCAAGGCACGAGTGCACCCTTTGCCAGCTCAATGCCAACCGACACTTCAACAAATTCTCCATAGGGAATATAATGGGGGACTAAGTTTTCGCGATTCTATAGTAGAATTATTAGCGATCAAAGAAAAAGTAGTTTTGACATCTTCTTACCACTTCACATCAACATGTTTGGACACGCTCTCGGTCCGAATGAATTCCAACTCACACCCAACGTGGCAATGTTGTAATTTACTATAAAGGCAAGGGGGGTTTAAAAGGGGTAGATTTCGGCTACTTGAAATCGGACCCAGCATCTTCTTTCTCTCTGTCATTGCGAGTGGTGGGTCTTCTATTTCGGTCCCCATTCCATTCATATCGGAAGCGCTATTCGCACCGTTTCGTGTCTTCCTTTGGGTCTGCGGGGGTTTGTCTTCTTCGCCGTCCCTCTCATCTCTCTCTGCGGAAGGAGGGCAACAAAAATGGCGGCGATGACGAGCGCGCTCATAGCGATCGCGGGAGTGGTGCTGGGTTGGATCGCCATCGAGATGGCTTGCAAGCCTTGCCTCGAACGAGGCCGGGAAGCCATCGACCGGTCCCTCAACCCCGATTACGACCCCGACGACGACCGCGACGGCAATGCTCGCGCTCCTCTGATCGCTCCCAACCCTAGCCCTGACCCCCTAGATTCGGAGCCGGAGAAGCCCATCGACGCCGCACCCGCCGTTCCTTCCAAGATCGCGTGATCAATGCTCTCTTGCTCTTTTGGTTTTCGAAGATTCGTCCAATTCGCGATTGTTCTTCTTCTGCTCCGATTCGATGTTCTCTCCGTTTTGCTGTGATTTTTGTTGTCTGGGTTTGTAATCTCCCCGCAAATTGAAAGGAAGGGAAGGGGATGGAAGCTGTGCATTTTCATTTTGCTTTCAGATTTTGGGCTTCTTCTTCTTCTTTTTTAAATTATTAAGATTGTGAAATTGTCAAATGAAAAAGAAAGAGGCCAGTTGTATATGGGATTTCTTATACAGTATTGTACGGAACAATGTCATAAATTTTGGGACTTGACGGAGTAGGGGTGCTAAAAGATTTAGGAAACTAAAGTTTGGAAAAAAAAAATGCAAAAAAAAAATCATGTTGGGGTTTTCATTTTGAGAGTTGGGAGTCTATGTCTTCAACCGAGAACGGGTAGACATGGATATCAAACTAGTTTCCAAATGAAATTGGAAAACTTTGGCAAAAAAATTGACATAAAGAATAGATTCGGAAAATAGAAATCTAGAAATTTTTTGCGTTTCAAAAGGTTGTAATTTTTGGGCTTAACTTGGATCAAGTCAAACTTATCGTTTGGGCCGACTTTTTATCCACTAAACCGGCTTGAAAGATTAGAAATTTAAAGATGTAATTACAGATTTGAAATAAACAAATTGAAATTAATGATCAAACATCAAAAAGTTAAAAGAGTGGATATTACCGGTTGATCAGGAATATGCCTCGACCACATGCATGGATAAAAAAATATATCCCCTTAAATTCAAAGTGTATCAATTTAGTGTTTTTATTAAATTAAAAAATTCGAGTGATTAAATTTTAGTTACCAAACAATGGCATATTAATAGTTTAGATAATTAGACATAGATTGCCAAAAATAATAATAAAAAAAAAGTTCTATGTTTGGCTTGAATCAACCGGGATTGAATTGATTCAAGTGATTTGGGCCGGCTCTTATTTCGAGGCTGGGAACCATACTTTTGCTAGGGACAAGAGAGGGACGTGAAATGGGAAAGGAAAAGAGGTCTCATTTCACTTTAGGACTTAGGTCATTAGATGGCCTCACTCGGGCTTGAACCTTTAGAGGTCTTGCTCAACTTGGCCGAGTGGTGAAACGCTTTTTAGAAAGAAAATATTCAATAGTATGAGAGCGCTATGTCATCCGTGCATTTGCCACTCAGATACTGACACGTGTCTTGTGAGTGGGATCTGCTGGAAAATAGAAGGACTAGTTCTCGGTTGGCCAGCTCGGCTCAGCTAGTAGAAGAAAGGACGGGTTAATAAATGCACAACTCCCACTTAAAAAATTTCTCTCTCCTCACTTGAATTTTCAAGGCTTTTTCTCTTTCTCTCTCCTTGTAGAAGAACAACCTAGATAGAGACCGATTGAACGCTTCCTTTGTTTCTTTCTCTACATGTCCTGCCCCTCCGCCTTCACCTCCTCTCTTAGAGAAGGACACCCAACTTGGATGACGCTTCCTCTATTCTCCGAATGTCCCACCTTCTCAAAGCCCTAGTCATTGGCATACTTCTCCTTCTCCTCAATCGAGAGGTTGAAGAACACCTTCCCAGTCTTCTTGACGAGGCACATGACGCCCTAGTCAATGGTGGCCTTCCTAAGCTCCTTGTGGCACCTCTCCCTCACCGTGGGGTCTTCGGACTCTATGTCCTCGAGGTCGATAGTCGAGACGTGAGGGCTCTCATGCTTCCTCTCCTCCTTTAGCTCCCCAAAAGCATCGCCGGTCATTTGCCTCCGGCACATTACTGCCCCCAAGAGGCCCCCCGGTCGCAGTTGGGTCTCGAGTCCCCCTTGCCTCCGCCTCCACCTATTTCCAACATGGAGATTGATTGCATCCCTCTGACGAACTCGCCATCACACCTCGCCTCGTCCACGATTCTCTCAATCATCTCTCCAAAGAGCTCCACCTCATGTCCTTGTCTTCTTATAACTTCAAAAGGTTGGTCGCCCTCTCTCTCTCTCTCTCTCTCTGAAACCTCATCAAATTTGAGGGATAATCATTGCTCTATTCTGCTAAAAGATTATGTTTTAATGGATTAAAACAATAGCGGTATCAAATTTTCCTTCACGTCGTTGGGATTCTTTTCCCCGAGAAAATTGCCAAGGTTTGTCAAAAGCATGATCATAATCTAGATTCATACAAAATATATTCTCAAGAGAATAAGATAAAACATTCAGCAAAAGGACATAAAAAAACAAAAGTAGAATTTGGATGAATTCCAATAAAAGATACCAGCCTATACTTGCTCATAAGTGAATACAATGCGCTTGTTGGCAAATACGGTTTCTATTCTTTGAGGATTCACCTTGCAATAATATAACTGCAATAATATAACTTCTGATTAAATAAAAATAAAGTGGATAGTAGCTTTAGTTTATGCTAATGAAGTGCTATTTTTTATCCACATAGCATACAAATGAAATAAAAGTTAAATGAGAGGTGTGTCAACAAGGTTGCTTCAATTTGCCAATAGTACAACGTAATAGAAGGTCCTTGCTTTCAATGCATTTAATCCCCATGGAGTAGAACTTGGCTAAAAATATATGCACCTTTGGATCCATACTCAAAAGGTCTTACAAAAGTTTGAAGAATGAGCGTCCAAATCACATTAAGATGAAAAACGATATTGCACTCCAAGCTTATAATAGATATTGAGGGATGCATCACATAAATCTTCACCAACGCCAAGATAATTGTTCGGCTAGTTGTCTAGTCTCGCATACGTTATCAAATTCTACAGCAAAAAGAGCATAGTACTAAATTGTCTTCTAACTTAGCTACTCTAACTAGTTTATGGTGACTTCCCTCCAAACTTTACTGGCCAAAGCAAGACAACTGTGATTGCACAAGCAGTGTATCTATTCATCTATTCCTACTTCCAACAAATTTAGCAAACTTAGGAATTTAGTACAAAAACCGCGCATTTGTTGTTGGCCGAAAATGAGTATCTCTTACAAGAGATTAATAGTCTCATGAGGCAATAGTTCGATTTCTCAAGGAAAGGAATCCCGATGACGCAAAGGAAAATTTGATACTACTATTGTTTCAATCCATCAAAACATAATCTTTCAGCAGAATAAAGCAATGATTATCCTTCAAATTTGATGAGGTTTCAGAGAGAGAGAGATTATCCTTCAAATTTGATGAGGTTTCACAGAGAGAGAGAGAGAGAGAGAGAGAGAGAGTCATGCCCCAAAGCTTGAGCGTGTGCACATCCCTTGGTGGTCGATCAAATTGTGACGTTCCCAGGACTTGTCGTTGACCCATTCATTTTATGCACATGTGGAAGCGAATTAAACAATCTCTAGACAACAAACAAACATGAGATAGAAAAGCAGGATAACTAATTTTAAGCAACACACTTTGTAAACATGCTGGGTTTATATACACAAGCGTCTAAACCCAAAAAGAAACCTCTAGGCCATCTACACTTTGGACCCTTCAGCCTCGGGCTCTGGATCCTCCATGTTACGGCCTTGAAATTGGTAACCCACGTTGGGGTGAGATAAACA
The DNA here is from genome assembly GCA_014182715.1 of Eucalyptus cloeziana. Taxonomy (NCBI): domain Eukaryota; kingdom Viridiplantae; phylum Streptophyta; class Magnoliopsida; order Myrtales; family Myrtaceae; genus Eucalyptus; species Eucalyptus cloeziana. Next base: position 22,991,266 of record CM024638.1, read on the forward strand.
CCTTATAGACTCTACACCTTAAACCTCGATTAGGAATACACCTAGAGGCAGCTTATGCACACATCATAGAATACTTACCTCGCCTCAGCACCTCCCTGCACATCAGTACAGTTTATATAACATATGCATACAGTCAATGTATTCGATAATTGAAACGCTTCACTTTCCACACATCAATCAATCACAGGGGTCCCGATTATAATGCCAAATTGTTATGACACGTCTCATTCCATGTCACACAATTTTGTCCCATAATTAGGCGTGGCTATTTCACTCAATCAAGCGTTCCAGTTATTATGACCCATCGGTCATATCCAACTCAATAGTCGACAGTCCTCCGGCATAACTGGGCGTCGTCCCGCTTCGTCGAGCATGGCAACGTCTACATCTAGATGACATTCCACATAAGAGCATCGGTCCAGCCTTCACTGCGATCGGCATTCGTTGTCAAGGGCATTCCATATAGGAGCATTGCCTACCTGACCTTCATCGGGTGATAGGTTCTCATAGCGATCACACGCACATCCAATCTTGGCCAATGACATCATGCTATGTACTCAAATGCTTCAATTTCAAATAATGTGTTTGGTCTATTTTCTTCATATTAGAAACACCTGGTAAAATAATTATGCGTGGGTACACGATCAGATTGAACCATAAAATGCGATATCCTCCCTTTTAAAAATCCCATGATTTTATATAGTACTTAAAAATATTTTCAGTATCAAAACCCGACACCCGATATTTTTCTAATTAAATACCAAATTTTCATATTTTTGAAATAATAATTGAAAATCATCAATCAACATCCAATTACATAAATTAACACTCAACTGCACAAACCATCTACACCACGACGATCAGCACGAAATTCAGACAATCGGCTATCCTAGTATAATTTACAGAAAATAAGAAATAATTAAATAAATTACCTTTAATTAAATAAATTGCAAAATAATTAAATTAAAGCACTCAATTAAATCAACCTAAACTAACTGGGCTAATTAATCGAACTAACAAATAAATCTAACCATTCTAACTAATTTAATCTAACATACTAATTAATTTAACTAATTAAACTAACTAAATTAACTAACTAACTACCTAACCACCTAGTTGAACTAACTAAATTATCCTAACCAATCTAGTTAGGCTAACTAAATCTCCTAATCTTAATTAGTCTAACTAAACTACTAATCCACCCATAAGTATCATTAGCTCCCTAATTAGAGTTTATGATATAAACTCACCGGTTTAGCAAACTAATGAGTTTACGGTGACGGCAACGCGAAGGCGAGTGAGACTCGGGCCTACGGCGACGCCAAGAGAGATTTGGAAGGGCCCGAAAATAGCCAACTAAGCTCACTGCTCAAGTTGGCTTTTGTTCGGTCTTAGATTGAGCTGGCTCGGCTGGTTGAGGTGGAGCTGCTGCATGAAGGCTGGACGGACGAGCTAGGCAGCCAGGCGTCGCGGCTCCCGGGATGCGACAGACATGAGGCGGGCACGACTTGAGCGTGGGGACAGCACGCGGGTGGCTTGCAGTCGAGCGATGCAGTGGGGATGACCGGCGGGCGACAGTGGGCTTGGGCGGTTGACGACAGGCTTGGATGGCTTGAGAGAGAGGCTGGAGGCTTTGGTTTAGGGATGGCTGGTTTGCTGCTCTGGAAAATGATGTTTGAAGCAAGAAGGGAGAAGAAGAAGCTGAAGAGGAAGAGCTACTGCTGGCTTGGGGGACAAGGGGCCACAAAAGTCTTGCCAAAATATCCAAACTCATCATCACTTGGCCCCCAAAGTCTACAGCCATGACCAGCTGCCATTTGCCCTCCAAATCTTCTCCAACAATCCAAGGAGGGAGTCCAATTGTTGCATTCCCCCATGGCCTACGGATTTCATGCTTTCCAACTTCAATTTCTTCACAATCCTCTCCAATTAACCTCGATTCAATAGCCAATAATGCCAAGGTTGGAGTCCACACCAAATTCTTGCATTCACATCACCATTTGATCCAACTTGGAGGCCAAAATTTCACACAAAAACGGCCCTTCGAATTTTCCGGTTTTAAATCGCCCAACTTTGATTTTTCGTCAAAAATCCGAGCTTGCCGAAAATTTTTTGGAGGATGAGTCAACGTTCCTAAAATAAATCATGACACACTAGAACTTTCAATTCCTAAAACCGGGTTCAATTTTGTGGTTAATTTCAATCGGACGTGATTTTAGCATGACCTAACCTACGAGGTAGCTTTTAGGAATCTTTAGCACATTTGACCCATGGTCGATTATTTTCGATCCGCATTGTGCATCTTTGACTCATAGGCGGCTTTGGTTGTTGTGAAAATCTCAAAGTTTCAAATACGGGCACATGGTATAGAATCGACAAAAAAATCGGTTTAGTGCCATTTGACATGAATTTTGCAATCAGGTGGAATCACCCACACTTTAATTACATGCTTCTATCGAACTAACCTATCTCCGGTCTCTAATCGATTTTAACGGTGCCATAATGACCCTTGTAGATTAGCACGGTTGAGCAGTCAATTTTTGATCAAATTCTCAAGGTGGTCGTGTTTATATTCCTTAATGGCTTCACCTGATAGATTAGTTATTTCATGAATAATCAGCTTAGAGAAAAAGACTATAGGCGTATCGATGAAAAGACAAATTTCTCCAATCGAAAATAGGGTCGAAAATCAGGATGCCATAGAGAGAGAGAGGGCAACCAACCTTTCGATGCTATAAGAAGATGATGATGTGAGGTGGGGCTCTTGGGAGAGATGATCAAGAGAATCGTGGATAGGGAGAGGTGTGACGGTGAGATCATTAGAGGGACACAATCAAATGGGGGAAGGTGTGACCAAGAGTTCGTCAGAGGGATACAATTGATCTTTGCATTGGAAATAATTGGAGGCTAACGTGGAGGAAGTTTGGGACCCAGTTGCAATTGAGGAGGTGAAGGGGACTTGGGACCCAGTTGTGACTAATAAAGGTCTTGGGGGAGGCAATGTGCTAGAGGCAAATGATCGGCGATGCTTTTTGGTAGAGGAGGAGAAGAAGCATGAAGACTCTCGGGTCCAGACCATCGACCTCGTGGACATAAAGTCCAAAGTCTGCACGGCGAGGGAGAGGTGCCACGAGGAGCTTAATACGGTTGCCATCGATTGGGGCATCATGCACTTTGTCAACCACGGGATCCCTAACGACCTAATTGAGCGCGTTGAGAAGGCTAGGGAGGTGTTCTTCAACCTCTTGAGTGAGGAGAAGTAGAAGTATGCCAACAACTAGAGCTTCGGGAAGGTGGGATGCACAAAGAAAGAAATAGAGGAAGTGTTGTCTAGGTGGGGTGTCCTTCTTCTCTAAGAGAGGAGGTGAAGGCAGAGGGGTGGGATGTGCAGAGAAAGAAACAAAGGGAGTGTTCGATTGTTCTCTATCTTGGTTGTTCTTTTAAGAGGAGAGAAAGAGAAAAAGCTTTTAAAATTCAAGTGAGGAGACGGGAATTTTTTAAGTAGCAGTTGTGCATTTATTGACCCGTCCTTTCTTCTTTCAACCAAGTTGGGCCAAGCCAGCCAAGAGCCAGCCCTTCTATTTTCCAGCGAGTCTCACCCATAAGACACGTGTCAATATCTAAGTGGCGAATGCATGCCATGTCAATGGATGATGTGACACACTCATATTATGGAATATTTTCTCATAGCATGCAATGAGCTTTATTGGTCACCTCATCTAATGGCATAGAAGATCCGACGAGTGTTTACCATTTATGTGTTAAATATGGGCTATCATGTTTTTTTTATCAGTTAGCTAAAACCATTTACTTAAGAAGTATGACAAAATATTTGGTCATAATGGATGTCCAAAATTGTACTCATGATAATTATTTTTACCGAAAATTCTATCGTACTTGTTAAATTATAAGTAGTTATATTGCAAGACCCTTATTGGGTAATTTTACTATATTATTTCTTTTTTTGTAGGGACTGTGATATATATTTTATATTGTGATAAAGGATATTTTGTATTGATCTCTTATTTATATTTATTTGTCAAATATGAAATATATAACCCTATATTGTTAATTCTTTCAAAACTCCTTAATAAACAATTATATTTAACCATATAATATATGAATATTTTAAAATAGAATATACATACTTATTTTCAAACGTATATTATTTTTAAACAATCATTCTTATATTGATCAGTGATTTATTTCCAAAACATGCATAAGGCTTAGAGATGCGGAGTTAAAAATTTGCAAAAATGACCTTAAAACTAATATGCTGAATATGCAGAGTTTTTCTCTACCATTAATGGTAGCTTCCACCTCAAATCCTACTTGTAATCCAACTGTAAACGGTTCTTCTTTCCATTACAACGAAATTGGTACAACCCTACTAGAAATTTCCCCACTGCAGCAGAAACCTTTCCATCTATAGTTGGATCTCTCGGTTCTTGTTTTCTCCGTCTCTTTCGCAATCTTTGTTTCCATCCCTCAATTCAGTCTCAATTACCCACATGCCAGTTCATTTCAACCACTCAATTGACAATCCTCTGCTCTATTCCCTAATTCGACCCCATCTTTCCTCCATTTACCGTCGTCTTATGCTCCTCCACATGTTCCGATTTAGCCCTAGCATGTCCGCATCTTTCCACCTTTTGCCCTGAATCAGCCGTCACCTTGGGGAGCTACTGATGGATTCCCAACATTAGGAAGAGGAAGAGGAAACGCGCCTCGCTGCCCTCAGCAGCAGAATGGGTCGTCTTTGGTCTGATATTGAGGTTTGGGATGAATCGCCTTCGATGGAACAGCTACAAGAGTGCGTAAAGGTATTAGTTGGTACAATTCTATCAAACCCCTCTATCAATCTTCAAGCTCTTCAAAATACTTTAAGGCGACTATGGAGGATAGAACAAGTTGATATTACCCAAAGAGAAGCTGGCCTTTATGTCGCAACTTTTAAATTAGAAAGTGAAAAATAGAGAGTGTTAGAGGGCGGCCCATGGAATTTTGCTGGTCATTTGGTAATACTTAAGGCTTGGAAACCGAATACACCATTACATTATTATGACTTTACTACTTGTGCTTTCTAGGTACAAGTTTTTGGCCTACCCCTTAAGTGGTGTTTGGACCATATGCTCTGTAAAGCTGTAAAGAGTGTAGGCAGAGTGTTGGAGGTGCAAGTTGATAAAAAGGAGGGTACTACTCTCAGAGCAGGCCGTGTCAGAATTGAACTTAACTTAAGTCAATCATTGAAAATAGGACAGTTAATTCGAATAGCTGGTAAGGCTATCTGGCTTGATTTTCGTTACGAGCGACTATCTCATTTTTGCTACTCTTGTGGCTGACTAGGACACTATGCTACTTATTGTCAAGAAATTCCTTTCAATGAAGCTAAGTTGACAAGCAAAGAGGACAGTGGTTAAGAGCTGAGGTCAAGGAACATAGTCCCTATTGGCTTACATTTTATGGGGATAATGTTGATTCTGATGACACTGAAGAAGTGGTATCTGAGACTCCTCCTTCAGAGACTGCTAAAGTACTGGCGTTACCTCAAATAGCAGACACAACAGTTGAAGCTCGAACCAGCCTAGACATGCTATACTTTCACTCTTCAGCTCATCAGTAGCAGAATCTGCGCTTTGGTCCTCAAGATATAAAGTCTGCGAACCCCTCAACTAGCGCTATTACACCTGCTGCAAACAAGATGAAAGGCATACAAGAAGGACCACTAACTATTAAGGACAGGGATGAAGGTCACCAACATCAAACTAGCTTGGTAATTCAATCGCATGAGGCTACTCTGCCTCAGCATCTCTTTCAAGCAGGTTGCCAGTGTCTCCCATTCATGCAGATATACCTCCTTCTCTTGTACAACAACAAGGTACTCAGAATCAGACTGTGGAAGATGCATTAAAAAAGAAACAGAAACATACTCGGCCGTCGACCAAGGCAGGGATTGCAAAAAAACCAAAAAGGCAAATTCCCTATGACTCGCGTTTTCCCTTATTCGAAGGTCTTGATGAAAAGTTGCTTATGGAAACTCCTGTCATTTCGGCTGAAGACATCAGCAAGTGGGTTGAGGTGGCTTTCCCTAAAAAGCCACTGCTTGCAAAATGAAGCTTCTCAGTTGGAACTGTTAGGGTCTGGGCTCTTCCCTGACAGTTCAAGCCCTTAAGGTCCTTATGGCCAAAGAGAAGCCTGACCTGGTTTTTTTTATGGAGACGAAGAACACGGAGGTTGTGCTGACAAGACTTCAGCGTCGACTTAAATTCCCGAACTCACACGTGATTAGTCCTATTGGTTTCGCGGGTGGACTGGCGATGTTTTGGCATTCTCATATCTCCCTACAAGTGGAACTTTCAACCCAGCACTTAGTTGATACAATATGTATGGATTCAAGGAAAGGTATATCGATGAAGTTAACTTGCCTACATGCACCAGCAACTTTCCATTCTCGCCAACTATTTTGGACAGCTCTCCGTTAGATTGCATCCACCAACTCTTTGCCTTGGGTATGCGCTGGTGATTTCAATGAAATTCTCTATCAATGGGAAAAAGTGGGCAAACGAAGTGCAGACTCACATAGAATACACTCATTTAGAGAAGTATTACATGATTGCTCACTCATGGATCTTGAAAGTAAAGGTTGTGCTTTTACCTGGATGAATAAGTGTTAGGGTGAAGACTTAGTAAAGGAAAGGTTAGATAGGGTGCTTTGTGATCTGATCTGAATTGGCGCCTAACTTTCCCGGAAGCTCAGGTATTTGCATTACTTATTGTGGGGTCCGACCACAGCCCCCTGCTGTTGAGCACAGAAGCCAGCCAAAGTAGAAGAAGTAAACCTTTCCTGTTTGAGGCCTTTTGGGCAGAGCACCAGGACTGCAGCAGTGTAATTGCCATCTCATGGGCCTCGGCTATTGCAGTTGGGCACGACCTACCACACAAACTCCGGCTTGTCAGCTTAGCTCTAAATAAATAGAGTCGATGCAAGTTTTCTAATGCCAAGTCACAGATCTTAGATTTGTAGCAGCAATTACAATTTTTGACTAATCAAACTGACGGCCCTTATGACAGAGATTTAGCAGCAAAGTTAAAGAAAGAACTACAAGCGGCATGGCAGTAGGAGGAGCAGTACCGGGCGATGCGTTCTAGAATAAGTTGGCTAAAGTGGGGCGACAGAAATACCAAATTTTTTCATGCCACTACTATTCAGCGACAACAAAGGAACACGATCAGTATGTTACAAGGTCACAACCAAGAATGTGTAAGAGATGATCAGACTCTCAAGGATATGACAATGGCTTACTTTTCAAATCTGTATAGGTCAGCAGGTCACCGAGACTATGGCCCCATCCTGGATCAAGTTTCCAGTGTTGTTACACCTGAAATGAATGCAAGCTTAGTTACTGCAATCACGTCAGAAGAGGTAAGAAAAGCTACTTTTCAATTGGGTAAAACTCAAGCACTAGGCCCTGATGGATTAAATGGTCTCTTCTACCAAAATCATTGGAATATTTTACAGGAAGAACTTATCGTTTCTGTCCAGAACTTTTTTCAAACAGAAGTGATGCCCATTGATCTAAATAGGACCATTATCTCTTTGATCCCGAAAGTCCCTAACCCAAAAAGCCTAGACCAATATCGGCCCATAAGCCTGTGCAACTATGCTTACAAAATAATTTCCAAAATCCTTGCCAACAGACTCAGACCCCTTCTACCCGACCTAATTTCTACCGAACAAAGCGCCTTTGTCAGTGGTCGCCAAATCCAGGACAACATTTTAATCGTTCAGGAGGTGCTACACCAACTAAAGACTCGGACTAGGAAGAGGAATTTTCTAGCATTGTTAAAGATGGACATGCAGAAAGCATATGACAGAGTGGAGTGGGACTTCTTGAATGACTATTTTCTCAAGCTAGGTTTCCATTCCGTTTGGGTGCAGTGGGTGATGCAATCCATTACAACAATTTCTATATCTATCAAGGTTAATGGCGATCAACTAAACTACTTCCACCTTATGAGCGGCTTTCGACAAGGTGATTCGCTCTCCCCTTACTTGTTCATTTTGATGGTGAATCTTTTATCAACCTTAATACATCAAGCCATTGGTATGGGTCATCTTAAGGGCATCCAGTTGAATAGATGGTGCCCAACTCTTTCCTATTTATTTTTCGCAGACGATGTTATCTTTTTCTTAGATGGGAAAATCTTGGAATGTCAGAATCTGGCGAACATTTTGAACCAATATTGCTTAGCTACTGGTCAGGCAGACAATCGGAATAAATCGGGCATATTTTTCAGTAAATCCTGCCCCTAGTAGACTTAAGGAAAATATGGCGAACCAATTCCGAATCACTGTGCTTCATAAGACTGGAAAATACCTAGGTATCCCGTCAGATTGGGGTCGTTTTAAGCGAGATATGTTTGCATGGATTTTGGGAAGAGTGAACTCTAAGTTAGACGGATGGAAAGAAAAATTTGTTTCGAAAGGTGGAAAAGAGATACTTATTAAGAGTGTCGTTCAAGCTATTCCCCAATATACCATGTCATTTTTCAGATTCCTAAGTCTCTGTGTCGGTTAATCGAACAAAAGATAGCGAGATTCTAGTGGCAAACTGATAGTACAAAGAAGGGCATTCATTGGAAAAATTGGGAGTCTTTGAAGGACAAAAAGGGGCAGGGTGGCCTTGGATTCCGAGATCTCATGGCTTTCAATAAAGTGATGCTTGGTAAACAAGCCTGGAGAATGATCAATCATCCTTTATCCCTGTGGAGCAAACTTTTTAAGGGCCTCTATTTCCACTCTCAAGATTTTTGTTGTGCTGCCAAATGTGCCCGCCCTTCCTGGGGTTGGTAGAGCCTTTTAGTGGGGAGGGACTCAATTTTACCAAAGCTTCAGTGGTCGGTGGGGGATGGAACAAAGATTAGAATTCGTGAAGACCAATGGCTACCTAGGGGCACTATTAGAGGACCTGCTAACAGGGAAGAGCCACGAATGGTAGCTGATTTGATGTTACCGGATCGCAATAAGTGGAATGTTTCTTTACTTGAACGACTTTTTGATGTTGAGGTCACCAAAGTAATTCTCAATATTCCGATCAGGTCTAATTGTACAGAAGACCAGTTAGTTTGGACAGCTACTCCTCTAGGTCAGTATTCTGTGAAGAGTGCATATCACTCTTTCAAACCTTCAGCCCCCTCACAATTGAACACAACACTTCCTCTTCCATTTAGCCATCTCAGCTTTTTTGGAAGAGTATTGGAATCTAAAAACTGTCCCCAAAATTAGGCTATTCCTTTGGTCTATTTGTCAGAACGCTCTACCCACCAAAGCCAATCTTTTTAACAGACATATCAGTTCGGCTCCCACATGCATTTTATGTACAAATGAAGTCCCTGAATCGATCGAGCATCTTCTTCTACTATGTCCATGGACTAAATCGGTCTGGTCTAACCCTTAGATTGATATTATTATACAACCAACAGAAGCACATCGCATTCAAGGGTGGATTGCAAATAGACTTCAACATAAACAGCTCTTACCTGGTATGGAAGTTGTGGCTGCACTCCTCTGGCAGATATGGAAGACACGAAATAGGTTTGTCTTCAGTCGTCAGAGGCCCAATCCTTCTTTTGTAATTGAAGCTGCCTTTACTCTGTCTCGCACAACCCGTTTGACCCAGCTGACCTCTTCTACTGCGACAAACTCTAGAATCACGCTTTCTGATCCAGGCTCTTTGTGGCGACCCCCTGATCCAGGGGTGCTGAAGATCAATATTGATGGCGCTTTTCAGAGCTCCGACGCCAAAGGATCCATAGCTTACGTTTGCATAAATCACACGGGTAAAATGGTGGACTAACATACCTGTACAGTTGCGGCTTCCTCGGCTTTGCAGGTTGAACTCCACGCACTTAACTCTTCTCTGCACCATCTCTTGCGGCTCGGAAAGTCTAGTGATCCACTGATCATTGAATCAGATTGCCTAACAATGGTTGAAGCGGTAACAGATCCTCAGAAGACGCCTTGGGAGTTTCGGTCAATGTTTGCTGAAGCGGCTGATCTCCTCCCCTGTTTCTCTCGACTCTAAATTAGGAGAAAATATTCGGTGGTTAGTGCGCGCTAGGTCATCCGTTGACCTAGTGCGCACAAACCAATGAAATACCGACATGTGTCCCCGAGCGGGACCTGCTCGAAAAGGAAGGCGCTAATTTTTGGTTGGCTCGGCTCGGCTCCACCGCATAAGAAAGGACGGTCATCGTATTCCTCCCGCTCAAAATTTTTTCTCTCTCCTCACTCAAATTTGCTGGGTTTTTCTCTCTCCTCTCTCGCCTCTCTCACTCTTCCCTCCCTCTCTCTTTCTCTCTCTGACGAACAGGACGCGACCTCCCAGTCTCTCTGTGCCCTCCCTCTTTCTGACTGGTGAACCACTGCCAGCAACCGACGAACTACCGCACCGAACCGACGAGAGGACCGCGACCTCCCTCTCTCTCTCTACCCTCCCTCTTTCCGACCGGCGAACCACCGCACGGGATCGGCAAGAGGACCGTGAGCAATCGACAAACCACTGCACGGGATTGGCGAAAGGACCGCGACCTCCCTCTCTCTCTGCCCTCCCTCTTTCCTTAGGTGAACCACCGCGAGCAAATCGACCTGGGTTTTTTTTTTTGAGGGGTTGGGCTTCTTTGTTTGTTTTTAAGACGACGGAGAAGGCGATCATCAAAAGGAGAAGCCTGGAAGAGGAGCGATGAGGTCGAGGAAGTCATCTACAAAATCGAAGTTCCGGCGAACGGGTGAATGCGAAGCCGATTCGGCATTCGGTTAGATGTTGTGTGTTTCGGATGGGTTTGGAGTCGTTTCGCGAGTCGTGGGTGAATTTTGGTTCGGGGTTTAAGATGCTATTGTCCGACTTCGGATGGGTTAAAGTCTTTCGCGGACCATGTTGCTCGTAATGGCTATCGAGATGCTGTGTGGTTCGATCTTTTCTTTGATGTTATGATGTTGCCGAAGGTGTTTTTTGTTATCTTTTCGGTCGATCAATGTGAAGGACTAATTGCATGTGATTAGAGACTTCATAAACACATAACCACCTAAAAAAGGCTCAGCTTTTGAGTAATCCATGTGACGGAGCATTTATAGTGTGCGTCGAGGCTTTTCTTACTTATGTGTTCATAGTTTCTTTTAATAGTCTCGAAAGATTGGTACAAGTTAGGACATCTTTTCACCACTTTGTGAAGAATTCTAGTTGTATGGGGAAGCGGGTTGATATTCTGACCCTTGGGATTCCCGGTTCATGATGATGGTCCTAAAAGGGGTTGATCTTGAATTTAGTTTATGTTCAACATTTTGTCAATCCCCAAATTTTATAGGTATTATCGTCGGCAAGAAACGTAACAAGCCTTTTTAGATTTGGTCAGCAGGTTGCGATATTGACTCCTTAATGCTTTGTTGGCTTTATTTTGAATCATGTCATCTAGAAACTTCATTATTTAGTTATAAGTCAAGTTTTTCAAAGAGATGACGGGTTTATCATCATTTTAGTTTGTATTGGTAATTAATGATTATTCTTCTTGATAAATTCGTGCATGTAGTGTAGAAATGACTATACTATTATAATAATAAGGTATCCTCTAGGAAATGCACAGATACGACTTGCTTTGTCTCGAAGGGCTTGCTCAGGCCCTACGTGTATTCAATAAGCAGGAGGAGACACCTCAATACAGTCTTCGTAACATCAGCAGGGGATCAATGCTTAAGATGCATGTAAAACCGAGGTACCGATATGTGAGGATTGATCTGTCTAGATTGATCTATGCTGGAATCATTTATTACTTGAGTGACCATTTATGTGTTGCGAGACCTCACAAATCCGTCCATACGTTGTTTTCGCTGTCTTAAAAGGGATAACATTTGATGAAGCCAGTTATAACAGCTTCATTGATCTTCAAGACAAGCTCCATCAGAACATTTGCCGGTATTAATTTTTGGATCTTTAACATGCAGCATAATACCTGTTTTTCTTCTCTATTTCAAGATTTCAGGTTTGAGAGGGAGTGGCGGGAGGACAACACATTTTTGGGAAGCTTTTACTGTGTTCATTTGAACCTTAAATGTAAAGAAGAGCGACCGTGATCTTACATTGAGATGCAACGTCCTATATGGCTTGTCCAGAGCAATGGTTTTAAAAAATTTCCAGCATGCAGCCAATTGTCTTTGCAAGCGTGCATTTTAGTGTGATACAATAAAGTTACTTTATAAATTAAAGATGTGAAGGAAGCATTATTTATTTTTAAATAAGTCATGGCTTCACTGTTGCTTATGCTCTATGTGCTCAGTAGGGGCTATATATATTATTACCCTTAGGAGGGCTTTAAATTGTGAGAAATGCCTGGATGCGAAGAGAGGACTCCGCTGAGTTGTTTTGAATAATTTGGTGAAGTGGTGATGATAGATATGTTGCTTGAACTAGTTTTCATTCTCGAGATCTATATTCAATTTGATATTTTATTTGCATGTAATAGATGCCCAGCCCCTCAATCCCTCCACTTAGTACATCAGATGCTTGTGCTTATGCTAGATCCTCAAAATGTTCTGCTTGGATTGACATGCTCGGATTCTCTCGATATTTTAGGCGAAGAACACTGGTTGCAATTGGGACTCATGACTTGGATACGCTAGAAGGCCCCTTCAGCTATGAGGTGTGTGTTTGAACTAATCGCCTAAACTAGAATCTAAAATGAAGAATTCTGCACGTCCTACTATCCTCGCTTGAAGCTAAGGCCCAGCTAGAACTTAAATGGAAGATTTTCAGATTGCTGGCATAATGGATCTTGTCATGATAGAGTGTTATCCGGGCTGGAAGCTTGTGCTCACCTATTCTTTCCTTTTTTTTCTCTCTATATATTTAAATGCCTGAAGGATTCCCTCTTGAAGCTTCTTTCTACCCCACACTTTGCCTCAGCATCTATTACATGTTTTCGAGGAGTTGCAGCTAGCTAGACAAGCTTTGACCAGTTCAAGTTTTGTCATCCTCTCGAGCTTGTCCCAGAGGATGGTATTACTATATATATCCGAGATACTCTATTTTGATCCCAAAAATTCATAGTATTATGTTTCCCTATCAGGAGTGCTCATCTACTAGATAAAGCATAGATTTAAAAAAACAGACATGACAAGGAATTGCACATTTGGTTTAGCTTAATATGTATGAGTCATATTTGCTACAGCTAAATGTTTCTTCTTAATATGTCAAGTTATATATCTGCTACGGCTAAATGTTTCTTAGAGTAAAGTATGATAAAATGTTACGAGAAGTGCAGCGTATCACCGACTCATGTTCCTTTTCCTTTGGTCTCGGGCTTTGCCGCCTTCCAAGTATAAGTTTCGTCCCCTTGAAGCAAGTAGTTTCATGATAAAGATTGTATTTTTCTGTTCATGCATGTGCCATGAGTCGATCCGTAGTGAAGATCTATATATTTGTAAGGATTTTGTTAACTGTTCTCTAGGGGCAATTCTTAAGTAGTTGATTAAGAAATTTTTATGGTTTTCAATTGGATGCACACATTGTTCTTGTGGTGTTTGTAATTTTTCTTTGGAAAGTGAATCATATTAAATAAGTATGCTTAACAAGTGCCCTTTTGTTAACAGTGCTCTAAGGAGACTTACTAAGTAACTAAAAAGCACCTGCCAATTATTTTATGAAAAGTTGAGAACAATTAAAGACCTTCAGAAAGCGAAATGAGCCCCACAGACAGCTGGCAATGAAATGATAGGAAAATGAGAAATACAAATTCTAGACCTCTCCACTTTTTACCATGAGCGTCTCAATTTAAGTAGGATCTATGACGAATCAAGCTCAGTGTTCTCTCAAATGATTGCTTATTCAAAAATATCCCTGCAGAAGCTTTCTCAACTAATGTCTCTCCCTTTTCCCCTTTCTTTGGCACTAAGAAAAGGGCAACAAGCAAGCTTCTCAAGAAATGCTCTTTGTAGAAACATTTTCAACCAATATCTAATGAAAACAGCTTCACATAGCTTGAAATGGTAAAGAGTATCATCATTTTATTGAATATATAAATAGCATTTGTGCAAGAGCATTTTAAGTAATCGGAGAATAGTCTTTTACATGACTGCCTAAGGACAGATACCCATGCCATACAAGCTAGACTACATAGCTCACCTCAGCAACAGAGACAAATGAGGAAGAAAGAAAGTGAGAGAACAAGATCCTTTGCAAAATGAGCAATTTTTCTACGTCCCGAGACTGTTATTGCATCCACTTAGGACTTAAAAATAGAGAAATTACTATCACATTAAAATGGTTAATATCATAGGATACTATCCATGTTTTTTTGCATAGCAATGTATACATACCCCAAAAATCAGTCCAGAGGACAACTCCACAGTTTAAAAGAAAAAATAGCTATATAGATGAGTACCTTTACTGCAGCTGTACGTATAACAAGCAGCACAGCCACCATCCCCCGCTCGTACATCAGCTTCAGTAGCCCTTCCAATGGCACAAACTGCTGCACTCAAACCAGCCCCAACTGAAAAATGAGCAGTAGCACCAAATGTCTTCACAGCCTCATTTGATCTCAACACTATAACGAAGTCTGTCAATTCTCCTCCAGCCTGCAATCACCGTTGACTGGTTACTATTGACTGGAATAAGGATATCTCTACATAAAAATATAACACAAAATCAAACATTTCTTGCAGGGATAATCTTTTCATTTATGTATTTGATTTTTACTATTATTGTTGTTATCATTTCGGGAGGAAGGGGAATCGACTAAAGATTTCTTTAGTTGATTTTTATGTTTTATGCAAGACTTCTTTGCTCGAGCTTAAGCCACACAAGCAGAAGCTATTAATGCGATAGACATGTTAACGAAAAGGAACGATTATAAGTAACACAAGGGCAATCTCTGGCTCAGGGACTTCTCCCACTTCCACAAAAAAGCAAAACACAAATTCAGAGAAAGGGAATAGAGATGCAGGAAGGAACTTGAAAACTCAATGGCAACATGGTAATCAAACAAAAAGTCCAAATCTCATCCTGAGAAATACTGTTCTTAGATAGAGTTCCAGAAAGGAGAAACAAATGGCACATTCCATGAAATAGAAGGATGACAGACCAGACATTTACAAAGGAAAAGTCTCACAGAGACCATGGAAATGAAGCAGACAATACATCAAGCATTCCGGATGGAGTAAAAAATCAAATTGGTGTTTATTATCTAAACAATCATTTTGAGCATGTTGATTCACGTGGTTAATCTGCAGACTGCATGAAAGCCAAAAACACTTGTTGGTTCCGACGCTTGGCCCTTAAGGTTGATGAAATCAAAATCCAGGGATACGATAAAACAAGCCTACCTGTGCTCCCCACCCTATTCCACATGAAGAAATTGCAGAAGGTGGAGACCATGAGCTGTCTTCCCTATGAGCAACCACAAGGCTTGTTCCAATATTGTAGGTTACCATCATACCAACTTTCACAACAGTAATTATCACATACATGACTGTCTCAACCTGCTGATTTACACCACCAGATGAACACAAAATACACAAAGTAGTTTATGTAAATTCTCAACTTCCCTGGTCAGCGATGCTCCTAAATCAATTGCATTTCAAGAGCTCTTTCAAGCTGCTAGATGCCCACTGTTTTCTGTCACTTCCATACTGTGGAATATTTTCGTGATACAAAACAAGCTTTGAAGAGTAAGTTCAGCAACCATGGTCGCAGTAGATGCATATTTGGATGAGTGTGGCACTAATGATGATGCCTCAGCTGTGCATACACCTGCCATATATCAACGACTAGTTTCTTAAGAACTTGAAGCATTTCTGAGGAGAAGTCTAAAACAGGACAAACCAAGCAATCAGAATGGTTTGTAAGGAAATAATGAGAGCAGTACACAAGGGACACATGACATACTGCCAAGCAAGAGATGACCCCTCTTGCATCTAACCTGCACTCCGCTTGGATTTGTGCTTCGATTTCTTGTCTCATTTCTTACTACTGCAAAGCATCAATCTCATAGGTTTCACATGCCAATTGTTATCAAGAATAAAAGAAATCAGAGGACAGGGGTTTGAAGGAATTACTCATCATGTGAACTAAGGCCCCAACAAGACCTCAGCTTCCTGTTGATGTGTTTCATATCTTTCTCAGAAGGGAATTTATATGTCCTAACCTGTATTCAGTCAGCAGCATGAAGAACAAATTAGAAACTTTTTATCAATACCTAGAACTTGGTTCACATGACTTGCATTTTCAAGTAGAATTGAGATTGCAAGACCAGTTATGCTTTTATATTTTGAGATAAATGCGAGAAAACTTGAGGATTTACCGAGGAATCTATTGCATTCAGATGCTGAATGAGCTCTGTGCTGCTGTGAATGGAATTTTGGCGTATGAGCATGTTCTCTAGGTATCTGAAAAGAAGCATAAATTTCAATTGACCCAATCATCATTACAACTAAGGTACCAAGAGAATCAGCACAACTGGCTGCCCCAATGTAGAGATGTCTATGGCAAGTAATTCTTATTGTTGGTTTCATAAAAAAAAAAATTTGAGTTGCTTTTAACCTTTCATAGTCCAGAACTCTATGCACCTCATTAGCATGACGCAAAGCCGCCAATGCCAGCTGCACCAGAAAACATAAAAAAGCCTTTAAGAATATAACATGGGAGTTCAGCTACACCATCAAACTAAGGAGAAATTCTAAAGGATTTATTCAGTGAGGTAGAGACCAAGATCTTGGAAGCGCTCAAGAGTTATAATTTCCAAACACATCCACTATTACCGGTATTGCAGCCAACATTTCTAAAGGTTACAAAATTGCTCCTGCACCATATTTCTCTGTTGCCCAGATACCCATTTAACACGTTGAAGCATCTGACATGAGTTCAACTCCTTTTTATTCGAACAAATCTATACTCCTCATATAGAGTATATAAACCTAATGGGAAATTATCCAAAAATTGAAAGCAAGTTGCCGGGCCTAAAAATTTGCTCATGAACCAAGTAAAAGTAGAACTGTAAGAAAAGGAAAATGCAAGAAGTACCTGTCCAGGAGGAAAGAGAAGTGGTGCATCAGTAACCATAATTTTGTCTACCCCCTCTTTTGCAGTTTCCTGGAAATGATCAAGAACCATAATGCAGAAAATTAGTGTGAAATAAGGATATGAGCAGTCTATTTCCAAAAGTACACATTTGCAGCAGTAATATAAATAAGAAGAAGAATATAAACAGGAACATATAAAACGAAACAATTGACTTAATATACTGTTGAACAAAGATTCTATAACGCTTGGGTCAGAGGCTCTCACATACATAAGGCAGAAGCCATGTAATAACACTATTTGAAGTTCATCAAAAGCATGCAAATTTCTGAGCACAAACATCCCCCAGCAGTATGGCGAAATGCCAGATGTCAGCTCAACCCACCTGCTTATTGTAGCCTTTAAGCTTAATTTCCTTCCAAGGGTCATGCTTCTCTAATGTCAAGCAACTAAGTTGAGGCACATGGGGTGGTTTTGTGTTTACTTCCCACATGTTATACTTACAACTAAGGTTCTCACTCAGTTAGATCTGTTAAGAAGCGAATAAGTTTGTTGAGGTAGATATACAGTTCCATAAAGTGCTAAAGACTGGCCTAGCGCATACACAAATATAACAGGGCAACAATTTGGCATTTCTCAATTGCATGTTCATCTACAAACAGATACGCTCAATTTAACAATGGTTTAAGGCGATGACCCACTAAGCATATGAGGTGGTTGTCGTCATACCTTCTGAAGTAAGGAACTGGCATCGAAAGCTTTCTCCCTTGAGTTAAGTTCCTCGATAGGTAAAACTCCGCTACAATTGAGAGGAGATCCTTCATCTCAGCCCCACTAGCTGCGATCAAGACTCTACCATCGGAGTTAATTGTTATTTTTGAATTTCGGACCAAATCTCCCATGCAATCTGAGAGAGCGCTCTGAGTGGAAAATTGAAAGTTAGGGTAGACGAGAGAAGGAATGATGGGCAGGCGATGCATGTCAGTTTCCACTGAGTGAAGACCCGTTAAATCAGATACTAGAGACATATCTAGTCCGGCCTTTTCAGCACAACTCAATCCAGACATGCTAAACTCAAAGACTTCTCTCTGCATGGTGGATTGTTCGGCAATTCCGGTGCCTAGGGGCCCAGTAGTTGAGTGGACATCTGCAATCATAATAAAGAAACCATTACTTGACCATCCCCTCTCACGACAAGTAACCTGTTTAACTGCAAAGAGCACTGCAACACATGCCCTACAAAAGCTATATTGTTTTCTTTAGAAGCAGATCTTGGTTTCAGTGATCTCCTAAACCTATATAGATGGTTCAGCACTTTAGCCAGTTCTACCAACCCCAACAGTAATCCCCCATTTGTTGTTGAAATTCAGTTTCCATGAATTTTCTGACCATACAAATGCAAGTGCCATGAATAAATTGCTAGTTTCAGTTTCCATTAAGCGTATGATTCTACAAATTCGTGTGGCCTAATATAATTGCTTATACCATCAAGCACTTGCAAATGGGTACAAATTCATATTCTTAAGTGGTTTTGTGGTAAGATGATTTAAAACTGTAAGGGTGATAAATAATAGTGGCCCCAAAAAATTTCATTATCTCTGTGGCATGAAGGGTGAGATTTTCATCAAATGAAATCAATGACTTGAAGCTTGTAATTAACAAATTTACATGAGAAATAAATTATACCCAGAAGGAACACGAGCACTTTATTTCAAGGTCTCTCCTTTTGGACAAGCTGACATATAACGTGAATTGATTTAAAAATAAATAAATAAATAAGAGAGAGAGAGAGAGATCTTCAACTGAGTATTACGTGCATACCTTGCAAATCTAGAATCACGGGATCGTTCTCCACAGAATCAATCTGCACACACCGCTTTGCTGCTAACAGTACATATAGGGGTTCCACTGCCTCCTTGAATTGATTAGGACTGAGGGTCATGGATCCCAATCTTATAATGTCTTGTCTTGTCCTAGCAGCAGGCAAAATTGGCTGAAGATCCTGCACTTTCCATAATTAGATTTCCCGAATGCAGGATGCAAAATAACAAGGAACCGACACCTGACCAACATTAGCCATTTCTATAATCTAACATAGAACAAAAGAAAATCCCTAGCAAACATCACTGCACATAGATCTAAACCACCCTAAACAATTGAGGAGGTCAGAATCAACAAAGACAAAGCTTCGCAACGTGCAAGCACCAATGAAAAGCAAAATTTAATTGCAACTTCGCAGCACTCTTTAAACCCGAAATCACCAAGCTTGGAGCATCAAGCCACAGAGGTCAAGATGGAGTTGTAAAATTTTAATCTTTTAGACAAAGAGTGGTGAAAAAACAAAAAACTTGTGATCAAGAGAGCTTACATAGATGAATCTCCTAGAGAACCAGAGTTCTGCAACACATCAGAGGCCCAGTCAACGACGTGCACAGCGCAACATCGAAACTCACAAAAGCCGCAGCTAACGACGAGCTACAGAGCTAGAACACCACACGACCCAATCAAAGACTGAACGCCAAGCAGCAAGCACGGAGCTGCCACGACAACAGAACAAAATCGACAACACCGCACAAGGATCAACCGACGGAAGCTATCCAAAGCGCTTCGGCAATCCCTAGGCACGAAACCCAGTTCGTTCCGATTCGAATCCGCGACGGACGGAATCGAGAGGAACCGAGAGAAGTCGAGACTCACCCTGACGACTCTGCTCGCGTCCTTGCTCCTGACCAAGAACGAGGCTCGGCGGATAACCATGCGAAGCCATCAAGCAGAGCTCCGCCATCATTGACCAAGAACGAGGCGAGGAGGGAAGCGCTTGGGGTGAGTGAGAGGGCTCGAGACAGAGAGGAGGGGGGCGCTTGGGGTGAGTGAGAGGGCTCGGGACAGAGAGGAGAGGAGTGCTTGAGGAAGAGAGAGGCAGAAGCGGGAAGAAATAGCGCGCGCTCCGTTGAAAAGAAGAGAGAGAAAATGCAGCAGGCCTCTCCTTCTTCGCCGCGTCGTCGACCCCGCCCAAGTCCGCCGAGATCTCCCTCGCGACCGAGCGGGCTAGCGTCAGGGACAGCGCCCGGTCAGCGGCGGGGAGCCTGGTGCCGCTCGGGAACGAGACCGAGATGACCAGCGAGGCTTTTGGGCAGGCGGAGGCGGAGGCGGAGGCGGAGACAGAGGCGGGGGCGGAGGCCGAGGCCGAGGCGGAGCCGGAGCCGGAGCCGGAGACGGAGCCGGAGCCGGAGCCAGAGGAGGTGGGATGCGCGGAGAAGGAAACAGAGGAGAAAATATTCGGTGGTTGCTAATCACCAAGTCACCATCCTATGTGGCGCGCGTGAACTGAAGTGGCTCCATTGAAAGATCGACACGTGGCCTCTGATCTGGACCGGCCACGAAATGAAAAAGTCTAAAAGTTGAGTTTTCTTTTTCTCGTTCCTAGCTGTCAGAAAAAGACAGGACAATGAATGCTCGGACTCCCGCTTAAAAAATTCTCTCTCTTGATTTCAATTTTCAGAGCTCGTTCTTTCTTGGAAAAGAACAGCCCCGACACTTCTCTTTCTTTCTCCAGCGAGTCCACTGCCTCCGTCTCCCCAGAAAGCCTCGCCGGTCGTCGCTTCCCCCAGGAGCTCCATCGGTCGCAGCTGGTTCCGCCATCGCCTCCGCTGTTGCCTCTCGGAGCGCCATCGGTGGTTCCAACGAGCTCGAGTGAACCTTGCACGCGCTTCGCTCCTCTCTCTCACCTGGGTTTTGGGAAATCAAGCGAAGAAGCTTCTCCATTTTTTTTCTGCTTTTTCTTGGAGACATTTCTTCTTGTTTTCGCCCAACCTGTATCCTCATTTCAACACCGCCATTTGAAAAGCTCCTTTGTCGTTGTTAAGCTCAAAATCCTCTTGGTGTTTTATTCCCTGTTGAAGTTCATTTCTCTCGACACTGTACAAATACTCTGTTTTCTTTCCCCTTTCTTCGCTCGGTTTTGATTTCGAGCTCAAAAACACCTTATTTTCAAACATTTTTTTCCCTTCATTCAAACACCCACAATGTGCACGCATTTTTTTTAATGGGTGTGTTTTACTTGTGCAGGATCCTAACACGTAAGGGAAGATGCGAGTGTGCATGACGGTGTTGACATTGATCAAGGCTTTGGAGAGTGAAGCTTGCATCTTCATCATGAAGTTCCGATAAACCCCTTTCCTTGGAAATATCTCAAGAAGTGAGGGCTTTAAGATGGCAAGCCTGGAGAGGTCACATAGGAAAGTGTGGAGAAGGGTTTTCATCTTCATGGAGCTGGAAACTGGAAAGAGAAGGTGGAAGCTTTATGGAGAAACTAGGAAGACGATGATTTTTTGCCTAAAATGTTGAACCTGCATTTTGATTTTCTTTTTCTGACCTTATGCAACATTAGCTTACCGCCAGGGAGATGGACATAGATGGCATACTGAATAGTTTTAATTCTTCGTGAATGGTTGCAATTGTGGGATGGAAGGCATCAAATAAGGAGCTGATGATTTTTTTGCCTAAAATGTTGAACGCCAAATGCAAAACTTTCCATCCTCTTCGTCTTCGTAGTTTCTCCATAAAGCTTCCACCTTCTCTTTCCAGTTTCCAGCTCCATGAAGATGAAAACCCTTCTCCGCACTTTCCTATGTGACCTCTCCAGGCTTGCCATCTCGAAGCCCTCGCTTCTTTAGATATTTCCAAGGAAAGGGGTTTATCGGAACTTCATGATGAAGATGCAAGCTTCACTCTCCAAAGCCTTGATCAATGTCAACACCGTCATGCACACTCGCATCTTCCCTTACGTGTTAGGATCCTGCACAAGTAAAACACACCCATTAAAAAAAATGCGTGCACATTGTGGGTGTTTGAATGAAGGGAAAAAATGTTTGAAAATAAGGTGTTTTTGAGCTCGAAATCAAAACCGGGCGAAGAAAAGGGGAAAGAAAACAGAGTATTTGTATAGTGTCGAGAGAAATGAACTTCAACAGGGAATAAAACACCAAGAGGATTTTGAGCTTAACAACGACAAAGGAGCTTTTCAAATGGCGGTGTCGAAACGAGGATATAGGTTGGGCGAAAACAAGAAGAAATGTCTCCAAGAAAAAGCAGAAAAAAAAATGGAGAAGCTTCTTCGCTTGATTTCCCAAAACCCAGGTGAGAGAGAGGAGCGAAGCGCGTGCAAGGTTCACTCGAGCTCGTTGGAACCACTGATGGTGCTCTGAGAGGCAACGGCGGAGGTGAAGGCGGGAACCAGCTGCAACCGACGGAGCTCCTGGGGAAGCGACGACTGGCGAGGCTTTCTGGGGAGGCGGAGGAAGTGGACTCGCTGGAGAAAGAAAGAGGAGAAGTGTCGGGGCTGTTCTTCTCCAAGAAAGAACGTAAAGAGCTCTGAAAATTGAAATTAAGAGAGAATTTTTTAAGCGGGAGTCCGAGCATTGATTGTCTCGTCCTTTTCTGACAGCCAGCCTGAGGAACGAGAAAAAGAAAACTCAACTTTTAGACTTTTCCATTCCATGGCCGGTCTAGATCAGAGGTCACGTGTCGATCTTTCAATGGAGCCACTTCAGCTCACGCGAGCCATGTAGGATGGTGACCTGGTGGTTAGCAACCACTGAATATTTTCTCGAAAAGGAGGAAGGCTCCGAGCGTTCTCGGTTCTTTTACGAGGAGAGAGAGAGAACCCGCCCATTCAAGTGAGGAGAGAGAGAGAAATTTTGAGCGGGAGGAATACGCTGACCGTCCTTTCTTTTCTGCAGGTGGAGCCGAGCCGAGCCAGCCGAATACCAACCCTTTTCTCATTTTCTAGGGGGTCCCGCTCGGGACAGGTGTCGGTACTTGAGTGGAATGTGCGCGCCACGTTAGCGGATGACGTGGCGCGCACGAACCACTGAATATTTTCTCCCAAATTAGGTTTTGCCCTCGTGCACCGAAATCTGTTGCGGACTGGGCTGCCAGGGCCAGTTGCACAGTTCTTTACCTTCTTCTTGGCCTGTCTTTCCCCCTCCCATTTTGTTAGATCTACTTATATCGGATGCTAGGGAAGCGGGATGTAATGTTTCTTTAAATTGAATGAAGGTTTACGTTAAAAAAAAAAACTAATATGCTGAATAAAAGTCGTACATGAACGAGCCACGTGGATCTAACGAGTTCGAGCAATCACACGTATGCAAAATCGCTTAAAATACAAAATTCTAATGAACTTCATATGCACAGTCTCATTTGGTCTGTTAAAGTCTCCGATCAGGATTTTGGAGCAGTTTCTAATGCTCATTGCACACTTATGTTAGGAACATTGTGCCAGCGAAGTTACCACCGAAATAGCTCAACTGTTTTTCAATGATAATGATATTTATAGGCACATTCAACACCCCCGGCGCATGACTTATACAAAGACTTGCAGATGTAGGTCCAAAACAGGCTGGCAGAGAAGGAAAAAGTTGTTGAGCGGACCAGGGCAACAAGGAAAAGGCCAATCAGCTGGAGGAGTAAGTAAATACTTTTTTGAATCAGGATTCAGACGGACCCATATTGGCCGTCATTAAGTGAATTCCATATGATCAATGCACACAATGTACGGTTTTATGTGTCCCAGTTGCAAGAAGTACCATGTTAATGAAATTCATCTAAAGTGTTAATCACGATCCTTAATTCTCCTGAAATGCAAGAGTCTTTCAGGCAAAAAATTTAGATGTCAACATGTTCAATTAATCTTAATTATTCTTTGTAAAATGGGGTTATTATCAACAATTGAGATCTGTTGGGATACTATAGGCAGTACAGTACGGAGTTGTGTATCTTCATCCCTTCAAATGAGCTTTGTATATATCATCAATATGGCATGGTCTTGCATTCTCATCTTTACTGCGTTCATAGAAAGTAGGGAGTTTTTCATTCAAGGATAATGTGTCTATATGACCCTACATGCGATCTGAGACTTGCTTTCGGTCAATTTTCGCATGTCCCGGATGGTCCTCGATGGCCCCATTATTGATGGTCGCTCTAGAGTGGTTGAGGCCTGTTGCTAAGATATTTTTAAGCCCAGGAACGGGCTGAATGTCCACTGTCTAGACCGTCCTCCATCTGAATAGTGAGCGTCCACCCTACCTTGGGTTTGTGTGGGCTTCTCCAACCAGGTCCTTGATGGTCCCTTTGATCTGCGATCACTCTAGAATCGTCGATGTCCGTTTCGGGATCGTCTTTAATCCCGTGAACGGCCTGAATGTCCACAATCGAGACCATTTTTTGGTCTGAATAGTGGGCGTCCAGAGCACTTTCAGTCGGTTTCCGCTTCCTCGAACCGGTCCTTTAGCAATACCTTTTGTTTATTTATTCATATTTAGCATCGCATAACATTCATTTAGAGGCTTGTTTCATGAAATTCGAGCATTCGTTGCATTCTGATATACATCTGTTTGGATCTATTCTTATCTCTTTTGCGCAGACACGTGAAAACGGAGACAAGCGTTGAAACCATTTTCCTGCGCGGGGCTTGGACGTCGCCACAAGAACATTTTGTTGCTCAAAACAAAATGTTATTTAATGCATTGTTTTAAGAGGCAGCACAAAACGAAGGGGACAAATGTTGCTCTGCGTATGGTAGGAAGCAATACGTTTTTTTTTTTTTTTTTTTGGTCGGTCCTACTCTATTCCTATTCTACACTCTCTCGACTTTCCCGCGCTCTTGCGGGCGTGGGAGTCGAAACCCACTTCAAACTTACGCGTCCCCACCCCAGAAGGTGGGGATTTAACCCCTCACCTCCCCTTCCATGTTCAGCGTCTCTTTTACTATGAATTTAGACAACATTTTCTTTTGGCAGCATTAATTCTATGTTGATTTTTGGCAACTGACAAATAATATTGTTTTATTGCGTTTAATAAAAGAAAAGAAGAACATATGGATCAGATTGCTTTCGGAAAAATGATTCAAATCTTTAATTTGTTAAAACTAAAACTCTGTTTGTTTCGAGGAAAATAAATTATTTACAACATATTTTCTTGAAAAAGATTATTTGTATCAATTGAAATAATTAATCAATGAGAAACGTTTTCATTATTGATAACAAATTATGTTTCGATATTTTTCGTGGACGATAAAAATATTTTTTATTTGTGTACACAATGTAAACTTCATTTTCAGAAAAATATTTTCTAAATCATTTATTTTTCGCGAGACAAACGGAATTTAAATACTCCGAGGTTAAGGTTTTACATTATATTAAAAATTGTAAGATTAGAAGGAAAAAAGAAATGGCATTATGGTAAGTCGTGCTTAGTTATTTCCTCTCCGATTGATTGAAGGCTATAAAATTTTGGCAATTGATGATACCATGCCACATTAGTTACAAGTATTGCTCATTATAACGAGTATTGCCTAATGCTCAAGTTTGTTGGACAATTGGTGGTCCGTAAATAAAAATTGGAAGGAAGTGACAAATGCCACCTCAATGTTTTATTGATCAATGCAAGTCTTAACTTTTTAGATAGTAATAGTACCGTTGCAAGATTTATCAGTAGGTGTGTCCGTCACTTGATATCTTTCTCTCTCTCTCATTGACTAGTTCTTAAATGGATGAATAGTAATTTATGCTCTATGCTTGACGATCTAAATTTGCCAACAATAAGCGCTCTTAAAACTCATCTTAACCAGCTTACAATTTCTTGGACTTTTCATCGTGGACAACAATGCAAAGCAATTTATTTAATTAGTTGCCGACACGGCAATAACATCTTGGAAAGGCCACTTTTCTCAAGGGCCAGTTGAATCCTGGACGTTGCAATACGTCAAATAACCCCGACCTGCGAACATTGGTAAAGGATTATGCAGCTTATTGCGGACGTTGCTGTACGTCAAGCATGAGTGTTGCTCCCCGACATGCTTAAGAGAGAATTCGCATGTTCTTGCACCACGGCCCATGCCATGATCACGTGCCTCTCTCTCACCAGAATTGCCCCGACAGCGAACCGCAATACATAAATTCCTCCGACCTCCGTATGAGTTATGAAGACCCGACCTGAAGCATTAATAGCGTGAAGCAACTGTGCATTGAGTTTGTTCACCGCGTTTAACTTCCATGCTTCACGATGCTCGTCTTCCATTGCCTGGCCATTCGCCATGCCAGTGACTGCCGAAGGACGAATCCTGAAACAAACCAATGCAAAGTTTCTCGGGAAAACGACTTCGAATCGGCCATCTTTCGCCACGAGCTCCTCGAAGAGCTTAGCCAATCTGCAGTCGTTCCTTATGTGACTCCTCAGATTGCGCACGCCATAGATCCTGAGCACAAGCCACAGCTTCAATGCCCTGAACCTCCTGCTGAGTGAAAGTTGCCAATCTTTGTAGTCAACAACTTGTTTTGACTCGGTTGCCTCGTTCTTGAGGTACTCGGGGTCTGTTGACAAGGACTTGACCAGGGCATTTGGGTCTTTTACCCAGAGGCAGCAGCAATCGAGAGAGGTCAAAAGCCACTTGTGTGCATTGAAGCTGAATGAATCTGCAAATTCGACCCCATTGAGGAATTTCCTGTACTCTGGGCATATACACGAAGACCCTGCGTACGCGGCATCGACGTGAACCCACATGCCGAAGTCGCTCGCTACTTTGCATAGAGGTTCCAGCGGGTCGACAGCTGTGACCGAAGTTGTCCCGACCGTGGTGCACAGGTACAATGGAATTAGCCCCCCATCGATATCCGAACGGATTGCCTTCCTTAGCAAGTCCGGGGATAAACCGAACAAGGTTGACTGCGTCGTCTTTAAGGCCCGGATGTTCCGCGGGTCTATTCCCACGACCCGGGCAGCTTTCTGGAATGAGCAATGCGTTTGATCTGACCCGTAGACAACAAGCTTCGTGATGGAATTGTGTCCCGACCTCCTCAGGACCCTTTCTCTTGCAGCAATGAGAGTGCAAATCATGGCCTCGGTGGTATTCCCTTCAATGACTCCCCCGCCATTCCCAGAAAAGAGAAATGGCCTTGGCAAGTCCAGCATCTTACCGAGCCAGTCCATGACTAGGCTCTCAAGCTCAGTTGCGGCGGGGGATGAGACCCAGTTGAATCCCGCCACGCTGAAGCCCGCACAAAGCATCTCGCCGAGGATTGCTGCAGTGCTAGTGTTGGTCTGGAAGTAGGCGAAGAAAGTGGGGCTCTGCCAATGAGTCAAGCCCGGGACTATGTACCGGTGCACATCGTCAAGTATAGCCTCTAGGGGTTCTTCATCCTGTGGTGCAGAACTTGGGAGGCATTTGGAAAGATACCCAGGCTCAACTTGGCTAAGAACTGGGTATTTCTCAACATTCTTGTAGTAGTTGACTAGGAACTCGACGACCATCTGTTCCTGACGCCTGAACTCTCCGAGATCGAGAGGGTTCATCGCAATCTCATCACCAACCATGTTTTTGAGCAGGTGCTCGCAATCGCTTTGAAGGCTTCCCATAGTATTGTTGCAGTTGGAGGCTATAGAAGGAAGCTGTCACAAAGCTGATCAGAGAACCCACAGCAAGTAGAAAGAGAGAAAGAAAGAAGAGAGAAGGAATAGAGAGAAGGAGGAGAAGGAGAACGTAAAAGAAACAAAGAGAGGGTTGTAGTTTTTTGTAGTAATAGAAACCCTACATCCATTGTATTTATATTGAATATAAATTGTATATGACAATAATATCCTTATGTAAGTAAAAAAAGAAATAAAACTCTGATAATAAAGGAAACTTAATTAAAGTAACTTAACACTCCAACTCAAGCTGGAGCATATAGGTCACCCATGCCCAGCTTGGAACAACCAGCAACAAAAGCAGGACGAAATAATGCTTTGGTAAACATATCAGCAAACTGATCTTTAGAGGCAACATAAGGAGTAGCAACCAGCTTCTGCTTCACAGTATCACAAACAAAGTGACAGTCAACTTCTATATGCTTAGTTCGCTATTGAAAAATAGGATTCCTAACAATATAAATAGCTGCTTGATTATCACACATCATATCAATTGGTTGATTAATGGAAAATCCAAGCTCCTGGAGAAAAGATTTCAACCACAACAATTTGCCCATAGTATGTGCCATAGCACGATATTCAGCCTCCGCACTAGACCTAGCAATAGTAGTTTGTTTCTTGCTTCTCCAAGTAACCAAATTACCACCAATAAAGGTGCAATACCCAGTTGTAGACCGTCGATCATACGTTGACCCAGCCCAATCAACATCAGAATAGCCAACAAGAGTGGAAGAACCATTAGGTTTATAAATTAGTCCTTTACCAGGAGAGCTTTTAAGATATCGAAGAATGCGACAGACAGCATCCCAATGAGCCTTCTTAGGTGACTCCATAAATTGACTCACCACACCAACAACAAAACAAATATCAGGACGTGTAACAGTAAGATAAATTAGTTTCTCAACCAGACGTCGATATTGTTGCTTGTCTTTAATTTCATTTCCATCATCAACTCCAAACTTTTGATTTGGATCCATAGGAGTATCAATTGGCTTGGAAGCTAGTGTACTAGTCTCAGACAAAAGATCAAGAACATACTTTCGCTGAGACAAATTAATACCTTTTTTACTTCGTAAAACTTCAATACCCAGAAAATATCTAAGGGTTCCCAAGTCTTTAATCTGAAATTGCTGCTAAAGAAAGGACTTAACCTCATAAATGCCGATCACATCACTACCAGCGACAATTATATCATCCACATATACCACAAGAATGACCACCCTCGATTCCTTCTTGCGAACAAACACAGAATGATTTGAATAACATTGGTGGAAACCACATTTGGAAATCACTGAACTGAATTTTTCAAACCATGCTCTTGGAGACTATTTCAACCCATAAATGGCCTTATGTAGCCGACATACTTTACTATGATTCTCCCCCTGAGCAACATACCTAGGAGGTTGCTCCATATATACTTCTTTAGACAAATTGCCATAAAGAAAAGCATTCTTGACATCTAATTGATATAATGGCCAATCGAAATTCATAGCAACAAAAATAATAACACGAACAGAATTGAGACATGCCACAGGGGAAAAAGTCTCAAAGTAATCCACTCCATAGGTTTGAGTAAAACCTT
Organism: Eucalyptus cloeziana; assembly: GCA_014182715.1. Taxonomy (NCBI): domain Eukaryota; kingdom Viridiplantae; phylum Streptophyta; class Magnoliopsida; order Myrtales; family Myrtaceae; genus Eucalyptus; species Eucalyptus cloeziana. Next base: position 23,020,384 of record CM024638.1, read on the forward strand.
TAGCAACAAGCCGAGCTTTAAGACGTTCAATTGAGCCATCTGGATTGTACTTGATAGTGTTCACCCAACGACACTTCACCACATCTTTCCCAAGAGGAAGATCAACTAATGACCACATTTGGCGAGACACCAGAGCTTCCATTTCCACATCCATAGCTTTCTTCCCCTCAAGGTGAGACAAAGCCTCAGTGGTAGAAGTAGGAATTGTGTGAGTTTGTAATGATAGAGCAAAGTCATGTAATGGAGAAGGAAGATGTGAAAGAGACACATAATGCTCAATAGGGTAAGCCAAAGAGGATTTTTGTGTGCACGATCAAGTACCTTTGCGAAGGGCAATCGGAAGATCATCCAGACTAGGAGACAAGGAGGAAGATTGAACGAAGGGCATGGAAGAGCTGGAAACTGGTGGTGCCATGGACTACTTTCATCGCTGATACACCTGCAAGGGAGGAGGTACTAGAGAAGAATTAATAGAATCTAAGGGGATAAGATGTGGGATAGAAGGATCAGCTACAATGTCAGTTGAAAACTCTTTACCCTCAGTAGAATAGTATGGTGTGCCCTCAAAAAAAGTAACATCAGCACTAACATATTAGGTACAAGTTATTGGATCATAACACCGATATCCTTTTTGTGTACGTGAATACCCAAGAAAAATACATTTAGTGGCACGAGGAGATAGTTTATTAGAATCGGAACATAGGTTATGAACAAAACAGACACACCCAAAGACGCGCGAGGTAAGAGGGAATAACGGCTTGTCAGGAAATATAACACTAATTGGTGATTGATGATTGATGACAGTGGAAGGCATACGATTTATGAGATAACATGCGGTAAGGACATCATCACTCCAAAATGATTTTGGCACATGCATATGAAATAAGAGTGAACGAGTAACTTCTAGAAGGTGACGGTACTTTCTCTCGGCCACACCATTCTGCTGAGGGGTATAAGCACAACTTGTTTGATGTATAATGCCAAGATTAGAACAAAACAAAGAAATTGATTTCTGTGTATATTCTAGAGCATTATCTGTTCGCAAAATTTTAAGGGATGTATTAAATTGATTAGTAACTTCACAATGAAATAATTGGAAAACATATAAAAATTCAAAACAATCATGGAGCATATAGAGCCACGTTAAACGAGAATAATCATCCACAAAAGTAACAAAATACTTAAAACCATTTCTACTAACAATACGGGAAGGTCCCCAGATGTCCGAATGAACAAGTTCAAGTAAAGTAGATGCACGAGAATCATTACGACTAGGAAAAGAACTACGATGATGTTTCCCAAGTTCACAAGCTTCACACTCAAGAGTAGAAATTGATTTACACTCGGGAATTATTTGTTGTAACTTAAATAAAGATAAATGCCCTAAACAAGAATGCCATAATAGGGGGTTAATAGAACTAGCAGCTAGACCATTGGCGTCAGCAGTAGAGATACCATTCAGATAATGGAGTCCATCATGTTCATGCCCTCCACCAATCTTCTTCTTTGTTTGAAGGTCTTGAAAAACACAATAAGATGGGTAAAATGTAACTGAACAACTAAGAGCTTTAGTTAACTGACTAACAGATAACAAATTTAGAGGAAGTTGGGGAACATGTAAAATAGAGGACAAAGATAAGGAAGGTGTAAGTGAAACAATCCCTGATCCAACCACTTGAGTCGAGGAACCATTAGCTAAAATAACTTTTGATGAAGGACTAGAGTTATGGTGGGAAGAAAATAGTTCTTGCTTACCCGTCATATGACTAGAAGCTCCCGAGTCAATGACCTAATGGGTGCTAGGAGACAAAGTAGAGGAAGAGGCCATGTTACCTATACCTGCAAGAGTGGCAGTGGATGAGAAATTGGAAGCCTCTAGTTGTTGGACACGCTTGATGAGTTGTGCGACCATATCATCTCGAGTCGTAGACTCAGAAGAACTACCTCTAGGTGGGATAGATGGGTTCGTGTCGCTGTAAGACACAATTCCAGCACTCCCTTCAGACACAACAACATTTGCAGTAATTAATCATTGAGCCCACTCAGGCTTGCCATGCTTGGCCCAACAAGTGTGAATAATATGACCAGATTTGCCACAAAATATAAACTGACGGCTATCTCAATTAGAACTTTGTCCACTACATCCACCACCACGACTACGACCTCCCCCTAAACCACGACCTCTATTGGAAAAACCACCACGACCACGACCACCACTACTAGCCACAAATGCAGAATTGTCTTTAGATGACGTAGAAGACAGAGGGACAATGCACTGGATTTGACAAAATGCGTCATTCATAGAAGGAACTCTCTCTCCAGCAAGAAGCTGACTCTTCACAGGCTGTAAGTCAACATTCAAGCCAGATAAAAACTTGGCCACTTGAAATTCAGCTCGTTGTGTCTTAAGTCTCTCAAGATCAGTAGTGATGGGTTGATAAAGATTGAGTTCTTCCCACATACCTTTCAAAGCACTATAATACTCTTCAAGAGACTTGTCTCCCTATTTAAAATTAAAGATCTTCTCATATAATTCATAAACTCTAGACATATTTTTGTCTTGTGAGTAACTCTCCATAAGATCATCCCACACTCCTTTAGCAGTTGTGTGGAACATGACATTAGAAGTGATGGATGGTTCCATGCTATTCCATAACCACACCAAAAGTGTATCATTCTCTCTCATCCAATCACTATAGTCTTCAGAATTTTCAGCAGGAGGGTATGTAGTAAGATAATGGAGTTTCCCTTTGGCATTAATATAGACCTTCACAGCTTGGGCCCAAAACAAGTAATTGGAAGATCCATTTAATTTAATAGTGGTAATTTGAACATTGACACTATTTGTAGAAGCCTTAGTATCACTCATGCTGATAGTAATATATCTACCACTTAATCAAGAAGACTGAAACTTTAGTGCAAGAAACAAAACAGCAACACTAATATATAATCAGATGTAATTGGCTCCATCAATTAACCAAAGGGAACCCAGCAAAATCAGTCAACCATAATCAATTAAATACTCTGATTCTTGAATCCGCTAATCAGTAAGTGTCGTAATCCATGTTCAAAAATCGAACCTGATGAATCTGATATCTTCTGATCTCATACATATCGAGACTCAAAGAGAAAACTGATAAAAATTGCAACTTTAGGTGGCTGCGCACCAGAGAATAAGTAGGGTTACTAGGGGACTCTCAAACCAGCAATAGGATTAAGTAATCAGGTAGTTAGATCTGCTCTGATACCATGTCACAAAGCTGATTAGAGAACCCATAGCAAGTAGAAAGAGAGAAAGAAAGAAGAGAGAAGGAATAGAGAGAGGGAGGAGAAGGAGAACGTAAAAGAAACAAAGAGAGGGTTGTAGTTTTCTGTAGTAACAGAAACCCTACACCCATTGTATTTATATTGAATATAAATTATATATGACAATAATATCCTTATGTAAGTAAAAAATGAAATATAACTCTGATAATAAAGGAAACTTAATTAAAGTAACTTAACAGAAGCAAAATGGAATGGGGTTGTTGCAAATGCTTTTGCTTGAGCTAAGTGTGAGATGATTAGTTTTTAGGTATAGGGCTTATATAGACGGGTGGTCTTTAAACATGGTGTTAGCTGGGTTATTCCCATGTGGAGGAAGCTCAATGAATTGCAAGCCTAAGAGGATTTGAGCCCCATATGATAAGTCATATGGAGAGTCCCAAGAGGATTTAAATTTTTTAAGTTGTTGTCGTAAAAATCTGGGGTTTGGGGCAGAGTCTAATTTATATCAAGTTGGCATCAGAGGTCAATTAGTGGTCCAATTGAGCTGAAATTTTGTCAATGTGTTCATGGCATATTCTTCTCGAATATGACCGGTTTGATTTCCGTTTGAACTTTCTACATCGTGTTTTTTGTGGATTGAACAAAACCTGCGTTCTTAGTGAGATTTATCCTTGATTTCTTGTAAAATTTATGCGTATTCCAAGAATGACATTCTTGAGATCTTTGCTGTTATGCATTTCTAGTACTTACTAGAGAAGAACCTTGTTCACCCGCTTTTATTGATAAAGAAGATTTTAGATGGATTCCGGTCTCGTGGTTTTTTATTTCCTCAAACCAAGGAGGTTCTCCATGTAAAAAATTGTCTTGTGTTTGCATGCTTAGTATTTATTTATTTATTTTCTTTACTATATTAGCTCCTATTGAGTTTACACAAGAGGGGAGATTTTTTTTATTCCATTGTGTTAATTTAATATTATTCGGGTTGTTACTATTCTCACATCAAGGTGGAACTAGAGCTTTGGTTATTGCTTGATTTATTTGCCTCGTGTTAAACAATGAAAACGAATACAAGTAGAATGGTTACATTGAATGGTTCGAATGATCATATTTAGAAAGGGAAGATAAATACCTTTTATATGTGAAGGATTATTATTTACCCGTATTTGTTGAGGAGTGTGGTTATCTTAGGCAATGGGTGGATGATAATATTTTGAACCATATTTTTGAGGAGACACATGCACGCATTTTATGGAATAAGCTCAAACAATTATATGCTCGAAAGATTAGGAGTAATAAGTTTATTTATGATAAAATAGATGGTGGCTCCGAGATATAAAGATGGTACTTGTTTGATTAATTAATTAAATTCTTTTCAAGGAATTACAAATCAATTGGCTAAGATGGGAACCAAGTTTGATGATGAGATATAGGCGTTATAATTGCCTGGTACTTTGCTAGACTTGTGGGAGACGTTTTGAACGTCTTTGTCTAATTCAATCTTGGATTGTACAATTACCATGAATTTGGTCAAGAGTAGTATTTTGAATGAAGAGATGAGAAATAAGACACATGGATCATCTTCTTCACATTCCGATGCCTTGGTTGTTGAGAAAAATGGGAAGAAGTGAGTCTCAAAGTGTAAGAAATAGAGATAAAAGCTGAGATAAAAGCAAAGGTAAATACAATAAATTTGCTAATGCCGAATATCATTATTACCATCAGAAGTGACATATCAGAGATTTTGCCGTCAATTCGAAAAGGAGACACAAAAATAGAAAGGTAAAGAGAGGAAAAGTGATTATGATAGCGTTGACAATCGTGTTGCTACACTTAAAGAAAACTTTCTCATTGTCTTTGATGGTGATGCGGTAAATTTTGCATGTCATGAAACCAGTTGGGTAATTGATAGTGGTGTATCTATTCATGCTACATCTTGTAATGATTTTTTTATATCATATAGGTAAGGTGACTTTGGATATGTGAAGATGGGAAACAATGAGCTAGCTTAAGTTGTAGGTATTGATGATATATGAATAGAGACCGATAATGACATGACGTATTAAATAATGTGGAGCATATACCTGATATTCGTTCAAGTTTGATCTCTACAAGCAAGTTGGATGATGAGGGGTATTGCAACACCTTTAGTGATGGTTAATGGAAACTTACTAAAAGTTCTCTGGTTGTGGCTAGAGATGGAAAAATATTATTTGTTATACATTAAATAAGCAAAGTTGTTCACAAACAAAATTAATGCAATAAATAGTGAAGAGACACATGAGTTATGGCATAAGAGGTTCAGTCACTTCAGTGAACATGATTTGTCAATAATCGCTAAGAAGAAGGTTCTTTCAAGAATGAAAAGCTCAGTGCTAAAGAAGTGTGCTCATTATTTAGTAGGGAAACATAATAGAGTTGCATTCAAAAGCTTTTCCTTTTCAAGAAAGTTAGGTTTACTTGATTTAGTGCATTTTGATATTTGTGGTCCTATGAAGACAAAATTACTTGGTGGCTCTCTTTATTTTGTTATTTTCATAGATGATTTTTCAAAGAAAATATGGGTATATACCTTGAAAACTAAAGATCAAGTATTAGATGCTTTTAAAAAGTTTTAGGTTTTAGTTGAGAGACAGACTAAAAATAGAACTAATAATAGGATTAGAGTATATTGGATATCTTGATGAATATTGCAAATAATAGGGCATTCAATATCAAAAGAAACCGCCTAAGATGCCTCAGTTAAATGGTTTAGCTGAGATAATGAATTGGACACTAGTTGAAAAGGTAAGATGTTTACTTTCATAGTCAAAGCTACCCGGATCTTTTTGGGGTGAGGCTTTCAATACAGTTGCACGTGTATTAAATCTTACTCCACGTGTTCATTTAGAATTTGATGTTACTAATAGAGTTTGGATGGACAAAGATATTTCTTATGATTATTTGCGCGTTTTTGGGTGCAAGACATTCATGTGTATCCCCAAAGATGACAAGTTTAAACTTGATGTGACAACACGACAATGCATATTTATTGGCTATGGACAGGATATATTTGGTTACAAGTTCTATTCTCCAGTTGAGAAGAAATTTGTAAGAAACAAAGATGTTATGTTTATGGAAGATCAGACAATACATGAAATTAAGAAATCCGATATGATTTAGGTGTCACAAGTTAGTGATGATTTGATTGACTTGGATCCAATTTTTCTCACACATATTCCCGCATAGGTTAATAAGGAGCAGCAGTAAGTGAATGTCCCAAACAATGCACATGTCCCATAACATGTTGCGATAGATGATACCACTCCTGAACTAGAGGCTCTATTAGATGTTCCATCGGATGTTCCAATATAGAGATTTGTTAGAGACCGACGACTTTCCACCAAATATTATGAAGAGGGGTATGTATTATTGACTGATGTAGGTGCACCACAGTGCTATATAGAAGCAACAAAAGATGAGTATATAAGCAAATGGTTTGATGCCATGTGGGGTGAAATGCAGTCACTTTATGATAATCATAGTTTCAACTCGTGAAGTTATCCAAAGGTAAAAGAGCTTTGAAAAGCAAGTGGATATACTAGTCGAAGCAAGATGAACTGTCACACCCCGAACCCCAAGCGTGCGCACATCCCTCGGTAGTCGACTTAAAAATTTTGCGATATCCCAGGACGTGTCACTGACCCTTTTCATTTTAGGCACATGCGGAAGAAAATTATACAAACCTCGGACAACAATCAAATATAAGGATAGTAGAAAGACATGCAACCATTTTTCACAAAACACACTTTATATACATACTTGGTTAAACCTACTGGTTTATAAACATAAGTCAGTCTCAAAGGAAACCCCTAGGCAACCTAACTCCACTAGCAATAGGGCCCGCCACAAGATGTTGCATCTCACGCCCACCAAATGCGCACTCAGCAGATCTCCATGCTATAGCCCTGAAAAAAGGTTAGCCCATGACGGGGTGAGAATAAATCTCAGTGAGTTAAACCCTAAGCCCCGACTAGGAAGATAATTCACCTAGAGGCAGCCTAAGCACACATCATATAAGACTTACCTCGCCTTAGCACCTCCCTACACGTTAGCATATCTCATATATCATAAACATACAGTACATGTGATCAATAATTAGAACACTTCAACCCATATGCCAATCAATCATAGGGGTCCTAATTATAAGGTCAAATTGTTATGACATGTCACATTCCGTGCCACAAAATTTTGTCCCAAAATTAGGCGCGGTCATCTCACTCATTTAAGCGTTCCAATTAGTTATGACCCAACGACCATGGTCGACTCAATAGTCGGCGGTCTTCTAACATAGCCAGGCGTCGTCTCTCACCATCGAGCACGGCAACGTCTACATCTAGACAACATTCCCAAAGGAGCATCAGCCCAGCCTCCATTGCGACCAACATCCGTTGACATGGGGCATTCCCGAAGGAGCATCGTCCGGCATAAAAGCTCGTGACGGGTTCCGATAACGATTCCATACATATCCAATCCCGGCCAAGGACATCGTGCTTTGCACTCAAATATCTCAATTTAAATAGTGTGCTTGGCCTATTTTCTTCATGTTGACACCTAAATTTTGGCGATCCAATCATTTATAGATTGCATAAAAAATAGGTATTAATTTTTAATCCCTAAGCAAAAATATTAGAATTAAGTTGCATGGCATATAGTTTTAGGGGCATTTTTTTTTATTTGCATTGGGCTAGTGATAGATGGGTTTAATTGGTAGTTCTGAACTTTAATTTGGCAAGTCCGACTAGGCCCACTAAAAGAGCAAATTGGCCCAAGCCCATATCCTTGAGGAGATATTATGAGCTCATCTTTTCAAGATTTGAAATTGAGGAAAATCCTATTACAATTTTGAATCTTTGGCAATATGTGATAAGATCGTTGGAGAATATTCATTTTTGCAAAGGAAATCTAGAAGGGATGTCGAAAATAAAAAGAAATATTGCGTTCGGGAGAAGATCTTCATGGATGTTGATTTGAAGAAGAAAATAAAACCCTAGCCCTTGGCCTATAAAAGGGTTGCTCGCATACGGAGAATGGGTGGCTTTTCTATCGGATTTCCAAGTAAAAAATTCAAGGAAAAAGAGAAAAATTTCTTTCTTCGTTTTTAGGGTTTTTGAGAGAACTTTCTTCGTTTCTTTTGGGGGTCAAAGAGAACAAAAAAAAAAAAAAAAAACTCTTTTCGTAGGGTTTCTTTTCTCTTGTTTTTTTAGGGTTTCTTTTGAATTAGGGGTCAAAAGTCAACAAAAGAAAAAGTGAAAGAGGAGGAGAGAAGGGATGTGAGATGGGGGGCAGAAGTAGAATAGAGGGACAGCAACAACAAAGAAGACAAGTGAGAGTGGACAATAGAGAGAAAAAAAAAGAAAAAAAGGAAAGAAGAATAATTGTTCTTCTTCTTCGTGGGATCCTCCTCTGGCATCCCCTTGGCGTCCCCCTGCTGCCGGAGCTGCCGTGTCGCTACGGCCGCACCGCCGCGCCTCTGCCTTTGCCATCCACCGTTGCTCGTCACCATGCCCGTCTCTGCCCGATGCCTGCCGGTCCGCTCGCTTGTCACCACTGTTCCACCAAAACCCACGCCTTTGTCGGCCCCACCTCCGCCTAGCTTTGCCGTGTCGATGCCGCTGCCGCGACTTGCGGCAACCCATGAGCGCTGTTGCACCTCCGCGAGCAACCCATGACACCAGCAACTCGAGCCGATCTCCGTGCTGGCCTCGCGTCCACCACCGCTACTGCTGAAGCCAGCAGACGCGAGCACCTGAGCCTTTTTCCGGTCATTGCGTCTCCGTGCCTGTCACCGACACCGCTTTCTTCCTTCTGTCGAGTTCCGAACGCCGCTCCTGTTGCTATAATCCCGTGCCTCCATTCCTCCGCCCCTTGTAACGCGAATTCACGAGCGACATTTGCAATCCCACCATTGCAGTTGTTGATTTGCGGTTGCCAAAGCTCTTAACTCCATCCGTCGCAACGCTCTTCGCTCACTTGCCGCTAACGACTCTAGCCACCCACCCTGCTACCGAGTTTTCCCTCCGCCAGCAGCTGCCGTCCATCTACCTCGCACCAGCAACCGCTAGGGACTCTAGCTCCCTCCTTGCCAAGCGTTCGCCAGTCCCCTCACCGGAGCTCTAGCCGACGACAACCCACCACCCTCGGTTGCCCATAATCATAGTCGCCCTTCCTCTAGCACCATCACGCCGAGGATCCACAAGTCGCCGTTGGTTAACCTGGATTTGGAGAAAATTCAAATTAGGTAGTTTTTTTTTTTTGAAAAATATTTTGTTTCTTTATTCGAAGTATTCCATGATGTATTCGATTGAAAAACCCTGATATGTCATGATATTCGCGACTCGAGGAGCCTTTTAAATTAGGGATTAATCCCTAATTTTACACATGCATTTGATTGGCAATCCGATTTTCGCGACCTAAATTTGACTCGTAATCACACAGAAAATCGCCAATTTGATCTCACGCTCGAGATTTGGTTCGCGATTTTATTTAAAATTGACCAATCCGATCCCACACGCGAGATATGATTCATTAATCTATGGATATCAATCGTATCTGAACCGATTTGCTGTCGTGTCGTTTGATCGATTTTGTTTTCGTAAAAGAAAATCAAAAAATTTTGAGTTAGATTAGGTTATTGTTTTAGGGTTATTTTGCATAGGGAATTTATTTATTTCGAATTTTTGAAAAAAGAAAAATCTAAAAAAATGCATTCATTTAGGATGTTAGTTTTTTTTTTTAATTTAAATTGCATGTTTAATTATGAGCTAATATTGCAGATGGTTTCGTTGCTATAGGGTAAGTCCCATAATTCATTTATTACTTTATTTGGGTGTTAAATTGGTGGTTTGCGCACCCGTATGATCACCGTACATGTTAAGGACATAAATTAAAATCAATTTAAGCTGCTTGCAAAACATTTTTTTTCAAAATAAAAGAGAAAGGTAGCGAAATGGCATCAGAGAAATCTAGTGTAACCAAGTCTCCGAACTCACAATCTCTGGTTCGTAGGAGTAAAGTAAATCTCCCGTTACATTACTTGGGTTTCTAATCGACCCACCGAAAATAGATTAGTGGCGACTCCTAATTAAAAAAATCATTTGCATGTTAAGAACTTGAACCTAAGTCGTGAATTGGTATGGGCTTGGGAGAGTCCAAGCTAAGTTTAGGCTAAATAATCCATTAGCCAAACCCTAGGTGGTTCGCCCAAGGTTAGGTTGTGATAGCTTGGCGACTTTGCTGGGGACTTGAGCCCGTCCGCCTAACCGCCGTCGTCCGCCATTCCAGCCTCCTGAGCCACCGCCGTTTGCCCCTGCCCCCGCCTCTTCCCTCGTCGTTCCAGCCAAGCCGAGCCCCTCGATCAGCCGATCTAGCAGTCCTCTAGAACCGAAGTTCCAGCTTGGTGCTGAGACTTCGTGGCCCGTTTCCAGCCTTTTCCGACCTCCCTTGGCGTCGCTCTAGGCTTGAGTCTCGCTGGCCTCCGCGTCGCCATCATCGTGAACTCATCGGCTCGTAAATCCGTTGAGTTACTTGCTAAGCCTTGTTTATGGGGTTAATTATGCTTATGAGAGGTTTATTTTAGGCTAAGATTAGTTTAGGTGGATTAGTTAGTTTAATTAGTAGTTTAGCTAGTTAATTAGGCTAATTAGGTGGTTAGATTAGTTTAGTTAGGGGTTAGTTAGAATGTGTGATATATTTAGCTTAGTGCATTATTTAATTAGGTCCAATTAGGTGGTTACATTAGTGTATTTTGCTTAATTAGGCATTTATTTAATTAATTTTTGTAATTTATTTAATTATTTAATACTTTATGGAAATTATACCAAGATAGCTGATCGTTAGAATTTCGTGCTGATTGCCGTGATGTAATTAGTTTGTGCAATTGATTGTTAGATTGTGCAATTGAGTGATGATTGTTGATTTTCGGTCATTATTTCGTAATTATGAAATTTTGGTATTTAATTAGAAAATACCGGGTGTTAGTTTTTTTATGCCAAAAATGTTTTTAAGTACTATATGAAATAGTGGGATTTTTAAAATGAAGGATATCACTTTTTCTGGTTCGATCTGACCGTGTACTCACACACGATTATTTTACTGGATGTTTTTAATACGAAGAAAATAGGCCAAGTACATTATTTTAATTGAGGCACAAAGCACAATGTCCTTGGCTGGGATTGGATGGTCGTGTGATGGTTATGAGTACCCGTTGCGAGCGTTTATGCTGGACAATGCTCCTATATGAAATGCCTTTGTCAATGGATGCCAATCGCAATAGAGGCTGGGCCGATGCTCATTCGGGAATGCCATCTCGAGGTAAATGTTGCCGTGCTTAATGGGGCGAAACGATGTCCGGTTACGCCAGAAGATCGCCAAATGTCGAGTAGGCCGTGCTTGTGGGGTCATAATTAATTGGAACGCCTGTTTGAGTGTGATATAACCGTGCTTGATTATAGGACAAAATTGTGTGGCACGGTATGTGACGTGTCATAATGATTTGGCTTTATAATCGGGACCCCTGTGATTGATTGATTTGAAAGTGAGGCGTTTCGATTATTGATTGCATCTACTGCATTTATAAATGTTATATGAATTGTATTGACGTACAAGGAGGTGCTGAGGTGAGGTGAGTCTTCTGTGATGTGTGATTAGACTGCCTCTAGGTATATTACCTTCCTAAATCGGGGTTTAGGGCGTGAACTCACTGAGACATTGTCTCACCTCGTCGTGGTTTAACTATTTTCAGGTCCTTAGATATAGGTGAGACCGATTTGTTTTGGACAGTTGCGAGGGTATACCAAGCAGAATATCGACTTCCCTATCCTTGGGAGTCCCTAGATCCGTGAGCTCGTCGTGACCACGATCTTGGTCGATGAAGGCCTACCACAGTTTGTACCTCACCGATTCAAGGCATAGTTTCGTCACGGGCCTAACGGGGAATAGGAATGTCTCTTGGATGGTTTTGACACACCCGCTGTTGAGGGTGAGGCAATAGTTAACCCACTTAACATCGACATCCCTAACGGTGTCCTGATAGATCCGAACCCCAAGTAGATAGGGTCCGTGTCACGTCCCGATCCTCGAACGCGTGCCCATCCCTCACCTAGTCAATTAATAAAGACGTCCCAGAATGCATCACGGACCTTGTTCATTTAATATGCACATGCAGAAAAATATAGAAAATCCCTAGACAATAAAACAATGGGATAGAAAAGTAGGGCTATCTTTTTCATAACTGAAAATCACACCCACACTTTTATACAAGCAAACTAGATAGTATATGATACAATACTACTCACGAGTTTTATCTACTGTACATTGATCAAAAATCATAGTTTGCAAAAACAAGATGGGACCTTAGTCCTCATCCGGGTCATATTCAAGATCATCATGATCCTCCTCTGACTCCTCTTCACTCAGTTCATTTTCCTCTAGCTCTTCGTCTTCTTCCTCAGGCTCATCCTCGGCTTCAGCTGTCGACTCATCCACAAGTACCTCCTTTATGGGCTCCTCCTCCTGCCACCCCTCCTGCTCCACGATGTCACCGTCATCTCCGTTCCAGTTGTCGTCATCGATCGAGTATACGGGAGTGCAAGCTTTGTCCTCAAGCTGCGGATCCCTTGCATATACTATTGATCCATCCATGTGATCAGTTGTTCCTTCTCCGAATGCCTCTTCCAGTACGTTATGAGGCACATCCTCTTTCGGTATGGAACCCTCTCTATGCCCATTAAAATACTCATGGTACCATGACGGATACTTGTGAGGCCTCAGGGCTTCTTCCCCCACGTCAACCCAGACGGTTGACTGAAACAGTACATACTCTAATCCTTCCGGGTGAGGGTGGATGTGGAAGTGGGTCTCTAACTCCGAGATTTTCTCTAGGATGTCGTAGTGCATATGAGGACGAGGAGGTGAAGGTGCTGCCATCTAGGGGCCTGAGATGGTTATTCAATAACCAATGAGACCACGTCTCAGCGAGTTCTACCCCCTAAAACTCGATTAGTAAACCAATACACTATGGGCTGCCTAAACACACACAGGTCAGAGGACTTACCTTGGCCTCAGATCCCACCTGCAAGTTAGTACAATTTATAATAGACGCCCAACTATTCAACACCGATCAAACTATCGATCAATTGACCTAGTCGATTACATGTCAATCCGACCATTCCTCACGATGGAATATCTAGATGTCGGGCCACGTGCATTCTCTAGGACGACATACCGAGTCTTCGAGCCCATGTGCCATCTCTAAGACGACCCTTTCGCCAAAATGACATACTTAAACATTGGGCCCACGTGCATTCTCTAAGGAACTAGTTCGCCAAGATGATGCATTAAATCACTGAGCCCACGTGCCCTTTTCACGATGCCATACTCAATACTGGACCCACGTGCATTCTCTTAGGCACTAGTTCACCAAAGTGACGCATCAGATCACCGAGCCCACGTGTCATATTCACGATGCCATATTGAAACATTGGGCCCATGTGCATTCTCTTAGGCACTAATTCGCCAAAGTGACGCATCAGATCCCCGAGCCCACATGTCCTTTTTAAATGCCATACTTAATCACTTTCGATACTAACGACCCATATCCAAGTATTCCTCAATCAAATAGTCAAAATTAACTCATTAGGAATATATCCTAAAATTCCACAATTAAATCAATTCGGCATGATTTAAAGCTCAAATAAATAAATCGACTACACCACGACAATCAGCATGAAATTCTAGTCACCGACCATCTCGGTTGAATTTCCGGAAAAATAAATAATTAATTAATTAATTTCGAAAATTATTAAATACTAATAAATCCAATTTAGGCCCGTATTACCTGATTGGAAGCCGAGACGGACCCGGAAAATTATCGAGACCCATCCAATAAGTACTAGCACATATCTACTAGCTAATGGCTATGTCTAACCACCTAACATGCATCATTAAGTCTCTAATTTAATTGATCTAAACTAATCTAACCACATAATTGCCCTTAATTAACACTAACCAACCCTAAGCATAATTAGCAAACTAAGAAAGGTTTAGTGAGTTAAACTCACTTGGTTAAAAGCGAAGGCTGGGACACCGCGACGGTGACGCAAAGGTCGCCGAACTTGGGTTCGTGACGACACTGGCGGGCTTGGACTGGGCCTTAAACTTGGCCCAACAAATCTCAGCCCAACTGAGATTTGTTCTTGATTTTGGGCTGGACCCAAATTGGGTTGGGCTTGCTGAAGATGGGCTTACTGCTGTATTGGGCTGCTGGAATTCTAGAAGATATTGGGCCTGAATTGCTATTCAAGATGGGCCCTGCCGAACTGGGCTGAAGACTCAGTCAATGGGCTATTCCCTTGGGTTGCTGTTGCACGTTGAACTAAAGACTGTTGGACCAGATTTTGTTGGGACCAAATGATTGAAAGTGTTGGGCTGACGACACGTCGCTGGAGTTGGGCTGACTGGAGTGGCCAGCTTCGCTAGCTGAACGGACGAGGAAAGCAGCTTCGCTGGCGTCTTCGAGGGACGTCGTTGTAGTGAAGAAATGTGGCAGCTCTGAAGATGATGGAGCGAACGGACTGACTTCACTCGGTGGTCAAAAAGTGAAGAGAATCTACTGTTGTTGATTGTAGAGTTGCAGGCCGTGGACGTGTGGAGAGGGTGCCTGGCTTCTTGGGACGTCGTGGCTATGCAGATGTAGGGTGTGGAAGATGGAGAAGCTTCGTGGAACATGGACTGAACAACTAGGCGTGGGGTTTCGTTTGCTGAAGACTAACTGAAGGAGCCGGGCTTCTTCTGTTCTGTTGGTGTTGGCGTCACACGAAGTGGGGAGGGAGAGAGATAGCTATCCCGTTGAGGGTGAGAGTAAGAGGAATGGATAGAGATGAGTTATGAAGGCCCCTTGGCCTTTAATTTCCACAACAAAAATCTTCTTTGTCCCCTAATCTTGGACCATCACTATAGCTGTCTTCCACCAACTCTTTGCAGCCCAAAATGCCCCCATCTAGATTGTTTAAGAGGTCCAAAAGTTAGGTCCTAAGGGGTGCTACGAATTTCTTAGCCAAGGCTTCAATTGGATACTCAATCTTGCTCTAATTATCCTCATTTGCCTTTTAAAATTTTAGTTGGTACCTTAATGCCTCGATTGAATATTTTCCTCATCCAATAACCCATCTTGCATCTCAATTTTGCATCCAAATCTAATCCTCGGCTTCAATTGCCCAAAAACGACCATGCGACAACTTTTTCCCAAAAAGTGTCGAGTGTCAGAAAAATCTTCTGAGACTGAGTCAACATTCCTAGAATTTATTATGACATGACAGAAACTTCAATTTTTGAAATCGAACTTGAATTGGTGGTTAATTTCTATTCAATGCGTTTTTAGCGTGACCTAAGTTATCGGGTAACTTTCAGACAATTTTAGTGCAAATGACCCATAGTCGATTTTCTTCGAACCACTATGAACCCACTCGACTCATTAGCGACTCTTAGTTGTCGTGAAAATCTTGAGGATTCAAATACGGACATAGGGTACCAAAATAATAAGAAAATCAGTCTAGTCGATCAACGAGAATTTTCCAATTTAGTGGTGTCACTCATGATTAGCCACACATCTCTGTCGGGCCCGTCTATCTCTGATTTCGAATTTATTTTTAACTATATCGTAATGGCCTCTAAAGATGGACACGGTCGAGAAGCCGATTCCTAACTGAGTTCTCGAGTCTATAGCCTTAAAATTTCGTAATGGCTTCCCTAGAAATTCTAGTTATCTCGAGAGTGATCGGCTCTGAGAATAACCCTATAGGCACGTCAATGAAATGCCCAAATCATTTAGAAGAAAATAGAGCTGAAAATTTTGGGATGTCATAGTCCGGGGTAAGGTTAGCTAGGGATTTCTTTTTTGAGACCTTGACTTTTGTATATATATAACCTTGTAGGTTGACCTAGTTTGTTTATAGAAGTGTGGTTTGTTTTATATGGTTGTCTTGCTTTTCTATCCCATGTTGATTGTTGTCTGGGGATTTTTTTATTTCGCTTCCGCGTGTGCATAAATTGATTTGGGTTGACGACGCGTCCTGGGAACATCGCAATTTTATCGACCACCGAGAGATGTGCACGCGCTCGAGGTTCGGGGTGTGACAATTACACAACACATGGTGAAAATCGAGCATACCATTCTTAGCCTAGATTGCTACAAACCCATATGCCCTAAACTGGAGACCGCCCAACTCAAAAAGCCCACTTCCTCTCAGTAGCACAAATGCTCTTGCACTCAAACATTTTTGAAATCTTGCGCTCATGTTTTGCTCCTGCTATTTTACCTATTCCAATTTGTTGCTCAGGACTAATTCTTGTATCATCCTATCTCTTGCCATAAATGAAGCTGATCTTTTGATTCATGCAGCTATTCCACATTTTCTTTGATAGATGACAAAAATGGAGAGAGTTACTTGATGTGAAAAATTACGCCTAACATTTGCTCTTAAACATCTACTCCTAGTTTTGCTAAATTTTCTTTGAAAATTATGAATTTGCTCACAACATCTGGTACTAATAATTTGCTAAGAATTTCTCTCATGATATTTCTGCTTAGAACTGACTAATGTTTGAAATTATACCGCTCACCAAAATAAGGGGCGCATATGAGTGCATCATCAAGCCAAGGGGAGCAACCAACTATTATTCTATGATTCCCAAATTAGATGAGAACACACTTAGGGAAGATCCTTTTTGCAATCATATCTCATCTTACTAAATATCATTTGAGTTTATATCTCCAAAGCGTTACAGCAAAATACCCTAAGGAGATCCTATCCTTAAATTATAAAAAATTATTTCAAACAAGCCTTACTATTCTTTCACATCTGCGGGATAGTTTTATCATCATCAAAAAGAGAGAGATTCTTGGAGAAAACATCTTCAAGTGATTTTGATGATGCCCAAACTATCCTTAGTATAATATGTGCTATGTTGTGTGCAGATTTTTGGACCAAAAGACTACGTAATATCCATGGTGTGATCCATTAGAAGGAAGTTTGCAAATGTTATTTTATAACAAACATCATCAATCATTTAAAAGATCAAGTACTAATGATGTTTATATCAAGGCAGTAAAGATCAGGTCGATGGTAATGTAATAGCCAAGTGCATCAATTGATGTTCATTGGGTAAGCTAAAGAGCAATTGAAAGGCGGTAGAATCAGAATAAAACATGTAGTAGAGTAGCTAGAGTGTCTGACATGTTAGTTAGAGACTGTAGTGAGAAGACAACAACAATTACTATTTTTGGTTAGTATACAAAATTCCAAAGAAAGAAGCTATGTGAACCATAGGACTAGCTAGTTATAACTTTCCAAGCAGATTATTAGTGGAATCCAACTCGTTTTGAGGCTGTTAGTTTGAAGAGTGGACATAGGCTTAAAAATAAAGCCAAACCACTATAACTACGTCCCACTATTTTTTATCTTCTTATATACATTAGCATACGGTTAGTGAGTATTTGTCACGCCCCAAACCTCGGGCACGCACACATCCCTCGGCAGTCGATCAAATTGCGATGTTCCCAGGACGCGTCGTCAACCCATTCGTTTTATGCACACGCAGAAGCAATCTCATAATTACCCAACCAACAAACAAACACATGGGATAGTAAAACATGCTAACAACTTTTTCATAAATCACACATTATATGCATGCCAGGTTATACCTATAGGTTTATACACACTAGTCTGTCTAAAAAAAAAAACTACTAAGTCACCTACGCTCCGGACCCTTCAGCCTCGGGCTCCGGGTTCTCCATACTAGGGACCTTAAAAAGGGTTAAACATGACGGGGGATGTGTACATCTCATATAGGACTTACCTCGCTTCAGCACCTCCCTGCACATTAGTACATCTCATATATCATATGCATACAGTAAATGTATTCAATAACTGGAACACCTCAATTCATCTTTCAAACAATCACAGGGGTCCCGATTATAAAGTCAAACCATTATGACACGTCCCATTCCATGCCATACAATTTTGTCCCATAATCAGGCGCGGTTATCTCAATCACTCAGGCGTGTCCTAGTTATTAAGACCCATTGGCCATGTCCAACTCAACAGTCGGCAGTCATCCAGCATAACCGGGTATCGTCCCGCTTTGTCGGGCATGACAATGTCCCGCGTAAACGCATCAAGACGGCATTCCATAAAGGAGCATTGGCCCAGCCTTTACTGCGACCGGCATACCGTTGTTAAGGGCTTCTGAACTTAATCAGGCATCATCCTGCGTGAACACATTAGGGTACTTAAGTGATCACACGCACATCCAAACTTGACCAAGAACATCGTCCTTTGCACTCAAATAATTCCATTTCAAATAATGGACTTGGCCAATGTTCTTCGTGTTAAAAATACTCGGTAAAATAATTATGTGTGTGAACTGTATAACGTGATACTCTCCCATTTCAAAATTCCACAATTTTATATAGTACCTAAAACATTTTTGGCGTCAAAAACTAACAACTGGTATTTTTCTAATTAAATGCCATAAAATCATATTTTTGCAACAATAATAAAAAAAATCATCACCAAGCACTCAATTACATAATTTAGCAATCAATTTCATAAATCAATTCAATCACGACGATAGCGTAAAATTCCACTAACTGGCTATCCCGGTACAATTTACGCTAATTACAATTAATTAAATAAATTGCAAATTATTTAAACTAATGCACTTAATTAATTTAATTAAGCTAACCGGACTAACCTAATTGAGCTAACTAAATAAATCTAACTACGCTAACTAATTTACTCTAATTAAGCTAATTAAATAACCTAACTAACCACCTAACTTAATTGTCTAGTTCAACTAACTAAACTAACTAACTACTAGTTACACTAACCAAACTAATTGCTAATCCATACTTAAGTCTAAACTAATCCACCTAAGTGCAATTAACTTCCTAGTCCAAGATTAGGGTGTTAACTCACCAGATTAGCAAGATAACGGGTTCATGGTGACGGTGGCGCGACGGCGGTGAAATCCTGTGACTATAGCGACTCCAACGGAGGCCTGGACAAGGTTGAAAACAGCCAACCAAGTCTCAGCTAAGGTTGAGCTTTCTATTGGAAGGGCTAGTCGTGGCTCCCAGGTGGTTGGCAGTGCTGGACAAAGGCAGGCGGTGACGAGGACGGCTGGCTGGCAACAACGGGCAATGGTCGAGTAGCGTGAAGAGCTGGTCGTGGGAGCTGGTCGAGGCGATCTGGCGTCGAGGCTGCAACGCGGGCTAGTTAGCTTGGAGACGGCGTGAGAGGGTGGTTGAATGGCTATGGGACGGGAGCCGGGCGTTGCTAGTCAAAGGACAGGCGGTTGGAACGGTGGCTGGTTAGGCTGTGTGATGATGCTGGAAATGGAGATGGTTTAGCAACAAGTGGAAGAGATGAAGAAGAAGAAGAAAGGAAGAAGAAGCAGAAGCTGTTCTGCCAAGGGGGGGATGCGCATGGAGAAAGGGAGGAGAGAGGGAAGAGAGAGGGGGACAAGAGGCCAAGAAAGTCTAGTAGTTGGCCAATAGCCATCCAAGGGAAAATATCCATGCAATGATCACAAATGGCACAAAGTCTTCAGCCTTATAAGTCAAGGCATCAACCAATGGCCAATTTCCCTCAATTTCTTCACAAACAAAGCCAATTTGGTGGCCAATTAACCCCTCTTCAGCAGTCATACGAATTTCCACCAATTTCTTCTCAATTCTTCACAAAACCACTTCATTTTGATGGCCAAAAATGCCAAGGAGGCTGCCCCTATGAATTTCCCTTCAACTCTTCACAAACCAACTCAAATTGGTAGCCCAAATTGCCAATTAAGGTGCCCATCCAAATTTCCTTGATTTTAATTTGCCAATTTTGATTTTTCCGCAATTTTCGAGCTCGACCAAAATTTCTTGAAAGATGAGACGAGATCCTAAAAATAAATTGTGACACGCTCGAACGTTCGATTCCCAGAATCGAATTCAATTTCATGGTTAAAATCGACCGAACGCGATTTTAGCGCGACCCAACCTACCAAGTAGCTTTTAAGGATTTTATCGCGTTTAACCCGTGGTCAATAATTTTCGATCCACATTTGTGCATCTCCGACTCGTAGGCGATGTTTGGTTGTCGTAAAAATCTTAAGGTTTTAATTACGGGTACCGAATACAAAATCGACAGAAAATTGGGTTATTGCCGTTCGACGTGAATTTTGCGATCAGGTGGAATCACCCACCATTCAATTGCGCGTTTTTGTCGAATTGACCTATATCCGATCACTAATCGATTATAACGGTGCTATACTGACCCTTATTGATTATCATGATCGAGTGATCGATTTCTGATGGAATTCTCAAGTTTGCCGCGTTTATATCCCTTAACGGCTTCGTCTGATGGATAAGTTAACTCGTGAGCGATCAGCTTAGAGAAAAAAGACCATAGGCGCGTCGACAAAAAACCCATTTCATATTATCGAAATAGTGATGAATTTTCAAGATGTCACAACTCTTCCCCTCTTATAAAAATTTCATCCTCGAAATTTAAACCATTACAGTTCCTTTTCAAAAAGGTAGGGATATTAACGTCTCATCAGTTTTTCGCTTTCCCACGTCGTTCCTTCTGTTCCGTGGTGTTGCCAGACCACTTTGACCAAAGAAACTGTCTTGGTACGTAGCACTTGCTCCTTTATTTCCACGATCTGAACTGGTCTCTCCACGTACGACACTCTTTCGTCCACGTCTAACTTCAAAAAATTTAGCACATGGGTTGGGTCAGGCTCGTACTTTCTCAACATCGACACGTGGAAGCCATCATGCACTTGTGCAAGTCTTGGTGGCAATGCAAGACTATACGTCAGAGTCCCTATTCACTCCAGAATCTCAAAGGGCTTGACGTACCTCAGACTCAACTTCCCTTTCTTGCCGAAGCACGAAGTAGCCCTCATTGGTGACACTTTATGAAATACGTGTTCACCAACTTGGAATTCCAATGGTTTTTGTCGCTTATCTGCATAACTTTTATGGCGACTCTGAGCGGTCTTAAGTCTTTCTCGAATGACTTCGATGGCGTTCACTGACTGCTAAACCAACTCAGGGCTGGTGATCTTACACTCTCCAACGTCATCATAATAGACTGGAGTCCTGTAAGCCCTGCCATACAACACGTCAAATGGTGCCATTCAGATACTCTACTGATAATCATTGTTGTAGGCGAACTTAACTAGATGAAGCTGATCCTCCCAACTTCCTTTAAAATCCAACATGCAAGCTCGCAGCATGTCCTCAAGGGTTTGAGTCATCCTCTCAGACTGGCCATCCATCGACGGATGATAGGCCGCGCTGTATTTCAACTTTGTTCCCAATGCAATCTGTAAAATTTTCTAGAAAGATGCTGTGAACTTCAAGTCTCGATTTGACGCAATCGTTACTGGCACTCCATAAGAGGAACTATCTGTGGCATGTACAACTCAGCATATCTATCTAATGCATAGTCCTTTTGTACGGCGATGAAGTGAGCAAATTTCGTTAATCTGTCAATTATAACCCATATGGAATCATTACCTTGCTGATCCTTGGTAAGCCCATCACAAAATCCATCGTGATATGTTCTCATTTCCACTCGGGAATCTCGAGAGGTTGCGAAATTCCTCTTGACTTACAATGCTGTGCTTTCACTTGCTGGCACATCAGACACTTGGCGACATGTTTGGTGATATCTGCCTTTATACCGGTCCACCAATAGTGTTGATGTAGGTTCTGATACATCTTTGTATTGCTTGGATGAATGCTATAACTACTACGATGAGCTTCTGAGAAGATCTCCTCTTTAAGCTCTGCATCGTCAGGTATACACAATCGTCCACGAAACTTTAGTGTTTCGTCTTCATAAATCTGAAAATCATCCATTCTCTTTTCCACATCCTCTTGCAAAATTTTCTGGATCTCAGGATCTATCAACTGTAATGTCATAATCTTTATTTGCACTTCCGGTTCAATTCTGAGGGTGGCCATAAGACTTGAAAGGTGGCCTACCTCAAATTTGAAAATCGAATCTCGAACTCCTTCGAGTAGGATCCATTCCTGAACCATCATCTGTGTAATCGAAGACTTTCGACTCAACTTATCTGCAACCTTATTAGCTTTTCCAGGGTGATATAGAATGTCACAGTCGTAGTCCTTAAGAAGTTTCATCCAACGATGCTGTCTCATGTTCAACTCCTTTTGAGAGAATAAGTACTTTAAACTCTGATGGTCTGTAAAGATCTAGAATCTTTCTCCGCATAAGTAACGTCTCAAAATCTTCAGAGCGAAAATAATCATTGCAAGTTCTAAGTCATGCATTGGGTAATTCAACTTATGAGGCCTTAACTGACGGGACGCGTATGCAACAACCTTGTCATGTTACATTAAAACACAACCCAATCCTCTGAACGACATATCACTAAAGATCTCATATCCTCCAAGATCAGACGGAATTGTCAACACGGGTGCGATAGTCAGCTTTTGCTTAAGCTCTTGGAAACTTCGCTCGCATTTATCCGTCCATACAAACTTCTCTTCCTTCTTCAACAATTGGGTCATAGGCATAGCTATTGCTAAAAACCTTTCCACAAACCGTCTGTAATAACCTGCCAATCCCAAGAAACTTCTGATCTCTATCACTAATGTCGGTCTTGGCCAGTTGATCACTACTTCAATCTTAGTCGGGTCCACGGAAATTCCTTCACTAGATATCACGTGACCTAAGAAAGCTACACGAGTCAGCCAAAACTCATACTTACTGAACTTGGTGTACAGTTCATGATTTCACAAAGTATGAAGCATTGTCCTTAAATGTCTTTCGTGCTCCTTTGGACTTCTCGAGTACACCACGATATTGTTGACAAACACTATCAAAAACTGATCTAGATACTCCTTGAACACTCAGTTTCAAATCCATGAAAGCAGCTGGGGCGTTAGTCAAATCAAACGGCATTATGGTGAATTCATAGTGACTGTAACGCGCATGAAACGCCGTCTTCGGTATATCTTCTTTCCTGATGCTCAGCTAGTGGTAACCTGTCCTCAAGTCGATCTTGGAAAATATCGACGTTCCCTACAGCTAGTCAAACAAGTCGTCGATTCTCAGTAGCGGATACTTGTTCTTGATCGTCACCTAGTTAAGTTACTGATAGTCGATGCAAAGACTCAACGAACTATCTTTCTTCCTCACGAACAGAACTGGTGCTCCCCAAGGTGATGCACTGGG
Source organism: Eucalyptus cloeziana (assembly GCA_014182715.1). Taxonomy (NCBI): domain Eukaryota; kingdom Viridiplantae; phylum Streptophyta; class Magnoliopsida; order Myrtales; family Myrtaceae; genus Eucalyptus; species Eucalyptus cloeziana. The sequence goes on from CM024638.1 coordinate 23,043,948, forward strand.
ACATATAAATCCATTGTCTAACAATTCCTGCATCTGCACCTTCAGTTCCTTCAACTCTGATAACGCCATTTAGTAAGGAGCCTTAGAAATTGGCTCCGTCTCAGGGGCCAACTCAATCACAAACTCGATCTCCCTTTATGAGGGTAAACTAGGTAATTCCTTAGGAAACACGTTAGCAAATTCCCGTACCACGGCGATGCTCTCCATCTTCGACTCCTCAACTGTCGTATCCACAACAGTTGCCAAATAACCTTGGCAACCCACACCTAACAAACGGGTTGCCTCAAGCGACGAGACAAGCGACGAGAATAAGGTAATTGAGAGTTCTCCTCAACTTCCAATAAACTCGAAACTTTCACCTGCTAACGATTTAAACTGGATTACTTCACAATAACAATCCATTACAACAAGATGCTCCTTGAGCCAACCCTTTTATTTTATGACATCAAAGTTTTTTATAAGCAAAATAATCAAGTACCACTCTAACCGGCGATTCTCCTTTCTACGACTTCATTTCAATAAACCAAAGTTCTACAAGCTTAACCATATTTATGTTGTGCCACTGATAAAATTATCTCAAAAACATTCTTTTCATGATCGATGCATAGCTCGGTTCATTCCTATCCCATTCGCCATCCTAGTAGCACCCTATCTGCGATATGGTGCCTGTGCTCCTTGGACCTACGTGGATAGTCCTTCACCTGGTGGTTGTGCTGACCACATCTGTAGCTCAAACCTGTTCTACCAGGACATGGGGTTGGTCCATGCTTCCTTCTACAAATTCAGCACACGCCGTTCGAGTTAGGTGCCGGCTTTCCGATTCCTCTCTTTCGATTGGGACGAATGGGGTACTTTCCTTCCATCATTGGCTTTTTCCCAAACCAATCGTTATCCCTGCTGTGCACATATCGCGACCCAGACGTAGCGGTTCGATCCCTGATCACATTCCCACGTTGGACCTTAGCAAGTGCGGCAGCAATAGTGGTTACGGCATTGGCGACGGCAGTGGCAGCAGCAGAAATGGCGGTTTGATTCTGTGCTTGCTGGCCCATTATGATTCCCAACGTCTCTAGCGCCTGAACGATCTCGTCCAACCTAGGATCACCCGATGCTGCTACACCCTCAGTACTAGCCTACGACGAGACTCTTTCTCTCACGCTGGCCTGAGCCGGCACTCTACCTCGGGTACCGACCCTAATCGGCGTCCTCCCTCGAATGACAGACGCAACGGTCCTCTTCCAAGGAGTCCTCTACTTAGGATCACTCATATTGCATGATCCTTATAGAACTTGCTTTCCAATTCCACACAAAATTAAAAGTCTAAGTGACCCACACAATCAATCAATCAATCAATCAATCAATCACATGCATCAGTATAAGGGAAAGCATTTTCTATTAAGTATCCCAGAACCCATCGTACCTTATCACTCCAGACACTGACTAGCTCTGATACCACTTCGGGCGGGGATATCATGCCCCGAACCCTGGGCATGTACACATCCATCAACGGTCAATCAATTTGCGACATTCCCAAGACACGTCACCGACCCATTCGTTTTATGCACATGCGGAAGCGATCTCATAATTACCTAACCAACAAACGAACACATGGGATAGTAAAACATGCTAACATCTTTTTTCATAAATCAGACCCTATATACACGCTAGGTTAAACTTATAAGTCTATACACACTAGTCTGTCTCCAAAAAGAAACTGCTAAGTCACCTACGCTCTGGACCCTTCAACATCCGGCTTCAGATTCTCCACACTAGGGATTTGAAATAAGGATTAGCCATGATGGGGTGAGATAAAATCTCAGCGAGTCAACATCTTAAACCCCGATTAGGACGAGAATTCACTCAGAGGCAGTCTAAACATGCACCATATAGGACTTATCTCACTTCAGCATCTCCCTACACATTAGTACATCTCATATATCATATCCATACAGTAAATGTATTCAATAACTGGAACACCTCAATTCATCTTTCAAACAAGCACAGGGGTCCCGATTATAAGGTCAAACCGTTGTGACACATCCCATTTCGTGCCACACAATTTTGTCTCATAATCAGGCGCGGTTATCTCAATCACTCAAGCGTGTCCTAGTTATTACGACCCATTGGCCATGTCCAACTCAACAGTCGGTAGTCATCCGGCATAACTGGGCATCGTTCCGCTCCATCAGGCACGGCAACGTCCCGCGTAAACGCATCAGGACGGCATTCCATAAAGGAGCATCGGCTCAGCCTCTACTGAGACCAGCATCTGTTGTCAAGGCACCTAAACTTAATTAGGCATTGTCCCGTGTGAATGCATTAGGACGAGTTCACTACCCCGCGTAAACGCATCAGGGTACTTAAGTGATCACATGCACATCCAAACTTGGCCAAAAATATCGTGCTTTGCACTTAAATAATTTCATTTCAAATAATGGACTTAGCCAATTTTAGTCGTATTAAAAATACCCGGTAAAATAATTGTGCATGATCACACAGTCAAATCGAACCCTAAAACGTGATACTCTCCCATTTCAAAATTCCACGATTTTATATAGTGCCTAAAACATTTTTGGCGTCAAAAACCGACACCCGGTATTTTTCTAATTAAATACCATAAAATCATATTTTTGTAATAATAATAAAAAATCATCACCAAGCACTCAATTGCATAATTTAGCGATCAATTTTATAAATCAATTCAACCACGACAATCGATTTAAAATTCCACTAACCAGCTATCCCGGTACAATTTACGCTAATTATAATTAATTAAATAAATTGTAAATTATTTAAACTAATGCACTTAATTAATTTAATTAAGCTAACTGGACTAACCTAATTGAGCTAACTAAATAAACCTAACTAAGCTAACTAATTTACTCTAATTAAGCTAACTAAATAATCTAACTAACCTAATTATCTAGTTCAACTAACTAAACTAACTAACTACTAGTTACACTAACCAAACTAACTATTAATCCATACTTAAGCCTAAACGAATCCACCTAAGTACAATTAACTTCCTAATCCAAGATTAGGGTATTAATTCACTGGATTAGCGAGATAATAGGTTCACGGTAACGGTGGTGCGACGGCGGTGAGATCCCGTGTTTACGGCGACTCCATCGGAGGGCCGGATAAGGCGGAAAACAACCAACCAAGTCTTAGCTAAGGTTGAGCTTCGATTCTGTTGGAAGGGCTAATCGAGGGGCCGAGGTGGCTGGCAGAGCTGAACAGGGGTAGGCGGCGATAGAGATGGCTGGCTGGTGGCGACGGGTGGTGGTCAAGCGGCGTGAGGAGCTGGTCGCGGCTGCTGGCCGAGGTGGTCTAGCGTCGGAGTTGCAATGCGGGCTAGTCGGCTTGGAGATGGTGTGAGAGGGTGGTTGAGCGGCTGTGGGATGGGCGCCGGGCGCTATTGGTCGGAGGACAGGCGACCGGAACGGTGGCTGGTTAGGCTATGTGGTGATGCTGGAAATGGAGATGGTGTAACAACAAGTGGAAGAGATGAAGAAGAAGAAGAAAGGAAGAAGCAGAAGTTGTTCAGCCAAAGGGGGGGGTGCGCATGGAGTAAGGGAGGAAAGAGGGAAGAGAGAGGGGGACAATAGGCCAAGAAAGTCTAGCAGTTAGCCAATAGCCATCCAAGGGAAATATCCATGCAATGATCACAAATGGCACAAAGTCTTCAGCCTTATAAGTCAAGGCATCAACCAATGGCCAATTTCCCTCAATTTCTTCACAAACAAAGCCAATTTGGTGGCCAATTAACCCCTCTTCAGCAAAGTCATTCGAATTTCCACCAATTTCTTCTCAATTCTTCACAAAACCACTTCATTTTGATGGCCAAAAATGCCAAGGAGGCTGCCCCTATGAATTTCCCTTCAACTCTTCACAAACCAACTCAAATTAGTAGCCCAAATTGCCAATTAAGGTGCCCATCCGAATTTCCTTGATTTTAATTTGCCAATTTTGATTTTTCCGCAAATTTCCAGGCTCAACGGAAATTTTTCGAAAGATGAGACAAGGTTCTAAAAATAAATCGTGACATGCCCAAATGTTCGACAGAATCGAATTCAATTTCGTGGTTAAAATCGACCAAACGCGATTTTAGTGCGACCCAACCTACCGGGTAGTTTTTAGGGATTTTATCGCGTTTGACCCAAGGTCGATAATTTTCGATCCACGTTTGTGCATCTCCGACTTGTAGGCAACATTCGGTTGTCGTAAAAATCTTAAGGTTCCAATTACGGGTACCAAGTACAGAATCGACAGAAAATTGGGTTAGTGCCGTTTGACACGAATTTTGCAATCGGGTGGAATCATCCACCTTTCAATTGTGTGTTTTCGTCGAATCGACCTATATCCGATCACTAATCGATTATAACAGTGTCATACTGACCCTTACCGATTATCACGGTCGAGCGATCGATTTCCAATCGAATTCTCAAGTCTACTGCATTTATATCTCGTAATGGCTTCACCTTATAGATCAGTTAACTCGTGAGTGATCAGTTCAAAGAAAAAGGGCCATAGGCGCGTTAACGAAAAGCCCATTTCATATTATCGAAATAGGGAGGAATTTTCAGGATGCCATAGTATTTGTTTAAACATCGGGTCGATGAGATCTTTACTTAGCAATGAGCTATTTTTTGCAAAAACTCATTAAAGTTTGAAAACAACCTATTCACCCCTCCTTTAGGTTGGATTGTTAGCCTTAACCAAAATTAATTTGTGAGTGAATGGGAGAGAGATAGCGAGTGATCAACCAAAGGGAGAGAGAGAGTCAAGTCGAGAGATGACTCGAGAGAAAATGAGAGGGAGAGAAAATGGGTCTTTTAATTCAAGGCAATTTCCGTTGCATGCGATTCTATTGGTCACATGTGAGGGTGGTGCCAAATGGCTTGCCGTCTTGACATGTGGTGGAGGGAAAGGATGAGAAAGAGAGAGAGAGAGAGCCGAGCGAAGAAGAAGAGAGAGAGAGAGAGAGAGAGAGAAGAATGGGCCGGGTCCATGAGTGAAAATGGAACCATTCGGGTCTAATTGTCATGTACATTAGACATTAGACCATAAACTAAATCTATAATTTATCTAATAAGTCTCAAAAGTTACTGTTCAAAAATCATTGTCTTTCAATGCCACCATTGACACATTTTCAATAGTGTCAATTTAAATCTATATTCTATGTTCCTAGCTCACAAATCAGATGGGTCCAAAATCTGGATGTCACAAAAGGCATGTCTTCATCATTCTTATTATGAAAATTATGAAGATCAAAGATCCATTGTCTTGTATTTTTCACATTAAAGAATTACGTTATCGCTTATAATAACTTTTTACAATCATTAGCAATGGGACATGTTATTAATGCCTCTATCATGCATTACCCATGCTGACAACTTGGCCATTATTTTTTGGTGTGGATATTTAATGCACTAAAATATATGTCACTTTCTAAAATTGTTAGCGGTGGGATAAGTTCTTTAATGCCTCTGTTACGTGTTTCTCATGCCAACAACTTGGCCACTTGTTAGCGGTGAGATAAGTTTTTTAATGCCTCTGTTACGTGTTTCTCATGGCAACAACTAGGCCACTTTTTTAGGTGTGGATGTCCAATGCTCCGAAATGGACGTCACCTTTAACAATCGTGGGTGATGGGACGTGTTATTAATGCCTCTGTCAAGTGTTTCCCATGCCAACGATTTGGCCTTTTTTATTTTTTGGTAAACAAAAATTACTTTCTACATTCCTCGGTGATGGGAAGTGTTATTAATGTTTCCATCATGTCTTTTTCATGCCGACAACTTCGCCATTACCCAAAAGCAACTCTACTAATAAGAATAATGGTGGTGACAAAGACGAGACGAAGAACGCAACCAAAAATGCTAATTATGAAAGTTCCACGACCCATGATATCTAGCAAAATATTAAAAAATGATAACAAGTACTTATTACAATAATCAAGCTAATAAGAAGGATTTTAGAACTTACCTAACATTCTATACTTGTCTCGTATGATGTTAAATTCGCATTGTTCTTATCTCGTTTGAAAGCTTGCAATGCCTAGTTTTCAAGTATGCATCCAAATTACGTTTTCGTCATGGAGATTTTAGGCAAGGCCTCAAGCCGTCTTTTGATGACTTAGAGGACTGAGCCACAATTCGTCATCGAAAATTTTAAAAAGAAGCCTCAAGTGTTAAAAATCAATGTGGTCAACACATTCCTAATTGGTGGTGAGTTAACTCCCTCTTATGAGAAATCTCCGATTGAGCTCTTCTGCCCTGAAAATGCTTTTTTAACCCAATGCTCTTCTCCTTTCTTTCTTTTTTGCCTAGAAAGGGCTTTTAATCGAGTGAGTTTCTCACCCCTGCCCCCGCTGGCCATCCTCTACCCTCGTTGGCCCTTTCTAGTGATGGTGAGGCAGCAATGAGGAGGCCTTGCTGCCTTGTTTCAACCCTTATTTTATTTATTTTTAATTTAGCTTACTTTTCATTTAATTTAACTAAAATTTGAATCGAAATTCAGATTTAGACCAAAACCACGGCATCGCCATCTAAGATAGAGAAAATAATAATAATAAGTCAAATCAGCATTTTTCCTCATGGAAAGAATGAATAGAAGGATTTGATTGTATCAATTTAATAAGTTTCAAGACAAGTTTTGCGATTCAATTAAACTTTCATGACAAGTTTTATGTCTCAATTATACTTTCATAATAAATTTTATGACTTCTAGTGCACTTAGCTAAAACAAAATCACTTCATTTGCATCCACATCTATAATATGATCTCTTGGGCAAAATAAGGCTTCACTTGTCTTAGAAGGAAATCTCTTCAAGCTCCCCTCCAAAGAGGAAGAGTTGTAGATATCTAAATTTTTCACCCAGAGATGTCTCATGAATATGATAAAAATTAGGGATGGAAACCACCAACAGTAACAAGATTTGACTCCTAAACAAAAATATCGATATTACATTGATTTGCATTTGCATATTTATCGCATCCCTCTACATTTAGAAATTAGGGGCATTTTTGTTTAAGAATAGCTTCTCGTTATTAAACGAAACATAGGCCCGTTTATGAATTTCACTTAAGTTGGCCCGATAGACGACCCCTTGGCTTTTAACTTAGAAGAGAAGCGGCCCTGAATCAAGCCCACACGAGAGCGGCCCCTCTGTCGAATTCGGCCAGACTCTCGTTGGCCTAGCCGCCACACGTGAGTGGCATGTGCCATCCCAAATAAGGAAACAAGGCAATCCAAAACCCATCGCGGAAAAAGTTTTAATCAACACCCATATGGAAGTGAATTTCTACCCACTTCGATTAAGGACGGTGATCTCTGAGCCCTGCACAAAGAAATCAGTAAAAGTGGCGAGGATGTTCAGCCAAAAGGAAAATAGAAAATAAAGGGATTAGTTTCCATCTTCTTGAATGGAGAATTTAGCAACAGACAATAAGGAATCCGGCCCTGAAAACAGAGGTGAAGTCTCAGCTGGAGGAAGAGGGAAAACAGAGGATATTCGGCTGAATCAGAGGCAATTCTCGTGTGAGCTTACTAAATGTTTAATTTGATTTCGTTCTAGTATTTATCCCTGATTGCATCTCCACCTCGAATCAAGAACCTGAAACAACTTGATGTTAAATACCATACGATCTGAATCAATCCCCTCTGTCTAATCTCGGTTGGCTGTTTTTCGCAAATATACTTCGCAAGATATCATAACTTTGCTTGTTTTAATTTGTTTCAATGCAATATTTCAATAGAAATAATCAGTTTATATTCCCCCCCTTTTTTTTGGCATTTCTAATCATCTTCGTTGTTTTGCTTCATATTTGTATTCGTAGTTGATGTAGAGGCATATTTCGGGGATGTTCGTATGCGATCTGTACATCATAGACACGTGAAAACGGAGAGATGAAAGAAGGATCGTTTTGGTACCTATTTCCTGTGCGTGATTTAGGCGTCCTTTGTTTCTTTTATATTTCAGTATTTAATTAATTTTTTTCATAGATATTAAGATAACTTTTTCAAAAAAATACAAAAATTAAAAAGTGATAAAAAAAAAATAAAAAGAGCATTTAGATTGCACTTAGGTGTTTCTTGCATTATATGAAAAGGATTTTGTATGTATTCAAAATTAGTTTCATCTTATGGTGTCTATTTCTCATTATTTAAATTTTGAAATTTACATTTGATAGATTAGTGAATATTTATTCTATCCTAGGGCTAATAATAAGGCCTTGTATAATTTTGCTCGATAGAGCTTGAGTTATTTTCATTTTTGGTCCTTTATTTACTTATCATTGGTTTGTTTAATTTTATTGTTTGAGCACTTACACATGATCGTATAGATTTCCATGTTTTAAATATAAAAATCAGATAATATTTCATTAACGGCTTATTAAAAGAGAGTTCATAATAGACTTTAGGCAAATCTAGTGTAACCAAGTTACAAGGCCAAAATCTCGTGTTTGCATAATTAAGGTGGGTTCCCACATCTTACTTAACTACTAACCAACGTAGAATAGGGCAGTGACGGCTCTAATTAAAATTTGCCTAATATAAATGAGAAGCCAAGTTACGGTCAATAAAGCTTGGGAGAGTGCATGTGAAGCACAAGCATGAGCTCACTAGAGGGTTGTTCATGCCTCTTTGGAATCCATAAAAATCTGTTAGAGTTTACCTCGGGAGGGTTGCAACATTTAACTTGATGCCCATAAGAAATTCAACTCATCCATCATACTCATTTTAATCTTGTTTAACATGACCTTCGCAGAGTTCTCCCATAAAAGGTCATTAGTAGAACTAAATATTGTATCATAAATATTTATTTGTATGAGCAATATATTGTTACCTTCTCTACATGAACAAAATGTTATCAATCTTAACTTTTTCAAATCCCATTTTCTATTAATAAGTTGCTCGAATTTTTGGAAATAGATAATATAAGTGTCATAACTTTTGCACGGGACTCACTTCAATACCCAAACTTTACCAATTAAGTGCCCCCGACAAAAATTCCAGCAATTCGTCCCACATGGCTCTTTTTTAATAAAATATTAATTCAAAAGTGGCTTTCTTAAAGGAAAAAATTCAAGTCCATAATGAAATGTGTTGAGAAAAACTTCAAAGATATTTTGTCCCTTATAATTTATGTTTGATAGATGCGAATGTTGTTTCTATTCAGGTGGCATTAATTTATAACTTGATACCATTAGAATGGGAAAAAGAACATCATAAGTACCATAATTTTCATACCATGCTCGCTTGAATGCCATAACTTATATATAGTGCTTACTTAAGTGTCATTATGTTTTTTTTTTTTGTTTTTTGCTTTTTGTTTTTTTTTTTTTTTTTCAGATCACATGAATGCCACATAACTTTTCAATTGATTACTTAAGTGCTATAACCTTTTAAAAATGTTCACTACAAGTATCATGCCATATTATTTTTTGACAATTGGGTGATCATTTGTTAAAACTTACGGTAATCAAGTGAACATTTTTTATAAATCATGGCACTCAAATGATTGAAAATAAAACTATGGCATTCAAGAGAGCACCGTACGAAACATATGGCACTTTTGGTATCTTTTTCCCTCTCTAAAACTATGATAAGTACAAATTGAAAGAACTCAAAAGACTGGAGGACCTTGAGGGTGAACAAGTTAAAGAAAGTGGGAGGTTCATGAGAACTTGGAGGAACCAATAAGTGAACAAGTCCATGAAAGTCACATTCTCGAGACAATCAATGGAGTGTGATGGACACATTAATTGCTAGCTTGATTGTTGGGGCTAACAATACAATCTGAATGAGGTGTATAGGTTGAATGAGAAACTATAAATATCTTTTGTGAAATACAACAGGTCAAACTTCATTCGCTCTAGAAATAGTTTAACAAAATCAAGAGTGGTGTTGATGAACTAATAAATGTAATCGGGTGTGTTGATAATGTAGAGATAAAAGATAGCTACAACCAGGCTAAAATCTACTAGTAATCAGCATTACAAGTTATAACCAGCAAGTATTGTTCCTTTCATACGATAGATCAAACTAGTAAAACACAATCATTGCTCTTACACTTGTACACTTGATTGTTTGCTATTTCAACTCAGTCACACCACATAGAGGCATAATTAGCATCACAACTACTAACAAAAGCAAAGTAAGAATAAGAGTCAAGAGCTCTAGACTCAGTTTGTTAGTTTCCCACCCCAATCTCACTACTTCTCTTGGATTGAGTACATATAGCCTTCCAATCCTTAAATGACTATTTATAGCTCATCTCCATGAAGTAGCCATCGGTATTACCGTTGCCATAAGTAGAACAACTCATTGTCGCTCACAACATTAGTGCAATTTTCCAAACCAACAAACTAATCCTATCAGTGTCTGTCTCCAGTCAAAATTACCATACTTGCTCTTATTTATCTCTAGTGCTCCTAATGTGAACTCCAAGCCTTTGTAACCATTATATTAGTGTTGATCAAAGTTCCAATCAGATGAACACGTGGACACCACTTTTTTTATCTCAATATCTACATTGTATCTTACCTATATAATTAGGAATGCATATTATATTAGTTTGTTGATGTTACCCATTGGCGAACTCGAGTTGATCCTTTTGGCTTCATCAGCTTCCGAAGACTTCCAAGATATTGAACGTATTTGATTAATGGGGGAATATCTATCTATTTCCTTTAGTATTTTATGCATGACGGCAATAATGGCGATATTGTAATTTGGCCTTTTTACTTTCTTATAAATAGATAACTTGGGGTCACTTTGACCTAACCTGGCATTCAGTTCGATTTTATTCTCAACATGGTATAAGGCAAGGGTTGAACTAAAAGCCTAACTCCAATCTCTTCTCCATGCAGTCTCTTTTCTTCTCACCTTCTCCTTTGCTTTCTTTCACATTGTAGGGCAACGCTAGTGAGATGATTCTTTGAATTAAGTGTCTACTATAAATTTCACCTCTATGAGATAAACTAAAGTTTCTTTACAGTCTGCAATAGGTGGTTCAATTTTTATTTTTTATTTTTTTTGCAAGTTTTTGGATCTTCTTGTTTGAGATTATTTTTTCCTTGTCATCAACCTACAATTATCTCGTGTTTGAAGACTAAACCACTGCAGTTCGTGTACCACCATGTTCCTTTTTTTTTTTTTTTTTTTTTCTAGATTCTTTGGGAAAAAAATTCAAAATGATTGATTTTTTAAAGGTTTTCAAAACCTTGAAATGATCTATTTTTGCCTCCCCTTGATATGATTTGCTTGATTTTTGGAGCACAACTTCAACCTACTAACATAAGACTCTAATGCAATTTTTGGCCCTTTTCTGGCAAGTTTTGGTAGTTTGATTGCTTCTTTTGCACTTTTTGAGTCAATTTGTAAGACACAATGTTTGAGGATTCAACTATGCACTCTGCACCTACACAAGATGGTCATACATATTATATTACTTTTGTTATGATCTTTGTGAAGCTTAATGGCACAAATTATTTAATATGATCTCAATCTACATTCTTAACCAGTGCAGGCTGTAGGTTTACAGGACAAATCAACAACACTTTTATGAAGTCGAATACATCTGGTTCTACTCAAGACAAGTGGATCTCAAATGATTCTTTAGTAATGCCTTTTTTGCTTAACTCAATGTAGCCACATTATTGCAAAAGGATATTTACTTCTTAATACTACGAGATAGATTTAGTTGGCTGTAAGGGACACTTATGGGCAAATCGGGAATGATGCACAAACGTATGAACTTAGAAAAAAGGTTCATGACACCTCTCAGAAGGAGATGACTATACATAAATATTATGCTATGCTTCAGAGTTTGTGGCAAGAGGTAGATCATTATGCTGATTATCACCCAACCAATACCATAAACTTTGTTACATACATGAGGCATGTTGGCAAGATTGAATGTTATATATTATTTGATACATGATAAAGTCCTTAGTTGGTCTCTATTCCCTACTTTGGAACGAACCTATGCCCTTGTTAACTCTGAAGAAAGACGTAGGACAACAATGCATCTGTCTATTATGGATTGATCTATTGTACAAACCAGTGTTCGCGTTAGTGCCAAATCTAATTCATCCTCTCGATCTTATGATACCTTTAAGGATTTTCTGAAGTGTGAGCATTATCATAGGTTGGATTATACTAAGGCTACCTGCTGGAAATTACATGGAAAATCTATAGATTTTGAGGCAAAAGGGCATAAAGAAAGGCAAAATACAAGGCAAACCATACTGAAAATTATTCCTGCTATACCTACTAACGATATTGTTTTATCTCAAGAAAAACTTCAAGCATTTTGATGTCTGTTGAAAGCTTCTGCCGTTGCTACCTCCTTCACAATTGCCAGTTTGCCTTTCACTTTTGCTTCAAACCTAGCCACTCCAAGTATCTTTTTTCAGGGGTTTTAATGCATCAGTTATTTCCAACCCATGGATCATTGATATAAGGGCTATAGATCACATGATAGGTTCTTCTAGTCTTTTTCATCATTACAACCCTACTTCCAATAGAGACAAAGTTTGTGTAACTCAAGGTGACAAAACCCCCTTGAGTTAGAAGAGGAGGTGTAAAGATTCCTCCAAATTTTTCTTGTTATAAAACTCAAGGAGAAGTGTGTAAACAATAGTTTGGTAGGTTTCAAAAAGCTATGGTCTTCATTGGGTATAAACAAAGTAATGCTAATCATACTTTGTTTGTAAAGAGATCTTGTACTAAAGTCACTATTCTCATTGTCTATGTAGACAACATTAGTGTCATTGGGAATGATAGCGATGAGATCACCGGTTGAAAAAGTTGATTGGACAAAGTTCGAGTTAGAGAATCTTGAAAAAGTCTAGTATTTTCTTGGGATTGAAGTTGTCAGATCTTTAAAAGGTATCTTTCTATCCCAAAGGAAGTATGTCCTTTATCTTTTTACAAAAGCTGATACATTCGGATGTCGTCTTTTTGATAAACGTATTAAGGTAAATATTGTCTTCAAGAAAGAATAATGATCCAATGGATAAAAGTTATTATCAATGATTAGTGGGCAAGTAGATTTGTTTTTCCCACTCGACCTAATATTGCTTTTGTTGTGAGCCTGGTAGATCAATTTGTGCATGATCCATACGGTACTCATATGGATGTTATTCTTTGGATCTTTTGGTATTTGAAGTCTACTCCATAAAAAAGGTATTCTTTTGTTTCCTTATGATGGCTTTAAAGCTTAAGTCTATACATATGTTGACTAGGCTAGATTTCCTCATCAGAAGTCTATTTATGGGTATTGTACGTTCTTAGGAGGGAATCTTGTGACTTATTCCTAAGATGCTATATTGTGATGATAAGGCTGCCATTAGTATTGCTCACAATCCTGTACCACATGTCCGTCCAAAACATGTGTAGATTAATAGGCATTTTATCGAGGAGAAGTTGGAGAGTGGTTTAATTTATATGCTCTTAGTTCAGTCCAATGATCAATTTGCTTTGGAACTTCTTATATATAAGGCAAGGAATCCAATCGCCATTAGCCGTTGCAACAGTATATTTTCTCCACTCCTAGCTGTTTGACAAAACATATATGAAAGGAAACAATTAAGCCACAACTTTGGTTTTGATTGATAACATCTGATCACATTCCATTAGATTTTCCACCTAAAAAATATTTATCATCAAAATTAAAGTCTTTACTCTGGATAAGTTTTGTCAATCTTCAAAATAACTTAGACAATGTTTTCTCAACAATCACCCCATTTTTTATGATGACAAAACTTTCCAAGTAAAACTTTAAAAGCTTAAAGTTATTTGAAATTAAATAGCCTTGTTTGTAACCATATTTTAATATATGTGCAGTCAAGCTAGAAGAAGTGAGATTCTTATAAATAATTCTTTGAATTTAAAAAGATAAGGGATAAGGAATCTTATAACCAATCCTGTCAATTTTTCATATTTAAAGTCATTCAAAAAAAAATTGTAGAAAAACTTGTCAGTACAATAATATATAAAACCATGTATAAAACCCGCAAGTTCTACTAGGTCATCTTTTCCCCCTTTTTTGTCAGTAGCAAAAAAGAATATTAGGCAAACCATAATATTATAATGCATCCATAGTACGCAAGTCAATCCTAAAATGCAAATATTACAAACCACACTAAAATTCAATTAAAAATCAATCCATACTTAGATAAAACAACACACATAGAGAAAGTTATTTGGAAGAAGATGTTGATTTGGGTATGGAATCGGAGAGGGTAGTTTGGCTTCAGGAGGTAGTTGGACCAGGATATAATACTGCATGTGTTCCACAATATGCTCAATTCTTTTCAGCCTTTTGTCCATTTCTTGTATCTAATGTCTAAAAAGCAACTTGAGATTCTTCAAATCTTGAGCCATAGCAAAATTGTTCTCCTTGATGCTGGGCAATGATTTGAGGAATGTCCTGTCTTCGGTGTTTTTAATGACAGGCATAGTAGTAGGATTTACCTCAACTTCAAGCTCCCTCAACATTCTAGCATCTTCTTTTCTTTGCTCCTCAAAATCAAACTCTCGTCACATTCTATCATCCTCTTTTCTTTTCTCCTACAGATCTTGGTCAACATTAGGATCAGATACAACGTCAAGTAAAATTTGCTCGCTAGTGGGAGAGGTTGTGCTATCAGCTCCAACGGGATGTTTGGATCATCGGCAGTAATTGCATCAACCTCAACATGAACTTCAGTACAATCTGCTGGCATTTTTACAGTTATATTCTTTAGGATCTACTAGTGCATCTAACTATTCTTGCATTTCCTTTCTTGCTTCCCTTGAAAGACTGCAACTTTCTATGAAAGAATGGTTTCTTGATCTTCAATGCTTTCCACAGCAAGGCCAACATCAACACCAATTTCTTTGTCTCCTTGAGTCAAAGGAGCATCAATAGGTGTTTCTTCAACAGATTTTTCTATCCCCTTTTCAGCAAGTTGTTCACTGACCCGTTCAACATGTTCAAAATCAATAGCCTTTTGTTGCTTTGACCAGTCAGCACATGTTCCATTTCTTCTTCTTCCTCAGTGTCTTCCCTTCCTTTATCATCATCCTTCTCATTAGGTTGATATTCATCAATCAAATATCCAAATCATCATCAGATTTCTCACCCTCCCTTAAGTTCAATTCCTCGATGAATTCTCCATTCAGCCTTTCTAAGAATGCTTGAGGACCTCCTCTCTGAGCAATAGTCTTCAGGAAATCTGAAACTCATCTTTATCACCATTTTCTCTCCCACTCATTAGAGGCAGCCTCAATATACCCAACCTTTCTAGAATCTCAATATTCAGATGACTAAAAATCTTTGTAAGTAGAAAACCATAAGGTACCGACCAAAAAAAAAAAGAAAACCATAAGGTAACTGACTTTTGTTCTTCAAAGCAATTCTATACATGTGAAAGGTAACTAGATGTGCAAGAGAGAAAGGATGGTCATTCAAAACAGCCCATATCAACGTGGCTTCATACTAAGAAACATCCGTCTTTGAAGAGCCTATAGGTCTTAGACAATCGATAATAATTTTGTGAAAAACTATTTACTTAAGAGGAAACAAATGGTGAGAGACATGAGACATTGTATCCTTGGAGAAATCAGAAATTCTAGAGATAGATTTATAGACAAAGTTTAAATCAATATCAATTGGCTCAAAATCTGAATACTTCATTCCCATAATTTTTGCTAAATCTCATGCTTGAAGAAGATAAGCTTTATCACAAACAGTGAACTCAATTGTATCAGCCAAAAGTAAAAATATGCAGTTAAGGCCAGATAAGTTGGAAACTCCTTAACACAATAATCCATATGTTCTTTAGACCTGATTAATTTACCACCATGATTCCCTTAAGCCACAAAACAAATCAACTTTCTCTTGAAGTTTGCATACAACTTCTTATCATAGTCACCCATCCGTCCATCATCAAAATCAGACCTTTTCTTAGAGACAGGGGTTTCTACTACTTTCTCCATTCCCTTCCTAGTGCCATTGCTTGCACCACTCGATTCATCTATGTTTAGAGAAGGGATGCTTCTAATAGGGTTTGCAAACATGAGTTCAAGTGCTTCCTCATTTTCGAAACCATGCTTGGCCAATGGACTAGCAATCACATCCTCATTGTTTCCCAAACTTTTGAGAGATGCGATGATACATTTTAGCTTTATAAACTCAGAAGAGGTTTTTTTGCCGATCATACCTTCGACGTTGTCGGATGAGTAAGAAATATCGAAGTGATCGGTACTTCCTCTTGCCCTAGATTGCATCCCCGCAATGCAATTTGATCTTCTTGATGTTAAAGGTCTAGGCTTTGATTTTTTAGCGGATTTTTGGGCCATTGTGAGGAATGAAAAAGAACGTTTCGATCTTTTCGAAAAGAAGAGAGTTTTTGCAGAGAAATGTTTTAGGGAATTGTTTTTCTCGAATGAAGAATGAAGAAGAAAAAGAGAGTCGTTTAAAGGAAAATAAACAATCACGACTTTTATTAAAAGAGCAATTTTCCAAAGATTTGAAAATTGATCTATATTTTTAAGAAAGATTTGAAAATTGATCTAAATTTTATGGGATAACTGTAAAACGGTTTCCAAACAAAATTCACACAATTTCAAGCTGATAAATTTCGTAATTACTCCTAAAATTGCACACTGGTAAGATTTGACCACTCCACTTTCAGTCACCAAATGTTGTACTTTTGCAATATTAGTTTTAAATTCCTCCATTTTCGGCAATATCACCTATTCCCCCCTCTAGGTGATAGATCTAGCCCCTACACAAGTTTGCTTATCTTGATACTATCGGGCCAAACAGAGCACATGATCTTCAGGACATTACTACCTTTATCCTTCATGATATTGACAATGAAAGAAATATGGAGTTCTACATCTTCTCCGAGACCACCAGCAGTTTTCGAAGCAGGAAGAGCTCTATCAAACATTGTGGCTTCAACGTTGATATCTTAATTCTCCCCAATTTTCTTTTCAGTCTGATCCATTGCTTTCCTGGCATGTCATCAACTGTGAAGGGCCCAAATCTATCCGCTTGCTGTGGAAAAGGAGCTCTTGTATAGGACCAGAATCAGAAATACAGTCATCCTTCCCCGCTATCTTTCAAAAGAAAGAACATCTATCATTTTGTCAGACTAAGTCTAGAGTTTCTTAAGAGTGTGTACAGTTCAAGATGTGACTTCAAAAGGGCCAATTATCAAAAAACCCCCTCGACTTTTATACCAAAATTGCAGAGTAATCTCTTGCATATCTCAGGATTACTCTGTAATCGCTGTCTGCTGTCAAGAGTTATCTCAAAATAATAAAAATGTAAGAGATACCATTTACATTTAGCCATAATTACAGCAAGTCGCCACCATTTAATCCTTCGATAAAATGAAATGGTTGTCAAATTGGTCAGCCAATTGAATGACAGCTTATCAAAGACTAGAAGATTGAACACCAAAGCAAAAACTACAATGCCATTGAAACCGAGCTTAAAATCGTAAATCTGGGGCATCTTAAAAAATCTAATATTATTGATTGAAAATATTAAACATGCTTTAGGGTAATTGCAACTACAATCAAGCCTTAACACCCACCAGTTCTTGAATCATCTAGCAAACAAATAAACAAGAACAAATATGACGGGGAAGAGGAACAAATATGACGGGGAAGAGGCTCCCTTGTTTCAAGACCAAACATCAGATACCAAGTCAGGCTAACTATTTCCAATCGACTTGAGAACCCAAGATTGAAAATCTAATTATTTAACTATTGATGCAAGCCAGTTTAAGGTACAAATCCTCCCAAATAGGAGGTCAAATGGCAATAGTTCCATTCACAAGGAAAAAGATGGGAATTTTAACGTCCGATGAACATGTTGTCCTGCTGTAGATCAGGAAACAGATAAGCCTCCAAAGAATCTAGATTCAAACCTTGGGTCTCCCATGAAGCGAGAAAAGCATAAGGGCAACTCAAAGATAAGCTTATATTATACAAAAGGCTGAAATAAGTTGATTGCAGTCCACATGGTTTGCTAACTGCTAAGTAATACATGTGAAACTTTTAGTAAAGGACCACCCTGGAAAATGTTATGTAAATCCAATGCTCTCACCAGTAAAAAGGGAAAACGAGACTACCCAATTCTAAAAGACAGTTTTTTTTTTTTTTCAAAATCTCATTGCAAGAAAGCCCAATCTCCATTTTCTTGAAAGGATCTTTGAAAACCCTACTCTTGAACAAGAGAAAGTAGCCTCTTGAGCGCACCCAGAAATGCCAAAAACGTCAAAGCCACCCTCCTCCTCACGTTAAAGACAAGATAAGCATCGCGCATCACAACCAAGAACAATCTCGCTATTACCGCGCAAATGGACCGGATCAAACATCTACACCAGCAAAGAACCAAATCGAAAACCCAAAAAAAGAAAAAAGAAAAAGAAAAGGGCACGAGCGCACTAACTTGGCAGGAGGCGCGCGTTCGAGCTCGTTCTAAATCTCGTTGCGGAGGAGCCTGAGAATGTTGCCTTCGAAGGCGGACTTGCGCATCTCCGAAATGTCAGTTCGAGAGGGCGCTCGAGGGACGCCACCAGGAGGCGGTGCCACATGCCTCCCCGACAACGAAACGCGAGAAGAGGACGAGTGAAGAAACCGATGTTGCCACCGTCGCTGCGTCGGAGGTTTCGGGAGACTTGACGGTGGGTCGGCTAGGGTTCCGATCAGGCGGCAGAACGAGCGGGCCGTAGCCATTGGAGGTGAAGATGGCAGTTTGGAAAGAGCTTCGCAGGCGGGCGTTTGGTGTTTAAGATTTGCAACAGCTTTTGCGCCCTGCCGCTACTGTAAATTCGCCGGTGAAAGAACAGGGTCATTGCACGTGCGCATCTCGCTCGAATTGAAGTGACAATTGTGTGCGAAATTATTGAAAAAATTGCAAGGAAACTACATGAATGCAATTGAAGCTTAAAATTATCAAGAAAATGTAATCAAATTTTAAAATTTATCAAACTAGAGTAATCACATCATTTTGTTAATTCTGCCTAACTGGAAAAAGGAAAAATGCTGCGTGGCTTTTTTTTAAAATTATTTTCCCTTTTCTTATGTGGCTTTAACTTACTATCGCACTAGTACAAGACTAAAACGAGGTGGTTTTGATCCATAATTTAAATTTCTTAACCTAAACCTTAATCGAAATTGATTACAAAATAAAATAATAAAAAAAGGTTACAAATTTTGAAACAACATACGCAAAAAAAAAAAAAAAAGGGCAATCCATCGTTAGAAAGGTCCAATAGAGCATTGGTCATGGTTGGCGGTCGCCAGGCCTCGGCAAAGGCCGACAACCCTTGTTGACCACAAGTGAAGGTTAGTTGGCCTTCACCCCCAGATTTAGTTGAGGGCTGGCGCTCTTCCAAATTTGGATGAGGGTCATGACAATCTCTTAGAATTGGTGATCCGGCCCTCACGTCGATCCTCACTATGACCAATGAGTGTTGCCGGCCCTTTCCACTGATGGTGGGACAATAGGACAACCGATAGGGGATGCCTATCTTGGTTTTTTCTTCTTATTTTTCTTCTCTTTTCTTTGTTTAAAAGAAATTAGCATTTATTATTTATAAAATCTAATTTAATGAAAATATGTGTTAAGAAATAAGGATTTGAACCAAAACATTGTCGTTTTAATCTTATACTTCATGCTTAATGTCACGTATGAGAGAGAAAACATAATAAAAAAATCACGTTGGCATTTTCCTCTAATCAAGTTGGATAGAGTTTGTCGGAACCTCCCTTTTCGGTGCGCACTTACACGTGATGCGTGTGGAAGCTAATGGCTTGCTAAGTATTATGCTTAACCTAGACTCTCCCAAACCCATCAATTCACGACTTATGGTTTGAGTTTTTAATCTGTAAGTCAATTTCAAATAGGAGTCGCCATTAATCGATTTTGGGTGGTTTAATTAGAAATCCAAGTAAAATATTGAGAAAAATACTTCATTCTTACGCAATCAAAGAAACTAGGATCAAGAACTTGATTACACTAGTTAATTACTGATGCCCTTCTAGTACCTAATCTTGTTGAGTGCCTGACCTTTTTTAAGGCACCAATTTGTTGATTACCCAACCTTTCTCGAGGATGCACCGACCTTTCTCGGGATAACTTCTTGATGAGTGCCTAACCCTTCTCAAGGCACCAATTTGTTGATCACTCGACCTTTCTCAAGACATTTGTTTGTTGAATGCCTGACCTTTCTCAAGGCATAAACATGGACATTCGTCGGCGTCAAGAGAGTTCTTGGAGGATACCTAGATATTCACAGGCATCAAAAGAGTACCTAGATAATTGCAAGTACTAACCCTAGAGAATACTTGGATATTCGCAAGCATTGAAAGTAGTGGAATACTTGGACAAATGCAAGTATTCAATGATACAATTTGGGGACAACTCAGGTAGGCCGATGAAGTGAGACTCTAGGCTACATAAGCACGCTGGGTCGATGTAGGGTTGATGAAGGGGGACTGGTCATCTATTCAGCGAGTGACTTTTCTCGAGTGCACCATAGGGCAAATAAAACTTCAGGAATACTTGGATGACCACAGGCACTCAAAAGGGCTAGATTACCTAGGTAGCCACAGGTACACAAAGCAGTAGAATACTTAGACAATCACAAGTATTTAATGATATAATTTAGGGACAACTCGGGCAGGCCAAGTGTCATGATAATAAGAGGGCATACTTGGGTAGCCACAAGCACACAAAGCAGTAGAATACTTGGATAGCTACAAGTATTCAATGACACAACTTAGGGACAACTCAAACAGGCCGACTGTCATTGAAAGAGAGTGCCTGGACAATGGTAGGTACTTGAAGACAATGGGATATTTGGGCAGTCACCGGTATCCATATCCTGAGAACAATTCGAATAGGTCGAGTGTCAATAAGGGAGAGTATCCAAACAGTAGCATGACTATAAGATAATGGGATACTTGGTCGGACACAATGTTTTTTTTTTTTTAATAGAGGTGGAGATATGCTTACTTAATGATATCTCTGATTTCTAAAAGTAAGTCTCTTATTAGACAACATGCAATATACATACATGATTATACATGTTGTAAATTCATGAGTTCAAATGGAGTTCATACATGACAATCTTGTCAGTTTTGAATCACCAAAGTTCCATTAGGGAAAATTTAGAAAGACAATCTTCATTCAGAATATACATGTCTTGAACATGTCAAATGAGGCACTTTCAGTATGAAAGGGCTTTCCACTCACTCTTATTGAAAAGGCTGTTTTATCCCAACCATTAATGCAGGATTCACAAGAAGCACATCATCTCACTATTATCATGTCAGGAAGGGTTTGAGTATTTTTGTAAGTGGTACGACTTTATCAATTTGAGAGGTCTTTGTTGGGACTATAATGTAGGCTTAGTCAACGGCTTATTAAAGGGGACCATCAAAGTGAAGGCTTTTGAAAGAAATTCAACACAATCATCTCTAGATTTACAAGTCAAAAACCCTATGAAAAGATATAGAAATAATTTTGCTCGTACTTTTTCGAGCAATGCTTATAAACATATGAATTCCTACGTTAATTCAAGTGCTCTAGTCTGAAGAGACTTTTATAAAAGGATGCAACGTAGGTTCAACTCATGTGTAAAAGGGTGAGAGTTGGTGATTGTCTTGACATTGTCACCAGTCTTTCTTCTCACTGTCGGGAATTATCTTCGTGGAGGTTTCATTGACTAGCAACTTTGCTTGAGCATCATTTTTTTCTTGAGCGCGTTGGCCTTACTTTTACCAGGCACACTACTTTTTCATATCCAATTTTCACATCTATGGGCATTGGCCTTGCTTTTACCAAAAACACTATTTTTTCATGCCTCTAGTTTTTTCATTTTTGTTTGTTGTATTAGGATTAGCCTAGGCAAGTTTAAACAAAACACTGCTATTAGACTCCTAGGGTCTTCATCTTCATCTGGCACTCCGAATCATGCTACTTGAATGGTAGTAACTCTTGCTTTGCCTCAATGCAAGGATGAAATCACAAACTCAATTAAGCTGACAACAGATACAAGTGCATAAGATAGAAAAACAAATGCTCTTCGTCCTTCTAGGGCACTTAAATTATCGTGAGTGTTCATATGCAATAAAGAAACCCAAAAATTGATGCAATTGCAAGCAAAAACATTTCTATCCCCTTTCTCATCTTGTGATGCCACCTCACCTCCAATATGCCCTAATGTGAGATGATTCTTGACAGGGGTAATATGAAAGAAACTTTACAAGTGTACTAGGCTCAAATCGGGTAAGTAATGGATAACTCGTAGTATTTAGGATGGAGAAATGAAATGCCTCTCATCACTTTGATCATTGTACCATCCACGAAAAAACCCTTTATCTTGCAGGCATAGAATTTTCTATTCTCATTTCTCAAGTGTATGAATGGGGGATTGTGTGTGGGATATGGCTTGCCTTTCATCATCCCAATGCACCTCATTTAGCATGCTTGATCAATCCCATATCCTTCATTCAGCTGTCTATTTTGATAACCCTTAGTGGAATAAGTGATCTAGACAGACAAAAACATCGTGCAGAATTCATTTCAAAAAGTTATGGAGCATTTTAAACATGAAGGAGTTTGTAATCCTAGGACAAATAATTTATCCTACTTTAGAAGCCTTATCAACATCATTAGAAGTATTTGTTTAACAAGATTATCCCTACAAAAATGTTAAATTTTGAACACCAAAAGAGTTATTCACAAATGGGCATCCACAGATTGTCGTTATTCAATGGGGAGATGACACATGAATATTTTTTGTGGTTGGAAATCTAATTGTAGATTTGACGGGCGTATCTGCATTTGCCCCCACATAAGAGAAGATGTAAAAATAGATCAATCAATAGAGCCAAAAGCAAATGCGAATTGAGGCCTGAAAGATTCCTGACATCTGCTTTGGCGATACTTGAGATGTCATTTCTCTTAGGAGAGTTTATCAAAGTTTGACATTCCTCTCTTTGGTTTGTTGTCCACTTCTTTGGCAGTCAGGTGATCTTGTAACGGATAGGAGGGAAAGTGTTAGTCACGAACTCTCTCAGGAGTTGAACAACTGGAAGCAATACAACATTACCCTTCATTGGTTTGTAAATGATTGAATAGACTTGAGATCCTCAAGCATTAGGAGAATATGAAGTTCTACACTTTTGGTCTCATTAGGTCAAGCACTTTTCCACTTTTGCGAAACAAGAGACGAAAAAAAAAAATTTAATTTTTACATATGGCAACTTAGTTGCCGCTTCTAGGGATCGAACCCTAGTCATTCCCGAACTGCTTCATCCCCATACCACCAGGTTGAGGCGCTAGTAGTGTCCATAGGGTGCTTCTTTTTTTTATTTAACCGAACTGACTCCGAGACGACTTGTCTTTTCATACTAAATTAGATTAATTCGATATAAGTCACTCCCATATGTTTGCTTGGCCAATATTGATTTGCTCAAATTAACTCATTGAGTTTGTTATTCGAATCTCGATGCTTCCTATCAAACAGGGAAACTATGTCAAAAAAGGAAGTTAGAGGGAGGAATATTGCAAACGATACCAAATTGCCCTTCCCCATATTTGTATTCGATGACTTCTCAGAATGTCTCAAATGTTGGCGACAGCCCTTTTGTCTTGTCATGGTTTAACATCCCTTTTGATTCATCCTTCTCATTTGTGACCATGTACATGTGACCGATGGTCATTGATCTATCTTTAACACCTTCCTTCTATGGAATTTTTCTCCTACCTTTGATGATATGAACATCAATAGCATTGGGCAATGTCATGTACTTCAAGATTCCATGGAATCTAAGATGGATAGTCAAAACCTCCAATTTTCTTATGGCAATCGCTTCTAGGCAAAGTATACGTCTCGAACAAGAAGTGAGGTTTCCAAATTCTAAAGTCATCATTTGGAACAGGGGACTAGAGACTGCCTCGATTGTTTGGATTTTCTCCCTGTTGACAGTAGCTAATTCAAAGGAAATGAAAGAATTCATTCTCTGTGCTTCTTGGCTTGCCGAAACTAAATGTCCTATCAATGAAACTACAGTGTCTGGTCTCTCGAGGTATGTTGCAAAGGAGACACTGCTCAGACTTGAGGCAGAGTCATGGAAATGTGAGGTGGAGCGTACAGAGCTCTAGGGACAGCTCACCAAAATGGGAAAGGCCAATATTAGCACGGAGGAGAATTCCTAGGTCACACTGCCCTAAGCTACCACAATCTTCATGCTTCGAGTTCAATGGTGTGCCTTTTTTGTTTTTTTTTTTTTTTTTTAATGAGGCGATTTTTTTGTTTTTTTACCCTTACTTTCTTGAAAAAGTGTTTTTGAATCTGACAAGTTCACATGATATGCCAGTTTCAAATGCCCCATGTCACGATAGGTCAAGGGGATGATATTCTGAGACACGAAGTAGGGAAATCAAAAAAACAAATGGGGTTAAATTTGACATTTGCTTTAGAAAAGTTTTTGTTAATGAAATTCTTTTTTGTTTTCAAACAATTTGGGGGGGAGGGAGCATGAGGAAGCCCAACCCTCAAAATTCTCCTTGGATGATATTTTCTTTTCATGGTTAGATAATATTAGTTGGGCGGTTTGGTATACACCCTCATGCTCCCAAAGCGAAATATCAAAACTGTACATTCATTGAGTGAAAACAAATTACATTTATGGAATGGAAAGCGCGACAGCAACATACTAGACATGATAGAAAATAGGAGATTATAAAAACAACTGAAACCCATGAAAACTCTTATGAAAGGGAGCATTTTGATATTTGACGGTGTTGGCCTCGAAATCAATCGCCTTTGAGTTCTTCACTCCTAGTAGACTCGAAGCATTTGCATGAGAGGACCACTTCATTGAAGTTACGGAAACACATTCCATGCAACCAGGAGCGATGCTTACAGGATAAGGCTTCTATGAATAGCATTATCATTTATTCCTTGGCTAGTTGAGGGATATTTTACATCACGAAAGCCTTCAACCTTTCTAAATATGCTTAGAAATCCTCCATTGGTCTTCTTCTGATGTGAACCAACTCCTCATCGGGCAATACAGTTCCTATCTTGGCTTGGTATTGATGTAGGAACACGGAAGACAGCTCATTCCAATCTCTCATGAGATAGATCTTTGCCATGAATAACCATTGGAATATGGGCCCCATGAGACTCTTGGAAAGCTTGAGTTATGAATGGTGTCTGGTTGTAGTGCCAACTCATTTCAGCCGGGAAATATTGCAAATGGGTCTGGCACAAGTCGTTCCGTTATATTTATGGAGATTAGGTACTCCCATTTTGCTAGGAATCATAATCCTGTGGGGGCAGGATGGATTTGCCATGTCTTGGTTAGGCGACTAGTCTTCCTATTGCATCAACATCCCATTCATTACGGTGATGAATTCTGATACTTCAGGGAGGTTGGATTCTTCCGAGATCATTTCATTGCTTTCTTTTGGGTCGAAATTTCCAATCGAGGATGAGATGTCTACGTCATCCTCATGGTCAAGTGACAAATTTAGCAGCCCATTAGGAGATAAACCCTGAAGGGCGAATATTCCTCCTTCTAACAGGCTTTGGATCTTGTGCATGGGTGGGAAGAAGTCATTTGATAAATGGCTGACCTCATCTATATAATACTAGTAGCTCTCGGGACTTTACCACAAATGATATTCGAAGCCTTGGTGTGGTGGCTCATTGGCTATCAAATTTTGCCTACGTTTAGTGGCAGGCATTGGCTTGGACTACTTAGGCTTTCTTTTCTAAACACCTGGTCCTGACCTCTTGATTAAAGCCCTTCGTTTTGCCAGCTTGAGCCTATCAAGGAGAAAGGGAGATAGTGAAGTTTCGCTACTTAGGTTGATGGAGTTCGGCACTCTTTGGACCCTAGCTCTTGCGGTAAGCTGGGGAAACTATGTTGCCATGCTTCGATCTAAATAGGTTTCATAGTGTTGACATTGTCCATGGGATCCTTGCCATTCTTAATGGGAAGCTTATGCAAGGCTACATCGATATTTTCTCTCATCGATATTTCTTTTGTCGACTGTGAGTCGAACTTGGCGGTCAGGCTTTGCCATGTCATGGCATGTGCCCTAAAGAAGTCACTTCTCTTTGTTTCTATATATAGCAGTCCCTCGCAAGATGGGGTGATGTTGATGTCGATGTCAACATCATATTCTTTGCGGAAAGCATTAGTTAATTTCCCCCCAAGTCTTAAGAAGATTAATCCTCCTTATAATGTACCATAATAGGGCGGGGCCAGTCAGATTTGATTAGTACGATTGAATCATCATTCGGACCAAATAGGCCTACAAATAGGCCTTTGGGTAAGAGGCATATTGGCGTACCCCTTGCATTTAGGCACTTTGAGCTCTTCTGAAATTTTAATAGTGACATAAATTTTGAGCTCTTCTAAAGAGACTTTTACAATGGGTATATAACGTAGACTTGGCTCACATGTACGAGGGTGAGAGTTGGTGACTGTCTTGGCATTCATCACTGGTCTTTCTTCTCACTGTCAGATGGAGGTTCTATGGACCACAACAACTTTTTCTTGGCATATTTTCGACTAGGGGGCATTGGCCTTGCTTTTACCAAGCACACTGCTTTTTCAGGTCCCTATTTTTTTATTCCCGTTCTTCATTTATAGGCATTGACCTTGCTTTTACCAAGTATACTACTTTTTTATGCCCCTAGTTTTTTTGTTCTTTGTTGCTTAAGGAATTGATCTAGGCAAGTTCAAGCAAACGCCTTTGTTAAATTGTTGAGTCTTCATCTTTTGCTGGCGCTCCTGATTATGCTGCTCGAATGGCAGTAACTTCTGTTTTGCCTCCATGTGATGGTGAATTTACAAACTCAATTGGGTTGTACAATGAATACAAGTGTGTAAAGAAAGAATTGCTCTTCGTCATTCTAAGGCACTTAAATTAACGCGAGTGTTCATATGCAATAAAAACACCCAAAGATTAATGCAAGTGCGAGCAAAAAAATTTCTATCCCTTTTCTCACCTTATGATGCTAATTTGCCTTGCCTTCGACATGCCCTAGTGTTGGGTGATTCTTGATGAGAAAAGCTTCACCAGTGTATGGGGCTCAAAAGGGGGATAAGCAATGAACTGTCTCTCACTGTTTTGGTTATCGTACCATTTGCGAGAGAACTTTTTACCCTGCAGTCAAGGAATCTTCTGTACTCATCTCACAAGTGTATAGATGGGGAACTGTGTGTAGGATATGGCTTGCCTTTCATCATTCCGAGGCACCTCATCCAGCATGCTCGATCAATCTTATATTCTTCATTTAGTTGTCTATTTTGGTAATCCACAGTGGAATCAATGATTTAAACAAACAAAATCATCATGCAAAATTCATTTGGAAAAAGTATGCAACATTTTGATGGAGTTTGTACTCTCCAAACAAATGAATGGTTAAAAAAGACCCTATTGACAGCTTTAGGGGTTAACAGAATGGTGTTTCCAAATATGTTAAATCTTTAATATCAAAAGGGTTATTCACAAATGGGCGTCGATGGTTGTCCCTATTGATTAGGGATATGACACATGAATGATCAGCCAAGGATTGGGAATCTGATCGGGCATCTCTACTTTTGCCCTTAGGGTGCCATTTCGCTTAGGAGAGCTTATCAGAGTTTGACATGTCTTTCCTTGATTTGTTATCCGCATATTTTTTGGTCAAGTGATCCTGCAACAGAAAAAAGGGATTATGTTAGTCAGAAGCTCTTTCAAGAGTCGAATAACTTGGAAGCGATACAACATTACTTTTCACTAGTTTGTAGATGTTTGAATAGACCTGAAGTACGAGGAGGATATGAAGTCCTATAATTTTCACTCTATTAGGTCACCTGCTCTCTCGTAATTTGCAGGTGCAAGAGAAATTTTTTTTCTTTTCTTTTTTTCTACCAAGCAGCTAACTGACGCGTCAAGGATTTGAACCCTCGACTTCAGACCATTTTGCTTCTTCCCAGGTACCACTCGACTAGAGGCGTTGATGGTGTCCGTAGGGCACTTCTTTTTTCATTTAACCAAACCGGCTCCTGGACGACACGTCCTTTCATACCAAGTTAGATAAATCAATATGGGTCACTTGATTTGCCCAAATTAACCATTAAGCTTGTTTCTTGAATCCTATGCTTCTTGTCAATAGGAGAAAATATGTCAAAAGTGAGTTCAGATACTAGGAGTATTGGAAACAATACCAAATTACTCTTCCCCAGAGTTTATATTTGCTGACTCCAAGGGATATTTGAGTGTCAATGACGGCCTTTTTGTCTTTGACACAGTTCAATGTCTCTTTTGATTGGCCCTCCTCATTTGTGGCCCTGTATGCAAGATTGATGGTTGTTGATTTATCTTCAACGCTTTCCTTTTGTGGAATTTTTCTTCTGTCTTTGACCATATGACCATTAGCAGCATTAGGCAAAGTCATGTACTTCAAGCTTCTATGAAATCTGAGATGGACAATCAAAACCTCCAATTCTCTGATGTCAATTACTTCTTGCGAGAGCATGCATCTGGAGCAAAAAGTGAGGTTTCCAAACCCTAACGTCATCATAAAAGACAGGGGGCTAGACATCTGCTTCAAATGTCTAGATTTTTACTATTGATAATAGCCGATTCAAAGGGATTGAAGAAATTTATTCCTTGTTCTTCTTGGCTTGTCGAAGAAAGTGTAAATGCTGAAGGCAACATGGAGGAGGCTATCTTGCCTTGATCTACCATGGTGTGCATGCGTCGAATTTAACCGCATGCCTATGCCTATTATGTCCAATCTTTTGTCTCCTATAAGTAGAAGAGAGGGGACGTATTTTCAACATTACATTCAGGGAGTAAGACATACCTTTTGAAATGGAATGATCTTTTTATGCTTGCCCATGCTTTCTTGAAAGAGTGTCTTTGAATTCGGCGAGTTCACTTGATGTGCCAGCTTCAAATGCCCCCTGTCACACTAAGTTAAAGGGGATGAGGGCGATACTTCGAGACATGAAGTGAATAAGTTAGAAAAACAAACACGATTTAACATCTTGTTTTACAAAAGTTTTGGTAATGAAATGTTTTTTGTTTTCAAAAGTATATATCTTTTGGAGAGAGAAAGCATGAGGAAGCCCAACCCTCAGTATTCTCCTTGGATGGTATTTTCTCTTCATGGTTGGATAGCATCATCAGGCTGGTTTGGAATACCGCCTCATGCTCTCAAAATATTAGAACTGTACATTAGATTATTGGAATAGAAAATGCAATAGTAGCACACTAGACAGGATAAGAAATATGAAATTATAAAAACAAGCAAAACCCATGAAAACTCCTATGAAAAGGAGCACTTTGATAGTGTTGGCTTTGAAATCAAGCGCCTTCGAGTTCCTCGCCTCCAGTAGACTCGAAGTACTTGCATGAGAGAACCACTTCATTGAAGCTACGGAAGCACAACCCATGCAACCAACAATGATGCTTGAGAGGTAAAGCTCCCATGAACAGCTTTATCATTTCTTCTTCGGCCAGTTGAGGGTAGGTTTGCATCATAAAATCCTTCCACCTCCTTGCATATGCTCGGAAATCCTCCATTAGTCTTCTTCTGAAGTGAACCAAGTTCTCATAAGGCAGTTCAGTTCCAATCTAGTTTTGGTACTGATGCAAGAATGTGGAAGACAGCTCATTCTAATCCCTCATGAGGTTGATATCTGCTGTGACGAACCATTGCAATGCAGACCCTGTAAGACTTTCTTGGAAGGCCTGAGTTGTGAATGGCATTGGGCTGAAGTACTGACTCATTTCAGGGTGGAGATATTGCAAATAGGCCACGGGACAAGTCATGTCGTTATACTTGCGGAGATTAGGTATCCACATTTCTCTAGGGGTCATGAGCCAAGACGGGCTCGCTGTGTCTTGACTAGGCCACTGGTTTTCCCATTGCATATCCATTGCGGTGGTGAACTCTGCTGCTTCAGGAAAGCTAGACTTTCTCGAGTTCATTTCATTGCTTTCTTCCAGGTCAAAATCACCAAACGAGGATGAGGCATTTATGTCATCCTCACGGTTAGGTGACAAGCTTAGTAGTTGTTTGGGAGACAAGTCATGACAAACAAAAGTTCCCTCTTCTGACAGACCTTGGGTCCAATGTGTGGGTGGGAGGCAGTCATACAATGAATGGCTGATTTCATCTGTATAATACCGATAGCCCTCGGGATTGTATCCTAGGGACTGGTAGCCTTCAGGATTGTACCCTAGGGTATGCTCGAAGTCTTGGTGCGGTGACTCATTGATCGTTAGGTTTTGCCTACATTCAGTGGCAGACGTTGACTCGAATTGCTTAGGCTTTCTTTTCTTAACTCCTGGTCCGTACCTTCTGAGTAAAGCCCTTCGTCTCGCCAGTTGGACTTTGTCAAGGGGAGTGGGAGATGGTGGAGCTTCACTCTCTAGGTTGATGGGAGTCGGCTTTCTTTGGACCCCAGCTCTTGCGGTAAGCCTGAGAAGCCGTCCCATCATGCTTCGGTTCTGAGTAGTGTTGACTTCGTTCGCAGGCTCCTTGCCTTTCCTCGTGGGAAGCTTCTCCATAATAGGATACTCCCCGGTCGCCCATTTATCATGCAAAGCTTCATTGACATCTTCTTCTCCTGTCTCTGTGACTATTGGCTCCTCGTAGGGCAGGGTGATGTCGGCGTTGATGTCAACATCATATTCTTGGCGGAAAGCATGAGTCAGTTCCTCCCAGGTTCTAAAGGGACTGATCCTCCTAACAATGTACCACCGCAGGGCGAGGCCAGTCAGATTTGATTGGTACGATTGAATCATCCTTCGAGCCAAGTAGACCTGCAAGTAGGTCTCTAGGTGAGAGGTATCAGCATACCTTTTGCATTCAGGTGCTTTGAGCTTTTTAGAGATTTTAAAGCTAGCATAATTAGACAAGTCCATGGGATCCTGCCCCTGCAGCTGGCTCAACTTTTTCATAATCTTTTCAAGCTGTCTATCTTATTGGTCATCCTCTGGCAAATTTGCAAGTGCTAGGAATGTGCTTAAAGCAACTACAAAGTTGGGTTTGGCTTGAGTGGATTCCATTTGCCTTGAGAGTTGTCAAAGGACAATGGACATCTGTCCTATGTCGTCTTCAATGTTGATGAGACGATTTTGTACATCATTCTGGTCGGGTCTTATGATATGAGGCCATTCGCGGGTGGCTGATAGTCGATGATTCATAATTACCTGGTGTCGCAAAAACCATGAATGAGCACGAAAGTAAACAAAGATTGACCCATAGTAATGGTCTAACTGCTTTTTATTTATCAAAAGAGGATTTTATAGACCGCAGACTTCTGACATCTAAAACTTGAAATTAAAATTACAGAAGGAAATACTATGTATTAAATAAAAGTCCCTAAACAATGGGACGAAATTCTCACGATATCAACACTAGGGGACACATGATTGCTATTTTATATGTGACGGGGAGCCTTGGTCTTGCGCAAATGCTTGCTTTCTTGGACTAGCTCTGAGACATGTATCCAGCCCATTCCCAAATCCCCCGGAATAAGTTCTGCTTGCTCGTGCTAGCTGATCTCACTGATTGGATGAGGGATCGATGGCTTCCACTTTGTTGGGATACGATGGTTATGGATGTAGGACTCAGAGGTGTGGTGGGCTTTTTCTTGTCCCTCAAGCCCTTCAGGTATCACAATTCTTTTGCGATGGCACCTGCTCCATGTTTCCTCGATAATGTCAATCTCGAATGTGTATTCACGACTTTGATAGGTGAAAAAGAGTGGAGGGACCTTCCTCTTGAAAGGTGGTGGGATCTCCTGAAGGGCTCCATACTGTCGTGCCACCCGATATGGGAAATAGGAAATGGCGCCAATGAGACCGAGCAACGAAATTGGATGGCAACGTTTGTAAGTAAAGCGAGCTCTCTTTTCATGGAATCAGCCAGCACACCATTGGAATACCTCAGGAGTCGGGTCTCTTAGGAAGTTCACCCAATTTAAATAGCTTTGATTGGGAATGTATGGTCCTAGAACCATAAATTTCTGTAATGGATTTTCCAAATCATTTGTTTCAGATGATCGCATGAAGCATCGAAATTCACTTAAGTGAGAAAAGAACCAGACTTGTAAAATTTCTGGGGAGACTCGCATGATTTTTTCCGTGTTTTCTTTAAAACGATTGAGGGACAAAAATGTTTCGGTTAAAATCATGTTGACATAATTTTGCCCCCTTGAGATCTGATCAACTATCCATGCCATCTTTGGACTTATGACGTTTCTTTGATGGGGGAAAATGATGAACCCGAAAGAGGCCAAGAGGAAAATCTCACTTTTTTGGGTCATGGGTTGATTTTCAAAATAGGCAGTCAAAAATGCTAGGGGGCAAGTATTATGGTTGTTTTCAAGAATTTGCCTCATAACATGGACTTCAGTTTTTAAGAGTTGTGCTAACCCACGCAATGGGATAATGCCTGTTGATGGCCTAACAAGCTTTTTCTCGAGAGGCATTCCAGTGATAATACTGTATTCTTCCAGAGTTAAGGTTAGCTCGAACCCACCAAATATAAAAGTAGTCGTCTTTGGGCAAAATCAAATCATCGAAAACCACTATGAGCTTTGTGTAAGAGTTTTCTTAATGTGGACTACATTAATTGATATTATAATTTACCGTTTAATGGTTACCATTTTATGGGTGTTGGTCTAATGTGAGATAGAAGGTTTCTTAATTAGTCTAATATGGGGCTGGCTAGTGTGGGCCGAGTTGAGCTTGGCTCGTAATGAAGGGGCCTGGCTGGAAACTCTATAAATAGTGCTCAAGTCTCTCCTCTAACCCTAATTCTCACATGTATCATCACCTAAGGAGCATTTACCTAACGCTAAACGTGGGGGGGCCGCCTCATTGAGCCAGTGATACGGAGGGCAATAGAGGAGAATGATTTAATGCGTGGATAATCCCCTTGATGAGTGGGTAATCCCTTTTCTACTTTCGCTTTAAAGAACGATGGATCCTAAAACAGGTGCATTAATCTTTTTACTCAATTATACATGTTCTTGTTATGGTTATGGAGATCTTGGGGTTGCGCAATTTGTATCCAATATGTGGTATCAGAGCCTCCATAACCCTAAAACTCGAATGCATAAAATTTTTACCCTAATTTGTGATTTTCGAGATTTTTTGTTCAATAAAAATAAAATAAAATCACAAATTCGGACTGGGCTCGTTGAGGCGAACAGATTCGTGGGCGACACGTTGCCGGAGAGGGTCGCACGCGCCCCCACGCGCGGCCACGCGCCGCCAGATCGTTATTTTTTCATGTGGATGTTTTGCTCGATTGATCCTGAAACCATGGGGTTTTTGTTCTACATGTCGAGATCTTTCCAACCATATATAATTTGTATAATTTTGTTGAGAATTGAGTGAGAATTTTAAATTTGAAATTCTAGGGTTTATACATAGAAAAAATTCTAGAATTTTAAGTTACATTCTAGCGTTACCTTCGTTTTTCTTCTCCACTATTTGCGTCACGTCGTGTCGTTTGAATTATGAACTGTCGATCATCGCATGCACTCTTTTGCTCGTCCGTTTCTGATTTCGGAATCGACTTTCTCCTCTTGGAGGTTTTGTTCTATTATCGTGGCGAGTTTGCCCGCAGTTGCTAGTCAATGTTGAATTCGTTTGCGACAAGGATGATGAGGTTTGTGAAGATTTGTATTTGTATATATACAAATAAAATATATATATATTGTGGTGGCCGGCGGCGTTGGACTCGTATCTTCATCCTCTATCTTGTGGTATATTTATTTTATGTGTTTGATGATTTTATGGATGTGAAAATACATACAAAGCCCTAAATATGTGTATTTTTAGTGTATTTTTGCGTATTTTTCTTGTATTTTCTGTGATTTTGGAAATACAAGTGCTGGGTTACAGGTATATTATCACATAAACATTATAATATTGTGATTCATTAATAAAATTAAACTTTATTGTGAACTAAAGCTGGCTTAATGAGATACAACTATTATGGGATAGTAATTGAGCTATGTATTGATTGTAAAATTTTTGTTGTTTAAGCATACTCCTTTACACACTGGTAATATTTGAATGATGGATGTCTTAAGAACTCATGACCAAACTAATTGTACTGATTAACACATCTGCTGAATGTGGGTAATGCATGTCAATTAAGTTACTGCATATTGTACATGAACTCATCTGGTCACTTGTTAATGTCTATCAAGTTGAATATTTTTTATGGTTAAGGAGTATGACAATATTTACACAGAGCAATACTATCTACTGTTAAATTTTAGATATTTGGTTATCTGGTTTGACTCATTTAATAGGCCACTGGTTGATTAGAATGATAATTTGTTACTTAAAAATTGGCTAATAAATCAGTTGTTGGCCTTGGAGTTATTTTTTACCTTATGAACTCATGAGTGATAATGGATCAGCTGTCAAGCTTGTCGATTTGGTGTACCATGTATTACTATTGATGTTAACTTGTCATAGATCTTCTAGATCGGCATTCTTTTTATGTTGTTCTGGTAATCTATAATCGGGGTACACAAGAGATGATTGCTTCTATGTTATGAGAAGTTTCTTGTGTTGCTGTGATCATTGATCTCATTGGAATCTGTCTTTCAGGTTCACTATATATATATGTGTGTGTGTGTGTGTGTGTGTGTGTGTGTGTGTGTGTGTGTGTGTGTGTGTAATAAAGATTTTATTAATGAACAAAGCAATGTAATTATCATAATATGTGATTTTGGTGATATGCCGCCCCTATCACTAAAGTTAAAATCACATGTATATGATGTATGTAAGGAGTAAAGTTTATATCCCTAGTATGAGAGATTTCAAGGATTCAATTGAGTAGTGACCGCCAAAATAGCACGCTTGATTGTGTTTGAGAAATTTCAGTCTCGTATGATTATTGGGATATCTCCTGGTCTAATGCGTAGTCATACTCCCAAAGGAGGTGATTGTGTATTAGTTCATGGAGGGATACATGATGGTGTGGTGGAGGAGTGACTGATCCTAGTGGTTCATATGCCCAAAGGTGATGAATTCACGAAGATTGGAATATATTCTCATAACCGCTATCATGTGGAGAGTGTACAACTGCATGTCATGCATTCTACCCAAAGGTGATTATATGATTATGCGTGTAACTCTCTGGATGTGTACTTGTACGTCAAGTTACACGGTACTCACATGATGCTAATTATATACATCGCTTGTTTTTCAGTCACATTTTCTGTAATTAATAACTCTACTATTATTGAGGTTTTACTACTACAAATTTTATGTTGTGGACATATGATTGGACATATGATTTGTTGCTTGAGAATGCAATAGAATTTGCTTACTGTCCATGAAGCGTTCCATTCTGGAACACTTGAAAAGAGGTTTGCCTGCGGACTGCACTACTATAAGATAATGAAAGCCTTAGTTGCTTGAAATCATGTCTTGTCTGATATTGAAATTAGGACACATCTGCAAAGATTGTGTTTAAGTCCTAATGATATATACATCTCATATAAGGATGAAAAAGTTGTTTCCAAAAGTTTTCTGTTTACTCTTAACAGTTATCTAAAGACTTCTATAGATTATTGTAGAAGTAAAATTGATCTAGATAAAGAATAAATTGGTTAGAATTAGTCTTAAAGGTTGTCAGGTTTAATAGTGGCAGTGAGTATTTTGACATGTATGACAATGTGGAATAGCTTAAAGGGTCATTTGTCAAATACTTGGTAAATTTTGGGGTGGAAATGTAATTTATTATACCTGAAAATCCTGACAAGAAGATTTGGCTAAAAGGCATAAAGCATCATAATGAATATGGTGATAAGTATGATGAGTAAGATTAATTTATCCGATCTTCTATGGGTTGATATTATGAAAGCAACTTTTTCACATACAAAATGTGTCCTTATCAAAGTTGTTTTATAAACTTCTTTTGAGTTATAGACTGGGCATAGATTACTTGAATCATATTAAATTTAGGGGTGTCATGCAGAAGTGAGATTATCTACTCCAATTTTAAGTGTGTTACAATTCAGATCAACTCGGAATTATTTTGTATCTTATTTAGATTGTTAAAAGGGTATTGATCTTATTACCCTAAAGAAGGTACAAGAATTATGGAATCGCATACTTTAAAGTTTTTTAAGATCAACGTAATTGTAGAGTATAGCTGCTCTCAGACTATTAAAGATAATAGTATGATGGGGGTTACTGTGTTTTTGTCTTTACCTATACAGATAATTATGGAATCTCCTGTACCATAGACTAAACTTGTTGAGGTTTAAGGTACTATTATTGATATAGTTTATAATGAAATTTTTTAAACCTCTCAAGTACAGAGTGAAGTGGCTGTAGCTTTATTAAGGAGATTTGTTAGGGAAAGACGATCAGTTATACCATCAGACTATATAGTCTATTTGTGATAGCATGATTACAATATCCATTACATGGTTGTTTTAGCAACTTATATAAATGTCGTTTCTTATTTTTAATTAAGTATGTGATTAGATGCCATAAAAAATGATAATAATATTTTCACTCTGAAAGAGGGGTGGATAGTTAGTGAAGAAATAATTAATTCTTTACTAACTCTTTGTTGGTTTTTCTCATATAAGCAGTTGAGCGGTATACAGCAACGAGTAAAACGTGGACCAGCGGGATGCCACGCCATGGATGCAAAAGCATGCAGACCTCGTACTACGAATTCAGTGCACTCTTTAAATGGACCGGTAAGATGCCAGCAAATGGTCCATTGTAACGAAACCGAACTTTAATCATCGACAAGGTATCTAGAATATATTTGTGCGTGAAAACCACCATGAGCTTTGTTGGTTTTTCTCATATAAGCAGTTGAGCGGTATACAGCAACGAGAAAAACGTGGACTAGCGGGACGCCACGCCATGGATGCAAAAGCATGCAGACCTCGTACTACGAATTCAGTGCACTCTTTAAATGGATCAGCAAGATGCCAGCAAATGGTCCATTGTAACGAAACCGAACTTTAATCATCGACAAGGTATCCAGAATATATTTGTGCATGAAAACCACTATAAGCTTTGTTGGTTTTTCTCATATAAGCAGTTGAGCGGTATACAGCAACGAGTAAAACGTGGACCAGCGGGACGCCACGCCATGGATGCAAAAGCATGCAGACCTCGTACTACGAATTCAGTGCACTCTTTAAATGGATCGGCAAGATGCCAGCAAATGGTCCATTGTAACGAAACCGAACTTTAATCATCGACAAGGTATCCAGAATATATTTGTGCGTGAAAACCACCATGAGCTTTGTTGGTTTTTCTCATATAAGCAGTTGAGCGGTATACAGCAACGAGTAAAACGTGGACCAGCGGGATGCCACGCCATGGATGCAAAAGCATGCAGACCTTGTACTACGAATTCAGTGCACTCTTTAAATGGACCAGCAAGATGCCAGCAAATGGTCCATTGTAATGAAACCGAACTTTAATCATCGACAAGGTATCCAGAATATATTTGTGCGTGAAAACCACTATGAGCTTTGTTGGTTTTTCTCATATAAGCAGTTGAGCGGTATACAGCAACGAGTAAAACGTGGACCAGCGGGACGCCACGCCATGGATGCAAAAGCATGCAGACCTCGTACTACGAATTCAGTGCACTCTTTAAATGGATCAGCAAGATGCCAGCAAATGGTCCATCGTAACGAAACCGAACTTTAATCATCGACAAGGTATCCAGAATATATTTGTGCGTGAAAACCTCTATGAGCTTTGTTGGTTTTTCTCATATAAGAACATGAAAAATCCAATGAGTGTTTAACATCTACTGTGAAATGTAACTCAATAAGTCGCATGTATACTTGAAGAGGAAGAAAATCTCCCGGTGCAGATTTTCCACTTACTGTAATGCATTTCGAAATAAACAGCCACCACGTGAATGTCACTCTTTAGGTTTATTTGAATTGATTATCATTTCTTCGGATACCCTCCTTCATACATTCTCAATTCTTTACATAATTTTAGTTAATTAAATTCGATGTAGCTGTGGACACATATTTTGGCATATTGTGGTAAGTAGTTAATAATTTTCACTCAGTGGTCCCGTAAAATTATAAGAATGTCCTAACAATTGGGATATTCGATGCAAAGTATTTGGAATATGCCATAAACTTAACGTTAGTGGGCAATATGCCATATGAACTAAACTTGCACTCCTAATAGTTGTATTATGGTGACAAATGACATACAAAATTCCATATGTGTAGACTTCTGCGTTCGGTGTATCATATTTATATATTTAAAAATGACTTCATCACCGACAAAAAAAAAAAATGACTTCATCAATTATTTTAAGATTTTAGAACCCTTGGCAATTATCCTATAAAATCTCACACTCTGAGTCTAAATTCAAATCTTTTCAAACCCCTATTTGCTTCCCTAATTACATATTTTTACTCTTTAGGCTCATATCAAAATCTAGCTTACGTGTAAGGGGAATGTTATAATATTTGAATATTAAATCACACATTTATCTAATGGTTTAAATTTTTAGAATAGATGGCAACGGTCCTACAAAATCCCACATGTTGATTGTTTAAGTTAATAAATTTTCCTAACCAATTACCAACAAAAAATAACCATAATCTAAACATACTTTCTTCAAGAATTTCGTCCAACGAGATCATATATACATAGGTTGTATAAAAAAATATAATTATAGAAAGCCAAATTCTCTTTTGACTATAACAAACTTATGATATTCAAGATAAACAGTTGAATGGGATAGATTAGAATAAGGTAGATAAAAATAAATCTCTAAAATTTCTTAGAAATTTTTGTATTATATTCTTTTTCTTTGGTAAAACACCATAAGTTACTATATATCGGCATACCCTGATCAATAGAGTGATTTGTGACTTAGATTAATAAACATACTTATATATATGCTTAGCTGACCGTCCTCCATCAAGCGATGGAGTGACGGTCAGCATTAGGACCACTCATTTTGTGGGAAAATTGGTTGACTTTTTCAACCGGTTTCCTCTCGCCCAATTTTTTTTTTTTATGTTTTTTTTATTGCAAGCATAAATTGAGAAATAAAATCCTAAGAGAGCTCACACAATCAATTTCATGATTATGATAAATAAAAAAATTAGATACTAAAATATAGATATTACAAGTGAAAAATATTATCACCTACTAAAATGAAATCATTAATGTATTATATAGATCAATTAATTTTAAAAGATGAAAAAAACACTTGAGACTAAGATTGATTTTGTAATGTTTTAGGTTGGCAAAAATACAATAGAAGTGCCTAAACTTGGCACGATAGACACTTAAATACTAAAAGTTAAGAATGGCACACATAAGTGTCAGTTTTTTTGAAAAGTAAGAGATCCGAGTGCCAAGTTTGGTGAAGGCTCCCGAAAATCCTACGTGGTTTTTTTTTTTTTTTTTTTTTTAATAATATAACTTGCTTACATGGTTTCCGAAGAACTGAGTCAGCAAATAAGAGGCAAAATAACGACGGCCCTTTGCCCTGCTAGGCGAGGGCCAGCGACCCTCACCAGAGCTGGGGGAGGCAGCGATGCTCGCCCTAGATCTAGGCGAGGGCTTGTAGGCCCTTACCACACCGTCGCTAGCCCTTCTCAGTGATGGTGGGGAGGCGATGGCGAGGGCTTGCACAGCCCTCGCCTAACACCTTCTGCAACTCTTATTCTTCATTTTCTTTTCTTTTTAAATAATTTAGTCATAAATTAAATTTAATTAATAATTATATTAAAATTCAAATCAGAGGTAAAATGATGTCAATGCTGGCTTATCTAGTCATGTTAGCATGCAAAACCACATTGTTTTTTACTTATGTAGCCACATTAGCAGGCAAAACAATGTCATTTTGCATTTATCTCATTGGAAAAATACCACATCAGCCTTTTGGCCAGATTTTCTATCTGTTAGCACTTAATTTATGTATTTTTCTCTGATTTTGACACTTTACTGTACATTTTCTAACTTTTGATATTTAAGTGTGCCTCCGTATCAAGTTTTAGCACTTTATGTGTCCGCGTTTCATTTTAGGCCTAACACATCTTCATCCACGAGATTTGATCAATGGGGTAAATTTTCTTCTCTAATAATTCATCATTCT
This sequence comes from Eucalyptus cloeziana, assembly GCA_014182715.1. Classification (NCBI taxonomy): domain Eukaryota; kingdom Viridiplantae; phylum Streptophyta; class Magnoliopsida; order Myrtales; family Myrtaceae; genus Eucalyptus; species Eucalyptus cloeziana. Next base: position 23,084,144 of record CM024638.1, read on the forward strand.
TATTTTTTCTTTCTTTACTTCATTTGTTTTATGCATAATCAATATCACAGATTTTAATTTTAGGTCATCGTAGAGTCCTTCTAAAGGAATTTGATTTTGGCGAAAGAACTGAAAAGCCAACAATGATTTTATTATTAATTGCAAAGCCAACATCTCAAGTATTTTTTTCATCCTTTAAATTTAGTAGATCTATATAAGGACATTAACGATTTCTTTTTAATAGGTGATAATATTTTTACTTGTAATTATTTATATTTTAGTATCTAATTTATTTTTTCATCATATTCATGAAATTTATTGTGTGGGGCCCTCTTAGGATTTTATCTCTCAATTTAAGCTAGCTATAAAAAAAAGAAAAAAGAAAAAAGAAATATTGGGTGAGATGAAACCGGTTGAAAAAGTCAACTCGTTTCATCATAAGATGAGCAGTCATTAGTTGACCATCACTCCGTCATTGGATGGAGGACAATCAGCTAAGCCACACTCCTAAATAAATAGCTTTGAAAAGGAAAACTAGATCTACAATGAAGAAAAGTAGGAAAAATTATTGTAAAAAGAAGTCCTAAACCCACTGTACTTGCACAAATTTAATCATGACATTTCAATTATGCCAATTTAATCTTGAATCTTTTTATATTTTATCAATCCAATTTTGGCTAGAAATCGCTAATGTAAGTATTGATCTTCCTACATGGTGTGGCCACCGCTAACATGGATATTTTTTAATATTAATTTTTTTTATTTTTAATAAATTTGTTTTCCTTTCCTTTTCTCTTCCTTTTTTTTTAACGGAGGATCAGCACAACTAGCTAACCCTTACTGGCCATAGGTGAAGGCGCATGATGATCCACGCTTTGGCCAGCTAGGGTATTGCTGCCCTCGCCAAGCTTTCACTAGCCACAAGAAGGGCGTTACAGCCCTTGCCAAATCTAGGCGAGGGCCGACGCCCTCACTATGGTCAACTAAGGCATTGGGTGAGGACCTTTCGGCCACAATAAGGGTCCTCAAGCCCTCGCCTAGGGGCCAGTGGGGACATTGTGGCCCTCCCCAGAGTTGGTGAGGGCCATGACATCCTCACCCATTGTCGGCAAGGATCGCCAACCCTTGTTAGCCTTCAATGAAAATAAAGTAAACAAAAGAAACAAGTTATAAAATTTTTTAAAGATTATTAAAAGAAAATGTTCATGTTAGCATTGTATCACGTTGATGTATTTAGCTAGCAAAGTGTGGAAAAAGTTTTGAATTAAATTGGTACAGTTGAAAGGTTCAAGACAAGCACAAGGGTAATATTATCAAAAAAAAAAAAAATGGTAATTATCCCAAGTAATCACAATGGTGGGGATGATTTGACTACAGTGACCATGAAATTGGTGATTATTATGGCATCGGTTGCATTAAATCTCAAAATATTAGTTTGTAGTAAATTTCTTATCGGTGTATTAATTTAAATTTTTTGTGATAAATAAATAATGAAAGGAGAAGATGACTCAGCTACATAGAATACTACTGTCCTTTAGTATCTGGTAGCTAGTAGCTGGGCAATAATAACACGCGCCAAACAATGTCAAGAGAAATCCGGGACAAAATGTGAAATTGTGTAGTGCTACATACAGACATGAAAATGACCGGTAATAGAAACCCCCACGTTGCTATGTGTCTACAGTGACAATACACTCACGTTTTCGAAATTCTGCATCCAAATATAAATGTGTGGGACATGCCATGCTATGTCTTGCCATATGGTTATCAAGATTGTCGTAAGGCTGGTAAGACAGCAGGGGCCTTTCAACTCCGATCTTAACGGATGGATACTTGGTGGGCTTGTTAAGGCCCAACCTTACCAAGCCGGTTGATTTAGTAATTTCCTGCTAAACCCCGACAGTTATACTTTTCCCTCGTAAGGCCCGTCCAATTTATGCTCAAGCTTTTCTTCTGGTGCGATTCAGAATATAGAGGTGACATTACAAGGTTTCTAACTCCTAGGTAGAATCTTCCACCTATTTCTTCTCCTCAAACTTTTTAAGGACATGCTCGGGTCCAAAATCAGAAAATGCATAGAGACATGAAAATGACCAGTAATAGAATCCCCCCACGTTGCTACGTATCTACAGTGAAAATATACCCACGTTTAAGAAATGCTGAATCTAAATATAATTGGATGGGACATGCCATGCTATGTCCCAGTATTTACATTAAATTGTGTCCCGTGGGTGGGTAGCGGTGGACCCAAACTCTTCAGGTATTATTTTATTTTATTTTTCCTAATTTTTTTTCTGCCAAGTCGGGCCTTTGCATTCATCCTCGCATGTGAAGATTAGGCATGAAATGAATAGAGACATGAAAATGACCAGTAATAGAATCCCCCCACGTTGCTACGTATCTACAGTGAAAATATACTCACGTTTAAGAAATGCTGAATCCAAATATAATTGGATGGGACATGCCATGCTATGTCCCAGTATTTACATTAAATTGTGTCCCGTGGGTGGGTAGCGGTGGACCCAAACTCTTCAGGTATTATTTTATTTTATTTTTCCTAATTTTTTTTCTGCCAAGTCGGGCCTTTGCATTCATCCTCGCATGTGAAGATTAGGCATGAAATGAATAGAGACATGAAAATGACCAGTAATAGAATCCCCCCACGTTGCTACGTATCTACAGTGAAAATATACTCACGTTTAAGAAATGCTGAATCCAAATATAATTGGATGGGACATGCCATGCTATGTCCCAGTATTTACATTAAATTGTGTCCCGTGGGTGGGTAGCGGTGGACCCAAACTCTTCAGGTATTATTTTATTTTCTTTTTCCTAATTTTTTTTCTGCCAAGTCGGGCCTTTGCATTCATCCTCGCATGTGAAGATTAGGCATGAAATGAATATGAAATTTTAATGAATATAATTTACTCAACCTCATTTGGCACTGTTTCTGACTAGAGATCTTTAGCAGTTTCTTCCTTATTGCTGACAATTTTCGATCGAAAAATATAATCCAACTGTACCGATGCTTATTTCACCCTTGTCTTAGCAAGATCATGTCCATAATATAGCAGCACAAACCAGCTGCGAGCTTTATTACAAGAACCTAAGAGGACTTTATACGGCCGAACCTTAAAGATGAGATTCGTCTGTTACTCTTCATCTAAAGTTGCAGCATTGGGCTTGACCTCTGGCCAATTTGTCCCATGAACAAATCATCTGTTGAGAAAACATTCCCTAAGTGATTTCGATGACTGACAAAACTTAAAGACCTTGCTTATGATAAAAAGTTTCTCAAGTGGAAAGTCTGATAGGATAGAATCAGATGATTTCAATCAGATTCAGAGTCGTGGTTTATTATTTCTTCCTTATACATTTTGTCAAATGGCTAGGAAGGAGAGAAACATCCTCATGCAATGGCTAGTGGCAATTGGTTAGATTTCCTGCCATACTTATAAAGAGTTTCAAAAAGAAAATCTTGCTAATACTTTTGGAGATTCAACTTTCTTGAAATTTCTTTCTAGAGGCAAAACATTTTTTTTTTCCATTCGTAAACATTCGACTCTTTGGAAACCTGAACTGCTGTGTGGGCAGCAAAAAATATGGGAAGTCTTACCCTCAGCGATTCTGAAACAATCAAATCTTCTCAACCAAATCCAAGGCTAACGGGTAGATTAGCTGGATGATCCTCCTAGAGATATGTCTAACGGTGAGCTTGGATTAAGAGGAATATAAGAGGAGATTTGAAAGCTGAAGGGTTAGAATTTGCGTTCACAAGATTTGAAGCTTTTAATTCCGAGGGTCTGAGGAGTGTTTTTATGATCTCATACATTCGTCTTTTCTGAGCAATATTGTGTAACATTTTAAAGGTTGAGAGTGTGAGGAGTTGTTCACACAAACTTGAGTGTTTCGAGCTTAGATCTTGTAACATCTGATCGATTCTTATTAGTGAATTCCAACCAGTTGGATGTAACGTGGGAGAGTAAACGTAAGCTTGCAAAAGCTGAACCACTATAATCTTGAGTGTGCAATTCTCTATCCCTTACATTTAGGGGTGAGCGTGGTTCCCGGATAGAACCGGGAACCGGAGAACCGAACCGGAGGTTCCGGTTTGGTTCCCGGTTCTAAAGGGACCGATTCCCCTTTTCTGGGAACCGACATTGGGAACCAGAACCAGTCCGGTTAAGGCTAAAAAAACCCCCCAAATCATAAATTCACTTTCACTTTCACGACACTTTTAGATTCACTCACAGTTCTCTCTTCAGCCGTTCTTCACCTCTGCTCGACGCCACCATCGCTCGCCCTCGACGCCACCGCTGCTGACCTCTAGCTCACTGACCTCTACTCAAGGTCACCTCTGCTTGCCCTTGACTGCACCACCGCTGACCTCTGGCTCGCCACTTGCCTCAATGCCACCGTCGCTTGCTCTCGACACCACCGCTGCTCACCCTCGACGCCACTGCTCACTAACCCCTACTCGAGGCCACCTCCGCTCGCCCTCAATGCCACCACCGCTAACCTTTGGCTTGCCGTTTGCCCTCGACGTCACCGTCGCTCACCCTTGACGCCACCGTCGCTTGCCCTTGACGCCACTGCTGACCTCTGCTCGGCGAGCCACCGGTGACCTCTTCTTGTGAGTGTTCTCTCTTTGTCTTTCCTTCCGATTCAGCTAGTCAAATGCCCTTAGTCTTTCCCCCCCATTAGCTAGGGCATCACTCGTGCTCATTATAACCTAAACGTCTCAGAGGATATTTCTTGGGAGCATAAGGATGTCTACCATGGGACCAAATCTGCAGAAATCTCTATAACCAGTCCTGTGGATTCGCTTCAAAGTTTTGGCATTGAACCTCTTCTTGAAGATCTTGTTCAATTCTATTGCAATTTGAAGGATGATTTGTGCCTCGTTGCTTGCTGACATCTTAATCAGGTGAAGATCCATTCATGCAATGAATTGCTTGTTTTGTTATGAAGTTGCTCAAACCCTGAATGTTGATAATATGCTATTTGTCAGAAGGCACATGACCCTGTTGATCTTGCTGGTGAAACTGCGAAGGCAAAAGCTCATGATGAGGAAATTCAGGTTTATGCTTACGAAATTGATCGTTTTAGTTACTTCCTTTACTATTATATCAATTCTTTTCTCATTTCAACATCTAAGTTTTTTTAGTTATTTCGTTATGATTGCTTCAATGCGTATGGAGTAACTCTGAGTCAACCTTCTCGTTGTAGGAGGTTTACAATGAGCTGCATTCAAGCAAGTCAATCTTGCAACTGCCCTCAAATAATCTAACTGAGAGAGATATCAGCATCGGTACATTTCTTGAAGTCTTATCTGGAGAAAAGTTCTACATAATTGAGGCAGAATATAACTTGTTGAGCAGATTGTCATCGGTATGAATTTCTCATCTGTGCTTAATGGAAGATCACATGTGATGGTTTTATTTAATTAAAGTGATGGGCCTAAGCTGGCCCGTCCGCCCATGATGGGCCTAAAAGCCCGGCCCACAAGGTTGGGGCCCATGGATGAAGGAATATGATGAAGGGACACGTTTTCTTCTGGAGGGAACGTATATAAAGGGAAATAAAGAAGGAGGAACGTACCTTTTGGCATAACGTACGTTCCTCCTCTCTCTCTCCCTCAAACACTTTCCAAAGGAAAGAACAGTGCGCAAGAGGCGACACCCATCTTCTCTTCAAGGCGAATTGGCGTCATCAGATCAAACAGGGCTAAATTCTCTTTCTCATAACGGCGTCGGTGTTTAGTCTGTGGATATAAGGTACGCTCGAACTCGTGGTGTGCCTTTGATCGGTGATACATGTAATTTTCCTAGGCTCGTCTTCCGCATTAGTTTAGGGGTTCGATTTAGTGTCGAATCCGGTTTTTGGGAATCAGAAATTCCCAACATTGGTATCAGAGCCCTATTCATGTTTTCCCGATCCCTTTTCATGGTTTTTGAATGATTTTTATTGAATTTTCGAGAAGAATCAACTTTGGTCGATCGGGGACGAAAAAAACCCGACACCCGCCTACTGTACGCCGTGTTTCGTGTTTTTGTGCAAGTCGAAATTCGTTTTTGATAGTGCAGGGATGAAGCTCTCGTCGATACGAGAAAAATGAGTCGCGGATCGCCGCCGGAGGCCGCCGAACGCGCCGCCACGCGCGGCCAAAACGCACGGGCGTTGCACGCGCCGACTCGGTTCCCCACGTTGAAACGCACGCAAACGCGCCGTTTCGCCCAGGAGCGTGCAACGCACGCACGCGCGAAACCGCGCGTCAGATGCGTCGTTTCGGCCTAGGCGCATGCGACGCACGCGCGAGCGAAACGGCGCGCCGTTTCTGCCCAAGCGCGTGCGACGCACGCGCGCGCGAAACGGCGTGCCGTTTTAACCCCTGGCACATGCCGGTCGATTCGTCCGACCGGCCCAACCGGCCGACCGGTCCGACCGTTGACCGCGATCGTTGACCGTTGACCCAAAAAAAAAATTTGTTTTTTTTTTTTTTCCCAATTAAGTCTATGTGGATTATATGTAATCCCTTATTTGTTCTGCATTTGTTGCAGGAACAATGGCTCCCCTTCAATTACGCACGCCTATTCGCGTAATTACCGATAAACAAAAGGAAAGGCTTTCTAAGTTGATAGCTGAGCTGACTGATTATCGATGAGAGAGTGGTGACTTTATTGATCATGTTCTTAAAGTCAACGGGAAGATACAAAAGGTCATATGGAATGGTCGTCCCATGCCACAGTCTGAGATGGTGCGATTTTTCATGAACACTCTTCCACAAGAATGGAAAGAAGTGATGGATCGCATATGGGATGTCAACAAATCCGCTTCATATAGGAGTACTGTGATGGCTTTTATAGATGATTATTACCTTATTGTTACAAAAGAAAAGATCAAGAAATTAAAGAAAAAAGGATCTTTCTTTGTTCACTTTTTGAAGTGGTATTAGTTGTTTTTGGCTTGTCTTTATTAAATGTGCTTTGTGGACATCTTATGTAATGTTTCCTACCCGGTTATTGTTGATGTAGCAACTGATATATAAGTTATATTATGTGAAAGCTTTATTATTATATAATTATTGGATATCAGGTATTATTTGCTTTCTGTTGTTGTTAACTGTTGTGGGTAGTTCATAGAAGTTTTTGTAGCTTCATAGAATTTACTTTGCATGGACAATTATATTAATGATAGTTTTAAGTTAGAATTTTGGAGGATGATTGGAAACATAGTGACCTTTTGATTCTGAAACCTTACTTAAAATTATTAATTAATATGACGGGTTTGTGCAAAATAGATGCATAAGTGATAGGCATTAATATTTCGTGCATATATGTCTGATATGTTCAGATCGATGGATTCAGCAACTAAGAACATAATTGCTAATTTGAACAAAGAAGACAAATTGAACGGCGAGAATAGTGAAATATTGAATATGAGAATTCAATATGTGCTGGAAAAGCAAGAAGCACTAAAAGCTCTTGACCATGTTATGGAAGATTTTGAAGATGCTGTGTGCCACCTTGAGCTAACTAATGATCGTCTCAAGGCATTTGAGCGAGATACAGATATTTGCTGTGTTGCTTTCAACTCAGTAGGGTTATCAAGCTCTAAGCGCAAGTGCATTGATTCATTCAATATGTGGGAAAGCAAGGGATCAAGTCCTTCTTGCAAGAAACCAAGAATTAACCAACAAAAGAGAGGAAAACGTCCTCGTGTGAAGGGAGGAAAACGTTCTCATGTGAAGAATATCTCATGGGTGAAATGTTACAACTGTGACCAGAGGGGTCACTATGCCCGCAATTGTCGCGAGCCAAGGAAGGTACACACCCTTTGTACTATTGGGAACTTTGCATATGTGTCAAGTTCTGTATTCTTGACTGAGTTTAATCATTTGTGGACTGTAGATTCAGGAGCGACGGACCATGTAGCGAAGGATAGAGAATCCTTCGTGGAATTTCGACGAGTTCCGACTGGAACTAAGTGGACCTATGTGGGAAACAACTCCAGAGCTGAAGTAAAAGGAATTGGCACCTGCCAACTGAACATGCGTGGTGGGCGCACTTTATTCCTACATGATGTGTTGTATGCTCCGGAGATTCGTCGAAATTTAGTGTCTGTTTTATTGTTGGTTAAGTTTGGTTTTAATGTGAACTTCCATAATAAAGGTGTAGATTTGTGTTTGGATAAAAATTTCTATGGTTGTGGTTATTTTCTAGATGGTTTCATTGTATTAGATATTGACTATATTAATGCAAATGTTTGTTATTCCCTTCTCATATTTCCTAATTCATCTGATAATGATGTGAATGTATGGCATGCTAGACTTAGTCATATTGGCCAACAACATATGAATAGACTAGCCAAAGAGGGCTTGTTGGGTAACATTGAAAAAAAAAAGTCGATTTGCCCATATGTGAGCATTGCCTAGTAGGAAAAACGACAATGAAACCATTTGGAAAAGGTAAAAGAGCTGAATTTCCTCTGCATTTAATCCATTCTGACGTCTGTGGTCCAATGAATGTGAGAGGAAGGCATGGGGCTGTTTATTTCATCACATTTATAGTTGATTATACTCGATTCGGATATATCTATTAGATTTCTCATAAATCTGAAGTATTAAGTTGTTTCAAAAGGTTTATGAACTTGGTAGAAAATCAATTAGACAAGAAATAAAAGTATTAAGATCTGATCAAGGTCAAGAATTTTTATCTGATAAGTTCAGAAAATTATGTGATGAAAAAGGAGTAGAAAGACGGTTGTCTATTCCATATACTCCTCAACAAAATGGTGTTGCGGAGAGAAGAAACATAACCCTACTGGAAATGGTTAGGTTAATGATGGCGCATGCTAACTTACCTATCACTTTTTGGAGTGATGCGTTGTTAATTGCTGCATATATACTTAACCGGGTGCCTTCCAAATCAGTTACTTCTACTCCATATGAGTTATGGACAGGTAGGAAACCGGACTTAAGTTTTCTTAAGCCATGGGGTTGTGCTGCCTATACTCATGAGCCCTCTCACAAGTTTGGGAAATTGGGTCTTAGAGGAAAGAAGAGTATTTTTATAAGATACTCCGAACACTCGAAAGGATATGTGTTCATAGGTGAGCAGGAAAGTGGGAGTATAACTGAATTTGAATCACGGGATGTCACATTCTTAGAGAATGAATTTCCTAAGAATGGCGAAATAGGTGACGATTACTCCCTATTTGAAACCTTTGATCAAGATAATGATATTAGTGGAGTTCGTCCAAGTGGGAGTAATAAGAGAAGTGATGAATTGAATTCTACTTATTCTCAATTACAACCACATGATGAAACGACATCATCATTATCTAATCCTAGTGGGAGCATAATGGGGAATGATGTGCAAAGTGTACAATCTCCCATACGGTGAACAAGTCGCAAAAGTGTTCCCCGTCGACGTTTTAACATTGAAGGGGAAATTTTTATGATTGCCCCACAAGATGAGGATGAGCCAAGAAATATAAATGAGGCTCTAAGATGCCCTAGTAAGGAAAAATGGATGCATGCAATGAGAAAAGAAATAGAGTCAATGAAGTCAAACCATGTTTGGGAACTGGTTGATCTTCCAAAAGGACGCAAAGCTATTAGGAACAAGTGGGTTCTCAAAATAAAGCGTAAAACTGATAGCTCGATAGAAAGGCATAAATCAACAGGAATGAATTGATTATGAGGAAATATTTTCTCCTGTTGTAAGATTTACCTCAATTCGCATTATTCTGGCAATAGTGGCAAGTATGGATCTTGAATTACATCAAATGGATGTAAAGACTGTTTTTCTCAATGGAAAAATGGATGAGGAAATATATATGGAACAACCTGTTGGTTTCATTACAAAAGGCCAAGAAGAAAAGGTATGTCGACTTTTGAAATTGATATATGGTCTTAAGCAGTGATCAAGACAGTGGTATATACGTTTTCATAATGCCATAATGGCATATGATTTTACAATGATAGATGAGGATCATTGTGTATATATCAAAAGATCCAAAGATCAATTTATGATCATATCATTATATGTTGATGATACACTAATTGCCAGAAGCAATATGGAGTTTGTTAACACTGTCAAAAGTTGGTTGTCTTCCAACTTTGAGATGAAGGATATGGGTGAGGCTGCATACATTCTTGGAGTTAAGATTTCAAGAGATCGTTCGAAGAGATCGTTATCTCTTTCGCAAAAAACATATATAAATAAGGTTCTTGAACAATTTCGTATGCAAGATTGTAAATCCATTGATACTCCTATTGCAAAAGGTGAAGGATTGAACCATAGACTGTGTCCAAGGACTCCACAAGAGAAGGAACAAATGAAACATGTTCCTTATGCTAGTGTTGTTGGGAGCTTGATGTACGCTATGAGGTGTACAAGACCTGACATATGTTTTGCAGTTGGAATGGTGAGTAGATACCAATCCAATCCAAGTCAAGCACATTGGAAAGCCGTTAACAGAATACTGAGGTATCTAAAGGGAACTGCTGATTATACGTTGAGTTATCAAGGAAATGATTTGCGACTCGAAGGCTATTCTGATACTGATTGGGGAGGAGATTTAAATGAAAGGAAATCTACCTCTAGGTTTATTTTCTTATTGAGTAATGGCACCATATGTTGGAGCAGTAAGAAACAAACGTGAATAGCCTTGTCCACGATGGAAGCTGAGTTCATGACATTATCAGCAGTAATATAAGAAGGAGTTTGGCTTAAGAGATTTTTGGATCATTTAGATGTTATTGAGAAAGCTGCAAATCCGTTATTAGTTAATTGTGATAGCTAAGCAGCTATAGCATACACCAAAGATCCAAAATATCATGGCAAGACCAAACATATAGATACCGAGTATATTTTTGTCAAAGATATGGTTGCACGAAAGGATGTGAACTTACAGTACATATCTACACATAGAATGGTAGCAGATCCTATGACAAAGCCAATATCTAGAGATGTGTTTTATGGTCAAGTAAAATCTTTAGGATTGCGTAGAGTCTGATGTACTGGATATTGTAATTTCCCTGAGTTGTTCACATTTAATGAATTTGTGTTTTCATCATTAATGCCTATGAATCTTTGTTTGATCTTTATGCATCTTAATGCTCAGTGCATTACATTAAGTTGAGAAAGTATATCGGACAGATAATAGATTAGCCCACTCACACGGGTAATCGCCTCTATTTACTATGTGATAAATAGAGATGAGATGGTTTTTAAGCTTATTATCTAGGTGATAATCGAGAGCTCAAGCTTAAAATATATATGTCGCCTTAACTAAGTGTTAAGATGAGGACATGATATGTACTATGTCCAAAAGTAAAATACCCCACATATTTTACTTTATCTGTCTAAGATGCCATATGTGAGTTCTGATGAATTTTGTGCATGAGTAGATACGTAAACTCAAGTTAGACATTGGGTATGTCTGAACTATCATCTGTACGGTATTGAAGGTGTAGACATACGCTCCATGGAAAATGAGTTAATACCGTAATACGTATTTCATACTACGTATGCATGAGACGACCAATAAGAGTGGCAAAAGTTTGATCTCAACTTTTATGCCGTGTGACACTCTTGAGGAAAGAGTTCCTCAATTTTTTAGTGCCCTCATGACTTTTACTTATTCTCAAGATTTCTATTTAGTGGTTGCTATCTTAGGATGTTGCCAATGGTCATGAGTTGATTCGATCTAATGGGACATTTCTAGAAAAGCAAGCTGAACTGAAATTGAGAGTTTGAAGAAAAGAAGAATATCGATTTTGGAGAATCACATTGTAGTTTTGTATTCACTAGTCGACCAATTATGACTGTCTTTGGGATAATCATAATTGTGAATAACAATATAAATATATCATTGTTTAAAAGAGATCAAGAGAGATATAAATGTGATCGATCGATCTAGGGTACTGCATACTAAATCCACTCAGAGTGTGATGCTCATTATGAGCTGCTATATATTCCTAACAGATGTATAGCAACGAGCTCTCTAAGTATGCTGGTCGCACGAACTATTCACCAGTATGAATGTTGTAGAGAAGTAAAGAGAATCCTGTTCAGCCCACCATGTGCGAGTGGGAGATGATAGTTTTATTTAATTAAAGTGATGGGCCTAAGCTGGCCCGTCCGCCCATGATGGGCCTAAAAGCCCGGCCCACAAGGTTGGGGCCCATGGATGAAGGAATATGATGAAGGGACACGTTTCCTTCTGGAGGGAACGTATATAAAGGGAAATAAAGAAGGAGGAACGTACCTTTTGGCATAACGTACGTTCCTCCTCTCTCTCTCCCTCAAACACTTTCCAAAGGAAAGAACAGTGCGCAAGAGGCGACACCCATCTTTCCTTCAAGGCGAATTGGCGTCATTGGATCGAACAGGGCTAAATTCTCTTTCTCATAACAGCGTCGGTGTTTAGTCTGTGGATATAAGGTACACTCAAACTCGTGGTGTGCCTTTGATCGGTGATACATGTAATTTTCCCGGGCTCGTCTTCCGTATTAGTTTAGGGGTTCGATTTAGTGTCGAATCCGGTTTCTAGGAATCAGAAATTCCCAACAACATGGATTGGCAAATTGTTATCAAGTGAAATCGTTGAGATATATTTGCAACTGAGATACTTGTAGGATGGTGATTGTTACACACTCTATTATCTATCTTTCCTTTGGATCAGTCCTGCCTTTGTTGCCTTACGAGTAATCCAAGATAGAGTCCCTGGTATGAGATTTGTGGACAAGGCTGTTGATGCAATTGTTCTGCAAATGTAGTGGTTAAAAATGGATAAACTTTTCCCTTTTTTCTTTGTTTATTTGTCTGTCTGAACAGTCCGCTTAATTTTGGAGTCAAAAATCGATATACGTTGGTTCTGATATGAAAAGTTGACGTCCAATTGGGCAGTTGTTTGGCTCTTGAACTTAACAGTAGCAGTACCTTGCTTGTTTACCGGTAGAGAGAGATTCAAAGTCATTGGTTGAAGTCTTGAGACACGTAGCCTTGGTACTAAAAAATTTTAAATTAGGATCAGCTGAGGCACAATCTAATTATGTTTCCACATGGTCCAAAATGATCTCTGCTTGTGCTCAAGAGCTAAAGCATGGAGCCTCAATATGAGAGCAAGCTCTAGAGAAGAATGTTTCCAGTCAAATATTATATGAAAAAAGAAGGTATGTTATAGTTACCAAGAACGATAAAAATAGTGATGACTAGAGTTTCTTTGGGCCTCAAATTTGATGTCTTGTTGTTTTCACATCATTTAGGCAAGTAGTATGTATTTGCCCTGGGAGAAGTTTACAGAGCAGTTGGAGTTCTTGGGCCCTCAGCCATGTTATATAAACCATGGATTCTTCTTAGTTATAGAGATTTCTTGCCACATCTGCTCTTTTAGATGAATGTACTACTATATGGTCCAGTTCAGGCCTTGAAGAAGCTCTTCAAAACATATCTGATCCGCTGGAGTTCCAATATGAGGACAACGTCAAGGCTTTATTGGAGTCTATCAAGCATGTTTACACTCTCAATGCAAGTGTACTCTAGAAGGCTATTTTTTCTTGTGAAGAACCTATTTGCCATTTGTCTCTGTTGAATCTAAGAACTGTGCCAGGTATGTTAATACTAAACATCAATCTGTTTTTTATCCATCAGGGGGTTCGTTTTGGTACAAGATCACTGTTATCACAGAGTCGTAACTTTAGTCATGCAAGTACTCGATCTACTAAAGTTATCTATAGCATCTAAAGGCTGTTTAAAAATAAAAGTTCTCAAATGGGATTCCCAAGTATTTTCCCTAGTCTTAGGTTGTCTCTTTTTATTCTCTTTTGTGGCAACATGGCATCTTTGGCTGGCTATATACGTTGAACCTTTTGCTTGGAACCTTAATTTTGCTTCTAAAATGTTGTTTGTTGTTGTTGAGCCAGGTATGAAGATGATTTTCAGGGACGAGGAGCAGTATTTTCTCAAACTTGCTAATCTATGGAGAAATTTGATCAGCCATCATCCTCCTGTATTGCCATCTATCAAGATTCATGGATCATGAAAGGGCAGGACTAAGTCTCTCTGTTATGAGGTCGCTTGTGCTTCGTGAAAAGGAAGATAACATATCCGAGTTTCCAGATGAAGTGAAGCTCTATTCTTTGGTTAGTTTGCTATTTGATGCAGGTAAATCAATAATCAGATTATCAAATTTACTAGTCCATGAAATAATACTGATCCATTATAAAAAAAATTTATCTGTTCTTTTTTAAAATTATCCTATGATGATCTTTCACTTCTATTGTAATATCTGCAAGATATTTGTAGAGGGAAAGTTTCTCAAAAGAAAGATCAGTTCTAGTTCAGAAACCACTGCTGCAACATTGCCAAGAGATATTCATGCAGCTCCACCTGAAAGATTTGTTACTAAAGTTGTTGAAGTCATTGGAAGCTGTAAAACAATGAGGGATATGGCTTTATTTTGGTGCAGGGTTGTTGCTAAGGTAAGTCTGGACTTTGTGAAGTGAACTGCTGGACTTTGCAAAAGAGAAATAGTTCACATTCTAGAATATTAAATGCTTATGAGTATTATAGATTGTGTTCATGTTATATTCTCTTTGATGAATGACGAGTTTGTTTATTATTGCTGCATTCATTCCCATTTTTTTTCAACTAAAAAAAAAAAAAAAAAAAAAACCTGTTGGAACCTAGAACCAACCCCGGAACCTGTGACAGGGTAGGTTCCAGGTTCTTGGTTCTGATAGGTAGGTTCCAGGTTCCAAAAAATGAGGAACCTGTACCCGATGGTAGCTTCCAAGGTCCAAGCGGAACCTGTAAGGAACCGGGAACCGCACACCCCTACTTACATTATCTATTTATTATGATACAATTATACACCAGTAAGATTTGACCACTTTATTAGAAGTTGTCTCGTTGCAATATTTGTTTAAATTCTTTCATTTCTGCACAATCACATATTCACCCTCCCTCTAGGTGATAGTTATAACCATAACAATTGGTATCAGAGCTCGGTTACTCTTTATTGAAGTGTTTTATACTTCTGAGTTAACGATCTTTCGATGGCTAGTAATATTGCACCAAGTATGATGGTAGGTCAAAGTGACACAAGGCCTCCGTACTTCAACAGAAAAGATTACAACATTTGGAAAAACAAGATGAAAGCATTCATCATACCCAAGGACCCCTTGGAATGGGACATCATTCTGAAGGGTGTGAAACCTGTACCTCCCTCAACCAAGGAAGAAGGCAAAAAACCAGGAACCTTAGCTCTTTCTGATGCAGACATCATTCAAAGATAAGCACTAGATGCTAAAGCTGTTTACTCTTTATATTTGGCTTTATCTCCATCTGAATATAATCGAATATGTTCATGTGAATCAGCAAAAGAAATTTGGGATAGATTGCAAGTAATTTATGAAGGAATTGATCGAGTCAAGGAGACGAAGATAAACATTATTCTCCAGCAATATGAAGCCTTCAAAATGAAACCTGAAGAATCCATAACCGACATGTTTAGTATATTTACTGACATTGTCAATAGATTAGCATATCAAGGGCAACCTGTATCAGATTTAATGAAAGTGAACAAGATTCTTCGAGGGCTGTCAAAGGAGTGGAACAATATTAAGACATCCATTCGAGAGACTCAAAGAATATCACCTCTTTATGTGGATGAACTCGTGGGAACACTTCAATCCTATGAAGAAGAACATCTAAACGAGGAAGACACTAGAGGTAAGAAAGCAATTGCTTTAAAATCTAATTTTGACTCTAATGATTCAGATTCTGACGAAGATGGCGAGGACGACAAGGAGATTGCCTTTATGGTGAAAAAGCTTGAAATAATTGCCAGAAAAGGAATGAAGTTTAAGGCTCCATTCGTTTCGCGGAAAATATTTTTCGGGAAAATGTTTTCCGGATTTTTTTTGTGTTCATTTCACGGAAAATGAATTCCATGGGAAAATGTTTTCCATGGAAGGGAAAAAGTCTTCTAATTTGGGAAAATGTTTTCCACTTTTGAAAAGTGGAAAATATTTTTCTCACTGATCTTTCTTATCTCACACATCTACAAATCCTCACTTCCTCCTCCCATTTCTTCTTCTTCTTTTCTTTTTTTATTCGAATTATTTTTAAATTGCATTTTTCTTTTTTTATTCAAATTATTTTTAATTTTCTATTTCTATTTCTTTTTTTCTTTTTCTTTTCTTTTTCTTTTCTTTTTTTCTTTTTTTTTTTTTTTTTTTTTTTTTTTCTTTTCTTTGTTTCCCATCTTCTTCTCTCTCGAGTAGTCGCCGCCATCACCAAGTGGCGTCGTGGATCGCTCGTTGATCCGGCGAACCTCGAGCTCGACACTTGCGCTCGCCAATCTAGTGGCGAGAAAATATTTTCCTTACCGAACACATTTGGAAAATATTTTCCGAAATATTTTCAGTTTTAATGAACACTAGAAAATATTGTTATTTTCCGAAAAATGACTTTTGGGAAAATATTTTAGGAAATACCTATTTTCCACGAAACGAACGGACCCTAAAAGAAAGAAATTCTTCAAAACATCTGATCAAAAGAGAAGCTTCGACAAAAAGAAAAGTAAGGATGTGGTCTGTTTTGAGTGCAAGAAGCAAGGACATATCAAGCCAAATTGTCATCTTCTGAAGAAAAGAAGAAAAAAAGTATGAGAAGAACAAAGAAAGCACTGAAGGCCAAAACGTGGAGTGACACTAAATGCGAAGAAAGCGACGGAGAATATGCGAATATTTGGGGCTCGCGCGGGCGCTCTCTTGAGGGTGGGGGCTCCACCACGCTTTCTCTCTCGAGGATTCTCTCTCGTTCTCTAGACTCTCTCTCTCTCTTAAACGGTTTCTCTCTCTCAATCGCGGACTGGGGCTCGATCAATTCTCGAAGACGAAGCAGCTACCGGTAGAGACATCGGTGGTGAGAGCGATGATGACAGGGGGTTCGATCGGCTAGGGTTTTTCCTTCATTGACGAGGGATCGAAGATCGGAAGCCGACAGTCGGGGATTGCGAGGATCGGGTTCTTGCTCCGGGGTCAGAGACGAGTTCTTGCTGTTTTCTCTCCCTTGGTTCTCGCCCTTGGAAGTTCACTCAGCAAATTTCTCTCTCTCGCTCAGAGGTGCAGGGAGCACAGATCTGAAGCTGACTGGCGGTGACAGCGGTTCTTGATCTGTGGCTTGATTCGGCTCTCCATCGGATCCGACGCCCAACCCCTGTTCACTCGGCTCTCAGTCCTCTGGCGCAGAGGCTCGCCGGTGATCTCTCTCTCTAGGGTAGCCGGATCGGCGACAGTTGCGGCGACAACGACGCTTAACCGAGTTTCTCTCTGGATCGAGCTCACCAGAGCGGTGAGCTCTCTATCCCTCTCGATCCGTTAGGTTTTTGATTTTTGTTCTCTCTTTCAATCCGTTCGGGTCGTGGATTCTGATTTCTCTCTCTCGATCACTCTCTCTGGATTGGGCTCACTGAATCAAGGTTCGAAACCACGCCGAGTTTGGAGGTCTCGGTTCAGCTCCAAGGACAGATCTCCGAAATCCCTCAGCAACAAAGGCAATCTGTATGTAGCTCGATCAGGTTCTTTCTCTCTCCTGATCGCTCTATCTCGTTTGCATGATCTCCAACTCGACAAGTGTTGCTGAGGTCTTCTCGTGCATTGATCACAAGTTTGATTTGATGTATGCTAAGCGTGTCTTCATGCACTGGTATGTGGGCGAGGGTATGGAGGAGGGAGAGTTCTCTGAGGCTGATGAGGATGATGAGTACTAGAGGGTGTCTGTGTCATGATCTCTATTGGCTATTGATGTTGTTGGGTTTGCATGTGTTTTCCTTTTGTTTTCCATGACTGTGGCTTCAATTACGTTTCTTTTATTTCTTTTGAGTGATTTTTCTCTGTATAGATTTTGGTTAAAATGTTTGATCCTAACATTTAGACTTAAAATTAGCTTGCTTTGCTTCAATTTTCGGGTACATATTTCTTCATGAAACCTTCTCACTTCTGCAACTGGGCGGTTCTTTTATTACTTTGATTGCCATATACATGATCAATAACTAGAACAGCTTGAAATGATCCTTATACTGAGTATGGCATGCCCAACATGGGAAGTACGTGAAACCTGTATTAACGCCTAGCAGGTGCTTTGCTCTCGGTTTTACCTCTGAAGTTTGAGCTCATTGTTGCTAGATCATGTATGTATCCATAAAGGTAGTAGAAACGTCAGGAGGTGAATAAGAGGGTATATTAATTACACTTTTCTCAAATGAAAATGTCTTGAGCCGTTGGAAGCACCTCTCTCTATGCAATTTACAGGAAAATAGAATAAAATGCTGTGTCGATACATAATCTTTTTGTTTGGACTTACATTTTGTGAATGTTCAAAAGGGAAATGTTGTCTTTTCTTGCGTCTGATTTGCATGTCCTCATGATTATCATTTTTCAACTATCAATTTGACATCAATTGGACTCAACTTCTCTTAGGAAGTGGGTTTGTTTTAATTTTTCCTATGACGCTGATTTCGCATGATTTGCGCATCAATTAGACTCAACTTCTCTTATGATTCGCATGATAGAAATCTGTCATAAAGTGAAATTCAAAACCCCTGTTTTTCCCTTGTCAAAGCTGACCTCTTGTCATTTTTCTATGATTTTCTGGTTAAAGATTTTAAGTTGGGTCCTTAACAAAAGTTGTTCGTCTTTCTTTTGTTCACGCTGTGGTAAAATTTCATATTCTTCAGATTTTCTTTTTAGGTCAAATCACTATTAATGTGTCGTGATACCCTGCTATTTTGCTGCATCTCTGACGTGGTATTGTGCATTCTTGAATTTTCATAAATTCCTATGTAGCTCATGTTAGAAAACTTTTGCCATTTTCCCACAATCTTTTAGGCATTGATTTTGAGGTAGAGTCCTCGATGAAAGTTGTCTAAAACATCGATACCTACGGCATATGAAATTTGAGATAGTTTGAACATCAATTGATAGGTTCATAGAATTTCGGCGTGATATGTTACCATGTTCTATTTCTAATTGATTTGTTCATGTTCTTAGATTTTATTTTATTTTTTTAGAAATTCATGCGTTAGGAATCTTGAGATTACTTGTCTTCATGAAAATTGTTTTGATGTGCATGATTATTTCTTTCATTTGTGAAAATGGTGGAAGTCGATGTCCATTCCAACTATTATCTTGTACCATTTGTTTTCCCGACATATGTCTCGGGTTCCATCCATTGTATAAAACCCGACGAGTTGCGGGTTTCCTTTCTTTCCCAATTGTTTTCTCTTTCATATTCTTTAGGATTGCATGATTAGATTTACTGTTTTTCTTGATTGTTTACTTCATATCTTGCACTTTCAATTTCTCTGATTGATTCCTTTTATTGTTTTTCTTTTAGAAATAGAATAGCATAAAAGTAATCCACCACGCATGACCACTTAGTTTAGAATTGATGATCCCGAAAATATAAAAAGAGATGCATGAACATGTTAGGAAAAACACAACATACTGTTAAGTACCGAAAGGGCGCTAATAGCTATATTAGCGTAACCCAAGTCCCCGAATCTAGATAACTGGTTGCGTAGGAATCGAGGGAACCCTCCAAACCCTCGATTGGGTTTTCTAGCCGACCCCAGAAAATATATAAGGCTAGTGGCGACTCATGTATATTCTTAGGTTATTAAATACCTAGATCGTATAAATAAATTTGCTGTCACACGGGGTACGAGCTTAGGAGAGCTCGTGATCTTATGATCAAGTATCCCTAAACCCGACCTTTCCCCCTTAGATTCGAGGGCGGCAAGATCGGGTCGCGACAAATTGAAAATGAAAAAAGTTATTCCATTTCTTCCATTAGAACTGATTATAAGGGTGAGTTCGAAAATCAACGTTTTCAAAACGTTTATGAAGAAAGTGGTTTTGAGCATAAGTTTTTGACTCCCTATATACCTAAACAGAATAGTGTAATGGAGAAGGAAAAGTAGCTACTTGCAAGAAATGGCAAGAAACTCTTCTTTTAGAAAGCAAAGTTGCATCACACTTTTGGGCTGAAGCTGTTTCAACAGCATGCTACATGAAAGATCGAGTTTCCCTTAGACCCTCTTTAGAAAAGACCTATGAACTTTTCAAAGGTAGGGAACTAATCATTTCATATTTCAGAGTTTTTGGATGTAAATGTTTTGTTTTAAGAAATACTAATGACCGACCTGGTAAGTTTGATGAAAGATCAAATGAAGGCATCTTTCTAGGATACTCAACTACGAGCAAGACTTTCAAGGTCTTCAATAAAGATCTCGCATGATGGAGGAATCTATTAACATAAAGTTTGATGAAAATATTCATCTGCAAGAAGTGGGTCATCATCTGACAAAATTCAAGCAAAAGAAGAAATTCAAAATTCAAAATCAGATGAACAGCCACAGCAACAAGAAAGTTCTGATAAGCACAACAGTGAGGAGTAAACAACATATGATGACAAATTCAATAGAAATTGGAAGAACAAGTCAAGTCATCCAAAGGATCTAATCATCGGAAACTTCGACGACAAAAATAGAACGAGATCTACACTAAAGGATGTCGTCAGTACTTTGGCACTTATTTTAGAGATTGAACCATGAAGTACTGAAGAAGCCCTATTAGATGAAAACTGGATCTAAGCGATGCATAAGGAACTTCAACAATTCTAGATAAATGAAGTGTAGAAATTAGTTCCCAGACCAAAAGATCATCCCATTATAGGAGCAAAATGGGTTTATAGGAAAAAGCTTGATGATCAAGGAAAAGTCACCAGGAATAAAACAAGATTGGTTGCCAAAGGCTACTCACAAGAAGAAAGATTTCATTAAGGAGAAAGTGTTCGTAGAACAAAGTCTAGGCTTTGAAGAACCACGAAAGTCAAATCACATCCATCAGCTAAAGAAAGCCCTATACGGTCTGAAAAAAGCCCTTTGTACTTGGTACGAAAGGTTGACAACTTTCCTTATTCAAAATGATTTTGAGAAAGGTAATGTTGATACTACTTTATTCATTCAGAGAGAAGATAAGGAAATTCTATTGGTACAAATTTATGTTGATGACATTATTTTTGGATCTTCTAATGACAATCTCTGTAAAAATTTTGTTAAATTGATGTAGGACGAATTTGAGATGAGTATGATAAAAAAAAATTGAAACTTTTCCTTAGATTGCAAATCAAGCAGACAAAAGAAGGAATCTTTATTTTTCAAGAAAAATATGCCAAAGAGCTCATGAAGAAATTTCCCATGGAAAATTCAAAGAAAATAAAAACTCATATATCTTCATTTTCAAAGCTTGACAAAGATGAAAATGGAAAGAAAGTTTATCAGAAACTATACAGGAGCATGATTGGCTCCCTACTTTATCTCACCACTTCAAGACCTAATATCTTTTTTAGTGTATGCATGTGCGTGAGATTTCAATCGGATTCTAGAGTCTCATCTTTCTGTAGTAAAAATGATCACCAAGTATATTAATACTTATCCGTCTCTGGGACTCTAGTATCTTAAGAAATCAAAATTTGTGTTATCTGGGTATTCCAATGTTGATTTTGCAGGAAGTAAGATTGATAGAAAAAGTACGTCTAGAACTTGTTAGTTGTTGGGCGACATGCTTGTATCTTGGTTCTCCAAAAAGCAATCAATGGTAACCTTATCAACTGCTGAAGCTAAGTATGTCACTTTAGGCAATTGTTGCGCCCAAATTATCTAGATGAAGCAACAATTGAAGGACTATGGAGTAGTGGACTCAGATACAACAATCAAATGCGATAATACAAGTGTTATCAACCTAACGAAAAATCCAATCTTACACTCCCAAGCCAAGCACATAGAAATCAAACACCATTTCATACGCGACCACACCAATGACGGTGAAGTATACATTTAGTTCGTTGATTCTCAAAATCAATTGGCTAACATATTTTCAAAACCCCTTGACAAAAAGGCGTTTGATTTTATTCTCATTAAACTCGGCATTATTAATCCATTTGCTTTTAAGTATCTAACGACAAGGTATATCAAAAGAGGTTGAGCAGATCAACTATTGCAATTTCAAAGTTTTTGGTGGTAAAAGGATTTTTGGAAGCATATCAGGTATATTTTTTTTTCCTAAATTAAATTTATCTATCTGTTTTGGAAATTGTTTCTCTTATTATTTTGAAAAAATGTTATACAATTTTTACCTATTTTCCCTCAAAAATCGGATCTTTTTTTTTTAAACCCTTTCAATCAAGTCGGTTCATATTATGTAAAAAATAAAAACTTCTTTCTTCTTTGTCTTTCTTCTTTCTCCCGAACACTCTTTTTGCAAAACCCTTCCCATATCTTCTTCTCTCTTGCAAAAAATTCAAAACTTTTCTTCACTTTCGGAACCATGGCCCCAAAAACTACTCCTAAAACGAAGCCCAGACCTTTTGGTTCAAGAAGATCAAATCGCATTGAGGGATTACAGTCCGGAGTGTGCGGAAGCCCTCAGTTCTTTGATCTGTCCAACTTTTCAGATAATGTTGAAGGTACTGTTGACAAAGAAACTTCTTCTGAGTATCTGCGAGTAAGATTGATTACTTCTACTCTTAAGGCATCAGGGAATAATGAGGACGTTATTTCGTGGCTTTTGGCTAAACATAGCCTTGAAAGCAAAGAGGCTTTGGAGTTGATATTGGTTAATCCTATTAGAAGTATGCCTTCCACTAGTACTGGTGATTCGAGTGTTGTTAAATCTCAAAAAGGGAAGGAGAAAGTGGCCGAAACTTTTGCTACTCGAAAAAGGACTAATGATGATGGATGAAGGGGGGATAATGCTAAAAACCTTTGTGCAAGTTTCAGAAGGAGAATCAATGAGTAGGTGACGGATAACGATCATGCAAATAAACTAATCAAATCTGAAGCGCATCAACAATACCTCAGATCTCTAATGAATATGGAAGTTATCAGACAAAGAATTGTCGACTTTTCCTTTTTCGAGTCCATTAAAATTTATCTTAAGCAGCACTTTGGTGATCGGCTACTGATTGCTTTGTGTGTCACTGAATATCCTACATACCCTGCTCTGACTACTTATTTATATTCAACGCTTTCTTTTTACTTAGTAAATACTATTGAGTTCAAAGTGTTTAACAAATCTTATATGGTTCAAGTATGGGAATTGGGTAAATTGTTGGGGATTCAATACTCAGAATTTGAGCTCATAGGCATTGATATGTTGCATATAGACAACTCTCTAGAATTTCTGACTTCACCAGAGATGACAAGTCGCATGTCTCTCATCAATTGTTTCCTTTGAGGTAGATTATTCTTCATAAGATTATTATTAACTACTTTAGACCTAACGTATCTTCGAGAGCTTATATTTCTCCGTATTAAGCCAAGTTGATGTGAGCCATCTTAAATGGTCATTCATTTTCTACTGCTCATCTTATTATACTGCATATGTATAGAATTGTTTTGAATAACAAGGGACAATTTCCCTATGGTTCTCTGATCATGAAGATTTTTCGTGAACAGAGATCCCAAAAAGTTGAGCAAATTTCAATTACCTCTGCTGAAGATAGATGAACAAATGATGCAGAAGATGAGTTTCTGGTATACCATTGAATGTTGAACTTTAGAAAATTGATGCAGATGAAATTGTACCAGATCCAGTTGATCGCCCCACCAAGAAACGAAGGATTGTTGAACAGAGACGTAGCTCTCAAGCCTTCCTACAAAGGGTTAATGTAGAAATGCTAGTTGAGTCCGAAAAAGACAATTGATTTGGATGATATCATTGATGCATATCAACCTGACTAAAGATGATGCTAAAGAAGAAACTGATGCCAAAGGAGAAACAGGAATAGGAACAACAGCTGATCCAATAGTGGAAATCATTACTACAGAACAACAGCAAAAGGAGGCTGAAGACAGAGTCAAGCCAACTGATAATCAAATCAGTATGGTGGATCTTGATCTCACTCAAGACTCAAAGAATGCTGATATTGTTACTGAGCATTAGGAGCCTGCCAAGCATAAGGAGACTTCTCAAGATCCTATCAAGTCAATAGGTGTTGTTTCTTCTCTCGTTGGAGCATCAATTCAAGGGGAGTTTGACCATGCCGAAGATCCTCTTGAGCCTCAACCTGAAAAACATTCCCATAGATTCCTCTGATGCTGTTGACAAAAGAGATGTTGATAATGCTGATGTAGTTCTAGAAGATCCAGTGCTACTTACTAACATGACTAGAGTTCTTCATGATGTTCTAGATACTCAGGAAGTTTGTGCGGCAACTCCTCCAATTCCCGAATCAACTACACCTCATTTTAACTGGCTTTTTTTTCAAGAGCTATTTAAATTTCATAATATCTTATTTAAAGTTCTGCTCATACAAGTTTCGTTATCATCAAAAAGGAAGAGATTGTTAAGAAAACATTCCCTAAGTGATTTCAATGACTAACAAAACTTAGAGACCTTGTTTTTGATAAAAAGTTTTTCAGGTGGAAAGTCTGATAGGATAGGATCAGACAATTTCAACCAAAATCAGAGTTGTGGTTTATTCTTCCTTCCATATACATTCTGTCAAACGGCTAGGAATGAGACAAACATCTTCATGCAACGACTAGTGGCGATTGGTTGGATTTCTTGTCATACTTATAAAGAGTTTCAAAAGGAAAGTCTTATTAATATCTTTCAAAGATTCAATATTCCTGGAATTTTTTTTTTTTAGAGGCGAAACATTTTTTTCATTTGTAAACACTCAATTTTTTGGGAACTCGAATTGTTGTATGGGCAGTAGAAAATATGGGAAGCCTTACCCTCGGCGATTCTAAAGCAATTAGATCTTCTCAACTAGATTTGGGACCAACAGGTAGATTGGCTGGATGATCCTCTTAGAGATATGTCCAATGATGAGCTTGGACTAGGAGGAATATAAGAGGAGATTTGGAAGCTGAAGGGTCAAAATTCGCATTCACAAGATTTGAAGCTTTTAATTTTGAGAGTCTAAACAGTGTTTTTGTGATCTCATACATTCGTCTTTGCTAAGTGGTATTGTGTGACCTTTTAAAGGTTAAGAGTGTGAGGACTTCTTTGAACAAACTTGAGCATTCAAAGCTCAAATCTTGTAATCTCTAATCGGTTCTTATCAGTGAATTCAACGCGGAAGAGTAGATGTAGGCTTGCAAAAGCCAAATCACTATAATCTTGAGTGTACAATTCTCTATCCCTTACTTTATTTATTTATTGTGGTACAATTGTACACTAATAAGATCTGACCACTTCATTAGAAACTGTCTCGTTGCAATATTTTTGTTTAAATTCTTTCATTTACACACAATCACATATTCATCCCCTCTCTAGGTGATAGTTATAACCATAACATCATATGCGTAGGAGATTGGTAATGTGCAACGTAAACCACAGAGGCGTTGGATGAAATCACCTTGAAGCTTTGGTTTCTTTGTTGAGAAAAGATAAACTTAACAATATCACTTGAAATGACATATCCAGGTCCGTTGGCAGATGGAGGGTATATTTCTTCTAACCATTCCTGTCATGTTGGACAATTATCATCACTCTGAGAGCATTATCATGCCATACAAAGAACGCAGACAATCTACTCCTATGCATCCAATGTTCTCTTCAAATTGTTCAGCAAGAAGCATAATAATAGGTCCATTATAATGAAAATGAACTTAATCTTTAACAGGGTATGCAAAAATTAAAATGTGCATGAATGTGTGCATGCGTCAAGTGTCTTTTATTCAAGTTTTAAGGTGACAACATCTAGTGAACTTCATTGACTATCTCATCTAAAAACATGAAAGATTCAATGAGTATTCATCATTTAAATGTTAAATATGGGCTATCATGTTTTTTAAATCAATTTGTTAATGTCATTTACTTAAGAAGTACGACGAAGCATATCTTCGTAATGAGTATCCAAACTTTTACTCATGATAATCCTGTTTAGTGTACATTGCATTGTCCATGTTGAAATATAAGCAGTTTGTTATCGAACCCTTTATGAGTAATTTTATTGTAACTTTTTTTTTGTAATTTTATATTGTGATAAAGGATATTTTGAGTTGATCTCTTAATTATATATATTTGTCAAATATGAAATAGGTAACCTACATAGTTAATTCTTTCAAAACTCCATAATAAACAATTATATTTATTCTCCTTACCAAAAAAAAAACAATTATATTTATTCATATATTTTATAGGTATTTCCAAATATACGTTTTTTAATATATATGAAACACTTATTTTCAAACATTTAATATTTTTAAGCAATCATTATTATACTGATTAGGGATTTATTTCCAAAACATGCATAAGACTTAGAGATGCAGAGTTAAAATTTTACTAAAAAGACCTTAAAATTTAAATTGCCGGATGAAATCCGCATATGAGCGAGCCATGTGGCGCTATGGCTACAGACAAAACTATCACACAGCCACCACCATCGGTGCGCAACACTACTACCGCCGTCAGTAGCACCACCGGATGCAACATTGACTTTCTTCTTTACGCTAAGCAAAACCACATAGAATGTAACGAATTTAAACAGTCGCACGTATATTAAATCGATGAAAATACAAAGTTCTAATGGATTTCATGTACACGGTCTCATATGGTACTTCAAAATGTTCAACTAGGAATTTATAGTAGTATCATCCTAATTGCTGAGAAAATTCGGATCGAGAAATTTTCACCCATTTGTGCTATTGCTTATTACACATTTATGGGGAAAATTATTAAAAAAAGTCTTAAACCTGTTGCAATTGTACCAATTCAATTATAAACTTATTTTTTTAGCTAATTGAGTCCTAAACCTTTTGCAATTGTGTCAGTTTAGTCCATCCTGCCAAAATTGGTGGGCCAACAATAACGTGGCCACCAACTAATGCCAACGACAATTTTTTAACAATATTTTATTTTTTTCAAATTATTTTATTAATTTTTCTCTTTTTTCTTTTTTTTTTTCTCTCTTCCATCTTTCTTCCTTTGGCTTCGCTGACTGACCAAAGGGGAGGGCCAACCGGTTGCCGGACTAAGGCAGTTGGGCGAGCTAGCCTCATTGTCACCGGGCAAAGGCAAGTGCCCGCCAGTTCTGGCGAGGGCTCATCTCACCAAACCCAATGACAGTGAGGCAAGCCCTCGCCAGATCAAAAGAGGACTCGCCCCACCAATGGTTGGGGCAAGCTTGCCTGGCTACCTTAGTCCATCGACCAACCAACCCTCCCCTTTGGCTGATCATCAAATTCAAAGGAAGAAAGAAGGAGGAGGAGTAGGAGGAGGAAAAAAAAAGATAAAAAGATAAAATAAAATAAAAATTAATAAAATGATTCAAAAAAAAAAACAATTTTACTACACAAATTGTCGCTAGCGTTGGCCAACAGCTACATCAACGCCAAGTGGCCAATTGTGATAGGATGGACTGAACTGATATAATTACAAAATATTTATGACTCAATTAGCTAAAACGTTAAGTTTATCACTGAATTGAAACAATTACAATAAAGTTATGACTTTTTTGGTAATTTTTCCAAAAATTATGTTCATTGAGTTAGATAGAGTTAATGGAAAAACTTGATTGCACCAAATTGACAAGATTTGAGACTTGATTGCGATTTTTAAAAGTCATAGGACTTAATTATACTTTTGTGACATGTTTTAAAGTTGAATGCATTTTTCGAAAGTTATAGGATTCAATTTCACTTTCACAATAATTTTAGAATTATCAATGTACTTATCATTCATGATATTTATATATTTATAGGTACATTCAACACACCCAAAACATGACCTATACAAAGGCTCGTAGGTTTTACGGTCCAAATCAAGCTAAGCACAGAAGACAAAAGGAGTTGAGCGGACTACAGCACTGAGAAAATGGTGGTTCGGCTGGGGTAGTAAGTAGACACTTTTTTAAATCTGGATTCACTTGAGCCCATATTGGCCATCATTATGTGAATTCCATATGAACGATGCACACAATGGATTTGGGTAAAAGACTCGGATCTATGTAAGACTTACCCAAAGGAGCATGGGACTAATAGGATGCGAGATTTGTAAAAGTGCAAATTTCATCCACTAAACTTATAAGTAATTGGTTCCAATCCAGTCCAATCCCATCCAAAAATCGGGAACTAGATCAAGACCCATTCCCCATTTTTGAAATCGGAAACCGGACCATCTAGTCATGAAACTGGACCAACCTATCTAATTTGGTTCCCAGGTGGTCCAACGGAACTGGTCGCAATTTTGGAACCCTTGAGGTGTTTGTGTAAATTCCTCAAAGCCAACGCATGTGAAGCTTTTTAGATCTAAAGAGCTAGATCCATTCACAAAACCATCAAACGCCGGTTTGATCGAACCAAAGGCCAACAAACGCCGTGACGGCCAGACGGACAGAGAGAGAGAGAGACCAAAAGAAAACAGAACAACGCACTTTTACGATGACACTGTTCAGATTGTGAACTTCACCTTCCCCATCTCGTCGGCCCTCCTTTGTTCATTCATTCTCGATTCATCCTCCTCTTGTATTCCCGGAAAGGGAATCGTCCCTAGAAAAAACACTGGGTCCCTCAGGCTGTCCTGCGCCGCCTCCTCCGCCGGGCGTGCTGAGTTCAGTCCATGACTCGCCCACCCTCCAAGCCCACCGCCAACAATTAGCCCTTTTATTCTCCTCCTTTTCTTTTGCAATTTGATGAGCGTGAGCGGCGAGGACGAGAGGCGAGCATGAGAGGCGAGAGAGGAGAAAGAGAGATTAGGGTATAAAGATTTTAAAGAAATAAAAATAATAATAATCATATTATTAGTCTGGTCTGATCGATCCGATTCCCACTTTAGAAAGGAAAAGCAGACACCCGTTACCGGTTCCAATTTTACGAACCAGAAAGGAAAAGCAGACACCCGTTACCGGTTCCAATTTTACGAACCAGAAACAGGACTAACGCCCCTAAGAACCACCTAGGACCAGCCGGACCGATCCCGTCTAAGTGGTTCCCGTCACACACACCTAATCAAAACTCGCTGGATTTTTGGATCAGAATAACAATTTGGTCGTCAATTGAAAACATAGTGACAACATTATTTGGTCTAGTTCAAGCAAATTCAGCCTGCAGACTGATGTCAAACAGAACCGAGATCAAAACTTAAGGCATCGACCTGAATGCATCTTTTCCAATTCATCCTATTGGTTCATGCTTCGCTCAATAGCCTACTCCATTCTCCATGAAGACATTTGCCCAGTATTACAAAACGGATTCCGTTCAAGATGACCTAGCCAAAATTACTCAGCTCGATTAAACAGCCAGTGCGATGGTACAATATATCCCAGTCAAAATTTCTTTCTCATTTTCTACTGGGATTGCCAGCCTGACCTATTTCATGATATAGCGGAACTAACTAGCTGCAACCTTAATTACATGAAGCCAAAGGGGACTATTTACGGCTAAATTTTAAAGACGAGATTCATCTGTTACTTGTCATCTAAAGTTGCAGCATTGGGCTTGACCCCTTGCCAATTTGTCCCACAAGCAGATCATCTGCCTAGGAGACTGGTAATGTGCAGTGTAATAGTCTTCCATGCAACCATATTGGCAAAATTTCCAGCTGTGTGAGTACTGTACTGGCACAGAACTGTTAAATTGCTCCACCCATATCCCCATGCTCACATCCTCCATCTTGAAGAGCTACCCACAGGTGAAACATATAACAGTTCAGCCATAGGTGAGAAAAGCTTGGAGGATATATATATTCTCACAAAAACCACACAAGCGTTGGATAAACTCACCCTGAGCCTTCGGTTTCTATGTTGAGAAACGATAAACTTAGCAATATCACTCGAAATGACATATCCAGGTCCGTTGGCATATGGAGGGTATATATCTTCAGACCATTCCTGTCATGTTGGACAATAATCATCACTTTGAGAGAATTATCATGTCAAGCAAAGAATGCAGACAATCTACTGTGCATTCAATGTACTCTTTGAATTGCTCAGCAAGATCCATAGCAAAAGGTCCCTTATAATGAAACTGAACTTAATCATCAACAGGGTAGGCAGAAATTATATGTGCATGCATGTGTGCATGTGTCAAATGTCTTCTGTTGAAGCTTCAAGGCGATAACATCTAGCAAACTTTGTTGGTCATCTAATCTGAGAACAGGAAAGATCCGATGACTGACTATCAAGATGCTAAGTACCTTTGCCAACAGAAAATGTCTAGCAATCCAGCAATAATCATCTATTTCCAAGTAGCAAACAAAACAACGAACTGGTACTGCATTTAATAATCACTATAACCACAGAAGCCTCCTACCTCATAAGTAACCGCCCACTTTCCGTTTCTAAGTGGACGATGCAAGAGATTGAGATTGCCCATATAAAGAGACTTTTTGGAAGAGATGCCATCAATTTCACTTAAGACAGCATCCACCCTTAAGAATGTATCATCATCACATTTCATTGTAAATGCTGCTGTCACATTCTGAGTCTGCATTCATGATGATGAGCTAGTTAAGAGTAGGGTTCTACTACACAATGTTCAAAGTGGGTAGACGATTTCATGTAGATTTACAATTACTAAACAAAATCTTACCCCAAACTCACATATCGCAATGGTTTTCAGGACCACGAGCTCATAACGATCCATAAATGGCAAAATAACTGTATCACCAAAGTAGGCAGCCTCCTTTTTTAGCATTGCATTCACCTCCTTTCTTGGATTCTAAAAACAGTATATAAAAATCAGATTGCGAGTTGGCAATTGTGCAAAGATTCTTATAATATGAGCAGAAAAGAGT
Source organism: Eucalyptus cloeziana (assembly GCA_014182715.1). Classification (NCBI taxonomy): domain Eukaryota; kingdom Viridiplantae; phylum Streptophyta; class Magnoliopsida; order Myrtales; family Myrtaceae; genus Eucalyptus; species Eucalyptus cloeziana. The sequence continues at coordinate 23,114,946 of CM024638.1, forward strand.
ATATACTTTACAAGATTACATATGGACTGTATAGAACAGGAAAGCATAAATCTTTACTATTTTACAGTTTGATGTTAAAATTATCTGCCCACGTATAAACATTTGTCATGGTACTTCACATTCCAAAGGGCATTTATTTGGAGATTAAAGAACTCTTGAACTTCAATTTTCCAATAGATCCTGTCAATTATTAGTTGATGACTAACTGATTACAATACATAACGCGATCACACTCAGTCAACACTCCCACCTATATTAATCAGTAAATATTTTAACTTAGGCCATCTGATTCCTTCCATCTCTTTTTTTCTGGTGAATGATTCCATCCATCTCAAAAAGGAATAATTGCGTTAGTTTCTCACCCGGAAGATAAGTTTCACATGAGGCTTTCCATGGTGAACATTGTCAGCAACAGATTTCAACAAATGATGACATAATATCTACTAAAAAAATATCTCATAACGTAAATTTTTCTTTTTCTTTTTTCCAGTATCCTTTTAGTTTTTACTACTTTAAGATAATTACTCCAATACACCCTCAATTTTAAATACATTTCAGTGCCAACCCATGCATTTGAAACTGACAGATACTGTGACGCCCCTCCTGCGCTTTATGAAAGATTGACCTTTGACTCCCTTAAGTTATTGGACCAAAAGCATATATAGAAAAGCTTAATTAACATCTAAATAGAAAAATTCAGTCATCATTCACTCTGCTAATGTAGTGAAAATACAAACATGTTGCCATGTGGATTGCTGCTGATACAAGCAACTTGGGCCATTCAAAATCTATATAGATTGCTTTCGTGCCTGAAGGGTCATAAAACTGAACCACATCACCACACCCAACTTATTTGAACATAAAAGCTTATTTAGGATCTTGTCAGCATACTCTACCCTTTTTGTCCAAGACATTCTACCAAGGGGGTCTAAGTCAATACCAAGAGAAAAGACAGCACCACAGATGCCAAAGTCATATTTCTAAGTTCCCATAGTGTAAGTGTAGTTTTCAATCCAGAAAGTCTCTGGCCATGTTATTCCTACTTTAAGAAGTATTCCCTGAATAACTCCTTCAGTAAAGTTCATAACTTTGATTACTAACAAACCATAACAACTACAAAAACACAAACAACCCTCCCAATAGAATGTAAAATTTTAAGAGCACATCTGATTCTCTATAACCTAGACATACTCAACTTAAAATTTGATGCTTGATAAACTATAGTTATAGTCAGCATGCTAGCAACCTTACCAGTGCAACAAAAAAACGAGCTACTACATCTGAAGACTTTATTGCTGCTGATTGCATCCAGGTCTTTCTGATTGCCATGCGTTCTGCGAAATGGTTGGTTGCTGAAAGAACTCCAACAAAAAGACTAACTGGTCTTTTAGGCAGAGGATGAGCTTTCCATTTCTCAGACATTTCCAAGACTCTTTTAGGAGAAAAACTCGGATGGGAAGTTGGGAGAGAGGTAGCATAAACTTGATGAACATCAACATCTCCTTTTATTGCCAATCCAGTTGCATCTTCAAGTGTAAATCCCTACAGATACAAGGGAGAAAGAAAGACTTTAGAAGATACCACATGTTCAACTCAAGTAAGTAATTGATCTGGCATCATATCACCCTAATAACTAGGATCATCAGAACCAAGTAAGAATTTCCCAGATGAAGAGAGGTTCATCAGTTTATAGCAAAAGCCACAAGAAGAATTACTATGGCATTAGATGCTAAAGCAAAAGCAGATAATATCCATCTAAAGGAAAATATTCAGTATTCATTTAATGAAACTGGAAGAGTTGCCCCAAGAAGTAAAGCCCATGAGATCAGTCTCTCCCATGACAAACGACATACCGTCCGATAAGGAAATGAAGAAATATGCCGACCCCCAACATTAATATGGTAACCATCAACACCTGCACGAAGAGTAAGAATAAAGAGCCCACCCTCCACAAAAGGGAAAGGCCATGTCACTTCCGGTTTCTGCTCACGTCCTATAAATCGCTTAAACCATGATGTTGTCTTCGACTCTTTCGCATCAACAATATCATTCCGCATCCATTTTTCACACCTCGCATATCCATCAACTGCCAATACACACAAGGAAAATGTTATATATACAATGTGATAACCATGTAGCTTCTATCAGTTCCAAACATTCCACTATCACTATTATTCCAGTAAACCATACCAATTAGATGAATATCCACACATTAGTTAACACCACCATAGAAAGTAAGAAAGAGACCGTGCAAGAAATTCTACTTGGAATTACCAAAAATAGTCCAACTTGATTAATCTGAAGGAAAAACCACAAACAAGCAGTAAGCAAACTAGCAAAGATGACCAAGGAACTACTAGACGGAAAGTATGCTTACAGTTCTATTTCTCCAGATTTAAGATCATTTTTTCCCCTCTCCAATGTTACACTTCCCACCCAAGGTTTAAATTGTATCCCCCAGCCATTTCCATACTGAAATTTCCCTTCCATCAATATTTAACCAAGTCGAGCAACCGATTGACAAAATAAATGGTTAATTTACAGAAAGTACGCAATCAATGAAAGGTCACAAAATACTAGAAGGATAAAACACAATCCCAGCAGGAAAAAAGTACCGATATTTATCGGCACAGGACACAAAGCGCAGCCAATGATACACACCCACAGTTAAACGGATCTAAAATGAACTGGAATCATCACACAGGAATATTATTTTGAAAGGCTTAATTGGTAAAATGACCCCTAACCTTCATCTAGGAAAACCTGAAACAAATAAAAATAGTTTCCTACAAGCTTTTTCAGATAAAATCGCTGCAGTGGCTATGTCACTTCACTCTCAAATCACCTTGATCTCAGTTTCTGCACCGAGTTCTTAAACACAAGTAGAGCTTGGTGACTCCATACACAATGCACCTGAGAAAGAAAAACGTGACCACTCTTGGGCTAAAGAGTCGATGTACATAGGTACCAAGTGGATACTAAGTGTTCTGAAAATCACTTACAGCAGAAATAATACACAGCTACTCTATCTGTAAAATGCCTACCCCGGTATAAGCCATCTGTCTCCACTCAAAAGTTTCTCATGTTTACGGTACAAGTACCAAGTATTGCGTTTCCACAGCTCATATAAATAAATAAATAAATAAACAAATAAATAAAAAGAGAATAAGGCGAATTTCACAAGAGACCAAACTTTTAAGGTTCGAATATAGATCTGGTCCCTGAACTGTTGCCATTTACACAATTGGTCCACAAACCCTTTTGTTCACTCTGTTCCATCCACATTGTACAAAGGGTTGATTCTGACCTTCTCCAGCACATTTTTCAAGCAACATCAACCAATTTATAAAAACTTATGTTCCTACTTTTAAGGGCTTCATGATTGTTTATACAACCTAACCAAAGTTTCCAGTTTATCCATGTTGCCAATCTCTGATGAGAACTATGTCGCGAGACACAAATCAACCCTTCTTTTTAAAAAATTGGAGGATAGCATTGTGAATAAAAATGGCTCAAGAACCACATGGTGAAAATAACACAATTCCAGGGACCAAATACAGATTTAAACCAATTTTTACTCTCATTGCCACCAACTGAGCCTCTCCATGGAGAAAACCAGTATTTGCACAAAAATCAACAATGTGAATCAAAAACTACCTTGTGCAGGACCAACTAGAAGGCAGTAAACATCCCACGAGTTCAGCAAAGTGTTGATCCATGCATGCATTTATTAACAACTATAACATAGCCTCTTCTCGAATGCTTCTTTTTGACTGCTTGTCATGAGTCAACATACCTATGCTTCATATAACCTCTTATTGGTAGAAGTCCTTCTTAGATTACCGTGTTGACAGGATTACAGATTATGCCGATATTTGTATGCCTCAATGCGGAAAATAGGATCTTATTTAGGTTCAATATGCATGCCTGATGGATCAGATCCAGAGATAGAAAGCATCCGGGGCTTGAAGCATCCAGGAGTAGGGAAAAGAATGTAAAGCAAATAAAAGAAAATTGGTGATACTGCTGGTAAAATCATTATTTAAGAATCATCATCATAGATAAAACTAGAACATCAAATCAAGTTTAAAATCACATGACCCAAATTATACAAGTCCATAGATAAAACATATTGAGGTCATTGGATAGAATCTATAGAAAAGAGTCAATTGTAAGATTTCATTAATTAACATTAGAATCCTGTGAGAATTCTACTCAAACCTTTAGATAATCACACATTCTAATATCCAGATTAAGACTTCACAAGCAACTCTAGGCCCACACCCTTAACCTTAATAAAAGCGAAGGTAACCATTTAAGATAGAAGCAGATTCTCAAATTAAATAACAACTCTTAATAGTCAGAACTTTTCATATTTTCCTGAGCCTAATTCCCTAATAAACCCTCAACTTTGGTTAGATTTAAGATTAGAGCAAAAGTCAAGGATTTTTTTTTAGACAAAAATAGTTCAGAGCAGAATTGACATTGGGCCTAAAGTTTGGGGCTTTTTTTGGGAATTAGCCCTATTTTCCTGGAGTAAGACATGAAAAATCAAACATACGACGACAGCAAGTATTCCCAAGAAATCAAAAGTCAGTAAAACATATAAACTCACCGATACTAAAAAGATGAAGACTGACGAAACGTCGAGACTACAAGAAATTTCAAAGGCAATATAAATCTTACCTAGCATGTCTTCATCATTCTTGGATAATAAACCGGCGCACCTTTGAGCTGTTCCCCATTGCATTCTATAACAAGTGTTGTGCTCAATAACTGACCTGTGGCTCCAATCACCCTTTAATCTTGGGTTCAAATGCAAAATCTTGGGAGGCTCCTCCCCATCCACAGCCTTTAACCCCTGCAATTCAACCATAAACTGCGAGACCATAGCCACGCCATTGCCACTCCTTAACTTTGCAAGTTGTGGGACATACTCCTGATGGGCATGATGAGGAGTTCCAACCACAGTAATGGAAGATCCTGCAGCAAGCCCACAAGGTAGAAACATGAGTCTATCTCCCTGCGCCAATTCCTCCCCACTCATTGAAACCCAGGAAGGACATGACTCTATTGGCCCCTCCAAGAGCGAAGTTTGTGCAGTCTCATCCAGCTTAAACTTGCCCAATTCCTGCCATGCTTTTAGCCCCAAACTCCAAGCCTCATCTGCCATCCTCTCAAGTACCGATAGTTCACTCGTCCTATTCCTCCGCCTCATGATTTCTCCCATTATTCGACCGTAGCGGAGTTGGGATATCTTAGTGGGCCTGGACCCATTTACTTCCACCTCTGTGTGTTCCTTCCTAGGCATTTTCAAAACATTTTGGCTTTGAAAATCTTCTAATTTCTGGTGAAATTTATCCTCGTGAACAGAAGTGATGACCGTTTTGCTTAGGCTCCTATCTTCAGGATCCTCTTTTACCGACCCAATGGGGCTATCATCTCCACCCATCGAGGTCGCCAGCTCTAAGAACTTTGGGAACTTTAAGGTTATGAAAAGCAAGTACAATGCCCCCACAACCAGCAACAGGTGCGAAAGCTTGGGCTTTCTGGCACTGGCGGGTTCGAGCTTCAGCCTCTTCATTTTTTTTTTTTTATCAGCACCCTAATCAGAACACGCCCCCAACAGTATCACCAACCGTCTACCAGAATCATCTCCCAAACGGATCAAAAATCAAACCCGAGAGACCGTCTCCACGACATCTAAGCACCCCTCAAACACAATGTCCCCCCCAAAAACAAACCCATCAACGCATCAATGCAGATCGACAAACCTTAACTGCCCAATCGCGGAACCACCCCCCGGCGGAAATTCAACAGCCGGGCAACGATCGGAATCGGAAAAATCGGCCAAACTTCGCGGGCCGACGGCCGCGTCGAGACGAATTCCGTCCGAGAGCGAACCACGAACCTCGCAAAACCCGGTGAGGTCGGCCGAGCCGGAGCCGGAGCCGGCGACCCAGATGGCGTTTTCGACGGAGACGGCAAATGCGCCTTGGAGATCCCCCTCAAAAACCCTGATGAACAGCCCACAGCGAGAGAGAGAGAGAGAGAGAGAATGTAGAAGGTTACTATAATGGAAGAACCCTCCAAGATGCAGGAATGAAACCTGCGGGTTGTGCGCGGGCCGTTTTCACCTGGGGTCGGGGGGAATGTTGGTGAAGTTAAAAATGCGTCTGATCCTTCGCTTCCTTGAGTTTCGCGTCGGATCGGGTGGGAAATCGGATTTCGCCCTCTCGTTTTTTGCTTTGTTTCTTTTAATTGGAAATTACGTATTGGGGCCCATGCAAGTCGGGGGTAATCGATTGCAAAATAGTATGGACTCCCAATTTGTAAGAACTGAGAATCTGTTTACACTTTCTTTCTTTTTTAAGCTCTGATTATTTCTTAATTAGAATATATTAGTTCTTTTTACGTTGGAATATGATAATTTAAATGATAATCTGAAATTATCTTTTTTACTAAGTATAAATAGATTTCCTTACTTAAGCTCCAGTTCGTTTCGCGGAAAATATTTTAGGAAAATGTTTTCCTGATTTTTTTAGGCGTTCGTTTCACGGAAAATGAATTCAGAGAAAATGTTTTCCATTAAAGGAAAAAAGTCTTCTAAATTTGGGGAAAATGTTTTCCACTTTTGAAAAGTGGAAAACATTTTCCTCACTGATCTCTCTTATCTTACACATCTACAAATTCTCACTTCCTCCGCCCATTTCTTCTTCTTTCTTTTTTTTTTTATTCGAATTATTTTTAAATTGTATTTTTCTTTTTTATTCAAATTATTTTTAATTTTCTATTTTTTTTTTTTCTTTTTTTTTTTTTTTTTTTTTTTGTTTCCCATCTTCTTCTTTCTTCACTAGTCGTCGGCCATCACCATGTGAACTGTTGTGGATCACTCGTCGATCTGGCAAACCTCGAGCTTGACGCTTACGCTCGCCAATCTAGTAAGCGGAAAATATTTTTCTTACCGAACACCGGAAAATATTTTCCGAAACATTTTCAGTTTTAATAACACTGTAGAAAATATTGTCATTTTCCCGAAAAATGAGCATGGGAAAAATATTTTAGGAAATGGCTTATTTTCCGCGAAACGAACAGACCCTTAATGTGAAAACTTAGCATGAGTTTTCTTATCCCTTCATGAAATAATCATGGAGATTTAGTTTTTTTCTTTTCATGTTTTAATCGTGATTTTGGAGTTTGTCTTTGGATTTGAGCAGAAATTTCACGATGCATGTTGGCCGTGAGCCCAACGCAGTTTTAGTTCTAAAAGAGAGAAAAATAAAATAAAAAATAAAAAAGAAGACCCATTCAATTCGGTCAATTCGGTTCCCCCGATGAATGGAGAGTCAGATCATTTATTGCAATTACAAATTTTGAGCTCACCCCTACCAACAAGGGTTAACATCGGTAAATTTTAGGGCCAATGGCGACGGTAATATTTGAACTTTTTCTCAATTATCCAATGACATCCTAGAATTTTTTTTTTTTTATTCGATGTGGTCTTTCCATTAAAATTTAATGAAATTTGATAACATGCTGTTAAAATTAATAACCTATATTTTTTTTTTGTTTCAATTTCGTTCTTAAGCTTTATTTTCTTTTTGTCCAGTTTTCTCTTTAAACTACTATATGTCGGTTCTTTTTTTCTCTGTTAGCCTTCATTTGAGGATGGTGAGGATCATCATATTTTCAATAAAATATGCCTCGATGAAGCAATCCCTTAGGACGCGATTGTAACTCGATTTGTTAAGCAATTTAAAATATTCCTTGTGTTAAATTGACGTGTTTATTTGCATTTTCTTACAATATCGTAGACACAAATAAATTGATGGCGACTCCTCTCTTCTTTTCAATTTGCCAATTTAATGTGTGTAAGAGACAACTTTAACCTAAAAAAACTGTTCATTTTGCCAAAAAAAAAACAACATTTCAGGTTAATACCTTGAAAAATTTCAAACTGGTATACGTATAACAAATTTACCATAACTATTTTTTTAAATCATGAAAAACCTCAAACTGGTATAGTTATGACAAATTTACCTCAACTAGTAATAAAAAAAAACCCCCAAATTATTACACTTATAACAAATTTACCCGAAACTAATTTATCCAACTGCCAAATACCACAAATCGATACATTTATGACAAATATATTCTACGTTAAATTAGATTAATACCACAAAAAATCACAAAAAATTATATAGCTATAACAAACAGAAAGTAAAATCTGTTGGTATACCAGTAGCCAACTATTACATGCCATTCAACTTAATAATTTGACAAGTAAAATTTAACGAAACTACTATAGAGTAAATTTGCCACAAATATACCAGTTTTGAGTAAATTTGTCAATTTTGGGTTTTTGGTGATTAAAAAATTATTTTTGGATAAATTAGTTTTGTGGTTTTATAGGGTATTAACCTTAACATTTAAAAAAACGTTTTCCAAAAAATTATTTTCAAAGAAAAATGACAATATATTTTTTTATATTCAGCTGAGATCTAAAAATAAATAAGAAAATAGTTTCCGCCATTTGGTATCTAATTAGATTTTTCAGAAAAATGATAAAAAAAAAAAATTCGAATTTTTCAATTATTTTTAAAATTTTAAATTATTTTTATTTTTTCATTTTCTTTCTTTATCTTTTTCTTTTTCTGATCACCAATCGCCATCATGGCCAGCAACCAACTGAGAAAGAGGCAAAAAAAAAATTGAAAATTATTAAAAAATCAAAATTTTAAAAAAGAAGAAATTAAAAAATAAAACAAAGAATAAAATAAAAGGATTTCTGCTTGAAAGTGGATTACATTTTTCTCACTTTTGAAGGTGTTTTTTTTTTTTTTTTTTTTTTTCCATTGGCAGAAAATGTTTTCCTTAACTAGTGTAGTTTTCCTCGTATCAAATACCGAAAAATTCAAATAACATTTTTCAAAAAGTTATTTCTGTAAAACGAATGAAACCTAAAATTAGGAAAGGTCCTAATAGTCAGGGAGCAGTGATCGAGCTACATGTGATTTGCAAAGCAATTACTTATTTTTTGTATGTACCGAAATAGCTTTGAGTATGATTGGCAACTCTTACTGCAGAAAGAAAGAACTTTCATAAGCGATAAGTAACTTTTGTGATGCCCGGTAACTTTAACGTGGGCAGTAATCTTGCTGGGGGCACATGTAATGTATCCTAAATGAAAAACTATTCATTATTCAAAGTATTAATTACGAATATCACAAAAATAATCATGACGATGTTAAGAATTGCAGTATCTTTTTATTTAGTTATTTGTCTAATGCCCTTTCAATATTTATCGACATTAATAAATGATTAAGTAGTTTTTGAATTCATTAAGTGTATACACATAAACCTTCGTTCCAATAACTTTGAAATAAAATAAGCAAGAATGTCATAACATTCGTACAACAATTGTTTCAGTGCCTTAAATGCTACAAATTTGAAAATTTGATTAGTTAAGTGTCATTGCAATTTGTCTTGTCAGAAAATCCGGCCAATCGATTTATGTGGCATCAAAGACATTCACGTGAATAATCTTTTTATTTTTTTGAATTTTCTATTTTCTATTTTTATTTTTTTCTTTGTTTTTTGTATGCTGGCGAAGGTCACCAACGACTGACATGGCCTTGCTTTCGGCACAAAAAGAATAAAAAATAAAAATTCAAAAATTCACATCGGAATAAAAAAAATAATAATATGTGGGACGATTTACCAAAAATGATTTATCGAGAATAACACTTGAATTGTCGATTTTATTTGGACGTGGCACTCAAGGACACTCTATTGAGCGCCTAAACGACGCTCTTCTTGTCCACGATATCTTTACACGAGCTCGAGTGAAAATTCGACTGCAGCGAGCTTTCACGATCAGGAAAGGATCCGTGCAGTTGCTCTGATGGGATCCCGACGAATGAAGCGCACCTGCGGTAGCATCGAAAATGTTCCAGCGTGGCGGTTCGTGTGAACAGGGGTCAGAGGATGCTGCCCGGGAATAGTTACCGTCTCGCGGGTCGCTCTCTCGCACGCCGAGGTCGTTTCCGGGCGCGCCCATTGGCCCGTGCATCGACCTCGCCCGAAACTCCTGCTGCTTCTGCTATTGTTTCCGGTCTGGGTCCTTCTGTCCGGCCTCCGGGAAAGGATGGTTTTGATGGGTTCGACTCATTCGAAAGGATGGGTCGCGAAAGTGCCGCGCGCACGCCAGGTGACTGTGGATATGACGCTAAGCCCGACTTCTTCGGTAATTTTCGGGTAGGGGAAGAGTCGAGCGGCGACGAGGCCGAGGAGAGTGCTGGTTCGGAGGAGGATGATGGTCTGCCGTTGGTGAAACCGCTCGGTTTGAATAACGGGCGGAGTGATTGCGTTCGAAGCGTTGAGGAATGTGGAGATGAATTGAGACACCCTTTGGTGAGGGAAGTTTGTAGGCTGGTTCAGCTTCGGTCAGTTTGGAACCCGAACCTTGAAGGTGAGTTGAGGCATCTATTGAGGAGCCTCAAGCCGAGGCAGGTGTGCGCCGTGCTTCGCGCGCAGGAGGATGAACGGGTCGCCTTGATGTTCTTCTACTGGGCTGATCGGCAGTGGCGGTACTGGCATGATCCTATTGTGTATTATACGATGTTGGGGATCTTGAGCAAGACCAAATTGTGCCAAGGCGCTAGGAGAATTATCCGGCTCATGCGCCGAAGGCGGATCGTGCGTGAGCCTGAAGCTTTTGGATATCTCATGCTGTCCTACAGTAGGGCAGGCCAGTTAAGGCGCGCCTTACAGGTTCTGACGTTGATGCAGAAGGCAGGTGTTGAACCTAATTTATCAATCTGCAATGTGGCGATGAATGTCCTCATAAGGGCCAACAGGCTTGAAAAGGCATTTAAGTTCATGGAGAGAATGCAAATTGTTGGAATTATGCCAAATGTGGTTACTTATAATAGTTTAATCATGGGTTACTGTGATTTGCATCGTGTTGAGGATGCCATTGAGCTGCTCGATGGAATGCCTGCAAAGGGTTGTCCACCAGATAAGATCAGTTACTATACTGTCATGGATTTTCTATGTAAAGAAAAAAGGGTTGAAGAAGTGAGGGAGATGTTGCAGAAAATGGTAAGGGACAGTAATTTATTACCGGACCAGGTTACTTATGATCATCTAGTCCATGTGCTTGCCAAGCATGGCCATGGAGATGAGGCTCTTGAATTTTTGAGGGAAGCAGAACAGAGAGGCTTTCAGATTGATAAAATAGGGCATAGTGCCATAGTCCATTCATTTTGTAAGGAGGGGAATCTAGATAAGACAAAGGAAATAGTGAATGAGATGTTCTCGAAGGGTTGTACCCCAGATGTGGTGACATATACTGCTGTGCTTGATGGGTTTTGTCGAGTAGGTAAAGTAGATCAAGCTAGAAAGCTGCTGAAGCAAATGGAAAGGCATGGCTGCAAGCCAAATACTGTATCTTATACAGCCTTGTTAACTGGTCTCTGTCGAAGTGGTAAGTCTTCAGAAGCTAGAGAAATGATGAACACGAGTGAAGAGGACTGGTGGAGTCCTAACGCCATTACTTACAGTGTAGTGATGCATGGGCTGCGCAGGGAGGGAAAGTTGTCAGAGGCCAGTGAGGTAGCTCAAGAGATGGTGAAGAAGGGATTCTTTCCCACTCCTGTTGAAATTAACTTACTTCTTCAGTCTCTCTGTGAGAAGGGAAAAGTGGATGAGGCTAAAAGGTTCATGGAAGAATGTCTGAAGAAAGGGTGTGCTGTTAATGTTGTGAACTTTACCACAGTAATTCATGGGTACTGTCAGACAGATAATTTGGACGCGGCTCTATCTTTGCTTGATGACATGTACCTCAGCAACAGACATGCTGATGTATTTACATATACGACCCTAATAGATGCATTGGGGAAGAAGGGAAGAATTGAAGAGGCAACTGACCTTATGATGAAGATGCTGAAGAAGGGTTTGCTTCCTACTCCGGTTACATACAGGACAGTCATACACCGTTATTGTGAAAGGGGTCAGGTGGAAGATTTGTTAAAGTTGTTGGAAAAGATGCTTTTGAGGCAAAAGTTTAAAACAGCGTACAATCAAGTCATTGAGAAGCTTTGTTATTTTGGAAACTTAGTGGCGGCAGAAAAACTTCTGAATAAGGTTCTGAGAACAGCCTCTCATATTGATGGCAATACATGCCATGTCTTAATGGAGAGTTATTTGAGCAAGGGGATCCCTCTGTCAGCATACAAAGTTGCATGCAAAATGTTTCAGCGGAATATGATTCCTGATTTAAAACTGTGTGAGAGAGTGGCCAAAGGACTTATGTCAGAAGGGAAACTGGAGGAGGCAGATAAGCTTATGTTGCTCTTTGTGGAACGTGGACACATTATGCCTCAGAGTTGAAAACAATACCAATCCTGTGAAGCATCCTTCTACACTAAAATGCAGTTGATACCTCCCACTTTCTCTACTATCACCTTTCTTCTCATGGGCTTGGAGCATGATATGTCCATGAAATTATCTTTGTCTTTTCCTCTGAAATATGGTAGAACTTTCTATCGCACCTTTACTTTTTTTTCTCCATTGATTACTGAATGTTTTTACTCATGGCATTCTGTTAATTATGCTGTCTAGCAGCCTATTTGTGGGATTTCCACCCTAATTTATTTATCATATCTGGACCTGGTTATATGTTCCTATATAGACCGTCATTTGACACAAGTTTGTAATTAACAAGCAAACCCCTCAACCATCCCATCATCATGCTATCTAGCTAGCCATGTAGGGGCTTATTTTGTATGTGTTTCTGGATTTACTAAAACTAGAACTCGCTTGGACATAAAGACCTCAACCCGGAAGTATGGTTCTAAATATTGTTTGTGCATCACCCAATGATTGGTGTCATCAAGGGGAACCATACTAGGACATAGGATGGAGTAGTTAGGTGCTGTTCTGATGCAGTGACAACTTGGAACTTTACTACGCTGACCCAGAGTAGACAAATGATGATGCGAGGAGAGATTGTGTGTGGGAGTTAAGTTGGTAGTGATGATTGCCTAAATAAGAAGTGGTGTTATTTGATTGGCCTATGCCTTAACATGTAGAATGCCTTCTCTAAGCTGTTCTATGGTCCTGTTCCCCATATCATTTAGGTCATTGTATAATGTTGGACTGTTAAAATCATACCATCTCTATTGTCATAGTCAGTTCTTTGCATACAGAAAAATAATGATGGCTGCATAGATAATGATGATGAACCGTTTACAGAAACATGGTGTATAGAAGGTATGCTTTGTTCTGAGCTGCTTCTACTTTTATATAGGAGGATGCCTGTTCAGACTTGATGCAAGAGCAGAAGTACAGAAAGTGAGATGTAGCCAGTGGCTGTCATGATTGTCTTCCTGTTTCTGGCTGAGAGAAGGTTATGTTGGTTAACATGTAAGCACTAGACTTGTAGGATGATACCAATTTGGGGTTGAAATAATTTTTAAATCTACCCCTTAGTCAGCTTGTTATTTGTCTATTGTGTGATCAACTCAAATCTCTTCCTCTGATCTAAATAAAGGAATTAATTTTACAGACCCAAAATCAGATTGACTGGAATTATTTTTCATTATGATACTACATTCTTTGTTTGAATCTTGCATAATATATAGTAGAGTCTAATGTAAGTTCTCAACCTCAACAATTAAGATGATGACTTGAATCGGATAGCTCTTCACATTATAGTGTATAGCTTCCCATCCTTGCAGGGGAACGTAATCAGAAATTGGTTGTTGCTGCTTTACTTTCAACTAAAAAGCTCATCTGCTCTTTCTACTCTGACCAAAGTCTTACCTATTTCTACATGGAGCTTCAACAGCAGCTAGGTGTAGTTAGTTATGAGCATTACCTTCTTGCATTGCTTGCTGATTTGCCTGATCGGACGACAATGCTTTTTTTTAGTTAAGCATCATGAAGTAGTTGAAATCATTGCTAGAATAACATGCTACTGATTCAACTCTGATTTACATATTGAGCTATCTATCAATGAATTTTTTTGGACTAAATAGAAAAGGAGCTGCAGGAAGTTTGAGGGGTGGTGTTTTTTCATTAAAAAAATTCATGTGAGCATAACAACAGATATCTTGATGCATTTACTTTCAAACATCTCATCCGGCATTAAGGGATTTTAATTCTTTTGGTCTGTGACTCAGATTAGAGTGCTTGAAGATGGCCTAAAATCTGAATGGTGACATTTATCTTAGCTCTTTTTTGGTCAATGCAAAAGTCATACACCTGCCTTTAGTGCTACATTATGAAGGCCATTAGACACCAGGCTTTAGTTTTGCTACAGCCTGATACTCCAATTTATCAAAGCCAATCAAAATATTTTTGCGTTGTGTTTCTTTTGTCCACCAATTAACGTCATGAGCTAACAGATAAGATTACCCTCCTCTTTACAAGGATCTTACATGCATTTTTGTTTGTGGTGGTGGAGATTGATTTTTTTTCTCTTAAGGAGAGGTGGTAAATGGGGACCTATATGGCCAATTGTGGAGAATATAAATATTTATAAGTCATCATCATGAAGTCATAATTTGTCATATAGTCACTAATTTTCTACTCAAACATCTTAATTGATCTACCTTTGGCTTTTCGTGTAGGAACTTCTAGTGAATTTATATCCAGTTTAACAGCTACTCAGGTTCAAGAATGGGCAGGATAGGTGAATTTTTCACATCTTGAAAAGTCATATGCACTCGTTGAAGATTGTCGTTCTCAAAATTGATGATTCAAAATCCTGAATCACAATTTCCAGCGTCAGGTCTTCTCCAGTCATTACAGCTGGAGATACGATTGGCAACATTTTCCTAGCCTTTGCGATGCAGGCAATCAGAAACTGGGTATTTTTCATGTCTCCAATAATTTTCTGCAGCAAAAGAAAAACTTTACAATTGCCACTGTCTGGATCTGGGGCTTGGACCAACCAAGGGAGAGAGGATTTCCATCTGTTTCTGCCTAAACCGATATGCAAAAGTGACTTCAGGGCAATACTTCATGAGGTTCAAGCTCAATTGTTTGGCACTCTTTTGCAAGACAAACTGATGAATTGTGAAGACAGACCATGCAGGACTATTGTGTAGGTACATGTAATTTTCAAAAGCAACTGATTATTTAATTGACTGAACCATACTGCTTTTGAGAAATCATTATTATCGTTTGAGATAATATGATGTCAGTGCACGTGCGAATAAATGAGAGAATGAGAGAGATTACATTCGCCGAGAATTGGCATAAGTCAATGTCTTCCTGCAGCATTTCGCAGTTGGAACCGATGTGAATGGTTGCAATATGTTCTTAATCCGATGTCTGGTCATATTTTTTCCAAAAAGAGAGGAAAAAAAAAGGAGGGCCTGCAAATGCATCCTAACAGAGTGTAGAAGGTCTCGTTGCTGTCACTAATGGTCTGATGTCAGTGTACTGCTACACAAGCACCATATATAGAAAGAAAAACATGATTTCTTTAGCGCGAATGTAAATTTGCTTTCATTGATATGCGATTAAAATCCATTAATTCACAAGGGATTCAATATGTAGGAGGGCAAAACAGATCTATCAATTCTTTGATTCCATTCCTTTGAATTTCTTATTTATCTTCTTTAATCTCTATCAAACACCTCGATGTGGGCCTCTTGCCATCTAGGGCAATACCCCGTGATGGGATTACGAAAATGCATAAATATTTGACGGTGAACTAATGAGAAAGCAGTAAAAACTATATAATAGAGAGATTCCAACGAATAGTCTGACATAGTTGCATTTGGAATCTCGAGTCTCAGGATAGTTCGACACTAGGGATTAAGACAACTGGATCTTGCACTTTTGCCAAAAGTTCAATCTAGCATGATCAAAATTTTTCTTCAATTGGTCCTTGAACCGTGTAGTGTTGCATCAGCCTTGATCCTTCTATTGAAAAGCATAATGAAATAGCGATATGAAAATTAGAATGCCGTAAATGTGTCGTGAAATTTTGAAAAAGCAAAGCAAAGAATAAACGACAGAGAGAAGGCTAGACGAGGGCAGGCGGCGTCATCTCTAGCTAGGGTAGACCTTTGCTGTTGAGAGCAACGAGGGTGGCGAGGATCGCAACCATCGCCACTCATGGCCATGGGCCCATGACTCGCCCCTTGTCTTGATGTGCTTGCGACTCTCTCAATCCCGAGACACACAATCCGACTTCTACCGTTTGCAGAAACAGCAGAATTCGTTCCCCCAGCATGCTACGCCACAAGCATTGCTGGTCATTGTACTTATGGCAAGCCAACGATTAGGCCAAAGCAAGTGGGACACTCCAGATACTAGCAAACGACTAGGCAAAAATAAGTCAGGACCTACAGTACCAACTTACAGTTAACGGCCAGATGAGGATCAGCGACGTTTCTCACTGAAAAATCCATGTTCAACTATTATTCTTTTCCTTTCAGTTGTGCTGAATCAAGAAACCGAATTGAAGCTGCGTTTGCCAACAGTAGAGGTGTCACCACGAGAAAACACCCAATACGTAACACCCAAAATTCAAAAAATGACCACTCAGCCACTTATGAACGGACTCAACTATCTTTATGTTAACCTAGACACTGAAGAGAGCCAAGCACATGCGGGTAAAATAGCATAGCAGCATTACAGCAAATGATAAAAGGGAGCTTATGATATACGAAATTCAAATCCTACTATCTAATTGGGGTCTATTATACAATGAACAGCTTCCTATTCAGATGATTATTGGAACATATTGGATAAATTAAAGGAATATTGATTAGGAGGGCAAAATTACCCCCCACCTTTCAAGGAATGATTACAAAAAGATCAAAACCTCCTCTATGACGTGTTTGTTATTGAACGAAGAGTGAGCCCCCTGCATCATTTGTTTCTTGTAATGACTATATGTGTGAGGTCTATGAGTGCTCGCCTTGATTTCCGGACATCCTCATCGTCGCTCTCAGGAAGAGAATCAATTGCTGTAGCGGCAAGTTCTGCATGCTTTTTGGCTAGTTCCCTTGCCCTCTGTATTCCACGACTCCTTCCTAGATACTCGAGAGCCTGCAATTTCAGAAAAAAAGGTCAACTGCACTTGTAACCATTTCATCTCACACCAAATCCACCGATCAGAACATATTCTGCAGATGGGAGGGGAAAAATATCGCTAGGTTGGAAACATTCCAAGGGACCCTTAAAATGCTCAGCACTTTTTATTGCATGTGATACCAACTACGTGGTAAAGAATATTAGTTAGCTGACCAAGATAGGTATCACAAAAGAGCTTGATTGAGGAGGAAGTGGCACTGACTAAATCCTGAGTTTAACCAAGCTGTCTTCATTGCAATGACAAATGAGGACATAAATTTCCCCATTAGGTCATTTATGCAAATGGGAAGTGCTTTTTAGCTTGCTTCTCAGTCAAACTTTGCTCATGCCACAGAGCAGCCCTTGAGAACCAAGAAAAAAAAGATGAAAAGCACTCGAATAGACAATCTCAAAGCCTTAAGGACAAAAAAAATGCAATTTAAAATATAATAAAAAATAATTAACCACTAAACTAGGATTTTAACCTGTGCTCCATCGAAAGCCTCAACCCTATCTTACTAGTAATGACATCCAATCGAAGTGCTCTCTTTTTTCCCCCTCCTAATTATGCTATTCATGCTTTTAGCATTTAAAAAGCTGCCATTACTAACCTAACCAACTCAAAAGGCTGATATTGTCCTAGCAGTCACAAGAAAATGACGTGAAAATGCATCCACTCTAGATCTGAGATTGCTCAATTAGCTAGTTGATTGACAATAAGTGTCACTTACAAGATCAACATTTGCTGGGTCATCAAAGCCCCGGTCAACAACTGTGCGTAACTGAGGAAATTCCTCCATGGCAAACAAGATTGGAGCTGTCACAATTCCCTGTACAAATAATAGAAATTTCAGTTGTCATGGACATTCTTATCTACTAATGCAGAAATTCAGAATAGAGTAAGGCATGTTATGTTTGGTTTGGACAATTGGCAAGCATGCCACTTAAATACAACCAAGAAGAATTCTTCCACACTAAAATCTTGTAGCTATTAATATATCATAAGAACACGAGAGCAAAAAATGATGCAACCCAGTCAAATAGGAAGATCAAACTAAAATTAGGCAAACAACTCAACCAGACATTTATAAATATAGCAGATATAGTTCTAGAGCTGTTCAAGTACCCAGCAATGTGTACAGAAATCAAGACCTCATTTAGTCAAATGCAATCACACGATAGCGACATACTATCCAGGAAAATATTCCAGAGACATCTTTGTCTCCTACCAAAGAATTCGGCAAATGATACCAATAAAATATTGCAAAACTGCTTCTCAATTAGTTTAGATGACATTAGGAAAGTATTACCAGTTATGCAAAATTGTTTCCTCCTACTATTGCCCCAAGGTTGTTTTGAACATAGCAGAAAGACTACGAATGGATGCATGATGCAATTACTAAATATATTCAAGCATAAGATTTACTAGCAGATAAAATATCATCTGCTGAACTAGTATCAGATTTTCTGGGATAAACAACAAAGCAATCTATCTAATAAGTATAATAGCACAAAAAGTGACTGCTCCATCCAGTTCAATCCTAGAACCATGAAGTTTCACAATGACCACAGCGTACATGGCGAATGTCGGATAAAGAACCCTTCCCCAAGGATGCCGATGTCCCAGTGAAATCCAGAACATCATCTATCAATTGAAATGCCAAACCCTGGGAACAGAAAAGACAAATGAGAAATTTGGAAAAATGAGGAAACTAAACTGTTATGTGCCTACTTCTTATTTATAAGGTATTTCTAGGCAACGAGAATGTCGGTTGATATTGAAGCATATATTCTAGAAATACTTATTATTCAAACATAAAGCATTCTCAACGTGATAAAAGATAAAGGATTTACAAGCAGATTTAGGAATTGATACTTAAACCAACTAAACCAAGGCCAGTTGGGCAACTGCTGATTGCAATTTATGTAACGAGAATTAGCCATTTATCATCCTACATAATTACCATTACATAACAATAAGCTAAGAACTACTCCAAATGTGATAAAAGCTCAAAATTTGGATTGTTTTCCTTACTAATAGGCATGCTATCACTTAGATTGAATATCACTTTAGACAGGCACCGTATATATATGATTTTGTAGATATATTTTGCTGCCTCCCATATGAGGTCAACTAATGAAGACATCTCACCAAGTGCTTTAAACTATATTATAAGGTAATGCTATTTTTGCATTTTCCAGTTATGACTAACGAGAAGGAGTACCTATAAGGTAATCAACTGCATTTGTTACCAATACAACATCTATAAATTTAGAAGTCTACAAATTAAGCTTATGGTAGTGGACAAACCAGGTTTCTGCCATACTCGTAAGCCAGCATGGCAACTTCTGTTGTTTGTCCAGCAAGAATAGCAATAGCCTTACAGCTGTTTGAAATCAATGATGCTGTCTTGTAATATGTCTTCTGCATATAATATTCCATGCTGCACACAATGAGCAATTTATCTCACATCAACTACAAGGAGGGACAATGGACTCCAAACGAGACAAACAGTAGAATGATCACTCTGCAATCAAACAATAGGTATATTCCCATTTTTTGGTCCTATTACTTAGGTGCATTGTGCAATCAAGTCCTGTAATTTTAGTCAATTGTTCAGTGTAGTCCTCTTGCGACAGGAGATCACAAAATCCAATAAAATTGATGTCATGGACTTTCATCTTTCTCCAGAAAATGACATACAAAGTGCAAATCCATGTGGACAAACATCACTGGATGTGTATTATTTGGGTGATATATCATGAAGTCCACACAGCAAAACCCAAAAAAATTAAAAAGCTCAGAAATGTGCTTGAAAACAGAGCAACCATCATTGATTTAATTGGGGAAGATGAAGTTTGAAATTGACTTCAACCAGTGAAGATTGAGCTTAACAAGGCTCTCCTAGAAAATGCTGTTCTGCTGTTGTTTCACCAGCTCATAGAAATTGACCCAAAACACGAGTCAAAACCACCAAGAAGATGAAGAAGGCGACAAGTACATAGCAGAAAGAGAAGTGTCCATACAACTCGTCGACCACATCCCCAGAGGACTGGTTTAAGAGCAGCAACAAGAGCAACACAGGCCTCTCATCCTCCTGCTCTCTCTCCTAGGACTATTTCTCCTTTAATCCATCCTAAATTCTTGGGTTATTTCAAGCTCAGTGGTATTACCTTCACTGATTGAAGGAAATTTCAAGATTCATCTTCTCAAACTAAACCCCATATGTTTTCTCTACTTTCAAGCACATTTCTGTGCTTTTTGATTTTTCTTTTAAATGGGTTTTACTTTGTGGACCTTTTATGACGCATCATCCTCTCTCAAGAAAATAGTCCACATTGAATGATGTTAGTCAGCATGGATCTCATACTTTCCACATCATTTCTTTTTTGTACATACAAGCCCGTGTCATCGATTTGATTGGAGTTTCTGATCTCTGGTCATCAGAGGACTGCATTGAAAAATGGACTGAAGTTCCAGGACCTCGATTGCATGAATTAAGAGTTACAGGACTTGGATTATACGATCCACCTAAGCCATAGGACCAGAAATGGAATTACCCCTAAACAATAACTTTGAATGTATAATGCTCATGAATGTCTCATGGATCATAACCTTCCTGAATCAGAAAATTTAAACTTTACATAACGGCAAAAACATGGTCATGGGATGAAATTTTGACCTTGGAAGTGGCTCAATACAAACAAGTAATGGTTCTATGGAGGCCTCCTATAGCACCATGAAAAGTAAAGCCAAATCTTCAAAGAGAAAGCTAATTAGATGATGCAAGCTGTGGCTCAATACAAACAAGAAATGGTTCTATGGAGGCCTACCATAGCAGCATGAAAAGTAAGACCAATTCTTCAAAGAGAAAGCTAATCGATGTCACAAAGGAGGGAGGGATAATACATCAACAAAATATAACTTTAGAGGATGATTAAGGGAAACCATAGCTAGAGGATGCAGCTTAATTCTGCTGTTGTAGGTGGTTCTTGGTGGATGAGATACTTGAGGCGCCATATTGGAGAACAATTACTAACTTCCAACGTCATTTTGCTACTTTTATTAGTACTAAGCTGGTGTACAATTTCCAAGTGACACACTTCCCTCAAACTGCCCCATCTCTTTATATTGATTTTTGCTGCTGATCCTTGATTTCGTGACGGATTCAGAAGACCAGGTAATCAGATTGACTTCATTCCAACTATACCTTATTAAATTTTAAACCAAAAAGTGGATAATTTCATTCATCCCCAGGAAGACATTTTGCAAGTTGAATCTTTCTTTGATATTTAGGATAGTGAGACCATGTTTTTTACCTCGAAGTGCATACAGAGATAGAGTCCCCAAGGAAACTGCTTTAACGAAAAAAGAAACAAAAGCCTCTCTAAACAACTTAAGTATCAGTAGTCAGGTAAAGAAATTTCTTTGCATATACTAAATCTGGGAAATATGCAACATTATAACAGCATAATATAGTAGCCACTGTTAATCAAAGGCCACTTTGCAGCTTCACATACAATCCTTTACATATTGGAACCTTATTACTGGACTCTTTGGAAGTTTTGTGAAGAGAAGTCCTCAGAACTTAGCACCTCTCTTGACAAGAAAGTAGATGGCAATATTAGGAAACAAACTTCAAACCAGCATAAGTACACCTTTTCTCTTCTCTAGAGAGTGGTTCTCTTTGTGGGGTCCTGGAGATCTTATCCAGTGTAGGCAAAGGCAAAAAGCACACTTGAGGTGGCACTCAAAAATGCACAAGGCAAAGGCGGGAAAAAAAGGGCACACCCCAGTAAAGTAGGGCGCAAAAACACAAATTGGGGAAGTAGCATTAGTATTTGACAAAAATAGACATCAAGGGTTCAGGCCACATAAATAAGGAAAAAATGGTGATCAAGAAGAGCATGCACTCTAAATGATTGAGTCAGAGACAGATAAGAAAAGATGAATTGAAAGAGAGAAATTAGACATAGTAAAATGTAGAGCTCAATCTCATACATGTGCTTCCAAAGGTGCACATGCACAGAGCTGGTACTGGTACACTGGCCTAAGTGTAGCTAACAGTGATAATTATGAAAAATTTGCAGGTGCTGCTCTGCTCTGAGAATCTGAAAAGTACTTCTAGTCTTGAAAATGGTGGACTTTCAACACCGCCATAAATAAAAGGATTGATTAGACTTTCACAGGAAAAGCCAATTGACTTAAGTGAAATCCATTTATCTTCATCAGGTGACAAGTTAAGCTTGTGTCTGATGAAGAAAGCACAAAACGTGGTAGAAGGCATACGCCTGACCTCATGCGCGCTGCTGGACTTCCTAGATAGAAGTGCCAATGCCACACCTCGCCCGAGCACATAGGTAAACCAGTCGATTCTCTTTCAACACTGTTCTTATCCACTTTAAATATTTTCAAGGTCTTCAAAATGCTCACTTTCTTTCTGTACAACCTATAAACAGTCTCTGATTATTTCTCATTTCCTATGCTCTTGGATAGTTTTGTCATTTAAAGCAGAAAGAAGGGCATTTTGGTGAGTCTCCTTGTACAAGACACATTTCTGACATAACTTTGTAGCGAGGCCACCCACTAAATTTGGATCTTTATTAAGAAGACTTGGGTAAGTTCATAACCTTTTTTTCAGTGGCTTTTTCAGTTTTTAATTAGTCCTTTTAAGTTAATGTATTTCTTAATTAGTTATGAAATTCATGATAAGTGAAATATATTTCCTAAAATATCCTAATAGATCATATATATTTGTCTAAATTATGTTAAGTTCGGTCAATAAAATACCAAGAAAAATTTCAGACGTTAAATGTGCCAATTTTAATATTATCCTGATTTGAGTTATTAACTAAAAGAAGTTGGCATGATCTTAAATACTTAATATTTCATTTCAATGGGATGAGAACAGTATTCCGATTTAATTGGGAAGTATACTTCAGATTACTACTTTTTGTGCACCAACTATATTGTGATTTGTAGAGCTAGCTTATGATTATGATCATGATCATGATCATTAGAGGTATAAATGAGTCCACCTACTCAAAAATTACTTGAACAAGACTTGATGACTTTAGGTGTAAGTCGATTTTGAATAGCTTGAGCATCAAATCAAGTTGAGCATGGACTTGAAAATATAGAGTTTGCATAGCTCATGTACTTAATTAAATAGATGAGTATCTAACCTTTTTGTGAATTTCACTTTTGGTTAACAATTTAATGTCATGAAGGTGAAGTCCCACATTTGGATGAGAAAGCAATATTCCGTTATGGGGAGCATGGCAATGGAGTGCTTGGGAACTAGGGATAGCTTGTGAGATATCTCGATGTTCCATCTCATATGTTGAACATATATGTTGAATTTAACTTGTAGAAACTACTCAATGATCATCTTAAATACTGGGATTTCTATGTCTCTAAATATAAACAGTATACAATATCAGATAAAACTTAAATATAATATGTTAAAGGTAAGGTCAAATGAAACACAAATATAAAATTCATCCCAAGTTTCTTTTACAATTATCCATTGTAGAAAGGTATGTATCAATCAATATATCGTTGTAGACTACACTACAAGTTAATGCACTGAAGCATTTACTTGAATTTTAGATAGACGCATCATGGTTTTGGATAGAATATGCTATGTGCTTTGTCTTATTAATTTTCTAAACATCTATAACTTTTAAAACTTGTTTACATCAAAACATGAAAGTTGTATGCAAAAAAGTAAGATCGGTTTAATAATCACTAATTAGCATATATCATGATTGTATCTTTGGCCACTACTAATGGATGGTAATTAAATTCTAACAAATTATATTGAGAAGGAACCCATGTGTAGCATGGGCCCAAAAGCTAGTTTCCAGAAAACAGACATATTCATTGCTAAACACATGCTTAGCTATTGATGAAAGGAATAAAATAAACTGATCAGTCATATGCTATAACGTATAGCACCATAGAGAACCAGAACAAAAATTGCTTCAGGAAGCAATAGAACAGCACAAAAGGATGCAGCCATGACACACAGTAAAATGTCCATAAAACACATAGATGTTTGAGATATAAATGCATCCATTGTCACGTCTAGGGTGCAAAGGGAAGAATACACATCACCTCTGCACCAGTCTGCGAAAACTAAAAGTGCACCAAAGATAAAACAGAAGCATACCTACAGTGCTGATCAGACGATGTGGTCATTTGCATAGTTTCACCAGTAACAAGATGCTCTACTACTGTTGCTAACAATGATACAACCTACAAATAGGGCAATCTAATAAGAATATGACCTTTTTATGCTGCTCAAGGTATGGCATTGCAATCCCAGTGATACCACATAAACTCTACACTTCTTAATGATTGAAATCTTTAAGGAACAGAAAAATGGAAGGAAAATGAAGCAAGATTTATTTAGGAGTCATAAACTCAATGAATAGAGAAGACACTTTAGGGGATTATCCTCCAGAACTCATCTGGTCTTTCTTAATTTAGTAGATTGATACAAAGAAAAGAAAAATGGCAACTGGAGCTGCGTTGGAAAAGCTCTCTCTGCTCAGAATTTGAATTTTACTATTTTTGTCAAATGGGATGTGAAATAGTGGACAAAATTTCAGTGCAAAAGAGGAAGAGAAAGGAGGATGCTGGATCTCCTTGTCAATCCTAAACAAGGGCAGTTTGCGCAAATACAGAACAAACATTTGGGAGACTCATTTGAATATCCTGAGCCATCATAAGAAATTGCATCTATCGCTCTACAAGCAAGAGGACCTGATGTCCAACAAGCCTAAGCTTGAATGTCCACACAAAATTAGGGAAACATGATCTTGCAGAGGGGGTAAAAAACAGAACTCGACACACTCTAGATAGTAAATATATACCTAGATTTCGAGAATGTTGCATCCACGATTTATAACTAAATGACAAAAGAAGAAGAGCCTAGTATCCAGTACCCAAAGTATGTCTTTTTTATGGGCTAGACAAAATAAGTCCTATCATGTAGTGTTCATTACTGAAACAAAGACTATCATTAAATATCAATACAGAATCATGTCAAATCAAACTGAAATCCACACATACCTCTGTGTTTTTCAAGGATGCAAGTGCCACACAAGCTCGAGAAAGGAGAAAATCCCCAGCTAAAACTGCCAACTGCATAGCAAACAAAATATTGTTGACATCTAGTTGTTTTGATATACTATCATCTATAAGGACCACAATGAAGTCATAAATCTTCACAATGCATCTTCTTCATAAAGCGGAACAGTATTGTAAGACTAAAAACTTCTTCTCCTGTGTGAGAAAATTGAGGCACAAAGGTGCAGGCATTAGGTGCAGGCATTGTGTCTATGTAAAAGAAGAAAAATTTCTCCGCCCATTACTGATAAACACCAAGTTTGGAGTACAATACATACGTACGTACGTACATACATTCATACAAAAATCATGAACAGAATCTAGTCATATAACGAATATAAGAACCAGCAATGTTCCTGAAGATGGTGGAGATGTGTGAGCACCTTGTTTCCCATGATAAAATTTAATGAACCAATACCACGTCTTGTGTCTGCATCATCCAAGACATCATCATGAAGAAGGCTTGCAACCTAAGGGAAACAGATAACATGTGCATTAATCAAGAAATCAAAAGGTTCCATAATAGGGGGAACTTATGAGAAACGTTATTTGAGTCTATGACACTGTACAGCAAAAGAGACGTAATCCTTATTCTGCATTACTGGTACAATGAAACATGCTATACATATGTGCAGGGTCTGTTGCCTTTCCTTTCTTTCTATATTGAAGTGTGAAATTGAACTTCCCAACTTACACGGAATCATCTCTTATTTTATATACTTGCTTCGCAATGTCTTATTCATTTTATTTACTTCTATTTACTGACAACATACTTTCTTTCCTGGTTGGTGGGCAGGTTATGGTGGTGGTGAGCTTGGGGAGAGCTCAGATATATTAATCTAGTGTTCAAAGAAAGCTGTAGGCAAATGAGAAAGTAGCATCATGGACATCATTTAAAGAACAACTTCATCTGGTAATAGCCTTTGTGGATCACTCAAAAGACAAATTTTCTCCACCATCTACTGTATAATATGTTTCCAAGGTTCACAGGACCAGCAATTTAGATGCTTAAATGTTAAAAGAAAGGAAAAACAAAGATATAAGAGAATAATTTAACTTAATCCATATGCAAAATGCAGCAACAACCTGTTATTTCCTACTCCTTTGATTCCACAGACACAGAAAAAAGGCACATTTAACAGGAAGATGAAAAACTAACTTACATGAATCATCTCTGTGATCTCAGCTATGCACTGCTGTCTTGTACGTAGTTCCAAAGACACTGCATCTCTTACACTACCATCAGTTGGTTCTGGCAGAGGCATATGCAAAGCACTAGCCATTAAAAGTAAAACCTGTGCCAGATAAAAGACAAAACTCAAGAGAAGGTGGAATCCAAAATATAAGAAGTATGTACATCACTAGAAACCTAACTTTGTCTCTCTACAAAATAAATCTGCACCTGAAAGTATGGAAAAAGAAATCAAATCATGGAAAACGATAAAGAAATTGAAATCCACATGCACAACAACCAATTAAAACCAAAGATTTAAACATTAGAAAAGAGGAACTTGAGTTCCAATATGCCTCAAAGCATCTTCTAAAAGCCGTTAGTTCCACAAGTACCACAATAGTTCACGGGCCATATGCTATTATTAATATGTCCTGACATTCAACAAATTATTATTTGGCTTAGGAAGGGTGTCTATCTCCTTCATGCAAAATTACACCAAAAGCAATAGAAGTTTCATACAAAGTGCAATCAATTCATATATATTTCAAATCAAATTCCAATCCTTTTGATGTGCAACCAAGTCCTAAAATGGCCACTGGTGGCGTTTAGACACCAGAATTTTGGACAATATTCAATTTTCACAAAATAAAGCATGACTCGACCATAATCAGGTATGACTTGATTATCAGTTACCATTGCAAACCAAATTCAAAATCTATGTGAAGTCAAGAAGTCATTTTTACATGAAATCGAAAACTAGTCCTCCATTTTAATTTAAACCAAAAAAGCTTAATCAAATCAATTTATCATCCACGAATAAGGAAGATCATTAAATAATAAGACACATGCCTCTAATTACAATAAAATAATAAGAAACCAAAAGAACAGGAGATAGATTCAGGTTAGCTAAACCCTGGAGTATGAAAATCAAATTCTCATTCAATAAATGAATAAAACTTATTGAATAACTAAATTGAATACTCAAGAGCAACCTTATGTATGGTTTTAAGAAATAATGATTGATCAATAAGAACTTTGTTCAACTTTGGTGATTAAATTTGAGATTTGAAGGTCGGTCTGCAGGTTCTTCACAAAAGTCAATTTTCCTCAAATCTACATAAGACTTGAGTCTTGTCTTTTAATCGATCTCATAACCAAGCCATACGATGAATACTCACCAAGATCAATATGCCTTTTTACAAGGGTATAATAGGAACCGTCTTGGTTTTGCTGATGGGTTGAATCTCCGTCAATTAGATACACCAGTCAAGAGGACTTAATTGCATGAATTTCAAATTAAAACTTGAACCCACTCTATACAAAACATTTAGGACTTTAGCTACAATTCCCTCTCCCCCTTAAAGCCTCTCAGAGTAAACAAGCCAGATGACAATGACTTATTAATATTTCTTAATATCACAGTTCTCAGGCAAGTAAATCTTGGTTATCCTCAACACATTTTCTCCTGACTCAACATCACACCTCAAACACTCCCATACTGTGAACTTAATGGTGTGGATCGGCAGAACAAAAATAGTGGTTGCATTACAGCTTAGGAACACACTTATCAGTCAAAGGCCTGCAACGCAAACCTTGCAAAAGCATGAACATTCAGCATAGTTAATACATCAATGAATTATCACAATGCAATAAAAGCAATAGGCAAACTCCAAACTTCTGATATTCTGAAATAATAAAGACAAGGTCTTTTGTCTAATGATAAGCAAAATCTGTTAAGAGGTCCCAAGGAGGTAGTGGGCACCACCCCTGTATGAAATGGCTTCAGAAGGGAAGCCTCACATAAAGAGACATGCTAACATTTCCCTCAAACAAGAAGTATGATATTAAAAAGTAGAAGTCATAGGACGTACTGTAGGGCGAAACCTTTTCCCTTCCACACCCATTTTAAAAAAATATTCAGCAGCCGAGGCAAGTTTTGGGACCTAAAGAATCAATTTTCCCACTGTTAGATTATTAAGGAGAAAGCATTCAAAGCGTTCCTACTTCCTAATGAAACAAAAGAGAAGAAAGCAAATATTGGTACCTCAGCAATAACCATTGATCGCAATTTGTTAGCAAGTACAGATAGCTCATCTGCAACAAGTGAGAATGGGTCAAGTTGTTCCTGAAAGAAGCAGCAGAGAATGTAAGAATATAAAATGCAAAGCAAACCATACTTGACAAGATGTTAATCCTTATAAAAATTACCAAGAGTAAGGCAACGGGAAAATATCATTGTGAGATTGATCAAATATGTGAATAGTAAATAGAAAATTCACAAACATCAGAATGGCTACAAAAAATGACCTCAACACAAAAGGACATTATTCGCCACAACAGCAATGCTAGAGGTAAATAGGAAGCCATGCCACGCCGGACATATGATGGAATAAGGAAGAATTATGATGGATGCCAAATTATTCTCATCAAATATTTAAAGAGGAATTGCATTATAGCCAACAAAATAAGATTCAACTAATTTTCAATTTTATTTCGTATATAAGATATCTCAAGCTGATTGACAAAAAGCTTACTCAGATGAGTACTTCACCGTCAAGAATGCTACACTCTTTTGGGGAGACAAGAGTAATCATTTTCAACATACACATTGAAAATATTGTGAGTAGTCAGACTAAGACTTCCCACATGTCTCCATGATTTTGTTGCATCTCCTTAGCGAAAGTAAATGGTAAGGCTACAAATCCCACACTTTATAGCTTCATCATCTAATACCCACTCTTATGTGTCAAACCAAAAATTGCCATTAGCAAATTTAAACAGTAGATTAAGCATGCTATATTGATATTAATACAGGGCCACGTGTCCCTATAAACAGATCCAGATACATATCACATACGCGCATGTGCATGTGTTTGCAGCATAATCCCTTAACGTGATGCAGATTCACCAGCTTTTCTAGTAAAACGTGGCCATATAATTTAGTCTTCAGCCATCATGTATTTGTGCCAGTAAGTCACAGTACATTGACCAGCGGTCTCTTACATTTAAAAAAGACCAAAAAGGAAAAGAGACAGTGGAGGGGAATACCCAATTAAGATATTGTTTTCTCAATCAATCTACAAAATATTCAACTCAAAGAAACTGAAGAAGGATCCCATCAAGGAGACTGTTATACATCATGAAATGACATCGCCCACAAGAAAATTGATTTGAAATTACAATCAAGGAATGAAAATGTATGCAATGAAGTAAAAGAAAGCAACAAAATCCAGAATAAGAGAAACTGAAATTATATGAAAAGCTCTTTAGAGTAGGTACAGCTATATGTGATTACATATAAGTATCACAAAGGTCGAGACTCATCACCATGCTATGGAAAGAAAAAAACTTTAATTCACCAAAAATAAGTTACAAGCACAATATCCCATGCCACCTCAAAACACAACAACTGAAAACAAGCTTTCATAGTGATGACCACAAGACAAAAGCTGCACACTTAGCACTACTGATCATGGACAGAATAAATAGATTGGACGATTGTGCACAGAAGAATATTCACTCGTTTGAAAAGTCGAGGAGGAAAAATTTATATGTTAAACCCAATAATAAAAGTCTAAAGCTCGATACAAATTAACTGAAAGGGAAACTATAAGCAACACAAAGAAAGCTTCATTAAAGGACAAAAAAAGGTGATGCTACATCAAGCCTGACAACCCAACAAAACTGATCATCCCTAATGAGATTAATAATAAATCATTTGACTAGAAGAATTTCATATTCATAGCAATGCCACAAGCAGAAGCTAAACCAATAAACAACTGGGAAAAAAAAACACACACACACACACACATACTCTCTCCAGCACTATTTCAATCGTAAATGTACATTTAATCAAATAATATTGAAAGCGACATTGTGCCGAAATATGTAGAAAAATAAATAACAGAAGACGGCATGACTACCTCAACCGCTGTTTGGTGATGAATCTGATGCCTGATACTATATGAGGAAGGTAAACACCATGAGTAGATATCTTTGCAGCCCAACACCTATCGTCACAAAGAAAATATGACTCAAAGAAATAGATTCCCCAGAAACGAGATTAAAAGTTGGAGTTTGAGTTTTTAACAGTTAATGGTTTGTTAAATGTCCTCCTTTAGCAATGGAGAAACTACCCCCCAAAAAACAACCATTGTGCTTCATTTGCCACAGCACCACCGCCTAAAACACTCATTCTGGAGACCCTTCCTGCGCTGCTCTGCAACAACCCAACCCCCACCCCCCGCAATTGTTCAAAACCTCCACAAGCTAATGATAATCCAGAATGCAAAACCAATTATCGAGCAATCTCAGCAAACACTAATGCACGTCCGTGACGCTGCTTTGCCTCACAACAAATGAAACAAGTACCGTTGAGTCACCAAAACGGTAGCAACTGCCTTACACTCCAAAATCAGCTGAATAATCTTAGAGAAAAGCTTAACCAAACAAGTCACGGTCGCACTGCCCACCGCCGCGATCGTACCAATGCAACAACCTCTCAGACAATACGTCGAACATAAAGAGCGCATACCCAGATCACCATTTCACCCCAGCTCTCCAATCCCCCCAAAAAGATTGGCAAGCTCAGCACTCCCCCTCGCAAATGCTCCCACGCATACGACCAATCGGAAAAGAAAAAGAAACGACCCGCGAACGAGGACGCACCGTCATAGGAGAGCCGGCGAAGTGGGTCTGAATCAGGGCGGGGAGCCGATGATCCGAAGAAGGAAGCCGGCGGTACCCATTGAAGCCTCGCCTCGCGAGCCTCGAAACCGTGCACAACCCACGAGGGAACGACATCGCTCGACGCTCTAGGCTTCGCGAGAAGAGCAGGGGAAGAACAGCGGAGAGAGAGAGAGAGAGAGAGAGAGAGAGAATGGTCAAAGCGGCCAACCGACTAACTTGTTCTCTCGTTCGCAGCGGTGACGACACGACGGCCGAAGCACAGCCATTCGTAAGCATAGCTTATATTAACGTTACAAAGCCCACGTGATGATTGCATTATTACTATCGAAGGGAAAGACGGACCGAATTTCCCACATCCTTGGGAGAGAAAATTAAGGGAAAATGGAATGGATTTTGCTGTCCACACTTCAATGTTGACCTGTGGCCTGGGAGGCAGAAAAGTTTTTTTCCTTTTTTTTTTGTCGGAAGGAAAACTTCTGTTTCACATAAAGAGATACATAACTTCAAATTAAAACTAATCTCAAAAAGTTATAGTCCAGTGTAAATTCAAATATTGAAATAATTTAGTACAGCTCGTAGAGATTGGAAATGAGAAAAGTTTGGTGATTAATATGTGAGATAAGTGCATCGAGAGTCTTGAAACCTGTCATGAAAGTGCAATTCAATTTTAAAAATTTTCAAAAAATGCAATGAAATCTTAAAGCTCGTCATGAAAGTGTAATCAAATTTCAAAACTTTCAAAATGTGCAATCAACGGAATGACTTGATTCTAAAATTTTCAAAGAGTGCTATAACAAAATGATTTGATTGGATCAATTTGACAAGTTTTCAGACTTGATTGTACTTTTTGAAAGTTTTGAAATTTAATTGTATTTTTGTGACAAGTTTAGGACTTAATTACGCTCTTGGAAAGTTTTAGAACTCAATTCCATGATATTTTTAAAAATATTTCTTTATTTTTCAAAAGAAAATTACCTAAATATCACTATGAACATTTACAATTTACGTTTGGGAGATGTTAGCCTAATGGGGATGATGGTGGCATGTGGGCCGCAATTCCCATTTCAAAGGAATGGTTAATCCATTGGACTTTTGTTGGAATCTAAAGATATACTTTATTATATTGCTAACCTTGATTAATTCAACAATGTATTGTTGGGGTTTCATGAATTATGTATAGGTACAATTAAAAAAAAAAAAAGAAGCGGAAACAAAGATGATATTTTATATACATGATTTTTCGAAGGTGTTGTTCGTGTGTTTTAATAAAAAATCCGAATATAAAAAGGGTATTAAACGAATTATTTCTCGAAGCACTTTAAACGAATTGGTTTAAATGTTCTTCAGTTCGAGTTCCACAAATGTCGGACCTCTAGTTCAAATACATCAATAACGAACGTCGAATGAAAGAGAGAACTTTCGAATAATCACCACTATAATCGTGCTAGCAATCTCGTGGAGACATTCCGTTGTATCCTTGATGTTTTTAGTCACGGCCCGAACGAGTGAGAACCCCTCTTCTTTCTCGCGTCTCGAAAAACACAAGAACATGCACACATTTCTCTATATTCAACAACCGTTCTTATGCACGAAGCTATGTTCTTAAAACATTCACATTATCTGGGTACCCATGACATATTACTATATGTCAATCATGGCTTGTAGGACCCAAAGATTAATCGGGACAATTAATTCTTTGGGAGTATTAATGTGTTAATACAAGTCTTACTACCAGTTTAGTGATGAACATAGGGATTTCACACACCATAAACAATTAGGATAACATGGAACAAGAGAGAAATATTGTTGCAAATGTGTTTGCAATTACTGCAATCGAATTAATTTAATTTAATTTCAAATCGACTCAATTCGATTGCAGTAATTGCAAACACATTTGCAACAATATTTCTCTCTTGTTCCATGTTATCCTAATTGTTTATGGTGTGTGAAATCCCTATGTTCATCACTAAACTGGTAGTAAGACTTGTATTAACACATTAATACTCCCAAAGAATTAATTGTCCCGATTAATCTTTGGGTCCTACAAGCCATGATTGACATATAGTAATATGTCATGGCTACCCAGATAATGTGAATGTTTTAAGAACATAATGAACTTGTCAGTTTTGGTTACAGTGTAATTCAATCTCTCTGTCATACTATGTCTTGATCAAATAAAGATCATAGAATATTTGTCAAGTCACCAATTTGATCATATGTACAAATCTAATTGACATGCATTTTATTTGAGACATAAACAATTTATTCTCGATTACAACCCCGGTTGAGGATTTCAATGTAGTGTCATAATTAGATCGCATAGGACATCATTATTATACCTTGCATGTAACAAAGAGACAGACTCCATATTGCGCACACGTGCAACTTCATATATGAACAAACTATGACCATTTGGCATAAAGACGGATTAACGACCCAGCATTATGTGCACCTGTGAACCATAGTTGTTCGATACGCAAGTTAACATTGTGCCTCAGGTCTAAGGATTATTTACATAAGACCAAAGCATGAACAATTAGACATTGACCACGCTAAAAGCTTTCATGTCACTAATCGTTCCATATGCGTCACGTTTAGTGAACTTGTCTAATACAAACACATGTGTTCTAACTCAAGCATCATAATACCTAATGACATGTGACTCATCATTCCCTTAAGTATCCAATACTTAATGGTGAAGTTAAGAACATACCGATCTCAATAGGATTATAAGTATCCACTCAATAATCCATTGACTAGGAACGATTTAAAGATTCAGTCTAACTATGAACCTGTCACATATATTCTTGACGTCTCAAGAATAGGTCTAGTTGCAACTGATCTTATGGAATCATTCATAAATATAAAATAATTGGACAAATGAATGAATACGTCATTGCCATTAATTAAATAGTAATAATGATAGTACAGCTGAAATCCCTAACATATAACTATTACATAGTAGCTTTAGGGCATACATCCAACATATATAACATGGAATGAAGGTCTTTTTCTTTTCTTTTCTTTTCAAGGAATAATATTACCATTGTCCCTTTATTTTGTCCGAAAATCAAAATCATCTTTCTCTCTTAAAGTCAACGTATAGTCATTTCATATACCTTTTCTCTTAATGGTCAATTTTTGTTGACATGGATTGCAGATTAAATGACATAGACTGACCGAAATACAAGTGTTATGTTATGATTCGTTCAAAATTATTATTAGTCAAAAAGGCACCACATCAAACAATATAATAGAAAACAAAATTGAGAGAGAGACAGAGGTCCATCGTAGCCGCCATAGTCATGAGCTCAAGCTCTAAGCTTGTGGCAATCATGGTTGTGACAGCCGCCAACACTAGAGTTTTGAGTTGTGAAGCTTGAGGTCATCATCACTGCTCAATATTAACTTGCAAATATGGCAGCCCAATTAGTGGTTATGAATCATAACTTTTGCACTGTTGTGGATGTTTTGTGGGTTTTCTTCAAATTTACCATTTCTCCTACTTTTATTTATTTATTTATTTATTATACTCACGTTTAAGAAAGCTCGCTTAGAGGGATCTTCCAACAAAAGAGATTTCATTCCAAATTTCTTAAAGAAATCGGATGAACAATTTGTTAGGTTCTCTTGGGAGAATGAAAGCCAGAGAAGGTACCGTCTCTCTTCCAAGGGAGACCGTACCATTGTATAATAATTTCCCTCTACGTTTTGCATCCTTCCAATTTGAGTGATGCACTATACTTTTCAAAAGTAAAAATTACACGATTCAATTGATTTTGGAGGTAGTGCTCCTTATAAATTATTGGTAAATGTATTTTCTCCCATCAACGAGTGCCCTAACTGTAATTTTACATAAGTAATTGAGCGTGAGAGCCTAATGAATTGAGAAACTAATGTGTGGCATATATGAGTTATTACTAATTATGAGATGATATGGCATAGCAAATTCTATAGCAAGAAGCAGTTCGTAGAGGAATGCTTGCAGTGGTTTATGTAAGAGGACAAGTAGAATTTCAAAGGGAGTTTTTCACATTCAAGCAAGTCTTAACAACACTATCATGGCTATTGCAAATATACGAAATAGGGTGGTTTCTTAATCCTCCAATGGTGCTTGCGGGTTCAATGGTACAAGAAAAGGGGCATTATTTTATGGTCATGGAATACGAATCACTTTCAAATTGTCTTGATGTTGAAATGGTAGACATACAGGCGTGGAGGTTCAAGTCCTTTTCAAGATATAATATTGAGAATACTAATTGAATGAGCAATTTAATAAGACATTTATCAGAGTAAAGTTAAAGCTTTTGCCTTTGTGACAGAGTGACATATAAAAGAAATAGAAGATTTATCAGGTTCAAGCCCTTTACATCTCCTTATCAGATCAGCGCACCACGCTTGAATAACATGCTTCTTAGTGTGAAATGGAATAAAACGATTAGGAAAAGGTAAGTCTTTTTATTTTATTTTATTTTATTTTATAAATTGTCCAAAGTTAAGCAAGTCTGCAATAACATCATTTTTGGAGAAATAGAAGATACAAATTATATATGGTTATTCACCAAAAAAAAAAATTATATATGGTTTATGGATCATATTTGGAGAAATAGAAGATATAAAATATATATGGTTTATGGAGCCAATCCTTCTATTGAAGTATTTGAGCAAGTTAATTTCTTCGATCACAACAATAAAAGATATGACAATTGCTTGTGCTTATTTCTTGTGAACTTAGGCTGCATTTATTTTGTGGAAAATGAATGATTTGGAAAACATTTTTCTATAATATGATTGCTTGTATTACTTGAAATAATTAGTTGATGGAAAATATTTTCATTATCAATAATAACTTATACCTAAATATTTTTCATTCATTTATTTGTGTAAGCGATCCAAGTGATCATTTGTATGAAGATGTTTTCCAAATCATTCATTTTCTGTAAAACAAATGATGCCTTCATTTCCTCTTCTATATCATAGCAATAAAGGTTGTTGAGTAGATTGCTCATGCTTATTCTTTGCATACTTAATTTTTTTTTTTTTTTTATAAATATCTAAGCAAAAAAGAGATTTAGCGAATATATCAACCGAT
The DNA here is from genome assembly GCA_014182715.1 of Eucalyptus cloeziana. Classification (NCBI taxonomy): domain Eukaryota; kingdom Viridiplantae; phylum Streptophyta; class Magnoliopsida; order Myrtales; family Myrtaceae; genus Eucalyptus; species Eucalyptus cloeziana. The sequence continues at coordinate 23,151,135 of CM024638.1, forward strand.
TGATGCTTTGAATCAACACAATGCACACATCATGACAGAGGAACACCTCAAGTGCCAAAATTTGGCACAATGGGACACTTAAGTTTCAAAATTAGGAAAGTGATACTTGAGTGCCACTTTTTTTTTTTTTTTAAATGGGACACTTGAGTGTTACTTCTGACGAACCCCATCGAAAATCCTACATGGCAATTTTTTATTAATTTTGCTCGCCTACGTGACTTGTCGGAGAGCTGCCTTCGCAAATAAATGCAAAAACGACGTCGTTTTGGCGTAGATTTTAATTTTAATATAAAAATTAATTAATTTAAATTTAAAACTATTTTTTTTTTTAAAGAGAGAAGCGGAAGGAAGAAGATAAACAGTTGGAGGCGGGGAGGCAACGGCGGCAAGGGCTGAGCCCTTAGCCGCCTCCAACTTCTTCCTTTTTAAAAAAAATTATTATTATTTACCCACGTTAGTAGCAAAACGACGTCCTTTTGCACTTACATCAGTGGAAAATCACCACGTCGCATTCTGGTTATATTTTCTCTCAATTGGCACTTAACTAATCCATTTTGCTCTAATTTTGGCACTTAAAGGTGCGCATGGTAAAATTTCTTGGGTGGGGAAGAGTTTTTTTTTCCGAAATAGTTCTTTTCATTTCTATTCCTAACAGTTTCGAAGCGAAAAGAACCTGTTTGATAACCGCACAAAATTTCTCTTTCTTGGAATAGAAAAAGAATAGAAATGCGTTTAGCAACGCAACGATTCTTTTTGTATTTATTTGTTTTTTATTTGTTCTTTTTATTTTTTTTATTCTTTTTGTATTTATTTGCTTTTTGTATTTGTTTTTTTTATTATTTTTTGTATTTATTTATTTGTTTATTTGTTTTTGTATTTATTTTTTTGTTTTATTTGTATTTATTTGTTTTATTTGTTTTATTTGTATTTTTTTTTTTTTTTTTTTAAATTTTCTTGCATTTGTTTCTTATTTGTATTTATTTATTTTATTTGTTTTTGTATTTATTTGCTTTATTTGCTTTATTTTTATTTTTATTTATTTTGTTTTTTTATTTTCTTGCGTTTTTTATTTGTATTTATTTATTTTTGTATTTTTATTTGTTTATTTATTTATTTGTTATTTATTCTTTTTTTTTTTGTATTTATTTGTTTATTTTTTATTTGTTTTTGTATTTTTTGTATTTTTTTGTTTTTTTATTTTTTTATTTGTTTTATTTGTTTTATTTGTATTTTATTTTTTTTTTTAAATTTTCTTGCGTTTGTTTCTTATTTGTATTTATTTATTTTATTTGTTTTTGTATTTATTTGCTTTATTTTTATTTTTATTTATTTTTGTTTTTTTTTTTTAATTTTCTTGCGTTTGTTTTTTATTTGTATTTATTTTTGTATTTTTTGTATTTTTATTTGTTTTTTTTATTTATTTGTTTTTTTATTCTTGCTCACAGTCGGCGGTGGCCGGCGGCGGCAACGGGTGACCCCCGGCGGTGGCGGTCGGCGGTGGCTCCAGACGGTTGGAGGTGGCCACAGCAAGAGAGAAATAAAAAAAAAAAAATTGCTTATTTCTAGAAATTGTTCCTAAGACAAGAAGCAATTTTTTTTTGTTTCTCGTTTCTATTCCCGGGCTAACTTTTCTATTCCGAGGAATAGAAATCAACTTGCCGTTATCAAACGGGTTTCTATTCTTTTTTTGTTCTGGTGAACAAAAGAATAGAAATTTTTGGGCTGGGGAAGGTTACCATGCAGCACCTAAATGTCCCCCTATACCAAGTTTTGGCACTCCAGGTATCCGAGTCTCCACACATCACTATAACTCACATGATCAAGAATTAAGATGATATCTAAATGTGCTTTGTCAAATTTATAGCACATGTATTGTCACGCATGATTATAAAACTTTACAAAAAGTGCAATCAAATTTTAAAACTTATTAAGAAAGTATAATCGAGTTCTAAAATATTCAAAAATGGCAATGATAGAAGGACTCGATTCTATAACTTTTCAAAAAGCGCAATGAACAAAGAGACTTGATTCTAAAACTTTTCGAAAAGTGCAATTGAGGGACTCGATTGGATTAATTTAACACGTTTTGTGATTTGAATGCACTTTTTGAAAGTTTTAGAACTCAATTATACTTTTGGGACAAACTTAAGACCTAATTGCCCTTTTTGAAAGTTTTATAACTCAATTGGACATTCAAATTTTAGGATTTCCAATGCACTAATCTTTAAATATTTCTTTATTTTTTTATTAAAAATTACCTAAATATCACTATGAGCATTTACAATTTACATTTGGGAGATGCTAGTGTTACGGCGCATGATTCTCTCGTACTTGTGTACCTTTGTGAGTGGAGCTTGAAGTTATTGGGTGAAAAGTGAGTGATGTAGATGGGATAAATATAAGTGGTCTGTGGGAGTAAGTTTAGGAATGTTGATGTTAGGAGTTTTAGGATAAAATGAATATATCTCTAAGGAGCTCTGAAGATGGGGTTGGTTTTTTGTGCACAAACTGGTCGGGAGTTGATGCCACTTTCCTGACCGATTGTTAAGCCTAAAGTGATTTGCCATCTGGCTCCATGGACTAGATGGCTGAGCTAAGTTGGACGTGATAACAATCCGATACGAAGAATTTATTCGTCGTATTGTTTTTTGGAATAACTAAAGAACAAAGGTTAGCCTAATGTTATCCACTCACCAGGTGTCATACAGGCTATTCTGCAGCACAGGAACTACTAGCATGTGACACTAGCCTAACAAGGATGACGGTGGCTTGTGGGTGCAATTTCCATTTCAAAGGAATGGATAACCAATAGGATTTTGTTAAAATCTAAACATATACATTATTATATTTGCTAACCTTAATTAATTCAACAACGGGAGCTAGATGAAAAAACTATATATACCGTGGTATGAAGGTTTTTATTTTATTTTACTTAAGGAATAATATCACCATTGTCCCTTTATTTTTGTCTGAAAATCAAAATCACCCCCCTATCTCTTTTTTTTTTTGGTTGGAAAGCATCTCTTCTTAGAAAATGTCGACTTCTAGTCCTTTCGTTATACTTTTTCTCTTATGGTCAATTTTTGTTAAAATGGATTGTAGAATTAAATGACATAGAACAATGAATACATGTGTCACGTCGGAATAAATGTGTCTTGCTATGACTCATTCAAAATTATTATGAGCTAAAGAAAGAAACCTCATCAAACAATATAAGAGAAAATAAAATTGAGAGAGAGATGGAGGTTGATCACGGCTGTCATAGCTGTGAGCTTGAGCTCAAGCTCTAAGCTTGCTGCAACCATGGTCGCGGTGGCCACAACCACTAGAGTTTTAAGTTGTGAAGCTTGAGGTTATGGCCGCTCAATATTAGCTCGTAGATATGGCAGCTCAATTAGTGGTTATGAATCATAATTTTTGCATTGTTGTGGATGTTTTGTGGGTTTTCTTAAAATTTATCCTTTCTCTTACTTTTTTTTTTTGAACGTAAACTATCATTCAAATAAAAGAAACATTACATCCCGCTTCCCTAGCGTCCGATATAAGTAGGTCTAACAAAATGGGAGGGGGAAAGACAGACCAAGAAGAAAGTAAAGAACCGCGCAACTGGGCCCTTGCAGCCCAGTCCCCGACGGTATTGGCTGTGCGAGGGCAAAACCTAACTTGGAGTCGAGAGAAACAGGGGAGTAAATCAGCCACTTCAGCAAACATCGACCGAAGTTCCCAAGGTGTCTTCTGAGGATTTATAACTGCTTCGACCATTGTTTGGCAATCTGATTCCACGATCAGTGGATCACCTGCCTTTCCAAGCCGCAAGAGATGGTGCAGAGAAGAATTTAGTGCGTGGAGTTCAACCTGCAAAGCCGAAGAAGCCGCAACTCGACAGGTATATCCGTCCACCATTTTACCTATGTGATTTCTGCAAACGTAAGCTATGGATCCGCTGGGGTCGGAACTCTGAAAAGCGCCGTCAATATTGATCTTCAGCACCCCTGGATCAGGGGGTCGCCACAGAGAGCATGGATCTGAAAGCGTGATTCCGGAGTCTGCCGCAGTAGAAGAGGGCAGCTGGGTCAAACGGGCGATGCGAGACAGAGCAAAGGTAGCTTCGACTACATATGAAGGATCGGGCCTCTGACGACTGAAGACAAACCTATTTCGTGCCTTCCAAATCTGCCAGAGGAGTGCAGCCACAACATCCATACCAGGTAAGAGCTGTTTATGTTGAAGTCTATGTGCAATCCATCCTTGAATGGGGTGCGCTTCTGTTGGTTGAATAGCAATGGCAATCTGTGGGTTAGACCAGACCGATATAGTCCACGGACATAGCAGAAGAAGATGCTCGATCGTTTCAGGGGTTTCATTTGTGCATAAAAGGCATGTGGGGGCCGAACTGATATGTCTGTTAAAAAGATTGGTTTTGGTGGGTAGGGCGTTCTGGCAAATAGACCAAAGGAATAGCCTAATTTTGGGGATAGTTTCTAGATTCCAGAGATTCTTCCAAAAGAGCTGAGATGGCTGTATGGTAGAGGAAGGGATGTGCTCAAATGTGATGGGGGCTGAAGGTTTCAAAGAGTAATAAGCACTCTTCACATAATACTGACCTTGAGTAGTAGCTGTCCAAACTAACTGATCTTGTATACAATTAGACCTGATCGGTATATTGAGAATTTCTTTGGTTACCTCAACATCAAAAAGTCGTTGGAGTAAAGAAACATTCCACTGATTGCGATCCGGTAACATCAAATCAGCCACCATTCTTGGCTCTTCCATGTTAGCAGGGCCTCCAATAGTGCCCCTGGGTAGCCATCTGTCTTCATGAATTCTAATTTTAGTTCCATCCCTCACCGACCACTGAAGCTTCGGTAAAATTGAGTCCCTCCCCACTAAAAGGCTCTGCCAGCCACAGGAAGGGCGAGCGCCTTTTGCAGCACAACAGAAATCTTGAGAGTGGAAATAGAGGCCCTTAAAAAGTTGGCTCCACAGGGATAATGAATGATTGATCATTCTTCAGGCTTGTTTACCAAGCATCGCTTTATTGAAAGCAATGAGATCTCGGAACAAGTTTGTTTTGACTATACTCACGTTTAAGAAAGCCTACTTAGAGGGATTTCATTCCAAATTTCCCAAAGAAACTGGATCAACAATTTATTAAGTTCACCTGGGAAAATTAAAGGCAGCAGAGGTACCGTCTCTCTTCCAAGAGAGACAGTGCCGTTGTATAACAGAGAGGAAGAACAGCGCAGAAAGAGAGAGAGAGAGAGAGAGAGAGAGAGAATGGTCAAAGCCGCCAACCGACTAACTTGTTCTCTCGTTCGCAGCGGTGATGACACGACGGCCGAAGCACAGCCATCCGTAAGCACAGCTTATATTAACGTTACAAATCCCACGTGATGATGGAAGGAGGCGAATCGCATTATTACTATCGAAGGGAAAGATGGACCGAATTTCCAAAATTCTTGGGAGAGAAAATTAAGGGAAAATGGAATGGATTTTGCTGTCCACACTTCAATGTTGCCCTGTGGGAGGGAGAAAAGTCTTTTCTTTTTTTCGTCGGAAGGAAAATTTTCGTTTCAAGTGAAAGACAGATACATTACTTCAAATTAAAACTAATGTCAAGAAGTTATAGTCCGGTGCAAATTCAAATATCAAAATAACTCAGTACAGCTTGTAGAGATTGGGAGCAAGAAAATTTGGTGATTAATATTTGGAAATAAGTGCACCGGGAGTTTTGAAACTTGTCACCAAAGTACAATTGAATTCTAAAAACTTTTAAAAAGTGCAATCAATGAAATGACTTGATTCTAAAACTTTCAAAAAGTGTTATAATAGAATGATTTAATTGGATCAATTTGACAAGTTTTTGGATTTAATTGCGCTTTTTGAAAGTTTTGGAATTTAATTGTACTTTTGCGACAAGTTTAATGACCTAATTACGCTCTTGGAAAGATTTAGAACTCAATTCCATGAAATTTTTTAGAATATTTCTTTATTTTTCACAAGAAAATTACCTAAATATCACCATGAACATTTGCAATTTACGTTTGGGAGATGTTAGCCTAACGGGGATGATGGTGGCCTGTGGGCCGCAATTTCCATTTCAAAGGAATGGTTAATCCATTGGACTTTTGTTGGAATCTAAAGATATACATTATTATGTTGCTAACCTTGATTAATTCAACAATGGAACTTAGATGGAAAAGCAATATATAACGTGGAATGAAGGTCTTTTTTTCTTCTTTTCAAGGAATAATATCACCATTGTCCTTTATTTTGTCCGAAAATCAAAATAATCTTTCTCTCTTAAAGTCAACGTATAGTCATTTCATTATACCTTTTCTCTTAATGGTCATTTTTGTTGACATGGATTGCGGAATAAATGACATAGATTGACCGAAATATATGTGTTATGTTATGATTCGTTGAAAATTATTATTAACCAAAAAAGCACCACATCAAACAATATAATAGAAAACAAAATTGATAGAGAGATGGAGGTCCATCGCAGCCGCCATAGTCACGAGCTCAAGCTCTAAGCTTGTGGCAATCATGGTTGTGGCAGCCACAATCACTAGAGTTTTGAGTTGATGACTGCTCAATGCAAATATGGCAGCTCAATAAGTGGTTATGAACCATAACTTTTGCACTGTTGTGGATGTTTTGTGGGTTTTCTTCAAATTTACCATTTCTCCTACTTTTATTTATTTATTTATTTATTATACTCACGTTTAAGAAAGCTCGCTTAGAGGGATTAGAAGAAATCCCAACAAAAGAGATTTCATTCCAAATTTCTTAAAGAAACCGGATGAACGATTTGTTAGGTTCTCTTGGGAGGATGAAAGGCGGAGACCGTACCATTGTATAATAAATTCCCTCTACGTTTTGCACCCTTCCGATTTTTTTTTTTTTTTTTGGTTGGAAATAAAGCTTTCATTACTTAATCAACTTTCAAGAAACATAAAGTCTCAACATCAGCACATAAAATTAACATAAGAGAGTGCGGAGGATAAGTAATCCAGTTGGGAGGGAGTTCTTCTGCGTTGTGTGATTTTGCGACCTAGTCTGCGGCTCGATTGACGTCTTTGGATTCGTGAGTCAATTTGGCGTGGGGCAACTGCTTTAGGAGAAGCTTGCAATCTTCAATGATGGGTCTAGCAGCCCATGGGCTTTCCTTTTGGCTCAGAATGCTTTGCACGGCTTCTTGATTATCTGAGGAGATGTGGAACTCTAGTTCAGTTCCAAAGTACTTTCCCATTCGTGCGACACTATTCCTGTTGGAATCGATCGGATCCCGAAAAACCGGATTCGGCACCTAAACCGAACCCCTAAATCATATGCGGAAGATAAGCCCGGGAATGTCACGTATCACCGATCAAAAGCACACCACGGATTCGAGCGTACCTTGTTGGCCACAGATTAGACACCGACGCCGCAAAAAGGAAGAGAATTTTGGTCCCGTTCGATCCGATGTCGAAGATTCGCCGTTTTAGGGATGACGGAGTCGCTTCTTCGTCTTGGAGAGAAAGAGAGCTTATTGGGAGAGAAATATGAACGTACTAAATGCGAAAAGGTGCGTTCATTCTCTTTCTCATCCCTTTTATAGGTTCCCTTTTCCACGCCTAATTCCCGTGGGCCGGGCCCTTAGGCCCATCGTGGCCGGGCCGACTTAGGCCCATGAATAAATCCTTCATCTCCCACTCGCACATGGTGGTTCAAAACCAAGATGGGCGGATAGGCCCAACTTAGGCCCATCAACCGAAAATCCTCTTTTCCTCTTTCAACATTCATACGGTGAATAATCCCGCGACAAAGATACTTTGAGAGCTCGTTCTTTATACATCTGTTAGGAATATATAGTAGCTCATAATGGGCATCATTTTCCGAGTAAAAAATAGTATGCAGTACCCTAGATCGATCGATCACATTTATATCTCTCTTAATCTCATTTAAACAATGATATATTTATTGTATTCACAATTATGATTATCCCAAAGACAGTCATAATTGGTCGACCCGTGAATACAAAACCACAATGTGATTCTACAAATCCGATCTTCCTCTTTCCTTCAAACTCTCAATTTCAGTTCAACTTGCTTTTCTAGAAATGTCCCATTAGATCGAATCAACTCATGACCATTGGCAACATTCTAAGATAGCAAACACTAAATAGAAATCTTGAGAATAAGTAAGAGTCATGAGGGCACTAAAATTGAGGAACTCTATTCCTCAAGAGTCTCACACGTCATAAAAGTTGAGATCAAACTTTTGCCACTCTTATAGGTCGTCTAATTCATACGTAGTATGAAATACGTATTACGGTATTAACTCATTTCCCATGGAGCGTATGTCTTCACCATCAATACCGTACAGATGATAGTTCAGACATACCCAATGTCTAACCTGAATTCACGTATTGACTCATTCATAAAATTCATCAGAACTCGCATCTGGCATCTTAGACAAATAAAGTAAAATGTGTGGGTTATTTTACTTTCGGACATCGTGTGTACTATGTCCTCATCTTAACACTCAGTTAAGGCGATATACGTATTTTAAGCTTGAGTTCTCGATTATCACTTAGATAATAAGCTTAAAAACAGCCTCATCTCTATCTATCACATAGTAAATAGAGGCGATTACCCGTGTGAGTGGGCTAATCTCTTATCCGTCCGACATACTTTCTCAACATAATATAATGCACTAAGCATTAAGATGCATAAAGATCAAACAAAGATACATAGGCATTAATAATGAAATAACATTAGTTCATACATGTGAACAACTCAGGGAAATTACAATCCAAGACATCGACTCTACGCAATCCTAGAGATTTCACATGACCACAAAACACATCTCTAGGTATTGGCTTTGTCATAGGATCTGCTACCATTCTATGCGTAGATATGTACTGTAAGTTCACATCCTTTCGTGCAACCATATCTTTTACAAAGTTATACTTGGTATCTATATGTTTGGTCTTGCCATGATATTTTGGATCTTTAGTGTATGCTATAGCTGCTTGGCTATCACAGTTAACCAATAACGGATGTGCAGCTTTCTCAATAACACCTAAATGATCCAAAAATCTCTTAAGCCAAACTCCTTCTTGTACATGCAGCCGATAAAGCCACGAACTCAACTTCCATCGTGGATAAGGCTATACACGTTTGCTTCTTACCGCTCCATGATATGGCGCCATTGTTCGATAAGAAAGCAAAACCAGAGGTAGATTTCCTTTCATCTAAATCTCCTCCCCAATCGCATCAGAATAGCCTTCAAGTCGCAGATCCTTTCCTTGATAATTCAACTTGAAATCGCCAGCGGTTCCCTTCAGATACCCTAGTATTCTCTTTTGACTTTCCAATGTCTTTGGACTGGATTGGATTGGTATCTACTCACCATTCCAACCGCAAAACATATGTCGGGTCTTGTACACATCATAGCGTACATCAAGCTCCCAACCGCACTAGCATAAGGAACATGTTTCATCTGTTCCTTTTCTTGTGGAGTCCCTCGGACACGCCTATGGCTCAATCCTTCACCTTTCGCAATAGGAGTGTCTATGAGTTTACTATCTTGCATACGAAATCGTTCAAGAACTTTATTTATATATGTTTCTTGCGAAAGAGACAACGATCTCTTCGAACGATCTCTTGAAATCTTAACTCCAAGAATGTATGCAGCCTCACCCATATCCTTCATTTCAAAGTTGGAAGACAACCAACTCTTGACAAGTATGAACAAACTCCATATTGCTTCCCAAGCAATCGTATATCATCAACATATAATGATATGATCACAAATTGATCCTTGGATCTTTTGATATATACACAATGATCCTTATCAATCATTGTAAAATCATATGCCATTATGGCATTATGAAAACGTATATACCATTGTCTCGATGATCTTGCTTAAGGCCGTATATCGACTTCAAAAGTCGACACACCTTTTCTTCTTGGCCTTTTACCATGAAACCAGTTGGTTGTTCCATGTATATTTCTTCCTCTAATTCTCCATTGAGGAAAGCAGTCTTTACATCCATCTGATGTAACTCAAGATCCATACTAGATACTATTGCCAGAATAATGCGAATCGAGGTAAATCTTACTACAGAAGAAAACGTATTTTCATAATCAATCCCTTCCTGTTGATTATACCCCTTCGCTACAAGGCGAGCCTTATGCCTTTCTATCTAGCCATCAGCCTTTCACTTTACTTTGAGAACCCATTTGTTCCCAATAGCTCAAGGCGTCCTTTTGGAAGATCAACCGTTCCCAGACTTGGTTTGATTTCATTGACTCCATTTCCTCTTCCATTGCATGAATCCATTTTTCCTTCTTGGGGCAATTTAGAGCCTCATTAATATTTCTAGGCTCATCCTCATCTTGTGGAGCAACCATAAAAGTTTCCCCTTCAATGTCAAAACGTCGACGGGGAATACTTTGGCGACTTGTTCGCCGTATGGGAGTTTGTGCTCTTTGCACATCATTCCCCATTATGCTCCCATCGGGATTAGATAATGATGTCGTCTCATCATGTGGTTGCGATTGAGAATGAGTCGAATTCAATTCATCACTTCTCATATTACTCCCACTTGGACGAACTTCACTAAGATCATTATCTTGATCCGAGGTTTCGAATAGGGTGTTGTCTTCCCCTATTTTGCCCTTCTTAGGAAATTCATCCTCTAAGAATGTGACATCTCGTGATTCAAATTCAGTTATACTCCCACTTTCCTGCTCACCTATGAACACATACCCTTTTGAGTGTTCGAGTATCTTATGAAAATACTCTTTTTGTCTCGGGACCTAATTTCCCAAACTTGTGAGAGGATTCAAGTGTATAGGCAGCACAACCCCATGGCTTAAGAAAATTTAAGTCTGGTTTTCTACCTGTCCATAACTCATATGGAGTGGAAGCAAGGCGATTTGGAAGGCACACGGTTAAGTATATAGGTAGCAGATAACAACGCATCACTCCAAAAGGTGATAGGCAAGTTGGCATGCGCCATCATGGACTTAACCATTTCTAGTAGGGTTCTGTTTCTTCTCTCTGCAACACCATTTTGTTGAGGAGTATATGGAATAGATAACTGTCTTTTTATTCCTTTTTCATCACATAATTTTCTGAACTCATCAGATAAATATTCTCGTCCTCGATCGGATCTCAATGATTTTATTTTCTTGTCTAATTGATTCTCTACCAGGTTCATAAACCTTTTGAAACAACTTATTGCTTTAGATTTATGAGAAATTAAATAGACATATCCGAATCGAGTATAATCATCTATAAAAGTGATGAAATAAACAGCCCCATGCCTTCCTCTCACATTCATTGGACCACGATATCGGAATGGATTAAATGCAGAGGAAATTCAGCTATTTTACCTTTTCCAAATGGTTTCCTTGTCGTTTTCCCTTCTAGACAATGCTTACAGATAGGCAAATCGACTTTTTCAATTTTGCCCAACAAGCCCTCTTTGGCTAGTCTATTCATACGCGCTGGCCAATGTGACCAAGTCTAGCATGCCATACATTCACATCCTTATCATATGTGTTAGGAGACGTGAGAAGGGAATAACAAATATTTGTATTAACATAATCAATATCTAATACAATGAAACCATCCAGAAAATATCCACAACCATAGTAATTTGTATTCAAAAACAAATCCACACCTCTATCATAGAAGTTTAAATTAAAACCTAATTTAACCAATACTAAAACAGACACTAAATTCCGACGAATCTTCGGAGTATACAATACATCATGAAGGAACAAGGTGCGTCCACCACGCATATTCAGTTGGCATGTGCCAATTCCTTTCACTTCAGCTCTGGAGTTGTTTCCCACATAGATCCACTTAGTTCTAGTTGGTATTCGTCGGAATTCCACGAAGGATCCTCTATCCTTCGCTACATGGTTTGTCGCTCCTGAATCCACAGTCCACAGAGGATTAGATTCAGTCATGAATACGTAACTTGACACATATGCAAAGTTCTGAAAAATACAAGGGTGATTACCTTCTTTGGCTCACGACAGTCGCGAGCATAGTGACCCTTCTTGCCACGGTAAAAGCATTTCACCCTTGTTAGCTTTTTCATGCGAGGACGCTTTCCTCTTTCATGTTGGTTAAACTTGGGTTTCTTCCCCGAAGGACTCGCTTTCTTGCCTTTCCCTTTATCAAACCAGTTAGGGCGCTTGCGCTTGGAGCCCGAAGCTCCATTTGAGCTAGAACTAGCATGATAGAGTTCGCTTCCGCTTAGCCGCCAACGGGCGGTCATCTTCCGGCTCAAGATGATGTAATGCATCCTCAAAGGTTTTGATATTCTCATTATGAGTCGGGTGCACCTTCATATGCTCCCAACTCGAGGCAAGGAACGAATCACTGCTTGCACTTGCTGCTCATCGTCGGGACATGGCCAAGCATCTTTAAGCTCATTTATCATGTTTGACATCTTTCTAAGATGTTGCTTCATGGTCTGACCATGAGGCTTCTTATAAGAGTCAAACCTAATAGTGAGCTGCCTAAGTCTGGTCATCGAAGTATGACCAAATCTTGCCGCCAATGCTTCCCACATGTCTTTGGCATTTTCAAAACGCCTAAACTCTCGCATGACGTCATTTTCCATGCTGCTCAGCAATGTGATGCGAGCAAGAGAGTTCTTTCTTTTCCATGCAGCAAATGCTTCTTTGTCTCTTTTATCTTTGTGCAAAGTGCTTCCTTCTTCGGGTTCTACCATGGTCGGGATAAGAGTCTCAAGTGCTTCTTGCTCTTCCAAAGACATACCGGATTTTCATTTGCCGATTTCATAGTTGTCACCATTGAGCTTTTCACCTTTGTTCATTTCAAGCAACTATGCTCTTTGTGGTGAAGCCATTGATCTCGAACACATCGGACATATATGCACGAGTTATTAATGCCTATCATTTATGCATCTATTTTGCACAAACCCATCATATTAATTAATAATTTTAAGTAAGGTTTCAGAATCAAAAGGTCACTATGTTTCCAATCATCCTCCAAAAATCCCAACTTAAAACTATTATTAATATGATTGTCATATGCAAAATCAATTCTATGAAGTTACATGAAACTTCTATTACTACCCACGCCTAACTACCCACAAGAACCAAGCAATTAGAAAGTGACAGATAATTGACATACAATAATATGATAATACTTTCAGTTAATACAACAAACATATAGGTTGTTACAATAACAACAATCGTAGATAACATTACATAGGATGTTCACATAGCACACTCAACAAAAAAACAACTAATACATTTTACAAATAACCTTCACACGAACCTGGGAAGAAATCCTCTTTTGGTCAATTTCTTGACCTTTTCCCTTGCAACAATGCAAGAATATTCGTTTACAAAATCTATCACAATTTTCTTATATGAAGCAAAGACCGTTGACATCCCATATGCGATTCAACACATCTTGCCATTCGATGGAAGAGTGTTAATGAAAAATCGCACCATCTCTCGATCTGCGACATGGGATGACCATTCCATATGACCCGTTGAATCTTCCCGTTGACTTCAAGAACATGATCAATTAAGTCACATTTCTCCCATCGATAATCGGGCCAACTCGCCTATCAACTTAGAAAGCTTTGCCTTTTGTTTATCGGTAATCACGCGAATAAAGGCGTACGTAATCGAAGGGGAGGCATTGTTCTCGCAACAAATGCAGAACAATATTGGATTACATATAATCCACATAGACATAATTGGAAAAAAAAAAGAAACAAATTCCCTTTTCTTTTTTTTTTTTTGGGTCAACGGTCAACAGTCAACGGTCGTCGGTCAATGGTCAACGGTCGGTCAACGGTCAACGCTCGCGGTCGCGGTCAACGGTCCGGGCGGTTAGCCAGTCGGGCCGCTCGGACGAGCCGACCGCTCGTGTCGCGCGCGTGCGCGGGCTGACGTCACGCAGACGTCAGTCGGCACGTGCGCGCGCGTGCCAGCGTCCGCGGGTCGGGTCGGGTCGGTCGCCGGGCCAACGGACGTCAGCGCTGACGTCATCGATGACGTCACCCCGGCGGTTACCGACCGTTGGGTGACGTCGGCGGACGCGTCGCGCACGCGTCGGTCCGTGGACCGGCGCGTGCCGGCCCGCCGGCCGGCACGCGGCGCCGGTTCGCCACCGGGCGCGTGTCCCGCACATTTGGACTGACGAACCGGACGCCAGCCCAGCTGCGGCGCGTCGCGCCCACGCGCAGCGGCTTCTGGCCGCGCGTGTGGGCGCGTGCGGCGTCCCCCGGCGGCGCACGACATCTTGCCGGACTCGTCTCGACGTCGCCTTCCTCCCTATGCCATCAGATTTTGGTTTCGACTTACGAAAAATCGAAAAAATATGCGAACAACTCTCGGGTGTCGGGATTTCTTGCCCCGATCCGTACGGCCGAAGCTCATTTGCGAAAAAATCAATCATAAAACATCATACAACATCATAAAACATCATACAAGTCGGGAAAACGCTAACACGGGCTCTGATACCAATGTTGGAATCGATCGGATCCCGAAAAACCGGATTCGGCACCTAAACCGAACCCCTAAATCATATGCGGAAGATAAGCCCGGGAATGTCACGTATCACCGATCAAAAGCACACCACGGATTGAGCGTACCTTGTTGGCCACAGATTAGACACCGACGCCGCAAAGAGGAAGAGAATTTTGGTCCCGTTCGATCCGATGTCGAAGATTCGCCGTTTAGGGATGACGGAGTCGCTTCTTCGTCTTGGAGAGAAAGAGAGCTTCTTGGGAGAGAAATATGAACGTACTAAATGCGAAAAGGTGCGTTCATTCTCTTTCTCATCCCTTTTATAGGTTCCCTTTTCCACGGGCCTAATTCCCGTGGGCCAGGCCCTTAGGCCCATCGTGGCCGGGCCGACTTAGGCCCATGAATAAATCCTTCAATTCCTGTTGTCTCTGTTACAAGTGAAAAGCCAGAGCAAAGCCTCCCTTACCGCTAGGGTTTCGGCAACGAGAGATGAGGTCGCACGGATGGATTTTGTGAATCCGTCGATGAGGAGACCGCTGCCGTTCCGAACAATTCCCGCAACCGAGCCCAGCGTCGTGGAGGCAAGCCAAGCGCAGTCCACGTTGATTTTACAGGTTGGGTGCTTGTGTGTTTTGCTATTCATCAGATCTGGATGATGGATAGTTGGTTGCGGGTTCTTGCACAGGAGCATCATGGATGTGGCGTCTTCAAGTGCTTGCTTTAGGTTCGGGCGACGGTTTTGGAAGACAAGGGCATTTCGTGATTTCCAGATCTGCCATAGGGTGCTTGCGAACAAGGCCTTGGTCTGAGGAGCGGCCGTCGAGGTAAGGATGTCTCGAACCCATTTGTCAATTCGGGTGATATTCGTCGGGGAGGTGTCTATTTGGAGTCGTGGGTCTGACCATATGGTTTTCGTCCAGCTGCATAAGGCGAATAGGTGCTCCATTGTTTCAGGGTGTTGCTGACAGATTGTGCATCTCGGATCAGGTATCATCTTCCGCTTGTATAGATTTTCTTTGGTGGGTAGTGCGTCATTACAGATACTCCATACTAAAAATCTGATTTTGGTTCAAATGGGGAGCTTCCGAATTGCATGCCATAACGATTTAGGAATCTGGTAGGAAGTGGAAGGCTGAGTTGTGGGTGAGGGCTTTGCTGGATCTTTGAGTCGATTATAGCTCCTTTTGACGGTATAGAAACCCGATCTGTTTGCTGTCCAAATTAGCTTATTAGGTTCTGGACTTAGCCTGAGAGGAGTCGCTAGGATTTCATTTGCCACCTCCTCACCAAATAGCGTATTCACCTTCTGCACGTCCCATTCTCTGTTTGTGTGGTTTATCAAGTTGACCACTCTTCATGGATCATTTATGTTAGGTGATTTGAGCGATGCACTTTACTTTTCAAAAGTAAAAAGGGAAAAAAACCACTAAAAACCTCAAATTTTGCTCAAAGTGACAAATTTACTCCAAACTTTTTTTTTTGTGACATGAAAAACCCCAAACTTTGCAAATTGTGACACATTTACCCTATTAAGGGCATTTTTGTCTTATTTTTTTGTTTTTTATTTTTGTTTTTATTTTTAATTTTTTTTCTTCTCTCTTCCCTCCACTGGCCATGGCGGAGCCCTCGCCCGACGCCGGCGAGGGTGGCCCTCGTCGGACGCCGGCGGAGGGAAGAAAAAACAAATAAAAAAATAAAAAAGTAAAAAAAATAAAAAGACCAAAATGCCCCTATGATTTGGGATAAATGTGTCACACAAATGAAAGTTCAAGGTTTTTTATGTCACAAATAAAAGTTTGGGGTAAATGTGTCACGGTTAGCAAACTTTAGGATTTTTCATGTCACAAAAAAAAGTTTGAGGTAAATTTGTCACTTTGGGTAAAGTTTGGGGTTTTTGGTGGCTTTTTCCCAAGTAAAAATTACACGATTCAATTGATTTTGGAGGTAGTGCTCCTTATAAATTATTGGTAAATGTATTTTCTCCCATCAACGAGTGCCCTAACTATAATTTTACATAAGTAATTAAGCATGAGAGGCTAATGAATTGAGAAACAAATGTGTGGCATATGTGAGTTATTACTAATTATGAGATGATATGGCATAGCAAATTCAATTTAGAGAAGCGGTTCGTAGAGGAATGCTCGCAGTGGTTTATGTAAGAGGACGAGTAGAATGCCAAAGGGATGATGTCCGATGTTTATCGAATGTTCGGCAGGGGTCCGGATGTTGAGTCGTGGTTGAAGTTAGACCGATGCTCCTTTATGGAATGCCGTCTAGGCGGGGGTTCTGGATAATCCCGTGCCTGATGGGGTGGGATGATGCCTGTTCATGCTGGAAGACCGCTAACTTGTGTGTTGGCCGTGGCTCGAGGGGTCGTAATAATCGAAACACATGTAAATGATTGCAATGCATTATGCTTGATTATGGAGTAAAACTGTGAGGCACGGTATAGGACTGGCCAAAACGGGTTTTATCTTATAATTAGAACCCGTGTGAATACTTGGTGTATGGGAGTTATGTGTTTTGATTATTGACTATGCTTGTTGCATTGGTATTGACATATGTGATGTACCTATATGCAGGTGTGTGTCAAAGCGAGGTAAGGTTGTATGCTGTTGCATGTTTAGGCAGAGACAAATTTGCGTCCTAATCGAGGCTTAAGCGGTTAATCCACTGAGATTTATATCTCATCCTGTTATTGTTAAATATTTTCAAGTCCGTAGTATAGAGAACTGTCACATGCGGTTTGGGGTCCCGATGGACCAAGATGCTGGTGTGCCTAGCGTCACGTTTGGTTGGCCTCATCGTTAGTAAAGTTTAGGTTAAACTTGACTTTGTAGGTTTTTGAGATGGTTGGTAGGAAGTGGCCGTAGCAAGGCTTGTAATTATTAAATATCTTAGAGTTGACAGTTTATAAATTAAAGTGCTGTTTTTGGAATGTTTGTTGTGTTCTTATTATCCCTATTGTTTGTTGTTTTGATCAGATGTTGTTTATATTAAATTCTTCCGTTTGGGTTTAATTGAAAGATAAAAAGAATGGGTCGGCGACGTGTCCTGGGACGTCGCAACTAATTGACCGTTGAAGGATGTTCACGCACTCAAGAGTTCGGGCGTGACATATATCATAGCAATGAAGGTTGTTGAGTAGATTGCTTATGCTTACGCTTTGCATACTTAATTTTTTTTATTATAAATATTTGAGCAAAAAAAGAGGTTTAGTGAATATATCGGCCAATTAATGCTTTGAATCAACAAAATGCACACATCACTATTACTCACGTGATAAAAAAATAAGATGATGTCTAAATGTTCTTGGCTCAAGAATGAAGTAAAGGATACTTTGTCAAATTTATAGCACGTGTCTTGTCACACATGATTTTTTTGAACTTTGACACTCAAGTAAATTATCTAATCCACAGGAGTTGCGCACATGGAATACTCAAGACGACTAATTAACAGGTTTTTTTTTTTTTTCCCTTAAAATCATTAATTGATGATTCCAGAAAATCAAGGATTAAGAAATGGTTGTCACAATGCGAAAGAGATCGATCACTGTAATTATCATTCTATTTCATTAAATCGCGAAATTCGAATATTCAACCGAAAGATTCTTTACTAATAAGTAGAAAGAGATCACATGTATATAACAAGCATATAACCCCATAATCAAATGGCATGTGATATTTCAACCCTCTTACATGTAAACTAGACGAGGAATGACGTCTATTTGATGAATGGGGTGGAAATGCATGCAAAATAAAATGGGGCTGGCTTATGATATTGATTATTAATCTATCAACGATATGTACAATTAAGGGAAACTATATTTACAATCATGAAAAATGAAGGATCAAGGTAAAATCTTAATTATCTTAAACAAACTCTCAAGCTCAAGGTGAAAAGAGGAAGTCAAATGGAGTTGGGAGAAAAGATCCAACGAGGTGATTTTACGTGATGAAGAGAGAAACGATTGATGTATGTAGGTTATGCAGCAATAGGCTGACGTTTATGTGTACATGACGAAAATGTTTAGAATTGACATCGAGAAAGGGATACTAGTAACTATAACAAAAATGAATCACATGACACGGGATCTGAAGGTGTGCTCCGGGTGTGCACTCGGGTGTGTTGCACTTGAGCACTCAAAATTTGCTCAAGATCGTCTAACTCTAACGCTAAGAAAAGAAATATGCGAAGGAGAGGATTTTTACGTTTCTGTATATTTTTGTATATATAAAGAAGGGAACATAAGCTAGTTTTACATGATAAATACAGAAAATAACATGATATAAATATATTACGATGGAGATATATACACAGTCCTAAAAGATAAAATATATCATGATTATCACTAGCAGCATTTCCATTGTGTAATACTTGGTCACCTAGCCGTAACAACCGAAAGGGTTACTCCATTAACAGTTGAGGCTTCTTGAGTGTGCCCGAAACGATCAAGTTTTTTCACTTTTCTCCCAACTGAGAATGCAGGCTGCGATGGTTCGCTGAGTGTGATGGTATCGCCTCCTAAAATATGAACCACGAGTGACATAGCCGGTCGATCTGCTGGGTCTTCCTGAACGCACAATAGACCGACGTGTATGCACTTCAGCGCTTCACCTTCATCACATGACTCATTGATTAGCGGATCAATAAGTTCCAACGCTCGACCTTCGGACCACGACTTCCATGCCTGTTATTTAGCAAGGAAAATTAACAAGGATAGCTGCATGAAAATCTTCGATTTCATATTAAATTCAGATGGTGATTAGGAACATACAAATGTGAGAAGGCTTTCACCCTGTTCTTGGAGATGAAAACCATTATTCTTGTGCCCGCTTACTATCTCTAGCAAGAGAACTCCAAAACTGAAGACGTCTGATTTTACAGAAAAAAGTCCTTGCATTGCATATTCCGGTGCCATGTATCCACTAACCAGAATTATGTAATGAAGAGCAATTAGTTGAAAGTAAGAAACAGAGTACAGTAAATTTACTTCTGAAATATGAATGTGCTCTATCCGGTGTTGTTGAGCAGATTATCAGAGTCCTTTGTTGGCCTCGTGAATCAGTCAAACACGTAAAGGACGTAGAAAGATATTGAGGCACTTACTAGGTTCCAACAACCCTGTTTGTGTTTGCCTTGTCTTGATTTACACTGAAGATCCTTGCCATTCCGAAATCGGATATCTTCGGATTCATCTCGCCATCTAGCAAAATATTGCTAGCTTTCAGATCCCTGTGGATAATTCTTAGGCGAGAATCCTCATGCAGATAGAGAAGTCCCCGAGCTACTCCACAGGCAATGTTCATGCGCAACTTCCAATCTAGATATCGCCCTTTATTTGAATCTGTCAAAATAAGAGACTCAGATGAGCTCAACTTCAAAAACTAAAATTAACTAGCTCAAAAATTCATTGCATCTGCTAAAGCTCAAACCAAAAAGCAAGGCATCCAGGCTTTTGTTGGGCAAGTATTCATATAGCAAGAGTTTTTCATCTTCTTCCAAGCAGCATCCCAATAATCGGACAAGGTTCCTGTGTTGTAGTCTGGCAATCAAGATGACTTCGTTCTTCAACTCGATGAGTCCTTGGCCTGAGGTTCTTGAAAGCCTCTTAACTGCAATTTCTTTTCCATCTGCCAATGTGCCCTGAAACAGCGTAAAGTCAGTAGTGAGATCCCTATCTGAGAATTACTAATGATAACCAAATTCGATTCAGTTCATGCCATTGATAATGACTCCAGTTTGCTACCATTAGAAGATTTTCCCAATTTCCCCATAAATACGTGTTGAGTCGCTGAAATGCTTACCCTGTACACAGGGCCAAACCCCCCTTCCCCAAGTTTACATTCATCGGAGAAGTTTCCTGTGGCTGCGCGTATGATGTCTAATCGCATCAGAGATAATTCTTGAGAACCGGCTGTTCCACGAGAGTTTTCCTTAGAAAACTCTTCTCCAATTTCTTGTCGTAGATGAAGTAACTGAACCTCTTGGCTGTCTTCCTTCTCTGAGAGTCCAAGAATTTACTCTCGTTAGGTAAAGGTTAGAGGATGGTCATTCCAGTGGCAAGCAAGATGAATTCACTTATACCTTTCTTCAATCTCTTTGTCCTCTTTAAAAAAAGACACGAACCCGCAATGATTATTAGTAACCCTGCTCCAACTACTGAGCTAACTATTGCAATCCATGGAACCCCTGTCAAGAAAGAGAAATTCCTTGCATCTAGACATACCACAAATCTGAAGACTTTTTTTTCACCAAGTGTAAATAGTACCAAGAACTCGTTGAAAGCAAGAGAGTATGATCCTTTAGATCGTAAAAGCAAGTCAAGTGCATTACGATACATAAAACAGCTTATATTGAGGATGATACCATTATATGCTTACCAATTACAAATTGAGTACACATTTTGAGTGTTATATGGCTCATACCTTTACTGGTTGCAGAAGGTGCTGGTACTTGTCCTCCAGGTTCCCCAGCAAAATACATTCGGTACAGTACATAACAACTTGGCTGAAGAATTCTCGCACCTCCCCTTTTAGGATTAAGAGCGGTAGGAAACCCTCCGATAGCAGAAAGCAAGCAACTCTTACAATCTGACTTTGAGATGTCAGGGGTGCACTGTACACGCTCATGCAGGGTCACTGAACTTGAGACATTAACGTTTATGGTTGCGTATAAGCTTTCCGAGGAGATCGCCATGTCCGTGACATTTCTCACAAACAAATCTGTCAATTTTGCCGCAAAGTCCTCATTATTGAAAGTTTGCTCCACAATCTTGTTGAAGGTAACTGAATCGTTCTCAGGGTCGATAACAAAAATAATCGGTGTTGTCTCCATGACAGAGAAGAACGATCTGTTAGAGTAGCGCAGGAGACACTCGTCATACCATATGGTCGCCTCTTTCTGTCCTGGACATCTGTCTATGAGGGTGCTGCTAGCATTAGGGATGCAAGACTGACATTGATCGGTGGCAACATCCCCTCTAAAGAGTAATAGAAAAGTCGCATTAGTAGTCACTTAAATCTGGATAGTAATTTTTAGGTTGGGATTGGATTACCGTACTTTATAGAGGATTCCAATTAAGGCCAATATATCAGGTCCATTATAATCCTAGTTCCAAGCGAGCCAATTCCAAAGATTATAACAATTGATTTGGAAGGTATTACTCAAAAAGTTGAAATTTTTGGTACTTTCGCTTGTGATTTACCTGCAGAGGAAGAGACCATAAACTTTGTCCGGACCTTCACCTTCCGTTGTGTTGTAGAAACCGCGAATGGGTCCTTTGCTGTAATTAGCGGAGTTGCCCTTGGAGAGGAGGTGGTTGAGGTTGTCCTGAAACTTGCTAGGAGAAGCGTAGTCGCCCATATCTGCACACCGCTCCTGAACATATGTCTCTGCTCCGTCAGGAGTGCCTGGGATGAAGAGGATCAGGCATGAAATCCAGAAAGCGAAGGAAATATTTCTTGGTGCATCGATAATCATTTTTGCTTGAACTTGGAAAGAATGCAAGTACAGTAGGAGTAATTCAAAGATCGCCATGGACTCTCTTTCAACTAAAGAGGAGTACGATAATAAGCAACTTCTGGAGGCCGAGGTAAATAAATTATCAAGAACCAAGTTTGCAGCTGCTTTCCCAGATGCCGGGGCTGGCAAAGACGAATTAGCCCAATTTCCACGTTCCTTCGTCAACTGGGGTGATCCAATTGGCTTATTTTTTTTCAGGAGAAATGAGGGTGACCTTTAGTCCATTTCCACGTTCCTTCGTCAACAGGGGTGATCCAATTGGCTTCTTTTTTCCAGGAGAAATGAGGGAGACCGTTCCTGGCTTGCCCTACCAGAGGAAAAATCAGGGGAGAGAGACCCAAAAACACCGCATAAAGACCGGCACTAAATATAAATAAATCAACCAAAGGTTTTTTCTGACCAAAAAATAAAAAAATCAAAAATCAAAGGTTTTTGTCCCATCGGTGGATAAAAATCAACCTAAGATACAACCGATAAGACACGACGAAGACTCGGCAATGGTTATGAATCACATGTTCCTCCTCTCCTCGTTCAAGGCTTGGTTGGAATCGCCACACGTGCGCACTCTCTCAGAATCATCCAGAAGCGTATAAATTTTTTGATGTGTGGGACCGGAGGACTATCATCAGGTGAGACGTGCTTGGAAGGAATAGGGGTACATACGTTTTTGGTAGAAAAAACAAGTAGGATGCTCCAATCAAAGTCCAGTGCTTGTTGACGAAGAACTCACTACTTTTTTGAAATGGTGATTTTTGGCTCTTCAAAATCTAACACTCCTTTTATATGTCGACAGCACTTGATGTCTGTTCGAATTTCTTCTAAATGTATTTTTCTATGCTTTAAATGAGTAACCCTTGTCGAAATATGTCTCGAATTTAAACTCAAAATTAAATCGAATTTTAGAATTTAAAATAATAATATAGGATTTCACAACCAAGTTTTGGATGTTAGCTTTTGTGACGTCCCGGGCCGTCACCTTAGACCCTTGACTATAATCTCTCATTATAATTATGCAAGTGGAAAAGTATAATGACATGCTTCCATTTCATTCATTATAAGTAAGGATTACAAGAGGAAAACGACACTTTGACAAATTACAAACATAGCAAAATACTCATCAAGATAACCCAAACAAAACACTTGGGAGAGATAAAAAAAGGTGCCTAACTCCTATACCTGGTAGTTTTCCTCATTCACTACATCCTCCATATCATGCGCACCTTGTACTCCATGCCCAAAAAATCACCAACGGATGGGCCCAAACAACCTCCTATTCACGTTGAGGTACACTGACACAAATCACATCGGGAAAGGATTAGGGCGTCCATCATTTATCCAGATAGTACAAATATAATGAGTCAAAATAAAACCATAATCTCGATCCTCAAAGTTCCTAAACACGCCATCTACCCACACAAGCGTACCATAAGTTGCCAAGGGTGTCACATCAAGAAAGATAAATTCCTTGCATCTAAACAACCTCAAATCCGTAGACTTTTTATTTTCACCTAGTGTAAATAGTACCGAGAACTTGTTGAAAGCAGGAGAAAAATGATCATAGTTTAGATAGTAAAAGCAAGTCAAGCGCAATGTGATACACAAAACAGCTCATATTGAGAATTAGAAACAACGGAATGGTACCATTATACGTTTACCATGACAAATTGAGTGCACATTTTGAGGAGTGCCGGACACATAGAGTATCAAAACTTGGCACGGAGGGATACTTAAGTGCAAAAAGTTAGAAAAGTGACACTTAAGTGCCAAAATCGGAGTAAAATGGATTACTTAAGTACTAGAGGCGAGAAAATTCGACCAAAATGCTGACGTGGCGATTTTCCGGCGAGATAAGTTCAAAACGACGTTATTTTGCACGTTGATGTGGTTAGACAAATGCAAAAATGATGTTGTTTTGCTACTAACGTGGTAAATAATTAATATAAAAAGTAATTAAATTAAATTTAAAAATAAATTTATTTAAAACATTTAAATTTTAAAAAATGAAGTTTTGCTACGACGTCGTTTTTGCGTTTTTTTTGCTGAGTCAGCTCTCCAACGAGCCACGTAAGCAAGAAAAATAATACAAAAAATGCCACGTAGGATTTCCAATGGAATTCGCCGGAGGTGACACTTAAGCATCCCACTTTTAAAAAAAAAAAAAGGTACTTAAGTATCATTTTCTTAACTTTTGACACTTAAGTATCTCTTCGTGCTAAGTTTTGACACTTAAGGTGTACTTCTTCTACATTTTGAGTATTATATAACTCATACCTTTACTACCGGACTCAGTGCTGGTTTTGTTAGTTGGTGCCTGATCAGAACGATACATTTCGTACCGTAGATTACAACTTGACTGAAAAATTCTTCCACCTTCCCTTTTATAATTAAGAACGGTAGGAAACTCCTTGATGGCAGAAAGCAAGCAACTCTTACAATCTAACTTTGATATGTCGGGGGTGTACGGCACAAGCTCATGCAGGGTCACTGAACTTGAGACATTAAGGTTTATCGTCACATATAAGCTTTCTGAGGAGATTGCCAAGTCCGTGACATTCCTCGCCAAGTTCGACACTTCCGCCTCAAAGTCCTTCTCATTATCGAAAGTTTGCTCCGCAATCCAGTTGAAGGTAACTGAAACGTCCGCAGGTTTGAAAATGAAAATAACTGGTGTTGTCTCCATGATAGAGAAGAATGATTTGTTAGAGTAGCACACGAGACACCGTCGTACCATATGATCGCCTCTTTCTGTCCTGGACATCTTTCTATGATGGTGCTGCAAGCTGCACGGATGCAAGACCGACAGAGATTGGCAGCAACATCCCCTCTAAAGAGGAATAGTAAAGTTGCATTTGTAGTCACATAAATCTGAATAGTAATTTTTCGGTTGGCATTGAATCACCGTACTTTGTAGAGGATTTCGATTAAGTCCAATATATCGGGTCCATTATGAATCCTACCTCCGAGTGAGACGATTCCAAAGATTGCAATGATTGATTTGGAAGGTCTTACTCGAAAGTTGAAATTTTTGGTATGTTTTCGCATGTGATTTACCTGCAGAGGAAGAGACCATAAACTTTGTCGGGATCTTCACCTTCCGTCGTGTTGTAGAAACCGTAAATGGGTCCGGCTGAGGTTGTCTTGAAACTTGCTATATGCAGCGTAGTTGCCCCTATCTCCGCACCGCTCTTGAAGGTATGTCTGTGCACACACAGGAGTGCCTGGGATGAAGAGGATCAGGCATGAGATCCAGAAAGCGAAGGAGATATTTCTTGGTACATCGATAATCTTTTTTTCTTGAACTTGGAAAGAACGCAAGTACAGTAATAGTAATTCAAAGACCGGCATGGACTTTCTTTCAACTCAAGAGGAGTACGATAAAGCAACTTCTGGAGGGCGCGGTAAAGAAATTGATCAAGAACCAAGTTTTGTAGCTGCTCTTCCAGATGCCGGGGTTAGCAAAGACGAATTAGTCCGATTTCCGTGTTCCCCTGTCAACAGGGACGATTTCCACGTTCCCACGCTCCTGGCTTGTACTCCCAACGATCGGGTGGAACCCAAAAGACCGAAGAAGTTGTTAAACGGGGTCCCGACAAAGAGCCAATAAAGGCCAGCACTAAATATAAATAGATCCAATTGCTTTGAATTTCCCAATATATATTATTGTGAGTTATTGGCTCTTTGTCTGAAGGTTTGGTCCCCACAATGGATACAAATCAACTAAGGGTCAAACCCAAAAGATCCGACAAAGACTTGAATGGTTATGAGTCATCATCCTAAGCATTATCCTCCTCGATCAATGCCCAAGTTCAAATCGCCGCACCTACACATTCTTTTGGGGTCATCCAGAAGCATAGGAATTTTTCCATGTGTGGGAGCGGAGGACTATCATACCTGATGAGATTTGTTTCGAAGGAATAAGGGCACATATGTTCTAGGTAGAAAAAATAAATAGGATGCTCTAATGAAACTCCAGTGTTTGTTGACGAAGACACGGGACTAAGAACTCACCACGTTTTTTAAGGTCAGAAATGTTGATTTTTTGTTCTTCAAAATCTAACACTCCTTTTATATGTGAACGGCTCTGGATATCTTTTCGAATTTCTTCTAAATGTGTTTTTCTATGCTTTGATTGAGCAACCCAGTTTATGGGGTCTTGTAAGAGGTGTTAGAGAAAGAAATTGCGTTTCAAAAGATTGAGGCAATATCCATAAAAGTTCGTAATTTTTGCGCAAATTCAATGGGAATATCGCATGAGTATCATTTTTCTTTTGTACTTTCTTATATAAGTACCATTTTGAAAGACAATGATTTTTTATTTTTTTTTGATGACCTGGGAACCGCCGTCAACCAGGCTACTGGGGCGGACTAAGCCACCACCACAAACCCAGCCACGTTTGAGTCACGCGAATGCGACGCCTCTTGGGATTCGAACTCCTCCCCTTTGTGAGGGGGAGAGAGCTCGAAGCCAGCTGCGCCACCGCGGGCGGTGATGACAATGATTTGTTCTCTGTAATATATGTTGGCAAATGATAATAATTTTTTTTTCCTCATTGATTTGATAGATATGATTGGTCAGATTTAGTAACTTTTGCCTATATTGCGCTGGTAAACGTTTTTTTTTTTTTTGTCGGTCCTATTCTACTCCTATTCTAACTCTTACTCTCAGACTTTTACTTTACCTCATTGCAAAAGGTGGGAGTCGAAACCCACACTTGAAACTAATTCATCCTCGCCCCAATCCCCTAAGAATGTGAGAATTCGAACCCCCCACCTCCCCATTCCATGTTGAAAGGGTGGCCACAAGGGCAAACCCCAATGGTTGTGCTAATAGATCTGATTCATGAGTGGGGTTGGCTAAATTTTTTAAGCCTATTTAGTGAGCTTGGACAAGTCTGGTCAACGGGTGGGCTAGGTCTTGAGGCTTGTCTTGTTGCGCCCTTATTATTAAAAAAAATTACAAAAATATGTTTATATACATACCTCACTTTTGACCCAACGTATAAACAATCTTTGCAAACCATTCATATAACCTCTAAGCAAAACTCCACCTTGAAAAGAGCAAATTACCCCTCCTTGCAAAATTCATTTTAGTATACTACTTAGGGTTTAAATAGTTTAGTTTTTAGTTGGTTTTGGCTAATTTGGGTGGGTGTGAGAAATTAGGATTTAGAGCGGGCATTTTACAAAGTAAAAGGAGACATACTGATAATTGATGTGAAGGGTGGTTTTCAAAAGTAACACTTAGCATGTTTTTGTTTTTTTTCCAAAAGTAAAGATATATGAATGGTCGTTCATGAACGCTAATATATGTTTTGGTGCTTTTCCTTTTATTAGTGATTTTAGTATGATATGTAGATTTTATAAACACTAGTAGCACAAATTAAGCCCAAAATTCCGATATAGGAGAGAAAAATAGTAGTAAACTCACAGACAAGATAATATAACACAAAACCCTATAATTATTTTTCATTTTCATTTTTTTCCCTAGCTAGAAATTTTAAAAATAAAAGAAGGAAGGTTTCTCCACTAGGCGAGCTTGGCCAGCTAATGTTTTTCCCTTGGGCGCCAACGAGCAGGTCTAGTGGACAAATACCGTTGCTGAGTCATCTGCATGCATTACTTGATACTAAGGGTGGTTGGTTCCAAGGTGGGTAGTTTCAAGGTAACCTGAACGTATTTTGTTATAACCGGTTCCAAGTTTTTGGACCCTGTAACCTACCCTGTTTGCTTGAAATTGATTCCAGAACCTATCTTGTTTTTCCAATCCAGTTCCAAAGTCTACTCAAGAACCTTTTTTTTTTTTTTTTGCCTTTTTTTGGTTCATTTTTTCAGCAAAATCATATGAGGTTATGAGTAACGAAACAATTTAATGTAAAAGATGAACAACAGAAATCACTATCCACCATAAACAACAATCCATAATATGAATACGTAATCTCGTACAATTATAATGACAAAAAGTTCAAACATGTAACATACAATGTAAATTATAAAATTCCATTCTCCAATCATCCATAAAACTTTAGGGAAGAGGAAAGATTGGTGAGGAGCTTTGAGGAAGGACAAAGGACGAAAAAGTGCTAAGGTTAGAATATATGGGAAAAAGAAAATAGGATTTTGGCTTTTTAGCTTATAAAATCGATTCCAAAATAGGACGGTATGATCTAATTCCCGAGTGGGTATTCACTCGGAACCTATTACTAGACCTATTACAACCAGTTCCAAAAATTTGGAACTTGTTCTTGAACCAGTTTGTGGATCTATTTTTCAGGTGGTCCAATCCGATTCCCAAGTAGAATTGGTTTGGTTGCACACCCCTACTTGATACTATTGCTTGGCATTTTTAATTATATCAAATGAAAATAGGTCATTAATTATGAATTTTTGTGAACAAAATTATCCAAAATATCATAAACCTATTGCGCTTTTGCCAATTCAATTTAAAACATTCCAATTGTGCCAGTTGAATTATAAATGTTTTCACTTTTTGTCAATTGAACCCATCTAGACAATTTTGGCCAAAAATGAATGATGTAGATGCCAAACGTCTTACATGGCATGATTGACGCTAATATATACATTTTTTTAATGATATTTTAACATCTTATTGAATTTCTAATAATATATTTTTTAATTTTCTTTACCGTTTTTTTGGATTCGGGCTAGAGAGGGTGTATGGCCCTTGCCGGCCACTGGGCAAGGGTTAAGAGTTCGGCAATGGCCGCATTGCCCATGCCAAATCTAGGCAAGGCAAGGGCATGGTGACCCTTGCTGGCCTTGGCCCCAGGCGAAGGCCACGATGCCCTCTCCCCTTTTGGGGCAAGGCCGCGATATCCTTGCCGACTTGAGTCCAAAGAAAAGAAAAGAAAAGAAAGGGAAGGATTAAATAATAATAATAAAAGTACAATAGGTGTAAGACTTGTTGAATGATTTTCTCTAAACTATTAGATGAAGACGTCATCTAATGTATGAATAATCTAACACTCCTCCACATGCATAAGCTGAACATTGGCAAGTAAAAGAGGTACATGGGGTTTAGAGAGATTTGAATTCAGGACTTTCTACTCATGCGTAATCTAGTATTTAATTCTAATATTCATCACAAATTATATTTCAATGAATATACTAAAGGTAAAATATCAAATTTATATATGCTTAAATTTTAATTTATCAATGGGTTACAAATTGATATGTATCTCAAGTAAGTATATGTATAATTATGATAGAACAAAAGTGATAAATTGGATAGAAATGCTGACTATCGGGCCTTTTAACCTTACAATTACTAATCGATGATTGCGGAAATCAAGGATTTAGAAATGGCAGTCACAATGCTGAAGAGATCACACACTGTAATTATCATTCTACCTACCATTGTATAAAAGAGAAATGAACTGGAGGAGAATTGATGCTACTTGGTCATCTAGGTGAAACATTTGTAATTATTAGTTCATTAACAGTGGAAGCTTTGTGAATCGGGCCGATAGAATCAAGTGTTTTCACATGTCTCCCAACTGAGAATGCAGACTGCGATGGTCGGGTAAGTGCGATAGTATTGCGGATAGTATCGTCTCCGAGCATATGAACCACAAATGACATAGTCAGTCTGCCAGATCTTCTGCAATGCGTAATAGACTGATGTGTATGCATTTTAGCAATTGAAGTCCATCACATAACTCTTTAATTGACAGATCAGTAAGTTCCAACCCTCAATCTTTAGATCACAACTTCCATGCTTGTCATTTTGCAAGAAAAATAAGGAAGGATGCTGCACAAAATTCTTGGATTTCATATAAAAATGGGATGTGAGTAGGAACATACAAAATTCTTGGTGTGTGGTGGCGCTTGTTCTTGTTTTTCATTCTTTTCATATATATATTTTTTTTATAACTTACTCCATGTCATCATACTGGCCACAAAAAAATCCATATCATGTATATATTAGACCACATTGCTAGTACGCACGGTCCAGCAACACCCAGTAAGCACGGTCCTGAACTGGAACTAAAAATGAGGTCTAAACATGCTTAAAAGTACCTAAAAACTATTGACATGTGAGCCTCTATTTACAAACAAGTAAATTAGCATTAAATTAAGCCAAATTCGTCAGGAATCATGTTCAATGAAGTATGTCCAAAAATGCCAAGCAATGTCTGGCAGATGTAAAGCAAATTGTACATTGACAGTGATTTGTAAACATGCTTTGAACCCTAAAAAAGAGATTAGACACTACCCATAATCATGAGCATATAGTCAAACTAAGCCTATTCATTTAAATTCACCTCTAATTGATAACGCCCAGCATTCTCCTCTTTCCTTCAGCACCTCACGAGCTTAAAGTAACACGCATGAGCATCATTTGACATGCACAACCACATATGAACAGGAGTCGATACATTCAAAACACTCGTGAACAACATTCGACATACATCACCTATATATCCAATCCGTTTACATACTAATGAACTATGTACAGGAAATGCATCAAGACACAACCGACATCAATTGGACATCAAAACGTTTATAAACAGAATGCAATAGGAACTAACTATCCACGATTGAGTTAGGCATTCTGTCGAACAGGTTGTGAGCATGTGGTGTGAAGCATCCAATAAACAGAATAGCTAACAATTCAAAACAAAATATGACCTAGGATACTAAGCTAGACAATGTAGTAGAGATAAATCAGCGACGCTAAGTTTAATTGGATACGAAATGACCCGATGGTCCAACAACGATACTTGGCTTGAATCAGCAGAGTGAGATGATTCAGGGTTGATTGTGGCTTGAGCTTCTGGCTCAGACATATGTTTCTATTTTCTTGCTCTATCTTCGGGTTTAATGAGCTTAATTTCTGTTTTGTCCCTCGTGCAAATATTAAGTTGTTTATAACGCCAGATTTTATGCGCATATTACGTTATCAAGAGTAATGTTCAGGCGAAAAAATCATTGTCGATGGACCTAATGAAAATTTTTATTGGATACCGGTTCTTACTTTTTGACCGATATTGAACCACCCCTTATTATACCTCGAGGTTGTTCAAAGGATGCATTATGTGAGGACAAGAACAATTCATAGGTGACATTTTTCTTTTTTCTTAAGTACAAGGATGAGAAAGTCCGTAGCCAATAACCTTCCTCGAGCTTGAAATATCACATATGTCGTAAACTATTTTCTAAGTGATAGGCTCCTAAAGGGACTCAAGGATGGGCAAGTCCTCCTTGAGTAAATGCAATACTTTTTATTCCCCTACTGTGAGGTTTTATGAAATCATTATTAACGTTTTAAAAAACTCAAACATTTTAAATAAATGCGTGATTTATTATTTAAATATTTTATCACTCCCCTTTATACTTAGTCTATTTTTATTTTTATTTTGCTTATTACTAAATGTGAAAATATCTCATTGGAGAGACCGATAGAGACTTGGAAGATTCGACTCAAAATATTTTGCTCTAATATCATCTGAGGTGGTATGATATCACTTCGCACTGTTTTAGAATCCTAAATTTTTCAGATGCATATATGAATTTATTACTTATTCTCCACTTTATATCTACATCCTGATTTCTCAAAAGGGAAAGAGAAGCAACAAGGTTGCTGTACACTTCGGACGGTTGAATGTAATTCTAAAATGGGAATCGATTCTACAATAATTGATGACCCTTTCCTCCACCTGCTTGTTGTCTTGTATTGGGCAAATGATTGTTTTTCAATGTGGAAGGTATATATTTTTTCATGTGACTTTTGATTTGCAATCAGAATCGTTTGGTCCTTTTGCATATAAGGGCATTTTCATACCCATTTCCCCAACCCCCCCGATTTGTTCACATCCCACCCTTCGCCATTTTCTCTTGTCCTCTCCATTGACTTGCGCATGTAAAACCCTTCTTCCTTTATTAAACCTTTTCTATCACAAATTGAAAATTCATGTGTTTGGTCATGTTGGACCATCTCGCATCACTTTCTTGTTGATGCGATTCTTTCTTTCTTTTGGCATCACCATTGAAAAGGAAGTATACCGGTCGCTCAAAATAAATGACAATGCCTGAAATTTCCACACCATGTTGAGTTGCTTAACGAGTAGGGCATTGAGCGTACTTAGCCCACATGCGACTTGGGTTGCTTTCTCCATCGCTTTAGTTCTCCGTCACGTCATCTTTTGCTCGACAATTTTGTCAAAAAGATTGTGCTTGAACTTGGGATATGGCTCTTCATCATTGGCTGAGTTTCGTCCGTCCAAATTTGTACTCGGACGGTTCCCTTAGGGCTCCATACCCATTCGCCGCCACAATCAACCCTGTGAAAATGTTAAGAGGGGAGAAATTTAGAGCCTTAGATGCTTACTGATAAGAATTAATTTTCAGGTGCATTAGTGAAAGCTTGCATGAAAATGTTAGATAATATGAAAATAATAATTGTTGGAATTCTATTGAAAATGCTGAGAAAATAAAATCAAATGTTTGAGGTGTACAAAGCACCGTTTTTAAGTATAATTCCGGCCCTCAAAGTAGAAACTCAATGCGATAGAATTATAGAAGGAATGGGAACAACGTTACGTGTATAATTCAACAAGGAAATGTAAGATAGGTAAAGAGAAATAAGAATATATTTGTTATGATATATCAATTTCCCTTTCCAATTATATTCGAATAACAATTTGTAGGTAAAAGAAAGAGAGAGTATTAAGAGACAGTTGTAAATAAATTAGTAATTATTGAAGGAGAAGATGACTGCTATATAGCCATTACAAAATAAATAAGAGTTTATAAAAAAATAAATCAAACATTACGAAGCCATATTAAATTTGATACAAAGTCTAGAAAGTCGTTACATGACCATTTCAAAACTATTACAAAATGATGCCTTGACTTGGTAGCTCCTCTGTAAAAAGTTTTCTAACTATCTTAGGCTATTAGATAAAAGCTTGACTTAATACTTAAATAATCTAACACTATCCTCACGTGTAAGTTAAACTTTAGTCTGAGACTAAAGTGTAAAAATATCTAATTGGGGAGGCAAACATGAGTTTGGAAAGATTTGAATGCAATAAGTCCGGCTCAAACGTGATTTAATAACTAAACACTCTACACTCTTCATGCATTAAGATTTCGGTGAACATACTCAAAATAGATTATTGAATTTGTATATGTATATTCTTTCTTATTTATTAATGGGGTACTTATAGAATTGAATATTGATACATCACTCATGTAAGTATATCTATCATTCTTAAAGCACATAAAAGGTGAATTAGAGTAGAAATGACGACTACTAAACAGGTTTTTTTTTTCCTCACAATATGTAATTCATGATTGTGTAATTCAAGGATTAAGAAATGGCAGTCACAATAATAAAGAGATCATACACTGTCACTAGTTCTATTTTGTCAAATCGTGAAGCATTTCCATTGTATGGAAGAGAAACAACTGAAGAAAGGTGGTGATTCTTGGTTTACTTTATTAACGGTGGAAACATTGTGGATCGGTCCGATAGTATCCAGTGTTTTCACATATCTCCCAACTGAGAATGCAGACTGCGATGGTCGAGTAAGTGCGATAGTATTGCGGATAGTATCGTCTCCTAGCATATGAACCACAAATGACATAGTCAGTCTGCCGGATCTTCTGCAATGCGTAATAGACTGATGTGTATGCATTTTAACTCTTTAATTGACAGATCAGTAAGTTCCAACCCTCAATCTTTAGATCACAACTTCCATGCTTGTCATTTTGCAAGAAAAATAAGGAAGGATGCTGCACAAAATTCTTGGATTTCATATAAAAATGGGATGTGAGTAGGAACATACAAAATTCTTGGTGTGTGGTGGCGCTTGTTCTTGTTTTTCATTCTTTTCATATATATATATTTTTTTTATAACTTACTCCATGTCATCATACTGGCCACAAAAATCCATATCATGTATATATTAGACCACATTGCTAGTACGCACGGTCCAGCAACACCCAGTAAGCACGGTCCTGAACTGGAACTAAAAATGAGGTCTAAACATGCTTAAAAGTACCTAAAAACTATTGACATGTGAGCCTCTATTTACAAACAAGTAAATTAGCATTAAATTAAGCCAAATTCGTCAGGAATCATGTTCAATGAAGTATGTCCAAAAATGCCAAGCAATGTCTGGCAGATGTAAAGCAAATTGTACATTGACAGTGATTTGTAAACATGCTTTGAACCCTAAGAAAGAGATTAGACACTACCCATAATCATGAGCATATAGTCAAACTAAGCCTATTCATTCAAATTCACCTCTAATTGATAACGCCCAGCATTCTCCTCTTTCCTTCAGCACCTCACGAGCTTAAAGTAACACGCATGAGCATCATTTGACATGCACAACCACATATGAACAGGAGTCGATACATTCAAAACACTCGTGAACAACATTCGACATACATCACCTATATATCCAATCCGTTTACATACTAATGAACTATGTACAGGAAATGCATCAAGACACAACCGACATCAATTGGACATCAAAACGTTTATAAACAGAATGCAATAGGAACTAACTATCCACGATTGAGTTAGGCATTCTGTCGAACAGGTTGTGAGCATGTGGTGTGAAGCATCCAATAAACAGAATAGCTAACAATTCAAAACAAAATATGACCTAGGATACTAAGCTAGACAATGTAGTAGAGATAAATCAGCGACGCTAAGTTTAATTGGATACGAAATGACCTGATGGTCCAACAACGATACTTGGCTTGAATCAGCAGAGTGAGATGATTCAGGGTTGATTGTGGCTTGAGCTTCTGGCTCAGACATATGTTTCTATTTTCTTGCTCTATCTTCAGGTTTAATGAGCTTAATTTCTGTTTTGTCCCTCGTGCAAATATTAAGTTGTTTATAACGCCAGATTTTATGCGCATATTACGTTATCAAGAGTAATGTTCAGGCGAAAAAATCATTGTCGATGGACCTAATGAAAATTTTTATTGGATACCGGTTCTTACTTTTTGACCGATATTGAACCACCCCTTATTATACCTCGAGGTTGTTCAAAGGATGCATTATGTGAGGACAAGAACAATTCATAGGTGACATTTTTCTTTTTTCTTAAGTACAAGGATGAGAAAGTCCGTAGCCAATAACCTTCCTCGAGCTTGAAATATCACATATGTCGTAAACTATTTTCTAAGTGATAGGCTCCTAAAGGGACTCAAGGATGGGCAAGCCCTCCTTGAGTAAATGCAATACTTTTTATTCTCCTATTGTGAGGTTTTATGGGATCATTATTAACTTTTTAAAAAACTCAAACATTTTAAATAAATGCGTGATTTATTATTTAAATATTTTATCAATCCTCTTTATACTTAGTCTATTTTTATTTTTATTTTACTTATTACTAAATGTGAAAATATCTCATTGGAGAGACCAATAGAGACTTGGAAGATTCGACTCAAAATATTTTGCTCTAATATCATCTAAGGTGGTATGATATCACTTCGCACTGTTTTAGAATCTTAAATTTTTCAGATGTATATATGAATTTATTACTTAAATTTCTACCACTTTATATCTACATCCTGATTTCTCAAAGGGGAAAGAGAAGCAACAAGGTTGCTGTACACTTCGGACGGTTGAATGTAATTCTAAAATGGGAATCGATTCTACAATAATTGATGACCCTTTCCTCCACCTGCTTGTTGTCTTGTATTGGGCAAATGATTGTTTTTCAATGTGGAAGGTATATATTTTTTCATGTGACTTTTGATTTGCAGTCAGAATCGTTTGGTCCTTTTGCATATAAGGGCATTTTCATACCCATTTCCCCAACCCCCCCGATTTGTTCACATCCCACCCTTCGCCATTTTCTCTTGTCCTCTCCATTGACTTGCGCATGTAAAACCCTTCTTCCTTTATTAAACCTTTTCTATCACAAATTGAAAATTCATGTGTTTGGTCATGTTGGACCATCTCGCATCACTTTCTTGTTGATGCGATTCTTTCTTTCTTTTGGCATCACCATTGAAAAGGAAATATACCGGTCGCTCAAAATAAATGACAATGCCTGAAATTTCCACACCATGTTGAGTTGCTTAACGAGTAGGGCATTGAGCGTCCTTAGCCACATGCGACTTGGGTTGCTTTCTCCATCGCTTTAGTTCTCCGTCACGTCATCTTTTGCTCGACAATTTTGTCAAAAAGAGTGTGCTTGAACTTGGGATATGGCTCTTCATCATTGGCTGAGTTTCGTCCGTCCAAATTTGTACTCGGACGGTTCCCTTAGGGCTCCATACCCATTCGCCGCCACAATCAACCCTGTGAAAATATTAAGAGGGGGAGAAATTTAGAGCCTTAGATGCTTACTGATAAGAATTAATTTTCAGGTGCATTAGTGAAAGCTTGCATGAAAATGTTAGATAATATGAAAATAATAATTGTTGGAATTCTATTGAAAATGCTGAGAAAATAAAATCAAATGTTTGAGGTGTACAAAGCACCGTTTTTAAGTATAATTCCGGCCTCAAAGTAGAAACTCAATGCGATAGAATTATAGAAGGAATGGGAACAACGTTACGTGTATAATTCAACAAGGAAATGAAAGATAGGTAAAGAGAAATAAGAATATATTTGTTATGATATATCAATTTCCCTTTCCAATTATATTCGGAATAACAATTTGTAGGTAAAAGAAAGAGAGAGTATTAAGAGACAGTTGTAAATAAATTAGTAATTATTGAAGGAGAAGATGACTGCTATATAGCCATTACAAAATAAATAAGAGTTTATAAAAAAATAAATCAAACATTAGAAGCCATATTAAATTTGATACAAAGTCTAGAAAGTCGTTACATGACCATTTCAAAACTATTACAAAATGATGCCTTGACTTTGTAGCTCCTCTGTAAAAAGTTTTCTAACTATCTTAGGCTATTAGATAAAAGCGTGACTTAATACTTAAATAATCTAACACTATCCTCACGTGTAAGTTAAACTTTAGTCTGAGACTAAAGTGTAAAAATATCTAATTGGGGAGGCAAACATGAGTTTGGAAAGATTTGAATGCAATAAGTCCGGCTCAAACGTGATTTAATAACTAAACACTCTACACTCTTCATGCATTAAGATTTCGGTGAACATACTCAAAATAGATTATTGAATTTGTATATGTATATTCTTTCTTATTTATTAATGGGGTACTTATAGAATTGAATATTGATACATCACTCATGTAAGTATATCTATCATTCTTAAAGCACATAAAAGGTGAATTAGAGTAGAAATGACGACTACTAAACAGGTTTTTTTTTCCTCACAATATGTAATTCATGATTGTGTAATTCAAGGATTAAGAAATGGCAGTCACAATAATAAAGAGATCATACACTGTCACTAGTTCTATTTTGTCAAATCGTGAAGCATTTCCATTGTATGGAAGAGAAACAACTGAAGAAAGGTGATGATTCTTGGTTTACTTTATTAACGGTGGAAACATTGTGGATCGGTCCGATAGTATCCAGTGTTTTCACATATCTCCCAACTGAGAATGCAGGCTGCGATCTTTGGGCAAAAGGATGATCATACCACCTCCTAGCATATGAACCGCAAGTGACATAGTCGATCGGTCCACCGGGTCTTCTTGAACGCACAACAGATTGATATGTATGCATTTTAGCACTGGAACTCCATCACATGACCCTTTGATTGACGGATCGGTATGTTCCAACCCTCGATCGGACCACAACTCCCATGCTTGTCATTTCGCAAGGGAAATAAGCAAGAATAGCTGCACAAAATCTTGGACTTCATAATTAATCGGAGCAGAGACTAGGAGCATACATATGTGAGAACTCCAAAACTAAGACGTTTGATTTAACAGAAAAGAGCCCCTCCATCGGATACTCCGGTGCCAAGTGTCCACTATGTGATGAGGAGGAAATAGTTGGAAGTAAGAAAAAAATTCACAAGTGATCATAAGAAACTTCTGAAATATGAATCTTCACATTTTGGTCATGTTGAACTGATCATCAGAGTTCTTTTTTGGCCTAGTGAATCATTCAAATATATAACAGATGTAGAAACATATTTGAAAGAGCTTACTAAATGCCAACAACTCTGTTTGTGTTGGCCTTGTCTTGATTTATACTGAAGATCCTTGCCATCCCGAAATTGGATACTTTTGGATTCATCTCACATCTAGCAAGATATTGCTAGCTTTTCAGATCCCTGTGGATAATCCTTAGGCAAGAATCCTCATGCAGATATATAAGTCCCTGAGCTATTCCGCAGGTGATGTTCAGGCGCATCTTCCAATCAAGAGATTGCCTCATATTTGAATCTGTTGATGATGAGAGACTCAAATGGATTTTCCCTTTATAAAAATCGCCAAAAGATTCATTTCATCTGCTAAAGCTCAAACCAAAAAGGAAGACATCCAGGTTTTTGTAGGGCATGTATTCATATATCAAGAGTTTTTCACGTTCTTCCAAGCAGAATCCCACCAATCGGACGAGGTTCCTGTGTTGTGGTCTGGCAATCAAGATGACTTCGTTCTTCAACTCGATGAGTCCTTGACCTGAGGTTCTTGAAAGCCTCTTAACTGCAATTTCTTTTCCATATCCCAATGTGCCGTGAAACAGGGTAACGTTAGAGAAGTTCCTAATATCCCCATAAATAAGTGTTTAGTCACTGAAATGCTTACCTTGTATACAGGACCAAACCCGCCTTCCCCAAGCTTACATTCGTCAGAGAAGTTCCCGGTGGCTGCGCGTATAACGTCTAATCGTATCAGAGTGAATTCTGGAGGATCCACTGGCTTTTCTCCTCAATAGTTTTCCTCTAAAAACTCTACTCCACTTTCTAGTCTCAGATGCAGTAACTGAACCTCTAGGCTGTTTTCCTTCTCTGACAGTATAAGAGGTTACTCTCATAAGGTAAAGTTTAGAAGATGGTCTTCTAATGGCAAGCAAGATGAATTCATATATACCTTTCTTCAATCTCTTTGTCCTGTTTAAAAAAATGCATGAACCTATGATGGATAAGAGTAAACACGATCCAATGACTGAGCTAACTATTGCAATCCATGGAGCTTTTGTTTGTTTCACCCCTATCAAGACAAAGTGATTCCTTGAATTTAGTCTGCAGATTTTTCTCACTAGGCATAAATGGTAACAGGAACTCAGAGAAAGCTAGAGAGAATGATCAAAGTTCAGATCGTAAAAGCAAGTGAAGTGCATTATGATACACAAAACAGCTTATAAAGAGTGCCTTTATATGCTTACCATGAAAATTGAATGCACGTTTTGAGCATTATACAATTTTTATACCTCTAGTACCGGAATCGATGCTGGTTTTGTTTGTTGGAGAATGTGCTGTTGATTGTCATCTAATTTCCTCATAAAGAGGATACAGTTCAAACTGCACCCGACAACTAAGCAGAAGAACTCTCGCACCTTGCTTTCCATCGCTAATGAAGGTAGGAAAATGAGCGATTGCAGCAGCCATGCAACTGTTCACAAATTGACTTTGATAAGTCAAGGGTGCACTGCGCAAGTGCATACAAGCTCACTGAACTTGAGACACTAACATTGATGGTCGCGAATAAGCTTTCTGAGGAGATTGCCGAGTCCATCACTTTCCTGAAAGTTTCCCCCACAACCGGGAGGAACTGGTTGGGATCTGATACATTCATAAGGTTGTACATTGAAAAAGCCGGCATTGACTCCATGATAGAGAACAATGATCTGTTAGAGTAGCGCATGAGACACTCATTGTACCTATGGTCACCCCTTTCTCTCGTGGACATCATTCTAAGATGTTGCCGGTAGCTGATTTGATGCAAGACTGACAGAGATTGGCAGCAACATAGCCTCTAAAAAGGGATAGGAAAGTTGCATTAGTAGTCACTTAAGTTTGGATAGTATTAACCAAATTGTTGGCATTGGATCGCCATACTTTTAGAGGATCTCAATTAAGACCAACACATCAGGTTCTTTATAAATCCCAGTACCAAGTGAGCCGATTCCAAAGATTATAAGGATTGAATTGAAAGGTATTACTAAAAAGTAGAAACTTTGGATGTCTTTTCCATGTGATTTACTTGCAGAGGAAGAGACCATAAACTTTGTCTGGATATTCCCCCTTTTGTCATGTTGTAGAAACAGTTAACGCGTCCTTCGTTGTGAAGCTACCTGTCGAGGAGGCTGTAGAGTTGTTTTGGAACTTGCCAAAAGCAGTGTAATTGCCCTTACTAGAGCTCCCCTCTTGAAGATATGTCTGTGCACTGACAGGAGTGTCTGGGATGAAGAGGATCGGGCCTGAAATCAAGAAAGCGAATGCAATATATCTTGGTGCATCGATAATCATCTTGATCCGTTAATTTGGAAAGAACGCAAGTACAATAAGAGTAGTTCAAAGAGGAGTAAGATGATGAGCAACTTTCGGAGGGCAAGATACACGAACTTGTTTGATATCAGTAACGTCCAGGTCTTGCATTTTTCTGATTTGACCAAGAACAAGTTTTGCAGCTGCTCCCGCTGATGCCGGCTTCAGAAATGACGGATTAGTCAAATATTCAAATGCTGTAATCAGCAGAGACTACCCAACTGGCTTCATTTTCCCAGAAGAAATGAGGGTGAACATTCCTGGCTTGCGCTACCTAACAAAAAAGCGGGTTGACTGGAAGGCTGACAAGGACTAGGCGGTGGTTATAAGTCCAATTATCAGTTAGGGTTGCTCAAGTCATACGTGTGTTCATCGCTCGTGTTCAAGATCATAATTTGAATCATCATTCTTGCGTATTCTCTTGGAGTCATCCAGGAGCATAGGGATGCTCATCTCCCATAAATTATTCGGTATCTGTGGGATGGGTAACTGCCACACCCAATGTGATTCACTTCAGAGTCACAAGGGTGCGGATGCCTTTGTTAAATAAAGAGCCAAAAGGAAACTCAAATACATGTTGATGAAGATGATGGGACTAAGGAGATTGATCCGACAAGACTTAGCTGCTTATTACGTTCTTGAAGCTCAGAGATATCGATTCTTGCTCTTTGAAAGTGAACACACATTTGCGGAGGTTCATTGAGTATATTACAGGTCTGCCATTCTTCTTTTGTACTTGCCTATATAAGCACGGCCTGGAAGACGATTTGATATCCTCTTTATTATATGTTGGCAAATGATGGTAAAAAACCATTCTCTTCCATATTGATTTCATGGATGGTGAAAGCCAGAAAGAGAATATATAAAGTAGGATGCTGACTAATTTGACCCTGATATGGTTGGTCAGAAGTAGGGCCGGCAAAATGGTTCGTGTACCTATTTTATAACTCAGTTTTAAGAGGCGCAATGTTATATGGTTAACTCGTTTTCTTTCAAAATGGGTTAAGTGGGTTGTGGAAAACTAAAGACCCAAAAAAAGAGCCAATATACCCGACCCACGAGACCCACGTGACAGACGTGACCCATATTTTAACCCATATTTTCAAAACCCACACAACACCCACAAGTCCACACCCCAGAGAAAATATTGGGAAAGTGAGACGCTCCAGCCTGGCAAACAAGAAGGCGCTCAGAGGACGACATGTCCAACGTGAGCCCATATTGTCAGGCCAATTTCAAAGAAAAGCCCGCGTAGTACGCTCCCTCTCTCTCTCAAGAGGAAGAGTCGAACAAATTTCAAAAATTGGCCTCACAACGTGGGCTTTTCTTTGAAATTGGCTTGACAATATGAGCCTACGTTGGACACGTGTTGTCCTCCGAGCGCCTTCTTGTTTGCCATGCCGAGGCGTCTCATGTATACAATATTTTCTCAGAGGGTAGAGTTGAGAGCGTGCACCACCGAGCCTTCTGCCGGAGCCATCGGGGCCGCGCGGTGGTGCGTCGGTCGGGCACATCGAACGAGGGGTCAGAGGGAGAGAGAGTCCAGCGTAAAAGACAAAGGGAGTCGAGAGAACAGGGGAGGGAGTATGCTCCCTCTCTCTCAAGAGGAAGAGTCGAACAAATTTCAAAAATTGGCCTCACAATGCGGGCTTTTCTTTGAAATTGGCCTGACAATATGGGCCCACGTTGGACACGTGTCGTCCTCCAAACGCCTTCTTGTTTGCCAGGCTGGAGCGTCTCATGTACCCAATATTTTCTCCGGAGATGCAGCCAATATTTTCTCTCTTCTTGCAGGTTCCCGAGGTCTGTGAATAGAGAAGAGTACACTTTCATCTCGAAAGAGTGTCCAGTGAAAAAGCAAAAAGAGAAGACCCGCGTTCTGTCTGGCACATTCGTGAAAACGGTGCTTGACACTTCAGCTCAACTCCTTCTGTCGACGGCCGCGACTCACTTCCTGTTGCCAAGTTCCCACCAACGGCTGTGACGCATCCTCGTTGCTACTCTTCATCACAGCAGCAACTCGAGTGCCCTCCATACCGCGCTCCTTGCATCCCTTAATTGACGCTCGGCAACACTTTGAAGCCAAGAACCCTGCCGAGTCTGCTATTGCCGAACAGACCACCCGCGACAACAAATCATGGACCGGGCTGCATCGTGCCTCTAGCTCCCCGCAACACGGCAATGCTGTCCTGATATCTCCCCACTGAGTCACATGATGCCGGCTTGCCTCCTGTGGCCAGCGAACCCCCATGTCAATCACGCTTGCACTTTTCCTTCGCAGGTTCTTGGCGACATCAGCGAGTCTGGATTCTTCAATGGGCACAAGAGGGCGTTCACAATACAAGAGAAGTGGTGAAATTTGTCCTGTTTTGCCCAAGCCTTTTTAAAAGGTGAAGTTTGATGTCAAAGTCAAAAGAAGCTCAAGTTCTCGGACAGAATTGCAGAATATTCAGCAAGTGAGAAACGCACGAACAGAGGATACCGCACCGTGATCAGCATCACCGCGAGCTCCTGTACCGATCTGCTTCAAGCCCACTACACCAACAGCGAAGGAACGAGACCTGCTGTCCTTGCCCCCGTCCATCGACGATTCTCGGTCCCTGCTTGGAAGTTTCTGTTTCGCAGGTACTGTGGAGCCCATCTGGCGACTACCGAGCAACCGTGAGCGCCGCTAATCGGCAGTCATCCTCACCGTG
This sequence comes from Eucalyptus cloeziana, assembly GCA_014182715.1. Taxonomy (NCBI): domain Eukaryota; kingdom Viridiplantae; phylum Streptophyta; class Magnoliopsida; order Myrtales; family Myrtaceae; genus Eucalyptus; species Eucalyptus cloeziana. The sequence continues at coordinate 23,194,235 of CM024638.1, forward strand.
ATTCTCGTGATCCATCGTCCATCTGAATTCAGAAACGTTATCCGCGCAACATCAGAAATTAGGTAAGAAACTCGATTAATCTGATTTTCATATATCTCGTTATCTAATTCATAAAATTGCGATCTTATTTGAATGTCTATTCAATATTGCCATATGCAAAAAGAATTCTTTTGAATCCCTGTGAATTAGGAAATTTTCCTAATGCAAGGACCGATAGTCCGATTTTATGCTCGAAATACAATCTAATGCCCGACATTTGATTTGTGATGTCATAAAAATTGGCCAATCCGATCTCATGCGTGAGATAAGATTCGTCAATTTATTTCTGAAATTAGATAAATATTGACAATATCTTGTGTGATTTGATGGCGTGTTTGTTTTGGATTTGACTTCTTTCAATTTTTGTTTGATTTTAATTGATTTATTTCTAAAAAAATATCAAAAAAGATTATATTGTAGTTTTTTTACGATAGATTGCATGCTTATTTTGGTTATTTTATAATTTGGAATTTAATAAAACACCAAAATATCTTTTTAGAATAAATTGAATTTTTTTTCTATAGGGTAGTTTGCATGTTTAAATTAGAGTATTTAATTAATTTCGAATTTATGAATAATACAAAAAAAAAAAAAAAAAAAGAAGAAGTTATGTGCATGTCAAGCTGGCATCATCACTGCCATGTCATTGCCCACATGTCATCTAATAATTATATGTTAGGTTCATGAAATTGCATGTCGTGTAGAATTAGTTCACCTATTTTTTAAAAATTGTGTGTTTAGGAATTGTTCAAATTAAAGCGTGTGACATGTTAGTATAGTTACATTGATTTTTGTCCATCATTATATTGGGTCATTTAATTAATGTCGCGTGGCATATAGCTTGCATGATAGGTTACGTGTTGCATGTCATTTAAGTTAAACATTTTTGTACATCATTGCATTGCATTGCATTGCACAGACATTATAGATTTCATTTAAATAAGTGCAAACCCAAAAAAAAAAAAAAAAAAATTGAGCGACTACATGTTAATGATAAATCCTATATAGGATTGTTGATATGAATTCTGAGATAATATTGCAGATGCTTTCATTGCTATATGGTGCCTCCTGCAATTTATTTACTGCTTTATTCGTCGTTAAGTTGGTAATCTACGTACCCGCATAATTGCCTCACATGTTAAGATGTAATAAAATTGATCCAAGGTGCCTACTAAATATTTTTTGAAATTAAAAGAAAAAATGTACCAAAATGGCGTTAGAGTAATTTAGTGTGATCAAGTCTTCGTACCCAAAATCTTAGTTCGTATGAGTGAAATAATTCTCATATTATTTTACTTAGATGTCTAATTGACCTACCATAAACTAATTGATGGTGACTCTTAAATAAAAATCATTCGCATATTAAATAACTTAAATCTAAGTCATGAATTTGGTTTAGGCTTGAAATAACTCAAACTAAGTTTAGATCCAACCCGCTTTTGTAGAGGTGGTGACACTCCTAACACATGTAAACTGAACTTTGGCCTAAAATTAAAGTGTGGACATAATAGTAAAAGAGACAAATAAGGATCTTAAAGATTGAATTCAGGACCTCCTACTTAGCCGTAGTTTAGTATTAAATGCCCTAGTATTCTTCACGAATTAGATTCCAATATATATACTAAAGCTAGAATATAGAATTCATTTATGCTTAATTTATATATATATATATATATATATATATATATATATCAATGGGGTACTTGTAGAATTAATATATTACTCGAGCAATTATATGTATCATTCTGATATAACATAAGTGGCGAATTGAACAGAAATGATGACTAATTAACAAGCTTTTTAACCTTGCGCTTACCAATTGATGTTCACGGAAATGATTCAGAAATGGCAGTCACAATGCTAAAGAGATCACACACCATAATTATTATCATTCTACCTTCCGTTAAATAAAAGAGAAATAAACTGAAGGAAGAGTGATGATACTCGGTCACCTAGCCGAAACAATCGAAATGGTTACTCCATTAATAGTTAAGGCTTCGTGACTAGGCACGACACGATCAAGTTTACTCACATCTCTCCACACTGAGAATGCAGGCTGTGATGGTTGGCTGAGTGTGATAGTATCGCCTCCTAAGTTATGAACCACGAGAGACATAGTTGGTCGATCCATCGGGTTTTCTTGAACGCACAATAGACCGACGTGTATGTATTTCAGTACTTCAACTTCATCACATGATTCATTGATTAATGGATTGATAAGTTCCAATTCTCGACCTCCACACCACAACTTCCATGCCTGTTATTTAGCAAGGAAAATTAACAAGGATACCTGCATGAAAATCTTCGATTTCATATTAAACTGGGATGGTGATTAGGATTATACAAATGTGAGAAGGCTTTCACCCTGTTCGAGATGAAAACCATTATTCTTGCACCCGCTTACTATCTCTAGCAAGAGAAATCCAAAACTGGAGACGCCTGATTTTACAGAAAAGAGTCCTTGCATTGCATAAGAAATTACCAATATGCGCAAGCAAGTGAAATATATATTCACAACCCTAAAAAATGGAGGATCAAGTTAAAAATCTTAATTATCTTAAACAAACTCTCAAACTCAATGTGACGAAGAGGAAGTCAAATGGAGTTGGGAGAAAAGATCCAAAGAGGTGATTTCATGTGCTGAAGAGTGAACCGACCAACGTGTGTAGATTACGCAGCAATAGGCTGACGTTTATTCGTACGTGATGAAAATGTTAAGAATTGATGTTCAGAAAGGGATATCAGTAATTATAACAAAAATGAATCACATGACGCGATATGTGAAGGTGTGGTCCGGGTGTGCACTCGGATGTGTCCCACTCGAGCACTCAAAATTTGCTCAAGATCATCTACCTCTAACACTAAGATAATAAATATGTGAAAGAATTCTTTAGTTTCTATATATTTCGTATATATACAGAAGAGAACATAAGCCAGCTTTACGTGATGAAAATAGAAAGTAGGATGATATAAATATATTACAATGGAGATATATACACAGTCCTAAAAGACAAAATATACCATAATTATCTCTAACAGCATTTGCATTGTATAAAACTTGATCACCTAGCCGCAACAACCGAAAGGGTTACTCCATTAACAGTTGAGGCACGATCAAGTTTTTCCGCATCTCTCCCAACGGAGAATGCAGGCTGCGATGGTGGGCTGAGTGTGATAGTATCGCCAGCTAAAATATGAACCACGAGTGACATAGTCATTCGATCCGCTGGGTCTTCTTGGACGCACAATAGACCGACCTGTATGCATTTCAGCACTTCAACTTCATCACATGACTCATCGATTAACGGATCGATAAGTTCCAACGCTCGACCTTCGGACCACAACTTCCATGCCTGTTATTTAGCAAGGAAATTTAACAAGGATAGCTGCACGAAAATCTTCGATTTCATATTAAACTAGGATGGTGATTAGGAACATACAAATGTGAGAAGGCTTTCACCCTTTACTTGGAGATGAAAACCATTATTCTTGCGCCCGCTTACTATCTCTAGCAAGAGAACTCCAAAACTGAAGACGTCTGATTTTACAGAAAAGAGTCCTTGCATTGCATACTCCGGTGCCATGTATCCACTAACCAGAATTATGTAATGAAGAGCAATTAGTTGGAAGTAAGAAACAGAGAAAAGTGAAACTTCTGTATGGAACTTCTGAAATATGAATGTGCTCTATCTGGTGCTGTTGAGCAGATAATCAGAGTCCTTTGTTGGCCTACTGAATCAATCAAAACATGTAAAGGACGTAGACAGATATTGAGGCACTTACTAGGTTCCAACGACCCTGTTTGTGTTTGCCTTGTCTTGATTTACACTGAAGATCCTTGCCATTCCGAAATCAGATATCTTCGGATTCATCTCGCCATCTAGCAAAATATTGCTAGCTTTCAGATCCCTGTGGATAATTCTCAAGCGAGAATCCTCATGCAGATAGAGAAGTCCCCGAGCTACTCCACAGGCAATGTTCATGCGCAGCTTCCAATCTAGAGATCGCCCTATATTCGAATCTGTCAAAATGAGAAACTCAGATGAACTCAACTTTACAAACTAAAATTAACTAGCTAAAAAATTCATTGCATCTGCTAAAGCTCAAACCAAAAAGCAAGGCATCCAGGCTTTTGTTGGGCAAATATTCATATATCAAGAGTTTTTCATCTTCTTCCAAGCAGCATCCCAATAATCGGACGAGGTTCCTGTGTTGTAGTCTGGCAATCAAGATGACTTCGTTCTTCAACTCGATGAGTCCCTGGTCTGAGGTTCTTGAAAGCCTCTTAACTGCAATTTCTTTTCCATCTGCCAATGTGCCCTGAAACAGGGTAGTAAGTGGTGAGATCCCCATCTGAGAATTACTGATGATAACCAATTCAGTTCATGCTATGGATAATGACTCCACCAGATTGCTACCATTAGAAAATTTTCCTAGTCTCCACATAAGTTGGCGTTGAGTCACTAAATTGCTTACCTTGTACACAGGGCCAAACCCGCCTTCCCCAAGTTTACATTCATTGGAGAAGTTTCCTGTGGCTGTGCGTATGATGTCTAATCGCATCAGAGAGAATTGTTGAGAAGCCACTGGCTTTTCTCCACGAGAGTTTTCCTTTGAAAACTCTTCTCCAATTTCTTGTCTCAGATGAAGTAACAGAACCTTTTGGTTGTTTTCCTTCTCTGAGAGTACGAGAGTTTACTCTTGTCAGGTAAAGGTTAGAAGATGGCCATTACAATAGCAAGCAAGATGAATTCACTTATACCTTTCTTCAATCTCTTTGTCCTCTTCAAAAAAATACACGAACCCACGATAACTATTAGTAACCCCGATCCAATTACTGAGCTAACTATTGCAATCCATGGATTTTGTTTTACCCCTGTCAAGAAAGAGAAATTCCTTGGATCTAAACATACCACAAATCTGCAGAATTGTTTTTTCCTTACTAAGTGTAAATGGTACCAAGAACTCGTTGAAATCAAGAGAATATGATCATAGTTTAGATCGTAAAAGCAAGTCAAGTGCAATATGATACATAAAACAGCTCATATTGAGAATTAGAAGCAATGGAATGATACCATTATACGCTTACCATGACAAACCGAGTGCACATTTTGAATATTATATAACTCATACCTTCAGTGCTGGTTTTCCCTCTAGTTTCCCCATCAAAATGATACAGTTTGTACCGTACATTACAACTTGGCTGAAGAACTCTGGCACCTCCCCTTTGATAATTAAGAACGGTTTGAAACTTTTCGATAGCAGAAAGCAAGCAACCCTTACAAGCTGATTTTGATATATCGGGGGTGCACTGTGCAAGCCCGTGCAGGGTCACTGAACTTGAGACACTAACATCTAAGGTTGCGTATAAGCTTTCTGACAAGATCGCCAAGTCCGTCACATTCCTCCACAAATCCGTCACTTCTGCCACAAAGTCCTTCTCATTATCAAAAGTTTGCTCCATAGTCCTGTTGAAGGTAACTGAATTGTCCACGGGGTCGACAATGAAAAGAAACGGCGTTGTCTCCATGATAGAGAAGAACAATCTGTAAGAGTAGCGCAAGAGACACTCGTCGTACCATATGATTGCCTCTTTCTGTCCTGGACATCTTTCTATGATCATCCTGCTAGCTGAACGGATGCAAGACTGACAGAGATTGGCAGCAACATCCTTTCTAAAGAGAAATAGTAAAGTTGCATGAGTAGTCACTTAAATCTGGATAGAAATTTTTCAGTTGGCATTGGATCACCGTATTTTGTAGAGGTTTCAATTAAGACCAATATATCAGGTCCATTATAAACCCTAGTTCCAGGTGAGCCGATTCCAAAGATTATAATGATTGATTTGGTAAGGTATTACTCAAGAGTTGAAATTTTTGGCATCTTTCGCATGTGATTTACCTGCAGAGGAAGAGACCATAAACTTTGTCCGGACCTTCACCTTCCGTTGTGTTGTAGAAACCGTAAATGGGTCCTTTGTTGTAATCAGCGTAGTTGCCCTTGGAGAGGAGGTGGTTGAGGTTGTCCTGAAACTTGCTAGGTGCAGCATAGTCGCCCCTATCTGCGCACTTTTCTTGAAGATATGTCTGTGCACCGACAGGAGTGCCTGGGATGAAGAGAATCAGGCATGAAATCCAGAAAGCAAAGGAAATATTTCTCGGTACATCGATAATCTTTTTTGCTTGAACTTGGAAAGGATGCAAGTACAGTAAGAGTAATTCAAAGACGGCCATGGACTCTCTTTCTTTCAACTCAAGAGGAGTACGCTAATAAGCAACTTCTGGAGGCCGAGGTAAAGAAATTGATCAAGAACCAAGTTTGCAGCTGCTCTCCCAGATGCCGGGGTTGGCAAAGACGAATTAGTCCAATTTCCACGTTCCTTCGTCAACAGGGTGATCCAATTGGCTTCTTTTTTCCAGGAGAAATGAGGGCGACCGTTCCTGGCTTGCCCTACCAGAGGGGAAAATTGGGGGAGGGGGACCCAAAAAGACCGGCACTAAATATAAATAAATCAACCAAAGGTTTTCGTCCCCACGGTGGATAAAAATCAACCTAAGATACAAACCGAAAAGACCCGACAAAGACTCGGTAATGGTTATGAATCACATGTTCCTCCTCTCCTCGTTCAAGGCTTGGTTGGAATCGCCACACGTGCCCACTCTCTCAGAATCATCCAGAAGCGTAGAAATTTTTTGATGTGTGGGACCGGAGGACTATCATCAGGTGAGACTTGCTTGGGTTTTTGGTAGAAAAAACAAATAAGATACTCCAATGAAACTCTAGTGTTTGTTGACGAAGACACGGGACTAAGAACTCAGCACTTTTTTGAAATGTTGATTTTTTGCTCTTCAAAATCTGACAGTCCTTTTATAAGTGGACAGCTCTTGATGTCTTTTTGAATCTCTTCTAAATGTATTTTTCTATGTTTTGAATGAGTAACCCTTATTAAAATACATTTCGAGTTTGATCCCGAAGGTAAATTGGATTTTAGCTTTCCTAGTGTATGTTGAGGTCTTTAGCCGCTGAGATTGGAAAGTGGACTTTTGGTCAAGACAAGCTACTTCTGGGCTAATTAAATGAAAGGGCACTACAAGACAAAGAAGGGGCCCACAATTTGATATATATATATATATATATATATATATATATATATATATATATAAATACATGTATATGTGAGCTAAGGTCCCATTTGATTCAGCATGTGGAAAGGATTTTGGGATTCTAAAGGGGTTTGGGCAAAAGCGGATGGTGTTTGGTTCAATTTTTTGGGGACTTCAAAGAGCTTTGGGGGAATGGAGGAGTAGAGTTTCATTGGGAAGTTGCACTTCCGATACTGTTCATCACTGTTCATCTCTTTGGTGAAGAAGCCGATCGGAGGCCGACAATCGCAGCCAAGGGGTCGCACGTGCCGACAACGCGCTGGCGACGCCGCCTGAGGGTCGCTCAACCCCGGCGACCGTCGCCGGACCTTAGGCGACGGTCACTAGGGTCACGTGACCTCAGGCAACCTCAGGCGGCCGTCGTCTAGGTTCGCGCGACCCAGGCGGCCATCCGGTGGCCGAACTTCAAAAAAAAAAAAAAAAAAAAAAATATATATATATATATTTGTTTCTTTAATTTAATAAAAGTCAATTACAAATGCAAATTTTACCAAATGGTATTTTGGTCAAAATTGTTTCTCAATGTAAATTTTACCAAATGATATTTGCATTTCGGAAAACCCCCTTCACCCAAAAGTATTTGCATTTCTACAAATGCATTCTCTAAAAGCCGAACCAAATGGGCCCTAAGTCTTTTGTCAAAAAGGAAAAGTAAACAAGCAAGGGTTTGCTTTTCTCCTCCCTTACCTGTAGTAACCATGTGAAAATATATGATGGAGAAGAACGATCTGTAGGAGTAGCGCAAGAGACACTCGTCGTACCATATGATTGCCTCTTTCTGTCCTGGACATCTTTCTATGATCATCCTGCTAGCTGAACGGATGCAAGACTGACAGAGATTGGCAGCAACATCCCCTCTAAAGAGAAATAGTAACGTTGCATGAGTAGTCACTTAAATCTGGATAGTAATTTTTCAGTTGGCATTGGATCACCGTATTTTGTAGAGGTTTCAATTAAGACCAATATATCAGCTCCATTATAAATCCTAGTTCTAGGTGAGTCGATTCCAAAGATTATAATGATTGATTTGGTAAGGTATTACTCAAAAGTTGAATTTTTTCGCATCTTTCGCATGTGATTTACCTGCAGAGGAAGAGACCATAGATTTTGTCTGGATCTTCACCTTCCGTTGTGTTGTGAAAGCCGTGAATGGGTCCTTTGTCGTAATCAGCGTAGTCGCCCTTGGGAGAAGGCTGTTGAGGTTGTCCTGAAACTTGCTATAAGCAGCATAGTCGCCCCTATCTGCGCACTTTTCTTGAATATTGTCTGTGCACCGACAGGAGTGCCTGGGATGAAGAGGATCAGGCATGAAATCCAGAAAACGAAGGAAATATTTCTTGGTACATCGATAATCTTTTTTGCTTGAACTTGGAAAGAACGCAAGCACAGTAAGAGTAATTCAAAGCCGGCCATGGACTTTCTTTCAACTCAAAAGGAGTACGGTAATAAGCAACTTCTGGAGGCCGAGGTAAAGAAATTGATTAAGAACCAAGTTTGCAGCTGCTCTCCCAGATGCCGATAGTCCAATTTCCACGTTCCTTCGTCAGCAAAGGCGATCCAATTGGCTTCTTTTTTCCAGAAGAAACGAGGATGACTGTTCCTGGCTTGCCCTACCAACGAAAATATCGGGTGGAACCCAAGACACCCAATGAAGACCGGTACTAAATATAGATAAATCAATCGAAGGTTTGGTCCCCACAATGGATAAAAATCAACCCAAGACACAAACCCAAAAGACCTGACAAAGACTCGGCAATGGTTAGGAATCATCCTAAGCATGTAGAAATTTTTTAATGGGGGGGGACCGGAGGACTATCATGCCTGATGAGACTTGCTTCGAAGGAATAAGGGTACATACGTTTTTGGTAGAAAAAACATATAGGATGCTCCAATGAAACTCCAGTGTTTGTTGACGAAGTCACGGGACTAAGAACTCACCATGTTTTTGAAGATTTTGACTCTTTGCTCTTCAAAATCTAACACTCCTTTTATATGTGTTTTCATGTGCTTTGAATGAGCATCCCTGTTTATGGGGTCTTGTAAGAGGTGTTAGAGAAAGAAATTATATTTCAAAAGTCGATGCATTATTCATCAAAGTTCGTAATTTTTGCACAGATTTATCGAGAATATTGCATGAGTATCATTCTTCTTTTGTACTTTCTTATATAAGTACGTCTTGAAAGACAATGTTACAGTAGAAAATATTTTTCTTCCTTTGATATATATCTGAAAGAGAACATACAAAGTAAGTTAACATCTATTTTGACCAAATATGGTTGGTTAGAATTAGCAACTTTCCCCCACATGGCATCAATAGACCCAATCCACGAGTGGGCTTGGCTGAATTCTTTAAGCCTAATGAGCGAGCTTGGACAAGTCCGGTCAGTGCGTGGGCCAGGTTTGGGCAAGGGCATTGAGGCTTGATCTATTGTGCCCTTATATTTATTAAAAAGATTTACAAAAATTTATCCAAATTGACAAAAGGTAAAAATGTTTAAGATTGAATTAGCAAAAATGTAATAGATTTAGGATTTTTTGAATAATTTTCCTTTTTTTTTTTTTGTGTCTAAATTGCAAGTGCGAACATATTATTTTTATCATATGAGAATCACTAACAACATTTTGATAGTAGAGACTAGATTTTGTGGTGGTTTCCAGTTGGAAGTGGCAAATGATCAGATAGCCAATAGATTCACTTAAGATTATTTGAAATAATTATCATAACTTGGTTCAAAGACAAAAAAAAAAAAAAAAAAAAACAAAACAAAACATGAAAGGTGTGGTCCTTTTTGAAATTTTCTAAGAGGATATAATTTTATTCATTATCACTTGAACCAGAATGTATTTTTATATGACAAATGCATTTCATGGCAATAATACATGATGTAATAGACGAATTTAAAGTGAGATGTCTATACACATGGTGTCAAATAATATGAGATTCATATCACATGGTTATCAATTGTACCACATCATCACTATAAAGTGATAGATCTATTTGATAAAGGAAAATTAATACAAATGACTCCTAAATTTTGGCCTTATATACAATATCATTCATAAACTTTTAATTTGTTCAATGTGATCCTTAAACTATTGATATTAGTTCCACTAAGTCATCATGTCTGCTCAAATAACAAATCAGACTTTATTTTGATGATGTGGATTATTATATGCTAAGTTTGATTTTTAAATGATGAGACAAAATGTCCATTATTTCATCCGTTAATTCTAAAAAAAAGGAAAAAAAATTAGTACATGAACACAATTAATATATTACTTTAATAATCCATGTGTAATTTTTTAATTGACCACTATTCAAATTTAACGGGATGAAAGCCACATTAACAGCTCGCGTCAATTTGAATTAATGGAAGGGTGGCACTGGATATTTTCATATAGTTTAAGGACTAGATTAAACATATACTAATAATTCATGGATTACATTGAGTAAGAAAATATTGTTTTGACTTTGACCAAGATATTTTACATGTTTTCGTATATAAGTATCTCCCCTTGTTGGATGCCAAGGGTCGCAATGTGGTCTTTGTTCTATTCTTGTCTAGAGAAAGAGATAAAAGTCTTGAAGCACCAATCTGACCGGGTGATTGGGGTGAATTATTGTCCATGGAATGACACCAATAATTATAGTGTTGAAGTTAGTTAAATCTTGTGGTAAGATTTGTTAATTCCTTCGTGAGATTAAGAGTTATTTCATGAGGAATTATGGAGCCAAACCCTACATGAGTTATAAGGTGTAATTGGAGGCTGGGAAATACTGAGAGTGTAAACAACTTGGGTGTGATTGTAATCTCTATTGTAGTGCTTGATATATAGTTAAATTCGTTGTTACTCTTCCTATGAACGTAGGTCACTAAGACTGAATCACGTAAATCTAATGTCCGATTTACTTTCTTGTTCTGTCTATTTTATTATTTAATTAATTGCTTTTGTAACAATTGGTATCAAAGCTATATCCTTATATTACAATTTTATCATTCGATTGCTTGCCTACACAACAATCGGCATCGGAGTTAGGTTTGGCTGAGTTAAAATGAATCGATGGCGACAAAAAAAAGGAAAAGTGAGGATTGACAGATTTGATAGGAAGAATTTTGGTTTCCGAAAGATGCAGTTGAGGATTATCTATATGAAAGGAAATTGTACTTACCCCTATCTAGGGAGAAGCCAAAGACAACGAAGCAAGTTAACTGGGAATTGATGAATAGACAAGCTTTGGTGTTATTCGACTAACATTGGCTCATAACATCGCATTTAACATTGTGAGAGAGAAAACCACTGTGGGTTTGATGAAAGCTCTGTCAAGTATGTACAAAAATCGCTCTACGATCAATAAGGTCATGCAACATCTATTTAATTTAAAGATGAGCGAACGTGTGTCAATTATTGATCATATCAATGGATTCAATGTGGTCATTAGTAAATTAAGTTTTGTTGAGATTAACTTTAATAATGAGGTATGTGCTTTGATTCTATTATCCTCATTATCCAACAGTTGCAATACGACCGTTACTGCTATTAGCAATTCCCTTGGGTCAACAAGCTTGACATTTGATAGGGTTTGAGATTAAATTATGAGTGAAGACATCCGTAGAAGAGAATTTGATGAACATGTATTTGCCACTTTAATAGGTGAAAATAAAGGAAAAACTAGTATACGTGTTAATAAGAGTAATATAAACATGAACAAATGTAGTCAGTCTAGGATTTATGGCTCTATCTATTGGAGTTGTGGCAAGAGAGAATATCTTAGGATGGATTGCTTTAAACTGAAGAGCCATAAGGGTAAGGGAATTACAATTAAGTCTATAGATGATGTTATGATTGTAGCTTATTAATCATTCTTTGATGGATGAATTAGGATTATGGTTGTTTGTTTCACATGACACCAAATAGAAACTGGCTTACTGATTATAAATGCATGGATAATAGTAAATTGCAATAGGGAAACAACGTTGAATGCGACGTTGTAAGTGTTAGTGATGATGGTATTGTGAGGACATTGACTAGAGTAAAGTATGTCCCAGAGTTGAAGAAGAACCCGATTTCCTTGAGTGTCCTTTATTCAACTAGATGGCATATACCTTAAAATATAGAATTTTGAAAATTATTCAAGGGGCCTTGGTGATAATGAAAGGAATCAAGCACATTAACCTACATGAACTTCAAGTTGAGATAGACGAAATTTGCCACAAAGACATCGGATGCATTTGTTCGAAAGTCTGAATTGTGACATGTGTGTTTGAGGTACATTAACGAGAGAAGCCTAATCGTTCTAAGTGAAAGGAATCTACTACGTGGTTGTGTTGCTAATAAACTGAATATATGCAAGTGCCATGACTTAAATTTACGATGGAAGGAAAAACCACGGAGATTACAGAGTTAATTTACTTGAATGTTCGCAAGTTGTCATGATTTTTTTCAAGGAAGAATACTAGATTTATGCTAACAGTTTTGGATGACTACTCAAGGATGACTTGGGTGTTTGTACTTAGGTAGAAGTTTGAGGTTATTGTCGGGATTAGGCATTTAAGAGCTTTGTTGAAAAGGAGACCGGTAAAATGATCAAGCAAGTGTGGATTGATAGTAACATGGAGTTTTACTCAGATCTATTAAACGAATTCTATATGAAGGAAGGCCTAGTGATACAATGCACTAGTGCTAATGAACTAAATGTTGGAAAGTCGATCAACTAAATATTACTAGAGGAGGCCATAAAATGCTCTTTAGTTATGGTTTGGCTAGAAGATTTCTAGAGGACGCACTTAGTATGGCGAGCTACTTGGTGAATAGTTACCCATTGTGTGACAACCCAACTCCAAGTTGCAAGGGTTATCCTCGCGATGTCATAGGCACATTGCCATCTTGTTTATTTTTCCTTTCTATTCATGCGGAAGCGAGAACAACATCAATCTCCCAAACAACAAACAAGCAGCCAAGGAAACACAACATAGACCACTACTTTTATATCATGTTAGTACATTTACAAGCGCTTTTTATACAGGCTCATTTCTTTTTACATCATCCTTATATGTTTGTGTAGGCCAAGGGAATTTCTATCTCCTCTAGTGTGACTTCATCTCCCAAAACAAGTGAGATTTCTATGCCTACAAGTCTAAAAGATAAATGGGTGAGTTGAGGACTGAGTAAATAAAATCACTAATCCTCATCTAGGAGGATGACTTGTCATCGAATCAAGCATGCAGACATCTCAAGTACTACAACATCAATGGCAAATCCATAACAAATTGTTACTTTACCTCAATTATATGTATATGTTCATATCGGCTTACCTTCGATGCATTATCCACTTTTAACTTACCAAACAAGCTACCATCAACTTACCCTAACAAGCTATCTTCAATTTATCAAACAAGCTACCTTTCCAAATAAATTGTCCTCAACTTACCAAATAAGTTACCTTTAACTTACCAAACAAGCTACCTTACCAAGCAAGTTACCTTCAATTTACTAAACAAGCTATCTTACCAAGTAAGTTTATCATAACGTCTCAATGGTTCTTCCATAGTTTCAAGGACTTCTAGCTCAAGCTAAATATCCGGCCTCAAGCCAGGCGTCTCATACTTCTAGGGGCTTCCTAGTATCAACTAGGGCATCCAGCCCCAAGCTAGGCATAATATGCATGCGAGCCATTTCAACTTACCATTAATGCATGCTCTATCCCAAATTTATTAACCAAACTCATTAAACAATACATACGAAAGTATGCACAAAAAAGTTCATTCATCAATAGAATCGTTTCTACAATTCATCTAGAATCCACCAGGCATCTAGAACCCATCAGGTATCCCATTCTCATTGGTAAGGCATCACTGCCAACACTATGTGACAACGGTTCTTATTTTTCATTTAGTAATCATGCATTGTACAACATATAAACCAGTTTAACATTTTTCCTCTTAGCCTATACATAAAAGACCCAAGGGTGTGCTCATACAAGCGTGTGCGTGTCATATTCTATAATACCATAACTACATAATATGCCAGACAAAGCACAAAGTTCGTGGCTCGAATTGACCTGTTTAAGCACCAACTCTCCGCCAAGTGAGGCTCCAATTGACCCGCCTCACTATTGATCTAAGGCCCAGCGAGATTTGGTCCATCATGCCTCAACACCGACTTAAGGCCAAGTGAGACCCGTCCATAGCCTAAGGCGTGCTTCCACTCACGAATTTATAATCATCAGTAAACCATAGAAAATATCATAAGATCAAGTCATTGAACAACCAAAACACAAACACGATTAATAATACAATTAGCTTAAACAATGCACCACAACACCCTAGTCAAGGGTTAGAGGATCCACCTATTCGTGCAAAGACATGATTATCATGTTCACGGTCAAACCCAATAACATACTACATCACCCTAACCAAAGATTAGAGATTCCACTTACCTAATGTGCTAAACACAATTTTGCCAAGAGATGGCCATTAGGTGGAGGCAATTGGTGTGTAAGGCCAAAAGGGAGAGGGAGGCATGCAAGAGAGAGGAGATGGGAGAAAATGAGTTAAGAGTTCATGAGAATGAATGGGGTGGCTCTCTATTTACAAGCCAAACCTACATATTCTCGAAGGAAGATCTCATGGCAATGATGGTCACATCTTCATTAACTTTCTCCCCAAGTCAAATCTTTTGTGATGATGACCATATTTTCACTAACTTGTTCTCCAAGGCGCACCGTCTAAAGTTCTTTAGCCAATTCTCTTCATTTATTGACTAACTTTCAAAGAACATATGTTACTTATTCTCCAAGCCAATCTTAATGCCATCATAACCAAATCTTGGGCAATAATAGCCATGGCCATCTAAGGAGTGATTCCTCCCTTCTCATTAAATGCCTAGATTTTGAGCATCATGAAACTTAGATTTAGTCACATGCTTCTTATCAAAACTTGCTCTCCAAGCCAAGCTAATAACTAGAATCTTCTATTTTGTTCTTTTCCAATGAATATAGCAAACATGAAAAATAGACCATCGGAAGCGCTAACAAGGTCAGGCGAAAGCTTCTCATGATCATCCATGATTGACTATCCCATTCAAACCAAGGTTCATAGTTGAACTTGCCTAGTGTAGCTAGGTCGATGGCCCATCCTGTGGGCTAGAATCGTGGATTTTACACATGGACTAAATTGGATGTTTGACTCTCGAAGAAATGTGGTCAAGTAATGTTGTTGATTATTTTATTTTCAAAATATTTAGTTGTACATGTTATGTTCGAGTTAGTGATGATAAGTTCGATGAAGGGTAAGAAAGTGCATATTCCCAAGTTATGCACAAGGTGAGCGAGGCTATTAGTTGTGGTGCCCAAAATTAAATTTACCTGTTATCAGCAGAGAACTTACATTTGACAAGTCTTAATACTTTTGGATAGGAATGTTATTGACAATGTTTATATGGATATGGACAATGTTCAGCTTTAGGTACAGTTGCAACTAGAAACTCTTAAGGTAGCAAGTACTAAGGAGTAGTCGACACAGATGGTGCTTGCAACGAGATGGAGCATATAATTGTTGATATTGACAAGATTCGTGTTAAATCTCCTGAGAGGTATACAAAAGTAGTTTTGCTTTATCTATGGTTGAGAGGTTATGTCAAAAATCCTTGTAGAGAGCAATCAAAGGTGTATGTGTAGTTGGTGTTTTAATGAGGTATTTAGTTATGGCAGAGTTCAAGCAAAACTTGGATTTGGAAATTATGGGTGGCAATTGAGCCCATAAGGATTATAAGAGAGTAGCAACAGAGTTCAAATTTTTAGTAAAGGTATTATAATTTGGCTTAAACGTCAAGCGAATGTGGAGAATGTCTCGAATTTGAGTCCAAAGTAAAAATATGAATTTTGGAAATACATGAAATAGAAAAAAAAAAAAAAAAAAAAAAAAAAGTAGCACACAATATTTGTTTTGAGATATTAAGTCAATAAAGGAAATAGTGTATATTTTACACTTATGTGTTGGACTCCACTCATGAGAAGCCTCAACTAAGGGATTATTGGTATGACTTTGACTAAGAAATTTTACATGTTTTCATATATAAGTATCTTCTATCGTTGGATGCTAAGGGTCATAGCGTGGTCTTTGTTCCATTCTTGTGCAAAGAAAGAGAGAAAAAACTTGAAGTGCAAGTCTGACCGAGCACTAGGGGTGGATTTTTCTCTGCGAAATTATATTAGCCTCACAATTTCTCACGAGATAATCTCTCAATCTTATGGAGGAATTAACAAATCTTATCATAAGATTTAATCGACTTTAACACTAAAACTATTGGTGTAATTCCGGGGAGAAAAATCCACCCCAAGCACTTGGTCAGAACGATGCTTCAAGAGTTTTCTCCCTTTCTTTGGATGTGAATGGAACAAAGACCATATTACGACCCTTGGCATCCAATGATAGGAGATACTTATTTATGAAAACATGTAAAATATCAGGTCAAAGTTAGACTAATGCGTATTTATATGAGTCTTCTCACGCATAGAGGGCCCGTTTGGTTCAGCTTTGGGGAAATGCACTTGGGAGAATGCAAATACCTTTGAGGTAAATGGGTTTTCCGAAATACTAGACTGTTTGGTAAACTAAAACTGAAAAGTGCTTTAGGGAAATGCAAGACTGTTTGGTAAACATGTATTTGAAAAGCCTTTTGGTGTGACCAAATTAAATTTTTTAGTTTTAGTATTTTTAAAATTGCAAAAAAGAAACAATAAGTATATAGCATTTTACATTTTTATGTTGAAAGTAATATAAAAGATACATATTAATAAATTTATTTAAAAATTATATTAAAAAGAATTTGATTATAAATTAAATGCAAAGCTCAACTTTTAGCCTAGGGTTCTTTTAGGTTTGTTTTCAACTTTGAATATTTTTTTTTTAATTATTGTAGCATTAATCATCTTCGTTAATTAATGATCATTCTAGTATATTGATAAAAAGTTGGGCTATTGATTCAGCGTTAGACCCTTGCCTAGTCCTCGCCAAAGGTTGGCCATCCTGGATTTTTGCATAGGTGGTGTAATTCTTAAAATACGATCCAGTCCGTTTAGACACCTTCATCGATCCTAACTCAGATCGCATCCCGACAACCTTGGAAGACCCGTTTTTTTCATTTCAAACGAAGCTTTTATCATTGTCCACTAGAAATCATTTTTTTTCTAGTCATGTTCTGTGTACTGAGGAAACGGCCTTTTTGCCAAATATTAATCTTACGCTTCCATAAAGCACGATATTCTTCCATAAAATTGGATATAATCATTAAACAAATCTAAATTAAGATCCCTTACACCACATCACATATTATTTGCTTACTGCCTATTTAGAAATATGCAAGTAGACATCCTTGCACAAGGCGCGGGCTAAGTAACTAGTGAAATCTAATCTCCAATCGCACCAGTTCCTACTCATGTACTTCATCGCAATGTCTTTAGCACTTAATTCAAAAAGTTATCCTTTAGGTTCAACATCGATTGTGTATTCTGTACCTTTCGAGTTTGGATTTCTTGTAGTCCCGAACCCGACCCGCTACCCTTGATCAGCGCAGTAAGAGGTGCGGGTTTAGTGCCAAGAACTTAAAAGAAAACTAGTGGAGAACGTGGGTCGGAGAAAGGCCTTACGAATTAATCATGGTGTTGTCTCATTGACGTTAGTATGAGTTGGTCATGATCTTTACAGGCCTAATTCATGAAACTTTTGTGATAAAATCTTAAGAACAAGAATGGCAACCTTAAGGGTATTAATGTAAGATAAGTATATTTGTTCCTTAGAACACTGTTCTTTCCCCATCATAAATGAAATCAAGGTTCTCACTTCAATCACTTTCCTTCTGAAGGACGGAGAGAGAGAACATAAGGGGGCAAGATAGGGGTAGTGTGATGAGATTTGGATCCTCTTTGGAAAAGGGTATATTGATACTCCATCATTTGAGATCTTGTAATTTCCAAATCCTTTCAAACCTGCCGAGGATTTGGGATACATTGATACAACATTGTCTGGTTTAATTGAGAGAATTGTAATCAAAAGGGTACAGATCAGCGAGACA
Source organism: Eucalyptus cloeziana (assembly GCA_014182715.1). Taxonomy (NCBI): domain Eukaryota; kingdom Viridiplantae; phylum Streptophyta; class Magnoliopsida; order Myrtales; family Myrtaceae; genus Eucalyptus; species Eucalyptus cloeziana. The sequence goes on from CM024638.1 coordinate 23,212,510, forward strand.
AACCCAAACTCGGGCTAAAAAGAAACATATAGCCCCACTTGACGTCTTTAATAAGCATGATCCAAGCACAAACTGTTTACTCAACCGCTCATCAATTCCAACTCATCACAGGAGTAACCATGACAAAGTCTGCGTTTCGGCCATTCCTCGGTACATGAAAACTAGACATCACAAAGTTACAACATCACCGCACGGATGCATCTTCTCATGTAGCACGGGCTGTCTTCACTAGCCTGCTTGTATGAATTGGAAAAATTGTACTAGGAAATGAAATGGCAAAGTATTTTCTGCAAGGTGACAATTGAGCCTTGCCAGCCTTCGAACATCAAAATTAAATACGTAAAAGTACAAGTAGCTAAATAATTCAAGTGCAACTGTTGAAACTTAGCTGAGATCCAACTTTAGATGCTTAAAACATGAGGTGAACTTAGATTGTGAGTTGAGGATATACATACCATGAGCTCGATGCTACAATATAGATAGAAAATGACCTGAAATGCGAAAGATACCTAAGAAGCCAACAGGGGTATTGGTTTTACAGCACTCTGGATTTGCCGAAACGCGGTCCTTACCCTTTCCTTAAGGCCTTCATTTTCACTCTCCACATCCCCACTCTGCTTGTCCAAATGTGCTACATTCCCATCCCCATTTATCACCAGCTTCCCGTTCTCACAAAACTTCACATCCCCAAACAGAGAAACTAAAAGTGCGTGGTTGATCTTTTCTACCCTTTTCTCACTTTCTTCTTCAGTTTTCATGGCCTCTGTTTCAACCACAACCTTTGGAATCTCATGGCTTATGTTCAAGATAAGAGCAACAACAAAATCTGAAACCATGTCGCTTACCGGATCCGATGTCCAGTGCACTGAAATATGTTTATTAGATTCGTGCTTCACCGTTACTTGATCATGCACACGTAACATGGGCATGCCTAATTCATCATCTACTGAAGATTCCACACTTTGATATATCTGCTTCAGTAGCCCAACTTTGATATATCTGCCATATCATCCCTCCCAATAACCTCATCTGTCTTACAACATCCACCTTCTGACTATCATCAAACCATTTAGCACGCCCATTAGAAAAAACTTCAGTCGAACCAGATCACCGAGCACAAAGGCAAACAATTGATCCGCTCAAGCTTCGTCTCATCACCAACTAGCTTCCTCAACCAAACCCCCATTTCGCATCCTCCACCCAAATTCCACAGCGTGCGTTGCCATCAAGACGACATCAACCTCGTCGCCAACGATTCGCATCCCTACAGAACGAACTCCACAACCACAGCCGATCGCAACGACCGCACATTCCCTTCGCCACACCCACACGACCCAAATTAAACAAAGCCACAACACCGGAACCCAACCTACCCTAACGCAGACCTAGAACAGAAAAAGCCGAAAAAAGAGAAACCCATCTCGGCTTTAGCCGAAAGCCAAGAGCTCTAATCGGAAACCCCACACGTGTCACGGCAGAACCGCCTCTTGGCAGGCCGCCGCCGAGAACATAACAAATCTCACAGAGCAACAAAGGCATGCGGAACATAACAATAGACCAATGACCATTCAAGCAAACGATCAAAGAGAAACAAAACCAACCTCAGATCTCGGATTTGCTCGCTTGTCAAGAGGGTAGAAGTTCCAGATCTCGAATTCGCTTGCTCGTCGCGTGATGGAGTTGTGTGAGTTGCAGGGAGAGAGAGACGAAGAAGAGAGCCGTCGCGTGATGGAGTGGTGCGAGTTGCAGGGAGAGAGAGACAAGGAAGAGAGCGTCGCGGGAGAATAGAGGAAAGCTTTGAAAGAGTTAGGGTTTTATTTTGTATTGGGCAAACTGGACTTTTAATAAAATTTTGAGGGTAAAATAGGTAATTAGCAAAAATTCATTAATTCCTTGTCTAGCATTCCGAAAATGCTAAAATGCCCAAAGTAAGTCTCCACCTGCTTTGGGCTTTCAGCATTCCAAAGGCAAGCATTTTGCCAAGGAGCCTTCAAATGCCGAACCAAACACCCTTAAATTTTTCCCAATGGGCTTTGGGGGCTCAAAGCCCATTGGGAAAGCTGAACCAAACGCCCCCAGAGTCAACACCAAGTCAGGATTCCTTCGTTGACTTAGAGTGCGTTTGTTTGTGTTTTTGTTCTTTGTTTGTTCTAGGAAACGAGAAATAGAAAAAACTATTTTTGTTCCGAGCAGTTTTTGAACAAAAATGCGTGTTTGGTAAACTTGTTCTGAAATAAAAAAGAACAAAAACATGTTTGGTAAATTTATGTTCTTTTTTTGTTTCTTTTAATTTTTTAATGTTTATTTTTATTTTTTTTTTTCTTTCTTTTTCTTTTTTTTTTTTCTTGCTTTGGCCGGTCGCGGCGACCGGCCGACGAGGGCCGGTGGCCTCGCCAGCCATGGCGAGGCTCGCCGGCCCCCGGCGAGGCCAAGCCTCGCCGTGGTTGGCGGCTTCGGCCTCGCCGGGCCACCACGACGCCGACTGGCGGTGGCCCGGCGAGGCCGAGCCTCGCCGTGGCTAAGCGAGCTCGGCCTCGCCGGATCCGGGCGAGCCCGAGCTCGCGAGCCTCGCGGCCGGCCGGGCGAGCCGGGCGAGGCCGCCGGCCCTCGTCGCCCGGTCACGGCCATGGCCGAGGCCGGCCAAAGCAAGAAGAAGAAGAAAAAAAAGAAAAGAAAAGAAAAGAGAAGAGAGAGAAAAATTGTTCTTTATTTTTGTTCCAGAAACAAGAAACAACTTTTTTTTTTTTTTTTTGTTTTTTTTTTTGTTAGGAACAAAAAAACAGAAAAACTATTTATGAACAAAAAAAAAAAAAAAGAACATAAACAAACAGGCCCTTAATATCCCAAAACATATATAGTGTGCTCCTTTTGTTTCTATCTTATTTATTTCCAAAATTTAGATTTTCACTTAGGCTCAAATTCGAGAAATGTTTCAACAGATCGAACAAGTAAAGAGAGAACACAGAGGACAAAAACAAAATGGGACCCATAAGAGACAATATTGTCGAAACATTGCAATAGAGAGTGTATTAGCAAAAAAGTGAGTAGAAAAAAACGTTACCTTTCACCAACCAAACAATCCGTACAATTTATCACCAGCCATTAACTTCCTACCCAATCTCCACGTATCATATCCATAGAAAAACAAATATAACCGGAGTGAGCATCATTGTTGCAACCTAACCCCTCTCACGAGGGAGGGAGCTTGTTAGGTTTAGAGGTATTGTCAGCTTCAGGCCGACGATCTTCCATTGACTCGGACTCTCCCAAGCTCATATCTCACACGATATCGGGCGTTCAAAATTTTGATCAATTAAGCCTATACAAATTTTGATTATGAAGTCACCAATAGCTTTTTTGGGCTTGGCTAGAAATCCAATTAAGATACGAGAGGATATCTTACTATTTACGTAACCAAATATTTTAGACTCGAGGGTTAGCCATAAGGCTAATGCCCTTTTAGTACCTAACCTAATCATGTGTCAACTAATGCCATAGCAATCTATCAAGAAAAATATAACGTTAGTCCTAACCATTCTAAAATAAGGAAAAAACATCCAAATATTGAAAAGCGCAGTCAATTATAATCATAATAAAAGTATGCAAACATCCTAAAATTGTTGATAAAAAAGAAACAATACAAAGCAAAATAGAAATCCCTATTTTAAAGCCCTAAAGCTTGTCCAAATTTTGGGCTTTAACATTTTTAAGGATTTTCCATTTTGTTATAATTTTTTATTATTTTCAGGATTTTCTGATTTTTTTAATGATTTTCTGAATTTTCTAGATTTTTATAAATTTTATGCTTTTTTCAAATGTTTTAATGTTTTTCCAAACTTTTTAATTTTTTAATGATTTTTTTTTTTTTTTAAATTTTTGTAATGATTTTCTAAAATTCCATTTTTTTATTGATTTTCGAATATTCCAATTTTTTTATTTCCTAAAATTTATTTTTTTATAATTGTTTGAATTTTTAAATTTTTTATTTTCGATTTTTAAAAATATGTTAAACTTATTTATTATCATTATATTCGGGGAATGGGTTTACCTAATCCACCCCTTTGAATCTATCCAAACCTAGATCCGACCCAATCGGATTAAATAAAAAAGAAAAAATTCAAATTTTTAGTTTTTTAATGATTTTTCTATTTTCTTTTTTTTTCTTTATTTTGTCCTTTTCCATTGCACCTTCTTCTTCATCCTTCTCCTTCCCTCAACTTCATCTTCTCTCTGTTTTTTTTTTTTTCGAACCCATACAACTCGAGACCATGCCATCCTCTACGTACACCGACGCCGCACACCGCCGCACACCGCCGCCCATGGCCGGCTATTTAATCCAAATGGCGTGCGGCACTTCCGGCCACATACTCCTGCTAACGCCGGATTCCGGCGACATTAAGCTCACCGGAAACATACATCCCAAAAAAAAGAAAAAAGCGGTAGCAGCAAAGCAAACACATATATGCACGCCGAGACAAAAGAAAGGACTGACTATAGCGGCCTCTAACCACGGGCTCCTCTGGCGAAGGGTGTGGATTCTCCGACGAGACGACATTCATCCATGGCCGACTCATGCATCGAACAATATGCCACAAAATCAAAGGGAAACGCAGATTCAGTGATAATGCAACAATATTAGAACAAACTGAGCGCGAAACCAAGATTTTAAGCATCGATTTTATGAACTCGAATTCGGTGCTTCATTCAAGCATTTTGTCAAACGGTTGATGTGCGATTTGGAATACCATTTCCAAGTTCGGATTTAACATCGTTCGTGGCATAAACCCAGCATATTAAGCTCTCAAGTTGTGGGCAATTCTCGTGCATCATGATGAGAAGAATAAGGCCAATCGGGCCGATGGATCCAACAATTAGGTAGAAGACCAAATTCACGTGCATGCTAGTCTTGAATCTTTCCTTCACAGTAAAATCTCCAGCATCTTCAAACCCCTTGATGCATCATTGTCTCAGCGTGAAAACCACCACGTCCACCGTCAAGGGCAGCGAGATCAGGTAAAAAAAACCCACATCTCTCCCCCCTTTCTCCTCTGCAACGGCCGAGTCTCCTCCTTTCACCCTCGAACACAAAACCAGTCCGACCTCCCTCTCGAGCGTTCCCTTTCTGGTTTTTGCCCAGCTCTCCTTCCCCAGAATCCGTGAGACCTCCCTCTCTTTCTCGCACGCTGCTCGCCGTCCCCCTCCTACGCCAGCTCAGCTGTTCCTTTTGTCCCAGCTTTGCTCACGTCACTCGTGTGGCGTCACAGTCGTTTTTTCATCGCTGGGGAAATGGGGGAGTGCGTGAGGAAGAGAAAAGACAGACGTGCGGGCTGGGCTTTTTCTTCATTTAAGGTTCTGATGGGCTCAAACAATAAACAAAAAATGGATGGGCTGAAGAAGAAATAAAGGAATGGGCTTAACTACGCCGGCCCACTCAACTCTTTTTTTCTTCTTTCTTTTTTTTAATACTTTTTTATTCATTTTATCACACCTATTTTATTCATCCTTTTATTTTATTTTCCTTCTTATATATTTTCGTATTTTTTTTAATATAAAAGGATGCCCTACAAGATGGTAAAAATTCGAGTGTCAACAATCATTTTCCTCCGCACCCAAACGCAAAAGCTCACCCTTGCCACTCATCACTCCACTCTCCCATTCGTTGCTCTTCCCCAAACTTATCACCACGACCACCGTCACCATTGCCACCATCTTCCACCTCAACCTCCACCGCAACCCAATTGGCCACAAAGCCCCCAAAGAGCCTCCTCCACACTCACCCGCCGACACAGCAACCCACCCCCGACATCTCCCTCCCCTTCAACGAGAAGATCCTCTGCCTCAACATCCGGGCGTCACAAAGAAACGAACAATGTTTAAGGCGATGAAGATGAAAATATTTGTTGGCACGCCGAGCCCCAAAAATAAACTTAAGGTCTGTTCGTTTCACAGAAAATTGGCAATTTCCGGAAAATATTTCCCCATAAGTCATTTTCCGGGAAAATGACAATATTTTTTTGTTTCGGAAAATATTTTCCGTTCAGCAGATTGGCGAGCACGAACGTCACGCTCGAGGCTCATCAGATCGACAAGCGCGAGTTTGAGATCAACGTGCTTAAGGTTCACCTGGTTCAACGACTAGTCAAGAAAGTAGAAGATGAGAAACAAAGAAAAGAAAAACAAAAAAAAAAAAAAAAAGAAAAAGGAAATTAAAAATAATTCAAATTAAAAAGAAAAAGAAAATTGAAAAATAATTCGAATAAAAAAGAAAAGAATAAGAAGAAATGAGAGGAGGAAGTGATGATTTGTAGATGTGTGAGATAAGAGAGATCAAGTGAGGAAAATATTTTCCACTTTTCAAAAGTGAAAAACATTTTCCCCTACTTTATAAGACTTTTTTTTTTGGAAAAATTCCATATAAGGACCCGAAGTTGACCAATTTTTTCAAATAAGGACCCGAAATGAATTTAGTGTCAAATAAAGACCTAAACTGGACCCATTGTCTGCCAAATAAGGACTCGAAGTTGATCAATTTTCTCAAATAAGGACCTGAAATAAACTTTGTGTTAGATAAAGACCTAAAGTGGACCTATTGTCTCAAATAAGGACCTTAATTCGAAATAAGAACCTGAGCTTACTCGTTAGCCAAATATTCGTCAGCTATCAAGCATGTGACATTTTCGACAACCGAAGTTTAGGCAATTTTGTCCAAAAAAATATAGGGAAAATTAACAAATCCTAAAACGAAAAAAAAACAAAAAAACAAAAAAACAAAAAAAAACAAAACCTAGGTTTTCTACGATCTCCCTGTTCCTTGTACCCATCCTCCGCAAAGTCGAAGACCCAAATTCTCCATTGGTTGAGGCACGAATTCAAAAACAAGAAGAAAACCAAACGCTTCTTGCTTTTTTTTTTTTTTTTTTTTTTTTTTTTTTTTTTTGCGGAGACCTAAATTCTTTGTCGGTCGAGCAAGGTGAGGAGCAGCGAGGGAGAAGAAAGAAGAAAACGTAAACATCTAAATAGATAACCTAAACTTAATTAATATAGAATTTTCCCTTTTCTTCTAATCACAAATTTCTAACAAGATTGCCCCTATTTTAATTGCCGGAAAATGTTTGCTAGCGAGCTAAGGTCCTCAATAGATATTAACTTGATCACTTATGGTCCATATTTGACACAAAATTCACTTCGGGTCCTTATTTGAAACAATGGTCCAAAACCGGTCCAGTATATGACACAAAGTTCACTTTAGGTTCTTATTTGAGAAAATAGATTCATTTCGGGTCTTTATTTGGAATTTTCCCTTTTTTTTTTTCCTTTGATGGAAAACATTTTCCCTAAGGAATTCATTTTCCGTGAAACGAACGCCGAAAAATCCGGACAACGTTTTCCCGGAAATTATTTTCGGTGAAACGAACGGAGTCTTAATGCAACAAGGTTTTCTCCATCGCCTTTGGTACCTATTTAGCCTAAAAACTGACCTTAGACTGAATATTTTTGTCGTCTTTGGCTAGTCTATAGGGATAAAAGAATGAATTTTGTGGCCTTTGAGCAAGACGATTTTATTTTTTTGCCTTTCGTTTTGAAAGATAATGAACGTTATTGTCTGACATTTGGTACCAAATGCAACAAAAAAAAATTTCACTTTTGGTACCTAAGGCAATTAAAAAAAAATTATCGGCATATTTTTTTTTTTGTCCCCTTAGTTACCAAAGGCAACAAAATGAAATTGACATCTTATGCAAAGACAACGTCGCAAACTTCGCAAATGAAAGACAGCAAAAGAGTTTGTTATCACCCTTTTTTTATTGTGTACTGACTCGTCGACTAATAGGATGGGAGTTGTCATCGAAGGAGGACTTTTTTCGAAACTCGGTTTCTTTTTTTTTTTTTGGTAGTAGTTTTGAGAAAGTTCTACATACGTACTTTTAAATTTTTAGGTTTACTTTTTGTTGGGCTTATTTCTGTTTGTCACGGGAGATGTACGGTGTTATTGGACCAGTTTGTGGATGACGCAGCTGATGAGATGTGTACATCCCTTTCATAAGAATTTTTTTTCCCCTCTTCAATTAACCTAGAGAAAGCATTGCGGCCCTCAATATCGCCCATCGGCAAATCTCAAGTTTACGAATTATGAGGTTAACTTGTGGGCATCAAATCAAATGGATGAATATTAAAAAAAAAAATGTTATAATGCCCTCTTTTTCGACAAAAAATGGTAAATGCGAAGGCTTGCTTGACATTCGAAGGTTGTCTAGATGATTGTATCTTGCTAGAAACATTCTTCTAATTTGTCCCATGCAAAGCTACTAAATTACATCCAACCAGGACAAGCCAACCCATCCAAGAAAGAGGAAGCAAGAAGGAGGAAAATGCGTTTGGCAACATGCCAAATAGGAATAATTTCTATTCTTTCTTTTACCAAAAAAAAAATAATAATAAGAATTTCTATTCTTTTGTTCATGGGAGTAAATTTGGAACATAAATTTATTTGATAAATTTTTATTACCAGGAACAAATTTCTATTATTTTGTTCCTAGAAGTAGATTTGGAACAAAATTGAGAAGTAAAAAAAATATTCTTCTTTATTCAGGGGATAATTCCAAAATCAAGTCAACCAATTTTTTCTCTTTTCTCTTCTCTCTTCTTGTTCTTCTTCCTTCTCTCTTCTTCTTCAACTGTCGTCACCACTGCCACCACCGTCCACCGCCATCAGTTGTCGACAACTGGTCTAGTGAGGTTCGACGAGCTCATCCGAGGCTCACCTTGCTGGTGGCTAGGCGGGCCTTGCCCGAGCCTCCCCAACCACCGGCAAGCCTCGCGGTGGCTTGGCGAGGTAGAGCCCCACCGGCGGTTGGGTGAGCTAGGCCGAGCCTCACCCAGCTGTCGACGAGGCTTGGCAGAAGAAGAAGAAGAAGAAAAAGAAGAAAAGAATAAAGAATAAAATTATTAAAAAATTTTAAAAAAAATGATTTAGATAAGATATTTGAAAATTGTACCAAATGCAATTCTATTACGGGAATAAAAATTTTGGACATTTACCAAATGGCTTATAAAGCTTAAAAACTGTTCATAGGATCAGAATGGTTACCAAACATCGCGGTGGCTTGGCGAGGTCGAGCCCCACCGACGGCTGGGTGAGCTAGGTCGAGCCTCACCCAGCTGTCGATGAGGCTTGGCCTATGAGTCGCGGCCTCGTTGAGGGCCAGCGACGCTCTGACGAGGTCGCCGACCTCGTTTGGCCAATTGCCGATCATCCCAAGATCGACGACGGGCAACCCTTGAAGAAGAAGAGAAGAACAAGAATAAAATAATAAAGAATAAAATTATTTAAAAAATTTAAAAAATGATTTAGATAAGAAATTTGAAAATTGTACCAAATGCAATTCTATTACGGGAATAAAAATTTTGGACATTTACCAAATGGCTTAAAAAGCTTAAAAACTGTTCATAAGATCAGAATGGTTACCAAACATGCCCTATATTTCTGATCTTTATTTTCAGATTCCCTGAATTATTTATCTATTAGTATTTAGGTTCAACCCCGATGGTCAAATGTTGTTGAGAAATCTTTGATGCATCTTAAGATAATTTCAAGTGACATGAACTCAAACAAGAATGACACCATAAGATGGGGGTAAGAAACCGACCAAAAAAAGAAGAAGATGGGGGTAAGAATAGTAGGAGTGTCATAACTCTTGTATAACATCATTTAAATGTTAAAAATTTGAAAATCGACCACTTGAGTGCCATTAGTGATTTGTCGTATCGGAAAATCCAACGTAGATGCCAATTGCCCGATGTGGCTTCGTGCAGCGCTATTGACACCTAAATTTTCGCGATCTGGTCATTTATTTATTGCAAAGAAAATTATGGGTTAATTTTATCCCTGAAAAAATATTAATTGCATAGCATATAGATGTAGGTGCATTTATTTTTAATTTACATGTTTTACATTTATTTATTGGACCGGTGACGAGTGGATTTGAATTAGTGGTTCTGAGTTTTAAATTGACAGGCCGGACTAAACCCATGAAGCGAGCAAATTGGCCCAAACCCGTTTTTTTAAGTAATCGGAAATTATCTCGTGAGAAAATAAGAATTTGAAATTTTCTGGGATATGATGAACTTTTCGAATAAGGCATATGTAAAAAGTGAATATTGCATTTGGAAAAAAGAATCTTCATGGATATCAATTTAGAAAAATTAAAACCCTAGTCTGAGGTTTATAAATAGATTAGTTGTATAGGGTTTTCAGGGGGTCACACAATTCAATACGAGGCCACACATTGAATGCACACAGCCAGAGAATATAGAGGAGAAAATCTTGGTGCCTTTTGTTTGCACGATACACAGAGCTTTTCTAGGTTATTAGGGGTGCAAACTAAAAAAAATTGGAGAGCTTTTCTAGGTAATTCGGGGTGCATGACTAAAAAATTTTGGGGAGAATAGAGAAAGAGTTCTCCTTAGTAGCTTCTAATCATGCCTTTTGCCTGCTCTCGCGATCGCTATTGCTGATCCATGAAGAGTCCTACCAATAGCGAAGCTCCGATCTCAGCCCACCTGACGCCATTGCTTCCTCCCTTCGGCAAACTCGATGAGCCGTTGCCATCCTTTCCTCGAGCTTTCACCGCCATCAACTAGCTCACGAAGCCATGCCAGGGAGGTTGTTGTCTTGCTTGTGTGACTCCACATTGTTGGCACCACTCAACGACGAGTTGCTCACCGCACCATCGCAACACTTACGACAAGAAAGCTAACCCACCACGCTTGAGTTCTTTCCTTGTTGCAGCTAGAAGTCCCCAGCCATGAATTCATCGTACGAGCACATCTTCAAAGATTGCAAGTTGTTTTGATTTTTGGCCAAAGCGGTGGAATTTGTATCTTATTGCATGTTGAAATCTAGAGACTTAACCATGAGTTCTTGAGAAAGAAGCATACGTGAGATTGAAGACAAAAAGATAGTGACTTTAGAGCTCTCGGTGGAGATTATTTGGTCCGACTAAAAGACCAAATATTAATTTGCTATGATCTCCTTTGGCGAGCCACCTTATCGTGAGTGGTTCTCTCTCAAGTGCGCCGCGTCACAACAACTGTTCGTGAGCCGTCTGTGGGCAAATTCTGATTTGGAGGCATATCCGTAAATTAGATTTTCCAGCGAGGCACCGATGCCGAACCATCTTGTCCGTTTGTGAGTCGCAAGGACCTGAGCCTCGCTGAGCATCACCATATCGCGTCGCGAGTAGCCGTTCAAAGTCCAAATTTGGAAGTATATTCGGCAATTAGGTAAAAAATCTCATCTTAATTTGATTTAAACATCATATCGCCTAGATTAATGATATTGATATCTAATTGGGTAAGAGGTATAATATTCATTGGGATATATTTCCTAATTCGCAACCGTATATAATCTTTGATTCCATCTATAAGGCTTTAGATGGAATTATTGATTCCGTGGGAATCTTTGAAATTGATGTTTTGATCTTCAAGGCTTAAGTTCAACCCATTGGTTTTATTCGTGAAATTTCAAGAATGTTGGATATTATTTCCTTATTCGCATTGATTGGATAATATATGATCTTGAGTAATTTGGTGCTTATCTTGCTTTAATTGCTTTATTTATCCCAAAAAAAAAAAAATTGCATTTGCATATCATGTAGATTAGAATTGTTTTCCTAGATAGAATTGCATGATAGAGTAGTTAGATTCTTTTCTAATTATATTAGAATGCATGTTTAAATGGTATCTAGGTTAGATAGTATCTTTGAATTATATTGCATGTCGAGATAAATTTCTAAGTTAAGATAAGATTTAGATTAGTCTATTCCTAACTTAAATTATATAATATCTCACTTTAGTTAGATTTTTAATTTTTAGTAATTTTAATTTCAAATTTTTATAAAAAAAAAATACAAAAAGTCATGCCGATGTCATCTAGAATTAGGTTCATGAAATGCACATCATTTAGTGATTGTTGCTAGGTCCATTTGATTAGAAATTGCATGTTGTTATAATTAGGTCATTTGGTTAATTTAGACTGCACATTTAGTTATTGGACAATTTTCATTTCGAATTTTATGAAAAAGGAAAAAAGAAAACTTAGAGTTAGAGCATTCTTTGCACGTCATTGCATACTACGGTAGGATTGCATGTTTAATTTTATTTTCTACTTAGTTATAGTTTTAGATCATTTTCTTTTGGATAGAGTGCATGCTTATATTTTATTTATGTCATATAGTTTAGGTCATATTGTCAATCATGTCATTGAATAAGTGAAAACAAAAAAAGAAAAAGAAAAAAAGAAATTGCGTGTTAATTAGAAATCGAATCTAGGATCATTAATGTGAATTCTAATCTAACATTGCAGATGCTTTCATTGCTATGAGATAAGTCCTACAATTTATTCGTTGCTTTTATCTGGGTGTTAAATTGGTGATTTGCACACCCGTATGATCATCTCACATGTTAGGGAGGTAAATTAAAATCAATTCAAGCTATTTGCCAAACATTTTTCCAAATAAAAGAGAAAGGTACCGAAAGGGCGTTAGAGAAATCTAACGTAACCAAGTCCTCGTACCCAAAATCTCTTATTCGTAAAAGTAAAATAATTCTCTCATTATTTTACTTAGGTGTCTAATCGACATACCTTAAACTGATTAGTGGCGACTGCTAGTTAATAATCTTTTGCATGCTAAATATTTGAACCTAAGTCATGAATTGGTATGGGCTTGGGAGAACCCAAGTTAAGTTTAGACGTAGCAATCCATTAGCCAAACCCTAAGTGGTTCACCCAAAATTTAGGTCGCGACAAGCTCTGACGTGGATAATTTTTTTACTTTTTTGAATTTGTTTTCTTTTTCCTTTTTTTTAAGACTGGCAATGCTCACCAGTGACCTTGCGGCCATGAAACTCTCCCCCAATCTAGGCGAGGGCCGACTTGCCCTCGGCTGCGAGTGAGGCTGCTAAGTCCACCACTAGCTTTGGGCAATTATAGGCAAGGCTGCCCTCGCCTAGATTGGGTGAGAGTTTCGTGGCTAGCAATGGTTGACAGTGACCCTCATCAACCCTGGAAAAAAAAAAAGGAAAACAAAATAAAAATTCAAAAAAATTCAAAAAATTCATGTCGGATGAGAAATTAATAAAAAATTTCACATAAGATGATATGTCAGTATTGGCACTCAAATTATTGATTTTAATATGATGTGGTACTTAAGTGAGTGCAAAAAAAATTATGGCACTCAAGTGAGTGCCGAACAAAATTTTGGCATTCCTGCAACTCTTTTCTTGATCAAAACCTTATAGACTTATAAATCAAATACAGGTCCAGTAAACTTGCCCGGCTTGATATTTGTCTTTGTAAAATTTTGTGAGATTGCAATTAGCTATTGTAAAAGTTTTAGTTATTAGATAAAGGCACGGTTTGATACATAAATACTCTAACTAACACACCCCTCCCCCCTACGTGTAGACTAAACTTTGGCCTAAAATTAAAGTGTAGAAAAACATAACAGTATAGGCAAATAGGAGAAAGATTTTAATTCAGGATTTTCCGCTTTGGCGTGGTTTAGTATTTGAATACTCTAACATTCTTCGCACATCAGATTTTAATGAATATAACGAAGGTAGATTATAGAATTTATGTATGTATACATCGATGGAGAACTTATAGAATCGATATTCAGGCAAGTAGATGTATCATTCTGCTAGAATATAAGAGGTGAACGATGACTAATGAACAGGCTTTTTCCCCTTAAAACTATTAATTGATGATTGCAGAAATCAAAGATTAAGAAATGGCTATCACAACGTGAAATAAATCACACACTGTAATTATCATTCTATTTTATTAAATCAGGAAATTAGAAAATCAATCCAACAAATTAAGCTAATAAGTAGAGAGAAATCACACATATATAACGAGCATGTAAGCTCCATAGTCAAGTCTTCTCACATCCAAATCAGATGAGGAATGATGAATGAATTTGATGAATTGGGTGGAAATACATGCAAAATAAAATAGATTTGATTTATGATACGATTATAGTCACTCAAAAATATGCACAATCAAGGAAATATATATTCACCAACTGGATCGAAGTAAAACACTTAATTATCTTTAATAATCTTTTAAACTCAAGGTGATGACCGACCAAAAAAAAAAAAAAAAACTCAAGGTGATGAAGAAGTCAAATAAAGTTGGGAGAAAAGATCCAAAAAGGTGATATGATGTGCTGACGAGAGAGTCGACATGTGTATGTTACATATCAATACGCTGACGTCTGTGCATACTTAATGAAAATGTTAAGAATCGACATTGAGAAAGAGATGATAGTAGTTATAACAAAAATAATGATACGAGATGTGAGGTGTACTCCAAGTGTCTCGCACTCGGTGCACTCAAAATTTGCTCAAGATCGTCAAGCTCCAACACTACAATAAGAAAAATTCGAAAGGGAGAATGTTTTAATTTCTGTATATATAAAGAACAGAACATGAGCATGCCATACACAATAACTATAGAACATAACATGATGTAAAGAAATTACAATTAATTAAGGATATACACAATAAACACGATATATTCACAGTCGTAAAAAAATATAGAAAATTAAATATCGTAATCAACCCTAACAGCATTTCCATTGCAGCAAAGAGGAATCAAATTGACGAGGAGCTGATGGTCCTTGGTCACCTAGGGGAAGCATCTGAAAGGGTTACTTCATAGACAGTGGAAACATTGTGAATTAGATCAATAGGATCGAGTGTTGTCACATCTGTTGCAACTGAGAATGCAGGCTGCAATGGTCGCGTAAGTGGGATAGTATGGCCTCCTAGCATATGAACCACGAGACACATAGTCAGTCAATCATCTTAGTCTTCTTGAGTGCATAATAGACCGATGTGTATGTATTTTACCGCTTCAACTTTATCACATGACTCTTTGATCAACGGATTGACAAGATCCCACCCTCGACCTTCTAACCACAACTTTCAAGCCTGTCATTTAGCGAAGGACAGTAAATATGGATAGCCGCACGAAATTCTCGGACTTCATATAAAAATGAGATGGTGGCTAGGAACATACAAGGTTGAGAAGGCTTTCACCATGCTCTCGGAGGTGAGAACCTAGATTTTTTTGCCCGCTTATTATCTCTAGCAAGAGAACTCCAAAACTGAAGACGTCTTATTTCACAGCAAAGCATCCTTCCATTGCACACACCGGTGCCATGTATCCACTAACTTAAATCATGCGATGAAGAGCAATTAGTTGGAAGTTAGAAACGAATAAAAGTAACTTGCTAGATGAAACTTCTGAAATATGAATGTGCTCATTTTGGTATTGTTGAGTTGATCATCAGAGTTCTTTGTTGGCCTAGTGAGCTATTCAAAGATGTAATGGACATAGAAAGATATTAAATCACTTACTAAGTTCCAATGACCCAGCTTGTGTTGGCCTCGTCTTGATTTACATCGAAGATCCTTGCCATTCTGAAATCAGATATCTTTGGATTCATCTCGTGGACTTTCATATCCCTATGAATAATTCTCAGGCGAGAATCCTCGTGCAGATATAGAAGTCCTCAAGCTATTCCACAAGTGATGTTCATGCGCCTCTTCTACTCTAGAGATTGCCCCATATTCGAATCTGCCAATGACGAGAGACTCAGATAGCTCAACTTTACAAAACTAAAATTAACTAGCTAAAACAATCATAGCATCTAATAAAGCTCAAACCGAAAAGGAAGACATCCAGGCTTCTGTAGAGCATGTATTTTCAAGTTCTTCCAAGCAGCATCCCAATAACCGGACGAGGTTCCTATTTTGTAGTCTGGCGGTCAAGATGACTTCATTCTTCAACTCGATGAGTCCTTGGCCTGAGGTTCTTGAAAACCTCTTAACTGCAATTTCTTTTCCATCCGCCAATGTGCTTGGAAACAGGGCAAAGTTAGTAGTAAAATTCCTATTTGAGGATTACTAATGATAGCCAAATTTGATTCAGTTCGTGTTACCGATAATGACTGCCAATTTGCTACCATTAGAAGATATTCCTAATCTTCCGATAAATAGGTGTTGAGTCACTAGACTGCTTATCTTGTACTACGCAGGGCCAACCCGCCTTCCCCAAGTATACATTCGTTGGAGAAGTTTGCATTGGCCGCGCATATGATGTCTAGTCATATCAGAGATAATTTTGAGAAGCCTATTTTCCTTCTCGAGAGGAAAACTCTCCTCCGATTTCTTGTCTCAGATGAGGTAACCTCTAGGCTATTTTCCTTATCATAAGGTAAAGGTTAGAAGATGATCATTCCAATGGCAAGCAAGCTGAAATCGTTTGTACCTTTCTTCAATCTTTTTGTCCTCTTTAAAAAAAAATGCACGAACCGACGATGAATATTTAGTAAACAACACCCAATGACCAAGCTAATTATTGTGATCGTTGGAGCTTTTCTTCATTCGACATCTGTGGATACAACAGTTGCAAGTCGGGCAGCTACGTCGTCATCGTCTCACGACTGGTTGGAACGGCAAGGAGCAGCAACGGATTAGCAAGGAAAATAATAAAGGTGTTTCGTTGTTACCAGATTTGATTCGGCAATGGCATGGGGACGGTAGTGTTGTTATCGCGGTTGGGATCAGCATGGAGGAACAGTAGGTCGCGGCTGCAAGTCATCACGGTGCAAAGGCTTGCAGGGATGCAGGCCGCGAGGTGTGGGGGCGATACCATATTAGTTTTAGAAAAAATTATTTCAAAAGCTCTTGATAAGTCTGGAAGAGTATGGGAAGTGGGAATTCCTTGACGACTCTCACACAAATACGACTTTTCCAAGAAAAACGCAAACTTGATATGACTACACTTGACATTGACACGCGGCGACATGTTTTCACTCATTTTCAGTGAAAAATACTTTGTAATTAATCACATCGAAACGTTTATCTACCAACAAAAAATGACATAAATAACTAACATGAATATCCTAACACAGCAAAGATTGCGAATCCTCTGTTATAAAATTTCATGTAAGTATACATTTAATGAACTAAGCAAGGCCCTTTCCACTTGTGAACCACGAAAACCTTTACATCAATCTTCTTGGTTTCCATGAACAACGACACCTTTTACATCATCATCCACTATGTATATTAATTGGTTTTTCATTAGTATCTAATCATCTGAATTACGTCTCTATATTCTTGGGTCATTTAGCTAGTAATATTACAGCAAAACATTCTTACATTACTGATGCATATACGGACAGACATTTCTCTGAGAACTTAAAGAACTATAACCTTCATGAGCAAGAAAACAGAATCTCCATAATGGTATACTGGACCATGCAAATTGCAAACAAATCTATATTCAGAAATGCATGTATAACTATTCTCAACAAGCTACTTAAACAGTGAGCATAAGTATCTAGCTGCATATTTTCTTGTTTGCCAAGGCTTTCCTCTCCTTTTCCATCCTTTTGCCATTCTCCTGGAGTAGTGCAAGAACCACTGATTCTTCTCGTCAATGATCAAGTTCTCTAGCACAACGCCAACCAAAAACCTGACTCTAGCACCAATCAGCACGACTTTCCAATCCAAGTTGAAAAGAGACTCTTTTTCGTTCTCTACTTTAAAAGAGGATTATAGTGGTGTAGCGTTATCTTCAATTGTGCATTTATTTGGCAACAGACTTCCACACAAATCATCATTCATCGCAAACAAGCTGCTCCCAAATGTGTCAAATTGTGTTCCATGTGGTATTGTTCCCAATAGTCGACTATGAGAGACATGAAAAACCAAAAGTAAAGTGAGGCGAGCTAATTGTTGAGGAATCACTCCCACAAGATTTTTCCAGCAAAGATCCAATGATTCGAGCACTGCCAAATTGGCTAGGGAAGGAGGAATGCTACCAATTAGGAAGTTGTTGGAAAGGTTGAGCATATGAAGTGACTTCAGATCTCCAATGAATTTAGGAATGAAACTTTTAAACTTGTTATTAGAGGGGTCAACTGCCACGAGGACATCCGGAATCTTCACAAATTCCATTTCCTTCCCTTATTCGTCAATGTCATCACATAAGTCATCCTACTTCCACCGATGAACATAAAGGACGGATCAATCTCTTGATGAATATTCACATATGCCAACTTATCTTGACCATCAATAACCTTCTTGGCACGGCAACTCTATAACAACTTGGAAGGAAGTTTACTGTTGATGCTGTTGCTGGAAAGTTACTAATATTAATTATTAAAATGTTCAAAAATTAATTATAAAAAAATTTAATTAACAAAAGGAAGAGGGCCGGTCAGGCTGGTCTGGCCTAGCCCCTTTTTCTTTTTCTTCTTTTCCGTCCCTCCCACTAGGCCGGTCCATCCTCCCTTTCCCTCGACCCGGCCCGACTAAGAATTGAGAGAGGGCAAAGAGCGAGAGAGAAGCTTAGCCGCGCCCGGGGTCCTACTTCTCAGCATCCTTTCTTTTGGTGAGTCCTTTTTTGAGTTCAACCCCCCTCGACTCAAGGATCACATCTCAGTGACATTAAGGTGGCCAGCCATAGCTCGATCTATCTCAAGCCTGCCTTCTAGCCGTCACCAAGCTGGGTAGGGCCCCATCACTTGAGCGCACAAATGCGCTTCATTTTGCCCTGTTTTCGAGCTGGCTAGGCGGGACTCGTAGTTCCTCGATTCATGCAAATTCCGACCTCGATGGCGCTGCGATTGGTTTTCTTTGGATGCTACTTGGTTTTTAAGTTTCTGTCTCGATCGTTGTTTGATGTCCCGGTCAAGCTTTCGTTAGTTCTTCAGCGAACGCACCCCAAGTGTTTGATGTTTTGCCTAGGCCAGATCCACAGTGGCATTTCTTTGTTTGTTTGTTTGTGTTTTTTTTTTCGGTGGTCTGGCCGTGGGCGATTTGGCAAAAGTGAGAGTTCATGCACTTGATCTCTCTTATCCTACACTCCTATAAGCCCTCACTTCCTCCTCCTCCTTCTTTTTTCTTTTTTTCTAATTCAAATTATTTTTTATTCTTTATTTTCCTCTTCTTCTTCTTTATTTTTATGTTTTCTTTTTCTTTTTTTCTCTTTTTAAATTGAGTTTTTAATTCTTTTTCTTTTTTTTTTTTTTTCTACCTTGGCCGATCGCCGGCCACGACGGTGGCCAGTGATCGGCCACAGGCCAACTCCAGCCTCGCCTCAAGCTAGATCTAGCAAGGGCGAGGCTTGAGCTTGCTCCGCTGAGGCCAATGAGCTCAAGGCTCAACCGATCCAGGCGAGCCTTGAGCTCGCCAAATCTAGCGATTGCGTCTTAGTCGACTACCAAGCAGTCAGCCACATCGAGGCACGTGGTGGCGGAGGAAGGAGGAAGAAGGAGGAAGAAGGAGGCGGAGGAAGGAGGGAGGAAAAAGAAAAAAATAATAAAAATCGATTTTAAAAATAAAAATAATTAAAAATTCAATTTTTAAAAAATATATAAAAATTAAAAATTCAATTTTTTTGGTCAATTAAAAAAATTAAAATTTATCCCAAAAAATCAAATTAAATAACAAACAATGGGAAAACATTTTCCATTCAAATTTTAGGTTTTAGCCAAACACCAAAAAATATAGTTATTTTCTTAGAAAATGACTTCCTATAAAATATTTTCCGGAAACGTGATATTTTCCATGAAATGAACGGACCCTAAGTGTATTCCAAAACTATGAATTGCCAACCTTTGTTCGTGGAGACCTAGTTCCATTAGATGGTGTTAACCTATGTCCTTCGTGGGCTTTTAATTTGGGCCTTAATCAAGTCGTAAATCTAATTGCACTTGAATGGCATGAATTTCGGCCAAGCTATCTGTGCAATGGGCTAGGCAAAATTTGCTCTTTATAGGTTTAATTGATGACGAGCTTAAATCCCTCTATGATCTATTTTGATTATACTCAAAGCCTTTTAATTCTATGGGCTAAACTCAAGCCAATTAAGGTCAATACCCCTTATTTTGGGCTTGAAATTTCAGCCACTAAGCTCCAATATGCTGGCCGAATTTTAATTGACTGCTGGCCTAGTCCACGTGATTAATTCAAGTCCGTCCACTGCAAGATGCAATTAATGAACTATATGATGAATGCTGCTAAGAACCATATACCATGCAATTTAATTATTTTTGTTTAGTGTCTTAAATTTTAGCCCCTAATTTTATTTGTATAGTTAGCCAAAATATAGGTGTCAACAATCGATAAGATATATTTCTATTCCTTTTTGGGATGCACTAGAAATCCTAAAACTTATCATGAAAATGCAATTGAATCCTAAAATTTACAAAAAGTGCAGTCAAGTCCTAAAACTTGTTAAAAATTTGTGCAATCGAGTTCTTTTTATTAATTTGGTTCAACTTAGCTAGTAAATGCTAACGTCTTTTAGTATTTTCTCTCCTACATGGCTACAATGTAGCTAAAACATAAAACATAAAGCTAAAGTTGTTTAAGCCACGTCATTCCCACATAGGATAGAGAAAATAATATTAAAAAAAATATATATGTCAATATTTTCTATTAATTAAGTTGGACAAAGTTAACTGAAAGATTTCTTTTTGGCTCTTTTTGTAAATTTATGACCTAATTATACTTTCATGACAAATTTTAGACTTTCAATGCACTTATCATTTCCTATTTTAGGATTTACTTTTTGCTCTATTCATTCGATCAAGAGAAAGTATTGAATATCACCCATCCAAAAACCTCAAGTTTTAGGAAAAATGAGCGTAACTTGTTGGATAATGTTAAAAATTACTTGACCTTCATTGATTATCTCCATGATTGTTACTTGCTAGAAACATTCTTCTAATTTGTACCATATAAAACTACTAAATTACTATGGGAAATTACCAAATCAGTCATAAAACTTGCAATTTCTAGTCCTAAACCTTTTAATAATTTTACAATGTAATTTTTCTGATTAGTTTTCATCAGAAATCACTAACATGATAGTCTAGTCATCATAGTCATTATCATCCTATGTGGCAAGATCAACAAAATAGGTGGACAAAACTACATTGTTTTTGTCTTTTCTTATTTTTCTTATTTTTTCCTTTTTCTTTCCATCTTTTCCATCCTGAGATCTCCTCTTACTTTATCATCTTCAATCTCTCGATCACTCGGCCAAAGCTTCTCCAGCGCTCGTCCATCAATGCCCACTATTGCTAGAGCACAAAATGGATTTACTTAACTTTGGGAAAAGTTTAGGGCTTACTTTGCTGAAGCATGTATGAGCGACAATGGTTGTTTGCAAAGCAAGGGCTCTTTTCGTCAACCGCTACCACCTTCACCACTATTGAGAGGAAAGTAGAGTCGTGACCATATCGATTGTTGCGACCGTGTGGTTTTACCCTTTGACATATTCGTTGAATATTTTCATAGGAGGTCACCCATCCTGGTAGTATTCTTATCGAAGCATGCTTAATATTAGAGTTCTAATGCAAGGAGCGTTGCATTTACGTCAAAAGGCACCTCTCTTTGTAAGTTAATTCCAACTTCAAATTTATATCTTAGGAATGCTCTCCCCTTTGTTCTTGTTCAGTGCACAATTAGATTCATTCATGCCACATTTACCATCCTATAAGCCTGTCGGCAGCTGCTTCTTTGCAGGCGCTCGGGCCTCATGAACACTCTTGTCCTCGTCCTCATTGGACCAGGTTATTATAGATTCCATGATCCTAGTGTCACGGGCCAAATGAAGGCCGATCCAAGAGGTTCCCCGAGAACGACCATAACTCGTCCGTGGTCGACTTCCTATGCTCGCTCGGATTCCCAACGGGCCTTCTCCCCGAAGCTTCTAGAAGTCCTTAGCCTTATTTATGTCGGTAGCCAGCAGCTGGGAGTTGTCATAAGTGTCAGTGATTAGTAGCCACTATTAGTGTCCGTAGATGAGGCGATGCGATCTCGTCCACCGGTTAAATTCTAGATCAATGGTTGTAATCCGAGGCCCTCGACTATAACAAGGGGTGTCCTCCTTCATTTGTAATCATCCGCTACTTCCACAATATAAAGCTTCTATCTTTCCAAAGCTCTTCTCTCTAGATACTTTCTCTCTCTACGATCCGAGTATACGAGCGAGTGAGCGTTCGATCGAGTAAGGCTTGGCTTGGGTGATCCAAAGTTGCCCGAGTCGCCGCGCAGTCACGATCCTAATTGATCGGCCTGTGACAAGTATTATCAGAGCCAAAGAGAGATCTGTTTCCAGAGATTGAAGAGTGCCAACTGTTCGAGAGAATGTCAAGCCAAGAAGCGGCTATAATTGGAGAGGCCGAGCAAGTCAAAGAGACCCGCGGCCGATCAAAGAAGAGGGAGACCTCGATGGATGCTGCGGCTACGTTCGATGAAAAGATCGAGAAGGTCCGGAGTGCCGTGCTCGAACTCATGGAAGGTCTTGACGATGTGCAAGACCGGATCATGGAGGTTGAGGGCTCGCTCCGTGAAGACTTCACGACCGACATCAACCAAGCTACGGCTCCGTTGTTCGACAAGGACGAAGCTTTTGAAGCATCGATCGATGGTTTGAACGAGCGCGTCCAAATGATCGAGGAAGTAAACCCGTGTAGGGAAGAGGTCGAAGTCATGAAGGCGGAGATCCAAGAGCTCAAGACCGAGCTCGCCCTATGCAAGCTTAGCATCACCAACGGTGCGGTGCCTACCCAAGCAATGCCCAAGATCGAGCTACCGAAGCCCAAAGAATTCAAAGGTGAACGATCCGCGAAAGAGGTGGACAACTTCGTCTGGAGCATGGAGCAATACTTTGGCGCCGTCAACATCCGAGACGAGTCGATCAAGGTACGAACCGCTTCGATGTTCCTTACTGATACGGCAATGCTTTGGTGGCGCAATAGGTGCGATGAGATTAGACACGGTGCTGAACCCGTAAGCACGTGGGACAACTTCGTGAGGGAGTTCCGCGACTACTTTTTCCCCGAGTTCGCTCAACAAGAAGCCCGTAGCATGCTCCATCGCCTCGAGCAAAGAGGAGCAATCCAAGAGTACGTGAAGGAGTTCACGGAGCTCAAACTCCAAATTCACAACCTAAGCGAAGAGGAGGCATTCGGAGCGTTCATGGATGGATTGAAACCATGGGCACAACTCGAGTTGAAGCGACGGGACGTGAGTGGTCTTGCGCGAGCACTAAGCGTTGCCGAGGCGCTCGTCGACCTCACCAAGGTTGAACCGAGGAACAACCAAGCAAGAGATTGGAGGTCGGATCAACCTTGCGAAGACAAAGTGAGAAGCACTCCCCGAGGCGCGCATGATCAAGGTGGCCAAGCCAAAACATGGGGAGAAGGAACTTCCAAGCCGTCCTTCCAAAGGGGTCGACCACCAACGGACTACGCGAGTAAGTTTGATCAACCTCCGCCCTCTCCTTGCTTTATTTGCAAAGGTCCACACTGGACCCAACAGTGCCCGAAGAGGGGTTGAATCAATGCCCTCCTAGCCATCGAAGAGGTGGAGGAGGAGCCTAGAGAAGAAAGGCGACAAATCCGACTTGGAGGCGTGAAGACGATCAACTCCATCCAAGCTCGATCGCCGTCCAAAGAAAAAGCTGCGTCGAACTCAGAAATGTTCTTTGTGGAGGTTGACGTGTGTGGCCGAACACTCTTCGCCTTAGTCGACACCAGAGCGTCGAACATGTTCATGTCAACCGAAGTGACGAAGGCCTTAGAGCTTCATGTGGAACCAACCGGGAATACCTTCAAGCCGATCAACTCAGTGGGCGTCCATGGCGTAGGAGCGACTTCGGACGTGGATGTCAAGATTGGCGGATGGAAGGGCAAGATGGATTTCGAGGTAATCCCTCTCGATGATTATGATCTCATCCTTGGTATTCAATTCTTCAATAGCGTGAGAGTCATGATCAACATGAGGACCAAGTGCATCGTGGTCCTCAACCCTAAACACCCAACGTTGATCCCCGTGATCAAAGGGGTGGTCGACACCAAGACCATCGCCACGATCTGACGCCTCGACAAGAACTTGAAGTCCGTGAAGCGACTAAACAAGCTGGCCGAGGTGAAGCCAAAGGTAGAGTTGGATTCGACTCCAACACACACCATGCCAATCCAAGTGCTCTTCCCCGAGGTTGAGTACGCGCTGCATGCTCCGTCCAAGCCGAAGATGGAGCCGCGTGCCAAGTCCAAGTTCATCATAGAAGGTTGTGGTCCATCATACGTGAGCGTCCGCACCAAACAATATCAAAAGAAGAGAGCCTGTGCCAAAGCCAGGAAGGCTGCTCGTCGAGCTGTGAGAGACGAGGATGTCGCTCGATTGAGTGGGGGAGAATGTCACGGGCCGAATGAAGGCCGATCCAAGAGGTTCCCCGAGAACGACCATGACTCGTCCGTGGTCGACTTCCTATGCTCGCTCGGTTCCCAACGGGCCTTCTCCCCAAAGCTTCTAGAAGTCCTTAGCCTTATTTATATCGGTAGCCAATAGCTGGTAGTTGTCATAAGTGTCGGTGGTTAGTAGCCACCATTAGTGTCGGTAGATGAGGTGGTACGATCTCGTCCACCGGTTAAATTCTAGATCGGTGGTTGTAATCCGAGGCCCTCGACTATAAGAAGGGGTGTCCTCCTTCATTTGTAATCATCCGCTACTTCCGCAATATAAAGCTTCTATCTTTCCAAAGCTCTTCTCTCTAGATACTTTCTCTCTCTACGATCTGGGTATACAAGCGAGTGAGCGTTCGATCGAGTAAGGCTTGGCTTGGGTGATCCAAAGTTATCCGAGTCGCCGCATGGTCACAATCCGAATCAATCGGCCCGTGACACTAGCCTCTAGGCATAAACATCTTTCAGAAAGACAACCACACAGAAAAGGGCCAAGCACCATCACGTTGTAGATTTTCAACAAATCTGGGAAAAGATCGCGTTGTCTAATGGATATGGCGTTGATGTAAATATCAGGTTGCTATAACTTTTCCATGAACATGTAATTTTGTCTCCTGGTATCCTATTGAACAAGTAGAATTCATCAACTAACTTGAATTAAAAACAAACACAAAGTCAACTCTTCTCTCTGTCATATGATTTGACGAGCAATACCCCTGAGAATCTTGAGCAAAAAGCACAAAAAAATTCACTTTCTCAGAAGACAGACATGGGGAAGCGCAGTTTTCTGATTGGATCTATCTATTGGGAAGGGAGCAGGGCATCGGCGAGCGTGACGAAGCTGGAGACGCCGTCAGAGGCATGGGTCTGAGAATGCGCCCGTGGAGGGCGAGGAAGGATTGTCGGCGAAGGGCCAGCGTACAAGCTAGGCCCCCGTGGGTAATGAGAAATGGCCACTTGAGGGCATGTGAAAGATCACGATGTCGAACAAAATGAAGGTGCTCTTTCGCACCATAAACACGATAAGTTGCTCGAGATCTGCTGTATATTTTGTCTTCTCCTACGATTAAAGATGACGGAGGCCACGACCGCAAGGATCTGCGCTTTCCCGGTGAGGGACGTATGAACCACGCTTTCCCGGTGAGGGACGTATGACCCACACCGGTGGCCGCCACCGCAATCTTCCCCATTCGCACGTTCTCTGTGCGTGTTGGTGTTTGTTCTTGTTTTCCTTGTTCCTTTTTTATATTTATTTTCCTATGTTTTATTCCATGCCATCATGCTTGCCACAAAAAAAATCCATATCACGGATATTCATAGCCCACGATAATGACGTGGCAGTCTACGTGTTTAATATGAGGAAAGAAAAAAAATCAGAAAAATCATAAGAAACAAAATGCCGTTCTTGTCCACCTTAAATTATCGGTTATGCAATATAAAACGGTCGGCGATAACTGGATGGCCAAGTCAATAATTTCTTATGAAAATTAGTCGGAGGAACTATGTTTGAAAATCATCTAAAGATTTAAAACTAAGTTAGTAAAATTGGAAAATTTAAAATTGAATTAGTATTCATACAATAAATTGAACATTAATTTAGTAATTTCCCAAATTATATTCTAACGGGACAAGCTAACCCCATCCCAAGCAGTAGGAAGCAACAATAAAAATTCTGATCGTTATCCTCAAATTACTTCAATTATTTCTCCTTTTATCATATAGTGTTCGACTCCAGAAGACCAAATATTGTTTAATTCTCCAATTCGATTACAGAGAAATCTTTCATGGATTCCAATATAATTATAAGTGACATGAACTCGAGAGAATGACAACAGAAGATCGGATTGAAATATTATGTACTTATACATCAAATAGGTCCCTAGTAAGTTTGCCCAAACTTGGTAGCACTCTTTGTAAAAAAATTTGTGACTATGGTCAACATTTCTAAGACCTTAACCTCATTCGATGAAAGTGGGAACTCTGGCTCAGATTTGAAGAGACAATAAGGGACCTCAAAAGATTTGAAAGTGGGAACTCTGGCTCAGATGTTGTTTAATATCTAAATATTCGAACACTCTTCAAGCATTAGATTTCAACGGATATACTCAAGGTAATTATAGAATATGTATATGTATCTTTATTTATTTTTATATATCAATGGAGTACTTATAGAATTGGATATTGATACATTACTCGAATAAGAACATGTACCATTCTGATATTACATAAGTGGTGAACTACAATAGAAATGACGACAAATAAACAGGCTTTCTACCCTTTATCATTTGATGATTGTAATTTGAAGAGAAATAAGATAAGATTTAAATGCAACCAGTGGTGATTATGCCAACTATATTTGGAACGATCACAAGTTAGATCGTCATTAAGAAATGACAGTCACAATGCTACAGAGATCACACATTGTAAATACCATTCTACTTTACTAAATTGCGAACCATCTCCATTGTAAAAAAGAGAAATCAATTGAAGATGAGCTGATGATACTTGGTCACCTAGGAGAAACATCTGAAACGGTTACTTCATTAACAGTGGAAGCTTTGGGAATCAAACCGATAGGATCGAGTGTTCTCACATCTCTCCCAACTGAAAATGCAGGCTGTGATGGTCGGATAGGTGGGATAGTATCACCTCCCAGCATAAGAACCACGAACGACATGGTCGGTCGATCCGCCGGGTCTTCTTGAACGCACAATAGACCTATGTGTATGCATTTTAGCACTTGAACTCCATCACATGAGTCTTTGATTGATGGATCGGTAAGTTCCAACCCTCGACCTTCGGACCACAACTTCCATGCCTGTCATTTCGAAAGGGAAATAAGCAAGGACAGTTGCACAAAATTCTTGGATTTCATATTGTAAAAGAGGGGTGACTAGAAACATACAAAGGTGAGAAGGCTTTCACCGTGCTCTTGGAGATGAAAACCGTTATTCTTTCGCCCACTCATGATTTCTAGCAAGAGAACTCCAAAACTGAAGACGTCCGATTTAACAGAAAAGAGTCCTTCCATCGCATATTCCGGTGCCATGTATCCACTGATTAGAATTATGTGAGGAAGAGCAATTTGTTGGAAGTTCAAAACAATGCAGATTAATTTTCTATTGAAACTTCTGAAATATGAATGTGCTTATTTTGGTGCTGTTGAGTTGATCATCAAAGTTCTTTCTTGGCTTCATTTAGGCATATAACAGACGTAGAAAGATATCAAAGCACTTACTAGGTTCCAACAACCCTATTCGTGTTGGCCTCATCTTGATTTACATCAAAGATCCTTGCCATTCCGAAATCAGATATCTTTGAATTCATCTCTCCGTCTAGTAAAATATTACTAGCTTTCAGATCCCTATGGATAATTCTCAGGCGAGAATCCTCATGGAGATATAGAAGTCCTCGAGCTATTCCAAAGGTGATGTTCATGCGCATCTTCCAATCTAAAGATTGCCCCATAGTTGAATCTGTCGACGATGAGAGACTCAAATAAAACTCAACTCTATCAAAACTAAAATTAACTAGCTAAAAAATTCATAATATCTGCTAAAGCTCAAACCGAAAAGGAAGACATCCAGGCTTTTGTTGGGCATGTATTCATATATCAAGAGTTTTTCATGTTCTTCCAAGCAGCATCCCAATAAGCGGACGAGGTTCCTGTGTTGTAATCTGGCGATCAAAATGACTTCGTTCTTCAACTCGATGAGCCCTTGGCCTGAGGTTCTTGAAAGCCTCTTAACTGCAATTTCTTTTCCATCTGCCAATGTGCCCTGAAACATCATAAAAGTCAGTTGTAAAATCCCTTATTTGAGGATTGCTATTGATAGCCAAATTTGATTCATTTCATGTTAAGCATAATAACTCTGCCAGTTTAATGCCATTAGAAGTTTTCCCTAATTTCCACATAAATAGCTGTTGAGTCACTAAAATGCTTACCTTGTACACAGGGCCAAACCCGCCTTCCCCAAGTTTACATTCGTCGGAGAAGTTTGCAGTGGCCGTGCGTATGATGTCTAATCGTATCAGAGAGAATTCATGAGAATCCACCTGGCTTTTCTCCTCGATAGTTATCCAATGGAAACTCTTTTTTAATTTCTTGTCTTAGATGAAGTAACTGAACCTCTTGGGTGTTTTCCTTCTCTGAGAATCCAGGAGCGTACTCTCATAAGGTAAAGGTTAGAAGATGGTAATTCCAATGGCAAGCAAGATGAAATTCATTTATACCTTTCTGAAATATCTCTGTCCTCTTTAAAAAAATGCATGAACCCGCAATGAATAATAGTAAACACGATCCAATGACCGAGCTAATTATTGCAATCCATGGAGCTTTTCTCCGTTCGACCCCTGTCAAGACAAAGTAATTCCTTGCATCTAATCATACCATAAATCTGCAGATTTTTTTTTTCACTGACCGTCAATGGTTCCAGGAACTCAGTGAAAGCAAGAGAGAATGATCATAGTTTAGATCATTAAAGCAAGTTGAATGCATTATGATACACAAAACATTTTATAATGAGAATGAGAAGCAACGGAATGATATCGTTCTACATGATTGATACCTTTAGTTGGCGAAGGTACTGGTGCTTGTCCTCTAGGTTCCCCAAAAAAAGGATACAGTTCATACCGCACATTACAACTCGGCTGAAGAACTCTCGCACCTTGCTTTCCTTCGATGGAGGCAGGTAACTTAGCAATCGCAGATTTCAAGCAACTCCTACAATCTAACTTTGATAAGTCGGGGGTGCACTGCACAAGCTCATGCAGGGTCACTGAACTTGAGACATTAAACCTAATGGTCGCATATAAGCTTTCTGAGGAGATCGCGGAGTCCGTCACGTGTGTGAAAGTTTCCATCAGAATCTGGAGGAACGTGTTGGGATCTGTTACGTTCCTAACGTTGTAGAGAATAAATTCTGGTGCTGACTCCATGATAGTGAAGAACGATCTGTTAGAGTAGCGCACAAGACACTCATCATACCATATGATCGCCTCTTTCTCTCCTGGACATTTTTCTAAGATGTTGCTGGTAGCTGAATTGATGCAAGACTGACAGAGATTGGCGACAACATCCCCCCTAAAGAGTAATAGTAAAGTTGCATTAGTAGTCACTTAAATCTGGACAATCATTTTTCGGTTGGCATTGGATCACCGTACTTTGTAGAGGATTTCAATTAAGACCATTATATCAGGTCCATCATATATCGTAGTACCAACTGAGACAATTCCATAGATTACAATGATAGAACTAAAAGGTATTACTCAAGAGTTGAAATTTTGGGTATCTTCTGCGTGTGATTTACCTGCAGAGGAAGAGACCATAAACTTTGTCCGGATCTTCCCCTTCCGATGTGTTGTAGAAACCATAAATGGGTCCTTGGTTGTAAAGCCGCTGGTAGAGGAGGCGATTGAGGTTGTCCTGGAACTTGCCATAGGCAGTGTAATTGCCCCTACCTGAGCACCACTGGTAAAGATACGTCTGTGCACTGACACGAGTGTTTGGGATGAAGAGGATTAGGCATGAAATCAAGAGAGCGAAGGAAATATTTGTTGGTGAATTGATGATCATCTTTTCTTTAGCTTGGAAAGAATGCCAAGTTCAATAAGAATAACTCATAGACGGCCACGGAGTTTCGACTTCTGGAGGGTCAGGTCAAGAAACTATTTTAAATATCAGTTACGTCGTTATCGCTAAACCACTGCGTTGGTTTGGTTTGATAAAGTCCAGCTTTGAGGCTGCTCTTTCTGATGCTGAGTCAACAGAGACGAACGAGTCCAGATTTCACGCTGACTCGGCAATTATAAATCCACTTAAGAGTTGAACCGAATGGGGTTGCTCCCCATCGTCCTCCCCGTTCAAAATTGGGTTTTGAATCACGGCACTTATGCATTCTATTGGGATCAACAAGGAACATAGAACTGCGTGTTTCTGATAATCATTTGGTTGTGTATAAGGCGAGACTTGCCACATCATCGTACGTTTTTGTTAGAAAAGGCAAAATGGGAACTCCGATGAAACTCGAATGTACGTTGCTCATCCCATTCTGGAAGCACGGAGATGCTCATCAAAAGTCAACTGTTTTCGTATAAGTTGAGACATCTTAATGTCTTTTAGAATTTTATTTAAATGTGCACGTTCGCATTAAATGAACACCCATGTATGCGGTCTCGTGACTCGTGAGAGGTATTAGAGAAAGAAATCGTAATTTGAAAGATTCATACAATATTCAGCAAGCTCTATTATTTCTCTGTTTATTCATTGAAAATATTATATCGGTATCATTCTTCTTTTATTTTCTTTTATAGCCACGTCTCGGAAGATACTGTATGACAAAGAATCATTTCACATTGATATGATGGATATAGTAAGTTACTAACTATTTTGACCTGATGCAGTTGGTCGGAAATAGTAACTTTCCTCTATATGTGTTGATACATAAATTTTGGTGACTCAATTATTTGTTAATTACATGAAAAATTATGGATTAATTTTTAACTCATAACAAAAATAAATTTCATTAAATTGCATCACATATAGACAATGGGATTATTAAGGTTACTAGTATTAATTATTAAAATGTTCAAAAAAATAATCATAAAAAAAATTAATTAAAAAAAGGAAGAGGGCCGGCCAGGGCAGGTCCAGCCTGGCCCCTTTTTCTTTTTCTTCTTTTCTGTCCCTCCCACTGGGCCGGTCCATCCTCCCTTTCTCTCGGCCCGGCTCAACCAAGAGTTGAGAGAGGGCAAATAGCGAGAGAGAAGCTTAGCCGCGCTCGGGGCCCTGCTTCTCAGCATCCTTTCTTCTGGTGAATCCTTTTTTGAGTTCAACCCCCCTCGACTCAAGGATCCCGTCTCGGTGACATTAAGGCGGCCAGCCATAGCTCGATCCGTCTCGAGCCCGCCTGCTAGCCGTCGCCAAGCTGGGTAGGGCCCCATCACCTGAGCACACAAATGCACTTCGTTTTGCCCTGTTTTCGGGCTTGCTGGGCGAAGCTCGCAGTTCCTCGATTCGTGCGAATTCTGACCTGGCAGCGCTGCGATTGGTTTTCCTTGGACGCTGCTTGGTTTTTTAAGTTTCTGTCCTGGTCGAGCTTTCGTTAGTTCTTCAGTGGATGCACCCGAGTTGTTTGATGTTTTGCCTAGGCCAAATCCGCAATGGCATTTCTTTGTTCTTTTTTTTTTTTTTTTTTTTGGGGTGGTCTGGCCATGGGCGATCTGGTGAAAGTGAGAGTTCACGGTGACGGCACAGGAGGTTGTTGAAGGGTGTTAGCGTTGCAGCCGTGGTTCCATGGTTTAGGCATTCGATGGCCACGACTGGAGTTGCGATGATCGATAATGATGATCGAACATGGCAGCTAACGCCGGAGGCCTAGTGAATGAGCATATAACGATTTAAAGTTGTAGCTTATACTGATTCCAATTTTCAATCGGATCATAATGATTATAAATCTACATCGGGGTTTGTCTTTACATTCAATGGTGGTGCAGTTAGTTGGAAGAGTTCTAAACAAAGAATAACCGCCGATTCCACACTGAGGCAGAGTATGTAGTTGCTTTTGAAGCAGCAAAGGAAGTCGCTTGGATGAAAAAAGTTTATTTATGAACTTGGAGTCGTTCCCTCAATTGAGCAACCGATTACATTGTTTTGTGACAACAATGAAGCAATAGCTCAAGCCAAGGAACCAAGGTCTCACCAAAAGTCCAAGCACGTTGAGAGACGCTTCCATCTCATCAAAGAAATTGTTGGGAGAGATGATATCGCAATACAGAAAATTGCCTCAGCAGAAAACGTGACAAATCCCTTCACTAAGGCCTTACCTCAGTTTTCTTTTGAAAGGCATATTGACAAAATGGGTTTGAGGTACCGGACAAGTTGGCTTTAGTGCAAGTGGGAGATTGTTAGATGTATGCCCTAAAGTTATCATGTAATAGTTACATATTAGGGATTTCAGTTGTACTATCATTATTATTCAATTAATTGCAATGACGTATTCATTCATTTGTCCAATTATTTTATATTTACGAATGATTCCATAAGATCAATTGCAACTAGACCTATTCTTGAGACATTAAGAGTGTATGTGACTGGTTTATAGTTAGACTGAATCTTTAAATCGTTCCCAGTTGATCGATTATTGAGTGGATATTAATAATCCTATTGAGACCAGTGTGTTCTTAACTTCACCATTAAGTATTGGATACTTAAGGGAATGATGAGTCGCAAGTCATTGGGTATTGTGATGCTTGAGTTAGAACACAAATGTTTGTATTAGAGAAGTTCACTGAACGTAACACATATGGAACGATTAGCGACACGGAAGCTTTTAGCGTGGTCAATGTCTAATTGTTCATGCTTTGGTCTTATGTAAATAATCCTTAGACTAGAGGTACAGTGTTAACTTGTGTGTTGAACAACTATGGTTCACAAGTGCACATAATGCCGGGTTGTTGATCCGTCTTTATACCTAATGGTCATGGTTTGTTCATATACGAAGTTGCACATGTACGCAATATGGAATCCGTCTCCTTGTTACATGCAAGATATAATAATGATGTCCTATGTGATCTAATTATAACACTACATTGAAATCCTCGACCGGGGTTGTAACCAAGAATAAATTGTTTATGTCTCGAATAAAATGCATGTCAATTAAATTTGTGCATATGATCGAACTAGTGATTGACAAATATTCCATGATTTTTGTTCGATCGGAACATAATAAGACAGAATGATTGAATTATACTGTAGCCAAAGCTGACAGGTTCATTATGTTCTTAAAACATTCACACTATCTGGGTAACCATAACATATTACTAGATGTCAATCATGGCTTGTAGGACCCAAAGATTAATCGGGACAATTAATTCTTTTGAGGGTACTAATGTGTTAATACAAGTCTTACTACTAGCTTAGTGATGAACCTAGGGATCTCACACACCATAAACAATTAGACTAACATGGAACAAGAGAGAAATTATGTTGCAAATATGTTTGCAATTACTACAACCGAATTTAGTCGATTTGAAATTAAATTAAATGAGATTTAAATTAATTTGTATTATAGTCACGAGCCTATTTGCATATGATGCACATGCATACCCAAAGTGAATATATGTTAATGTATTCCAAATGTACATATGAAGATTATGTCTTCTTCTTCTTCTTTTTTTAAGGAGATTGATATTTATTTATTAATTAATCAATGTAAATGGTCAACAATTGTTGCTGACCATTTGCAACGCACGCCCATGTGATGCGCGTTTCTCTTTTAATAATAATAACTTTAAAAAAAATTGTAAAGCATCGTGCACATGCACGAAGATGGTCAGTTGCTGACCGTTCATGCAGGATCGTGCATAAACGATCAGCAACCGTTGCTGATTCAAGAGGGCTTTAAAAAAAAACAAATACCGCTTAAAAGAGAGTTAAGTTGGTTTCTAAAATAGAGAAAAAGGGAGTGCTTGTTCTTGTGTGTTTGTACGCGAGAAAGAAAATGGATTCTCTCTTATTCAGGCCATGGCTAAAAATATCAAGGATACAAAAGATTGTCTCCACGAGATTGCTAGCACGATCATAATGGTGATTATCCAAAAGTTCTCTCTTCCATTCGACGTTCATTGTTGATGTGTCTAAACTAGAGGTCCGACATTTGTGGGGCTTGAACTGAAGAACATATGAACAACTCCTTCGGAGAATCATGTATAAATATATCATCTTTATTTCCGTTGTGTTTTTTTGTTAATTTGACCTATACATGATTTTTAAAACCCAACAATTTGCATTGGCCGCGCATATAATGTCTAGTCATATCCAAGATAGTTTTGAGAAGCCTATTTTCCTTCTCGAGAGGAAAACTCTCCTCCGGTTTCTTGTCTCAGATGAAGTAACCTCTAGGCTATTTTCCTTATCATAAGGTAAAGGTTAGAAGATGGTCATTCCAATGGCAAGCAAGCTGAAATCGTTTGTACCTTTCTTCAATCTTTTTGTCCTCTTTAAAAAAAAAATGCACGAACCGACGATGAATATTAGTAAACAACACCCAATGACCAAGCTAATTATTGTAATCGTTGGAGCTTTTCTTCATTTGACATCTGTAAATACAACGGTTGCAAGTCGGACAGCTACGTCGTCATCGTCTCACGATAGCAGCAACGGATTAGCAAGGAAAATGATGGAGGTGTTTCGTTGTTACCAGATTTGATTCGGCAATGGCATGGGGACGGTAGTGTTGTTGTCGCGGTTGGGATCAGCATGGAGGAACAGAGGTCGCGGCTGCAAGTCATCACGGTGCAAAGGCTTGCAGGGATGCAGGCCGCGAGGTGTGGGGGCGTGCGGCTTGGCAGCAAGGATGCCGAGACCCTCTCCCTTACTCTTGATCTCTATGTATTCTCTATGTGTATTATGAAATTATGAATTGCCGACCTTTGTTTGTGAAGATCTAATTCCATTAGATAGTGTTAACCTAGATTTTTATGGGCTTTTAATTTCGACCTTAATCAAATAATGGACTTAAATTATGAAGTCCTAAATCTAATGGAACTTGAATGGGCTGAAACTGATTAAACTAAGCTCAAATAGAACCTCCCCCTCTTATGAATTTCGGCCGAGCTATCTGTGCAGTGGGCTGGCTGAAATATGCACCTTGTGAGCTCAAACGATGACAGGCTTAATTTCCTTTATGGCCTATTTTGATTATACTCAAAAGTCTTTTAATTCTATGGGCTAATCCTAACTCAGTTAAAACTCAATACCCCTTATTCCTGGGCTTAAAATTTCAGCCACTGTGCTCCACTATGTCGGCCGAATTTTACTCGAGTGCTGGCCCAGTCCACGTGATTAATTCAGGTTTATTCGCAGCCACCATCTAATGCAAGATGCAATTAATGAACTATATCATGAATGCTTCTAAAAAATAATATGCTATGCAATTTGATTATATTTGATTAGGGGAAAAAGTTTAGTCCCTAATTTTCTCTAAGTGGTTAACTAAAATTTAGGCATCATATATATATATATATATATATATATATATATATATATATATATATATATATATATTCCTTTTTTATATAAGTGTACTAAAAATTCTAAAACCTGTTAATAAAACTAACAGAGTGCTAAAATTCACAAAAAGTGCAATAAAGTTCTAAAACTTATTAAAAGTTGGTGCAATCAAATTCTTCTGTTAACTTCGTCTAACTTGATTAACGAAAAATGTTAAACGTCTTTTGATATTTTCTCTCTCCTACACAGCTATGATGTGGCTCAAACATGACACATAAGGCTAAAATTGTTTTAGCCAAGTCATTGCCACGTAGGATAGAAAGGGAAAAAAACATATTGGCATTTTCCATTGACCAAGTTCAACGGAGTTAACGGTAAGATTTCTTTCTGGCTTCTTTTGCATCTAGGACTTAATTTTACTTTCGTGAATCCTTTTTTAGGATTTCTTTTTGGCTCCCTTCATTTAGTCAAGAGAAAGTATTAAATATCACCCTTCTGAAAACCTTAACTTTAGGAATTATGAGCATAACTTGTTCAAAAATGTTAAGGATTACTTGACCTTCATAGATTATCTACATGATTGTTACTTGCTAGCAACATTCTTCCAATTTGTACCATATAAAACTACTAAATTAAATGGAAAATTATCAGATCAATCATAAACGTTGTAATATTTAACCTTAAACCTTTTAATAATTTTATAATGTAATTTTTCCGGTTGATTTTCATTGCAAATGGCCGATGTGGCGGCCTAGTTGGCAGGGCCAGCAATTTAGGTAGACAAAGCGACATTATTTTTGTCTTTTTTTATTTGTCTTTCCTTTTTTTCTTCTTTCCCTCTTTTCTGTGCTGAGATCTCCTTACTGTTTATCATCTTCAACCTCTTGATCACTCGACCAAAGCTTTTCCAGGACTCGTCCATCAGTGCCCACTACTGCTAGAGCACAAAATGGATTTACTTAACTTTCGAAAAAGTTTAGGGCTTACTTTGCCGAAGCATGAATGAGCGACGGTGGTTCTTGGCAAAGCAAGGGCTCTTTCCGTCGTCCTTTACCGCCTCCACCACTATTGAGAGGAAAGTAGAGAGCCATCACCATATCGACATGTGCAGTTTGCGACGAGGTATTATAATACTTATGAATCGACTTATTCGAGAAATTATCTATTTTGGCCCATCCTCATCACATATCGAGCATCGTGATTTTGTGTTTCAGTATATACGTGGACACTATCCTAAGAGGTCAACCCTCCTAGTAGTACTCTCACCTTAGCACATTTAATGTTAGAGTTCTAATACAAGGAATATTCCCTTTATGTCAAAAGGCATCTTTTGTAAATTAATTTCAATTTCAAATATATATTCCAGGAACACTCTCCCCATAGTTCTTGTTCAGTGCACAACTAGGTTCATTTATGTTGCCTTCACCATTCTATAAGCTTATCAGGAGCCACTCTTTATACTAGCACTTTGACTTGGCAAATACTCTTGTCCTCGTCAGACTAGGTTGTTATAGATACCATGACCCTAGCCTCAAGGCATAAGCTTCTTTCAAAGAGAGACTCACATGGAAAAGGGCCGAGCATTGCCACATTGTAGACTTGCAACAAATTTGGGAAAAGATCACATTACCTAATGGATATCGCCTTGATGTAAATATAATATCAAGTTGCTATAACTTCTCCCAAGAAATGTAATTTTGTCTCATGGATATTCTATCAAACAAGTAGAATGCATCAACTAACTTGATTAAAAAAAAAAAAAAGAGTTGCGCTTTTTCCACTCCTCATTTGGTTCAAATACTCCTTTTATAATGTATTGACCATATTACCCCTTGTTTTTTTTTTCCCTTTTTAAATGTTGTACCCCATACTATCAAATGTGAGGCCCATGTGGAGTCCTTTTTTTGAATTTGTTTCTTATTTTTCTTCCACTTTCTTTCTTCTTGTTCACGCTTATGTTGAAGCATATTGTTGGCGCTTCTTCATCTTTCTCCTACCTCCATGCACATTAACAACTGGGCGGTCTCATAGAACCTCATGAGCTCTCTATCTACCTCAACATCGCCCCTCACAAATCTTTTGCATGTTTGCTAGAACCAGCCCTATGCCAGCACTATCTTCCTCGAGATATAATTCTTTGCGGCAATCCTTTGATTCTTGCGATGATTTCTAAGAATTGGAACAGAATGATCGAAGTGCTCAAGCTCACGAGTAATATGAGCAAAGACCTCAACATGAAGATGATAACTAATACATCTACAACTAGCCACTCGAGAGGATAAAGAGCTTGACACTCTCATCAAAGAATCATCGCAGGAGGTTGGTGACATTGTCAAATCAAGGATTTCCTAATTAACAAAAACACCAAAATGAAAAAGGAAAGTGGAAGAAAAAGAAGAAACAAATAAAAAAAAATCTCAAATAGGCTTTCTTTGCAGGTACAATATGGAAAAAGCGAGGGGTAATATGATCAGCACAATATAAAAGGGAATCTTTAAGCCAAACGAGGAGAAGCAGAAAAAGGGTGACCCTTAAAAAAACACACACAAAGTCAACTCTTCTCTCGATCGGCTGAAAAAAAAAACTTAAGAGTTGAACCGAATGGGGTTGCTCCCCATCGTCCTCCCCGTTCAAGATTGGGTTTTGAATCACGGCACTTATGCATTCTATTGGGATCAACAAGGAACATAGACCTGCGTGTTTCTGATAATCATTTGGTGTGTGTATAAGGTGAGACTTGCCACATCATCGTACGTTTTTGTTAGAAAAGGCAAAATGGGAACTCCGATGAAACTCGAATGTACGTTGCTCATCCCATTCTGGAAGCACGGAGATGCTCATCAAAAGTCAACTGTTTTCGTGTAAGTTGAGACATCTTGATGTCTTTTAGAATTTTATTTAAATGTGCATCGTTCGCATTAAATGAACACCCATGTATATGCGGTCTCGTGACTCGTGAGAGGTATTAGAGAAAGAAATCGTAATTTGAAAG
This sequence comes from Eucalyptus cloeziana, assembly GCA_014182715.1. Taxonomy (NCBI): domain Eukaryota; kingdom Viridiplantae; phylum Streptophyta; class Magnoliopsida; order Myrtales; family Myrtaceae; genus Eucalyptus; species Eucalyptus cloeziana. The sequence continues at coordinate 23,250,851 of CM024638.1, forward strand.
ATTCATACAAAATTCAGCAATCTTTATTATTTCTCTGTTTATTCATTGAAAATATTATATGGGTATCATTCTTCTTTTGCTTTCTTTTATAGCCACGTCTCAGAAGATGAATCATTTCACACTGATATGATGGATATAGTAAGTTACTGACTATTTTGACCTGATGCAGTTGGTCGGAAATAGTAACTTTCCTTTATATGTGTTGATACATAAATTTTGGTAACTCAATTATTCGTTAATTACATAGAAAATTATGGATTAATTTTTATCCCTTAATAAAAATAAATTCCATTAAATTGCATCACATATAGACAATGGGATTATTAAGGTTACTAGTATTAATTATTAAAATGTTCAAAAAAATAATCATAAAAAATTTTAATTAAAAAAAAGGAAGGGGCCGACCAGGGGCTGGTCCAACCTAGCCCCTTTTTCTTTTTCTTCTTTTCCGTCCCTCCCACTAGGCCGGTCCATCCTCCCTTCCCCTCAGCCCAGCCCGGCCCGACTAAGAGTTGAGAGAGGGCAGAGAGCAAGAGAGAAAGCCTAGGGGGTGTTTGTTTGTATTCTTTTTTTTTTTTTTATGAACAAAAATCCTTTTTTTTTTGTTTTGGGAAACAAAAAAAGGAATAGAAACGTGTTTGTTTGCGTTTTTTCCAAATCTATTTTTTTATTAGGGAACAAATTTGGAACAAAAACAAGAAACATGAAAACTTTTTCTTTTTAACACTTTCAAGAAACAAATTTTCTCTCTCTTCTATTTTTTTTTTTTCTTTCTTCTTCTTTTCTTCTTCTTTTTTTTTGGCCGGTCGTCGAAGCGTCGCTGGCCCCCGGAGGAGGCCGAGCGTCGCCAGCCCCTAGCGAGGCTCGGCCTCGCCTTGGCTAGGCAAGCTTGGCCTCGCCGGATCTAGGTGAGCTCAAGCTTGCCCAGATCCGATGCCGCCTAGCGGTGGCTCGACGAGGCTCGGCCTCGCCGGATCTGGGCTTGCAGCTCGCCCAACCAAGGCGAGGCCAAGCCTCTTGCCGTGGTTGGGCGAGGCCCTCGACCCTCGTCGACCGGTCGCCGGCCATGGCCAAGGCCGCCGACCAGCCACAAGGAAGAAAAAAAGAAAAATGAAAAATAAAATAAAAATATTAAAAAATTGAAAGAAACAAAAAAAAGAACACAAATTTACCAAACATGTTTCTATTTTTTTTTATTTTAGGAACAAGTTTACGAAACATGTTCTTCTAGTAAAAAATTGTTCTCCAGAACGAAATAGCTTTTTCTATTTTCGTTCTCTGAATAATTTTTTGAACAGAGACGTTACCAAACGCACCCTTGGCCGCGCCCGGAGCCCTGTTTCTCGGCATCCTTTCTTCTGGTGAGTCCTTTTTTGAGTTCAACCCCCCTTGACTCAAGGATCCCGTCTCAGTGACATTAAGGTGGCCAACCATAGGTCGATCCGTCTCAAGCCCGCCTGCTAGCCATCGCCAAGCTGGGTAGGGCCCCATCACCTGAGCACACAAATGCACTTCGTTTTGCCCTGTTTTCGGGCTCGCTGGGCGGGGCTCGCAGTTCCTCGGTTCGTGCGAATTCCGACCTCGGCGGCGCTGCAATTGGTTGTCTTTGGACGCTGCTTGGTTTTTAAGTTTCTGTCCCGGTCGAGCTTTCGTTAGTTCTTCAGTGGACGCACCCCAGTTGTTTGATGTTTTGCCTAGGCCAGATCCGCAGTGGCATTTCTTTGTTTTTTTTTTTTGTTTTTTGGGTGGTCTGGCGGTGGGCGATCTGGTGAAAGTGAGAGTTCATGGTGACGGCACAGGAGGTTGTTGAAGGATGTTAGCGTTGGGGCCGTGTTTGGTGGTTTATGCATTCGATGGCCCCGACTGGAGTTGCGGTGATCGATAATGATGGTCGAACATGGCAGCCAACGCCGGAGGCCTAGTGAACGAGCATATAACGATTTACTGTAAAACATATTGTTCACGGCTGGAGTTTTGGTGTTCTTGAATCAGTGGGCAAATCTTCAAGTGTTTTGGGCGTGCTCGAAGAAGAAGAGGGAGAGTAGTGGACTTTGGGCTCATTTAGACCTGGTGAACCTTGGGCTTGAAGTGTTAATTTGGGTGTAATTGGGCTTCGTTTTTAGTTTTTACTATAAGGGACAGGTAGTAAGTGTTGGGCTTAAATGGGCTTGTTTGGGTTTATTTTGGTTGAATAGGCTTCGGCTTTTGTCATTGGGTTTTATTTTGTTGAGCCCATTCCTTTCTTAAGGCCTTTGATGCCGTGGCCCAGTCTGCAGAGCAGCAGCAGCCCATGCTCGTCCATGGGCCCAGCCTGACTCCCATTTTCAGATAAAAATAAATAATATTTTTATTAAAAATTCAAAAAATTCAAAATAATTTATCTTTTCCAAAAGTTATGAAAAGGCTTAAGAGTTAGTTTTTGACCAGTTTTCTCAAAAAATGTGTGAAAATCCTTAATAAACAAAAACTTGTGCTAAAAATTGAACATGTTGTTAGGCTTCACCATAGGATTTGAGTGTTCTTAGAGACAAATGATAGGTGGTCTTTTACGTATTTCCATTTTGACTATTATGTTTGCACACTTTCAATATGTTAATTGTAGTTTCTTTTTAGCCTACTTTTTTTCGGTCATATCTTTATGTTAATACCTGATTTTTGGTTGACGCATCAGAAAAGTAAAAAAATTGAGATTTGAGTTTTCACTCGTAATAGAGCCAATTTTTCAATAAAAAAAATGTCGTTTTTCGTTTCTTTCTTTTGCATTGTCGTTTTAAGTAATTTTCTAACCATTTTCAAAGAAATACCCAAAAAAGTCAAATGGTTGACTTTCAAGTTAATTTTTTGGTCAACTTGACCAAAAATTTTGACCAAAAAGTCCACCCATGTCAAAAATTGGCTCCCCGCCCCCAAAAAGATGTCAATTTGCTTAAATTTCACTTTTTCTTAAAACAATTTTATAAAATCCAAAGATTTGACCGAAAAAATAACTAAAGGTTTGACTTTTAATCAAACCTTTGACAAAAAAAAATTGGAAAAATTAAAAATCCTCAAAACACTTTGTTTTAGTATCAAATTGATTTTTGTGGCCAAAATTTGGAAAAATTCAATTAAGAATCTTATTTTCCGAATTTTTCAATTTTAGGTTCTAAATTGACCAAAAATAAAATTATTTTTGCTTTAGCCATAGTTAGTTGTAGTTTCTTTTATGACATTTGATCTATGGGCTATTTTTAATACACTCGTTCATTCGATTTCGCAAATTACCATGGTGAAAGGCAAATTACTATTTTAAGCCCTAATTAAAGGGTCAAAATCGATTCTTCATGATTTATGAACTAACGATTATTTACACTCATTTTTCAAGATAAGTCCAAATCCAGAGTCAACTTTGAGAAATTCACATGAACTTCCCTATTTGAAGGATTTTACTCTCTTGAATGTAGGAAAATTGAACTGTTGAGCTTTAATTGATGAAGCTTAGGTTAACCCATTCAAGACTTTGGCACTTTAATTCAAGATCGATTTAAATGCATAGGGTGATCCTACACATGGGTAACTAGTTAAATAGATCTATAGCAATATTAATTGAATTTAAATTCAATTAATTTGCAATTTTCGCCAAAGAATTGCCAAATTGCTCATTTTAGCAATTTAGGCTCGATTTCATATACCCATGGTTTTGACTTGTTATTTTTCACGAATCGCTTAATTAAGTCAATAGAGAGCCCATAAATTGCATTTATAGAATTTAATTGGCTTAATTTGATCAAAGTTGGACAATTTTTCCTCGAATTGTGCAAGTTTTCTCTTCAACAAATTGCACAAATTTTAAACCCACAAGGTCATGCAGACGTAAATCAGCAAGAACCAGCAAGAACAAGTCAAGAACCAGTCAACCCGCGTGAACCGGTTTGACCAACCATTGGCAAGGCTAGCCGGTTCGGCCCCTTGTCGATTGGTTCTGGATCTCTAGCAACCGATTTCGGGCTCTTCATCTTATCAATTTCATCCTCGTGTCCTTACATTTTCATGATTTTGCAGATTGACCCTCAAATTTTGTGAATTTGCAATTGAAAGATACTACTCAAAAGTTGAAATTTTGGGTATCTTTTGGATGTAATTTACCTGCGGAGGAAGAGGCCATAAACTCTGTCAGGATATTCTCCTTCCGTCCAGTTGTAAAAACCGGAGATGGGTCCTTGGTCAAAGTGCCGCCTGTAGAGGAGGCGAATAAGGTTTTTGTGAAAATTGCCATCCGCACTGTGGTTGCCCCTACCAGAGCACCATGTGTAGAGGTAAGACTGTGCACTAGTGCCTGAGATGAAGAGGATCGGAATGAAATCCAAAAGGCGAAGGAAATATTTCTCCGTGCATCGATTGTCATCTTTCCTGGAATTTGGAGACAACGGAAGTACATTGAAGAGTAATTCAAAGAGGGCCGCAGACTTTCTTTCAACTCAAGAGGAGTAACATAATGAGCAACTTCTTCTGGTAGACTGAGCAGAAAGGACTCTCCAAACAAACTCCAACGTTTGCTGAGGAGGACTCGGAGCTATGAAGTCATCAGGTTCTTGAACCTCCTTCGAAATTCAGCAATTACTTTTAGGCCCTGTTTGGTAACCATCCAAACAAGGCCAAATTCTGATTCTTTGTTTCTAGGAGTAGTTTGGGAATAGAATTACGTTTGGTAAAATTTTTGAAGTGGAATCAAGAATAAAAAAAAGTTGATTTTTGTTCCGGGAACAAATTTAAAAATCAAAACTAACTATTCTTCTTCTTCCCTTCTGCCATCCCGCGACCACCGTCCACCACCACCTATCGCCGCCCGGCGCCATCCGCCGCCGCTCGCCGGAGGTTCGCCAAGCTAGGGCGAGATCTGGCGAGCCTCGCCCAACTATTGGCGAGGCTCGGCCGAAGAGGGCTGGCGACGCTTCGGTGAGGTCACCGGCCATAAGAAGAAGAAGAATAGGAAAAATAAATAAATAAAAAGAGAGAAAAAAAGTAAAAAAGTAAAAAAATTTATTTAAAAATTAAAAGAAATTGATTTAGAACATAGAGCACGGTATCAAATGTAATTCTATTCCAGAAATTTTGGGCAATTACCAAATGCATTCTTTTACTCAGAATCAGTTTCCAGGAATAGAATAAAAAATAATCATTTTTTATCAGAATTTGTTCCCGAAAACAGAATCGTTACCAAACATGCCCTTAGATGTTTACTCGAGTTTCTTCTAAATGTATGTCCTTTGCTTTGAACGAGTGTCCTTGTTTTATGGGGTCTTGTAAGAGGTAAATTGTACTTGGCAAGATCCACGCAATATTCATCGAAATCCATAATATTTGCGCAAATTCACTGGGAATATTACATGAGTAGCATTCCTCTTTTGTACTTTCTTATATAAGTACGCATTGGAAGATGATGTTATATTCTTGATAATATATGTTGGCACATTATAGTGGAAAATAATTTTCTTTCATATAGATGTGATGGATATCTGATAGAGAATATTTTCTTCCATAGTAGAGAACAATTTTCTTCCTTGAGGTTGGCATGTTTGACTTTTACAATATTAATAAAATTACAAAACATGTCTAAATGCACCTCACTCTTACTTAGACAATCCACGTGGAACTATTTTTGGTTGTCCACCACTCAAATTTAATGGGCTAGAAACCATTTTAGCATATGTTCTAAATGTGAATCAATGAAAGGACAGCTAATCAAGGAATAGGCTAAATATTTATTAATAGTTTAGAGGTCATATTAAATCAATTAAAAATATGAAGATAATAGTGCATATTTGATTAAAGTTCACAGTTCATTTGTATAATCTTCTTTCATTTATGAAATTTCTTTTTCCCCAAAACGGTACAAACGGATCTCCAGTTTTAAGTTTTCACCACCCAAAAAACAATCCGCGCAATCCATCGCCAGCCAATAACTGCCAGCCTAATCTCCACGTGTCAAATCCATATAAAAGAAAAAAAGAGAACAAATATAGCCAGAGGGGGCATCGTCTTCCTCAACGAAACGAAACCAGAAAAGCTCCCGTTCGCCATTAGCCATGAGAGCATCGCCACTCCACTCTCCCATTCGTTGCTCTTCCCCAAACCCACCACCACCGCAACCGCCGCCGCCGCCGCCGCCGCCATCTTCCCTCTCGACCTCCGCCACAATCCAATTGGCCACGAAGCTCCCCAAGAGCCTCCTCCACAAGCACCCGCTCTACACCCCGACCCATCCCCACATCTCCCTCCAGTTCAAGGAGAAGATCCTCTGCCTCGAGATCATGGGCGTCGACGCGAGCCGAGCCCTCGCCCTCAACCCCTCCCTCCGCGGCGCCTCCCTCCACTCCATCCACTCCGTCGTCTCCTTCCTCCAGTCCAAGGGCATCCACCAGAAGGACCTGGGCCGGATCTTCGGCATGTGCCCCAAGCTTCTCACCGCCGACATCGAGTCCGACCTCTGCCCCGTCTTCGGCTTCCTGTCCCGGGACCTCCGCGTCCCCGACCACGGCTTCCGGAGGGCCATCAACAAGTGCCCGAGGTTGCTGGTCTCCAGCGTCCGGGACCAGCTCAGGCCTGCTCTGTTTTACCTCCAGAGGCTTGGCTTCAGTGACCTTCACGCCCTGGCCTACCAGGACCCGATACTGCTGGTCTCCAGCGTGGAGAACACGCTGATCCCGAAGCTCAAGTACCTGGAGAGCGTCGGGTTCTCGCGGGACGAGGCGGTCGGTATGGTCCGGAGGTGCCCCGCCCTGTTCACCTTCAGCATCGAGAACAACTTCAAGCCGAAGTTCGAGTATTTCTGCCAGGAGATGGGCGGGAGGCTGGAGGAGCTGAGGGACTTCCCTCAGTACTTCGCCTTCAGCTTGGAGAAGAGGATAAAGCCGAGGCACACGGAAGTGGTGGAGAGTGGGGTCAGAGTGGCCTTGCCTGTGATGCTTAAGAGCACCGACGAGGAGTTCCGCGAGCTGATAAGGCAGGGCCTTGGTGGTGCTGGATGAGGCTGGGTGGGTCCCTTCTATTTCTTCTTCTTTTTTGTCTGTACATTGCTTTCTTTTGTATGCCAGAAGGATTGAACAACGTTGAGGGCTGAGGTAATTTGATCTGCCTCTCTTTTGATCTGTAAAGGACAATCGAATGAATGCAATGGTGATTGCATTGGACCATTGATGAGCAATGTCCTTTGGGTGCGCTGAGAGAAGAAAAACAGTTCGTTCCACCATTGATCTGTTCTCGAAATCGAGATAGGACTCCTGAATAAATCTTGGGCACATCTTCAGATGGCGCCAACGAAACCATACAATATATCGAAAGCATCAGAAAAGCAATGCTTGGTATCGCGGAAAGAAAAAGGGTTCAAACATCAGTTAAAGTCTGTATTTGAAGCAAGAAGACTTCCAACTATAAAAAGTCGAGTAAAGAGCCAATTGAATTTCACATTGCTGTCGGGCAAGACCCGTTTGAGCTCTTTGTATGACTTGGCTTTTCTAGGCTTTGATGCTTACAACGAGGCTTGAAAAGGCGGAACAGCACTCGCACTCGTATGAGACGGCGATTGCATGATAAAGCTTTTGAACACGGATGATCAGTGGATCTGGACAGGTGAAGTGTTGCTCGAGAAAGCCTTGGAAACCCGCCTGACTGCAGACGCCGCTTGACACTGCAAATGTTAGGGTTTTATGTTAGAGAGAAAGGGAGAGGCCCAGTCTCACACAAAACCCAGTATCACGTTTAATGATCAATTGCTATACACAGTTTCCGGACCAGGCACTCAGGTTTAAGATTTAAGCCGGTACCTCGCAGCCAAATGAGAAGGAAAAGGAAAAGGATGTGTCGGATCGTCTTGTCTTTTGGTTACTATCCGTAGTTTGCCTACGAGCTCCAGAACAGTATCTAAGAAAGAAGACTTCATTCTTTTGCATTTCCGTACTTCTGTAACTCTACATGATGCTGCGTTTTGCATCTCCAATGTGTGACTGGTCCTATTCTTATTGATCAATATTCAAGATTCACTTGTTCCTGGTGACCCTCTAGAACAACATTGTAGTCAAAATCTCGAGGATGCTATGCGCAACTGTCATTTAACTATACTGACTGAAACATCCTCTGTAATTTGGCGGGATGGCCTTACTGTGGTGCCCTGAGTAGAAGTCTCCGGTCGACTTTTAGCAAGAGTACCTCCAGCTTGTTCTGCTATGGTTTCATCTAACTTCCAAACAAAATCTTTTAGAACTTGCTAGAATCTTGACTATAAAGTTCCATTTGTTTCACGGAAAAGTAATGATTTAGAAAAAAATCCTTAAAATGATCTCTTATATCATCGAAAATAATTAGCCAAAGAGAACTTTTTTTTCATAATCGACAACAATTTATGTCTAACTATTTTTGTGAACAATGAAAATATTTTACTCTCATTTATTTTTGTAAGCAATTCAAGTAATAATTTTTAGAAAAGCATTTTCCAATTTTTTTCAACAACTTGTCTAAAAGCTCTAAGTTTTGGGCCGAAGGCTTAGTTAATTTGAAAACGTTCTGAAAACTTACTCTAACCAACCGCAATGCCTCAGGCAAAGAGGAAACCCAAATCCAACATCTTCTTCGTCAAAAGTTGGCTAACATTGAACAATTTAGAAGGCAAACCTAATTCTTTTGGGGAACTTAGCAGCTATAATCTAATTTGGTTAAGAGCTCATTGCTCACCTAGCATTGGCTTCTTGCTGAGACATGCTCTTCCATGAGTTGACACCAATTTTACAACATAATTTCAACAGTTGAGATTGTGAGAACAGTTTTTGCTCATTTGTATGAGAGTGCTGTGAAATCTTTCTAGAAATTGCAGCAAGCTAACTTTTAGAGAGCACATGATCTCATCACTCTTTTAGAAGAAACATGAATAGATTAAAGGGTACAACTGAAGCCCCAACATCTTTTTCTATCAACAAGCACATGAAGAACAAACACGAAGAGGTCAAGCAAATGCCGTAAGATTGAGATGCTATACCGTATGAAATTCCAGGGTATCTCTGCCTGACCTGCGAAGTTCAACCATATATAGGGAAGGTACCACTGCAAAAATCTGAAACCGAACCCGGCTTTCTGCGGTTGAGGTAGTGAGAATGCTTCCTGAACAAAAACGAAAGTGCTAAAACTTTTGGCATGAAATTTTTCTGCATTAGCGAGTCTCGTTTGGTAGACGCTGACAGCAATCTGAAGTGAAGAAACAGATCATTACCACAATTGCGACTGTTAAGTGGCCTTCCCTTCCAGTCGTTCCTCCAAGAAGCTTCATCTGAAACTTGTAGTGAAAAGATTTCAGATCGAGCAGTGATCGAGTTGTTACATATTCATTGATTCATGTTGGATTGTCCAAGGACTTTCTTCTGAGAAAGTATCTCGTGGAAGAGTGAACTGAGAATCGTGACCATATGACTTTTTATCATGAGCCATCAAGTTCCACAGAACTTCACGCTGATAAATTGAGCTTCTTCAGGGGAGATGATTACTAAAGATTGAAGGGTCCATCCAATGTAAAGACGGTTTTCGGTGCTGGTTATCCAGTTACAGAAGCGACCCCATAGGCTTTCGCTTTCGCGTCTCTCAGTAGCTTAGAAGGTGAAGGGGCCTTGAAAACATTAACTAAGAATGATATCCTGACTGAATACTCAAATGGCCGGATGCAGACTTAGAACAAGAGATTGAGTGATAAGTACCTTGAAGTTGCTCTTTCTTATGTCGAAACCCAACAGGATATCTGCTTCCTCAATCTTTGCAATTATCTCGCGAGGGAGCATCTTGATGTGAATCTGGTTTCTCTTTTAACGAGTACCTGAACAACAGATTGAGGTTGGCTATACAAAGCTTTAGGCTGCAAACAAATCGGGCATAATAAAACGCCCGAGTTATTCTTTCTCGATATATTGCTGAGAAAGACTGTAAAATGAACAGTGACAAGTCTTTTCAGTGTTCGTTTTACTGAAAGCAACATCTGATGTATTTTACTTCTGTTAACTATTGATTAAGCTGAGTAGACATCCCATTGACTTCTCGAAAAGGGTACTGAGGTCGAGACCCTGGGAGGTTGAGATGAGCTCGAACACATTCCCAGTGTCCACCAACAGGCCCTTTTTGCCTCTTCACAGAAAGGTTCTGGGCGTCCTGATAACAAGAAGGAGCACAGGGACACGCGCAAGTCACATTTTCTTGTCTTTCAGAACCACTGAATCACTATGTAGATTTACTCGAACAGGTGGATGTAGAGGGACGGATCTCACTCACCCTGGTCCAACTGAAGTTAACGTCAATGTCTTCAAGACTAACATCAGCTTGTTCAAGAATACGAGGCTTGTATCTTTTCTCAAAGCACCTGTTCTCGGTAAATTCAGGTATCATGACACACTGCTCCACGAAACCAACACAGATAAAGAGAAGTAACTAAAAGGCACTTTCGATTGGATTGATGATAAGTGAACTAAAATCTATTGAAACAATCGTTAATTTCAACGCTCCTGCTGCGAAGCAAAGAAAGTGGCCAGCAAGAGTAACCTACTGTCACGGGGTTAGGATCCAGGATTGTTCTGATGAGTTTCTTTGCAATTGAGGAGAACCATGGAGGACAAGTGAATTCAGCTTTGAATATCTGCACCACAATTGGGAGCAAAATTCATCTACTATAGGTGAATTATGGGAAACAGAACATTGCCTGCTCGTGATGGGGCATCACTATGTATTTATGCCTAGTCAGTACGCATTGATTTCAAATTCACTTATCTTAAATGCAGACATTCGGGAGTACTTTCATTGATACTGTCCAAAGAGAATGCCTCAAAACACCAGACTTTCTCCCAATGGACAGTGTATAGCCTCTTGTCGAACGTCCTGTACGACTTGCTTACGGCCTTTAGACATGTAAGTTCCCTGCTAACTCCAAAGAGATCTTACTTCTTAAGCAACGCGGTACGAACTGCAGTTACCTAATCACGAATCTTTATTAGCCAAATGCACTGGCCAGTTCTGCCACGACGCGCCAAACTTGGGATGTCAATAAAACTCAGGAGTAGATACAGCGTGAGTTCTAAGATTACTCTTTTCTTTCTTTTTAATCAATAATTACATTTTCATTCCTTCACCAGATAGTTAGAGATACAGAAGATAACAAGAGGGACAGATCACCGATAATCAAAACCTGGAAGGTTTAACTTGATTTGTTGCGCAGAGGGTATTAAGATTAGAAAGGCAAGGAAGAAAACTGGAACCTTTACCTGTTCATACAATGCCATGAGATTGGATTCTTCAAGTGGGAAGTAGCCAGCCATTAGGTTGACCTGCACGCCAATTAAACGATGACTAAACCTCCGGTGCGACATGGATCGGCGCTCCACGTGTTGTGTGAAACAGCGGTCCATCTTCCTAAACGAGTCAAAGACAAGTCGATTCCTACACCAGTTACAGTGAGTATCTTCCCAAATGGTTTCCCGGATTTCTCAGACCTCAGAAACATCTAAATAGCAAAAAAGATACATCTTTAAAGAATGTTATCAAAATTTTATCTAAATAATGTTCATATGAACTCATTTTAACCAAAGAATCTGTCCGAAGATCTCATTCATAAATCAAACGTGACGTAAATATAATGTGTTATCAAAATGGTTATATGAAAAGAAAAAGGCTATGCACGCTGATAGACAGTGACTATAATAAGACGCATTCAATTGACAACTTAATCAATTAGAATCGGTAGTGGAATTTGGGCTCCAGAGTTGGTGGTCGATAGAATAACCCAATCAACTATTCATTGACAAACTTTTATGTCCATATAATTTTCAAATTGATTGGGCTTTTATAAACATGTACAATTATGTCTTTTTCTGCACAAATTTTTACAACCATACTGCATTAGTCCCTAAACTTTCTCCAACATCACATATTCAACCCCAGAAGTCTACAAAATAAATTATATGGCAAAATTCAAAAGTGTTCTTTTGAGGAAGGAGAAAAACATGTTCATAAGAATGAATTCTATGGGCATTTACTATAAGTAAAAAATAATCATTTTTTCTCATTTATAATGAAAGGGAAAATAACTTAATAGACAATTATAATGGAAGGTCTGGTTGAATTGACATATGCTTCTAACCTGTAAACATTTCCAAAACATGTGAGACATATACTTTTATGTTTTTTACTCTAACACTTTTTTTTTGGGTCGGTACTCTAACACTTGAAATCATGCAATTTTCATATGCAAATGCTTGCATAATATTTTATTAAATTCCTGAAACTTTATTGATATTTTTATGTCTAAATTTTGGACAAGAAGTCATCTATAGAATGGGATAATAACATCAATAGTTCTTTTACTCGTTTTATTAAAATTATTAATCAAATATGCTAATGCAGATTGAATATTTTATTTAGTTTATGACTTATCCTTATGTTGTTTAATTTCCTCCCCTACTTTACTCAATTTAGTCTCTCAACTATATTTTTCATTTTCTCTCTCAATTGTGCCACGTCAATTTAGTTTTGATCCCAGCACAGAAATGTTTATTAATTATGTCACTAAAGTAAAACCCAAACATAGCACACTAATATGTTGATCACATGATAAAAAAAATTTAAGATGTGAACCTTATATAAATATTTAACATGTTATATGTACTTGTATATGTATCTAAACTTGTTATGTTAACGCAAGTAATATTTTAAATTGTTTAATTAAACGAGTCAAAATGTGTTAAACAAGGGAAAGGGTCAATTCATACTTGACATTTTTATTATTCATTCGGTGAAGCTTAGACGAACACATTAACAGTGAAGTCCGTTTTTTATGTCATGGGGTTGTTGAAAATTAATAATCTTATATTACGGCCATCGAGGTTTATCTTGAGGAGTATTTAATGATCCTCACCATGCTCAAGCAAAGACTGTTAGAGGGAGAACCAAAAATAATTTCTTAAGGACGAAATTGAACAATAAATTAATTTCCAGAACGGGATTGACCAAAAAAGATGGAAAGTTACTAGCTTTCACGACCAATTTTGCACATTTTATTAAATCTCTTATGGAAGGACCACAGGGAATGAAAAATAAAGAAATTCAGTGACAATTGATAAAAATAAAAAAAAAAAAATTCAAGGTGACGTTGGACTTGAACATGAATTCGGGAACTAGTAATGTCATTTCCCTTGGGCCTGGACCTATCTGTGATGCACTATCTATTTATCCCCTTATAAGAAGAAAGGGATCCTAAGGCGATCTCAATTGTTTTGGGACAACAGGTTTTTAAAAACCGTTTTACTTAGAAATTCTTTTTATTCAATAACCCTTTCTAGTCTCCTTCAAATTACAGCACATGTTTAATGTTTCATGTCAAACACATGAAATTTTAAGCAATTTTACTTATACAACACTAAAGTTTTCATCTCACATGGAAAATAAAATGATCCAATAATTAATGCGAAAAAAAATGATTCAAAATATCCGTCGCAATTTCAAAAGATAATGATAACCTTCTAAATTACCTACGAAAAATTAATAGAAAACTTTATCGTTCGAATTTAAATAATTATAACCCGATATCATCACCATTTTATAATGCAATGTAAGGTTACTCTCATCGAGCATCAATCAACTTTTTTGGTCTCACGATTCTACCTAACTTAAAGTTAAATCTTCAACATTTCGAAAAAATAAAATAAAATCGGTCTATTGAAAAATAAATTAAATCATTTATTGATTTATTATTTTTTGTTTTGCACCCGTTGTACTAATGTGCTCTAGTGCTGTCCTTCGTTCTGCCGGCCAAGGCAAAACCCCCTCCTCCGCTTTCTGTCTCCTCCTCGCTCTCGCCAGCAAAACTTCACTTCGAGCGTCGAAGCTGCGGCGGCTGCGGCGGCAACGGCCGACCTCCGGTCACCGGCGACTCCTAATCCCTCCGGTCGGACGACCCCTGACGGCCATATCGTCGGCGATTGAGGTTTGATTCGAACCCATCGATGTCCATGCCCTCAACCTGTCGCGTTTCTTCTCTTTTCTCCGCTCCTCTTCACTAAATTTACCGTCTTTCCAATCATTTTGACCTAATTATTCCCGTAGTCCCCTATATTGATGTTAGCTGCAACGTTACGTTGGGATTTGATGCTCCGGTTACCTTATTGTGACGGTGTGAGTTTGTGTTTGAGTCTATGATGGGTCTTGGGTAGTGATGAGCTTCTTGGAGATCAGGGTTCGTGGCTATGTTCTTCGACATTTGAGCTTAACTATCTGCCGATTCATCTCCCTTAATTGTAGATGCTGCGAAAAAGGGGAAATTGCAGTTAATTTTCTCGGGTGAATGATGAAGCATATAGTAATGCAGCATTAGGTGGGTCGTGGTGTTTCATCATGACTTTGATTGGATCCATGTGATTTGATGTTATGGGAATACTAGTATTATAGGCTTTGGCTGCATTAACTGCGGTTCTCAATTAAGCAGCCAAATGCCCCGCTGGCAAAGGCTGAGAAGATACTAGACAACCCACTATTGCTCCAAATCGCCATTGCTGCAGAACTCCATCAGCTGGAATGTTCTCTTAACCATAAGCGTAGCTGGACATTCCGAACCAACCTTGACCAAATAAGGTTGCACAATTCGCAATTATAAGCCTTTCTTCACCTGTTTTAGGTTTTTCATTTGTGGTGATGTAGTGTAGCTATGGCTCTTACTTCAACTTAAGTAAATGTCAGTGTAGAATCAGGGAACGCTTTATTTCCGTCTTAGAAGGGTGAGGCACCCTTTAAGATTTTTAGCTGCTTCTAGGTAGATGAATTGAATTTTGACTGTATAAGTCTAATTCTCGCAGATCCTGCATTCATGCTGCAAAAATACGAATGCAAATGTCGAGCATGCTTGCATAGGCTTTCTAGACTTTTGTGCTTATATGTTAATCTAATGACTCTGTGGTAAGCTTATGTACCTATCCCTGTGTGCACCCAATTAATTATAATTCTACTTTGCTAGTGCCTGACAGTCTGCTTACAGTAGTTCTCTACATATGTCAGACCGCTATAGATGCATGTGAGTATAATTTACTTGAAGTTTCAAACCTTCTCTCATTGTTTCTTTTTCAGGATGGAGCCAACCTTTATGGTTGTTTAGTACATATTTTAAAGCAACTTTTGGTTGGAATTGGTAGCCTGCTCTTATAAATTCCTCTGCTGAAAGAAATCGAAATCGAATTCATCCTTTCAACTCAGTCATGCAATCATCTTTTCAGCTTCAGTCACCCTTGTTTTTGTGTGACAGTAACAGGTATACCTCTCATCTAGCATTTGAATTTGCTTTTTATGTTTTGTGCCTGATATTTACTACTTTGAGCACATTGCAGTAGTCGAAGTATACAATTGCATGGATGGATGCAAACAAAAATACCAAGTTCGGTTCAGCTTGTCAAGAAACTTAAAATCAGAAAGGGTATCCAGCATTATAAATTCATCTTGCCCAGCAAAGAGACTAAATTGGCAGCTGTTCCCAATACAGATGATGGCCACCTTTCTGTTTCTACATTGGAAGAAGAAGCAAATAAAAATAATGCATTCTTTGTCAAAGTAGACACCTGGTTTAACAAATGGTCGCCTCCCAGGTACCTGTGGAGGGGATTATCAGTTCTTATCCTAGCAGGACAGGTTATTATCAGGACACTGAAGGGGAAACTCCACTGGAGGAACACTCTGCAACAGTTGGAGAGAGTTGGCCCGAAATCAGTTGGAGTTTGCCTCTTGACTTCTGCTTTTGTAGGCATGGCTTTCACCATTCAGTTTGTCAGAGAATTTACAAGGTTGGGATTGAATAGGGCAGTTGGTGGGGTATTGGCCTTAGCTTTCTCCAGGGAGCTGAGTCCTGTTGTAACATCTATTGTGGTTGCCGGACGTGTTGGAAGTGCATTTGCTGCGGAGTTGGGGACTATGCAGGTATCTGAGCAAACTGACACCTTGAGAGTTCTCGGCACGAATCCTGTGGATTACTTAGTCACACCAAGGGTGATTGCTTCTTGTGTTGCATTACCATTTCTGACATTAATGTGTTTCACAGTGGGGATGGCATCGAGTGCCCTCCTGGCTGATAGCGTTTATGGTGTTAGCATTAATATTATCTTGGACTCGGCGCAAAGAGCTCTCAGATCATGGGATATTATAAGTGCAATGATCAAGTCCCAGGTTTTTGGAGCAATTATATCTATTGTTAGCTGTGCTTGGGGAGTCACAACCATGGGAGGGGCCAAGGGTGTGGGCGAGTCGACGACTTCTGCTGTGGTCATCTCACTTGTCGGTATATTCATTGCAGATTTTGCACTCTCTTACTGTTTCTTTCAGGGAGCGGGGGATTCATTGAAGAAGTTGTGAGGTGGCATACCTTGTACTTGGACGAGTACAAGGTCTTAACATTTATAGTTCCGTGTCATTTCTGTTTAGTTTGTTTACTTCCATCTACATTTAGGAATTTTGGAGTGTTTTGGTTGCTGTTTCCTGTTTATCGAAAATTCATTAGGCCTTTGATCATCTCATAGACCTCCAAGCTTTAGGGTAAGGGGGTGCCGGGTAAAATACAAGATTTGGATTCTTTTTTCAGGTGTGTGTATATATATAATTTTTGGGATCTTATCTAAAGTGGGTGTCCTTTTCTCTTTCTTTGTTTTCGCCAAAATGAGGAAGGCACTTTAGGTAGGTTAATGCTGCATTTAAGAAGAATGCTCTGTTAACTTCATGGGTTAGATTGTTAGATTTCTTTATTTACTGCTGTTACACTTTTACTTTAGGTAGGCTTGCAAGTTACAACTGCGTGCTTCATTAAGTTCTTAGCTAAAGTTTTACTTAGAGCATTACCTAGCTTAATTAATTGAACTGTGGAGTTACAAGTGCTTTTGTACTTGTTATTTTGGTATGAATATACAAGATTTATAGTTTCTTGTGGATCATTGTGCTGCGTTCATATGACGAGACATTTAGTAATTTAAAAGAATCTGAAAGATTCATCCTCTTTATTAGCAATTTAAAAGTATTGTTTTCCATTCTAAAGCCCGTTTCATTAAAGAAAGCAAGAAGACGACCTCCACTTAATTGGGCAGTTACTTTCGACCCTAATATATAGAGGGTTTAAACACTAAGGCTTCGCTCCGCGGAAAATAAATAATTTAAAAAATATTTTTATAAAATTGATTGTATTTGAAAATAAATGATTTAAAAAATGTTTTTGTAAAATTGATTGCATTTATCACTTATAAAATGAATGAATGAGAAATGTTTTCATCGCCTATGAAAATGTTTAAGTATAAAATGTTATCAATAATATGAATATTTTTTATTAGCTCATAATTTCTAGCTACACAAGTAGTCATTGTTAAAAATATTTTTCAAATTATTCATTTTTCGCAATATAATCGTAGCCTAAAATGGAAAGAGACAACTTGTTAAAAAATATTTTTCAAATCATTCACTTTTCGTAAAATAAACAAAACCTAAATAGAAAGAAGCAAGGCGAACACGCATGCTTTTCTACATTTCACGTAAAGATAAATCCTCATGGGTAGATGGAAACTGAACGATCTTCTATGGTCTCATAGAATAATTTACTCTTTCATTTTAGCCTAGATATATGGAAACGCGACGTAACTTTTACTTGATTGATTGATTTTTCTTTAAAACCCTTATACATTACCAAAATCAAATCATTGTCCAAAAAGTCATAAACCTATTGTATGTCGGTCAATACAATCTTAAACATTTCAATTGTACCAATTTAATAGTAAACTTTTTAATGGTTTGTCAAGTTAGTCATAAACCTATTAATTGTGTCAATTTAATTCTAGGCATTTCGAAGATTCGCCAATTTAGTCCTAAATCATTTAGATATTTGAGAAGAACGACTATACTGGCAAATTATCACAAGGCTTAAGACCAAATTGACAAATCGTCAAAAGATTTAGGACTAAATTGGCACAATTGAAAGGTTGGGGATTTTTTGGACAATTTTCCCGTTAAATCATTATTGATCGTTTGTAACCGAGCGAGATAAATGCTGAAACCTCAACCTTTCACGAAGTTCTTAACTCATTGTTGACATTAATGAGGAGATAGTAATCACTATCAAAAATGAAACTAATCTTTTTGGTAAATTGCAGTCGATAAAAGCGTTAGTTGCGCAAGGCGCTCGAAAGGACGTAATATGGCTTCATTCATAGCGTCTCTTCTGCTCCTCCTCCTCTTCCTCTTTGTCCTAAAACAATCGGTGGCAGCTTCCGACATACCTAGTTCCAATCCGTCTCCGGTTGACTCACTTCCGCCGCTCAAAACCACGCTTTTTGCCGCCACTGACCTCTTGACCCTCCTCGAATCCGCGAACCAGGCCGACACTGTTGAGGAAAAAAGAGGGACGCTCGAGACCTGCAAGGAACTCCTCCGGATATCAATCTCGAACCTAAAAGAAGCACTTTCAGAGGTTACCGACCTGTCCAAGGTGAGGGGCCTCCTGAGCTCAGTTCTCACGAATCACCGGACATGCATGGAGGGACTCCGGTCGACGTCGGGACCGCTAAAAGATGTCCTGGAAAGTTCCTTTCGCCATTCTTACGAGCAGATCAACGCATCACTCTCTGTCATTTACAAGGCGTTGCTGCTCCAAGAACCGAGACATCACCGGAGGCTGATTAGCTCCGCAGAGTGGCTCTCTTGGAATGACCGCTCAGTCCTGGAGGTCCCTGTTACAAGCTTTCATCCTGGGGACGTGATCACTGTGGCTGCAGATGGAAGCGGGAATTTCAGCACCATATCCGACGCGATTAGGTTGGCGGTCCCAAATAACAGTGATCGCAGGACAGTAGTTCATATCAAGAAGGGAGTTTACCGTGAACTTTTGCAAATTCCGACCAGTAAGACCAACGTCTTCTTGGTAGGAGAAGGAGACGGCCAAACCGTCATCACCGGGAACCGAAATTCTGTAGACGGGTGGCAGACTTACCAAACCGCAACCGTTGGTAATATATCTTTTGCGACGGAGAAAGATCATCCTCTTTTTTCAATAAGGAGTCCGAATTCTCAATACACACTTTGGCTTCGTTTTTTCTGACAGGCGTTTCGGCTCGAGGATTCATGGCGAGGGACATCACGTTCGAGAACACGGCAGGACCAGCCAAGCACCAAGCCGTTGCCCTCCGAGTGAATGCAGATTTTGCCGCGTTCTACCATTGTGGCATCCATGGCTTCCAGGACACACTGTACGCGCACTCGGGCAAGCAGTTTTACCGTGAATGCAAGATCTCGGGAACAATTGACTTCATATGCGGTGATGCTTCGGCTGTCTTCCAATCTTGCCAGGTGATATCGAAAAAGCCATTGCCCCAGCAATTCACCACCGTCACGGCCCAATCGAGAGAAGTGCCGACCCAAGACAGCGGTTTCTCCTTCCACAGGTGCTCGATACTGGCCTCCCCTGACTTGGCCTCCTCTCCTGGGAAGAATTACCTGGGGAGGCCTTGGCAGGCATACTCTAGGACAGTGATCCTTGACTCCGACATCGGCGGACACATTGACCCCGCAGGTTGGTCTCCCTGGATGGATAAGGACTTTGCCGACACCGTGTACTACGGCGAGTACGGGAATCATGGCCCCGGTTCGAGCACTGCGGGTAGAGTCCGATGGAGTGGCTTTCATGCCATGAGTTACCAAGACACGTCACCTTTCATGGTCTCGCCATTCATTTGGGCAGATAAGTGGCTACCATCCACTAATTTCCCCTACGACCCTTCAATATGAGCTTTGAGATTCAGGAGGTTTGAGATTTAGAGAGATGGTTCGGGTTCTAATGACCTCTGGAAAAATAGGTTAGAATTTAACATGGTCGCTTTGTCCATAACTCGTCTCCTAGTTTTTTCAATATGTCGGCATCAAGAAACAAGACATCTGAACGCCACTGGGTCATATATCTAACAATGATCACGAACTCCCAATTTAAGAGTTAACGCATGCACCTGAATATGATCCAGAATAAGATTTTTTGAATTTCCCGTTGTCCGTATCTGTAATTTTGATAGTTTCTTTTTTCCGAAAAAACAATGAAAGAAAGAGTCAAATTTCTTCGCAAATATGAATATTGGTCGGTCAAAACATTATTTCGTGATTTCATGACCCCATGCCCATAGGCAATGCACGGGTGACCGATGGCCTGTCTTGTCTGTTAAAAGATATGTTGAGATTGAGTCTAATGCGAAAATCTGAATATTCTGAGTTGGATACTTTGCGGACGTTTGAAATTGAGAAAAGAAGATTTGAAGATCAACTCCTCAAAAGTCCGAATCTGCGTTGGAGAGTTTGGCAGCTAGATAGAAAAGTCCAACATTGATGGACTTGAATTTGTTTAAAATATTCGGAGATATATTTTGGTTAAAAATCAACAAGATTTGAAAAAAAGAAAGTCTGAGAGTTGGACTTGTTAACCGGTTGATTGAATTCTATTGTGATTTGGTTTCTTAGTGCATGACGTGTTCTGTCTTTGACCGCACATTTTCAGATAGCACTATTGTTGATACGAAGAAAAACCTTGAAGTGCTCAAGGAGTGCTTGAGAAGTATGGGCTATCTTCGTATTGTCTTTGCGGCGAAACTTGTTCATGAATTACATCCAAGTAGTCTAGTGTTGAAGCTAATTAAATCTTGTATTAAAATTTGCATGTAATTCTTTTATGAGATTGAGAAATAATTTCATTAGGAACTTTGGAGCTAAACACTATGTGTGTTTTTTTGGTGTAGTTGGGGCTTGAGAAATACTAAGAGCATTTGAGTGGCTCAAATATATAATTTTGTATCATTTGATCTATAGTAAAATTTATCATTACTCTTCCCCTAGATGTAGGTCTCTATGTCTGAATCACATAAATCCAATGTCCAATTTATTTTCTTGTTCTATCTATTTATTGTTTAATCAATTGCTTTTTGCAACAATTAGTATCAAAGTCAGACTTGGCTAAGTTAAAGCAAATTGATGGCAATAGAAGGAGGAAAAGTGAAGATTGACATATTTTGATGGGAAAGATTTTGGTTTCTAGAAGATGCATATTGAAGTTTAATTTTATTAGTTGAAACTACACTTGCCCTTCTAAGGAGAAGCTAGAGACAATGAAGCAAGCTGACTCAAATTTGCTAGATAAATAAGTTATGGGTGTTATTCTGCTGATGTTGGCTCGTAACGTCGTGTTTAACATCATGAAGAAGAAAACCACTGCTGATTTGATAAAAGCCCTGTTAAATATGTACGAGAAGCCCTCTACGATCAACAAGGTCTGTTTGATGCGATGTCTATTTAATTTGAAGATGAGCAAGGATGCATCAGTTGCAGATTATATCAATGAATTCAATGCGATCGTTGGTCAATTGAGTTCAATTGAGATTGACTTTTAAGTAGAGGTATGCGCTTTGATTCCGTTATCCTTATTGCTTGATAGTTGGAATACTATTGTTACTGATGTTAGTAATTCATCTAAGTCAACATGTTTGACGTTTGATGGGGTTTGAGATTTAATTTTAAGTGAGGACATCCGTAGAAAAGAATCTGACAAAATTGTATTTGCTGCTTTAATAGATGAAAATAGAGAAAGATCTTAAACACGTGTTAGCAAGAGTAGTACTAATATGAATAGGCGTGGTTAGTCTAAGACTGGTGATGTTATCTGTTGGAGTTGTGGAAAGTGGGGCATCTTAGAAGAAATTGTCTTAAGCTAAAGAATGAGAAGGGCAAGAGAAATATAGTTGATTATGCAGACGATGTTGTAGCTATAGCTGATAGTGCGGATTAAGTCTTGTCTATCACTGATTATTCATCATTTGATGGATGTATTGTGGATTCTGATTTTTTTTTTTTATCCTACACCAAATAGAAATTAGTTTGCTAATTATCAGTGCACGGATAATAGTAAAATGCAGTTGAGAAACAAAGTTGAATGTGATGTCATCAATGTAGGCAATGTTAGAATCAGAATACATGATGGTATCGTGAGGACATTGAGTAGAGTGAGGCATGTTCCGGAGTTGAAGAAGAACTTAATTTCCTTAAGTGCCATAGATTCAGTTGGGTATCTATATATTTTAGAATGTGGAATTCTGAAAATTATTTGAGGTGCTTTAGTAATAATGAAAGGAATCAAGCACAATGGTCTATATAAACTTCAAGGTGAGCTAGTGACAAATTTCGCTACGGAGATGTCGGATGCATAGTTTGAATTGTGGCATATGTGTTTAAGGCACATTGGCCAAAGAAGCCTGAAGGTTTTAAGTGAAAGAAATCTGCTATGTGATTATGTCGCTAACGAATTGAATATAAGCAGGTGTTGTGATTTAGATAAATGGAAAATGTGCAGTTCAGTATAACCATTAAAGAAACCACGGAAATTGCAGAGTTAATCCACTTGAATGTTCGCAGGTTGTCACAATTTTCTTCGAGGAAGAGTGCTAGATATACGCTAACAATTTTTGATAGTCACGTGGGTGTTTGTGCGTAGGCACAAATTTGATGTTGTTGTTAGGATCAAGTAGCTGATAGCTTTGGTAAAAAAGAAGACTATAATACGATCAAGCAAGTGCAGACTGATAATAGCACGAAGTTTTGTTTAAAGGTGTTAAATGAATTCTGAATAAAGGAATGTATAGTAAAACACCTCGCTTATGCTAATAAATCACATGTTGCAAAATTAATAAGCAAAACATTACTAGAATTGGCCCATAAAATACTCTTTAATGCTAGTATGGCTAGGAGATTCTTGATAAATGTGCTTAGTACGGTGAGCTACCTGATAATAGATCCCCATCAACTACAATTGGATGTCGAACTCTCGAAAAAAGTGTGGTCAGATAACGTTGCTGATTGTCCTATTCTTAGAATATTTGGTTGCCCATGTTATATTCAAGCAAGTGATGGTAAGCTCGATGAAAGGGTAAGAAAGTGCATGTTCCTAGGCTATACATAAGGTGGGTGGGGTTGTCGATTGTAGTGTTCGAAATTAAATCCCCTATTATCAATAAAGAAGTTACTTTTGATAAGACTCTAGTACTTCTCATTAAGAGTGTTTATGGCATTGTTCAAACAAATCTGAATGGTGTTCAGCTTGAGGTGGAATTTGCAATCAAAAACTCCTTAGGTAGTAGGTGCGAGTATCGGTGGAGCAATCAACATGAATGATGTTTGTAGCTAGGTGGAGCTTATAAAGCCAATGGTTGTTATAACTGCTGAAATTAACAAGGTGTATATTCGATCTCCTAACAAGAATATGAATGCAACAATGGTTTTGCTTTACCTACGATTAAGGAGGTTGCGTCGGAAAATCCTTGCGAAGCAGTTAAATGTGCATGTAGAGTTGGTATTCTGATGAGGTCCTCGGTTATGGCGAAGTTCAAGTGAAACTTGGACTCGGATAAAAATCTGTGGTGGTTGAGCCCATCGAGGGTTATGAGAGAATAGTAGTAGAGTTTGAATTTCAGTGAATTGATTGTGACTTAACTCAAACATCGAGTCAAAATAGAGATTGTTAAAATATGTCTTGAGTTTGAGCCCATTATAAAAATCTAAATATTTCAAATTGGATATTTTGCGGACATTCGAAATCGAGTAAAGAATATCTGAAGATCAACTCCTCATAAGTCCGAATTTGCGTCGAAAAGTTTGGCTGCTAAAATAGGAAAATCCAACATTGACTTGAACTTGGATTTTTAAAAAAAAAAAATATACGGAGCTATATTTTTGGTTCAAATCAACAAAATTTATAAATAAAAAAAAAAAAGAAGTCCAAGAGTTGGACTCGTTGACCAGTTGATCGAATTCTACTGCGATTCGGTTTCTTGGTGCAGGACGTGTTTTGTCTTTGACCGCACATATAAATATGCGGCTCTTGTGTTGTTTTGACAGAGCGCTATTGTTGATAAGAAGAAAAACCTTGAAGTGTCGAAAGAGTGCTTGAGGAGCATGGGCTATCCTCGTATTGTCCATGTGATGAAGCTTGTTCGTGAAATACATCCAAGAAGTTTAGTGTGGAAGCTAATTAAATTTTGTGGTAAGATTTACATGTAATTCCTTCGTAAGGTTGTGAGATTATTTTGTAAGAAATTTCGGAACTAAACATTGCGTGCATTTTTTAGTGTAATTGGGCTTGAAAAATACCGAGAGTATTTGAATAACTCGAGTGTATAAATTTCGTCGTATCACTTGATTTATAGTGGAATTCGTCGCTAATCTTCTCATGGAGGTAAGTCTTTATGACCGAACTATGTAAATCTGATATCAAATTTATTTTCTTGTTCTGTTTATTTATTATTCGATCACTTGCTTTTCGCAAGTTGATTGCAACTTGGTTGGCTATTCACGGTCGGCCACAGCTCACCTAAGTCCCTGTTAATTTGTTTCAACAAAAAAACCGTTAAGCCTATCTAATCCTAGCTCATCTCAAGGAGCTCACCTTACTCATCTGAAAAAGCCTCGATTGGGTTGCTAATATATAAAGAACATTCTTGTGTCACGGGCCGAGAGTTTCCTTGGCCTCGGAACGACCCGTGGGTGCTTGGCGAGCGGAATTCGCCAGGCCAGCCTTTCTTCTATAGTTGCTCCAGTGAACAATACGGTGAATGCTCCTTCGTACGAGATCCTACCAAGCCCAGCGTCGCTCGGGCGTCTAGTCCATCGAGTGAGACAACAGATCCATTTAGGTTCGACAACTGGTTTCGGCTTGCCATGGCCTCATTAGGAGAGCGGCATTAGCTCCCGACCAGTTTGTGCACATGAGGCCTATCCCGTCTTCAGAGCTCCTAAGTGATGTAATCCTTCTATTCTAGAACTTCTAGCACCAACCATCCTGACGTCACTCCCACAGACCAGTTGTGTTCTACCCTTCTGCCTTACACTCTTCACCCGATAACCCCAAGCACCACTCACAAGGTCACGAGTACGGGAGGATTCACGGACCGTGACATTCTCCCCCACTCAATTTGCAACGCCCTCATTGCGATCTGCTCTGTCGCTTCCTTGCGTCCATTAACCATTGATGCGCCACTTTTGGGATTTCACATCGAATGGTCACGCTCGCCCAACAAAACAGGTTTTTGCTCCATCGGTAGCCTCTTTTGATCTCAGCCGCTCAACCATTCTTGGTCACCTGCGCTTTTCGGCAAGTGTGGCATTTTTCGCCAATCGCATCTTTTGGTAGCATCGTATCAGCCTAACCAGCATCTTGACCCCAGTAAACCAAATGGAGGTTCTTTCCTTGTTGAAAACATGGCAGTAGACCTCTTCTTCGAATTCACCGATCGATCCAGGAACGTTATCCCCATTCAGTGAGGATTCAGTTCTTCTCAGACTCGCTATCCGCTCGGCGACAAGCCGACTCGTCCTAGTACCCATTGTCATCCTAGGAGCTGAGAGCCCCGCTACGTTTGGGCATCTTTTGGCCCCAGCAGATTCCTCTCCGCCCACTAGGATCGGTTCCACTAGGACTTATCTGCTTGACCCACACTGGAGTGAGGAGTCCGATTCTCCGACTCGCTCACTTACTGGAGGGATTTCTGCTCTGATACCACTTGTCACGGGCCGAGAGTTTCCTTGGCCTCGGAACGACCCGTGAGCGTCTAGCGAGCGGAATTCACCAGGCCAGCCTTTCTTCTATAGCTACTCCAGCAAACGATACGGTGAATGCTCCTTCGTACGAGATCCTACCAAGCCCAGCATCGCTCGGGCGTCTAGTCCATCGAGTGAGACAGCAGATCTATTTAGGTTCGACAACTGGTTTCGGCCTGCCATGGCCTCGTCAGGAGAGCGGCATCAGCACCCAACTAGTTTGTGCACGAGAGGCCTACCCCGTCTTCAGAGCTCCTAAGTGATGTAATCCTTCTATCCTAGAACTCTTAGCACCAACCGTCCTGACGCCACTCCCACAGACCAGTTGTGTTCTACTCTTCTGCCTCACACTCTTCACCCGATAACCCCAAGCACCACTCACGAGGTCACGAGTACTGGAGGATTCACGGACCGTGACATTCTCCCCCACTCAATTTGCAACACCCTCATTGCGATATGCTCTGTCGCTTCCTTGCGTCCATTAACCATTGATGCGCCACTTTTGGGATTTCACATCGAATGGTCATGCTCACCCAACAAAACAGGTTTTTGCTCCATCGGTAGTCTCTTTTAATCTCAGCCACTCAGCCATTCTTGGTCACCTGCGCTTTTTGGCAAGTGTGGCATTTTTCGCCAATCGCATCTTTTGGCAGCACCGTATCAGCCTAACCAGCATCTTGACCATAGTAAACCAAATGGAGGTTCTTTCCTTGTTGAAAACGTGGCAGTAGACCTCTTCTTTGAATTCACCGATCGATCCAGGAACGTTATCCCCATTCAGTGAGGATTCAGTTCTTCTCAGACTCACTATCCGCTTGGCGACAAGCCAACTCGTCCTAGTACCCATTGTCATCCTAGGAGCTGAGAGCCCCACTACGTTTGGGCATCTTTTGGCCCCAGTAGATTCCTCTCCGCCCACTAGGACCGGTCCCACTAGGACTTATCTGCTTGACCCGCACTGGAGTGAGGAGTCCGATTCTCCGACTCGCTCACTTACTGTAAGGATTTCTACTCTGATACCACTTGTCACGGGCCGAGAGTTTCCTTGGCCTCGGAACGACCCGTGGGCGCCTGGTGAGCGGAATTCACCAGGCCAGCCTTTCTTCTATAGCTGCTCTAGCAAACGATATGGTGAATGCTCCTTTGTACGAGATCCTACGAAGCCCAACGTCGCTCGGGCGTCTAGTCCATAGAGTGAGACAGCATATCATTTAGGTTCGACAACTGGTTTCGGCCTGCCATGGCCTCGTCAGGAGAGCGGCATCAGCTCCCGACTAGTTTGTGCACGAGAGGCCTAACCCCGTCTTCAGAGCTCCTAAGTGATGCAATCCTTCTATCCTAGAACTCTTAGCACCAATTGTCCTGACGCCACTCCCACGGACCAGTTGTGTTCTACCCTTCTGCCTCACACTCTTCACCCGATAACCCCAAGCACCACTCACAAGATTACGAGTACGGGAGGATTCACAGACCGTGACACTTGCATGCATGAAAAGCCCTAACCCTAGTTTTCATCCTAGAATGCTGTCTTTTGCTTGCATGGGGAAATGCACCACCTGCAATTTTCACATTTGACCTTTAAAGTCGATACGAAGCATCGGCATTCTCGTTCATCCTTCATTATCTTTTCTGCATTTTCAGCCCTGCTACATTTCGCTCTCGCTTCACCTGTTACACCCGCTCTTTTTACCTCTCGGCCACCACCAACCACGAACTGATCAAACACTCGTTCACCGCCATGCATGCACTCTTCACTGCCGCCAGAAAACCACTGCAACTACGCCCATCTCAACTCTTCCACTGATTTGGGTTCCCACGCTTCGTTCTTTGTTGTTCAGTGATAACCCCCTTGGCTTCGAATAATACTCAGCTTTGTTCCTCGTTCTTCATTTTCCATCTTATCAATACTCGAGTTGTAGCACGATTCCTCCTTTTTTGTCAAGCACCTAGCAGTTAAAGCATTGGGGATTGCTAGTATAACATCTAGAGTTGAAACTGCACTTGTCACTTGGTTGGCTCCTAACTTCCTTTTGAGCTCAGAGACATGGAAGGTACCCAGGATGTTGGAACATGTTTTAAGAATATAGCACCTCGAAATTTCCAAACTCAGGTGCTACCCTGTAAGGTCTCGATTCCTTGGATCTTTTGAAATCCTAGGTTAGTCTACTTGAGTTAAATTTATGAATTCTTAGAAGTAAACTAGAGTCATCACTGTTCAATTT
This sequence comes from Eucalyptus cloeziana, assembly GCA_014182715.1. Taxonomy (NCBI): domain Eukaryota; kingdom Viridiplantae; phylum Streptophyta; class Magnoliopsida; order Myrtales; family Myrtaceae; genus Eucalyptus; species Eucalyptus cloeziana. The sequence continues at coordinate 23,278,699 of CM024638.1, forward strand.
AAGATAAATCTAAGTCGATCGGATGTCTACCCCATTAGATATTAAAGGAAGTCAAATACTTACCTAAGTGCATTATAGAGTTACTGGCAATACGAAAATTTATTCTATTTAGTGGTCATGCATTTGTACTAATCTTATTAAGGATTTCTCTAAAAATTACGCCTCAACTATAAACGTTGAGCCAACAGGCAAGACGATTTCACCTATCATCTAAGAATCTCTAGACTAGATTTTGCAGAGCTAAATTTCGGCTTGTTCTGCTGCAAATTCCAAGAATCACCGAATGAATATGCAAAATTTATGAACATCCGAGGCATGCAAGCACCGTCCTCGAAGAGAATTTTCGCCTTTCATAGAGCACAAGGCAAGGCATCGTTGTTCTCGAAGATTCAACAGGCCCTCAAAAGAATGTGCTCTTCACCGTCTAGGCAAAATAGGAACAACAAGGTCACATCAAACCAGCAGAAAAGAGAACGAGAGGAAGTATTTTGTGGACAAATTTTGTCTGCGTACTTGTATGAACGAGATGATCGCTATTTATAGGAAAGCAAGCAAATTAAATGTCACAACAGTTAATTTGACCGGCCTGAGACAAATAAAAAATTGTTGGAAAAAATCCTAAATTGGGCCTCGTGTATATTTTGCACGCAAGGGAGCTTAATCTAGTTTTACACTTATTGTTACCAAGCTAGTATATATATATATATATATATATATATATATATATATATATATATATATATATAGAGAGAGAGAGAGAGAGAGAGAGAGAGAGAGAGAGAGAGTGAAGAAAAAGGAGCTTTTCGAATGATGTGGAACAAAAGAAAGCACGAGAAAGAAAGCTTATTGAAATATATTTTTACAGCATGAAATTTGTCGCAACTTTGTCAAAGAATCGCGTAAGATGTAGTATCCTCAGTTACAAGTATACATTGGTTGACTCAAGCGTGCAAAGCTCCAATGCTAAGATCGTTCGTAAGAAAGCAAGAATGTAAACGGATCGCAAGAAAATTTTCTATTTATTAAAAAACGTACAAGCAATGTATATCAAGGGGCTATCGGGACAGTAGAGTTCGAGTAGTTGGACTCTTCTAAAGGAGCTTTACAAGCATTACCTTTTCTAGAAGAAGAACAAGTAGATATTACAAATGTCTGAGATGTCACTATCTATAAATTACATAAAGTAAAAAAAAAAAAAAAATGTGAATAGTCTAAAATACTCCTATGTTACATACGGATGTGTACTTGACCCAAGCAGGCATAAATGTGACATGGTCCAAGCATGAGCATGATCCAAGACCGTCCAAATGATGGGGCTATGTCCCATACACGGGCCAGCCTACGAGCTACCCAAGAACGATCCACGAGTGGCCCATGCTCAATGCAAGAACCGGCCCATGCGCAACACGGGAACAAGCCCGCAATTGTTTGGCTTCCTTGTGTTAGGCAACCCTTCAGTTCCCACGGATTGACCTTAAAAACCCATGATAGGCATCCCTTGGGCTCCCTCACGTCCTAGGGCCTCTTGAGTTCCTGTAGCCTTGTAATGATTGTACATATTCAAACATGACTGTTGGATCAAAAAGGGATCAATAGCTAAAATTAGATTCGTCGTGTATAAATAAAGGACCCCCCTTCAATTGTATACATCAATTTACAAGCTAATACAATGTGAGCTTCACTCTTACACTTCGTTCCTATGAGTTGAGTGCATGTTAGGCTAACTTGGGATCAAATCCTAAGGCCGCACGGGTGTGGAATCATTTGCCATTGACTGATCCATGACAAGTGATATCAAAGCCTTTGTTCAAAGTGCAATGGTTGATCCACATTCTGATGTTGCGATCGCTCAAGGTGAAGACAGCAAGGATCGTGGACGACCGATCGAGAAAGCCACCAAATCGAAGAAAAATCATAATGTCTCGAGCTCGAGGGACCCAAAGGGCAACATGGAGAATCAAATGATGGTTCTAGAGGAGACTATCATAGACATCTAGGGGATGGTGGAGGACATGAACTAGACCGTCAAGAGAGCGGAAGTCGAAAGGGAGGAGTTCTTGGCTAAAGTGCAAGAACTCAAGATTGGCAAGGGAGAGCTCTACATCGAGGTGCTGGGGTCCCTCATCCAAGAGTTGCAATAGTGGGATGAGACTTGAAAGGCCGTGATGGCGACCATGCGTGTGGAGATTGTCAAGCTCAAATGCAACTCATAGAGGTTGAAGCGGCACGTGGGAATAGGGCGGTCACCGTGCAAGCAAACCCACGTAGTGATGCAGCCAAGCCAAAAGAGTTTAAGGGCCCGAAGGTGGCCAAGGACGTGGACAACTTTCTATGGCACATGGAACGATACTTCCATACTATGGGAATCAATGACAACGCTTCTCGGGTAAACACCGCATCCATGTATTTAGTTGATAACGCATTGTTATGTGGCATCGTTAGTCGAATGATAGGTGTGGCGACCCTATCACGACATGGGCTCAATTCGTCGAAGAGTTTTGACGGAACTACTACCCCGCATGCGCCGAAGAGGAAGTTCATGATGAACTCAAGCACCTTGAGCAAAAAGGTGGAGTTCGCGACTGTGTGAAGCAATTCTTGGAACTGCTACTCCAAATCCCATTCATGACCGAGACATAGGCATACCATCAATTCATGAGTAGACTCAAGCCACAAGTCAAGCAAAAACTCAAGCGATGCCATGCCGCGGATCTTGCGACGGCTATGTCCATGGCCAAATCCCTTGTCAAGTACGAGCCGCCTTCCACGACGAAGTTCAATTCTCGTTCGAAGGACAAGGCTAATGGTGGGGGAGATCGACGAAGATTCAATAGCCTAAATGGATGCAAACCACCAATGACAGTATGTAGGACCCAACCAAAATCGAGTGGATGGGGGCAAAAGAAGGTACGCACATATAAGTATTTATTCTATGATGATCCTCACATGGCTCGTGATTGTCCCAAGAGGGCTAAACTAGCAACCCTATGCAAGGAGGACAAACCGTGAGAGGAGGTGCGGTTAGGTTCGCTACATATTGTTGGTTTGATCAAAACCAAGAAGGCAAAGAAACCTAAAGGCATAATGTTTGTGGATGTGAAGATTGGAGGTGCCACAATGAGTGCACTCGTGGATACCCGGGCGTTCAACCTCTTTATATCTCAAGTGGCCACGAAGAAGTTGAACCTTCCGGTCTAGAAGGGAAGAGTCAATTGGCTCAAAACGGTGAACTCCAAGGAAGTCTCGACTAGTGGTGTGGCTAGGGAAGTGGAGCTCCAGCTTGGTCCATGGACCAGCAAGGAAAACATCACGATAATCTCCATTGACGATTATGATTTTATGTTGGGTCTCAGATTCCTCGACAGGATCAACACGGGCATTAGTTGTTCGTAAATTGCATATGCATTTTCGATAACCGGTGCCAATGCATGACCCCAATCTATCGTGAGTCGAGACGCAATAGGAGGATGTTATCGACCATGCAAGTGTGGAAGGGAGCAAAGAAGGACGATTAACCTTATTAGCAACGTTAAAGGGTAAGGACATGAAGGAAGGTGATGAACCGAAGGAGGTAACCCAAGTTCTTGATCCATTCTAAGATGTGATGCTGCCCAATCTGCCCAAGAAGCTTCCCTCTTGAAGGGAAGTGGATCATCGAATCGAGCTTGTGTTCGATATTCGACCGCCAGCCATGACACCCCATCACATGGTCTCGCCTGAGTTGGAAGAATGGCAAAAACAACTCAAGGAGTTGCTTGACACAGGATACATTTGGCCGTCCAAGGCTCCATTCGAGGCCTCAGTCCTCTTCCAAAAGAAGCATGATGGATCCCTTCAAAGGAATGGGTGGTTCACTCAAATTGATCTTCGATCGAGGTACTACCAAATTTGGATTGCTGAAGGAGACGAGCTGAAGACCACATGCATGATGTGCTACGGGTTGTATGAGTTCCTCATCGTGCCTTTCGGCTTGACTAACGCTCCAGCCACACTTTGCACTTTGATGAACAAGGTACTACACCCGTTCCTCAATTGGTTTGTCGTAGTCTACCTTAATAATATTGTTGTGTATAGCCAAACGCTGGAGGAACACGTCAAGCATTTGAGGCAAGTCTTCCAAGTCTTACAGGAGAACAATATGTATGTGAAGCATGAGAAGTGCACATTGTTCGAAGTGGACGAGTGCGGATGGACGCGGCCAAGATCCGTACCATCATTGAATGGGAACCACCAACCAAGGTGATGGAGCTGAGATCGTTCCTTGGTCTCATAAACTACTATCAACACTTCATTTGGGGCTATTCGAACCTCACCATGCCACTCACGAACATGCTGAAGAAAGAAATGTCGTGGGAGTGGATAGATCGGTATCAAGAGGTATTTGATCTGTTGAAGCGAGCCATGACCGAGGAGTTGGTGCTCGTGCTACCTAACCATGTCAAGGCATATGAGATAGAAACCGAGGAGCCGGTGCTCGTGCTACCTAACCATGTCAAGGCATATGAGATAGAAACCGATGCCTCTGATTTTGCTATCGGTGGTGTCCTTATGCAAGAGAGGTACTCAGCTGCCTTTAAGTCTCGGAAGTTGAACGATACCAAGCGGCAATACACGGCCCAAGAGAAAGAGATGACTGTAGTGGTGCATTGCCTTCGTACATGGAGGCACTACCTCTTGGGATCCTCGTCGTGAGGACGGAAAACATGACCACAAACAACTTCCAAACTGAAAGAAGCTTGGCCTAAGCAAGCTCGGTGGCAAGACTTCTTGGGCGAGTTTGATTATGTACTAGAGTATAGCCGGGGAAGGCTAACTCTGTGGCGGATGCCTTGAGTCGAAAGATGGAGCTAGCCGATATAGTGAGCCGACCCAACTGCTCGTGGATCAACTGTATCAAGGAAGGGCTCAAGCATGACCAAATGGCCCAAGCGCTCCTTCGGTATGCGCTAGAGGGAAAAATGAGTTGATTCTGGTGTGAGGACAACCTGCTCTATACCAAAGGATAGCAACTCTCTATGCCACTTTATAGGAAATTAAGGAAGGAAGTGCTACATGAGTGCCATGGTTCCAAGTGGGTGGGTCATCCAGGAATCTACCGCACCATGACACTTATCAAGGACTAATAGTATTAGCCTCATATGCAGGATGGCATTGAGATATACGTGTGAACATGTCTGGTGTGCCAACAAGATAAAATAGAACAACGTCCATTGCTAGGGCTCCTTGAGCCGTTGCCCATCTTGGGGCATCGTGAATTTGCCAAAGTCTGAAGGATGTCGGACCCTCATGGTCATTGTGGATTACTTCTTTAAGTATGCGACATTCGTGCCAACAACCAAGGATTGTCCGACCAAGGAGGCGGCTAAGTTACTTCTCAAGCACGTTATCAAGTACTAGGGAGTGCCACGCACGATCGTGAGTGATCGCGATCCTTGATTCACCGGGCGGTTTTTGTGACATCCCAAATTTGCAACCCTGTCTTCTACTGAATGAATCGAGCATTTCATTGACGTGTCTATAGGGTTATTCTCAGAGCTGATCACTCTCGAGATAACTAGACTATCTAGGGAAATTATTAAGAAATTTTAAAGCAATAGACTTGAGAATTTGACCAGGAATCAGCTTCTCGACCGTGTCCATCTTTAGGGGTCATTACGGCACAATTAAAAATCGATTTGAAATCAAAGATAGACTGGATCGACAGTGATGTGTGGCTAATCGTGGGTGACACCACTAAATTAGAAAATTCATGTCGACCGGCACTAGACTGATTTTCTTATTATTTTGGTACCCTGTGTCCGTATTTGGATTCTCGGGATTTTCATGACAATCGAGAGTCGCCAATGAGTCAAGTGGGTTCATAGTGGTTCGAAGAAAATTGACCATGAGTCAATTGCACTTAAAAATATTTGAAAGTTACCGGGTAACCTAGGTCACGCTAAAAACGCGTCGAATAGAAATTAACCGCCAATTCGAGTCCGATTTCAGAAATTGAAGATTCTGTCATGTCACAATAAATTATAGGAGCGTCAACTCAGTCTCAGAAGATTTTTCTGACACCCGACACTTTTTGGGAAAAAGTCGTCGCCGAGTCGTTTCTATGCAGAAAAAGCCAGTGATTATTTTTTATAGCAAAATTGGGAAGCAAGATGGATATATGGGTGAGGAAAAATATTGAGATGGTCGATGGATGACCGATTGATTTTATGGAGGCCAATTGAGATAGAATTTAAGTGGATCAAGCCACCAATTGAAGACGATTCTTGCAAAATTCGTAACTCTCCCTTCCCCCTAGCCAAATGGACCAAAAGTGAAGTCATTAGAGGTGTTGGTGTGGATCAATGGAGGCCAAGGATCTTACTTGGCTAGGATGAATCTTGAAGAGCAAGATTGGAAAATATCAGCCAAGTGGAGCCCCCTCACATCTCATCTCTCTTATCTCTTCCCTCACCTCTATCCTCTCCATCTCTCCCACCTCTCTACCATCCAAGACCCTTATCTCTTCATTTTCGAAGCCCTCAAGCCAACAAGAAGACCAGCAGAAGGAGCTGCAGTCGTCGCACGCCTCCACCCGCACCACTGCCGGTTTCTGCTCCAGCCGACCTTTCGTCAAAGATTTAAGTCAAAAGTGGTCTTCCCGGTTGAACCAGCGAACGAGCCACATATTACCGTGAAGAGGACATCCATACCGTTCCAACAAGCCAAAAATCACCCCTAACGGAGCCTCCGTTCGTCCTGTACGGCTGCTGGAGTTCGCCGCTCGCCGGACCGTCTGGAACAGCCTGGTTCCGCCTGTTTCGCCTGTTTCGCGATTTTCAGCCATTTTCTCCCCATTTCTACCCTACCTCCACCCATACCAACCTCCAATAAGATTTCCTTGACCTCCGGGAGCCACCGGTTGCCAACCACCCGCTCGCCGGAGCTCCGAGCGGCCCGTTTTCGCCGTTGAAGTTGCTGGTTTCTTCTCTACAGTTCAGCCCAGAACAGAAGCAGAAAACAGCAAGGTTTTAGAGACTTCGTGGCCCGTTTTCAAGCCCTTCCCGGCCTCTGTTGGTGTCACCGCTTTGGGGTTTATCGACCGCCTTGGCATCGTGGTCGTCGTGAACTCACCGGCGCGCAAAACCGGTGAGTTTATCCTCTAAACCTTGCTTAGCAAGTTAATCATGCTTAAGGGGTGTTTAGATTAGTCTAATTAGGCTTAGGTGGTTAGATTAGATTATTTTATTGTAAATTAGATTAGTTGTATGATTAGTTTAATGGATGTTTAATTAGGGCTAATTGTATGTTTAAATTAGTGTAATATAGTTTAAGCCCTAATTAATTATTTTAATTAATTAATTATTTCGAATTTTATAAATATTATTTTATTAAATTATATTATTATAATATAATATTTAATTATTTAATTTTCGGAATTAAATTTAATTATTTAATAATTTCAAAAATTTTCGGGAGGGATGGCGGTCGTTAGAATTTCGCACCGATCGCAGCGGTGCGGTCGGTTGTATCAATTGTATGCATATTTGCGAAATTGCGTGAAAATGATGATTGTGGTTAATAATTCCAAAAGTGTGGAATTGAGTGAAATTGGAGAAGTTTTGGTATTTAACTTGAAAATACCCGGTGTTGGCTTTTGGCACCGTAATTGGTTTGTAGGACCAGTTTGAATCGTTGGATGTTATTGGATTGTATATCAAATTCTATGGTTTAAATATATGTACAGCTTTGGCGAGCAATTGGTTTATATATGAGTCAGCTTGTGTGAGCACCTGTATGTCAGCTTGTGAGAGCAATGATCGTTTATCAGCTTGTGAGAGCAACGATCCATATATCAGCTTGTGCGAGCTATCATTTATGTATATATCAGCTTGTGCGAACTACCATCTATATCAGCTTGTGAGAGCATTGCATCCATTTCAGCTTGTGTGAGCCACGATTGTATTAATGGATGAATAGATGGTATGAATGGATAGACGTATGAATTGTGCGACGTGTAGGAATGGTCGAGACGAGGTAAGTCCTCAATCCTCTTTGTGTGACTAGAACGCCTTGGGGCTTATTTTCTTCCTAATTGAGTTTTAGAGGGTAGGACTCGCTGAGACATTGTCTCACCCCGTTGTGGGATAACAATTTTAGGTCCGTAGATGGCGAATCCTCTAGAGCTTTTTGGTAGACCAGTGAGGGTCGCTGAGAGGATTTTTTACTTCGCCGATCCTGACTGAAGAGCTGGCGAATGGATCTATCTGGCTGATCTTAGGACAGCTTAGTTTTTGAGGAATGATCTTTTATAGATCTTGTTGTTAATAGCCTAGTCCTGTCAGAATCGAACCGGTTTGACATGTATAAAGGTGTGTGGTTTGAATTTGAAAATATGATCCTACTTTTCTATCCCAATTGAGTTTTGTCTGGGGATTATTTATCCGCTTCCGCATGTGCAATTAAATGAATGGGTCGGCGACGTGTCCTGGGAAGTCGCATTTCTATCGACCGCAGTGGGATGTGCGCGTGCTCGATGTTCGAGGCGTGACAGTTTTGGATCAAGCTCTTCAAATTGCTGGGGTTGAATCTCAACTTCTCTAGTAGTTTACATCTCCAAACCGACGGCAGACATAGAGGGTAAATGCTCTCATAGAAATATACCTCCAGCGCTATGTGAGCACCACACAAGTGAACTGGGCAAGATTGATCGATGTAGCCTAATTCTCATACAACTTGTAGTGGAGTAAGTCCACAAACCAAAGTCCATTCAAGATCGTGACGGGGCAACAACCGCTCATGTCGAGCGCATTTTTCTCAGGCTACCGAGGGAGTAATTCGTTGACGTACAAGTTCGCGAAGGAATGGAATGAACAAGCGGACTTGGCATGGGCGTGCCTACATAAGGCCGTAAAACACATGAAGAAGTGGGCCAATGAGAAGCAATGGCACGTGGAATTCCAGGTTGAGGTCCTAGTGCTGGCCAATCTACACCTAGTCCTTTGGTATTGAGATGTGCATAAAGGGCTGATCCGTCGTTATGAAGACCCCTTCCGGATTTTGTAGTGGATTGGGAAGTTTGCTTACAAGCTGAACTTGCCAGCCAAACCTTTCTATGCATATGAGGAAGATCGAACCGACGCGATTCACAGAGGGCACCCCTTGGGGGCAAAAACCTCTTACTATCGAGACATTGAGTGCATCATGGCGGACTGAGTCATATGAAAGAGGTAATGCACTGCGAAGAAAGAATACTTAGTCCAATGGAAGAGCCTTCTAAAGAATGAAGCAAGTTGGGAATCGTCCAAGACTCTGTGACAATTCAAGAAGCACATAGACGCATTTCATATCGAGGATGCGATGAGGGTGTCGCCTGAATAGGTGGGGGAGATTGATATTGCCCAAGACAACTATGATCTAAGACCATCCAAATGGTGGGGCCGTGTCCCATGCAAGGGCCAGCTCACAAGCTGCCCATGAGCGACCCACAAATGACCCATGATAAAGCGAGAACCGGCCCATGCGCAACACAGGAACAAGCCTGCGACCGTTCAACTTCCTTGTGTCAAGTGACCCTTCGATTCTCATGGATTGACCTTATAGACCCATGGCAAGCGTCTCTTGGGCTCCCCATATGCTAAGGCCTCTTGAGCTCTTGTAGTCTTGTAATATTTGTACATATTCAAACAAGACTGTTGGATCGGAGAGGGATCAATAGCTAAAATTAGATTCGTCCATGTATAAATAAGGGATCCTCCCCCTTCAATTGTACACACTAGTTCAATGAGCTAATACAATCCGAGGTTCACTCTCATACTTCGTTCCTATGAGTTGAGTGCATGTTAGACTGACTTATCAGATCCTAAGGCCGCAAAGGTGTGGGATTGTTTGCAATGGACCAACCCTTGACATATGGATGTATCCTAGACAGACCCAACTCAAGGTCCTCACAAAGACTCACCATACTTGTGCATAAAAATGTGTTTGGAAGATCTTGCTTAAATTGGGATTACCTTGGATGGCATGGTTTGATAGCTTAGCTACCCCCTTGAGTAAAGGTTGCCTTTGGTCCTTATCTTCTGACTTATACCCTAGCTCATATTTGCAGGAAGATTTTGAAGGTTGGTATAATATTGGAAAATTGTCTTAAAAGTATTGAATTTAGGCTCCGTTTGGTTCAGCTTTCTCAATGGGCTTTGAGGCCCAAAGCTCTTTGGGGAAAATATTTTGTGTTTGGCAACTATTTTCAAAAGCTCTTTGGTCAAATATCAGCATTCCCAATGCTGAAAGCCCAATGCAGATCCGGACTAGTTTTAAGCATTGGGCATTTCAGAAATGCAAGTTCATTGTTCATCACCGTTACTATTCCCCTTCTTCCCCCTTCTTCCCCGTTCGTCTTTGTCTTCCCCGCCGCCTGAGAGTTCAGCTTCTCCGGCAGCCGCCACCGCCGCGTGGGGGTCGCGTGTCCCCGGTGACCACCGCCCGAGGGGGGGGGGGCGTGACCCGCGACTTAGGTGGTGTTGCTTGGTCTCTCGCGCGACCTCAAACGCCAGATCTGGCCGTCGGGAGGCCAGATCTGGCGGTCCAATAGCTAGATTTGGCTGTCCGGCAGTTGGCTGGCGGTTAGCCGGCTGCTGGATTTTATTTTCAAACTTAAAAAAATTAAAAAAAAAAATAGCCAAAGCCAATTACAAAAGTGAGTTTTACCAAACAAAGTATTTATGCTAAGTAACCTTTCAATGCTACAATTTACCAAACGGTGTAACATTTTGGAAAACTCCTTTACCTCAAAGGATTTGCATTCTCCCAATGTCATTCTCCCAATGTCATTTCCCCAAAGCCGAACCAAACGGGCCCAATTACAACAATCAATTCAATCATAAATTTTTTGATTTTCCTTATTCAATTATGAAACTTTTTACAATATGTCAATTTAGTCATAAACATTTTAATTTTACTAATTTAGTCATAAACATTTTAATGATTTGCCAAACAAATCCTAAATCTTTTTAAAGAATTGTCAATTTAGTCTTTTTGGCTAATTTTGGTCTGATATTACCGATGTGGATAATTTTTTAATATAAAAAATTTATGAATTTTTTATTGATTTTGTCTTTTTTTGTCTTTTCTTTTCTTTCATTTTTCCCCTCTTTTTACAAAGGGCTAGTGAGGCCATTGGCCATTAACTAAGAGCTGCCAACCTCCACCGGCCCTTAGGCAAGAGCTAGCAACCTCAACGAGCCATAGGTGAAGGCCGCAAAGCCCTCACCGGCTGCAAGGCTAGATTTGGTAAGGGCTCGCGAGCCCTCACTATGGCTGGTAAGGGTGTCATGAGCCTTTGTAGGCCATAGCAAGGGTGTCGTGGCCCTCACCTGCCTTTGTTGTTGCAGCGATGGCCTCGGCGAGGACTCACAACACCCTTGTTAGGCGAGGGCTACATATCGGGGGCCATGACACCCTCACTAGATCTAGTGAAGTGAGGGAATTGCAACCCTAATTGTGACCTTCGTTGCCACAACTAGGGCAGGCGAGGATCACGATGCTCTAGGAAAAGGTCACCAGCCCTTTCTCAGGGGTTAGTCAGGTTGTTGGCCCTTACTCAATGGCCAACGTAAGTTGTTGGCTCTCAACCAATGGCCGGTAGCCTTGCCGATCCTCTATAAAAAGAGGAATATATATATATATATAAATCAATAAAAAATTCAGGATTTTTTTTTTTTTAAATTATAAAATTGTTCACGTTAATACCGGCCGTACCACATAAGATGACAACCACTAACTAGGCCACAACGTCTTTCGGCCAAAATTAGCCAAAATGACTAAAATGCCAATTCATTAAAAGGTTTAGGACTTGTTTGGCAAAATTTTATAAGGAATGGCTAAGTTGATACAATTAAAAAGTTTAGAACTAAATTAACGAGAGGATTAGGACTGAAATGGTAAAATTGAGAGGCTTAGAACTAAATTAACCGTCCTATAATAGATTTAGGACTTTTTGGACAATTTTCCTGTATAGTATAATATCCTTGAATTAAACATTTAGTTAGCAATAAAATAGTCCACTTATCTTTGAACTGCCTCCTCGCTGCTTTGTCTATCACTGCTAAAGTTGCTAAAATCATCTCGGATTTTAGTCGGCATTGCCCTGCAACAAGATCTGTTTATTTGGTGGCAAGGCGATGATTTGAGTATCAATGCATGATTTGAGCATCTGCTTTTCCCATCTCCGCTAAAGTCAACGAGATTATCTCGGATTTTAATTGGCCTCAGCCTACAACAAGAGCCGACAACTCGGGCAAGGTGAGGATTTAAGAATTGGTGCGATCATTTTCGCTCTTCGGATCTGCCCGTCAGAGTTCAGGGGTCTGCATGGTAACATTTCTGTTTCTCCCAATTTCTGTTCTTTTGTTCCCCGAAACCAAAAAGAACGAAAAACCCATTGATAACGCCAAAGTTGATTTCTATTCCCCCGGAATAGAAAAGTTAGCCGGGAATAGAAACGAGAAACAAAAAAAAATTGCTTCTTGTTCCAGGAACAATTTCTAGAAATAAGCAAATTTTCTTTTTTTATTTTTGTTTTATTTCTCTCTTGCCGTAGCCACCTTTAACCGCCCGGAGCCACCGTCGACCACCGCCGTCGCCGCCGACCGTGAGCAAGAATAAAAAATAAATAAATAAAAAACAAATAAATACAAAAAAACAAATAAATACAAAAAAAACAAATAAATACTAAAAAACAAATAAATACAAAAAACAAATAAATACTAAAAAACAAATAAATAAATAAAAACAAATAAATACAAAAAAAAACAAACGCAAGAAAATAAAAATACAAAAAAAAAAAAAACAAAAAAAAAAATAAATACAAAAATAAAAACAAATAAAAACAAAAATATAAAAACAAATAAATACAAATAAAAACAAATAAATACAAATAAAAAACAAATGCAAGAAAATAAAAACAAAAAAAACAAAATAAAACAAAATAAAAAACAAAAATAAAAAAAACAAAAAAAAAAAACAAAAATAAAAAAAAAAAACAAATAAAAAACAAATGCAAGAAAAAAAAAAAAACAAATAAAAAACAAATAAAAAACAAATAAAAAATAAATAAATACAAAAAAAGAATCGTTGCATTACCAAACGCATTCTATTCTTTTTCTATTCTAATAGTAGAAATTTTGTATAGCTACCAAAACGGGTTCTTTTACTCGAAATTATTAAGGAATAGAAATAGAAAAGAACTATTTCAAAAAAAAAAACTTTTCCCCGTACCAATTCATTACCATGCGCACTCAGGTCGCTAAAAGAACTTGGCAAAGTGATGATTTGAGCATCACTTGTTGCCCTTGCTTACAAAAGGAAGTCAAGGTGCATGATCACCTCTGTTTTTTGAGTCAATCGTCGTGTTTGTGTCTGCTTTCCCCAGTTTAACAAGGCAGCAAACATGCCATTCCGACGATGCTCCAAGGAAGCCTGCACCAAGGTGGTTAGGGCGGCACGGCCAGACTGCCCCAATCTTGAATGCACACAAGCTATGTCTCAACAAATTGCCACTATACGGGCATTGTCTGCGTAAAAGATTCTTTTGTGAGAGCTCTTTGTTCTGCCTTGTTCTTGCACTGACGATAGGATGACTGCACGTCTAAACAATTCTCCTGTTGCAGCTTCAGACACGCTTTCGACATAAGTCAGTAACGTGAAGACATCGAATGCACAAGCTACGTAGACCAACCAAGAGGGTGGCTTAATCCATATAAATTAGATCCAAATTCTCATTTTTGTGCAAGAAATCTTCACAATCCTGTATGTACTTTACCCAGTGCTACGCTCAGGGAATTCAACCATTATAACTCAGGCAGTCAAGTAAAATAAGTTCACTTGTATTGTACTTGTAGCCAAAGTAATGCGGGAATATTAACAACACCATAAAAAATTACGGCGACCTTTCCACAAACTTAGAATCTCAAGCGTGTGCAAAGCAGACTGTCTGCTCTCTTTCTGCTCCAAATAAAAACCAAGAACGGAAAGGGGATCAAAAAGGAGCAACCTATGTTCTATCTCCTACGCAGCTGCACAAGAGCAAACGCAAAATAAAAACATCACCAAAGGATGAAAAAGATAACAAGAAATGAGAAGAAGATGATGCTTCTGGCAATCCTGGAAACCTCAAGTTCCGAAGCACAGAAAAAGAAAACTAAAGTGATATGCACAAGTGACGACAATGCCTACAAAATACTCGGGAGCTGAGAATCTAATCTCTGCTGTAACTCCCTAATCTTCAGAGAAAGCTCTGCCTTCTGCTCCTTGTAGCTCTGCAGCAGAAACTCTTTCCCTTCTATGACCTCCTTCAATTCTCCCACTTCCTTCTTCAACATCTCAATCTTGTCCATATCTCTTGCTTTCTCAAAAGAATCAAGATTGTTTTCACCATCAACATGCCCATTTGCATGGCCATTTCTCCATTCTGGTGGCCATAGTGGGGCTGTCGAATTCTTCTCTTGCACACCCACATGTCCAACGCAGTGATCTGCAATAGCTTTCCTCAGTCTTTGAATCTCTCTCTCAGAATCAAACAAGTCTCTATTTGCAGTGTCAACTTGTGCTTGCAAATGAGTAGATTGCTCCAACTGAGCATTGAATGAATTCTGCAACTCGGTTATCTGATCCTGCATTTCCAGAATCATGTCATCTCTCCTCTTCAATTGCTGCCTCAGCTTATGAATCACTTCCCTTTTGCTGAAGATGTCAGAGCCAGATTCGGAGACACATGGTGACTCTGAGCAGTTAGAAGGGTGGAATGGCTTTGGAGGCAATTCAAAGCGATCGGGTGAAGATGCCCAGGTTACCCCATTTTCTCTGTTATATTCAGGGGCAGGAACAGTCACCAAGGGGAGAGCTGATTCTGGCTCTTCGAGCATCTGCTCAGTGGAAGGGTGCTTTGGGTCTATCACTCCCTCATTTCCTGCTTTATTGCAATTAATAGACACTCCCATAAATTTTAAAGCCAAAAAAGATATACCAGTGAATGGATCTTATCAACTTAAAAGGGAAAACAAGGATAACAACCCAACAAGTACGACGACAATAAACCATGTTGCTAAGGCGCTACCAAGTCACATGAAGGATTTCCTAACAAAGCTATAAACTCTTGCCACCAATACCACCAATCACAGAAAATTAAAAAGAAAAATTCAGCAGTGCAGTTCATGAATATCTTTGGAAGGAGTGGAGGTAGAAAAATAAGCAGGCTATACTAGCCTAGACAGATGGTTCATCTAATCTCATATTTGCTTGCAGCATAAACACGTAAACTGCATAGAAGCAATCATTTGATCATCACATGGATCATTTTTTATCTCTCCCCAAGGTATCACTAATCTCATATCTCCCTTCGCAACGACTTACCATGAATAACTATCTTCCTATTCCATTCACCTGCACAAAAGTTGTCAAATCCTACTGAACAACACACAGAGATATATAAAGTATGGATCTTAATTATTGATATCCAGGACTATCCATATAAAAGCCCAATTAAAAGATGCTATGTTAACACCTGATTGCACATTGCTAGGAGGACAACTGTGGCACACACCAAGATTAAGCATCTACAACGATGTACTTCCCTATATTTTTTCCAAATTCATGGTGATACCAATATATCAACTGAAACTACAAACCGCACTTTCAATCTTCTTCTTGTTTTGCCCCAGTTCAGACCGAAGTGACGGCTTAACAAGTCTCGTGTTATTAAAGCATGGAAAAGTATCTTTACATTCATAGCTAGGTTATCAAAATCACTTTTCCAAGAAAGATGCAGTAAGGGTCCATGAAATTGAAAAATTGCAAGATCTTACAAACTTCATGAAAACACAAATAATAGATCCTATATCTCAAATAAAATAAATGAACATGTATCAACTAAGCGGAAAAAGAAAAAAGAAAATCATCTAGATTCTCTTTTAAAGACGATAACCATCATAAATTAATAATAGTTGTAGAATTATCTAGAGTTACAGAATCAAGTGTTTGGACAAGCTTACAGCTATTAAAAGTTACTTTAATTTGAAATGACAACACAAGGTTATGAATTGTGCATCTGTGAGACTCAAATTTAAACCCAGGCCTATCAAGGCCAAAGCCACAGATTCACAACATCATCTGGAAGGGGAAAAGGAGGAATTTTTTGGTGATAGCACCATGGTAAGATTTTTCCCTTTTGTATTACCTCTTGCAAAAAAGAGAAGAATTACATTTTACCACAAAAAAAATCTCTACATGGGGAAGTTTTCTTGTTGACAAGTAATTAGCATGTTGAGAGAGAGAGAGAGAGAGAGCTATGGCCATCATAGAGATTGATATTAGGATTGACAGAGTCGGAATCAACAAAGCTAAGTTTGTCTTGTGCTGGTTCACGTTTTACAACTTTGACGAGCATTTTCTTCATGTGAGATAGGTTATCTTAGGTATTGTTAAACACGCTTGCCTATCCTGATTCCAGTGATAACAGGTGACTAACACACTCAACTCAATCCCAACCGAAAGCAATTTTGAGCACATGTCAAAATGTCCACACATCTTTGCATCGTGAGATTGCATCACATGATCTCTCAGGTGTTAGATCACAGTTTTCATAACAGTGACCATTTGGGATGTATAAAACATCTGTAAATCTAGTATATATGCACAGCGCAAATTGAACATCTGGCTTACGGCATCTCAATGCCACTACACGGACATGTTTTAGTCAAGCAAGAAGTGCTGGATGTGCAGCTGTAAGGTCCTAGACAGGGCGTAAGATTCTTCAGCTTCAAACAACGTAATCTGATAATTTAATCAAACATTTTGCAGGAAAGTCACAGCCTTTGCTCTAAAATGAAGGGTACACTTCTAGCAGTATTGATGCAAAAGACTGACTAAGTTCAATCCTCAAAGTGTAGGATAGAGTATTCTACGTCACTTAGAGACTTATGCTAGGCCATAAAGGTGGCTCAATTTTAAAGTTACGTGAAGTGAGGCACCAACCACCTAGGAACATAGCCAGCCCCAACATTGATTGACCTTGTTCAACGGAAAGAGAAATGGAAAAGGGGAAGAAAGAGCCCAATGCCAGAAATCTTTGAGATGTCAAATGTATCTCTTGATCACTTCATGGGATTCTCTGCTTGAAAAGCTTAGGCATGAAATTGTTTTTTGAAATAGCATCTATAGCCCTTTGTACTCTATAGAATGAATTCCCTAAATGGGAACTAAGATTGAGAAGAGGATGAATGCAAAAGGGAATCTGTTAGCTCCATGAATTGTTAGGAGAAAGTTCATTCTCAATCTTCAAAAGATCAATTTCTCCATCTGACAAATTGAACATTTTCCTTGTATAAATCTCTTGATAATTTCGGAATTGAAAGAATAAACAGATTTACCAACTAATTCCTTCATCTCTTAAAGCTAAATCCCAGGATGCATGAGGATTTTACCAGGAAAAACCCATATGAAGTTCCACTGGCCAAGATTTTCTTTGCTAAATCCATCATTTCAAGGTCAATTATAAGGTAAGATTGTTCAGATGTTGTCTTCATCATTGGAGATTTTAATTTTGATTTGAGCACCGTCAAAATTTAAGTTCTATCTGACAAGACCTAAAGATATAGGTCCATAAAGGCCATACCAACTCAAGAACAAACCTGTGGGACACAAGCTTGGTTCCTTAGGTAACATAGGAAGCCACAGAAACATGTGATCTTGAAGGGAACATCAGAAATCAAGGAAATAAAAATCTCCTCAGAACCCAATGATAAGAGAGGAACTCTAATGAGGCATGACAATACAAGCAAGGATCCTGACAACATTTAGTTTACTTGTAAATCCATCAATTCTCTAGTCACCCAAAAACAAAGGAACAAAAAACTGTGCTGCTGCACTTTTTTCCCTATTTTTCGAGGAACGCATATACCAGTTGCTACGCCTAAGGTAAGTACAAATTACTCGATAAACCTTCACACTCCCTTGCCTCATTAGAGAGTATCATTAGAGAGTAGAAGTACCATGGCAAATGATCATGCATCACTAGAGTATCCAGATCAACATATTTTAACTGTATTAGAACTCATATAGAAGGAGAGTACATAAATCAGACCTGGGAAGCAATTAAAACAGCCATCATCCCCTTGCATATAGGAATACATGTTTGAATGCAGACGAGAAGCAGGTTGCTTTCTCCTGTCAGTGGATTTTCCATTTCCTGAACATAAGCATTCTTGCAAGTGAGAACAACATTAAGAATAAGACCACTACTAGATGTGAGAATAAACTTAGAAAAAGTGCCAGGTTTTCACAAGAATTACCAGAGTCGTCAGCCTGCTTTGTGTCAATTGCTTGTTTCAGCTTGTAACCAAGCCGAAATGACAATGTGCTTAACAAGGCACCACCAGCAATAAGGACCCAATTTGGACCTTCTCGCTGAATTCCATTTGATTTCTGAGTTCTAGACACGGCAGCAGTTCGTGGGTTCATTTTATCAGCCACTGAAGTGCCGGGACAAATTACTCAGACATCTGAATAAGGCCTGAAAGAGAGAATGAAAAACTGATTACTTGGCTTTAATACAACAATAAATTAGAGAATGAGACGAAATTTCTTCTCAGCAAGCATTATGTCCATTATATATCAAAACTGCATTCCATTTTTTGGATCTCTAAGACTTAAAATCATATCTTGACATTGCCCAAATCGCCTGTGTAGCTCCCCATTGATCAAGAGAAATAAAGACATGACATTTAAGACCAGATAGTGAAGTCTGACACAAAACTCGCACCCACAAAACAAATCATGCTCCAAAAATTATATCCGTGCCGAAGAAAATGATCGGAAAGACCCTTTTTAATAATTTAACAACTCCTATATCACATTCAATCAGATGCAACCTACGCCACTGTCAAGGGAACAGACCCGCCAGCTCATAACTGTTCCCGCAACTATAGAATAAATACCGTACTGTACCAACGGCAACTCTTAGCAAAAACCAAACCCATCGGAAAACACAAATTGTGTCAACATAGAACACAGCAAGCCAGAACAAAACTGAGAATCTCCAGTATATAAGCCATAACCGGATCTCTCCGTCCAATGTTTCAGGAATAATTCGCAGGTCCCGATGACCACAACACCACTAGAGACGGACGGAAATCTCAAACCGCACAAACGAAGCGACATTCAAGAAGAAACCACGACCGGCGGGGGCACAGCGGACTCACCGTTCTCAATTCAATGGCGTCGCGCTCAGTCCCGACGAGCCCGGTTCCGCTCCGGCGAGGGGACTTCCTAAATTAAGCGGCGAATCGACGGCCGCAGCGGACGGCTGGCGAAGACGAGCGGAGCGAATGGGACTCGGGCGAGCGTCCACGGAGAAATGGAAGCGCCCAAGACCACATACAACGCCGGACAATCGCAGCGCCCGAAGGATAGAGAGAGAGAGAGAGCGAGAGAGAGCGAGAGAGAGATATTTGTATGGAAAGACAGAGGGAGAGGAGGAGGAGGAGAGGAAGAGGAAAGCCGGAGAGGCGCCGCCGTCGCCGCCGTCGTCGCCGTGGCAGGAGCGGCGCTGGTGGCGGAGAGGGAGAGAGGGAGAGAGTAGGAGGGGCGACAGGTGCGGACTGTTAGTCGTATAGTTTGCCCTTTTTCTTTCTTTCCTTTTTTTTTCCCTTTTTTTTTCCCTCTTGTTCTCTCGCTTTTTTTTCCTTTTGCGGGAAGCCGCTTTCGAAACGCACCGGTTTTGCCGGTGCGGCACCTATTGAGCTTTCGCCGTCGCCCTAGCAATTCTCAACGGGGACCCAAGTTTAGGGCAAAAATACCCTCAAATTTTCAAACGACCGACCAAAAAAATAAAAAAAATTGAGAGAGCACAAACAATTTGCTTGAAAGAAAAATATCCATAAAAAGCACGAAATTTGATAAATTAACCTCCCCTTTCAAAGGACCTGAGAAAAACTCAGAAATTTTACTCGAACGCTAAAATATCTATTTGTATATTTTTCCTTAAAAAATACTTACATGGCATCTAGTGTGGCTCGCAAGCAAAGCGGCGGCAGCAGTGACCATCAAGGAGAGCCATAGGCCTTTCCTTGCCTCCCAACAAGGGTCTTCGAGCCCTTAACCCTTGGGCTAGTAGGAAACGATATTGTTTGTCATTGTTGCACTCTTTATTGATATTATGGCCACATAGGTGTTAAGAGATATTTTTCTAAGATATTTTCCTCTGTTAGATAACTAGAATATTTTTCTTGATTCTCCATATTTCTTAGGATTGTGCTTATGTCTCTCTTTGATTGTATAAAATCTTAATTAATATGTTACATTAGATAATCATATACAAAACCTTTAAATAGGTTTACATACCTTTTTTTTTTATACAAAAATTCCATATTTCTCTCTTTGGCATATATCTTATTTCTAGAAAAGGGAGAGTAATAAAAAAAAAGTTTTGTCAATATTATACGTCACTCAAATTTAATGGAGCTAACAAAGATATTTGATTACGTTGTTTCTATCACCTTTTAGGATTTGGATTGTACTTATCTAAAAGAAAAGGGAAATGTTCCCCCAACATGCACTATGTTTGGAAATATTGTATTGAAGGGAATGGACAATGAAGGCCTAATATTTTTAAAAGCCTCTTTTAGGTACAGCCTCAATTCTATTCTAATTTTTTTTTGTCCTATAAGAAAACTCCAAATTTTAGAGGTAATCTTAATTCTACCCAGAACTTTTTTTGTCCCTTATTATACGTCATAATTATATCCTAAACTTTTTTCTTGTCTTATAAAAACCACAAACTTTTACTTTAGTCCCAAAACTGCTCCCATTGACCCTCCGTTGAAAATTTCTCATGACAATCAAGAAGGGCTCTTGATTAACATCTAGAAATGTTGATCTCGTGGGGATATGCATAGTGTTGTTGGGCGTCTCAAGACTTTACAAAATGGGTTCGAGAAATCGATATGACTTTATGTCTTGCTCAACTAAGGCTCTTGATTTTTAACTGGAAATATTGTTGTGAAGAGGTATTTAGCACATTAAGATCCTTTTCGAATTGCTCGAGATCAAGGAAAAACCTATCTTAAATTAGGGAAAATTTCAATTAAGGGCCTAAAGTGAAACCGTTTTATAAAAAAAAAGCCTAAAGTGTACATTGTATCAAATAAGGGCCCGAAATAACCGATTAAGTCTTAAATAAGGGTTTCAACTTGAAAGCCAGACAAATCTTATTTGCAGCTAGGGGTATTTTCGTCTAAAGACTTTTTTTCTTCTTCTTTTTGTTTTTCTTTTCTTTCTTTTTTCATCTTGTTCACCTCTTTCTTGACAAATGCATCAGACTCCTCACATACGAGCTTGCACAGGTGCAAAACAATTTGAACAATTTTGGAAAAGAATAAAACGAAAAGATATCTGAGAAGTTATGCAATTTTGCAAAACTGCAAATTGCATGCTTCAGTTCTACGGCCTCCCCATCAGCAAACTTCAAAGCGCATGCTCTCTACATTATGCAATTTTGCATCCTCACCCAAGAACTCATTGATTTCGGCATAAGCCGATTTTTAAGTTATTCGCCACCACTCACCTTTTCCGATGAGGATAATGAACTTGAGAATCAATAAATATCCATTAGTGGGTTTTGTTTTTATTCAATTTACTTGTAAAAACTTATTATGGTAATTAAAGTAACTGTTTCATGCTCTCCCCACCAATGAAATTGCCTATGCCATGATAACTTCCACTTGTAGCTTCTTGGGAATGTTGTATTAGGCCCGGGTTGGATTATTCATAACATTCATAAATGCAGCTTGCATTGAGGTGGAATATATGGCTTATCGTGAGGGTCCAATTGTGTCGTGCATGCTGGTTATTTTCAAAAGCCGTTGAATCATTTTGACTCGTGATTGAAGATACTCGCCTTTGGTGGCGATTCGAATCAGACAGCACTCAATCTAAAAAAATGAAAGACTCTGGTTTACACATGTTCAAACAAATTTGATTCTCTAACTCTAAAATATTATCTACACAGATTTGAGAGAGAATAACAAGATGAAAAAAGTGCAAAATCGTTCAGAAATTCCCAAAATCACATATTTCACTTAACAAATCAATGCACATGAGTATCATAGAGATTCCTCAAAAACCTCCAATAAATTTGGTTTAGGCACTTCAATTTGGCTTCTCCTCACTAAGATTGATCATAGCCTGTGTGAGCATTGATTTGAATTCAAGCATCGATGACAACGAGGGTAGC
This sequence comes from Eucalyptus cloeziana, assembly GCA_014182715.1. Taxonomy (NCBI): domain Eukaryota; kingdom Viridiplantae; phylum Streptophyta; class Magnoliopsida; order Myrtales; family Myrtaceae; genus Eucalyptus; species Eucalyptus cloeziana. Next base: position 23,300,960 of record CM024638.1, read on the forward strand.
AAGCTAATGGCTTACACCTCATCATGCTTCGTGCTTGACCACGGCGACAAGATATGGGGATCAAATTGAGCTGAGTGTCACATCTTGGTCCACTCGTGCTCGATCTAGGGCTTGGATTGACCTTCATCTTTCCACAAAGTTACTAGAATTGCTGTTGAGGGCAATAACAAATGAGGTTGAGGGCGTTGATGGCTAATTTAGCAAGGAAGATAAAAATGGACTTTGGAGAACGCGATTTAAAAAGTGAAAAAGGCGAAGGCATGATGATGAAGAAAAGAAAGAGAATGAGAAAACAAATTAAAAAAAGAAGGAAAAAAAGTCTTTAGATGAAAATATCCTAAATACAAATAAGATTTGATTGTCTTTTTAAGTTGAGGCATTTATTTGAAATTAAGTTATGGTTCTTTTATGAGACAATGTCTATTTTGGGTCATTTTTTGAGGAAACGGTTTCACTTTAGGTCTTTAATTGAAATTTTCCTTTAATCTTATAATTGTTAATATAACATAAAATTAATAATTTGGCTTTTTTTTTTTTTTTTTTCCCTTCAAAAGAAAACCTTTCAGCGAGAGCGAGAGCGCGCGCAAACTTAATCGCAGGTCGAGCAAGCCAAGAGCGGCGAGGCGGCGGCGGCTGTGACGGCTGTGACGGCTACTCTGCTTGATCGTCCCCACTCTGTTATCAAACTCCGATCAGAGAGAGAGAGAGAGAGAGAGAGAGAGAGAGAGAGATTCCGATTTTGCAGAGTTCTCGGGCCGCCGCTGTTTAGGGTTTTGTGTATAGGGATTCGAGCTAATGGGGGAGGAGAGGCCAAGGAGCAGCGTGCCTGCTCTGCCATGGATGAGGAGCCCGGTCGACGTCAGCCTCTTCAACGAATGCTCGCTCGACCTCGTCCCTTGTCTTGACCCCAGGTGGTTTTCGGCAACTTGTCGTGGAGCAGTTCTTCTCCATGTTTATAATTATGGCTGAGAAATGAGGTTTTGTGTGTCTTCTGGATGTGCACGGGAGAATTTAGTAGTTGAAAAGCTTGAGTTTTGTAGGTGTTGTTAGAGCTGTTGTGATCGTAGTTATTTTGAAAAGCTCTGTAGCTGGATGGGATTTGAGTTTGTGCCGGCACGATGATTTTGACATGAAAAAAGCTCACTGAAAGTTTTTGGACATTTCTTTTCCATTAGAGATCTTTAAGGTGGGAGGTGTTGAATTATGTTCTGTATGCTTCTTCATTTGGATCGATGGTGCTGGAATAAAAGGATGCTGATATACAGGATGGTATTTATACGATCATATTTCTGAAGTGGGAAGAAAAAGTAGGCTGGGATGAACATGAGCGGTGTATCTCTATCTTCCTTTCAACAAGCAGTGGAATTGGATTCTGCCACGCCAGTGAGCTGCCAACCTCTTTGGAGAAGTCGTTGAAAATTATAAGGACTAAAAATGATTTGGGTTGCTGTTCTGATAAGAAAAAGCTCTGAGCCTTGAAATATGCGAAATGGCTGAATTGCTGTAATGGCAATTTTGGTTGCTGTGATCAGACGTAACTTTGATTATAGAATTCTCTTCCTTCAAAGTTTAGTTTATATGTATCACTTTCTTCATTTAATTTTTGTGGACACATTAGACAATTTGGCTAATTAGATTAATAGGCCTTTAATTTAATTAGTCCGCTGAGCTCTCTGTATATATCTTTGTATATATTGTTACACATTTAACAATTTTAAATAACATAAAAATTGAAGTACAATGGAAATATACGAGGAAAGAAAGAAAGGAAAGCCAAAATGCAAACAGAAACATCACGAGACTATGTGGAGTTAGAACAAGATGTCCAGAGCCGTATTAAAGATAAGAACATAGAAACAACTGAAGATTATAAACCCTTAAACAATCTTTTATCGGCATTCCTTCCAGATGCAAAACTTGAGATAAGGTGGTGCTGCACTCCTGACTCCTTAAAAGTTGAGCATCCTCTATAAGCATCTTCCAACAATTAAACAGCTGGATGGCATGACTTGGCATAGCTCATGCCACCATAGACGAGCTAATAATCATATGATTTTTAGAGGGACTGTACAGTCATTCCTCTAGCATTATGTTCTCTCATATTATTCTCTCTATTATTTTAATTGTTAATTTGTTTTCAAAATTAGGTTGAAGGGGGCATTGCAGAATATGGGCCTTTCTTCATTATTCCCTGTCCAAGTTGCTGTCTGGCAAGAGACAATAGGGCCTGGTGCTTTTGAGCGAGACCTTTGTGTCAATTCACCGACGGGAAGTGGGAAAACTTTGGCATATGCTTTGCCGATCGTGCAGGTTTTATCCACTCGTGCTGTGAGATGTCTACGTGCATTGGTGGTTTTACCTACTCGGGACTTAGCATTGCAGGTTGACCTACTTTTAATTTTGTTGCCACTGCTTCTGTAGAGCTGGATTCTTAGGATATCTACTGTATAGTGTGGATCTGCAATTTCCAGAAACTTGAATGCCATGTCTGTATTGAGTTTCTACATAGATTGGCGTCTCTCTATAGAAGCCTTTTAATAAGTTTTGTCACAAATTTCCAAAGTAGGCCGAATGGAAGAATCAAATTTGTCACTCCTGGATATATACCATTGTTTCTTCTTTTTCTTCAGGTTAAGGAAGTTTTTGATGCAATTGCACCTCCTGTTGGTTTATCTGTTGGTTTGGCAGTTGGTCAGTCTTCGATTGCTGATGAAATAGCTGACCTTATAAAGAGACCGAAGCTTCAGGCAGGCATCTGCTATGACCCTGAAGATCCTTCACCAGAGCTACAAAGCGCTGTGGATATACTGGTAGCAACCCCAGGAAGGCTTGTGGATCATATTAATTCCACTCATGGATTTACTCTGGAGCATCTCTGCTATCTGGTATGCATTCATTTTAAATAAAATTGCAGATTTTTTATCGTGAAGTGGAGTTCCTAATACTGTCTCTGCTTACTGTCAGAAATTTTATAGGCCTGATTGAATCTGAGCTCTTTTATATCCTGAATTTGCAAGGGAGAGTGAATTCTGTCTCCTAGTGTCTGATAGAATTATAAGTTTCAGCTTGTGTAATGTGGAGAGGCACATGTACCGAGTTTTGGGCATTCCTCATGGAGTGATGAAAATGCAGTATGAGCTAGTGATTCATCCTCTAAGCTGTGGTTGTTACAATTTTGAGTTGTTGCGTTTTCTCGTATCAATTAATAAGTTAAAATCACTAGCTATGCTACCCTTGTCAAAAGTTGCCTGAGATTTATGTTATTATGTGAAATTGAAGAGTTTACTGGTCCTACCTTTGCCTTACGGAAGTTGGCATACTGTGCAAAACCCATTAAAACTTAGAAACCATTCAGCCAATCAAACAATTGCCCTAGCCTCTTCACCATCAAGACCAATTGAGATTAAAAACCACAATGATGATGAAGTTCGTGATATGGTCAATTAGCAAGAATATCAATGACCATTATGATTTGAAAGAATTTTGGTGGTTTGATAGCATATAAAACTAGTTGTTTCAATCTTAATGAAGTTACATGTCAATAATCATGCTTTTGATGAGGATGGTGGAGATGAGAAAGACCAGATGCACCATTAGTTGATCCATTTTTGTTTTATAATATCAAGCTTATTTGGAATTTGTTTTATCTATGGTGGCTTCCATTTCTCATGCATCACTTTAAGCATAAGGAGTCTATGCCTAAAACTCTCTTTTAAGTGTTTGAAATTTTACAATTTCAATGGATCTTATGGTCCCTCCATTAATTTCTTAATGGAAAAGTGATATTGACAACCTTCTTAGCATCCATTTGGTCATGAGTTTCCAAATTGGATATGTATTTTGGGAATAAATCAAAGAAAACCTAAAGAAGAACAGCTTAGTCTTCCTTTTATCTTTCCTTTTTCCTTTTTAGGTGGGTCTGGGCTGGGATTTGGAAGGAAAAAACATAGCTCGCATATAAAGGACCATTTGTTTCTTTTTTCATTGAGCATAAAAGATTGTTAATGACAATTTGACGTACTTTATCTTTGTTTTGCAGGGCCTAAATTCATTAAGTTTTCTTTTGAAATGTGTAAAGAATTCTGCTAACTTCATTGCTGTATCACTTGCACCTGTCTTCTCTTAAAGGCTTTTCAACTTTTGATGACAATAATATCTATTTTCTGTTGCTGCAATAATTTTTTATTCTGTGTTGTCCGGTAATGACTCCGAATGTCACGTAAGAACTTGCTTTATAGTTTGCACTAAATTTAAGGAAAAGATCATGATCCTAATTGAATGTGATGTCGAGATTCTACTTGTTTGTACTTTGACTTCTGTTCTGAATTCAAATTGACTGCCTTAATCATAGGACCTTGGTACTTCACTTATTTTTGCTGATATCTTACAACTAACTAGTCTAGATTCAATAGAAGTCACAATTACATGCCAGATGGCATAAATGCCAGGGTCTCCGTCTTCTTTACATGTGGGATTCAATTGTCCATATTTCCATCAAATTCTGTTGTTTGGAATATGAAGTCCAATATGCTGATATAACGAACTTCTCAGGTTGTTGATGAAACTGACAGATTACTCAGAGAGTCCTATCAATCGTGGCTGCCTACATTGCTTCAAATGACTAATTCAAACAATGAAGGACTCTTGAATTCAAAATCTTCTCTTTATTCAGCGTTTGGTTCCATGAAAACCATAAGGAGATGGTATGTTGCATGAAACTTTCTTCTAGTGGCCATAGTCACATGAATAGCTTAGGTTTTGCTGAGATGCCATTCAACTTTCTTGTATTGGACAGTTTTTGTTGAACAAAATTTGCATTGCTTGTGCATGGTCAAGATGCTCGCATATCCTTTTTACTTAGTCTGCATTGGACCAGCTGCTCTAAATTTTAGTTTAACTTTCCATCCTTTGTTTTTGTATTTTTTTTTGCTAGTGTTTTATTTAGATAATGGTAATTTATGAAGATATGAGTTCTTGGAAAAGAGCTGCAAGATTGCACCCTTGTCACACTAGAATTAAAGGAAGTGGCAGAAGAGATCATACCCTTAGCCCAAAAAAAAGGGGAAGAAATGGAGATAAGTTAAAAAGTTAAAGAGAGTGGCAAGAAGGTAAGTTGAGGTTGTTAAGAAGTAAGGAGTAAGGACCACTTTTCCCTTAGCTGTTCAATTTCTCAAAAACAGTTGCATGATTCTGTCGTGAGGAACCTGCAACTTGGTTACTTTCATTTAGCACAAGGCATTGGTACATTCATTCTCCTGGTAAGCTGGTGATTCAGTCTAGGATATCCAAGTATTTAACTTGTCAACATGGCCTTTCCCGCCCAGGCAAACCATTTGCCTTTTTAACTGTGTCTTTGTATATGCTGCATATATTTTGCACCTTATCTGTGGAGGTGAAGGCAAATTAAGTTGCTAGTGTTCCTGCTTTGGGTTAAAAATTGCTTTGTGGATGTAGAGACTGAAGTTAAGAGTTTTTTCTTGCCGTTAAGTTCATTTTTGGTCCCCACTTATGCTCTTTGTGCAATTTGGTCCTCTAACATTATCATTGTGCAATCAAATCTTGCATGCTGATTGGCCACTTTTTACCATACAAAACAAAACTTCAAAGATAAATAATTTCAAATCTGGAATAAATTAACTTTTTGTTTAAAAGGAAAAAGAAGGAAGAACAAAAAAAGAAGAGAGGCAAAATGAAGAGAGGGTGGTGATAGGCACCATCAGCAATCACCAGTGGTGGCTTAGGATTGCTCAAGGTTGCGACCTCAAGCTAGTGTCGCCTAAGTCTATGTGGGTTCTGAGTCTTCTCTTTCTGTCCATCTTTCAACAACAAACAAGTGTGACTTGCAATTGGAAAAAGTGGAATTGCTTTTTCATTTCCTTTATTGTTGCATTTTGATAGTTGATTTGATTCTTCAAAAGTGAACCAAACTAGTACTAACTAGTGTTACTAGCAGTAGAAAATTTCTTGGAATTCCTTCAAAAAGATTAGTGACCCTATATCAAAGATTCAATCATTCAAATCCATTATCCCCTGTTGGGATTCTTTTCAAAGACATGGATGAATACAGAGGGTTTCATTCAGGAGAAGGAGAATATGGTGATCTTCATGTGGGCTTCACCTAAGGTGTGCCCCACTTGAGCCAGCAGGGGTGGTGGCAGTGGCTTGCCCACTGATCATCGTGATGGTGCCTGTCACCTGCGAGCTCTCTCTCTCTCTCTCTCTCTCTCTCTCTTTCTCTCTCCCGCGCACGTGTGTGACACACATCCATCTCATATATTTTTTTTTATTTTCTTGTTATTTCCTCTTTTCTTTCTATATTAAAGAATATATTGTCCTAGATTTGCAATTATTTATCTTTGCAAATTTTTAGTTTTTAACATGAAAAGGTGCCCAGTCAGTGTGACACATTGACAATATTAATGGTGTTAATGGAGGGAATTGATCAAACACTTATTGCCAGATAGAGGAGTTGATTGCGCAAAAACAAATTAGAAGACAAAATTGCATGGACAACATCAGTTAGGGGACCAAAAGTGGACTTGACCCTTCTTTTTTATGTGTGTATACATTTTTCCTTAAAGTTTTATGTACCTCTTTGGATTGAATGGTTTTGTATTCATCAGACATATATACTCGCAAAAAATTCCACTCTTTGTCATTCATGTTTAATGGAGTTTCTGTGCTTCATACTATTGCAGTGGAATTGAACGGGGCTTCAAGGGTAAGTCTTACCCTAGGTTGGTGAAGATGGTTCTGTCAGCTACGCTGACCCAGGATCCAAGCAAGCTGTCTCAACTTGATTTGCATCAACCTTTGTTCTTGTCGACTGGTCGAAGGCGTTATCGTTTTCCAGAAAAGTTGGAATCATATAAACTGGTATGTGTCCATTACGTGAACCTTTGCTATTGAGTCCTCGTGGGATGGTAAGGCTCTTACTTATTCCTTGATATATGAATTATATGTCAAAGGGCAAGGTGCTGATCAATGGGAAGGTTCCTCAAGTGAATTCGACTGATTTGGACTTTGGAGGAGTAGAACTAGCTCAAAGAAACTTACAAGATTACCAAATGCTAGGGGCTGTCATTAGCTTTTGTTAGGTTTCATGATTGCATTCTAGCTTTAATTTCTCATCGAAGCTGCAGCTGCAAAGTTTCGAATATGAATTTTAAAAAAGATGGGCAAGGATTAGCAATTGTGTTCTCTGGGACTTTGTATCTGGTATGTATTGGTTATTAATAGAACAAAATGATGTGAACACACTACAATGAAAATGATGATGAAACAAAGGTCTTTGGATGCATCTGGCGAGAAGATGCAACTATAGTATTGTGATTGTTAGGAGGGGAAAGTCTAAGAGGGAATGGCAGAAGATGGTATGCAGTGATTTGGGGGTACTTAGATCTGACAGAAGATACAGAATCGAGGGAAGTTGTTGCAAAAGGATTTCATCTAGCTACCTCCTCTTAGCGAGATAAGGATTAGTTGTCTCTTTTCCGTGGCATATTACGACAATTTAATTATAGAATTTTCCTTAGTTGAGCTTTGATTGGAGGTTACATCCACGAACATATCTTATTCATCTAAAAATAAAATTAATCGGAACTTCAATAATTTACTTATATTGAGAGAAGGAATTATTAAGGAGAGAGACAAAGGAGTCAGGGAGCTTTCCTATTTCAGGATGAGCAAAGCAGCTTTCCTATTTCAGGATGAGCAAAGCAGGAGCTTCTCTAAGAGAGAAAATAAGGCATCACATGAGATATTGCTTCTTTTTTTTTTTCATTCATGGCCTTTTTTAGATCTGCAAAGAGAGAAGATAAAGCATAAGATGAAGAATTGCTTTTATTTATCATTTGTGCCCTTTTTAAGATCCTTTAACTTGTCGGTCTTTGGGATTACTTATGTCTTCTTGTCCTTCCTATGTGCACTTTTCTTTATTAAGGGAATTATCATCTCCGCCTATTTTAATGTTTGGTAGTTCAAAGATGCAGAATACTCCATGACTCATGATATATTACATTTTTTGACATTACTGTATTTTTGTATATATTCTTTTCTAGTGGCTTCATTCTGTTCAATTTAAATGTTATGACTTGAACCCCTATCTGCTGTTATACTTTAGTGAACACAATCTTGTATTAGCATCAGAGTTGAGAAAGAAACTGTCCTGATACCCACACTGCTATGCTCAATTTTTCCCATATGGTATCATTTCATCTAGGTAGCCAGATGTCTACGATGCCTTTGCTTGAAAATTACTAGACTTCATGAGTCTGTCCATCATTTCTTGCCTCACGCCTTTGATATTCATATCTTAAGAATGGCTGTTGAATATGTTTGCAATTGCACCCTGTTCTGCATATGACTACTTTGTTTCTCATCTAATTCTTGGACATCCAGTTAAATTGTTTTCAGGATATTATCTTGTATACTTTGATTGGAATATAAATACTTTGCCTTTCATTGGCATCGATTGGTTCCTTGATTTCTGTATGTGGATTGCTGAGTGAGACTAGTTGAACAACTCATATTCTGCTTTATTTTGATTGATTCCTTACGTCAGTTGCATGTGTTCTTGTCCAGTTCTATTAATTGGAAATTACTAGTACTGCTATTTCCCGTGAAGTCAATCTATCTTTTGACTGATGTGTTGGGGTTCATGCACGTGTAATTCATTGATCTATGTGCAGATATGTCAATCAAAGCTCAAACCCATCTACTTGGTTGCCCTTCTGCAAAATCTAGGAGGAGAGAAATGCATTGTGTTCACTTCATCTGTGGAGTCAACTCATCGTTTGTGCACTTTACTAAATTTCTTTACTGATTTGCCACTAAAGATCAAAGAGTATTCTGGTCTTCAACGTCAGTCTGTGAGAAGGTAATGCCTGATCTTTTATGTTAGCAGCGTATACATAAGCATTGCATGTGGGTTGTAGTTACTAGTGATATTATTGAGTCACATAGGAATTTTTTGAAATATCATGTGCCTAAAGACAGTTTCTGTTAGCATGTGAAATTAAATTTACAATTTAGAAGAAGCTATAGGCTAATACACCTTTCAACAGGCATATCTGCGTTTGACTAGTGTAAATCTTAAAGAATATTCAGCGACATTTCTCATTTGATACTATACTTTGATTGGTTTTTCCCAATCAATTTCCTTTCATTATCACACTATCTCTTGAATTAAGGACAAAAATACTTTTAATGCATGACATATGGCCCCGTTTGGTTCAGCATTTCCAAGGGGCTTTTAGTCTCGAAAGCCCATTGGGAAAAAAATTTAGGTATTTGGTTCAGTATTTAGAAGTGTCCTTAGCCAAATGCTGGCCTTTGAAATGCTGAAAGTCCAAAGCTGGTGGGGACTTGCTTTAGGCTTTCAGCATTTCGGAAATGCAAGTTTCACCTCTACTATTCATCTTTTGACTTCTTTTTTTTTTTTTTTTTTAAACTGATCATCTTCCCCACACCCCAACCGCTGTTGATCGGCGACGGAGTTTCATTGGATTTTATTTTTATTTTTTTTAAAAATAATAAAAACCCTTTGCAAATGTTGGGTTTACTTTTTTTTTTTTTGGTTATTTTTATCTTTTGACAATCAATAGCCCAACTTTTTATCAATACACTAGAATGATCATTAATTAATGAAGATGATTAATACTACAATAATTAAAAAAAAATTATTCAAAGTTGAAAACAAACCTAAAAGAACCCTAGGCCAAAAGTTGAGCTTTGCATCTAATCTATAATCAAATTCTTTTAATATAATTTTTAAATAAATTTACTAATATATATCTTTTACATTACTCTCAACATGAAAATGTAAAAGGTTATATAGTTATTGTTTCTTTTTTGCAATTTTAAAAATACTAAAACTAAAAAACTTAATTTGGTCACACTAAAGGGCTTTTCAAATATATGTTTACCAAACAGTCTTGCATTTCCCTAAAGCACTTTTCAGTTATAGTTTAACAAACAGTCTAGCATTTTAGAAAACCCCTTTACCGCAAAAGTATTTGCATTCTCCTAAGGGCATTTCCCAAAGCCGAATCAAACGGGCCCATATTCCTCTAAGGATAAAAAAGTAGCCATAACTCATAGACAATACTAAACTTTGATTGGTTTTTTCCCAACAGATTTCCTTTCATTTTCACCCTATCTCTTGAATTAAGGACCAAAAGAGTTTTAATACATGACATATTCCTGTAAGGATAAGAATGTACCATAATTCATGGACAATTAATGTGCTCTTTATGAAACAAACCAGTTGCTTGCTTGACATCACTTTGCTCATCCATGCTATAAAATAAGAGTTTCTTACATAGAAGTTTGCCATGTGTATCCTAGTTAAGTTTGACAACTACAGAAAATTTAAATATGTATGTACAGATCATGAAGCAATATGATAGGACGAAAAGCAAGTGAAGTCCTTGAAAGTGCAATATGAATCAGACTTTTGGACTAAAGCTAAAATATAGATAGAACTTTGGAGGTAGGATAGTACCTCAGTCAAATACATATTTCTCTTATAGAGGGTATTGCAATGAACTTTGATGCATGATCACCCTGTTAAATGAAATGATTCATTCACTTGTAAATCGGAGTTCTTTTTCTGAAAGAAATGTTGAGTATCAAGTGGCTGGAACCCTAGGCCCAAAGAAATGTGAATAGAAGGAAGTAAAAGAATTTCCTCCCTCAATGGAAACACAACATCTTGGAAACAAGCCATGAACTATTAGGCCCACATAGCCATATCAGGGATCATTTGAAAAATGTAAAACCAAATGTATTCAGATGAATGAATAGAAGGAAGCTAAAAGAATTTCCTCCCTGCATAACAGAAGAAGAAACACAACATCTTGGAACTTGTTGGACAAGCCATGAACTATTGAGGAAGCTGCACAACACTAGCCATATCATGGTGCAGAAATAAAAATTTCATTTGAAAAATGAACTTAAACTCTAAATGTCTACCAAATGTATTCAGAATCACATAATTTCATTACCTGTATTACTGAAGGCTATGAAATGGGTGAAGATTGAACATAAGTGAGATATAAAGCAAAAACGCCAGTTGAAAGAAATGGAAAGGAAGCAGTGTGATGTAGGACAAAGAGTCCCAAGTGAAGAATAAACCTTAAGGCTGCAGAATGAAAGTTTTCTAAGCATCAAACCTATGGTTTCTTAAGCATCACACTAAAAAAGAATTGCATCTTAGAGTCCCAAAGCAAATACTTGCAAAATGCAATAATTTACCACCTCTATTCAAAAGAAAGAATTGCAACGATATTTATAGATTTTCTAAAAGTTCTACTCCTTGAAATAGTTGAAAAATTAGTTGAAATAGGGAACGCAACATCCTACTACTCAAACTTAAAATCCTAAAAATACACAATCCTTGTAGATGAATTCACTAATTAAACTTGAAGAACTTCTAGGACTTTTATTTGAGTTGCAAAGTCTATCTTCATTATAACTTGTACAAACGTCAATTTTGGAACAAATATCATATTGCATGATTATGTTAGCTGCATAATGCTGCTTGTATTTGAAAATATGCATCTTTGGCTTGCTCTTTTAAGTAAATGGAATCGATATATGAGCAGGGCATATCTTTATTTTCTTTTGCATCAGCCTGCTTTTAGTAACATAAAGTCTGTGTTGCAGTAAAACCCTGAAAGCATTTCGAGAAGGAGATGTACAGGTTCTTGTTTCTTCTGATGCAATGACACGTGGAATGGATGTAGAAGGGGTGAGGAATGTCATCAATTATGAAATACCTCTGTATATAAAGACATACATACATCGGGCAGGCCGTACGGCTAGAGCTGGCCAGACTGGTCGATGCTTCACTTTGTTGCGTAAAGATGAGGTAGACTGTTTTCTTGTGTTTTCTTCTTGACTCGTTTGATTCCTCGGAGAAAGAATTTGACCAGTCTGTATAAATCTGAGGATTTTAATCAGTTCTAATCTAGGAGGGAGGGAGGGAGGGAGGCAGAGAGGGGTAGAGGGAGAGGGAGAGGGAGAAGGAGAGGCATGTATGTTATTTGTTCACACACACAATTTGATTCAATGTCCTATCATTCTATAATTCTGGGACTCAGTGCAGGCATGTTCATCTGGCTTGGTTAAGCCCGACTTTGATACCCCTCTTGCAATGTTTATGAGAATCAGAGTGTCAAATTAAAACAGAACCTACAAAGTTCTCCATTATTGTTTTGCCATGCCAGAGAATCCACAAAAGCCGTTGTTGTGAATTTGCTTTACCATCATGTCCTTGGAGGTTCAGCTTTACTTAAATCCATTTCATCTTTTCATTCTGAAAAAAGAAGGTTTTCATGGACAAGCAACCAGATCTTGGATGTGAAAGTTTGGTCACATTTCCATGGGTGTGTTTGTTTACACTAGTTGCTTTACCATATTGTCTTGGTCGTATCTGTTGGGGGAAGGAACTTTCTGTGGACAAGCAAACACTATAAAACTCTGATTGTAAATGCACGTATCCACATGCACATTCTTGCCTACTTATGATTGGGCGAGTTTTTACGAAGCTCTATATTGCAAGTCGCCTTTCAGTATTGAAGTTATGTAGACATGTAAATCAATAGATGTTTTAATTTTCTAGGTCTTGCTACTGTGGAGATTTCAATCTTCTTAATGGTATTAATCTGATGGTGTTGATTTTGTTGGATCCATTTCCACCTATTAGGTCAAGCGTTTCAAGAAGATGTTACAGAAAGCCGACAACGATTCTTGCCCTGTTTACTCACTTCCTGCCAGCTCAGTTGAATCGTTTCGCAGTTTATACACATCAGGTAATCTGCTGATTCCATCTGTCGCAAAACAGATGCTGCTTGACAACTTAACATTTATTTTTCTGGCTATGACAAATTACATTTGACCCGCCGCTAATTTTTGTGTGCGATGAGCATTTTCGATTTTTCGTCTTTTCTAATGCATGGTGTGATAATAGAACGATAACAGCCGGAATTCAGTAGTTTCTTATGGTTTTTGTGCTATATGCTTATTTGATCTGATCATCAGTGTCTGGTTGATGGGCTACTGAGGGAATATTTTTTTTTTTATATGAGCTAAGTAAGGTTGTTTTATTTTTTTTTTATTTTTTTATGATAGCCCTCGAGAAATTGAAAGAGGCGGTTGAATCAGAAACCTCCAGAAAGCGCAAGCTAGGATCAAAGGCTCCATAAGCAAAGAAAAAAGCAAAGATCTTGATTGGAGATATTTGCTTCTGGAGGTTTTGTTAACTAGATAGTCCAGTTGTAATGAATTATTTGTCTGTACTGATACACAATGTAAAATTTTGGCCTTGTTCATGATTTCCATTATCATGCAAGATCAAGGTTAATTGTTTTTGAACATTTTATTCAGACCTTCAATGATAAGAGAAACTTCATCAAAATGACCTACTTCTTTTACTTTATTATGGACCTCACCATATGTGCCCTAAATGTACAACTGAGCAAAATTAGGCCTTCTTCCACGGCCGATAAGGAGCCAACCTTGGGATGATTTTGTTAACAGATTCGAAAACCGCGAGACTCGCTGCTGCTGTTCATATTATGATGCACTTTTCCTCCGTTGATGTAAATGCAACTATAACATCGTCCATTCAAGATGTCATATATGGAAATTTCGGGTGTTAAGTTTATATAGTTACCAAAAAATTAAGATAAAATACATGATACCATATATTGAAAACTCTAGTTAACTTGATATCTTTATGAAAAAAATTATGGCAAGAGCTTCTCTGGCTTCTCATGACAAAGAGACGCTTTGAGATCTCTGCAACTTTGTTTACAGCCTCTTTAAAGTTAAATTTCAGCGTTCAAGTAGACCAATTTATGAGATAGCATGAAAATGCCTATGACATTACAACGTAACGTAAGGGCACGCTCTACAGAATACCAGATGACGATGCAAATACTCATCACATGATAGAGATATGCATAACATAACACATTATCACATGACATGATGACTGAATAAATAACATGGTGTAAGGAGGCATGATAGATTTATGGCATGACAAATGAACGCATGACAGAACATAAGAATGCGTGACATAGTGGCGAATGCTAAGTGAAAGTTAAAGCATGAACACTAGGCGCAAATTTCGGTCAGTACCATATTTTCTACTTTACCGTCAAAATGGAGGCGTCCATGTTTAGTATGGTAAGCGAAGTAGTACCGACGTCGTTCTGATTAACTTTGCTATCAATAGGCTTTAAGCGGGAAAAGTACCAAAAAAATCACAAATTTAATATATTAGTGCCAATTCAGTTAATTTTTTTTAATTGGACCAATTTAATCCTAAATCTTTTTATATTTTGCCAATTTAGTCTATCTGATTAATTTTGATCAGAAATCACTAATATGGACATTGACGATAAATGGCATAGCTACCGGCTGATTCTACCGTGGACATTTTTAATAGTATTTTAATAATTTTTTGAATTTTTAATAATTTTTTTGTTCTTTTCTCTTTTTTATAATAATTATTATGTTTTCCTTTCATTTTGGTTGACCTTCACCTAGGCCCTTGTAGATTTAGGCAAGTTTGGCGAGGGTTGCCTCACCCAAACCCGGTGAGGCCATGAAGGCCTTGGGCAAGGCCATTGTGGTCTTATCGGCCATAGGTGAGGGCACGATGGCCCTCCCTAGGGCCTTAGCGACTCTATAGGCCGCACAGAGAGGGCGCAAATGCCCTCGCTAGATCTAGGCAATTTGCTGTCGGCCAAAATGAAAGAAACAAGAAAGAAAGAAAAATAATAAAGTCACTAAACAAACTTATGGTGTATTTGGTAACCAATTTATTTCATGAATAATTTTTACACAAATGGTTTTTTCTGATTCTGTTCCTTGGATGAGTTTTTAAACATTTGAAGGCATTTGGTAATTATCCAAAATTTCTATTTTCGAAATAGAAATGTGTTTGATATGACCCTCAAATTCTTTTGTGATTTAGAATTTTTGTTAATTTAATAATAATTTTATTAGATTTTTCTCTTTCTTCTTCCTCCTTTAGCCTATAACCGGAGACCTCATTGGAGTGTGTTATCGGCCCCCGGTGAGGTCAAGTTCGCTAGCCATCGGCGAGGCTTGACCTCACCGAGCCACCATGAGGTCACCGTTGCCTAGTCATGGTGAGGCTGACCTAGCAGTGGCTCAAAAGACCATGGTGGTCCTATGGGACTACACAACACCTGTCCCATAGGACCACCATGGTCTTGCACCTGAAGCCATATAAGCACTCGAGGAATCCAAGTAAGCACATAATCAAATAAGGACACCTCCATCACAAGAGCAAGAAATGGCAGATATAGACAATCCTGCACAATCCTCTCAAGAATCCTATGCTTAGGCATCTTATGCCCAATGGGAAGGTCTTCTCTCTCAGGATCCATATGATCAAGGATCTTTGTCTTTATCTCTCGAAATAGACCCTAACATAGCCTCCCATTATGCCTAAGCAACAAATTGGCCCCAACTAGTCATGTTTGCTGACACTCTAGGACACTTCAGAATTCATGAATAACCTGCCTCAAGCAGTCAAAGAATGTAGGATATCTTGATCTCACAACTCTCACAATACCAAAAAGCCTCCTGATGATGACATCGGAATGAAACAATGCTATGAGAAAGAATGGTTGGCAAGACATAGTTCTAATGATTCATATTATGACTATAACTCTCGAGATGACATATAAACTTGTAGCAAAAGTTACTGTAGCATAGGTCATTGTAGCAAAATAGGTTAGGGAAATGACTGTTCACAGTCACTATTCATATCGCTTAGAATAATTCTCGACCAGAATTCCTAGAGCCAATGTGTTTCGGACCCATGAGTATGGTTCTTGTTCATTTGTGACCTCTTAATGCCTATAAAAGACAAATAGGATGTAATGTTTTGGGTAGAGTCCCTTGAAGTAAAGCATATACTTATGGAAATTCTTTTCATGTCTCTTTAAACACTTTTTCTTCTCTTGTCTAGTATGATTCTTTGAGAAATGTAGCTCTACTAAGTTAGAGATATTACTATCGACATCTTTGAGCATTCTCTATGCTCTGATCTAAATTTCTAAATAGTTCACAATAAAAAAAGGTAGTCCTTTGGAGGCTTGAACAGAGGTTCATACTTGCTATGACTGACCTAGTCATACATGGTTCTAAGCATAAATCCCCTCATTGGTATCCGAGCCATTGTTTTATCTATAACATGGGTAGTTCCATGCGCTTAGATGGTGAATCCAATGCTAAGAAGATCTTCATATCATCATGAACGACCTTGAAACTCTCATTGCATGTGTTACACTTACTTCTTCTCTATCTTCCTCCTCTCTTTCAGACTTTCATGTGTCAAATACTCCTAAGATTGATTATCTTTATGAGGTCTCTTTTAGTGATGACACTAGATTTCTGAAACTCAACTTCCTCTTATGAACCCATATTTTGCCTTTGTTAAACCCTCTTCATCATTTTCCCTCATCTGTTCAATCCGCCATCTTATTTGCCAAAACTCTAAAGAAATGAAAGAGTATGTATAGTCCTCTAAGTGTGATCAACATCTCATTCTAGCCACTGAAAAGGAGTATTTTGTTGCTCTCTAGATCCCTTTAGAATTTCCCAAATAGTGGACCCAATAGGGATACTCTCATATCAACTATGGAGCTGTCTATCTTGTACTCACTTCCATGGTCGAAAAGGCTTGCCAGTTATAGCTAGGATGACCCTATTGGATACTCAGTTCCTAGAATACCAACATGCTTGTATTGATACAGTAAAAATAACTTTGAATGTTGGGACAGTCTTTGTAACTCTATATCCAACTTTCAATGTTTCTCTTTTAGATTCTCAACTGCTTTCCTTCTTGAAGGTTTAGATTCAACTTACTGGAGCACTCCAGATTGTTGATTCTATTGCGATAACATTGCACTACTAGATGTTCTATCGAGTGTAGAATCATGCCCTTGATCTAAATTTCTAAAATGGAAATGAAGATGCAATGTTCATCTTCATGCAAAATGACCAGGCATTCTACATCCATGTCCCTAAGCAAATTCCCAAAGAAAAGTTGGCCAAACTCTTTTTGGAGACTTGAATTACCAATTGTGAAAAGTTACACCAGAACAATAAGCCTCTCCAGTCTTCAGATTTTGAATTTATGAGGAAAAAGGACATCACCGTTGCCATCAAATTCAACAAAGAAAAGGAAGAAAATCATTCCATCTTCCAACCTCTGTTTATAATTGAACTTTGCATTCCAAAATCAATCTACCATCCAGATTCAAAGAAGCTTGTTAGATACTTCCAGAGTAATGAAATCTTGTCCATTACTACAAAGATCAATATGGTCATTGTTTTTTTAATTTTTTTTATTAGTGTTCTTATTGTACAAACTCTCTTAATGAAGTGGACTTGATTGCAAAGCCCAGGTGAAAACCCAAAAAACCAAAGGATGGTGTATACAAAAGGTGGTTATGACTGGAGACCCCTCTGTTGATATTCTCGATGAGAGTGATAAATTTCAATTCATGGTTTCTTATGCTCCATCTCCGCCACTAGCATGCACATCATCACCTCCCGCTCTATTAGCTTTATCGCCAACAACACCTCCCTCACATCCTCACAAAAAATTAGCCATTTCCCCATTCTATAAGCCAATCTTAAAATGTGCAAAAAAGTATTCATATCCACTTAAAGTTCCAAGTGAATAGTCACCTAGTCTGGAGAAGAAGGTTAGCTCCTCTATCACCATGTTTGAAGGGACAGATTTTTCTCCTCTTGTTCGAGAAAGTTCTAGATTTTCTTTTTCAACCTATGAAGAATTCATCAATCGTCAAGAAAGATATTGTCATGTTCCAAAAATCCCTGATCCTACTGATGTGGACGAAAATGGAAGGCAAAAGAGAACTTCTGTTGTCGAAATTGTCTTGAATTGGCAATTAGAAACCCTTTTGGTACACAATAATGCTTTCAAAACAATTGATTCCAAAATAGTTGATATACAAAGATATTTTAAGAGATATGATAAAACCATCAAGAAGATGCTTTCAAACTTTTAGAAAAGGCTTCATGCCTTGGAATTTGAGGCAAAAGATTTCTTCAAGTGCCATAACTTGACATAAAAGAACATTTAAGTGCTATAACTTACGAAATGTATAATTAAGTGCCACAGTGGGACAACTGAGTGCCACCTCCTGCGAAGCTGGCTGGAAATCATACTTGGCAATTAAATAATAATATTTCTCGCCGAGGTGGCTCGTCGAAGAGTTGAGTCAACTCTAATTTACCCAAAACAACGCCGTTTCGGGTGTTGGCTAAAATAGAGCACTTAAATCAGCCAAAAGGTCGTCGTCTCCTCGTTTGTCCTAAATCTAAAACCTTAAATCGGGCAAAATGCCATTGAAGCGCTGGAGCCCTAATGCCGAACCTTAATTCGATTTGCCCCAAATTCTACAATCAAATATTGGAAATGGAGAGCAAGACTTTCAGCAACGGCTCAAATTTCTCTCGCTGATGCGATGGAGAAGGCGAGTGTTTCTATTTTTGTGGGTTACCAAGTCCAAGAAGAACATCGTGGACTCGAATGAATCCCGGGAGAAGATTCTATGGATGTGCCCGATACAGAGAAAGGTCAAAGTGCAAATATTTCAAATGGGTCAATGCAAAATTCTTTCACCGAGCCACAGAGGTGATATTGGACCTACTTGATGGATGTCATCAACCTCCATCTATGCTTGTGGATGACTTGGGTGATGTTGACTCAATGCAAGGTCAAGCATCTTCTGCTAACCATTTGAAGAATGAAGTTTCAAAGATGAAAATTGAACGTAAGTGTTACCAAGCGTTTATTGTGTTGTTGTTTTTTTGTCTATCATATTTTATGATGAAATGTAAAGTACTGGAAGATGAGAAGAAGTTTCTCCAACTACCATAGTTGTAAATGAGTGGAGAAATGTACTTATTTTGAATGAAATGTAACTTATTTTGTTGGAAGATAAGAAGAAGTGTTGTGTTGTCTACAAGATCGTTGTGGCATTTTTTTTTTTTTTTGGCTGTCATATGTATTATGTGTTACTTCTTATGCTTGTGGGGAGGTCAAGGAAAGGGAATGAATGAATGAATAAATGAGATACTATTTGTACTATATTTTTGCTTATTCTCAAATATAAATAAGTGATGATGGAATGTATATTGGGCCGATGTGTTGTGGTGACTTCTTTACTTGAATTGAATGTAAACTAGCAACAAACATTGAATTGAATGGAGTTGCCATAAATGGAATCGTAAATATAAACCGGCAGCTTCTCTGGTTTGCTGCAAACCACCATATACATAGAACAGACACGAGTGATTACTCAAGTGCTATAAGTTGTATCTAGTGATCACTTAAGTGTCGGTCGTGATAAAAAAAAAGTCATTTAAGTGTCAAGTTATTATTAAAAGTGATCACTTAAGTGCCATTTGTGATTAAAAGTGAACACTTAAATGCTAGGTGTTTTAGAATGTGATAAGTTAAGTGTCAATTTTTTTTTTGTACATTTCCTCTATAAATTACAGCAGCCATCAGCTACTACCATCCACCACCACCGCCCACCATTGGCCATCATCGGCCTCTCGCCATCACCACCATCCTCACCAAGATCCCAGGCATCCACTTGAGAAACCACCAGCCACCACTATGTTGGTGGTATGTTGTTGTAGAAGTTGCTAGTGCAAGGTGCCTTACATTAGCTTGCACGAGCACTACCTGGTGCAAGATGTGCATATTGCACACTTACATCTTGCACCAGGTACAACAAAAACCCCCAACCCAACCCCTATAATAAACCCACTATCAGTAGGCATCAGCAGTTACCACTGGCCACCACCACTAGCAACACCAACATCCCAGCTATCATACCAGCACATAACCACCACCATAGACCCACCATTAGCAACCACTGTTGGTGGTGGGTCGTGGGTCTGTTGCAAAAGGGGCTCGTGCAAGCTAGGCTATGCACACTGCACTTTGCACTAGTACTAGCTACAGCAAGAGGCCCCAACCCAACCCCCATAATGAACCCACCACCACCAGGCTTCACCAATCACCACCACCAACCACACGAGCACCCCAGTCACCACCACAGATCCACCACTAGAAGGAGTAGTAAGTAAAAGTAAAAAAAAAATAAAAAAAATGAAAAAGGCAAAAATGACAAGCAACAAGATCTTTCCATTGATATTGAAATGAAGTCTCACAAACTCAATGACAAACTATTACAAAAAAAAAAAAAAACCGTCAACAGTAAAACAACTGACTCCTCAGCCCCACAAATCATATCACATCCCATTTGATTAATCAATATGCATAATGTCTCATGTTCGTGCTCCTTTTGATGGACCTTGCACTTGATTCATAATCCTTGCACTTTTTCTAACTGGATGTGAGACTTCTTCTTCAACTGTCTTGGGATGCGTTGATTCTGATGGAGTTGCAATTGTCCTAAGTTGAACTGATTTAGAAGGAGCTACAACTGTTGTAGGCTAAACTGATTCAGATGGATCTGTAACTGGGTTCTTCTTCTTACTCTTCTTTCTTGTTGGTGCAATCAATGTCTTCTTCTTTGTTGGTGCAGCTGTTGATTCTTGAGTTGGGCATTGAGAGATAAGAACCTCTGAACTTCTTCTAGGCTTCAAAAAGAAAACTCAATTATCAACAAAAGTTCGCACTATAAATTAAATTAAATGCAACCTATAAAACTTACATTAAGAATAACTGCTCAAGAACGCTCATCTGTATAAAGGCCATAACCATATTGTTTTAGCCTCTTCCCAAGAGCCCCTCTTGTTTGAAGGAGAGCGTCACTTTTAGGTACTTGTGATTGGTTGGCTCTTCTTCTCGCATATGATTTCTTGGGCTCTTGTTGTGGCTGTTCAACTACAGTAAGGGCTTCTTCGGCCAATTCTTCAGCTAGGCGTCTTCTAGATAGCCTTCTTGTAGGTGGCTTTTGATTTGGCTTTCTTCTTGTTGTTTTTCTATTTAGCCCTTTAGCTTCAATGGCACCTTCGGTTGGCTTTTGTGGTGACCCTTGTGATGACCCTTCTAGTGGCCTTTGTAGTGACCTTGGTGGTAGATTTTGTGGTGGCCCTTCAGTTGAATGGCACATATGGCATGTGCACAAGGAATTCCACTTAGGGGCCATGCTCTACATGAACACTTCCTCGTACCTAAATGGACAACATACTTATCGGAACCATTCATTATCTCATATCCTTCATCCCCATTCCAAATGGGATGACAATACCTATTTGCAGCCAAGTTGTCATCCAATTTCTTAGCAATCCTAGGACCACATTGCCTAGTCCACTTTGCAACCTCATCTCTTTGTCTGTGCAGTCGAGTTATGACCATAACCCGTATGCCTTCAAGCATTGAGACAATTGGTTTGCATTTGGCATATATTATCCTTCCATTGAATGATTTGCAGATGTTGTTATCGATGTTATCGCACTTGAATTCCTTGCTGAAGAATGCCCTACACCAATACTCTGGTTCTGTTTAGAATAGTGCATCATAACCTTCATTTGTCAATTGAAGCAGTTCTTTTTGGCCATCCTAAAGTCAGCTATATTTGTACTCTTTGCTAGCTGCTTGTCCCCTTTATAGTTCCTTTGCCCAATTTGCGTATATGTGCCACGCACACATTCGATGTTCAGCATAAGGCAACAACTCAGCTATTGTTGGAAGCAGTCCCTGCAATAATTCAAAATAAAAAAATGTAAGCAAATAACACGTTGATATCAAAAAGCAAACATGTGACCAAATTTTTCAAAAAGCGAATATTATCTTTTGTTGGTCACTCATGAACGCCCACCTTGCCCTATATGTTATCTCTAAATCAGTCATCAAATTTTTTAGCAACTAGGACCAATTGCCCTTGTTCTCTATCTTCACAAAAGCCCAAGCCAGTGGAAACATTTTGTTATTTGCATCTCTTCCAATTGCGGCCAGCAATTCTTCCTTGCACAAGCCCTTCAAAAAACTCCCGTCCAATCCTATAATCAGTCTACAACTAGATAAAAATCCCCATTTGCATGCATCGAAGCAAACATAGAACTTAGCGAACTTGGTCCCAATATTAGGAAGTGGTTTCTCCACGACCTCTACATACACTCTACTTGAAGGATTTTACAGTCTACACTCCTAAGCATAATCCCACAACTGTCCATATTCGCTACTGTATTGACCAATGAGTATCTTTATCACCTTTTGCTTCGATCTTTTGCATTGACTCCTGGATATATTGATGCCTACTTGCTCCTTCACCAGCATCCTAAACTAAGTACTATTCATCTGAGGCATCAACTTAATCAATTCAAAGAAGTGCTTGGACAACCATGCGCTTGTTATTTTTTTATTTTCAAAATTAATGGAACAAGTATGTTCCTCTTGGTAGGCTCTAATCTAGAAAGATCCACTTCTCCTAACAAATGTGCCATAGATTTTTCATGGACAATTTTGCTGCGAACACCTAGCTCTTACAAAGGTCTTAGTGTTTCTAATAAAGTCAATATTCCTCTGTGCATCAATGGAGTTCTTCAATATAGCTTCTCTAAATTGTTTCGCATCTTGAAATTTCATACCCACCAACAAAGTAGGAGAGGCAACGAATGGATCATAAGAAGGAAACTTACTTTTCTTCTACGCATAGCTCCTTCATCTTCTTCAAGCTCATCTTGGGAAGTAGCATTCTCGACACTTTCTTCATAATCAGTCTTCTCGCCAACAGCACCAGCAGCTACAGGGCCTTCGGCCTTGTTTGGAATTTCATTAGCTACCTACAAAGCTGCAAACTTATTTGTCAAAAAATCCCTTTGTTGTTTTCTTGACTGTACAAGCTCCTCATTGTTGTTATCACTTACAAAATTTTTATCAGGCAACCCTTCATCATCATCATCATCATCATCATCATCATCATCATCATCATCATCACTTGATTAAGTTACTTCCTAATCTAATTCAGTGATTGTGACATCACCCATGTCATCATCACTTTCGTAAATTGCATCTACGCTACTCTCCTATCCATCATGTTTATCCTGCCCTCCTTTGACCCTAACGTCAGTACTACCTTGAATACCATCTCCTTCTTGTCCTACTTGGGTGATCTCTCCATCATCATCTTCGTCCTCACTTTCACTATTGTACTCAACATATATTTTTACCTATTCACCATGAAAATAATGGTAGAGAACATCCCTAAAACCATTATCATCTTCTAAGCATCTCAAACCATCTCTTAAGCCTTTCCTAGGAATATAATACAACAACTTCTGAACTTTATAAGGCAAATAAGTCAGTATATTCCTAAGAAATCCTATATAAGATGCCTTCTTTATCTCCACAAAGATGGTGCCCTCATTTCCACCCTCATACTCCCACTCATCATCCCCAATCACAAATTCCCCACCGTAGCAAACTATGACAACGCCATAATCCTTGTTAGCAGCCATTTTTGCACCAAGAACAAGAAAAAGAATAATTTGTTTTTGGGACCACATCCACAAAGGGCAATAGACAATTGCACATGGGAGTCCCCCCACTCTCATGGACTTTATTAAACAGAGGTCCCCACACTGACAATATGCCCCTACATGACAGCAAAAAAAGAGGTCGCCACTTTAATTATTTGTATTCCATTCCCTTAAAATATTAACCAAAAAAAGAGGTCCGCACAACAAGCATAGCCCAAGCAATTTTGTCTACTATCTTTTGTTGAACTAAACCTGCAATGTGAGAGAATGTACATCAACTTAATAAAATCTATGACCAATTGAAAAACACGTATAGAAAATTAGGGAAAGCTCGATGTAAAAATATAGGGTGAAAGTTCTGTTTCTCATCCAACCAAAAGAAATCATACCCTACTCTATGATGTTTGGCCATTAATATATTGTGTTAAGAGGTCATTACACAAACCAAGAGAAATTCAGAGGAAAATCCAAGACTTGAATTTATCCATAAACTTTAAAAGGAGGTACTTACATGTGGTTCCAAATATGTCCCTTGTAGGTAAACGAACTTATATAAAGTATCAAAACAAATTTTGCACTCCTCAATGTTCCCTGCATATATGTTGACTATTTGATTAGAAACAACAATTAGGAAAGAAGAGTAAAAGAACCAAAAGATCATAATTAAGGGAACAAAAACAGATTGATAGCAAAGTTGCGTGCTCTTTGCAGAGCACTTGAGGGCCATTATTTCACACCTTCCACCTTAATCTATCTATCATATCTCACCCGATTCAATATTTCGTTTCACTCAAACACACTAGTTCCTAGTTCCACTTTATTCAATATTTCATTTCACTCGAGCATCGATTGCAGAAATCATCGACCGAGGTGAGCATCTCTACACAAGGGAGTAGCCAAACAGAGCGCGCGCATTTCAACATCAATTCCATCAGAGCCCTAATAAAATAATCGAGCCCTAATTTCATCACAAGGGAGGGGGAGAAGGGGCCAAACCTGGAGGAGCGACGATGGTGAGTGGTGATGATGACCAACGATGGTGAGCGGCGACGACGACCAATGACAGCGACCAACGATGGTGACCGATGACCACATTTGGGCGTTAATGGCGATGGAGAGAAGAGCCTGAGATTTAGTGTGAACACGGACGGGGAGGAACGGCAACAGCCAGGTGCTTAAGCCAAAATGACCTAAATGACATCGTTTAACATCAAGGAAAAATGACGTCGTTTAGGTTAGCTCACTCAGTGTGGATGGACGACGTTGTTTTTGTCGTCCACGTGGGCTTTTTTTTTTTTTTAAAACATTTGCCACCTTAGTAAAATAAGTCGCCGGAAAATGCCACGTATGCAATTTGGCCGGATTGGCACTCAAGTGATCATTTTTACTCCAATTTTGGCACTTAAGTGTACCTTTCGTAAGTTAAGGCACTTAAGGGTCCCGTTCTGCCAAGTTATGGCACTCAAGGGTCCGCGTCTCTAGAATTTGGACAACATTTGAGATATCATCATCTCAAAAGTTCAAAGGTGGAAATAGAGAAGTTTAAGAGACAAATCCAACTCCTTGAAGAAAGGAAATTCAAACCTTATGATCCATTGACCTTGCCACGAACTAATTATTCTCTTCCACCACCACAAAGCACTTCAATCTTTGTTGTTCTCGCAGAAACCTTTACTAGACGAGATAGAATTGATGTAGTAGAAATGTGAAATTGCCTTAGAGAAATGGACTGGTTAAGGAAAGAAAATGGGAAAGAAAAGATTCTTAACGAATCTTCGACTTCAACAAAAGAGAAGCCATACCAAATGATGTTATCTAATCCGTTGGAATCATTCTTGAGAGATTTGGGCAATCAGGAAGAGAAATAACTTGATCTTATTGTTTTGAAAGATTAGATTCAGTCTCCTCTAGAACCAATTCTCCTGATCAATTCAGATTTAGAACCAAACTCGGTATCTCTTTCATCCTCCTCTTTTTTTTTTTTTTTTTTCAATCCTCGCTATTGAATCCTTTCCCATTCTACTTGCCATTTCTTCAATATTCTTGGCTGATTCTCCAGATTAGGAAATGGACTCAAATCCTTCTGAGCTAGAGGTCATCCAAATAAATAATCATTCTTAGAATCTAACTTCCACCTTCAAACATTTTTATTATTATTAATGATATTCCTTATTCCAAATGGTCCAAAAGATTTGAAGAGTTTCATACTTGGCTAAATGCTAAAGTTAATCACGATAAGTATGATGTCATTTTTGGATTTGTCATGAGATTTATAGGAAGCCTCAAACATTAGTGACAATCGGTTACAGAACAAGATCAAGTGCAATTTCTACTTTCAGTAGACTTTAGCCAAGTTATTGCTCTCCTCTATCATTTTTTTTTAATTGGCAAACCTAGTGACCTCTATAAGCTCAAGAGAAGAGAGTTTTTGAAAGAAAATACTGCTTTCTCTTTCAACAAGCATTATTTAGAGATGATCAAACTCTTCAATGACCTTGGAATTGATGCGAACCACCTAAAATAGGTTTTTTTAGCCTCTATTCCTAAAGAGCTATCTCAGCAAGTTGAGAGATCCTTTCTCAATAAGCAAAGAAGAATTGTGGATATTCCCTTGGAAGAAATACAGCAAGAGATCCATTTGTGCCTTGATGAAAACCTACCTCAAAGACAATTGAGAACTTGACAGAGCTAGTTTGTGTCAAAATTTGAAGATTAAGTGTTCCAAAAAAGATTATGATGACTTTTGTGAAAAACCTTCTAGAAAGAAAAAGCATTTCAAAAAGTATTGGATGGGAAAATCCAAGCATTGATCTAAGCATTTCCAGAGAAAGAAAAAATGACGACTCTTGTGAAAAAGTAAAGATTGCTTAGACCGCAAGAAATCAACTCGATACTTCATTTGTAACAAAAATGATCATTTCACCAAAAATTGCCCCTAAACGAAAGAAGGTCAGAACTACTTGATATATAACATTGAAATTGAAACTTGTGTTTTACTTGAAAATGATGATATTGAATCATTGTTTTCCATTGATGAAGACCTATCTGAGCAAACTCTTTGTGTTATTCTCTATTATCAAACACCTAGTGAAACTAATTCTAATTTAGATTCCGAAGATCTTTTGCATATTTCCTCATCTCTTTAAAGCAAAACCCTAGTATATATTCTAGTCAAGTCCATTGTCCTCATGTTCTTGTAAAAATCCTTACCTCAAAATTTGCTAGTCATTGCTCATATAAATACTGGTGTAAGTTTTTCAATTAGATATAAAGGTTCTTTCTGAATACAATTGGACTTCTTATGTTCGATATTACAATTTTGTCTTCGGAGATGCTTTTTCTATAAATGTGCGAATTACACTAGCAACTATTTAGTTCTTCTCTTAGTGTTCTGTAACCATTAAAATTTTCAGATCTAGTCTCCCCAACAAAGATTTGATTATCGGTTGGGATGTTATAACTCAAATTCTTCAACTCTGAATCATTATTGAAAAATGCCTTAAGTATAAAGATCAATTCTCAAAATTTGTCAATATCCAATGGTTCTTTTCCATCCAAATGAGTTTACTGGATCTAATCATGTAAAAACTGTTAGAATCCTATTCAGAATCTCACTCTGACTTCTCTCAAAAGTGTCCCCATCCTTTGTGGAAAAATCCAGAGTTCTTTATTTGCTTTCGATTTAAAAAAATGAAGATATAAATGTGGCATCCTAAAATTTCATGACAACCCCTGGATATACCATGAACCATGAATAGGTGATGGAAGCACCATCGGACTATATATAGCCTTTAGACCAATGGATTTCAATAAATTGAGACCGAGCATTTTAATGGACAATTATTTTGTTGGAAATGCATCCTATGTCCATGTGAGATTAAGGATTGTATTAAAGGATAAATTGATGAGGAAATTTTGTTTTTGGCCATGAACTTTATAAGTTGGATTTTTATTGATCTATGTTACCAAGTTTTATGGCCATATGAATTTGTAATTTGGTATTTATATAAGTGGGGATTAAGGTGGATTATTAAAAGTAAACATGGGCTTATTTAAGTATATTTTTGGGCCATTTAAGTTTGGACTTTAGGCCCAACAGTGTTGCGCCAAAAGTGGGCCAAGAGGCCCGGCCCAAGGAGCCCCATGGGCTGTCGACCGAAGGAGGGGGGGGAGGAGCCGGATGGCCTCCTCCATGTGTCTTCAACAAGAAGACAAGTGTCCCTCCATGCAAAAATTGAAGCATGCAAGAATTTTATTCAACCAAAAGGAAAAGGGGAGGGGGCAGATGGAGCTAGGTGCCAAGAGAGAGTGAGAGTGAGAGAGAGAGTGATGTTGAGAGAGGAAGAAGAAGGCCTGCTCTGCCGTGCGTCCGCCTAGCCGCCGCCGTCGAGCCCGCCTTGCCCTGCTGTTGTCTTGCTGTGTTTTCTTTGGATTTGAGGCAAGTAGAGTCCTTTGATCTACACTTTGTTTGCTGTGATTGTATGTGTTGTGTGTTGAATTTCGGAGGTGGTGGAGGTGAGGATTTTCGAAGTTATGGAAGTAAATGCCTTAGTCTAGTAGTCTGTTTTCTGGAAAAATAGTCTGACCCTTGGTGATTTCGTGAGCTGCATGCAATTTTCCAGTTGGAATCTCACTTCGATTTCTTGATGAAAGTTGTAGAGGACATCTTGAGGAGTAACATACTAAAATTTGAGATGAAACGGACAAGTATTGGTTGGTGAAATGATTTTCCTTTGAAGAAACTAGATCTGGAAACTGTTGTGCTGACCTTTGGTGATTTCGATCCTTTCTCAACTCTTGTATAAAGTCATTGATTCAATACACGTTTGAAATTGTTTAGTTGAACTTATCATAATCTCTTAAAATTGATTTCATTTTTATGACATAAGAAGGAAAATAGGAAGAAGAACAATGGAAGAAACAAATTGAACGATTTCACTACGCATAGTATACAGCCCACTACCTTGAAGACATTGTACGAGAATTCCCCTTCAAAGAAAAAAAGAGGAAACAAGAGAGCAACCCTACTACAAGAAGAACAAAAAAAGGAAGAACCTCTCTCTCTCTCTCTCACACCAGTCTCAGGACAGTAGCCCTGATCTTATCCTATCAGATGAAGAGGAAATATGGTGGAAAGGTCTTGTGCCTCGAAGATGCACACTGTCACCATCAGCTAAAAGCACGGTCATTTACAAACACAATACAAAGATGTTCGGACTTGGTCGAAGTAGACCTTGGAGTTCAAACCAGTTGAAGTAGCCACTGCGCAAGAAGCAGAAGAGCTTCCTGGAGAAGAAGAGAGAGTAGCATTACTAAAGCTTTCATGTGCATGTCTCTCTTCTTCTTCTGTGTCTTAGCGAAATGTATCCATCACGATGCATGGTTTGCTCCACCTCCTCGTGGTACTTGCAAGTTGTGATGGCACAACTTCTGTTATAAATCTTGCAAGGCGTAAACTGGCCATTTTCTTTCCCTTCTGGTGGATGTTTTGAAAGGAGTGGAGGGAGAGAAGAATATGCTGGGAAGGAGGATTTGCAGTGGGATGGTTATGGAACTGAAGATGTAGGAGAGAATTTATAGTAGGCTTTGGGGGCTCTTTTGTTTGTTTGCTTGTCGCTCCGTCTCTTTTTCTTATAGGTTTCACTTGAAAAAACAAAAAAAATAAAATAAAATGATAATTATGGTGTCCTATCTCTCGAAAAGGTTTAGCCATGCCATATTCATTTCAATTGATATGCTGATGTAGTATTATGCAATTAATTCCATCTGTCTTTTATTTTTGCCCATTAAATGATCATAAATGGTCGCGTACAGAAAATAGATGTATACACTCACAAAACGAGATTTTTTTTTCCTGTTTCAAGGATGTTGGTGCTAAAAATTGACATTATAGGGATGTTTTCCAGATCTAAAATGGGAGGCTAACCATCATAAATTGAATATTTAAAATCTAGATGTTAAAGAAAATCGTGAGCTTTTTGAAAGTATATGTATATATAGAGATATAAATATATATTAATTGCTCTGATATAATGTATTTAAACAAACTTGATAAGAAGTGTATTTTAGACTAAACACCTAGTCATGATTTTTTATTAATCCATTTTGTTGAGCTGTCCACTTTTTTTTATTCATCGTGAGACTTAAAGTGAGTGGCTTACCTCACTGTATTGATATAGATGACATAAAATATTAGATTGAAGCGTGATACCAACCTTACGTAATATTTTTGTTCCCTTTTTTTTTAACTCAATGTCGCTGGTTAGTGCGGCCTATCGTTGCTTTCGACATTAAATGGAGGATAAGGTGATGTTGCATATTGAGGAGGGAAACCAAGTTGTCGGACTATATTAGGTCGCGTGTATAAGTCAATATATGAGTCAAGAAGGAGAATCACTAAAAGGATATGGCTCTTGTTCGATTGGAGAAGAAACCAAATTTGCACTTTACGGGTTTTGAACGGGAAGGATTTTTGGGAGGGCGGGAAGGGTCAAAATTACTTTGCATGAGTCAATATTATTTTATACACAAGTAAGGATCCCTCATTCACTATGAGATGTTGGATTGATGAGTCAAAATTACTTTGCATTACTTGTGACCTGAAAATTCAAGATTTGCGAGCCCATCATCATAGCCTTACAAAGAAGTTAGCTGTTAGGACTCTCTCTACATGAGGGCAATGCATCACCAGTGGTTTGGAGGTTCACTCATAATGTGAATTAGACTCATGACCTCATAGAAGACATGTTACCCCTTCACAAACTAGGCCAATCACCTTGGTGAAACATTAGGATTGTTTAGCACTGATTGAGGGCTCTGGAGTACGAGACTTTTGTAGTTCATAGATTTAAAATAAGATTTCTTCTTCATTCTAGCATTTCTTCGCGACAAGAAAATCAACTTAAGATAGTTAAACCTCGAGCCCACAAAATGTGCCATTAATTAATTTCATGAATCAGGTAAGATGGTAGCTGCAATTCAAGTGATGGCCCAAACGTGCAGTTGTTTGCACTTGTTGGCATAAGGTCTTCACCGTATGCCTCTAGCTATATTCCATGTGGGCAAGCTCGTTAATGCAGGGCTGTATGGAAAATATGCATTCAGTATGTCCGCCAAAAATAATGAAGATTGGGGAGGGGGGGGGGGTGTTCACGTAGGATGTTTTTCTTGTAATTAGTTAGCATGAACTTCGTCTGCGAACTGATTAATTAATTGAAAATGTGGACGTAAGGGAAACCAAGTTGTCTCATTTTCAAAGTCCTACCCATCCGACAGGGCGCGCATGTCCTTTGCAGTAGGGAAACAGTACAGCACCACATGTGAGGATGACTTGGATGTATTATGTCCGTCACGCGTAGATGCTCATTCATTCATTCATTCATTCATTCATTCGAGAAGTGCCACTAAAAGCCTAAGATAATTGACACTTAAGATAATTGACACTTCTCTATCAAAAGGGTAATTGATGAAAACAACTTGTCCTTCTAATGGGTGATGACATGCCGACAAGTTTTAAAGACCCCATTCTTCTCTCTGATCACATCGCTAATGATCTATCTTTATCTATACACTCTTCTTCTTCTTGTTATCCTCCTCTTTCTCTCTTTAAAATAATCAACGTTTGCCAACAGTGTCCTTATAGTGATGCATGAGAGGGCATGGACAATAATCTCTGAACTTGTGCGGGAGTTTATTGAATATGAGTATCGATAAGATCAATACATGATAAGGAAAAGCGCTTAATCAATAATATAACGAGAATTTCAAAATGGAAACTTGTGCATTTATTTATTAATTAAGAAATGGTCTTGTGTGAGTGAATCAACGGATTGTTGAAATTTGACTGGGTTGATTGAATAATAGTCATGGTAACCTGTTCGATCAAAGTGACAGCCGCCGTCAGCCTCTGTTTTAGAATATGTTACTATCAACTTTGAGGTCCCATTGGTGGAGACCTTGCTCTCTATCAGGGTCTGGAAGAGTAGGCCCGTACTGCACTGACTAGTGCCAATTGTAAAAGAGAACTAAAAGTGCATAAAGATCCCAAAATTGCATTTAATCCATACAGCAAGTCATGCCTCTCCCTTTCATCTTTTTGACTGCCGCACTATTTGTGGATTTTGACTACCCTAGAATATACACAAACTAAATCTGATCCTAATGGATCTATAATGGTCTGAGACTTGTAAGAAAAATTGAGATTTTTAGTCTGGGTCAGGCCACTCTATCTAAACCAGATAGGGTCCCCATGGCCGTGGCCATGGGAGACCGGCGAGCTTTGTAACAGAGCTCGCATGGCCATAAAGAGCTCTGTCTCAAAGCTTATTGATCTCACGGAAGGGTCGCAAGGCCTAACTTGCACGAGCCTCATGAGGTCAACCTTGCACTAGCGCAAGTTCAAGTTCCCATGGTCACAGGGAGGGGGGGAGAGAGACAGGGAGAGCAGGTGGATACATGGTTATGAGTTGCATGGGAGTAGATGTGTCTTTTCGCGTTTAGAAAAGATGCAAATTCTATGTATTTTGATCGTGTTTGACATAGGTGTGAATCTCAAGATGCTATATGCAATTATTGCTTATGGTGATCCATCAATTTGTTATTTATACGTAATTTTGTTTCTCATAAAAATGCAATTGGTCGCACCGAGTGGTGCCATGATAACTATCATAAAAAAATGTGTTAGTTCTGATGCAACCAATACAAAGTAGACATAATATAAACAATATTTATACAGATCTTTTATGATGTTCGTGCTTCTTCTTGAGGCACTCCAACTACTTTCTAAAGCCACTTTTCCCAAAAAAAGGAAAAAAAATCAATGTATACTATCATCTACATAAATGACGGCAATCAAATGACAATGTGAACATTATAAGTAAAATTCATCAAACTTTAAATGCACCAAAAATGTGGCATCCTAGGATTTTTGGCCAAGCTTTTGGTGAATTATATTCCCAATTAGGAGTTTTTAAAATTAAAGGTTAAGTAAATTAATAGGATGGGGATGGGCTGGACAATTGAAAGCCCAAACCAGCCCATTGCCCCACCCCTTTCTCGACTGGCCCACGAAGCCAAGAGGGGGGAAGCTGCCGTCGGCCCATGGCTGACCTTAAGCCCAGCTGAAGATGGAGGCCCATCTTGCATGAAGAAGACCATGTGTTCCCTCCTAGCTGCCAAGTGGTTGCCATGCAATTAGCAATCATTGCTAATGATGGAAGAGGAAGACCATTAGGGGGGAAAAGCAACCGGTTAAGGTGAGGAAGAGAGAGAGAGCTTCGTGCAAGCCAAGGGAGAGGGAGAGAGTTGCGAGAGAGGGAGAGAAACCGAGAGAGGAAGAAGAAGGAGCCGCTTGCCGTCCGTGTGCCATTCGTGTGCCGCCGTTTGTGTGATCTTTAGGGGCAAGTTGGGATCCATTTGCTGCTCTTGCATGTGTGTCTTGCATGTGTGTTTGGAATGGTGTTGAATCTTGGGTGTTTAGGGTCTAAGTAACCGAAGCTAGAATGCGTTGTTCTTGAAGATGTGTTCTGTTTTTGAGTGTGCCGCCTGACCCCGAACGTTGTAGAGCCTTGCATGCGTGTTTCGAGTTGAATTTTGACTTTGACTCCTTCATTAAAGTTGTAGACAACATCTCAAAGTACAACATACTTAAATTTAATGATTTTTGAAGGTCATTTGCATGTTAAATCGACTGTGTTTTGAAAATAGTGCGATCTAACTATCTTGGACTTGAAAATGTTGACATGCATGGCCTATACTATTCTGTACAAATTTATTTTGGAGAAATGTTTTTCATGAGATATCTTTATCTATGTCTTGACTACAACATACTTAAATTTCATGATTTTTGAAGGTCATTTGCATGTTAAATCGACTGTGTTTTGAAAGTAGTGCGATCTGCCTATCTCGGACTTGAAAATGTTGACATGC
This sequence comes from Eucalyptus cloeziana, assembly GCA_014182715.1. Taxonomy (NCBI): domain Eukaryota; kingdom Viridiplantae; phylum Streptophyta; class Magnoliopsida; order Myrtales; family Myrtaceae; genus Eucalyptus; species Eucalyptus cloeziana. The sequence continues at coordinate 23,334,425 of CM024638.1, forward strand.
ATGGCCTATACTATTCTGTAAAAATTTCTTTTAGAGAAATTTTCTTCATGAGACATCTTCATCTATGTCTTGAATACAACATAATTAAATTTCATGACTTTTGAAGGTCATTTGCATGTTAAATCGACTGTGTTTTGAAAATAGTGCGATCTGCCTATCTCGGACTTGAAAATGTTGACATGTATGGCCTATACTATTCTGTACAAATTTCTTTTGGAGAATTTTTCTTCATGAGATATCTTTATCTATGTCTTATTTACAACATAGTTAAATTTTATGATTTTTGAAGATCATTTGCCTATTTAATCGACTGTAATTTGAAAACCGTGCAATCTGTGCATTTCGGACTTGATGATATTGGAGTGTATGGCTAATACTATTCTGTACAAATTTCTTTTAGAGAAGTGATCTTCATGAAATATCTTGATCTATGTCTTGACTACAATATAGTTAAATTTCATGATTTTTGAAGTTCATTTTCCTATTTAATTGACTGTAATTTGAAAACCGTGCAATCTGTGCATTTCGGACTTGATGATATTGGAGTGTATGGCTAATACTATTCTGTACAAATTTCTTTTGGAGAAATTTCCTTCATGTGATATCTTTATCTATGTCTTATCTACAACATAGTTAAATTTCATGATTTTTGAAGATCATTTGCCTATTTAATTGACTGTAATTTGAAAACTGTGCAATCTGTACATTTTTGAAATTGATGATAAATTGTGAAATCTGTGTATTTTGGAAATTGATGATATTGGAATGCATGGCCTATACTATGCTGTGATGCGCATGAATTGCTATGTAAATCATGATACTTTGGATTTTTTTATTTATGCCATGGTATGATCGCTTTCATGCATCTCATATGACATTAAAGAAAATGATGAATTTTCCATGATCTCAAAGAAAGATTTCATTTAAACCATTTCATCAAAGGACAATTTTCCCAATGCATATTGCATGATTTCAAAAGAGTAATTTAAATCAATTGCATTGAAAATTTCAAGTGTGAAATTGGAAAAGAGATGTATAAGAATATGGATGACCGTCGGAGGTGTGAGCCGACGATGCCCCGGGAGTGTCGGGATGCCCGGAGGTGTGAGCCGGATGCCCGAAGGTGTGTGCCGGATGTCCTCGGGAGTTTCGAGATGCCCGGAGGTGTGTGCCGGAGGTTCCTCGCAATGCCAGGTTGGGTGCGAGTGATAGAAATGCGGGATGAAATTATTGGTCCCGGGAAAGGAAAATGTGGCAAATTCAATTGAAAAACATAAGTTACAACTAAATTATGCATGGTATAGTGACTCGTATGCATGATGGCACATGTGATATGATGATGATGAGTGCATGGATGTATGTGCACCTATGGCATGATGACAACATGTGATATAATGATGATGATAAGTGCATGGATGTATGTGCACCTATACGTGTGATATGATGATGATGAGTGCATGGATGTATGTGCACCTATGGCATTATGATAACATGTGATATGATGATGAGGAGTGCATGGATGTATGTACACCTATGGCATGATGATAACATGTGATATGATGATGATGAGTGCATGGATGTATGTACACCTATGGCATGATGAAAAAAAATATGCCTATAAGCCTCGGTCCTTCTTTACAACTCCCCTTTTTACTAAAAACAAGTAACCAGTAATTGCAATGGATAGAACGCTTAGTATCTGTGGTGACCCTATCGGGTTTGGGGGTGCCATAGAAAATGACATGAAAAAGGATATAACAACTTTTGTGTGTTTATCTTCAGGTCGAAAGTTACTATTGACAAGATAAGAGACGCGATGGATTTGGTATTTGATTCACAATAGCTTTTCTTTGGAAATAAACCTTGGGCTAGGCTCATATCACCACCTAAGCATAGTGTGGAGCCTTGTCCAAAACATGAGATAGAGATGCGACTCTTTGCAGAGTATGATATACAAGATTAGGATGTCTGTGACGAACACGGATGATGCCAAAGCGCCCCACCCTTCTTGCAAGGTCCTTTTCTGTCCTTCCTAGAGATAGATAGCCTTTCATGTGACTTTTACCTTCCATTCATTTGATAGGAAAAATTGGACACACCTTAGAGGCCATATTTTTCCTGAATTTGGTGGAATAGGACAACGTTTAATTCGTTAAGCTAAAGCAAAGATTTTTGTGTAGAAGCACATGATAAGCCCCTATCTTTTTTTTTTTGAAGAGATTATTAAGAGGAAGCTCAAGTCCAACCTAACTAGTTAAGAATCACCTTGAATGAAAAATTCAAGTAAATGAGTTATAAACGAGATAAGAAGACCCCAAGTACCACAACTTAGCACAAGAGACACATAAGTGGTAAAAGTTCCAGGTTACACTTTGAAAGGGCTAGTAGAACACTTAGAGGGGGATGAATAGGTATAAAAACAGATTTTTGTGAAATGCAGTAAAAATATTTTACTTTTAAACTGAGTCTGATTGTCTACATACTCTGCAAAAGGATTCAGACTCTAATAACTATCTCAAAGTGCAGAAGTAAATCACAGTAAATAAAGTAAAAGAGTTCAGGCAAGAGAAAAATGAACACAAGGTTTATAGTGGTTCAGCTTAGATCAAGCCTACGTCCACTCTCCACGCTGACAGCCTTCTGGTTGGATTCCACTATGAATCGAAAGAGAATGTTACAGCACTGTGATTTCGACTCTTCAGTGAGGTGTCTCTACTGTTCTCACAAGATCACTCTCTAGAATTTCTCACTTTCGCTTACAAGTTTAAGCACTAAAAGATGAAGGACAGGAATTGGAAGCTTTAGACTTTGGAATTATTCTTTCACGCTCTCTTCAAATGACTTGAAAAATCCCTTTAAATACTCCTCCATGCCTTATCGACCATTGGCACTTTCTAGAGAAATTCTTCCAATCAACCCGTTGGATATAATCAATCAAGGAGATCTCAAGTCGTTTGAAGTTTGAGATGAAAGTCCATCGATCCTATTTGCCCATATAATTAGGATCTTGGTTTCCATAAGTAGATTTTTCCAAATAAGTTTGCCTTCCAAAAATGATTCGCTTCTTCGAAATTGATTCCAATTAGGATAACCAATATGGTAAGTGATATTTCCAACCAGAAAGCCTGATATATCTTGTACGTATTGAAACCTTGAAGGAAATAATCATGAGTTTTATTAAGTCTTCATTCTTGCTTTCAGTTTGGAATTTTCGAGTGAGTAGGCTTTTGATGTAAGATAGACTTTGATACAGAAGTTTGATAATCTTCATAATAGAGCTTAGATAAGTTTTGTCAGCTTCAAAACAATATAGGAGTTTTCTCCAACACACTTAAATGCTAATTTCGGCAACGCTTGTTGGAAATCCAAATTTATGTTATTTTATTAATTAAATCAGCCTATGTGGCTCTAAAATGTTCACTCAGCGATCCTTATCTAAAATAATGTTGTACGGCATGTCGCCCAAATTAAAAACCCTAAATTGACCAAAATCTCCAATTGAAACCCCTAAGCCCTAATTTCGGGTTTCCCCCAAATTGTACCGCTGAATCTTGAAAATGGAGAGTAGGTCCGTTTTTTGAATTTCATAGAGATTTCTGGTTAATCAGTTAATGGTTTTTTTGGATGTTGGTTGTGAGTTCTCATGAGCTGAAAAATGTGAGAGAAAGTGAGCGAGCGATTGAGTGAGAGTGTGGGTTCTTGCGAGAGATTAATAGAGAGCTGAAATTCTCTAGGCACTACTGGCGAATTGGATAGTGGAAGAGAGAAATCAAGCAAGCAATTGAGAGAGAACATTGCAACCCTAATTGGCAACTCCTCAAGAGTGCATGAAACCCTAGTCAAGATTAGGAAAGTTCAACCTGTTGAGAAAACTCCTATTAGGTTTTGAAGTTGTCAAAACTTTCCTTCTCTTATTCTTACTCTGAGGAATATTGGACTTCTATGTTTATCGTCAAATGTTGTCAAAGTCTATTTTAAATTGGAAGTCTTTCCCACTCTGACGAAGATCCAAACTAAACCCAAGCCAAGAACGAAGATATAATCAAACTCGAGACTATTAATCTTTCAACAAGGATTCAGTACGAATAAGATATATTTGGCTTTTGGGGGATAATCTCACTTACATTTTCTAAATATATTGATGAAATCACTCATGGATAGGTGAAATCAATCTCAAAGACAAGTTCCTTTTTGGCAAACATCTACTTATGGAAACCAAGATTTTGATTGTATGGGCGACCGGGATCATCGAATTTTCACCTCAATCTTTAAATGACTATGAGATCTCCTTAATTGATTCTGTCCAACGGGTTGATTGGAAGAAATTCCTCTAGAAAGTGCCAACGGTTATAAAGGCATGGAGGAGTATTTAAGGAGGTCATTCAGTTCATTTGAGAGTGAGTGTGAGAATTAAAATTCCAAAGTTTGAAACTTTTCAAATTACTTGTTCTTCATTGATAGTGCTTACAATTGTATTCAAGAGAGAAAAACACGAAGGACTGACTTAATGTGAGAAAAAGAAACTCTTCACTAAGTGATCACACTCAAATCGTTGTAATTCTCTTTTAATTCATAGTGAAATCCAGCTAGAAGGCTGTCAGCGTGGGAGAGTAGGCATAAGCTTAATCTAAGTCGAACCACTATAAATCTTGTGTTTAATTTCTTCTTCCCTTAACACCTTTAATTTGTTTGTTGCGATATTTTTCTAACTTCTACTAATTTGCAAAAAAATTATTTGAGTTTGAATTAGAAGTCTAGTGTTAGTCAGACTTTGATTGAAGAAAATTACTTTTACTGCTTTTATTGGATAAATTCATTTTTACACCTATTCGCCATCTTTCTAGGTGGTAATACTAGCACTTTAAATTGGTATCAAAGCTGTGGTGTTTATTTTATTAAAGTGTTTTTACTTCTAAACTAAAGATCTTCTATGGCTAGCATCTTGGCTCCAAGATTAGTTGAAGGACAGAGCAACACCAGACCACCCGATTTCGATGGAAAGGAATGCAATGTGTGGAAGAACAAAATGAAGGCATTCCTAAGATCCAGAGATCTTCTGGAATGGGACGTTCTTAAAAAAGGAATCAATCTAAAGGCAACATCAGCTTCAGACAAAGGAAAAGAAGTGATAGAAAAAGATGCTGAAGAAACCATTCTAGTTGAAATTACCAAGAGATAGGCTCTTGATGCTAAAGTTATTTATTATTTATATTGTGCATTGTCTCCCATTGAATATAACAAAATCTCTTCATGTGAAACAACAAAAGAAGTTTGCGATAGGCTTCACGTCACTTATGAGGGTATTGATTGTGTGAAGGAGACAAAGATAAATATTCTACTTGGACAATGTGAGTGCTTTAAAATGAAGCCTAGAGAGTCTATTAGTGCTATGTTCAGTCGTTTCATAGAAATTGTAAATGGCTTGGCTTACCAAGGTCAATCAATTTCTAGACCAATGAAGGTCAACAAGTTACTACGTGGACTTTCAAAAGACTGGAATCATGTGAAGACTTCAATGAGAGAGACTCAAAGGATCATGCCTCTTTCCGTTGACAAGCTAATAGGAACGCTTCAATTGTACGAGGCGGAGTAGATTAATGATGAGGAAGATCCAAAAGGTAAGAAATCAATTGCACTAAAATCTAATGTTGATTCCGATAACACATATACGGACAATGACATGGATGACGAGGAGCTGACCTTATGATAAAGAAATTCAGAAAACTGAATAGGAAAGGAAGAAGGTTGAATTGGAAGAAGCAAAGCAAGCAAAGTTTCCAGGAAAGACCAATGGAAGATGTTGAAACAAGCAAAGATGTAATATGCTTCGAGTGCAAGAAAAAGGGACACATTAGGCCTAATTGTCCCTTGCTGAAAAAGAAGAAAGGGAAGTATGAGAAGTACAAAAAGGCCTTTAAAGAAGAAACCTAGAGTGACACCGAATGTGAGGAAAGCGAAGAGGAGTTTGCAAACATTTGTCTAATGGCTCACTCAAATTCAAAATCAGACATAGATTCAGATTCTAATAAGGAAATCCTTACTATTAAAAGAAAAAGCAAATGGTACTTAGATAGTGGCTATTCTAGGCATATGACATAAGATTAAAGTAGTTTCATAAATATTGAAAGACAAAAATGAGAAAATGTCTCTTTTGGTGGGAACAACAAAAGAAAGAATATCGAGCATGGAATAGTGAAGATTGGAAGTCTAATCATCAACAACGTTTCGTTGGTAAAAGTTTTGAATTATAATCTTCTCAGCATAAGTCAGCTTATGTGATACAGGTTTCAAAATCAATTTTCAAGAAGATATTTTCTTTGGAGTAAGTCGAGATCTGTCTCAATCGTTTACTGGGCGAAGGCATGACAACATTTATCTACTGGACATAAGTCCAGAGAATTCTCAGTGCCTTATTTTAATTCAAGATGAAACAAATCTCTAACATCGTAAGCTTGGACATGTGAATATGAAACAAATTGCAAAACTTTCTTCTAATAAGTTGGTTCAAGGTCTTCCCAAAATATTAGAAGTTTGACTTCTGTACTCCGTGTATCTTGGGAAAACAGGTCAGAAATTCCTTTAAACCAGTAAATCAAGTTTCTACCAATCGTGTTTTGCAGCTTTTTCATATGGATCTTTTTGGACCAACAAGAACATAGAGTATTGGTGGAAAGAAATATTGTTTAGTAATTGTGGATGATTATTCACGATTCACTTGAGTTTTCTTTTTGGCAAATAAGTCTGAAACATTCACTTACTTTTCAAAGTTTGCCAAGAAAGTTTAGAATGAGAAATGCTATGTTATCTCAAGCATAATGATTGATCTTGGAGGAAAATTTGAAAATCAAGACTTTGCAAACTTCTGTGACAAATCTGGTTTTCAACATGTCTTCTCCTCTCCATATACTTCAAACAAAACGGAGTTATGGAAAGGAAAAATAGATCATTACAAGACATGGCCAAAACTCTACTGATAGAAAGTAAAATCTCTTCTCATTTTTAGGTATAAGCAATTTCTACTACCTGTTATTTAATTAATAGGGTATTTTTAAGACCCATCTTAAAGAAAACTCCCTAAGAAGTGTATAAAGGGAAGAAGCCAAACATCTCCTACTTTCATGTATTTGGCTGTAAGTGTTTTATCTTAAAGAATGCAAATGATCAATCTGGAAAATTTGAAGAAACATCGGATGAAGGGAATATTTCTTGGCTATTCTACATCAAGTAAAGCTTACATGGTCTTCAACAAAAATACTCCAACTGTCGAAGAATCTATGAATGTCAGATTTTAGGAAAGTATTAAGAACCAACCAGAACAAACTCAACTTGAAGAGCCTGAACTAGTTTCAGACTTAATAAAGTCTGATTCCCCAGGAGAACGTTAATCTTCTGAAGATCAAGGTCAAGCAGTATAGGAGTTAGAAGATTCAAAGGAAATAGACGATTAGCAGATCTCAATATGAAATGACAAACTAAATACCAACTGGAAGCATAAATCAAGTTATCCCAAAGAGTTCATCATAGGCAATTTAGAAGCAGGAATCTGCACCAGATCCAAGGCAAAAGAAGATTCCAATGCAACAGCCCTTATTTCAATAGAACCAAAAGGAGTAGAAGAAGCACTGTCTGATGAAAGCTGGATAGAATGCAGGAAGAACTTAGACAATTCAACATCAACGATATCTGGGAGCTAGTTCCTAAACCAAAAGGCAAATTTGTGATTGGAACAAAGTGGGTTTTCGGAAACAAGATGGATGAAAAGGGCAAAGTAACAAGAAACAAAGCAAGGCTTATGGAAAAAGTTTACACACAGGAGGAAGGAATAGACTACAATGACACTTATGCACCTGTAACTAGGTTAGAAGCAATTAGACTACTACTTGCATATGCGTGTTTTCATAATTTAAGGTTATTCCAGATGAACGTCAAAAGTGCTAATGGATTTATACAAGAAGAATCTATGTGGAACAACCACCAAGATTTGAAGATCCCATAAAACCAGACTTTGTTCATAGATTGAAGAAGGCGTTGTACGGTTTGAAACATGCACCTCAAGCTTGGTATGACAAGTTGAGTAAGTTTTTGATAAATAATGGTTTTGAGAAAGGAAAGGTTGACACAACCTTGTTTATTAAAATGGAAGAAAAAATATTTTCTACTTGTTCAAATATGTGGAGGATATAATCTTTCGATCTTCTAATGAGAATTTGTGCAAGAAGTTCTCAAAGTCTATACAGGAAGAATTTGGGATGAACATTTGGGTGAATTAACTTTCTTTATGGGTCTACAAGTCAGACAATCGAAGAAAGAACCATTTATTTATCAAGAGAAATATGCTAGAGATGTTATCAAGAAATTTGGGATGGAAAACTATGAGAAAACAGAAACTCCCATATCAAGTTCTTCAAAGCTTGACGAGGATGAAGGAGGAAAGAAAGTCGATCAAAAGCTATATAGAAGTATGATTGGTTCTTTTCTTTATCTCACTGCCTCAAAACCTGATATTTTATTTAGTGTGTGTATATGTGCTATATTTCAATCTAATCCCAAAGAGTTGCACCTTAGTGCTGTTAAATGTATTATAAAATATATTGCGGCTTATCCGAAACTAAGTCTATGGTATCCAAAAAAGGAGGAGACCTTACTTTACTTAGTTATTCTAATGCTGATATGGCTGGTTCTAAAGTTGACAGGAAAAGTACTTCAAGAACATGTCAACTGTTGGGACAAATGTTAGTGTCTTGGTTCTCAAGAAAGTAGAATATTATGCCCCTCTCGACAGCAGAAGCAAAGTATGTTGCTCTTGAAAGTTGCTGTTCACAAATTATGTGGATCAGGCAACAATTAAGAGATTTTGGAAAAGAAGAATCATGCACCGAAATCAGATGTGACAATACAAGTGTGATCAATCTTACCATAAATCCCATTCTTCACTCAAGAGCAAAGCACATCAAAATTCGCCATCACTTCATAAGAGACCATGTACAAAATGGCGAGATCAATGTTCAATTCATTGATTCGAAGAAGCAACTGGCAGATATTTTTACCAAACCATTGGAGAAAGGCATATTCAAGTCCGTTCGTGAAAAGCTGAACATTATCTTTCCATTTGACTTTCTATAGATGTGCAGACTCAACAGATCAACTGTGGAAAATGCATATGTCTGAAAATCTTCCAGACTTAGGTAGTTTTATTTTAAATTTTTGGCATGTAAGTTTCTTTCCTTAATGAACTTGTACGTTTATTGTTAATTTATCACTTGCCTTTTATATTTTTGGAAATTGTGTTATCTCTGCAAATTTTTCGGAATTAATCTTGAAAATTGTTGACAGTTACTTTTTTAAATTTTTTTGAAAAGATATTTTCCTTTTATGACGATTCCGTTGTCGTACTTCAATTTATTTAAATCCCTTAGAGTTTTTCTTTTACGATTACAAACCCTAACTCTCAAACCCTTGTCCTTCTTGAACTCCTCTCGAATTCTCTGCAAATTTCTTACTCTCTCCTACACAAACATGTCATCGAAGTCCTCCAACTCTGCTTCAATGTCATTCCAAAGAGAATCTTCTCGCATTGCGAGTTGCGGGCCTCGAAATGTTCCTGAAGGTCTTATGCATTTTGATCTGACCAGAGAAGATTCACCTTAGAGTTCTCCTCGCCGCTCTGCAAATGAGGAAGTTACTCAGGATGCAACCCCCATTTACGTAAGAATGCCTGAGGTACTTCTTAAACATTATAATTTTTTGAAGTTGGGAGGAAGTCCTATGGACTTCATAAGTTGTCATGCCCCGAACCTCGAGCGCGCACACATCCCTCGGTGGTCTATAAACTTTTGCGACATTCCCAGGATTCGTCGCTGACCATTTTCATTTTATTGCACATGCGGAAGCAAATTAACTAATCCCCGACAACAACAAACATGGGATAGAAAAGTAAGACAACCAGTTTCAAATCAAATACACTTTCATAAACACCTCAAGCTTATACATGTCTATCTCACAAAGGACTACTAAGCCACCTATGCTCCCGACCCTTTCGCTTCAAGCTCCGGGTTCTTCACACCTGGGGACCTGAAAATGTTAGGCCACTAAGGGGTGAGATCACATCTCAGCAAGTCAATCCCCTAAATCCAGATTAGGAGAAGGGTACACTCAACATGCAATCTAATCACCTTTCTCACAAATTCTTAATACCAGTACTTTTCTGCATGTTAGTGTCAATCAAATCATACATAAGATATCGAGATCATATATCATCAGAATACTTTAACATGTACATATGTAAGGACATAAATGTCAACATAATTACACGGGCCCCCAATTATCAGACTAAACTATTATGGCACGTCCCATACCGCACCACATAGTTCCGTCTCTTAATTAGGTCCCTCGCTTTCACCCATTCATGTGTCACAAATGATTTCAATGCACAGATAACAGTCTTTCGACATGACCGGGCATCGTCTCACTCGATCAATCACATTATCACATACGGATCGCGTTACAAGCGATCTCACTTGCCCATTGCCACACGAACACAATGTTTGGGGTAGAGGCGCGGACGCACCGCCATCCCTCATCCCAGCCCATTATTGTCCTCTTTGGGCCCCGCACTGGCGCGGACGAACCGCCATCCCAGTCGGGTCACCCTCAAGGCTTTGTTCTCAGCACAACGAAGCATGTGTGAAATGCGTTATCGTTTCATGCGTGCATGCCATAAACAAGTGTGCTCAACTCATGCATGACCAGAACCAAAGATGCCACGATTCTCACAAATGAATGCTTAGGAATGTACATATTAACGCAATCATACGGGCCCCAATTAGTAGACTAAACTGTGATGGTACGTCCCATACCGCACCATACAGTTCCGTCTCTTAATTATGTCCCTCAATCTTCGATCGTTCATGCGTTTCATAATTTCCATTCATTGGTTATGGCCAACCCCACAGATAATAGTCTTCCGGCATAACCGGGCATCGCCTCGCATCGTCGAGCGCGGCAACGTCTACATCTAGACAGCATTCCATATAGGAGCATCGGTCCAGCCTCCACTGCGATCGACATCCGTTGACGTGGGGCATTCCCGAAGGAGCATCGGCCCAGCATTCACTGCGACCGGCATCCGTTGACGTGGGGCATTCCCGAAGGAGCATCGTCCAGCCCCAAAGGCTCGTGACGGCATCTCATATCATTCATGCATTCATTCAATTTCGGCCCAGGACACCATGCATTGCACTCAAATACCTCAATTAAAATGGTGATCCTGGCCTATTTTCTTCATATTAGAAATGCATGATAAAATAATCGTGTGTGGGGACACGGTCAGATCGAACCAGAAAATTTGTGTCGTCTCTTTTAAAATCCCACAGTTTGATATAGTATTTAAAAACACTTTCGGTATCCAGAACTCGACACTCGGTATTTCCTAATTAAATACCAACAATTTTCAATAGCCATATAATTGCACAAAACATCACCCAATTCATGCGAATGCCCATGCATTGGCACATCCATTCACTTCATAAAATCAATACACATGAAATTAGACCACTTTTCATTCTCGGGTGAACAGTGCGCGTGAACAATGTTTCGTGAACAGTGCCGCGTGAACAGTACTCGTGAATGATAAGGCCATGAACAGTGAAATTCCAGAATTAATTAACTAATAAATTAAGTCCACAAGTTATTACAAAACACTAATTAAAGCAAGCAAAAAATCAAGAACCATCACCAAACTAATATAGATCCTAATTGGCAGAAACCGGGCCTTCACGCGTCTCCAAGTTTAAATCCATAAACCTAACCAATCGAGCTCAGAAAATTCCCAAATTTTAATATGATGTAAAGAACACATAAAAGAACATTTTTCATGAAGAAACTGAGACCCAGATCCTTCTATATTCGGACTAGTAATTCACTCAACCCAGTACTAAAATCGGGTCCAGTTCCAGGGAGCTTAACTCATCAAAATCGGTTCAGTTTTGGGTCTAAATCTGTCCGTTTGATTTGAAATTCGAGTATGTTAAACTAGAAGTTGTAACGAACAACTTTCATGAAGAAACCGATTGGAAATTCGACCTCTAAAGATCAGTAACAGCCCTCGGAATCATAACAGGTCACGGTTTACAGAACTGTCCGAATTATCTGTTTCAAGGATGACGTCATGAAAATCGTCATCTTTTTAAATTATAAAAATTCTGAGAAAAATATATATATATATTATTATTTAGGATGTCTAAAATATTTCTTCAGAAGGAAATTTCTTCAAAATCGCAACACAAAGTCGTCTACAAAATTAGCAAAACACGCACGTCCAGAAACTGTTTCAAGAACCAGCTTCGTGCTTGGTCGAATCTTCATCCATGGTGGTTGTCTTGCCTTCTAAACCACAACCAAGCTTTTCTATGGCTAACCTAACATCTCTAACCAACATCCATCCATATATAACGTCATCTACATCTTTCATCTATATAGAAACCCCTAATTCATGTACTCAGCCCCAAATCCAGAGTTAGGAGACAACTTACACAATTTGTATATTGAAGAACTCCCGGCGACGGATCGTTGAAGCTGAGCTCAAAGCCACGGGCGCTCGGCTTGAGCAGATGGCGTGCAACGGTGAGGATGATGGTGAGCCAAGTGGATGATGAAGCTGTAGAAAATGAAAGCAAATAAATGGAGATGAGAGAGCTACGGTAGAAGGAAGAATGCGTGAGGGGGAGAAGAGAAAGAGAGAAGGGAGAGAAAAAGAAAAGAAGAAGGGAGGGAAGTTGTTGAGAGGAGGAAGGGGGAAAGAGAAGGGAGAAACAATAAAGTAGAGGAGGGGAAATTGAGGGGGAAAATGCTTGGAAACTGCCACTGCAATTTCCATCTGCTTTTGGCCTATTTTTCCATGAAATTTTTGCTCACCCATCACTATCATATACCCCACAACCTTTCCTATGCTTATCTCCACCAAAAGAAATGAAGATTGAAGTGAAATTCATGGGGGCATGCCTTCTTACGAATTTTCCTTTCTTGTTGAGACTTTTCCTCCTTTCCTATTTACCAAATTAACACTTAAGTTAATAGGGTCAAGTCCCCAAGTAGTCACTTATAAATCCTCTCTAATTGTTCCACATTGAAGGTCCTAAAATCCTATTTGATAAGTGGCATTTCCTTTGTTCTTTTAAATTTGCTGCTCTTGTATTTTTCTCAAATAATTCCCGTCGTCAACAATTCTTGGAAAGATGTAACAACATTCCTAAAATTAATTGTGACACCTTAAAGTTCTCAATTTTTGAAATCAGCATCATTTCCTCGGTTAACTTCAGTCATACGCAACCTAAACCGTCGGGTAGTTTTTGGGAATTTTCGGTGCAATGGACTCGTGGTCGATTATTATCGAACCGCAACATGCATCTTCGACTCATTGGCGACTCTCGGTTATCGTGAAAATCTCTAGGTTTCAATTACAAGCACAAGGTACCAAAACAACACAAAAATCGGTTTAGTGCCGATCGATGAGAATTTTGTAATTAGATGGAATCACCCATGCCTAATTATATATCTCTATCGAATCGACCTATTTCCGGTCTCTGATAGATTTTCAACTGTGCCGAAATGATCTTTTTGACTAACACGGTCGAAAGCGATTCCCTGGTCGAATACTCAAGCCTATTGCATTAAAATTCCTTAATGACTTCCCCAACTAGTCTAGTTATCTCACAAGTGATCAGCTTAGAGAATAGCATTATAGGCACGTCGATGAAAAGCTCGATTTATCCAATTGAAAATAGAAGTAGAAAATCAGACTGTCACATAAGTAATTTCTTGAAAGAAAATGGCTATGGAAATGAAACCTTATTCTTGCAAGCCATGGAGAAGTTAGGATTGGTAGAGACTAGAATTATAGAAAAGAAATTTTCTAAATTTCTTTATGATCCTCGTTTTGGGGCAAAAGGTCAACCCGAAAATAAGGATGATGATGAGAGGATTTTTAAGAATTTTCATACACAAAGCTACTTCAAAGACTAATGTTTTTAGATTCAAAGCAAAGATGATGTGGGCCATCTGCAATGGTGTTGCCTTTTCCCTCCCTCACACTATCATTTTGCATATGTACAGGACAGTTATGAAAGGAAAAGGACAACTGCTGTACTCTGCACTGCTCATGACTCTTTAAACACTTTTAGATTCAACCACCATCTCAGCTTCGCTCCAAAACTCTTGCTCCCATGCAAATTGGACTGAAAATGATCTCGAAGATGCGATTGAAAGATCTTTCTGGAGCTTTGGATCTTCTAAAAAAGAATCTATTAGCAAAATCAAGCAAGCATATGTTGTTGAGAAGAAACGCAAAGGGAAGAGTGTTGCTTTGAAAACACAAAAAGGAAGAGATCCATTCTTCTCTAGGATGAAGACGGGAAGATGATGATGAGACAATCTCTACTGTTGCCTTGCGTAATCTTCATGGTTTTGTTGAGTCAGAGGAGGACGAAGAAGATGCAAGTGAGAAAGAACAAGAAGAAGAGAGTGATGGTGAAGAAACTAAAGTGATAGAGACTAAGGATGATAGCTCAGATGGAGATGCTGGTGTAAACCAAGAACAGGATGAGACTGACAAGGAATGAGAAGATACTAGGGAAATTGATGCCCCAAATGTTGAGGAGACAAGAATTGATAAACAAACCTATGCTGGAAAAGAAAACGTTCAAGAAGAAGTTACTTCTCAGACTAAAGGCACCAAAATAGGGGGAGTCCATGAGAAAACTCCTATTGTTAGTGATGGCATCAGTCGATCCCCTCTAAATGGTGAAGATGTTTTTGCATCCCATTTCCCTAAAGTCTCACCTGAAGGACTAGAAAAAGAAACTACTGTTCAGGGGGAGCAAAGAGCTACACACGTTCAGATTGATGTTCCTTCACTTATGGATACTCCATAGGTACAATTCGCTGAGGCTAGTGCCCAAACTGAACTGGAAGCAAACTATCCTCGGATAGGCAAACACCTCTTGGAGATTAAGGCACAACAATATTTCAGGAGTTTGAAATTTAAAAGTTGCATGCTTGTCACGCCCGACCCTCGGGCACGCGCCCATCCCTTACCTTGGTCGATTTTAGAATACGATATCCCAAGACTATGTATCACCGACCCTTTCAATTTATTATGCACATGCGGAAGCAGTTACAAATCCCCTAGACAATAAAACAATAGGATAGAAAGCAGGCCATATTTTTCATATTGAAATTCACAATTACATTTTTATTAATAGCATAACTTATAGTATATTTACAATACTATTTATAGCATATAGATCTCACACCTATCTACACTAAGACAGGGTTCACAAAAGGGATGAGATCTCAATCCACATCCGGGTTGTACTCAAGATCCTTCTCTGGATCATCTTCTTCTTCAAAAATCTTTCTCCTCCTTAAGTTCCTCCTTCTCAGCTCCTCCTCAGGGTCCTGAAATGGTTATTCAATAACCAATGCGACCACGTCTCAGCGAGTTCTATCCCCTAAGACTTGATTAGTAAGCCAATACACTATGGGCTGCCTAAACACGCACAGGTCAAAGGACTTACCTTGGCCTCAGATTCCACCTGCAAATCAGTACAATTCATAATAGGCACCCAACTACTCAGAACAAATCGAACCAGTCGATTACATGTCACAGAGCACATGTACATTCTCTAGGTACTCGTTCACCAAAGTGATGCATCAAATCACCGAGCCCACATGCTCTTTTAGATGCCACACTAATTCACCACTCCACCATCGATACTGACAATCGGTACCCAAACATTTTCCCATCATATAATTGAAATCAACCAATTAGGAACATGTTCTAAAATTCACAATTTAAATCAATTCCATAAAAATTGAAGCTCAATTAAATAAACGGACTGCACCACGACAATCAGCACGAAATTCCGTTCATCGGCCATCCCGGTTGAATTTCCGGAAAAATAATTAATTAAATAATTAATTTTGAAAATTGAATAAATAATTATTAAAAATTCAGTTTAGGCCCATAATGCCTGATTGGAAGCCGAGACAAGCTCGGAAAATTACCGAGACTCATTCAATAAATAACATGGCTTGTCTACTTGCTAATGTCTATTTCTAACCACCTAACATGCATCATTAAGTCTCTAATTTAATTTATCTAAATTAATCTAACCACCTAATTGCATTTAATTAAATCTAACCAACCCCTAAGAATAATTAGCAAACTAAGAAAGCATTAGTGAGTAAAACTCACTTGGTTAAAAGCGGGAACCGAAACACCGCGACGGCGACCGAAATCGGGCTTTCGACAACACCGGCGGGCTTGGACCGGGCCTTAAACTTGGGCCCAACAAATCTCAGTTGGGCTGAGATTTGTTCTTGCTCCGGAGTGAGCTTGCTCTTGGGCTTGGGCCTTGGTTGCAGTTGGGCCTTCTTTGCGGACTAGGCTTGCAACAAAGCTGAAATGTTGGGCTCGAGTGACTGAAATTGCTGGGCTGAACGGGCTTATTTAAAGGGCTGAGTTGGGCTGCTGATTCCACTGGGCTTTGCTGGGCCTGAAATTCACTTGGGCTGAAGTTGGGCCGAATCCCAATGGGATGAACCGCGGGTTTGGCTTGCGGGCTGTAGAGAGGAGACCAGCAGCTTCAATGGCAAAAACGGGCCGATCGGAGCTTCGGTGAGTGGGTGGTTGGCAACCGGTGGCTCCCGGGGGTCTTGGGGATCTTGTGGGTGGATGAAATAGGCAAAAGAAGGGCTGAAATGGGGCGAAACAACAAGAAAACGCAAAACAGTACCGGCGGGCAACTCCAAACGGTCCGGCGAGCAGCGGACTCCAGCGGCCATACGGGACGAACGGTGGCTCCTTTCGGGCGTGGTTGGGCTTGTTGGAACGGTATAGATGTCCTCTTCACGGAGATATGTAGCTCGTTTGCTGGTTCATCCGGGAAGACCACTTTTGACTCGAATCTTTGATGAAAGGTCGGCTGGAGCAGAAACCGGCGGTGGCGCGGGTGGAGGCATGTGACGGCTGCAGCTCCTTCTGCTGGTCTTCTTGTTGGCTTGAGGGCTTCGAAAATGAAGAGGAGAGGGTCTTGGATGGTAGAGAGGTGAGAGAGATGGAGAGGATAGAGATGAGGGAAGAGATAAGAGAGATGAGATAGAGTTGAGGTGGGGCCTTGGCTGATATTTTCCAATCTTGCTCTCCAAGATTCATCCTAGGCCAAGTAAAATCCCTTGGCCTCCATTGATCCACACCAACACCTCTCAGACTTCACTTTTGGTCCATTTGGCTAGGGGAAGGGAGAGTTACGAATTTTGCAAGAATTGTCTTCAATTGGTGGCTTGATCCACTTCAATTCCATCTCAATTGGCCTCCATAAAATCAATCGATCATCCATCGACCATCTCGACATTTTTCCTCACCCATATATCCATCTTGCTTCCCAATTTTGCTATAAAAAATAATCACTGGCTTTTTCTGCACGTAAAACAACTCGGCGATGACTTTTTTTCCTAAAAAGTGTCGGGTGTCGAAAATCTTTGAGACTAAGTCGATGCTCCTAGAATTTATTGTGACATGACAGAATCTTCAATTTTTGAAATCGGACTCGAATTGGCGGTTAATTTTTATTCGACGCGTTTTTAGCGTGACCTAGGCTACCGGGTAACTTTCAAATATTTTTAAGTGCAATTGATTCATGGTCGATTTTCTTCGAGCCACTATGAATCCACTCGACTTATTGGCAACTCTCGATTGTCATGAAAATCCCGAGGATCCAAATACGGACACTGGGTACCAAAACAATAAGAAAATCAGTCTAGTGCTGGTCGACATGAATTTTCTAATTTAGTGGTGTCACCCACGATTAGCCACACATCACTGTCGATCCAGTCTATCTCTGATTTCAAATCGATTTTTAACTATGCCGTAATGACCTCTAAAGATGGACACGGTCGAGAAGCCGATTCCTGGTCAAATTCTCAAGTCTATTGCCTTAAAATTTCTTAATAATTTCCCCAGATAGTCTAGTTATCTCGAGAATGATCAGCTCTGAGAATAGCTCTATAAACATGTCAATGAAACGCCCGATTCAATCAAAAGGAAACAGAATCGAAAATTTGGGATGTCACAATGCTGCTCTATATTCTACCTTAGAATTCCTTACAAGCAAGGTACAATCTCTTGATACTCAGGTTTAGACTTTGAATCAGCAGGCTTCATAGACTGTGGCAAAAGTGGAGACTATTTATTATCAGTGCCTGAATAAGCTTGAGGAGACCATGCAGTCCTTGGAGGATTTCCGACTTGTTCGTGTTCCAAAACAACCCTGATCGTTTTTCAACTCGACCTCTTTTATGCCTAACTGACTTCATCTTTTTGCTGTTGACAAAAAGGGGGAGAGATTATGCAGATTTAAAACTTTTGTGGTGCAAATTGTATCTTTTGTGGTGTTATTTTAGCAATTGTGTCTTGAATTTGTGTATTTGTGTTTGAACTTGTGGTGCTTGAACTTGAACTTGTGTTTGAACTTTGATTGGTATTTGTTTTGCAGAACTATTAAGACTGATGTGTTTTGTGGATGTAGACCACTATACTATTCATTATCATTATGGTCTGTTCTTTATCATGTGTTGCTTAAGTGTTGTTTTGTAGATATAATTTTATATTATAAAATCTACATGAAAGTTTTGTCACCATAAAAAATGGGGAGATTATTGAGAAAACTCCTATTAGCTTTTGAAGTTGACAAAACTTTCATGCTCTTTCTTACTCTGAGGAATATTGGACTTCTGTGTTTATCGTGGAATACTGTCAAAGTCTATTTTATATTAAAAGTCTTTCCCACTCTGACGAAAATTCAGACTAAACCTAAGCCAAGAATGAAAATATAATAAGACTCAGGATTATTAATCTTTCAACAAGGATTCAGTATGAACAAGATATATCTGGCTTTCTGACAGAGAATCTCACTTACCTTTTCTAAATATATTGATGAAATCAACCACGGATTAGTGAAATCAATCTCAAAGACAAGTTCCTTTTTGGGAAGCATCTACTTATGGAAACCTAAATTCTAATTGTATGGGTGACCAGGATCATCAGATTTTCACTTCAATCTTTAAATGGCTATGAGATTTCTTAATTGATTCTGTCCAACGGATTGATTGGAAGAAATTCCTCTAGAAAGTGCCAACGGTTATAAAGGCATGGAGGAGTATTTCAGGAGGTCATTCGGTTCATTTGAGAGTGTGGTGAGAATTAAAATTCCAAAGTTTGAAGCTTTTCAAATCACTTGTTCTTCATCGATAGTGCTTACAATTGTACTCAAGAGAGAAAACACAAAAGAGTGACTTAGTGCGAGAAAAAGAAACTCTTCATTGAGTGATCGTACTCAAATCGTTGTAATTCTCTTTTGATTCATAGTGAAATCAGCGAGAAGATTGTCGGTGTAGGAGAGTGGACATAAGCTTGATTTAAGCCAAACCACTATAAATTTTGTGTTTAATTTCTTCTTCCCTTAACTCCTTTAATTTGTTTGTTGCGATATTTTTCTAAGTTCTATTAATTTGCAAAACATTTTATTTGAGTCTGAATTAGAAGTCTGGTGTTAGTTAGACTTTGATTGAAGAAAATTACTTTTACTGCTTTTATTAGATAAATTCGTTTTTACGACTATTCACCCCTCTCTAGGTGGTAATACTAGCACTTTCACAACCCCGATCAATCCGACTCGATGATCTTCGAGAATTTGGGGAGAAGGAGAAGGGTACCTCTTGCTAGGGAGGCAATGGATGCGGAGGATGAGGTCCTCTTCATTGGGGGCGATCTGGCTGCACTTGACGAATGGGGGAAGGTAGTTCATCCAGCGGAGGTGGTAGCTTTTGCTACAGTGGACGAGGTAGGCCCGCTTGGGGAGGGTGCACCATCAGCTCTCGCCCTCGTGGTTGATGTAGCTGGCAAAGAGCTCGTCCTCCTCCAGCGTCCAAGGCCCCTTCTTCAGCCCCCACCTTGCTGTAGCATAGGATCTTTGCATAGTCTACATGGACCATGCCAAAACGACGTCGTTTATCGTCATCTTGCGTAGTCTACATGGACAGTGTAATGTTGTTCGACCTATCTACATGGATAAATTTTTTTGAAGAGATGCCATATCATTTAAAATTCTCGTAGAAAAAAGCCACATCAGCTGTTTGGTCGGAAATTCTCGTCATCGGTATTTAAGTATTTCTTCCGTCTCCGATTTTTACACTTAAATGTGCTTTTTGGAAGTTTTGGTACTCTTGTATCCTCCCGTGCTTAGTTGTGGACTTAGGGTGTTCTTTTGCCAATTATAAGCAAATCATGGCATATTATATGTTGTACACCATATCAATTCTTCAACGTGAGACCACTACCTAGCATCTTTTGTAGAATTTCGAATTTTGCAAATTGGATGTCGCCAATTAGCAGTGCCTCGATTTCTCAAAATCTTCCGAAATCTTAGGTTCTGGTTCTCTACGGAATAAAAAAAATGTTCATAAACTTAGATACAGGACTCATCAAATTAGTTCAAGAAAATCTAGGTCGATTGGACACTAAAAAAGCTCAAGCAGTAATGGGAAAGTCGATTACCTAAGTGAACCTATAAAGGAACTGGTAAACTCAAACCTAAATATCTTAGGTCTCGGGGTTCGGTAACGCGCGCGAGAGAATATTGTTCCACGACGTCCTTTCCGTACAACAGCCTTATTTTTTGTTATGTTCTAAATCATTCATCATTAATTTCTTAAGCATGCACAATGTTTTGTTTTAAAATGTCATCGAAACACTTATCCAACATCGTATTAATTAACATGGCCGTATTCTTGTGGAGTGGGATAACACTATTTGTATATTAAAGTGTGCATACCAATATCAATTCGGATACAAAATATAATCATGATTTGAGGCAATTATATGACATGGCAACCATGGAAAGTTTGAAATTTCGATGAGAAAATGATTTGAGACGGCACTCATCACATGCTAGATTACATGGTAAATCAAATTCGAATATGAAAATGAAATGACATAAAAGTAACATGCGCGTGATATGGCAAATCAATTCATAATATGATAATGGAATGATGTGAGGTACACCATTTACACTATGTGAGTAGTTGTTTTTTCCATTCAATCTGCGGACGTGGCAATTTATGTAGAAACGTACAGTTTCCTTTTGATTAGCTAAAAACATAATCAAAATTCAGCTTAAAAATATGATTCAATAAAAGAAGTGAGGAATTTTTTGACAAACAAGAAAAATCTTAATTTGGAAAAGATTTTCAGAGTCCTGCTATGAGTCTATATTTTATGTATGAAAATATAGTTAAAACTTTGTGATCTATTTCGTGCTCCATACTTGTTCACATGCATAGGGCCATAGTTTCAAGGTTCTAGCCGTAACGATGTTTCGACCCTCTCGAGGCAGAACCTGAGAATTCTAACACACAGGCACCAATTTCCTCTCGCAAGGTAGCACTTACACTTCAGACGACTATATCAAGCCCTAATGATGGAGACTTGGATTCTTAATTCTAGTTAATTATTATCTGGAGTCCCCACTAATCTATTATAGGTCAATTAGAAGCCATGTAAGATATGGGAGGTTGCCTCACTTCTATAAACAAGAGAATTGAGTATGAGAATTTGATTATGCTAGATTAGCGAGCCTAACGTTGGTTAATTGGTCCTTTGTTCTTTAATGGAAAGCTTTAATGAGGTCTTGAATGATTTAATTTCTTAACATGCATCTACATAAATCTACTAAAATTTAGAGAGTGAATAAATGAAACGTAAGAAAAGATAGAAAATAATAACATAAACCTCAGGCAACAATTATACGAGGTCTTTGAATAACCTCTTAGTACAAGACCCCCGTGAGCGTTAAAAAAAATACTTTTGCAAGCTTTCTAAAGTAGACTATTGCATAAAAAGAAAGTGAATATGCAAAAGTTAAATGTTACATAAAAGGAGAAAAATCTATTTTATATATTCCAATTCAATCCTAAATCATTCAATTGATTCATTGAAGTTATAAACTTTTGTGTGAAAATACAACTAAATCTATCTAGCCAACACTTGCTTAAATTTGTTGACATGATGATTTAGTAATCGCTGACCAATTTACATGTCATGGTTGGCAATTCGACATGACCATAGTTACTTGAAACGATGCCATTTTGCTTCACTTTTCTGATCTTTTTTTTTTCTTTCGTTTCTCTCTTGGTTCCTTTTGGTGGCTGTTCATTTTCATTTTTCTACTTTTTTTTTTTCCTGGAAAAGGAAGGGAATTCCTCAGGAGCGAAGCTGAAGTGACGAGGACGAGGGACGATCTTCACAAGTGTGAGAATTGGACGAACGAGCGAAGTAGTGGAGTTGATGAGGCCCTTTACCACCGGATGGTCAGCGAGGATGAGTTGGTCGGAACAAGAGACTATATGGTTATGCCGCTGAGCTTGGGGCCATCGAGAGCGAGCGCGAGCGAGACAACTCGGTTGGCCCAGATTTGGTTCGTAAGGGATGAGACCGAGAGCGAGACCCCTTAGTGGACCTCACCACTCACAATGCCGTCCCATTCGCAGTGCGTCATTCTCGAAATGAACAGTAACTAAAATGAACAATAAATTGTCACGTCGGTAACCAAAAGTTGAAGACAAACGGTAACCAGAGATTGAAGACGAATAAAAACCAGAAGGAAAGAACAGAGAAAGAAAATAAACTAAATCAGAAAAATTCAAAAATTAAGCAAAATGACATCGTTTTGCGTAAATTTATTCGTGTTTGATTGCTAGTTGTAACATGTACGGCCTCATTAGTGAGGACTTGACCGCCACATTAGTAATTTCAAGCGAGTCTTGACTAAGAGGACTTAATTGCATTTTCATTCAAAGGTTTACAGTTACATTAGTTCAAATAAAAGGTTCAGCACTGAATTGAAATGTATAATAGGCTTAGGATAGACATAGCAATTTTCATTGTGTAAAATAATGTGCTAAATAAAGTATTTCTTTATATGAGTATTGAATATGGAAATTAAATATAACGTGATACCTCCTATAATGCAACGCTATCATAAGAAAATAAATCTAGTTATATAAATTTAAGTTTCCCTTAATTTACCGCCAAAGCTATTTTTGCAGGTCAGCTGAGACCGAGAGCACTGTGAAGATGGATGGGAAGATTAGCTCGCTTTAAATTAACCTTGTGGAGATTTCTATTGAGTTGTGCAAGCATAAGATGTTGACTGCTTCAATTTGGATCACTTTTCGTGGAGACCCATCACCCTTCAATCACTCTTTTTTAGAAATTTCCTAGCACCTCTCCAAGAAAAAAATACACCAAGAATGTTCTGGCTTTACCTTGGGAGCCGCATATTCAAGCACAGCCGTAGGAGATTAGGTATGGGCATTGGAGTCTTGGGCTCAGCCCTAAGGCACATGTGCCCAAACCATTGTGAACCTAGGTCCAGGTGCCAATGAGTTAAAAGTTGGAGTCAGGTTCCAAGCATGACCACCAGAGAGTTGGGCATGGCTTTTGTGGAGCTAGGCCTAGTTGTGAGAGTAGGCTTCTTGGGCATAGTTGCCGGGAACTTGAGCATGGGCATCGGGGTCTTGGGCTTGGCCAGAAGGAACGTGGACCTAGCCTTTGTGGTCTCAAGCATGACCGCTGAGAAATTGGTCTTGGCCTTAATGAACCAAGGCTTTGGCGCCAATGCCTTTAACTTCAGGAGCTAGGTACTTAGACACGACTATTGGGAACTTGGGCATGGGCGCGAAGGTCCTAGGTTGAGCTTCAAGAGACCAAGACTCAACCTATTTGGGCCTAGGATTGGTCTTGATTAACTTAGGTGTGGGTGCCAATAATTGTGGTGACAAGAGTCAATAACTAAGCATGGGTGCTGGTACCCACGCATGGGCATTAAGGTCTCACTCTTGGGCTGTAAGGTGTGGGTTAGCCCCCATTGGACCCAAGGATGGGTATTGATGACTTAGTTGTGGGGGCCGGGTTCTCGGGCTGGACAATTAAGGACTTTGGCATGTGCACTAAGGCTTGGGCATGGCCTCGAGGGACCTAGGCCTTGCCTTTGTGGACCCATGCCTGACTGATGAG
This sequence comes from Eucalyptus cloeziana, assembly GCA_014182715.1. NCBI lineage: Eukaryota > Viridiplantae > Streptophyta > Magnoliopsida > Myrtales > Myrtaceae > Eucalyptus > Eucalyptus cloeziana. The sequence goes on from CM024638.1 coordinate 23,358,555, forward strand.
GAACTAGGCTCGACCTTGATTTCTGAGTTTTAATAGAGAAAATTATTTTTTCAAATTCAAGTATAAAATTTCCATTTACTATGTAAAGATTACATTAACTTATTTTCCTAAGAGATCTAAATATCAAAAAATGGAGAAAATATTTAACGACAAAAAACTGTTTGCTTTTGAACAAACATTGCTTGAGTGATGTGAAAATTCACGTTTAACCTGAATGAAATTGTAAGGAGATATTTTTAATCTATTTTTATAGGAAATGCATTATAAGATGCCTAACATGCAAGACATGATTTTTGTTTCCTTTTTTAATGGCATGCTAACACGAAATGAAATATGGAAATAAAGACATATAGAAATAATTAAGGTTGATATCCTGAAAAATCTCAAACTTGTACATATACGATAAATTTACTCCAAACTAATTTTTTGACTATAAAAATCCCCAAACTGGTATACTTGTAATAATTTTATCCCCTGTTAATTTCTGTTAAATTTTACTATCAAATTGTTAAGTTGAATAACACCTGACAGTTGATTAGTATATCGGTTTAGGATTTTACTCTCCGTTTGTCACAGTTATATGATTTATGTGATATTGATCCAATTTAACAGAGGGTATACTTGTCACAAATGTATTAGTTTAGCATTTTTGGCGATCGAACAAATTAGTTTGTGGTAAATTTATTATAAGTGTACTAGTTTAGAGTTTTTTGTGGTTGATTGGGGTAAATTTGTCACGGATATACCGGTTTGGGATTTTTCTTGATTAAAAAAATTATTTTGAGTAAATTTGTCACACGTATACCATTTTGGGGGTTTTAAGGGTATTATCCCAAAAAATTAACCCCCCTAATATATCACAACCCTTGTAGGTAGGTTTTAGGACTTTTATCAATATATTTAGCAAAATTCTAGTTACCATCAATTATGTTTCTATTAATTGACTTAAATAGACTCTCCCTTACTTGCGGAGTAAGTGAATTTTCACTTAATTGAATAATTTAAGTTAATGTTAGTTAATGTAATCAAACATAATCTATTTATTTACTAATTGAGTTATCAAACATGCCCAAATTGTTTACGATTGTAACTTAATTTAGAGGTCCTCCAAGACAATTTTGTCCGCGATCCTTTCTCAACTCTTGTATAAAGCCATTGATTCTATGATACGTGTTCGAAATTGTTTAGTTGAACTTATCATAATCTCTTAAAATTGATTTCATTTTTGAGACATGAGAAGGAAAATAAGAAGAACAATAGAAGAAACAAATCGAAAGATTTTACTACACATAATATACAGCCCATTGCCATGAAGACATAGCACGAGAATTCCCCTTCAAAGATAAAAAAAGGAAACAAGAGAGCAGCCCGAAGATGCGCACTGTCAACATCAGCTAACAAACACGGTCATTTCCGAACACAACAAACATAGAGGTTCGGACTTGGTCGAAGTAGACCTTGGAGTTCAAACCAGTTGAAGGAGCCACTGCCCAAGAAGTAGAAGAGCTTCCTGGAGAAGAAGAGAGAGAAGCATTGTTGAAGCTTTCATGTGCATGTCTCTCTTCTTCTTCTTTGTCTTCACGAATTGTATCCATCACGAAGCAGGGTTTGTTCTGCCTCCTCGTGGTAATTGCAAGTTGTGATGGCACAACTTCTGTTATAAATCTTGCAAGGCGTAAACTGGCCATTTTCTTTCCCTTCTGGTCGTTGTTTTGAAAGGAGTGGAGGGAGAGAAGAATATGCTGCGAAAGAGGATTTGCAGTGGGATGGTTAGGAAAATGAAGATGGAGGAGAGAATTTATAGTAGGCTTTGTGGGGTTTCCTTTTGTTTGTTTGCTTGTCCCTCCGAGAATATTCCTTTTTTCTAATAGGTTAGATTGAAAGAAAAAAAGGTAATTATGGTGTCCTATATCAAGAAAAAGTTTACCCCCACCATATTCATTTCAATTGATATGCTGACGTAGTATTATGCAATTAATTCAATCTCTCTTTTATTTACGCACATTAAATGATCATAAATGTTCGCATACGGAAAATACATCCACACACTCGGAAAATGAGATTTTTTTTTTCTTTTTTTGGCTCTGTTTCGAAGATGTTGGTGCTAAAAATTGACATTAGTAAGTATGTTGTGCAAATTCTAAGACGAGGCTAGCCATCATAAGTTGAATAATTAAATCCTAGATGTTAAAAAAGGCCGTGGGCTTTTTGAAAGTTATAATATCTCTCTCTCTCTCTCTCTCTCTCTCTCTCTCTCTCTCTCAAATTGCACCGGTATAATGTATTTAAACAAACATGATGAGGAGAGTATTTTAGACTTAACATCTTGTCGTAATTTTTTATTAATCTAATTTGTTTAGCTGTTCCACTTTTTTATTTGACGTGAGACTTAAAGTGAGTGGCTTATCTCACTTCATACAGTATTTAGATTGAAGCGTGATATCAACCATACATAATTTTTCCTTCGTTTCTTTTACTCGATGTCGCTTGTTAGTGCCGCCTATCGTTGCTTTCGACATTAGTTGGAGGATAAGGTGATGTTCCGTATTGAGGATGGAAGTCATGTTGTCGGACTACATTAGGCCACGTGTATAGTTCAATACATGAGTCAAGAAGGGAAATCGCCAAGAAGATATGGCTCATGTTTAATCGGAGAAGAAGCCAAATTTTCACTTTCCGGGCTTTGAAAGGGGCGGTTTTTTGGGACCGGTGAAAGGATGGGAGAGGTAACCACCGTTAGCGACCAACATAAGCATTACAGATAATGATTCCGCATACACTACGAGATGTTGGGTTGATGAACTAGAACTACTTTGGGTTATTTGCGATCTAAAGATTCGAGTTTTGTGAGCCCGTCACCATAGACTGACAAAGAAGTTCGCAATTAGTACTCTCTATATAAAGGCAATGCATCACAAGCGGTTTAGAGATTCGTTCACAAAGTGAATTAGACTCATCACTTCATAGAAGACACGTGACCCCTTCACCAACTAGGTCAACCACCTTGGTGAAAAATTGAGATTGTTTAGCACTTATTCAAGGCTATACTTTCGTGGTTCATAGAGTTAAAATGAAATTTCTTCTTTATTCTAGTCTTTCTTTGTGACAACAAAATGGAGTTTAGATAGTAAACCTCAAGCCCATGAAATGTGCCACTAATTAATTTCATTAATCAGGTAAGACAAGAGCATAAGGTCTTGACCATATGCCTCCAGCTAATCCATATGAACAAGCTGGTTAAAGGAGGGATTTATGGAGCATATGCATCGAGGATGTCTGCCATAAATAATAAAGTTGAGGGGCAGGGGGTTCACGAAGGATTTTCCTAGTTAGGTTGCCCTTCGTCTGCGAACAGATTAATTAATTGAAAAAGCGGAAGTAGAAAAACCAAATTGTCACATTTTCAAAGTCCTAACCATTCCATAGGGCACGCATGTACAATACTCTCCCAATTGGTGCGGGAGTCTACTGAACATATGAACATTGATAAGATCATTACAAAGTAAGGAAAAATACTTGTTCAATAACATAACGAGAATTTCAGAAGAGAAACTTGCGCATTTATTTATTAAAATAAGAAATGGACTTGTGTGAGTGAAGCAGACATGTGTCATGAGTTTGGTTTCCCTTAATACCCAACGCAATAATGTTATGTTTTCATGTGACCTTGCATCTTACTCCACTGGTGAGATGTTTTATGGGCTTGAGGCATACCCCTGCTTTAGGCATGCTCCACTTCGAGGAAAAAAATTGGAGAAGGCGGGGAAGAGATGAAAAGGCTTTAGCTAAAATTTCATACGTGAGTACCTCGAACATAAGAAAAATCTTGTTAAGCAATATACAAGCCAATCAAAGTTTAGAGTGGCATCCAAATGTAGGTTATGCAATCACAAATTCTTGACATTTGATTGGGTTGATCTAATAATATTCCATCGTATACTTGTTTGATCAAAGTGATGGCCTCCGTCGGCCCTTGTCTTAGAATGTGCTACTAACCTCCTCTCAACTTTGAGGTCCCATTGGTGGAGAATTAGCCATCTCTCAGGTTTGAAAGAGTAGGCCAAACCGCGTACTCCATTGATTAGGACCAACTGGAAAAGAGAACTAAAAGTGCATATAGATCCCAAAGTTGCATTTAATTCATAAAGCAAGTCATGCCTCTCCTTTTCATCTTTTGAAGTGCCCCCACTATTTGTGGACTTTGGCTACTCTAGACTATATACATACTAAATCTGATCGTCATGGATCTAAATTAGTCCAAGACATGGAAAAAAAATCGAGAGTTTTAGTCAGGGTTGGGACACTCGATCTTTACCAGATAGGATCCCCATGGTCGTGGCCGTGGGAGACCTGCGAGCTTTGTGACAGAGCTTACATGTCCATAATTTTTGCGCAAGCGCTGCACAGCCCAACTCACGAGCCTCACAAAGTAGAGCTTGCACCAACTCAAGTTCAAGCTCCCAGAGCGGGTGTATGGTTATGAGTTGCATGGGAGTAGGTGCGTCTCTTTAGGTTGGAGGAAATAAAAATTATATGTATTGAAAAATCAAGATAGTATTTGCTATAAAAGTGCAAATCTCAAGATGCAATCTGCAATTATTCCTTAGGTTTGTCCATCAAATTGTTATTCATAAGTAGTTGTCTCTCTCTTAAAAATGCAACTGGCCACACCAAGTTGTGGAATGATAACTAGTGCAAACAATACAAAGTAGACATGATATAAATGGTATTTGTATGTGCTTCTTATTGAGGCACTTGAATTGTTTTCTAAAGCAACTTTTCCTTAAAAAAAAATAAAAATCAATGTATAGCATTATCTACACAAACAATGGTAGTCAAATGACAATGTGGATGTCGCAGGTCAAAATCACCAAACTTTGTATGTACCTAAAATGAATTGAAAAAGGATATTGACAACTTTTCTAGGTTATATCTTTAGGTCGAAATTTACTATAGGCTGAGGGATAAGGAAATAGCTGTAAGACGCGATGGATTTCGAATTCAAATTCCAATGACATTTTTTTTGGAAATAAACTTTGGGCTAGGCTAATATTACCACCCATGCATAGTGGGGAGCCTTTTCCAAAAAAAAAAAAAAAATCATGAGAGTGCGGTCCATTTAAAAAGATTATTCGACTCAAACGGTTTGGGCAAGTTATAGTTTATATCAACTGTCATGCCCACGCCCGTGCTGGAACGACGGGCACATGCAGAATATGAGATACAAAATTAGGATGCCGTGACGAATACGGATGATGCCAAAAGCGCCCCAACCTCCTTGCAGGGTCCTTTTCTGTCTTTCCTAGAGATAAAGAGCCTTCAATGTGACTTTTACCTTTCATTCGTTTGACAGGAACAATTGGACACACCTTAGGGACCACATTTTCCCTGGATTTGGTGGAAGAGGAGCTATTCAAGTCGTTAAGCTAAAGCAAAAGGTTTTGGGGACAAGCTGTAGAAGCCTCAACCTTTCCTTGAAGAGATTATAAAAAGGAAGATCAAGTCCGACGTAACTATTATATCTAGTTAAGAATTACCTTAAATGAAAAATTTAAGTTAATGAGTTATGAGCAAATTAAGATCTATTATATGTTGCGCACTTTAACAATTCTCCAATGTGTGATCATTGCCTAGCATCTTTGTAGCATCTCGAATTTTGCAAATTGGGTGTTGCTAGTCAATAGTGCCTTAGTTTCTCAAGATCTTACAAAATCTTATGTTCGGATTATCTACGGGACACAAAAAACGATCATAAACTTAGATATTGGACTAGAGTTAACATCAATAGGTTCAAATAAATCTAGGTTGAATCGACACTAAAAAAGCTCCAGCAGTAACGGGAAAGTCGGCTACTTAAGTCTACCTGTGAAGGAATTGGTCAACTCGAACCTACAAATCTCAGGTCTCGGGGTTTGGTAACGCACAGGGGAGATTATTGTTCCACGACGCCCTTTCGATACATTAGCTTGTATTTGGTTTTGTTCTAAATGATTCATCATTAATTTCTTAAGCATGCACAATGTTTTGTTTAAATTTTAAAATGCTGACATAACACTCATCTAACATCATTATTAATTAACATGGTAGTATTCACATGTAGTGGGATGACTCTATTTGTATGTTAAAGTGTGTGTACAAATGTCAATTTAGATATAAAATATAATCATGTTCGAGACATTGATATGACATGGCAATCATGGCAAATTGAAACTTTGATGAGAAAATGATAAGACATGGCAATGTTCACATGCTACGTAGCATAGTAAATCAAATTCAAATATGACGATAAAATGACATGACATTCAATAGTAACAAGCACATGATATGGCAAATCAATTCAAAATATGATAAGGAAATGATGTGAGGTACACCATTTATACCATGTGAGGAATTATTTTTCCATTCAATCTTAAGGCTTTACTCGGACATGGTAGTTTATGTAGACACACACATTTTCCTTTTGGTTAGTTCAGATCAAAATTCAATTTGAAAATTATGATTCGACAAAAAAAAGCAAGGAATATTTTGAAAATGAAGAAAAATCTTTCAAACTATAACACTTTGGAAAAGATTTTTGAAGTCCCGGTACGGGGTCTAAATACTCTGTTTGAAATATACTTAAAATTTTGTGATCAAAAATAAAGAAATTAAAAAATCAAGCAAAATGAGTTGTTTTGTCTAAATTTGTTCTTGTCTGATCACCGTTGTGACACGTAAGACCCTGCTAGCTAGGACTTGACTGCCACGTTAATAAGTTATTTTCAGGTGAGTCTTGACCAGAGATTAATCCTCCTGAAACTTCATCAGTTGGTCATGCAAGACGTCTAAAATGGCCTCTCATTGCTAGTTATCGACATACCACAGAATATTGATTAGTAATTAACATTATTCATGAAAAATGATCCATCAAAGCACATAATGCCTAATTTCTTTATTGGCTTGGATAAGCATCGATGGTTCCGAGTTGGTTGATGGACCGACGTTGGATGCTCCTGCATCACATAGGCACTAGGGTCTTGGATTGGGACCTGATAGAATTGTGCCTAGACTTTATGAACCCAATTGGGTGCCAATGATTTGGTGGTTGGAGTTGAGTATCCTAGCATGATCACTAGAGACTCGGGCATGGCCTTTGTGGAGCTAGGCCTAGATGTGGGAGCTAGGTATTTGGGCATGGTTGCTGGAAACCTAAGCACGAGCATCAGGGTCTCGATCATGGCCACCAAGTATCTTGGCCAAGGTGTTGGTAACTTTGGTGCAAGACTGAGGTTCCTAAACACGGATGTTGAGAGCCTAAGAATAGGCAATGGCCACAAGGAATGTGGGCCCAACCTTTGTGGGCTTTTGCTTGGCCAATAAGGAATTGGGCTTGCCCTTAATGAACTTAGGCTTGTGCACCACTGACTCACGTATGGGACCTAAGCATGGACACTAGGGTCCAAGGCCCAACCTTTACATACCCGAACTTGGCCTCTTTGGACCTAGGCCCGGTCTTGATGGGCTTCAGTGTGGATGCTAATGGCTGGGGTGTCAGAGTCGACAATCAAGCATGGTGCTAGCTACTTGCGCATGGGCATTAAGGTTTCAAACTTGGCCTCAAGTATGCATCTTGACCTTGTTCGATCTAGGCATGGGGTCGTGTACTTAGGCACAACAATCAAGGACTCGAGGACGTGCTCTAGGGCTTAGGCACGGCCTTGAGGGACTTGGGGCCTGCCCTTGTGGACCCGTGTTCGACTTCTAAGGAATTAAACCTTGTCTCGATGGACCTAGGCTTGTCAGCTAAGGACTTAAGACTGCAATTGTCGAGATTCTCGTGCCTTGGTGCTAAGGTCTAGTCAAATTTTGAAAAATGATTTTTGATTTTTAAAAGAGAAAATCATTTCCTAAATTTAAGCCTAAATTTTCCATTGACCATAAATAGAATATATTAACTCATTTTCCTTGGAGATCCAAACACCAAAAAATGATGAAATTTTTTTCAGACAAAAAATTGTTGGCTTTGAAACAAACGGAGTCGAATTGGAGTAGATACTAACGTTTAACCCAAATGAAATCGAAGGGAGATCTTTTTAATCTTTTTTTTTTTTTTTTTTCAGATAGGAAATGCGTCCTAAGATGCCTAACATGCGAAACTGATTTTTATTTCCTTTTTTAAAGGTATGCTAACGTGTAATGAAATATGGAAAGTAAATATATAAAGCAATAACTAATTCCTAAATATGCATCGCAACACTTATAGGTAGTATTTATGACTTTTATCAATATATTTAGCAAAATTCTAATTTCCTTCAACTATGTTTCCATTGAATGACTTAAGTAACCTCTCCCTTACTTATCATATAAGTGATTCTTTATTTAATTGAATGATTTAAGTCAATGTTATTCAATGTTATCAAACAAATTAATCTCATTGATCCATCAAACATGCCCCGATTATTTTACAATATAAACTCAATCATTCCCTTCCAATGGATGCTTTCAAAACACTGGAGGAGGAGCGAAGAATATGCTGTGAAAGAGGATTGGCAGTGGGATGGTTGTGAAAATCTTCATTTTCACAACCATCCTACTATAGGAGAGAATTTATAGTAGGCTTTGGGGCGTTTTATTTTCTTTGTTCGCTTGTTTCTCCGGAAATACGCTTTTTTTTTTTTTTAAAAATTAAATTTAATTGAGGAAACAAAAGGTGATAATTATAGTGTTCTATGACTTGAAAAAGTTCAGTCAAGCCATCTTCATTTCAATTGATATGCTGATGTAGTATCATGCAATTAATTCCATATGTTATTCTATTTTGCACTTTAAATGATGGTAAATGTTCGTATATGGAAAATACACATACACAATCAGAAGATGAGATTTTTTTTCTCATTTCGAGGATGTTGGTGTTGAAAATTGACATTAGTAGGTATGTTGTGCCGATTTTAAGATGGAATGCTAGTGATCATAAATTGAATAATTAAAATGTAGATGTTAAAGAAGGTCGTGGGCTCTTTCGAATATTATATATATATTAGACTAAACATGACTTTTTATGAGTCTATTTTGTTGAGCTGTCCACCTTTCTCGTTCGGTGAGGGATTACAGTCAGTGACTTATCTCACTGTAATGATGTAGATGCTATACAATGTTAGATCAAAGCGTGATGTCAACCTTACAAAATATTCTCGTTTCCTTTATTTATTTATTTTTTAACTCAATGTCGCTTGTTTGTACCTCCTATCGTTGCTTTCGACATTAATTGGAGGATAAGGACGAGTTCCTTACTGAGGAGGGAAGTCCTTGTTGGAGTATATTAGGCCACGTGTTTAAATCACCAAGGAAGATATGGCTCTTGTTCGATTGGAGAAGAAGCCAAATTTGTACTTTTCGGGCTTTGAACGGGAAGCATCCGGGAAGAATAGTACTCGATAATTATGTTTGTTTCCTACTCACGAGGTTAATTTTGTGGATCACATTCCACACTGGCGCACCCTGTGAACTAAGGGAGTGTTGTGTTCTGCATCTCAAACATTCCGAAGAAGCAGCTAAGTGCTTTGCATAATCTACAAGTAGTGGAGCACACTCTCAACACTTCCAATAGAGTGTATGTACAAACCAACGCCCCCTCCCAGCTGGAAAAGGTTAAGTTTTTTCGGGACCAGTAAAAGGGCGGGGGAGGGCCAACCACCGTTGGCGACCCGTGAGCATTGCAAATAAGGATCCCGCATTTACTCTGAGATGTTAGATTGATGAGCTAGAATTTCTTTGCAATATGCACGACTTGAAGGTTTGAGATTTGCGAGCCCATCACCATCGATCTTCCAAAGAAGTTAGCAATTGGGACTCTCTCTGCAGGAGGGCAATGTATCAGAAGTAGTTTAGATGTTTGCTTATGATGTGAATTGGACTCATGATCTCATAGAAGACATGTGACCCCTTCACCAATTAGGCCAACAACCTTAGTGAAAAATTGAGATTGTTTAGCACTTTTGCAGGGCAGTGGAGTACGAGACTTCCGTAATTCATAGAGCTAAAATGCAATTTCTTATTTAATCCGGCCCTTCTTTACGACGTTAAAATCAACTTTAGATATGAAAACCTCAGGGGCCACAAAACGTGTTACTAATTGAGTTCACGAACCAGTTAAGCCAAAACCCAATCTATTTTTTTTTTCTGTAATTAGTTAGCTTGCACTTCGTTTCGAACCGATTAAGTAATTGAAAATGTGGAAGTAAGGGAAACCAAGTTGTCACATTTTTCAAAACCCTAACCTTCAGACACGGCACACATGTCCTTTGGAGAAGGAAAATAGTACATCACCACATATGAGGATGACTTGGATGTATTATCTCCGTCACGTGTAGATGATACATCAAACTGGTGATGACACACCGACAAGTTTTAAAGACTATTCCTTAAACAAAAAAGTACCCTACTCCTCTATCCGATCACATGGCCTGTCATCTGTCTTTATCTAAACACTCCTCTTCTTCCTCTCTCTCTCTCTCTCTCTCTCTCTCTCTCTCTCTCTCTCTCTCTCTCTCAATAAACGTTCGGTTTCAACCTATACAACAACGTTCTGTGATGCATGAGAATATGGACAATAGTCTCCCAATTGGTGTGGGAGTCTATTGAACATAAGAATTGATAAGATCAATACATAATAAGTGAAGTACTTGTTGAATAACTTAAAAAGAATTTCAGAATGGAAACTTGCGCATTTATTTATTGGATAAGAAATAAAAAGTGAACCAGACACAGATTCTTGAAATTTGATTGGGTTGTTCGAATAATAGTCCATGGTAACTTGTTTGAATAATGTGACGTACTCCGTGTTCCCTTGTCAGAGAATATGCAACTATCAACTTTGAGGTCCCATTGGTGGAGACATGGCTATCTATCGGGGTTTGAAATAGTAGGCCAAACCGCTTGTGCTGCACTGACTAGGACCAATTGGAAAAGAGAACTAAAAGTGCATAAAGATCCCAACGTTGCATTTAATTCATAAAGCAAGTCATGCCTCTCCCTTTCATCTTTTTTAGTGCCCCCACTATTTAGGGCTTGTGACTACACTAGACTATAGACATACTAAATCTGATACTAGTGGATCCAAAATGGCCGTGGCCATGGGAGACCTGCGAGCTTTGTAACAGAGCTTGCCTTGCCATAAAGAGCTTTGTCCCAAATTTCACGATCTCACGCAAACACTGCAAGGCCCAACTCGCATGAGCCTCGTGAGGTCGAGCTTGCACTAGCTCAAGTTCAAGCTCCCATGGTCGCAAGGGGGGGAGAGAAAGAGAGCAGGGTAGGTGTATGGTTATAAGTTGCATGGGAGCAGATGTGTCTTTTTAGGTCGGAGGAAATGCAAATTTTATGTATTGAAAACTCATTATATATTTGATATAGATGTGAAAATCTCAAGATGTATTATGCAATTATTGCTTGTATTTATCTGTCAATATATTATTCATATGTAGTTTCTCTCTCTTAAAAATGCAACTTGCCACACCGAGTTGTGGCATGAAAACAATATAAAGTAGACATGATTCAAATGGTATGAATATGGATCTTTTATGATGTCCGCGACTTTTTTTGAGGCACTCGAATTGTTTCTAAAGCAATTCCCAAAAAAGAATAAAAAAAAAAATGAATATATAGCATTAGATACACAAAAAACAATAATTAAATGACAACGTAAGTGTTGTAGGGAAAAGTCATCAAACTTTAAATTGCACCTAAAATGACGTGAAAGCTGATATGCAAATGTGATATGCTATTTAAAATGGGGAAAAACAATTGTAAGAATTCCAACTCAATTCTAAACCTTTCAATCAATTTAATGTAGTTCTAAACTTTTAAGTGAAAATGCAATCAAGTTAGTTTGATGTCTACTACAACCAAGAAGGGGTTGAATAGTTTGGAAAAAGAAAATAAAAAACTTTTGTGAAATATATAAAAGTAAGTAGCAAGCAAGAAAAGTTTAGATAATAATCAGCATGTGTGATGACAATAAGCAGATATACAAGATAATGAGCAAAATAGATAAATCACCTAACAATTTATAATGGCTCCACTTTATTCTAAGCCTACATCCACTCTTCAAATAATGGCCTTGACACTAGCTGGATCCACTAATAATCAGCACTGCAAGTAATTGCTAGCAAGTGTTGTTTGTTTCACATAATAAATCACACTATCAAGACACAACGACTATCCTTATACTTGTACATTTGTCTCTTCACTATTAAAATGTTAAACCTTTACAGGATGATTTCTTGAGCAAAGTGCGACTGTAGTATTCTCTTTTATAGAGATCTTCAATCCATTTGTTGGAGACCTTGAAGGAGATCCATCTAGCTTTTTGAGAGAGGACGGAGACCCTTGTCAGAATCAGGACTGCCTAAACAATCGTTTCTTCTGACATTAATAAGTTTCCTAAAATTAAGTTTGCTATAACTGTCACCTCACTGAAGAAAAAAATATGTTCACTTTTCCAATCTCTTTTTCGGTTTTTTGGCTAGGAAACCCAATCTTGTAACAACCATTTTTTGTACCATCAACAGTCATCTTTCAATAGATACCTCACCATAATTAATGGTAACTTGACATAAGCACAATATCAAATTCATCATCAATTACACGCATATTGTCAACGAGTTAGTTGACAAACTTTAATGATGATACCAATGAATTGACACATGATCGCAAAACCAATTAATTTTTGTTAATCGATATCCGAAAACCTTTAAGAACACTAGCTTGACTATGATGTAGCCTGTCGGCTAGCATTGCCTCCTAAATTGACAAATCTACTTGCCTTTTTTCATATGTCGATGCTAAGGAAGTATCAGCCCGACCCTGCTCACATACTCGATCAGGAAGGAGAAAGTTCTCCGAATGAAGGTAAATTCCCCTGGTTAAGGTCTTTGAGGGATGCCACAATGTGGAAGAGGTTACATGGGAAAGCGAAAAGGAAATGAGGCAAAGGTACCCTCATCTTTTCAAAGAGATGTAATAGACGTACAATTTCGAGGACGAAATTATCTAAGGAGGGGAGATTTGTCACATCCGGATTTCGCCGGACCTTAAATACGTAACTGTCCGAGACGGGTCAACGAATTTGTCGTCATACTACGTCATTAGCACCACCTATGACCACCGTTTGATCACCACACTCGCCGTAACGAAACGTCACGTTTCATCATGTTCTCGTGATAGCTCATCGTCTAAATTTCTCGCTTAATGCGATCGGCTATGAAGACAAACGTCAAACCCGAGCCGTCTCGCCAACTAACTGAGTCGAAGACCCCAATTTTGTGCGCCCCGTCCAAAGAGGAAGGTCGACTCAAGAAACTGCAGCCACGTCCAAGCTGTCATGCCGCATGCAAAGAAAAGATTTTGGCCATCAACCCACAGCCACGTCACCTCTTCATTCCGCCGGTCAACAAGAGGAGAGATCTTGACCGGGCTGCCACGTTCTCTAGTCTTCGGTGTCGAGCAAAGGAAGCTCTTGAAATTAGACTGCAGCCACGTACTTGCATGGAGCGGCAGGTGTCGTGGACGGAGGGAAAGAATTCCCCATGCATGCACGGGAGAGAGTGGCAGCCGAAGCACCAAGTGCTGACCACGTCTTCTTCCAGCTGGTGCCACGCGCGCCCTCCTCATGCTGCCAGCGACTAGGAAGCCCAAAAACCGCTCAAATTGTTGACAATTGGAGTCAACAAAAGGAAACCAGACGGAGCTCACGGTAAAGGCAGAAGGAGCAGTATTCTTCCCTCTCCCGCCCGACCTCACTTCATCTCCGCCGATTGCCCCTTCACTCAGCATTCGGCGAATTTCAGTCCAACCCTGCGGTTGCTGCCGTGCGACTCGCCTTAGCTGCACTCATGACCCGCAAGCTCCCAGATTCGCCTTGCCATTGATGCCCCAAACCAAAGGCGAGTCAATAGCTACTAACCTATAAGACGTGAATGCTGTGTGCTTGGTAAAACCGTCCCGTATATTAAGATTATTTTGGAATACTCGCATTGAATTGTGAACTCAGAGGTTATCGGGTTTATGTGAGCTCTATGGGAAAGGATTTTACAACTGTTGTGGTCGAGTTCGATTTGGAGGCCACATACATGCTAATTTCTGATATTTCGAAGCTCTATGATTTTATGTGTGTGAACTACTTTGAAAACTTTAGGGTTGAAATTGAGATTATCGACTGCTGATGTGCCGATTTCAAATTACTTATGGTTTTGATAAATCTCTTCATTTCGAGCCGTGAGGCGCCAGTGCGACTCGAGGTTATTCATGTGAATTTCAAAAAACATTTGAGATTTAAACATGAAAATGGATGTTATGGATTCGGTATCAAGCGTTTGATTTCATCGATATGAGATTGACCTATTTTTAAAGACTATTGTTGTTGCATTGCTATGTCTTTGAAATCCCTATTTTGCAATACTTTATACCATAAATTATGATTTTTGAAAACCCAAGGGATTTTCCATGTTGGTGATTCGAAAACGTTTTGGCATTAAATTGATTTGATTACTACACCACGGTTGAAATGTTATTGATGCCGTTGGACCTTCGGGACGACGATGCCCAAGGCGTCGGGTTGCCTAAAGGATCGTAGTGGCGATGCCTCTGGAAGTCTAGGGACAGGTGAGCCTTAGAGGTTCTCCAGGTGTCGGGATGCCCGGAAGTATGACCATACACGTTCTGGAGGGTAGGGGACATCATTGACATGGTGAGCCCCAGAGATTCCTTGTCGTGCCAGGTGGGGTGTGAGATGCCTGGAGGTGTAACATAACACGCTCTGAATGCCTGATGATTGAAATATGGAACCGGAGGACTTCGTGATGCTAGGTTAGGTGCGATATGCCTGGAGGGACGCTAACAATGAATTTCTGAATGCTCATTGTTTTCGATATGCCACTCCATTTTTATCTCTTCCTGAATTGGTGCGTGTTTATTACTACTATTATGCGTGCGGATTTGGATTGTGTGGAATTGGGTGACGATAGGCTTCGTAATATAGTTTAGTAGAACTTTGACTGCTGAGTAGTTGTACTCACCTGATGTGAATCGCTACGGAAGGATCGTTCTACGAAGGCCTAGATGGTGCGAATTGCAAACCTCGACCTCCAATCAAACCTGTGATTGGCAACCTTGGTATGAACGTGACTTGTTGACGAACACGTGTCAACCAACCAACGTTATAGACACCATGAGCGAAAGAATTCGCTATCTCGCTCGATAAGTTAAATCGACCGTCACAAGGGAATCTTGATTAGGTCAAGTCCTCAAAAGAACAGTAAAAGAGAATCTCTCAATTATTTCTCAAAGTAAAATATCTTTGTCCCCAAAAAAATTCAGTCAGTCTTATATATAGGTCTTCTAGCCGCCACACAAACCCTAAAACCAACCCTAGAAATATATATATATATATATATATATATATATCTATATATATATTTGACTTGGTCAAATATTTGGTGTCCATATAATCAAATTGCGCCAAGATTTCCAAGATTCTTCAAGATTTGATTCAAGGTCATCTCCGCGTTGAAGATCACGAACCATGACGCCAACAGCTTGCCTAAATTGCTTGGCCCGCGCTCGATTGATCGAACCAGTAGGAATAGACAATGGGTCCTTAGCACCTCCTCCTCGATATGGCTCGATGTCCACATCATTCCCTCCCCCGTGCAAAAGATTTGCCCTCAAATCATCACTGGCATCGAAAAGAGTCAAGTCAGAAACATTAAATGTGGCACTAACATCATACTTACCTAGAAGATCAAGCTTGTAGGCATTATTGTTAACTTTTTCCAAAACCATGAAAGGTCCATCCCCTCGTGGTAATAACTTAGAATGTCGCTGCTCAGGAAATCTCTCTTTGCGCATATGAACCCAAAACCCAATCGCCGGGTTCAAACACCACTTCCTTGCGCCCTTTGTTGGCTTACCTTGCATATTGCTCAGTCTTGCGCTCAATATTTGCGCGCGTCTTCTCATGCAACACCTTGACAAATTCAGCTTTCTTTGCTCCATCTAAATCCACACGTTCATCAATAGGTAAAGGGGTTAAATCTAACGGAGTTAACGGATTAAAACCATAGACAACCTCAAATGGTGTAAATTTAGTAGCAGAATGCACGCTCCTATTATATGCAAACTCAACATGTGGCAGACAATCTTCCCAAGATTTTATATTCTTTTTAATAATAGCACGCAACAATACCCCTAAAGTTCTATTAACTACCTCGATTTGACCATCGGTCTGTGGATGACAAGTAGTAGAAAATAATAACCGTGTTCCTAGTATTTTCCACAATGTTTTCCAAAAGTAGCTAAGAGATTTAGAATCTCGATCTGAAACAATCGATTTAGGCATGCCATGCAAACGTACAACCTCCCTAAAGAACAAATCAGCAACACGAGATGTATCATCAGTTTTATGACAAGGTATAAAATGAGCCATCTTTGAAAATCGATCAACAACCACATAAATAGAATCTCTACCATACTTAGACCTAGGCAATCCTAACACAAAATCCATTGAAATATCAGTCCAAGGATGCGTTGGAATAGGTAATGGTGTATACAAGCCAAGCAGTTTAGTTGCAGACTTTGATTGCTTACAAGCAATGCATCTCTCACAGACACGTGTAACATCTCTCCTCATATGTGGCCAATAAAAATGTTCATGTAGTACTTCATAAGTCTTACTAATGCCAAAATGTCCCATTAAACCACCACTATGCGCTTCTCGCACCAACAATTCACACAAAGAACACTTAGGCAAACATAGTTTGTTTTCACGGAAAAGATAACCTTCATGCCTATAGAATTTATCAAATGCAGCGTGTTCACATGCTTCATATACTCTCCCAAAGTCATCATCATCAGTATATAAGCCCTTGATATGCTCAAAACCTAGACACTTTGCTTCTAAAATAGTTAGAATCGCGTACCTTCGAGAAAGTGTATCAGCTACCACATTCTCCTTACCTTTCTTGTACTTGATCACATATGGAAAAGTCTCAATGAACTCTGTCCATTTGGCATGTCTTTTATTCAACTTTTGCTGCCCTTTCAAGTACTTCAAGGTCTCGTGATTGGTGTGGATTACAAACTCCTTCGGCCATAGATAATGTTGCCATGTTTCCAAGGCTCGCACTAAAGCATACATCTCCTTATCGTAGGTAGGATAATTCAATGTTGCTCCACTCAATTTCTCGCTGAAATAAGCTATGGGACGCCCTCCTTGCATCAACACGGCTCCAATTCCTGTACCAGAAGCATCGCACTCTATCTCAAAAGTAGCACTGAAATTCGGCAAAGATAACAAAGGAGCATTAGTCAACTTATCTTTTAAAAGATTAAATGCTTTATCTTGCTCTTCTCCCCACGTGAAACCCATGTGCTTCTTGATAACCTCAGTTAAAGGTGTGGCAATGGTGCTAAAATTTCTCACAAATCGCCGATAAAAACTCGCCAATCCATGAAAACTACGCACCTCTCCTACGGTCTTAGGCGTTGGCCATTCACGAATTGCTTTGACCTTTTCTTCATCAACCTGTATACCATCAGCACTAACAACAAATCCTAGAAATACTAATTTGTTGGTAACAAAAGAGCACTTCTTTAGATTAGCGTATAATTGTTCGGCCCTTAAAAACCTGCAAGACAGCTCGCACATGCTCATTATGGTCATCAGGGCTTTGACTATATATCAAGATATCATCAAAATAGACAACCACAAATCGACCAATAAAAGCACGCAAAACATGATTGATAAGTCGCATAAACGTGCTCGGTGCATTAGTTAATCCAAATGGCATGACTAACCACTCATATAATCCATACTTGGTCTTAAATGCAGTTTTCCATTCATCACCTTCTTTCATCCTAATTTGATGATAGCCATTTTTCAAATCGATCTTAGTGAAAATGCAATAACCATGCAACTCATCCAACATGTCATCTAACCTAGGAATAGGATGTCGATACTTTACCGTAATGTTATTGATTGCTCGGCAATCGACACACATTCGCCAAGTTCCATCCTTCTTTGGCACCAACAAAACAGGGACAGCGCACGGGCTAAGACTCTCTCTCACATGCCCTCGCTCCAATAGTTCGCTAACTTGCCGCTGAAGTTCCTTTGTCTCCTCAGGATTGCTTCGATATGCGGGTTGGTTAGGTAATGGCACACCGGGAATCAAGTCAATTTGATGTTCTATGCCTCGAATCGGTGGTATCCCTCTAGGAAGTTCATCAGGAAAGACGTCTTTCAAATTCCTGCAATAAAGACACAATAGGACTAGGCAAACTTGGGTCAAGATCGTTAGTAGAAAATAAAACCTCCTTGTACACAAGTACAAGCATTGGTCGATCTAGAACTAAGGCTCTCCTCACTTCACTTGATTTTGCATAAAAATTATTTTGCCTCTTTTCTTTCCTCTCTTCTTTTCCCTCGGTTTTTACCACAATCTTTCTCTCGGCCTCTCCTTTTCCTTGCGTCTCAGACACACCACGCAAGCCCTCGGATTTCTCACCTTTTCTCTCTCTCTCTCGGCTTCTCGTTGTAACTTTAATTGATCTTGATACACTTCACTAGGTGTCATTGGTACCAAAGTATAAGTCTTTTGATTCATCACCAATGAATAACGATTAGTATATCCATCATGATGTACCTTTCGATCATATTGCCATGGTCTTCCAAGTAAGACATGACCCGCTTGCATAGGTACAACATCACACTCTACCTCATCCTTGTATTTCCCTATCTCAAATGGAATTCGAACTTGTTTCGACACCTTCACCTCACCACTATCATTTAACCATTGAAGTCTATAAGGCCTAGGGTGCTTTGTCGTTTTCAAACCCAACTTATCCACCATAGTACAACTTGCCACATTCGCACAACTACCTCCATCAATTATCATACTACAGATCTTACCATTCATCACACATCTTGTATGAAACAAGTTATCTCTTTGTTGATGATGCTCCTCCCCTTTTACTTGCACACTCAGAGAACGCCTAACCACCAATAAGTCTCCTTTTATAGCCACTTCTCCATCACTACAATCCTCCAACGGTGGCATCTCATCATCTTCTTCTTCCCTCTCACTTTCGGACTCAACATCACCATGTCCAGTCATGATCATCACCCTCCTATTAGGGCATTGATTCGCCATATGACCCCTGCCCAAACACTTAAAACATTTAATCTCACGAGTTCTAGTGTTAGGGTTTTCGGTTTTACCTGAAGTTGGATTCGTTCCAACTTTACCATCCCTCTCCTTCTCCTTTGAGGTTTCGGTTTTGGTGTTGTTTCCTCTCCAATTTGGCTTTTCATCTCTCTTCCAATTGGATCTCCAATTTTGATTGGAACCTCCTCCACTTTTGTGATTTCGGTCCATCTTCAATTGCCGCTCAACTTTGATGGCTTTGTCCACCAATTCCTCCAATTCAACATAGTGTTGCAGCTCCACCACCCTTGCTATGTCTCGACTCAAACCACTCAAAAATCTTGACATTGTGGCCTCACGATCCTCCACCACATTAGCACGGATCATGGCAATCTCCATCTCCTTGTGATACTCTTCCACGCTTTTATTGCTTTGTGTGAGATTTTGTAACTTTTGAAACAAATCTCGATGGTAATGACTTGGTACAAAATGCCTCCTCATCATTGCTTTCATCTCATCCCACGTCTCTATAGGTCTTTCACCATTGCGCCTCCTACTAGTCACAAGTTGATCCCACCAAATTATAGCATAATCAGTAAATTCAATAGCTGCAATTTTTACCTTTTTGAGCTCAGAATATCGTTGGCAATCAAATACCATCTCCATGTGTTTCTCCCACTCTAGATACGCATCGGGATCATTCTTTCCTTGAAAAGAAGGAATCTTCATCTTAATATTGCCAAGTTCATTATCTTCTCGGTGTCTAAACCCTCGGGCTCCATTCCACCTTCCAAATTGAGCATCTCGATCATCCTCCATGTCAACCTCATCATCATCATAATGCCGTTGCCTTCTAGGTTGTGTTCTAGAGGCATCTCGCTGATGCTGCGGCCTTCCTCAAGGCATCTCTCGGTCACCATCAACTCTCATACCATTCTCCATCATTCGGCCACTAAGCTCCTTCACTACGACCCTCAATTACTAGATGCTTTCCACAAGCGCTTCATCCCTTCGTATGGAGTCAACCTCCCTTTGATTCACGCTTTCTTTGCGCGACATATTTTAGACCTGCAAATAAACGTTAGTCACAAAAATCCTCACCAATCGCTCCCTCACGTGTTTCTCTCAAGGTGTTTGTCACTCCCCTCGTGTTTAACTCAAGTCTAGGCCTTTTTTTTTTTACCCTCAATTAAACTCACACACTCTTGCCTTTTTCCTCTCGTATTCTCTTTTCACAAGCTCTTTATTGGACTCAAAACCTATCTCTCAACCCTCTCACAACAATCAATCAAACTAATCAAACAAGATTAGATCACTGTTGATTTTGTTTCAATAAGTAACAATTTCAAACCAACAAGTACAACTTTCAAAATTCCAATTGAAACGCAAATCACTACTGATTTTGTTTCAATTCGGTCCACTAACAAATGAGTCGCCTTCTTGATTTTTTTTTTGTTCGGCTATATTTTTTTTTTTGCCGAATCTGTTTTTTTTTTCTTTCGCACTTTTTTTTGTGCGTTTTCTTTCTTTTTTTTTTTGAAGAACTTTCTCTTCTTTTTTTTTTTTTTTTTTTGATGAACTCAGATCCAATTTAAGATGCTAGAAAAAAAAATTAAAACTAACAGCAAACAACTACGTATGGACGCACAAAACCAATCAGATCCCTAAATTGGCTAGAACCGAAACCCTAGCTCAATAAATCTCAAATTGCTGAATATAAACAAAAAATTAAAGATAAATAGACCTTGTAGAAGCAAGCTCTGATACCAAACTGATGTGAATCGCTGCGGAAGGATCGTTCTACGAAGGCCTAGATGGTGCGAATTGCAAACCTCGACCTCCAATCAAACCTGTGATTGGCAACCTTGGTATGAACGTGACCTGTTGACGAACACATGTCAACCAACCAACGTTATAGACGCCACGAGCGAAAGAATTCGCTATCTCGCTCAATACGTCAAATCGACCGTCACAAGGGAATCTTGATTAGGTCAAGTCCTCAAAAGAACAGTAAAAGAGAATCTCTCAATTATTTCTCAAAGTAAAATATCTTTGTCCCCAAAGAAATTCAGTCAGTCTTATATATAGGTCTTCTAGCCGCCACACAAACCCTAAAACCAACCCTAGAAATATAATGCGTCTTATTCTAGAATATTCCTAACCAAGAAGATATATATATATATATATATATATATATATATATATTTGACTTGGTCAAATATTTGGTGTCCATATAATCAAATTGCGCCAAGATTTCCAAGATTCTTCAAGATTTGATCCAAGGTCATCTCCGCGTTGAAGATCACGAACCATGACACCAATAGCTTGCCTAAATTGCTTGGCCCGCGCTCGAGTGATCGAACCAGTAGGAATAGACAATGGGTCCTTAGCACCTCCTCCTCAATATGGCTCGATGTCCACATCATCACCCCTCGTGGGGACTTGCCACCGCCGCTAGAGGACGATGTTGGAGGCTTGAGTGGGATAGAGTAGCAGGGGACGGGAACACTGCAGTGAATTTTTGGAATGCCGGTACTTGAAGACAAATGGCGTTATAGATGACCAAAGGAAAACTCGGTCATTTTTGGATATAGCCAAGTATAGGAAACTTTGGCTTTTGATGTACTGACGAACAATGTCTATCCAGTATATATTAATAAAAAGTGCTTGGTTATTTATCTATGTGTATCTGGTGTGCATCATTTCAGTGTTTAGGGAGGGAGTTGTTGGATCCGCTTCCAACATATAAATTGCGCGGCAACCAATGAAAAATGTGATGGACCCCAGACACATTTATTCACCGAAATCCAACGATGTAAGAAAGGAGGACATCTAGGATAGGGAAGTGATGTGGTGACCCTAACGGATTGGGGGCCGTCGGGGGGGGGCGCCATAGTGAATGGTGTCAGAGGTATGGTTTTATCTGGAGTGATAAGGTGTATTAGTAGGAATGGAGGATATAATGATGCACACAATAAGACACTAGTTAGGGGTAGTTGACTAACTGCAAATAACATGTGATTGATTTTCACTCGTAAAATACTGCTAGTGATTGTGAGTTACCTTTGCGTGCGAGTAACATTTTTATGTTACTTATGTGATTCCAGTAACGCTCTTACATAACATTTCTTTATGAGTTGATTTGTGACATTGAGTCAGTAATTATTTTTGAGGTAAATGCTTGATGATCTGTAGGTACTCATGGTATGACTGGGAGTTCTCCTCCATCAAGGACTAAAGCTGCAGCTTCAGGGGTAGAACCCCAAATTGAAACCACCTAAGTTTATTGGAATGAGAAGTCTTGAAGAGGCAGAACAATGGATTAGTGGGATAGAAAGGATCTTTCGATTGCTGAACTGCAAAGACACTGAAAAGATAACCAACTGCAAAGACACTGAAAAGATAACCTTGGTAGAATACCAACTATAGGGAAATGCCAAATTTTTGTAGAGAGCTTCTAGAGATATAATCTTTCCACCCGGTACTGCCATAAATTGAGATGAGTTTGTTAGAGCTTTCAATAGAAAGCATTTCACTAACTATGCTAGGGATAAGAAAATAACATAATTTGTTCAATTAGAGCAAAATGAGTTGATGGTAGACAAGTATGAAGCAAAATTTTCTAAAGGGCCTGAGGACGAATATTAAGAGGCGGCTAGTGCCTCTGAACATGAGGGATTATAATGAGATTTATGAAAGTGCCTAGCTTGTAGACCAAGAAGTATTGAGGCAACGAATGGAATCAAGGAGACAATTGACATTGAATGATGCCCGACAAGGTAAGAGACCCTATCCAACCTGAGAATCGCCTTGGGATTCTAAGAAAAAGCGAAATTTTGGAAATTTCGAAACGACCAAGAGTGGTCAAGCTCCAGGAAAAGTGTCATATCAAGACAACTTTTGCCAAAAGTGTGGTAGACCACATGGGCTAGGACCCTATAACGATTGACTAAGGTGTTTTGGTTGTTGACAAAGAGAAATTGTCCACAAGAAGGATCGCAACCAAATGCCAACTTGGTGTGACAAGTGCAACAACGTGTAGACAGACCACCTCCACAAGGGAAATCTTAGAGACTACCAGCACAAGGAAGGGTGTACGCGATCACCCAAGAGGAGGCAGAAGCTTCCAAAAACGTTAACCCATGTACGATTTCTATAAATTTTAAGAAGGTATATGTGTTATTTCTATAAATCCATGATTCCTTGATTTGATATCCATCTTCCATTGCTTTTTGATTTGAATTCCTAATTTTTGCCACTCTTTTCCTTATCTTCTCCATATCTCATTATTCTGCAGAAACAAGGAAAATTCAAATAATCAGAAGGAAATCCAAATATTTTCTCATAGATATTGCATTAATTGTTGCCTTAATAGGTCAAATAACTCTATTTTTATAGAGTTATCAAACCCCCAAACTTAACATTTTGCTAGTCCGCAAGAAAAAAATCAAGACATAACATATACTCAAGCCAACAACCTCCTCCATGACATCTTTCCATCATTGCTCAAATTGACAATTCAAAGAAAAACACAAATTTCATCCAAACATTGAAATTGATTTATAAGTTAAAACCAATTCTAACTATGTGATCCAAGTGTGTATGTGAGAGTCCTCACCTTTTTTGAATTATATGCAATCCAGATAAATTCACATCAATATGCAACCTCTAAAAAATTCTCAATAATTATGACCAAATCTCATAGGTTTGCTTTTCATTCCTTTCTCCACTAATGTAAGGTAATTATCCAACCAAAAATCAATAGGACTTTTCTCGGTTTGTAATGTAAGGCTGGGCTAAATGTGAGATAACGACGATTTTAAGCTCAAATCACCCATCAACACGTTGATTTCTAAGATCTAATTAGAGCCAATGTCACTGTCCAATTTCACTCCAAGATAATTTTATTGATGTACAACAAGGGAAGTTGAATGTTAGAGTTCAAGATGATCTTGTTTCATTAAATGTTTTTAAAGCAATGAAATATCCATCTCATGATAATTCTTGTTTTAGAGTTGAAACAGTTGACAAGTTGATGAATAAGTTTTTTCTAGAAAATATTTTTAAAGATCCACTTGAAACATGTCTAACTCGACGAAGGGACAAAGATATTCAAAATGAGGAGATAAAGGAGTTTGCCAATTTCATGGAGGCAATTCCACCATATTCAAGACAAAAGGCAATTAAATTTTAGGAGTTGGGACAACACATAACAAAGCCTAAGCCATCAATTGAAGAGCCTTCAATCCTTAAACTCAAACCCTTACCTTCTCATTTGAAATATGCTTATTTAGATGAAATTTCCTATTTATCGGTAATTATATCTTCTTCTCTGATAGATTTTATGGAGGAGAAATTGCTCATAGTATTAAGAGAGAATAAGGATGCAAGGATGGAAAATAGATGGTATCAAGGGAATTATTTAATTTGCATGTACAAAATTTTGATGGAGGAATAATAAACACCCGTTATCCAACCTCAGAGGTGTTTGAACTCGAAGATGCAAGAAGTAGTGAAAGTTGAAGTAATTACGCAACTTGATGCAAGTATCATCTATCCTATCTCTGATAGTTCTTGGGTAAGTCCTGTATCAGTTGTGCCAAAGAAAGGCGATATGATTGTTCAGAAAAATGACAAAAATGAATTGATTCCAACTAGAATAGTTACTGGGTGACGTGTGTGTATAGATTATAGAAAATTCAATGATGCCACTAGAAAAGATCACTTTCCTTAACCATTTATTGATTAGATGTTAGAAAGACTTGTAGGGTATGAGTTTTATTGCTTTCTTGATGGATATTCGGGGTATAAACAGATTCCTATTGCACCAAAAGATCAAGAAAGAACTACTTTCACGTGTCGCTATGGTACTTTTCCTTTTAGAATAATACCCTTTGGTCTTTGTAATGCACCAGCTACTTTTCAAAGATGTATGATGGCTATTTTTTCTGATATGGTTGAAAAATATATTGAGATTTTCATGGATGATTTTTCTGTTTTTGGCTTATCATTTGATTCTTTCTTGTTTAAATAATTTGGCTATGGTCTTACAAAGATGTGAAGAGACTAACCTTGTTTTGAATTGGGAGAAATGTCACTTTATGGTGCAGGAAGGAATAGTGCTTGGGCATAATTTCTCAAAACGAAATAGAAGTCGATCGAGCCAAAGTGGAGGTCATTGCAAAATTTCCTCCACCAACATCTGTGAAACTTGTTAGAGTATTTTTGGGGCATGCAGGATTTTACAAGCAATTTATAAAAGATTTTTCAAAAATTGCTAAACCTCTTTCTAATCTTTTGGAAAAAAGATGCTCTTTTTAATTTTTCTGTTGAATGCATGCAGGCTTTTAACACTTTAAAGGAGAAGTTAATGTCAGCACCAAATTGGGATTTACCTTTTGAACTTATGTGTGATACTAGCGATTCTGCAGTAGGAGCTGTTTTGGTACAAAGGAAGAATAAAAATTTTTGAACCATATACTATGCTAGTCGAACCTTGTCAAGTGCACAATTGAATAAGTCAACAACAGAAAAGGAACTTTTGGCGGTACTTTTTGCTTTTGATAAATTTCGTTCTAGTTTATTCTAACCACTCTACTCTTAAGTATATGCTTTAAAATAAAGAATCAAAACCCCGCTTGATCAGATGGATTCTATTGCTACAAGAATTTGAATAGGAAATCAAAGATAAGAAGGGGATTGAAAATTTAATTGCAGACCACTTATCAAGAATTGCAAATTCAAATTATGAGGTAAGACCAATTTTGGAAGAGTTCCCTGATGAGAAATGTTTTTCCATTAAGTCCACAAAAATTCCCTGGTACGCCGACTTTGTAAATTATTTAGTAAGTAATCGTCTTCCTCCTAAATTATCATATCAACAGAAGAAAAAAAAATCTTTTATCATGTTAAAAATTATTTTTGGGAAGAACCTTTCTTGTTTAAAGTATGTGCAGACTAGGTTATAAGGAGATGTGTTCCAGAAGAAGAGAAGGCAAACATTCTACATCACTGTCATGATGGAGTGGCAGGTGGCCATTTTGGTGCCACCAAAACTGCAGCTAAGATTTTACAATTTGGATTTTATTGACCCGCACTTTTTAAAGATGCATACTCCTATGTAGCTTCATGTGATAGGTGTCAGAATTGACAATATTTCAAGAAACAATGAGATGCCTTTAAATTACATTATTGTGTTAATTATTTGATGTTTGGGGTATTGGTTTCATGGGACCCTTTACACCTTCTTATGCAAATTTATATATTGTAGTGGCTATGGAGCATGTGTCTAAATGGATAGAAGCTGTAGCATTGCCAACCAATAATGCTAAAGTTGTGGTCAAATTTTTGAACAAAAATAATTTTACCCGATTCGACACTTCTAAGGCAATCATAAGTGATAGGAGGACACATTTTTACAACATACAATTTGAAGCACTTTTGAGTAAGTACGGAGTCATGCATAAGGTTACAACCCCTTGTCATCCTCAGACTAGTGGTCAAGAAGAGGTTCCAAGTAAGGAAATCAAGAGAATTTTAGAAAAAACTGTGAATGCCTCTAGGAAAGATTGGTCAATAAAACTTGATGATGCACTTTTGTCCTATAGGAAAACATTCAAAACTCCAATTGGGATGTCTCCTTTTAGCTAGTGTTTGAGAAGGCTTGTCACATACCAATGGAATTAGAGCATAAAGCATATTAGGCATTGAAATTTTTGAATTTTGACATGAAGTCTGTGGGTGAAGAAAGATTATTAGAACTAAATGAATTGGAGGAATTTCACAATGAGGCCTATGAAAATTCTAAGTTGTACAAGGAGTGTACAAAAAGATGGCATGACAAGCACACATTCAGAAGAGAATTTCAAATTGGTAAAAAATTCTTACTTTATAACTCGCGTCTTAAAATTTTTCAAGGAAAATTGCGGTCTTGATGGTCTAGTCCTTTTACATTTACACAGGCATTCCCATATGGAACATTTGAAGTTGTGCATGACACTGAGGGCACATTCAAGGTGAACGGTCAACATTTGAAGCCCTACTTTGAAGGTGGTTACAACAAGTAGAAGACTACCATTGAACATCATCCTCCAGAATAGTGACATCTAAGATAGTTTGTGTAACGCCCCCCGACGGCCCTCGATTCGTTAGGGTCGCCACGCTTCTTTCCTTGTCTTGGATGTCCTTTACTCTGATACTAACGGATTTCGACAAATCCGTGAGTTTGGGGGGTCTATACATTTTTCATTGGTCCCTGCGCAATAATATGGAGGAAGAGTATCCAAGAACATCCTATACTCAGAAACGACGCACACCAAATACACATAGATAATAACCGAGATTGTTAGTTAGTACACCAAAATGCCGTAGTAACCTATACCCAGCTATACTTCAAAAGTTAACCGACATTTCCAACAGCTATATATACATAGAGTCCATCATTCAGTGCATAGTTCGGTTCATTGAAACAATGCCACTTCGATAACCAACATTCCGCTGCGCCACTCTAATAAAATTATCCCAAAAACACTGCCATTCCAATTCAGTGCATAGTTCGGTTCATTCCTGCCCCCTTTTGTGGCACCCGAGAAATTCGACAACCCTCGAATATGTGACAGTCATGGCTGATCGATGGAAGTATTGTCAGATGGTGTCGTTGGTATCATGTATGGACATCGTTTTATTTCATCAACGGACCGATATCTCATGTTTAGTAAGGGTCCGATCATTCATTAGACTATCGTCGTGTTGAGATACACTTTACATAAGGCCATTGGTGAAACCAATCTCAATCGTATATTTTGCTGATCTTCGAAAAAATAAAATGATGACGATACGTTGTAAATTGACGAAATTATTATCGAAATTTGTTGACACCACATTCAACTCCGCTGACCATATGTATATATATATACTTGTACCGATGACGCTATGCAACTATACCACCTGAGTATACGTGAAATAAGAAAAAGAATTTGGACTTTAATACATGAATTGCTTAGTGAGCCAAGAAGGGAATTAAGCCATGTATAAGCAACATGCATACACGTCCAAGCTGGCCCCGATTTTTTTTTCCAATTGGGTCGACATTTGAATCAACCATGAAGAAGAGACGTTGATTGAAGCTTGGCTGGGTGATGCCACATTGCTGGCATATGGACAGCTAGCGAAATGCACGGGGAGGCATGCTGAAGACACGTCCATGCAAGCCGTCCGTTCCCCCTGTAGCCACCGAAACATGTCTCTTTTGTTGACTGGTTTTAGCAAAACTGGTGATCTTGTGCTTGTAAAAGTGGGTAACCAAGAGAATGAGCGAACCGGGAGTAATCAAGAGAGAGTGAGCGAGAAAGGTTGCGAGTGAGCAGCGAGAGGGTGAGTCGGCAAGGGAAGGAAGAAGGACCATCTCCTGTACCATCCCCTGTGCGTGTGTGTTGTCGCCGTCGACGCTGCCTATCTTCGTTGCCGTAGAGCCATGCTCGAGGTCGCAAGTTTCTGTTTTTTCTTGCTATCGACGTCTAGGACATCAAAGCAAGTGAAAGTCAATTGATCTACATTATGTTGTTCTATGGTTGTCTAGGGAAGTGTAATAGATTTGGAGATGCTTGAATTTTGATGCTGGATGCTGGAATTCGAAAGAACGGAAGTAGTTCTCTTGGACTAGCAAACTGTTTCATGGAAAAACAGCTTGACCTTTGGCGACTCCATGAATTTTATGCAATTATCTAGTCGAAACTTGACTTTGTGTCCTTGGTGAGAGTTGTAGATGACATCTTGAGGAGTAACATTCTAAAATTTGAGAAGAAACGGACAAGTAATGGTCGGTGAAACGATTTTTCTTTGAAAATGTTAAACCTGGAAACTGTTACAGAGGGTTAAGGAGAGTTATAGTGATTATAGCTCTTGATATACAATGAATTTGACTTAGAGTTCTGCACAAAACTGTTACCTCTAGGTCTTATCTATAACATATCAAAATTTCAGAATTTTCTGAGTTCATTTAGGGGTTATACCGAAATTGTTATTGAAAATGTGTAATAGTGATGTTTGAAGTTTTATGGCTGTGATGCACGGACTATTGCGATTCATAAGAAATTTTCTTGACTTGGTGTTCTTCATAAAACCTTTTTCCCTAGATCTTGTTTCTAACATGATAAATTTTCAGAATTTATCAAAGATCGTTTACTGATTTTCCAGAATTTCATTTAGTGGAGTGCATTATGTTTTGTTAAAAAAAAAACTGTTTTATTTTAAGACCAATTGATTTGCTCTATGAGTTGTGATGTCTTGGGTCATTATTTATACAATGGATGCGGTGACATTTAGCATATCATATGACATCAAGAATTGATGAGGCTTTATAAACTCATTGAGACTTTTGACATTATTGCATCGAATGTTATTTTCAAAGTGAGACATATATGTATATATCATGATGTTGATGATACTGTTGGACGGTTGAGTTGACAATGCCCCGGGAGTGTCGGGATGCCCATAGGGTCGAGTGAGTCGACCGGAGGTCCTCGGGAGTTTTGAGATGCCGTATTGTACATAAATCCGGATGGAAGGGGCAACCATTTTCCTGGCGAGCCCTGGATGTGCCTCGTGATGCCAGGTGGGGTGCGAGATGCCCGGAGGTGTGTGTCGGAGGTCTCGCGATGCCAGGTTGGATGCGAAAGCCCGAAGGGATGCAAACTTTGGTCCTCGGGAAAATGAGAGTTTTTGAAAATTAAAATGGGAAATAAATCACGTGCATGTGTGTGCATATGGCATGGTACATGAATTGTCTACAAATTGTGAGTTGGTATTATTTGGCACTAAAAATGTGGTTATTAGGGCATGGAATAGACTTTATGGATATAATATATATGCGCATGATTGCATAGATGATACGTGCATTTCACATAAAATCTTGGTTGTCTTGCTGGTTGCATTGTGTAGTTTGATGGATCTTTTATTGCTGAGTGGTTGTACTCACCTCGTTTGAGGACTAACATTTCAGACTAGAAAGAAAATGCTTCTGCTGCCTCCGACTCCCGGTACGTTATATGGGCTCCTGATTGACCTGTAGTGGGAGATGTCAGAGCACCATCATCCCGGAGTGCATGGATTGGTGTTCGAACGTGTGAGGATTTTGCTGACCTTTGATATACGCCATTTTGCCGGCCCAGTTCATCAGGAGTTCATTTCGGTTCTCGTCCGACTAGATGGCCGCTTGCCAAGGTTGCTGCCGCCACCACCAGCCGACGGACCGGATTGGATTTGATTGTGGGTCGAGACAGCAAATGACGCATTTTGGACTGCCGACACTGAATGATGGACCGATATACATGACTACTGTGGAGTCAGGTACTTTTGGATATAGTCAAGCTTAGAAAAGCCTTGGCCTTTTGATGTACCGACTCATGATGTCCATCAAGTTAAGTAAATAAAAGTGTCCGGCTCTAACTTATAAAAAATATATATAGTTGGTGTGCATTGCATTATTTTGTTTGAGTATGGGATGGAGAGATTTTGAATATGCTTCCCTTATATAAGTTGTGCAGGGCCAGGCAAGGAAGTAGGAACCCAAGAGTTATTATATGTTATATTAAAATCTATGGTATTAGGGTAGTAATTAGCCAAGAGGTAGTGATCGTGGTGACCTTAATGGATCAGGGGCATTAGGCGGTGCCACACCTTTGCCATGCTAGAAGCTTGCTAGGAGCCGCTCCTTGCTTAGGCAGTCTAGCCTTGGTGTCCACTCCCCACCCTCATCGGACTGGGTCGTTACAAGTCCACCGACTTTCGCCTGGTTCAAACCCAAGCAACACATCTACTAGAGGGTCTCATTTCAATAGGGACTAACTCACAGAGGTGTGGCATCCTAGAATTTCATGAAAATCCCTAAATGTGCTATGAGCCATGGATAGGTGACGGAAGCACCGTCATTGTATTTTGTAGCCTTTTTGACCCATCATTTACATTAGATTAAGGCCGAGCTCTTAAATGGATAATTATTTGATAGGAAAATTTTATTCTTGGCTATGTGTGTTATAGGTTGAATTTATTAATTTATGTTGCAAATTTTAATGGCCTTATAAATTGCAATTAAGCATTTGTTGTAAATAGGGATTTAGGGTAAATTTTAAAGGAAGGGTGGGCCGATTTCTTAAGGCCCAAACCAGCCCACCACTCCCCATTTATTGGGTCGACCAAGGGCGGCCCAAAGCCGGCCCAAGGGGCCCAATGGGCCATTGACCAAGGGGCCCCAACCCTGTCGGATGAACCCCCTCCCTCTCTTGCATGGATTGGCCAAGTGTTGTCTCTTTGTTGCCAAGTGTAAGTGGCCATGCATGCAACCTAATGATGGTTAATCATGAAGGGGAGGAAATTAGTGAGGGGAAGAGGGGCAGATTAAGCGAGGAAGGGGTGGGGGTGTCGCACGGAAGAGAGAAAGGAAAGGAAGAGGGAAAGAGAGGAAGAGAGAAAGAGAGTGGGTCGTGCGAGAGAGAAGGAGGAGGAGACCGTGCGTCTGCCTAGCCGCCGTCGCCGAGCCACCTCATCCCCCACCGTTTGTTTGCTGGAATTTAAGGCAAGTGGAGTCCATTTTTCTACCCTCTTGCTTGCTGTGATGTGAGTATGTTGGATGGTAAACGTTGGTTGTGGTAGAGGTGAGGAAATTTCGGAGCATTGAGGAGAGGTGTCATGGTTTTGCTTGCAATTTTCTGGAAGATCAGTTCGACCCTCCATGAGTTCGTGTGCTGCATGTAACTTTTTATTTGGAATCTCACCTTGACCTCTTGATGAAAGTTGTAGAGGCCATCTTGAGGAGTAACATACTAAAATTTGAGACAAAACGGATAAGTATTACTTGGTGAAATGATTTTCCTTTGGAGAAACTAGATCTGGAATTTGTTGTGCTGACCTTTAGTGAATTCGTGGCTGTAAAGCAGTTTCTTTGTTGCAATCTCACTTCGACCTCTTAATGAAAGTTGTATAGGAATTCTTGAGGTATAACATATAAAAAATTTAGAGGAAATGAACAAGTATAGGTCGGTGAAATCGTAGTTCTTTGAAGAAACTAGATCTGGGAAAATGCTATCTCAACCTAGTATGATTCTGTGATTTTTATAAAATCATCTAGTTAAATTCTGATCTTGCGCCCTTAATGAAAGTTGTAGATAACATTATAAGGAATAACATACTGAAAATTTAAAAGAAACGGACATGTGTAGGTTTTGGTGAAACGAAATTGCTTTGAAAGAAACTAACATGGAAAATCGACACCGAGAACAGGAGAAATTAATCATCTATATTTATTTATCTAGAACAAATTGGATTTCAATTTCTTCATGAGATATCTGCCTTTAGGTCTTTTCTATAACATATCAAAATTTCATAATTTTTGGAGTTCATTTGGGTATTTAATCAAAACTATTTCGGAGACTGTGCAAACTGAAATGTTGAAATTTTGAAGACTGTGATGCATGGACTGTACCAAAATAAATGATGTTCTTTTGGTGTGGTGTTCTTCATGAAATATTCTCCTCTAGATCTTGTATACGACATGTCAAATTTTTAGAATTTATTAAGGCTGTTTACTAAATTTTCAAGAGTTTTAACCAAAAGAGTGCATTATGTTTTATCCAAAAATTTATTGCATTTTCAAAACAAAAATATATAAATGAATGAATTTGCTCTATGAAATATAATGTCTTGAGTGATTGATTTTGCTGCATATGTGGTGACAATTAGCGTGAAATATAATATCAAAAGCTGAATTAGACCTTGTTACTATCACATCATATGCCATGTTGATAATGAGACACATATATAAAAATAAAGTATGATAATGAGGATACTGTCAGAGGTGTGAGCCAACGATGCCCCGGGAGTGTCGGGATGCCCGGAGGTGTGTGCCGGAAGCCCTGGAGGTGTGTGCCGGAAGCCCTGGAGGTGTGTGCCGGGGGAATTCCGCGTGATGCCAAATGGGGTACGAGATGCCTGGAGGTGTGTGCCGGATGCCCGGAGGTGTGTGCTGGAGGCTCCTTGCAATGCCAAGTTGCGTGCGAGCGATAAATGGGGGATGCAATTACTGGTCCCGAGAAAGAAAAATGATGTGATCCAATTGAAAGATAAAATTTGAAATTGAATCATGCGCATGGATGTGTGCATATATGCATGGCTATTTGATGATATATGTACAAGTGCATGGTAGTATATGCACGTTGTATGGTGATATATGCATGGCTGTTTGATGATATATATATATACAAGTGCATGGTGGTATATGCACGTTGTATGGTGATTTATGCATGGCTGTAAGGTGAGGTATGCTCAAATGTATGAATGATATGTACTTTATTCATGATATCTTGATTATTCTGTTTAACGCATTGTGTAGTTTGATGGATATTTACTGCTGAGTGGTTGTACTCACCCCTTTTAGGGACTAATATTTCAGATTAAAAAGATGCCTTTTACCATCGGTCGCGCGCGGTACCTTCTATGGCTTACCGTTTGACGTTGAGGTCGAGTGCGTGGAGCACATCTGTGTCACTATTCCTGGTCTAGTGTTCATTCGAGTCCGCGTGCTGGTCATGTATGATGTGGGCTTGGCTGGGGGCCCGGTCGTCCAGGAGTTTCTGTCTGTCCACGTCCATTATGATGGGGTGATGCTAGGGATGTTGCCGCCGCCGCCACCCGATGCACCGAGTTGGGTGTGATGGCATGTTTGACTGGTAGGAGCTGACACTTTTTGGGATAGCCGACACTTGTTGATGGAGGGGTATACATGAATGATGTGGGGTCGAGATCTCTTTTGAGTCATAGCCGAGTATAGCTAAAAATCTTGGCTTTTTGTTGTACCGACCTGAGATGTCCATCGTAAAAATGTGAATAAAAGTGACTCGACTTTATCTTTTCCTTTGGTGCGTAGTCGGTGTGCATTGTATTATTGTCGTGGGAGTAAGGGATGTGAGACTCGTTTATACTTCCGCTGATGAGCTGCGCTGAAACCTTTTCAGAATCAAAAAAGAAAAAAAAAATTCCTATGAACTATGGTTCCTCTTTAAACCGAATGAAAGATATTAGACTAGTATACAATAGGTAGATCGATAGGTATCTGTGGCGACCTTAGCAGTCCGGGGGTGCCACAAGAGGTATTATCTAATGGTTTTATCCTTAGCGCATGGGTAACTAATATCCCAGGAGATCATCCATCCTAGTCTATTGCTTACGGAGCCAGTCTATGAAGATGTCAAAGTCATACATAACTATCCCTACCAAGTCCATTTCCAAATCTTGTCCCCCTAAGGTTATCTTATGACTCTTACATACTAACGTGGACAACACCATGTTCTTCGGTGGTGGAGATATATGAAGAGGCATATCTAAAGATTTGGTTCCTATTTCTCCCAATTGTCTATATCTCTCAGACACAAATGAATGCGTGGCATTCGTGTCAAATAACGCATATATCTTCATATGGTCTCTAGAGATCGTACTTGATATAACGTTTTTGGAAGCTTCCGCTTCCTCCTGGGTGATCACATACACCCTTCCTTGTGCCAGTGGTCTTAGTGATTTTCCTTGTGGAGGTGGTCCACCTACACATTGTTGCACTTGTCGTACCCGGTAAATGTTCAACTATCATCATCCTTGTGGACAATTTCTCCTAAAGTGTCCTCTCTGTCCATAACCAAAACATCTCGGTTGCTTAGAAAGGTCCTGGCCCATGTTGTCTTCCACACCTTTGGCAAAGTTGTTTTGAGTCGACATTCGCCCTAGAGTCTGATCACTCTTAGTCTTTTGTAATTTCCAAAATTTCGTTTTTTTTTTAGAATCCCTAGGTAGCTCTTGGTTTGAATAGGGTCTCTTATCCCGTCGGTTATCACTTAGTGCCATTTGTCTTTCTGACTCCATTCGCTCCCATATTACTTCCTGTTCTACAAGCTCGGCCTGTTCATTTCATTATAATCCCCCATATTTAGAGGCACTAGTTGCCTCATGATATTCATCTTCAGGCCCTTTAGAAATCTCTTGGCCTTTTCCTCTTGATCCTCAATCAATCTAGAGGCGTACTTAGACAGCTTAGAAAATTTCGCTTCGTACTAGTCTACCGTCAACTCCTTTTGTTCTAATTGAACAAATTCATTTATTTTATTATCCCTAGCATAGTCAGAGAAATGGTTTCTATTGAAAGCTCTAACAAACGCAGCCAAATTTATAGCTCTCCACCAAAATTTGGCATTGCATTTTAGTTCAACAACCAGAAAATCTTTTCTATCCGATCGATCCATCTTTTTGCTTCCTCAGGACTTCCCATTTGAGTAAACTTTGGTGGTTTCAATTTCAGGAATTGTTCCACCAGTCCTTGAGTACAACGTTTTCCTTTGGGTTGTTACTGTTGGGCTTGCCTTTCCATCAAATCTCCTATGTTAGCCAATGCATGCAGGATCTCCCCCAATCGAGGTTCTTCTCTTGAAGCCCCAGCTTCAGTCTTTGATGAAGGAGAACTCCCAGTTCGTACCATGACTTCCTTCAGGTTATCAAGCATCTACCTCATAAACAATTAGTGACTTAGGATCACTAATCAACTAAGAAAGAAAATAATGTAAGACCGTTACTGGAATCACATAAGATAAAATGTTACTCGCACGCACAGGTAACTTACGATCGTTACCAGTATTTTATGAGTGAACTCAATCCCCTGTTGTTCATAGTTAGTCAACTTACCCTTGGTTAGTGTCTTATAATGTGCATCATCATATCCTTCCTTTCTCACTAATACACCTTATCACTCCAGATAAAACCATAACTCTGATAGCACTCGATGTGATGCCCCCCGACAGCCCCCAATCCCTTAGGGTCACCACACTTCTTTCCTTGTCTAGGATGTCCTTTACTTTGATACCATAGGATTTCAACAAATCCGTGAGTATGGGGGTCTATACATTTTTCATTGGTCCTAGCGCAATAATATGGCAGAAGCGTATCCAACAACTCCCTTTCCTATACTCAGAAACAATGCACACCAAATACACATATAGATAATAACCGAGCACACCAAAATGGACATTGTTAGTCGGTACACCAAAATGCCGCAGTGATCTATACCTGGCTATAATTCAAACATTAACCGACATTTCCAACAGCTATATACATAGAGTCCATCATTCAGTGTCGGTGTCCAAAAATTCTCACTACCGACCTCACGTCCTCGGTCACACTAGATCACTCGATCCTTCGTCATCGTCCTCTGGCCCCAGAGTACATCCGTTGCTCTGGAGATACAAGACGATGAACTCTTGATGCACGGGACCCGAGGGTAGGCCAGTGTTGATAGTCAATATCAGTCTCACCCGGATGAATGTCAATCCAAGCAAATTGGGATCTTGATACTCCGCTTGTTCCAACTGCAAATCGACAGCGATCCCATAGAAAGTACCGGGAGGTGCGAGCAACGTGGCATCTTCCTTACTCTGAAATATGTTAGTCCCCACAAGGGGTGAGTACAATCACTTAGTAGCTAAAGATCTACCAAACTACATTATGTAGAACCACTATCATTTGATTTCATGCAAAATACCCTAAACATATAATCTGGAAGAATAGGTATGCATTAAATCAGTAGAGTTTTACAACAAAATGGCAAACGCAATTTAAAAAACGGAACACATCATTTCAATCACTTGGGTCCCGATTATAAGGTCAAACCGTTATGACACATCACATAACGTGCCACACAATTTTGTCTTATAATTAGGCGCAACTATCAAAATGACGTAACTCAGTAGAAAATCAACTTTAAAACTCAATAGCCTTTTGATTCGCTATTACTATCTCCCCAGAGGACCAGCGTTTGCGTCCCTCCAAGCATTTGCACCCAACTTGGCGTCGCGAAAGCCTTCGGTTCCATATTTCAGTCACTGGGCATCTAGAGTATGTCATGTCTCACCTCTAGGCATCTCGCACTTCACCTAGCATCACGAGGAATCTCCAGGGCTCACTATGTTACTATAGTCCCCTACCCTCCGGATTGTGTATCGTCATATGTCTGGGCATCCCGATACTCCCGGGAAACCTCTGGGGCTCACCAGTCCCAAGGCATCTAGAGGGATCAACACTACGATCCTATGGGCAACCCGACTCTTGGGGCATCGTCGACCCGAGAGTTTGACGATAGCAATAACACATCAACCATGGGGTAGCAGTCAAACCATTTTAAATGCCAAAAACATTTTCAAATCCCCAACATAGATAATCCTTTGGGTTCTCGAAAATCTCCTTGTATGGTATGAAGTAATGTGAAACGAGGTTTCCAAAGACACATGAAAACAACAACCGTAGTCTTTAAAATAGGTCAATCTAATATCGATGAAATCAATTCACGAAATCGAAAGCATGATACAAAATCAATTCACATTTAAATTTCAAATGCTTTTTGAAATCCACATGAATAGCCTCAAGTCGCACTAGCTATTCATGTGAAATTGGCACGTCGGCAAATCCAAATCTCAATTCCGAATTCAAGATTTTAAAATGGTTCATATAAAAGTTTGGAATTTCGAGGACACCAAACATTTCTTGAAACATTTGCAAGTGGTGCCTTGGTATGTAGAAGTTTCAACGCAAATCGGGAGACTTCCAAAACAGTTCACAATCAAAATCTTCAAAGCTTCGCTACAGTAAAGATTGATGCATTTTCGACGGCCAAAATTGCATGTATTCATGAGAAATATGCAGCTCCCTCAATAGCCTACCCCCAAACCAATTCAGTCATTCTAGAAGTCACCATCCAACATCAAAATTCAAACCATTTCAATCAAACAGCACTTCCTCAAGCAACAATAGCACTACACTATATAGGTTAGTACACTCTAACTTGCCTTAGGTCATATCGGCATTGACAGCAAGCGGACCGCAAGCTACCAGCTATGGTTGAGGCAAGGAGAAGCGGTGACGGCAACAACAGCGTGCGGCGAGGCACGAGCCAAGGTCTCTTGGATCCTGCTTCGGCAAAGGGGCGGCGGCAGAACTCGAGCTGCAACGTCGGTGGCTAACGATGGAGTATAGCCAGATTGGCGCAAGGGTTCTGGTTCGGGAAGTTGCTGGAGTTGTCGTTGAAAATAGTGTAAGGTTGGACATCTACAAAGAAGAAGGAAGGAAGATCCTTTGTTGCATGTTGACTAATTAGGAAAATGGTGTTCGAGAATGAGAGCAGCTCTTTCTGCTGCTATCTTCACCAATTGTTGACTCCATGAGTCAGCAATTAAAAAATCACGGTGGCAACAAAATTCAAGCAGGTGGTACCGAGGTTCAAATGGAAGTCTTGCTGCTGGTTTTTGAGACACAAAGTGAGCGCAAATGGGAAGAAGAGGACAACCTTCTCTTGTTCCCTCTGTTAGTCGACTTCGTGAGTCAAAAAAAAAGGGGGAACTTCTGGCATTCGCACGAGTGAAGGGCAGCTGTTGAAGACGTGGCTGCTCACCAGATCACTCAGCTGCCACCTGAAATTTCCATGCAATTGAACATGTCCCTTCGTACGACCATTTGCTTCATTGCTATCCAAGAGAAATGAATAAACGTGGCATCACTTGAGGTGGTCAAAGTCTTCGCCCCTTGCGTGCAGATACGTGAACTCACGTGGCTACCGATTGAGTCAATAGGAGAAGGCGCATAGCTGCCAAATTTTGGGGTTTACGTTCCCTGCTTTCTGCATGCGCATGGACTGAAGAATTCTCGGTCCCTTGCCTTGTGCACACATGCGTGAGGGACGACGGATGTCTTCACGGAAAAATGGCTTGGCAACGTGTTAGTTGGAAAGAATCTTGGTCTCGTGGGTGGTGTTACGTAAGAAGATTTTCGATGAGACGATAAGAGATATGAAAATCGGATAGTCTCGACGTGGCAAAGACATGACCACGAGGGTACGTGATAAGACCATCATGAAACAAGATGTCTCAGTCTGGCGATGGTGATGATAAAAGGGCAACCAAAAGTGGCACCAACGACGCAGTTTGACGACAAATTCATTGACCCCTCATGGACCGTTACATAGTCGAGGTCTGGCGAAATCTAGATGTCATAGTTTGGCTGAAAACTATAAAGCAAGCACTTCTTGGGAGGCAACCCAAGCATTTTAATTATGTCTTTTTTAAATTTATTGTTAAGTTTATGTTTTGAAAAAAAAAAAAAAGATCAACTTTTCTCTGTTTTATCTAGGTTAATTTTTTAAGGATCACATTTCAAGAGTTTAATCTTCAATAAGAGCTCTTCCTATTGCTAGAAAAGGTCGACATAATATAAGTGGTACCTCAAAATCTTCCTCCATGTCAAGAATTATGAAATCTACAAAAAAGATAAATTTGTTAACTTTTACCAAAACATCTTCCACAATACCTCTCGTATATTTAATTGATCGATCAGTCAGTTGAAGTGACACTGTGGTTGCTTTTATCTCATCCAATCCTAATTTCTTGAAAACTAAATAAGCCATCATATTAATACTTGCACTTAAATCACATAATACTTTTTCAAAGTAAGAAGAATCCCCAATAGTGTAGGGAATAGTAAAACTCCCTAGATCTTTTAATTTCAGAGGCAATTTGTTTTGTAGGATGGTTGAATGCTCCTCATTTAACTTCATAGTTTCATAATCCTCAAGTTTCCCTTTTTTTGCCAAAATCTCCTTAAAAAATTTTGCATAACTAGGCAGTTGCGCTAAGGCATCTGCAAAAGGAATGTTAATGTGCAATTTTCTAAATTTCTTTTTTAAATACATCAAAAAATTTACAAAATTGCTTATCTATATGTTAATTGGCGGCACATATGGCTTGGGATTATTTGGAAAAAGTTTACTCTTGCCTGTCTCCTTTTATTATTTATTGATCACCTCTTCCTTGTCTCTGAAAATCTCATGTTTGACATTTGCTTCTCCCACTTGTTTGCCACTTCTCAGGGATAGAACCTTTATGTTTTCAATTGGATTTTTTTCTATGTTGCTTAGCAAAGAACTTTGTTGTCTCCTTGACATCATGCTTACTAACTGACCCAATTGGTTCTCCAAAGTTATAATTGAAGCCTCTTAGTTATGAAATCTCACATCCATGCTTTTGATGAAGTCATGAGTCGTATTAGCAAGTTTGATGACTATATCTTCCAAATTTGACTGTGTCCCTTTTGATTGTTTGAATCCTGATGGTCTCGTCACATTCTTATTATTCCATGAAAAATTGGATGATTGCGCCATCTCGGATTGTAAGCGTTGGAGTAGGGATTATTCTGTGACCTGTTAAAATTCCTAACAAAGTCAGAATTTTCACTAGATTGTTTAAAAAAGTATTACCTACCTTACACTCTTTGTTAACATGTCCTCCACCACAAAAATCACATGTCAAATTCTGAATTTTCCTGGCTGAAACACTCATATTATCTAGCTTTTTTGTTGAGTGCTTCAAAGTGTGCAACAATTGCAGCAAAAACATCCACTTTGTGAACTCTGCTAGCTTTTCGCATTGATAGTCTCTCAGTAGGCCACTGATAACTATTTAACGCCATCTCCTCTAATAAATTGTAGGCTTCTTCTAGTGTTTTATTTAGAGTTCCTCCTGCAGCTGCATCAATCGTGGAACGAAGATTTGTACTAGGGCTATAATAAAAAGTTTGTACCTGCATCCATACAGGTAGTCCGTGATGTGGGCATCTCCTAAGAAATTTTTTGAATCTTTCCCAAGCTTCATATAATGATTCATTATGCATCTGCATAAAATTAATAATATCATTACGCATCTTTGCAGACTTTGTAGGTGGAAAAAACTTACCAAGAAATTTCTGAGCCATATCATTCTATGTAGTAATCGATCATGTAGGAAGAGAAGAAAGCCAAGTCTTAGCTTTGTCTCTAAAAGAGAATGGAAAGAATCACAATCTAATAGCATCATCTGTAACTCCATTATATTTAATGGTGTCACAGATCTCAAGAAAAGCATCGATGTGAGCATTTGGATCATCGCTTTGTAGCCCACTCAATTGCGCTAATTGTTCAAGCATCTGAATGAGTGACGACTTAATTTCAA
Source organism: Eucalyptus cloeziana (assembly GCA_014182715.1). NCBI lineage: Eukaryota > Viridiplantae > Streptophyta > Magnoliopsida > Myrtales > Myrtaceae > Eucalyptus > Eucalyptus cloeziana. The sequence goes on from CM024638.1 coordinate 23,399,794, forward strand.
AGTTGTTTGCTTGAATTGTAGGTCTTCTGATATTTGATGTGGTGCCTTGAACTGTTGGTGCAACACAATCTCTTAAGAGTCTACGTGGATTTTCATTATCACCGTCTGCCATCTTCTTACCATCATTTCTTTGTTCTCTCAGTCGCCTTTTGAATGTACGCTCGATTTCTGGATCAAGCTCAGCAAGTTTCATAATCTGATGTACACCCTAAAAAATAAAAGAAAACAAAAGCTAGATTAAACTTAGAATTATTTTGTATCAATATTAATTAGTATTAAACAAACGATCCCCGGCAACGGCGCCAAAAACTTGTTCCTAAAATTCTAGGTGCAAGTGAACCTGTCGAACAAGTAATATAATGATGAGAAAGAGTATCGTCCAACGGAAATTGATAATTAATAAACTAATTAAATACTCAAATAGATTAATTCTAAAATTTATCTAACAAATCAAAATATAATTGAGAATAAATTTAAGACAAAATTTGGAGAGTAAATGTAGCATTCGATTTCACCATAACCACTAGATATGAATTTCAAATTATTGTGGGTACAAAAACGATATCAAACATGTGATAGTGGAATTTCCTAATCTATTTGATATGTTATAAACCTACTTAGTTTTTTAATCTACTATATCTATATGTGAATTAAAATAAACATAAGGGCATTAAAAACTATTAATATTCCCAGTTTACAATGAGTCTTTTGGATCACCTTATTATCGAAAGCTACACAAATAACGCGGTATATCTCTATCCACGTTTAATTCATGGTTATATATTATGAAGAATTGCATATTATCACTTCTCAATCTCAAACATGCACATCAGATCATTTAAGTGGTGGCCAGTCACTCAAAAGTATTATGTACAGTAATATATAACTCACATGAATGAAATCAATTGCAAAACAAAAAAAATCATGAAATTTACATATTATCATGGTTAGGCTACATCGTAGCCCTAACAAAAGAAAATTAAAACATAGTAGAAGAAAAAATAAAAATATATATCAAACCCAGTATCTTTTATCACTACTTTTGTCTTCTCTTCAAATTACTCGAAAAGCTTTCACACAATGAAAAACGATTTAACAAAAACCTAGATGCTCTCTCAGGGTCCCAATGTTCTCCTATTTATTGGATATATCCAAGATATCTATCTCCCAACACTTGCAGATAACATTAGGGAACAAAATCAAGGATTCCCTTATTTGATATCCATCTTCCATTGCTTTTTTATTTGAATTCCTAATTTTTGTCATTCTTTTCCATATCTTCTCCATATCTCATTATTTTGCATAAACAAGGAAAATTCAAATAATCAAAAGGAAATCCAAATATTTTCTCATAAATATTGCATTAATTGTTGCCTAAAATAGGTAAAATAACTCTATTTTTATAAAGTTATCACAATTTCTAACCTAAACACGTCACTGGCAAATTAATAGCAAAGTTTAAGTTTTGCCTCAACTATATATAAGATGGAACTTATCCTCGACCTAAGTTCCTCGAGTCCTAAATAAAGGCATATAATCCACACGTGTCTTAACTAGTGCAAATAATAGCCAAAATATTCACACTCGATGGATATGAGCAACTACGACATTATCAAAGCTTACGAGACTCAAATTACAACCTGTGAACATCCACATGACTCCGACTTTATGAATCATGATGATCATGGCATGCACAAGCCTTCCAAGTCACTAAAATGGCATCTAAATCATACACGTGTCTCATGCATCTTATATAAGTCCATGCCAAACATGCCCGAGCCATAAAATCACTTTAAAAGTATGCACATAGCACTCAAATACTTCGCATGTGTTTGGCGCCTTGAGAATCACATGGCATTCCATACTACCATGCTATCTTCCAAGACATCGTCTCGCTCCCTTGAGCACAACATCCGAAATCCATCAAGTGTCGTTTCATTATAACACATCCTACGAACGGCATCACATTAACATGGGGACATCCCATTGGCTTGGGTGTTTCATTTCGTTCTCACTAAAGAGGCATTCCTTTGACTTGGGGGCATCGTCCCAAATCCATTGGTGACGGTATTCCTCATTTGACCACATGAATTAAGTATTCAAGCAATCGGTTTTATGTTTCTCGTTTGTCCAAGCATGAATGCTCTAAGGGCGTGCCAAGTGATGTCGAGCACAAAACTAGAATCGTGGCTTCTGTGATGCTCGAGCACCGACCTAGGTCAAAACTTGGATAGAACAATACTCCTTAATATTGCCAAACCAAAAGAGGGACTCAGCCCAACACACTTCCATACACGTCCAAGAATCAATGCCATTCTAGATTCAGAGACTCAATGTAAACTCAAGCTTCGACCATGACCTATCGATATCCATGTAAAGATCACAACATATAACACTCATACATCCATCCATAGCATTCATATATGAAGATCAAGCATAAGTTGCTATAGCAAATGATCCATAACAACAATCATGGCAAGTCTAGCCTAAGTAAATCATTCTCACAATTCACGCTAGACCCGAGCAATCTCAACTCTCACATACTTGTCCCTCGATCAATCTTGAACCACATAGGTCAAGCATATCATGAGCAAATCAAACAAAATTAACCCCATGAATGAATTCATTGACCTAGTAGAGTCCTATGATACTAGAGGCGGTCCTAAATTCGAGTCGCGTAACGCGATGACCTAGCTGATGTTTAGGAAATCTACTTACAAACAACGAACATGGGATGAGGGGTGTCACATGGTGGCTAGAGGACATCAAGATAGCATCAACACGACATGAGAACAATGATGGCAACTTGGCAGATGGGCGAGCCAATGAGCGACAAATAGTGGCGAGCGACGTCCTAGCAGGCGGCAAACTAAGGCAGATAGGCAAAGGGCACGGGTAGCGAGGAGAGTGTGAGGAAAAAGAGAGAAAGAGGGAGAGAAGAATGAGAAAAGAGGGTTCAGCCGGTGGGTAAAGGAGTGAGGGGGAAAGAGAGGAGAAGAAGAAGCAACAACTTAAGCGAGAAGCATATCCATCACATTTAATGCTTTATTGCCTTTCTCTCATCATTACTCCAAACTTGGAGAGCAAAAGCCAGTCTTGGCCCTTCATTGGGCCATGTGCCTTATCCAAAATCAAGGGCTAGGATGGCATCTTGCAACTTCAATTATCAACTAGATTCAAAGGGCAATTTGGTCCATTCCTCTCATCCTATCCAAAAGTGGCGCAAACTTCATGTCCATTGCAATATCCTCGATTCCGACCCCATAAGGATCAGCCATAAGGTCCTAAAAAGGATCAAAAATTGGCCATTGGCCATGGATCAATCAGTTCGATCGGCAAGAAATCACGGATTGATCACGACCGACCGATTGACCGACTGACTAATCAAGAATTGGTCAAGGTGTCGGCTGTGAATTTCTACCGACCATACAAAAGGGGTAGAATCACCAGCTCATAAAATGACTTTTTGAACACGAGAATTGGTCACGATATGATTTTGGATTAGTGGATGGTCACGAGTCGATCCGACCAGTCGCAGTTTCTAGTCGCGGGTGATTCCGCCCGGTTATGTGATCCTCTTCCAATAAAAAATGCATCATTCCCTATTTAATTCTTAGTGATCAGAATAGAATCTTGAATTGGAGATGTCCAATCATGGATTGGTAATGCACTGATGAACCCTACCGATGGATCGGGTGTCGACCGGAATGAGCTTAGGGATAGACCCGGTTATTCTGTCACTAATTCTAAGGTCTATGAGTGCCTTGGCTTAGTGCAAATCCATGGGTAGCCTTAGAATTGGTCTCAAATCGATCAAAGGACACCAACTGTCCAAAGGAATGATTCGGGCAAGAATGGGGCATGATGGCCGAACCTCGAGTGTACATGATTCAATTTTTCGAGGTATACCTAATGAAATTCGGATGGGAAAGCAAATTGGGATTTTGCTACCCTAAAAAGCTTTAATTTTGGGAAATTAGAGTTAAAAAGTTAATCGGAAGACCAAGGATGAGCATAGAAGACTTGTGAGGCATTTGGATAAAGTGTGATGATGATAATTGAGATATTTTCCCTAAAGTCTTTGATTGGCTTTATTTCTTTCTTTCTCTTTTCTCTCTCTCTCTCTCTCTCTCTCTCACGCACGATCAACCCCCTCCTTGTAGCCAACTCTTCCTTCTGCTCCTTCCTTTCTTATTTCTTTTTTCCCCACGTTCACTTCTTTCCTCTCACGTCTTCAAAGGACCAATAAGGTTGAAGTTCAACCATATTAGTTTCTCGATTCATGCCGCCAAGGAAACGAGCGATGGTTTGCTCAGGAACTTCAGGAACTTCACTCCTCATTTTAAGTTGTTCAAACTCACGAATGTATTCTTCAACACACATCCCTTGTTGTCTTAGGGAATTCAGTTTGAGGAATAGGTCTTGCTTATAGTTGTCTGGCAAGAACCTCTTCTTCATCAACTTCTTGAGTTTTTCCCAAGACTTGATTCAGCCTTTTCCTTCCCTTGCTCGTTGATGCTTTAGATTCTCCCACCATAGAGAAGCATATTTTGTCAGCTTTAGGACAGCAACCTTACATTTCTTCTCATCCGAATAGGACTTGAAGTCAAAAATTCGTTCGGTTTTGTGTAGCCAATCCACAAAATCGTCCAAATTGAGATTTCCGTCAAACTCAGGGACCTCCACTTTAATGTCTCTTTCATCCTCCTTATGCCTCCCTCTTCGTCTTCGTCTTCAAATTTGAGATTCAGAATCACTAGAGTGTAGAATCGTTCGGTTGTCTCCAGTGGACTCAGAATCGCCATCAGAATTTTGACAAAATTCAGAATCGTCACGCCGATGCCGTTCATCGGGACGCCTTGCTAGCTGTCCTTGTCTTGCCGGATTCTCTAGAAGATTGAGGACTTGCTCGACTTGTTGCTGAAGATTTTGGATTGCGTGATCTCGCCTTTCGTTGTGCGCTTGCTCCAAAGTCAAGCCTCTTGGAACTTGATCATCCATAAGGAATTTGTAATAGAAGAAAGAAAGGAATCACTCAAATGAATTGAACATTGAGCTCTGACACCAATCTTTTGATGCATGATGGGGTGAGTGATTCTAGAACATAAATTTTTTAAAGTGAATTTTTGTGGTTAAGTGTATGGAGTAGTGTATACGAGAAGAAACGAAAAGGAATAAGAAGATAGAACGATCTCCTCCCAAGGTATAAAGGCCACACCACCAACCTAAAGATGAGGATCGAGATCTACAAAGTTCACCACCAAGGCCTAAAGCTTCCACCAGCCAAGAATAAAGGACTTCGAGATAGGAGAAACTCACCACCAAGGCCTAAAGATTCCACCAGCTAAGGATAAAGGGCTTCTTGGCTCACCACCAAGGAGTGATCTAGGTTCCAAGGATAAAGAGACTGAAAGGAGTTATCCACTCTCCAAAGGAATTCACTCAAGTAGAGGAAATCTCTCCATTTTCAGTGATCAAATTCGTATCTCCCATACATTGGATAGTTTTCCCTTGTTTATAGGAGGATTTTAGTCTTAGGAAATATTAAAAACAGACTTGAATGACCTAGGAACTTAAACCTTCGACTCTTGAACTACATAACAATAAAGACACCTAGGAACTTATGAAATGCATTTAGTAGTACGGGAACTTGCATTCTTGAACCTTTAGCTTTCTGTATTCTTGAACCACATTCGTGAACCTTTAGCCTTCCAAAATTCATGCTCCTCCATTGACCAAAAATTAATCCTCTTGAAACTTCATTAGTTGGTCATGCAAGACGTCTAAAATGGCTTCCCATCGCTAGTTATTGACATACCACAAAATATCGATAAGTAATTAACATTATTCATTCAAAATGATCCATCGAAGCATATAATGCCCAATTTCTTTATTGGCTTGGATAAGCATCAATAATTTTGAGTTGGTCGATGGACCAATGTTGGATGCTCCCACATTAGGTTTGGACGCCAAATTTTACGTGCCAGATAAAACTGTGGAGTTTTAAAATGGGAGTGCACTAAGTTTGACAGGTTGATTTCGAATACGTGGCCATGTATGATTGTTTTACCGGGATTTTTAAATAAGCAAAATTGGCCAAGTTCATTGTTTGAAAACAATGTATGGTGTTCTTGGCTAAATATGTGCTTGAGTGGTCATTTAATTGAACCCGTCATTCAACGGGAGTTTGGGGACGATGCTCGAGTTTATCGGATGCCAAGTCGCGGTTGAGGTCAAACCAAAGCTCCTTTATGGAATGCTGTTTAGGCGAGAGTCCTAGACGGTGCCGTGTCTGACGGGGCAGGATGATGCCCCCGACACTTGTGTTGGCTTTGGCCTGGGATTGGAACATGTGTGTTGATAATTCGTGTGAAATTCTAAATATATATTCTGATTGTTATTTATGCAGGTTATTCTATTATTATTGTAAGAGATGTGCTAATGTGTAGGGGTGCGCCGAGGCGAGGTGAGTTTATGATTGGTGCGTGCTTAGGCCGCCTTTGAGGCGAATTCGCGTCCTAATCGAGGCTTAAGAATTTTAACTTGCCGAGATTTTATCTCACCCCGTCATTGTCAAACCTTTTCAGGTCCGTTGTATGGAGAGTCGTCCAGTGCGTTTCGGGGTCCCTTGGGGCATGAAGGAAGAGACTAACCTCTATCCTATCCTTGGAACCGACCAATTTCACAAGTTGGTGGTCACGGCGTTGTGGGTTGACAAGGGCTTTGTACATTTGGTGCCCCACAATTTTAAGGCATGGTTCATTAGGGAGGTGAATGGCGATAGGATTGGTCCCTTGCAAGGTTTTGATGGACTACCCATCAGGAACGTGGATGGACTAGTAGGCGACCCCATGGACATCAACATTCCTAACAATGTCGTTGTGAATCTGGATTCCAAGTCGAAAGGGCTCGGGGAGCCGAAACCACCTGACAACATGCATGACTTCGCGCCTGGGTACTAGAGCGGATGTTTGGAGTTGTGTAGTTGGAAGTTAACCCTAATCTTCGACTCTTTTGCTGGCTAGAACTTCTTGTTTCCGAAGGTGAATCTATGAAACTTGATCAACCATTAATGAGTAATCCTAATGTGGGTGGATTTGGTCAAGGAGATGCGGAAATAGTACTTCAAGATCCATTCCATGTCCAAGGTCTTTTGTTCTTCTTGGCATATGTTATTTTGGCATAAATATTTTTGGTTCTTAAGAAGAAACAGTTTGAGAAGGTTCAATTGTTTGAAATGAATTTCTAGATTTGCGGATTTTAAATATCAAATTCGTAAAAAGAATCAAATTTTTGTTTTGACAATTCAATTATATTATGTATGTGATGTAGAAATAGTCACGTAGGAGTTTCTTTTTGTGGTAGACCTGATACATATTAAACTCCTTGGGTTAACTTGTTGATAAATAAATCGTAGTTTGTGAGAAATGGTTGTTGTGTTTTAACTATCCCTATTGTTGTTGGTTGATTGGGTGATTATTATGTCGCTTCCGCATGCATTTAAATCGAAAGATATAAAGAATGGGTTGGCGACGCGTCTTGGGATGTTGCATTTTTAATCGACCACTGAGTGATGTTCGCGTACTCAGGGTTCGAGGCCTAACACATGATGGTGGCCAAAATATCCTTGAAGATTCTATAGAAAGGTGCACACAAGTTGACCAATTAGAGAGCGATACACAAGTCCTCATTAATAACTGAATATTCTAGAATTGCCTAGTTGGCAACCGAGAGTAGCATCATCATTAGATTTCATTAAATGCCATTAAATGCAGGGTAGATGTGAGCCAATGAAAAAGCGAAAAGTGAGCCAACATCGATGACGCCTAGGAGCTAGATTTGCCAAGCAAGGTCCTTCCAACTCATTCCTTAGGCCTCAATTGTTGGACTAATAGGCTTGCCACCCAAGGAAAGTAAGCGGGACACTTGGAAACATTGGAGAGGACTGCTTGGCTTGGTAGTGATGGCTCCAAGGGCTATAAATAGGAGGAGCACTTCCCATTTTCCTTACTTTGCTCCCATTTTCTGCTCCTGCCATCTCCTTGAACGCCCCCCCCTCATGCCCTCTCTCTCTCTCTCTCTCTCTCTCTCTCTCTTTCAGCTTCCAAGCCAAGCCCCACAATCTTTATAGCTCACGTCTTAGTTCGGGGTTCATCTAGGTAAGTAAGATCCCTAAGTCTCCTCTAGGGCGATAGTCTCCATTGTCGAGTCTAGTTAGGTGTTCACCCATTGTTGAGTTGTTCACACCCAGAATGAGGCCAAGGCTCGTTTGGGTTGAGTTCATCGCAAGACAAAGTCACCCAAGCCATAAAGCCTTGGTTTCGACATAAATAGGATGCTAGGTCCAAGCCTCACTTGGTGCGAGAATCGCCTAAGGCCGCCAGGTCCTAAGTTAACATTGAGGCGTGTCCATCTTATGCCTTGATCAATAAGGGGATCACCCAAATCCATGAGGTCTTGGTAAGGCACCAAGCATGCCGATTTCCATAGTCCAAGTAGACGTGAGGACTTTGTGCTTGGAGTTGGATCAAACCGCGAGCCCAGGGTCATTCTCGATTCATGTATATTCATATTAGGTTGGAACCAAGGTCCGTCAAGCTTGGGATCGTCACTAAAGCGAGGTGCACCCAAGCCTCAAGGTGTTGGTTAGGCATTGAGGCATGCCATTCCGATCCTTGTCCGGTGCAGAAATCGACACTAAGTGATTGATTCAAGTTACAAATCAAAGGTCATTCCCGACATATTTGCTAGTCAAATATGAGAAATTCATGACACATATGAATGAATGAGCACGCCTTCAGGCCATGCATGCATTGGCTAAGAGAAGAGATAAGAATTGGCTTGTATGATGCATTTATGCATGCATTTAAAGAGGAAAAAGCGTCCGTCGTCACACAGCGTTTGCGGAGATGCCTTGTTCGTTGAATGGGAAGTCTCAATTGATCCAAGATGCCCTAGTTGAGCCAGGATGCCTGGGTCTTGAACCAGGAAGCCTCAGGAAACTAGCCCCGAGAAGCCTCGTTTGAGCCAAGATGCCTTGGTCGAGCCAGGAAGCCCAGCAAGAAGCTGGAAGCCTTGGTCGAGCTAGGAGGGCCTGGTCGAGCTAGGACGACGATAAATGAATTTGCGTGAATGCCTGTTATGCATGAGCATGATATGTTGATATGATAATTGATAAGCCGATGGTAGTTTTGGCATGGATGGCATGTGTCTAAATAAAACATGACATATGATTTGCAATTGATTTGCCATTAACACTGTTTGCAAGTGCTGTGCTTGCTAGGCTTTGATGATGAGATGCTTTCGTAGTAGAGAGCTAGGAATTTTACTTACTGAGTTTCCCCAAAACTCCTTTCAGTCTTGTAGACAAAGAAGTCTCACGTCAGTTTTGGGAGCTACAGTCATGCTAGAGGAGATAGGATTTCCCTTGGCCTATGTGGAAAACTTGTACTGTGATATAAAAAGAAAAGAGGGCCCGTAGAGAAAGGGCTGTAAAAGTAGTTATAATATAAATCAATGCGTTCTGTGTGATGTATGTCCTAGTCTTCCAGCTGTTGTTTGTCTAAGAAGTTGTTTATTCACGTTTCCGCATGTGCATGATACAAGAGAAAAAGAATCGAAACGGCGATGAGCCTGGGATGTCACAAAAATAATAACCCCTACCGCTTAAGACCGTAGAGATGGAGTTGGGGTCGTGACATCCATGGCCTAACAAAGTTTGTCTCATCTCAATTTAAATCTTAATAGGCTAAATTGGTCTCATTTATAGGTCAGTCAATGTTTATATCCTCAAATTAGTGCATTTCCTCAATTAATGCACTAACGGCCTCACTAAAATTATTTCAATTGGGAAGGAATGCTTTGATAACATCTACAGTTGATACCCGCTAATGGACTGGGGCTTGTGGCTAAGTTTCAATCGAATCAGTTTTAACACAACCTACACGAATTTAGGTGGCATTGGCAGAATTCACGCAACTAGACTTGAACTAAGTTCGATGCCTGTCCAAGGTTTCACACGTGACTTTAAGTTGAGCTTAGTCAATCCATAAATGACCTTAGGTTGTCATGTAATCGAGTAGAATCAATCAGCCTACCCTGAGTCACAGTCATTCGAGATCAAATTAGGGTCGTTCACCAATAGTACATTGATCGTGTGGCATCACCTGCGACCAATATACACTTGAGCTGAATTGATCTATATCCGTCCATGGACTACGTGACGACATGCAGTCGTCCATAGCTATCCTTATAGTCAAATTGTCCTTTCATGATTGAATGCTCTGGTCTATTGCAATCTTGTTTCTAAATTGCCTTGCCCCTAATCAACTAGTCAACTCGTGAACAATCCTTAGGATTGAGTTATGGCTTGTCTTCGTTACTGACGTACCAATCCTTAGTTCATCCCTTATGATCTAAATAGGGATTTGAATCAAGGATGTCACAGTATTAGCACTATACATATAGGACTATGTCGAACACTTTTTGAAACTGGCACGCCTAGAGAAACTTGAAGAAGGGAGATGTTGATGTTTCCACTTCTTACTTTGAATGAGAAACTTCAATTCTTTTGTGGAGCTTTGACATTTGTGTACAAAAGAAATACATGAACTATAAATTAAATAGATATAATAATCTAGGAGATTCATAAATTAAATAGATATACAAATTCAAGAGATACATGAATGGAAACAACGTTCTCATTTTGCTCACTTTCATTGATCCATTAACCTACCATAATTACAACAAAAGGAAGGCCCGTGAATAATAAATTGTCATGTTTGAGATTTTGTGAAATCATTGTCAACTATTCTAAAAGCTTAAGCTATTAGATGAATACGTGATTTATTATTTAAAAATTCGAACATTCCTCATAATGCTTAGTCTAGTCTTTTGCCTAATACTAGGCATGGAAATTTAATTGGGAGGCAAATTGGTCCAAGTAAGATTTGTACTCAGGACTTCTAGCTCTAATACCATGTGAGATTTTGTGAACCATTGCTGACTATTCTAAAAGCTTAAGTTGTTAGATGAAAGCATAGTCTATCATTTAAATATTCTAACATCATGTCAATAACCAAAAGTTGGAGACAAATGGTAACCAGAGGTTGAAGACAAATGATAACCAAAAGGAAACAACAAAGAAAAAAAAAATGAGAAAATTCAAAAATTAAGCAAAATGGCTTCATTTTGTCTAAATTTGCTCTTGCTCTTGTTTGATCACCAATTGTGACACATAAAACCCAGCTAGCTAAGGGTCAATTGCCATGTCAGTAATTTTCGGCGAGTCTTAAACAAGATGACTTAATTATATTTTCACTCAATGGTTTACGGTTATATTAGTTCAATTGAAAAGTTTCATATTGAATTGAAACTCATACAATAAGTTTAGGATAGATATAGTGAATTTTCCCTATGCAAAATATTGTAGTAAATAAAGTATTTTTTAAAATGAGCTATTGAATACAGAAATTAAATGTAACATAGTCAATATAAAATGCAATGCTATAATGAGAAAATAAATCTATTTATACAATTCAAATATGAAAGTAAATAGTTTCCCTAAATGCGCCGCTAAAGATATTTTTGCTTGTCTGCCGAGAACACTCCGAAGATGGATGGGAGGATTAGCTTACTTTAAATTGACCTTGTGGGGATTTCTATTGAGTTGCGCCAGCATGATATGATGTTGAGGTCCCTCAGGTGCTTCAATTTGGATCACTCTTGGTGTAGACCCTTCGGCCGTCGTTCACTTTTTTTCAGAAATCGCCTAGCACCTCCAACAAGAAAAAACGCACTTAAAATGTTTTGGCTTGAGCCCGCGAGCCATATATTCTGGCACAACTGTTGGAGATTAGGCACAGGCATTAGGGTCTTGGACTTGGCCTCGAGGGACCTTCCCTCCGTTTGTGAACCTAAGTTCAGGCACTAATGACTTGGTGGCTGGAGTCGGGTATCCAAGTATGGTCACTAGAGACTCAGGCATGGCCTTTTCGAAGCCAAGGCTAGATGTGAGAGCTGGGTATTTGGGCATGGTTGCTAGGAATGTAAGCACGGGCATCAAAGTCTCAAGCATGGCCACCAAGGATCTTGGCCTAGGTGTTGGTAATTTCGGTGCAGGATCCAGATTCCCAAACACGTATGTTGAGAACCTGAGAACGAGCACCAGCCACAGGAAGATGGGCCCAACCTTTGTAGGATTGGGCTTTGCCACTGAGGAATTGGGCTTAGCCTTAATGAACTTAGGCTTGGATGCCACTAACTTAGGTGTGAAAGATAGCTACTCGGATATGGTTGCCAAGGATTTGGCACGGGCAACCTAGCCTCAAGAAACTTGGACTCAACCTCTTTAGACCTTGGCCCCTTGATGGACTTGGGTGTAGATGCTAATGACTGGGGTGTTGGAGTCAATAGTCAAGCAAGGTGCTAGGTACCTGTGCACGAGCATTAAGGTCTCTCACTTGGCCTCTGGGATGCATCTTGACCTTGTTGGATCTAGGCCTTGGCGCCGATGGCTTATGCGTGGGGGTTGGGTACTTGGGCACAACAATAAAGGACTCGGGGATGTGCTATAGGGCTTGGGCATGGCCTCAAGGGACTTGAGCCCTATCTCTATGGACCAGGGTTTGACTTTTGAGGAATTGGGTCAGATCTCAATGGCCTAGGCTCATTTGCTAAGGACCTAGGTGATAGTTGTCGAGGTTCTTGTGCCTAAGTTCTAAGGTCTATTTGAATTTTCAAAAATGATTTTGATTTTTAAAAGAGAAAATCTTGTTTCTATATTTAAGTATAAATTTTCTATTGATTATGAAAAGATTACATTAATTCATTTTCCTGAGAGATCCAAACACCAAAAAATATTGAAATTGTTTTCTAATAGAAATTGTTTGCTTTGAAACAAACGGAGCCTAAGTGGTGTAAATATTCACATTTAACCTAAATGAAATCATGAGAGTTTTGAATCCTCACCTTCTCAGAAGGGTTATGATGCGGATGGTTAGTTTTAGGTATGGGTTTCAACTCTCATGCCCTACAAAGAGGTATAGTAAAAGTTTGAGAATGAGTTGAGAGTTAAAGTAAGACTAACCTAAAAAGAAAAAAAAAACTAAATGAAATCGTAAGGAGATATCTTTAATTTTTTAATATATATATAGGAAATGCATCTTAAGATGCCTAACATACGAGACATGATTGTTGTTTCCTTCTTAATGGCATGCTAACGTGTAATGAAACATGGTAAGTAAAGATATAAATAAATAATTAACTCCAAAATATGCATCGCTACACTTATAGGTAGGTTTTATGACTTTTATCAATATATTTCACAAAATTCTAATTAACGTCAACTATGTTTCCATTGAATGACTTAAGTAGCCTCTCCCTTGCTCATCAAATAAGTGGTTTTCTTACTTAATTGAATGATTTAAGCAATGTTATCAAATAAATTTATCTCATTAATTGCTAATTGGCTTCTCAAACATGCCCTAATTGTTTTACAATTGAAACTTAATTAGGATGTCTCTCCTAGACAATTGTGTCCTCGATCCACTCTCAACTATGTACAAGGTCATTGATTCCGCATTAAGTGTTTGAAATTGTTTAGGTGAACTGACCATAATGTTTTGCAATTGATTACTTTTCTGAGACCAAGAAGGGAAATAAGAAGAAGAACAATGGAAGAAACAAATGGAAAGGTTTTACTTCACATGTATACAGTACATTGCCTTGAAGACATGGTACGATAATTCCTTTTCAAAGATAAAAGGAAACAAGGGAACAACCCGACTACAAGAATTAAAAAAAAAACAATTCTTTACAGCCAAGTAACGAGTAACACCTCTTCTCTCTCTCTCTCTCTCTCTCTCTCTCTCTCTCTCTCGTCTCACGAAAGTAGCCCTGGATCTTATCCTATCAGATGAGGAGCAAAAATGGTGGAAAGGTGTGCCTTGAAGATGCACACCGTCACCATCAACTGAAAAAGGCGGTCATTTCTGAACGTCAAACAAAGATGTTCGGATTTGGTTGAAGTAGACCTTGGAGTTTAAACCAGTTGAATTTGCCACTGCCCAAGAAGCAGAAGAGCTTCCTGGAGAAGAAGAGAGAGAAGCATTACTGAAGTTTTCACGTGCATGTCTCTCTTCTTCTTCTCTGTCTTCGCGAATCGTATCCATCGCGATGCATGGTTTGCGTGACCTCCTTGGGGCAGTTGCAAGTTGTGATGGCACAACTTCTGTGATAAATCTTGCAAGGCGTGAACTGGCCATTATCATTCCCTTCTGATGGATGTTTTGAGAGGGGTGGAGGGGGAGGGAAGAATGAGCTGTGAAAGAGGGTTTGCGGTGGGATGGTTATGAATGAAGATGGAGGGAATTTATAGTAGGCTTTGGGGGGTTTTCTTTTGTTTGTTTGCTTGTCCCTCCGAAAATAATCTTTTTTCTTAATGGTTAATCGACGAAAGAAAATGATCATGACAATGACAACTATGGTGTTCCATATCTCAAAAAAGTTCAAATCATGCTATTTTTATTTCAAGTGATACGCTAATGTGGTGTCATTTGATTAATATCATGTCTTATTTTGCACATTAAACAATTATTTATGTATGCAAAAGGAAAATACACGTACACACTCAGAAGACGGGATTTTTTTTTTCTCTGTTTTGAGGATGTTGATGCTAAAAATTGACATTACTAGGTACCTTGTGCCGATTCTAAGATGGGAGGCCAACCATTACAAATTGAACGATTAAAACCCAGATGTTAAAAAAAAATGTTGTAAAACATTTGGAAGTGTTAAGATAGCAACGATATCATGATTAAACAAACATGATAAGGGAGAGAGCAGTTTAGGCCAAACACCTAGTGGTGATGGTTAAATCAATTCGTTTCGTTGAGCTGTCCACCTTTCTCATTCAATGTTAGACTTAAAGTGAGCGGCTTACCTCATCGTATCGATATAGATGACATACAATATCGTGATATGAACTTTTTATTATATTTTCGTTTCCTGTAGTTTTTTATTATTATTATTATTGACTCAATGTCGTCTGTTTGCGCCGCCCACTCTTGCTTTCGACATTAATTGGAGGATAAGGGTCGTGTTCCGTATTGGGGAGGGAAGTCTTGTTGTGATGGGACTATAGGAGCCAGTGATGGGAAATCTCTAAGAAGATACGGCTTTTGTTCGATCGGAGAAGAAACCAAATTTGCACTTTTCCAGGCTTTGAACGGGAAGCATCCGGAATGAATGGTACTCGCTAGCATGTTCGCCTCCTACCCACGTGGTCAATTTTGTGGACCACACTCCATGCTGGCCAGTCACGATATTGGGGCCCCAGACAACGATTGACTGCGCTTCATCCTGTGAACCGATGGAGTGTTGTATCTGTATCTTGAACATGGGAAAGAAGCACCTAAGTGTGATAATGCTTCTGCAAAGTCTAGGAGTACACTCTATTAACACTTGAAATAGAGAACACGTACCCCACAAGCTTGAAATAGTGAGGCTTTTTTGGGACCAGTAAAAAGGCGGGGAGGGCAGACAACTGTTAGCGACCCCATGTGGACATTATATAGAATGATCCCGTGTTCACTTCGAAATTTTGGATTGATAAGGCATGACTACTCTGCACTACCTGAGACTAAAAGGTTTGATATTGGGGACCTTGTCACTATGGCCCGACAAAGGAGCTAGAAGTCGGACCTCTTACCACACAAGGTATATGATAGATAGACGACGTAGCACGAGTGTCCAAAGGTTTTGCTCCCAACATAAATTGGACTCGTGACCTAGTAGGAAATTGAGATTGTTTAGCATTTACATTGGCTGTGGATTGCAACACTTCAATAGTTTATAGAGTTAAAATGCGGTTTCTTCTTTATTCCAGCATGTTTTCATGATGAGAAAATCACCTTTAAATAGGTGAATTTCGAGCCTATGAAATATACCACTAATTAATCTCATGGACTTAGTAAAGACGAGAGCCAAAATTCAAGTGATGGCCCTAGTAGCTATTGACCATATTCCTGCATGCGCAAGCTTGTTGAAGCGGGGCAATGGTCGGCGGTGATCAATTAGACTGAAGTGGAGCAAATGCAGGAGTGTGTACGCCATGAACAATGAAAGATGGTGGTTCACGTAGGATGGTTTTTCTGCAATCAGTTACCTTGTACTTCGTCGGCGAATTGAATGAATAATCGAAAAAGTGCAAGTAAAGGAAACCAAATTGTCTCATTTCTTAAACTCCTAACATCGAAGACGGGGCCAACATGTCCTTTGGCGGAGGGAAATAATACATCACCGTGGACACACTGACAAGTCCTTTGGATAAGGGAAATGGTACATCTCCGGTACCCATTTAACGCACAGATTGAACGTATTATACCCATCGCATTGATGTTCATTTTAGTCACTTATCCATTCATTCAAAAAATGCCAGAAAAAGCCTAAAAGAACAAGCCTTATCTTCCTTTAAATGGTAAATTGAAGCTATCAACTTCCTTCTTTACTTAATGATGACAAATCAACATGTTTTAGAAGTACTTATTTAGCATGACAAGAATTCCAGATTGGAAACTTATGCATTTATGAGTGAACCAGACAAGCAACATGAGTCCGTTTTCCTTAAGTAGCCATGCACATAATGTCATGCTTTTATGTGAGCGCGCATCTTACCGATGGGCTTGAGGCATGCCGCATGCCTAGTTAAGTTGAGTTCCTCTTCATGCAAAAAAAAAAAGGAAGAAAAAGGGAGAAGGAGGAGGCCAAACAAAAACCCTTCGCTAAAATTTCTCATGTGACTCCCTCCAGTACCACTAAATACACGCACCACGAAATACACGAAATATAAGTAATGTGGTCTATAAAATCAATCATAATTGAGAGCCGAATCTAAATGTAAGTTATAGTAATAAATTCTTAAAATATAACTGGATTGATCTAATAGTTTAGTCTATAAAATATTTGTTTCCCGAGCGAGCCAGATCAAGGTGATGGCCTCCATCTGCCATCGACTATTTCGTATATCCATCAACTGCAGAGACCATCGTCAAAAAGGGATAAAAACAGGTTGGCAATTTAGCTTATATATCGGGGTCTGAAAGAATAGGACAAGCCGCCCCTTCTGCACCGACTAAATGGAGCAGACAAGTATAAAGTGCATAAAGATCCCAAATTTGCATTTAATTCATAAAGCAAATCATGCCTATCCCTTTCAACTTTTAAATTGCTCCAATATTTTTTGGACTTTGACCCCTCTAGAATATGTACAAACTAATTTTAATCCTAATGGATCTAAAATAAAGCCCGACCTATGACAAAAGGAAATCCTAATTACAACTCATTTAACTAGATAGATTCTTAAACCAGAAGAATTACTAATGAAATTGAGATGTTTAGTCCATATAAGCTCTCAGTTTTCGTGTACTTATGGTCTTCAACTGTCAGTCCAATTGAAATTGGGTGACCACCTTGGCTTGTGCCCTGAAATCACACCGTTCTCTATATTTTGGATACTTTTGCATTGTCTGTACTATGTAATCATCTCGCAATCTAGTTTAGCCACCTGCAGAAATTCATTTATACGCATGAGTCAGGCGCGTAACGAAGTTGTGCATGTAAACTTGGTGCATGTTTGCTTTGTTCATGCCATCAATTCCAAAACAAGATGATGTTATCCAGTTATCCATTCTCTAAGCGCATTCCTTATGTCTCACCTCTAAATGAGGTTACTGCTGGCCAGGTTAATTCACATAAATTGTAAATCCCCACGTAATAATAATAATAATAATAATAATAATAATAATAATAATAATAATAATAATAATAATAATAATAATAATAATAATAATAATAATAATAATAATAATAATAATAATAATAATAATAATAATAAATAATAATAATAATAACAATAATAATAATAATAATAATAATAATAATAATAATAATAATAATCAAATTTGCCCTCTTTTAGAGACGAGGTCCATTTGGCTTGAGTGGAGTGAAAAAGTGAACTCTTAATTTAAGTCGGGGCTCATAAGTAGTCACTAAATTCCTACAGAGAGAAAAAAAAAAAAAGGGAAAAGAAGAATAAATCTAGACTTCATGAGGTAAATTAAACTGTAAATTTATATTTAATTTCAGAGGATCTCAATTCAATTAATCAAATAAAACGTGGGAGAAATTTCTCATTTTTCATTGTGGTCCCATAATATGGTACATGAGACTATTCCAAGGAATATCTTCATATCCTTATCTACATCATCATCCACTATATATATATATATATAAAGTCCAGCTTTAGGTTGCGCAATGCGCATGCAAAATCACATCCGAATCTCCCCCCCAAGCGCCCCCCGCTTCAAGAACAGCGAAATGGCCGATCCTAAAACGCCTAAAACAGTACCTCCAACGACCTTCCTGGCCGCCGACACTGACGGAACGTTGCCAAGAGATATATCATCACTGACCCCGTTTTCCGCCGTCGCCCCTCCTCGCATGGTGGCTGCCTCAAGGATCCGACTTCACATTTCTTTAGAGACGATCTATGAAGAAGAGGACGGTGAAGATGCGCAGTCGTCGACGGCTTCCTTCTTGCCAATAAAGTCATTACTGTGTTTCTTGGAAGCGCACAAGCCTTTGACATTCTGTTCGCGCGACCCTCAAATCGTTTAGGACACATCGTATGTTCTGCATATTAGTGAACTGTGGATTAGCGAGCCATTTAGGTTTAGATCCGACGATTGATCATTGTGTGTTTTGTACGCTGCACAAAGATTGGGTTGGTCATGTTGTTTAGTTTCCTCCACATTTCTCTTGTAAATCTCTTGTAATAATGTTATATAATTTGTAGCCCTTCTGTAAGGGATTGATATTTTCTACATTTCGGTGCAATTAGCCTCTTAAGATCTAAATAGTTAATACATTGAACAGCTTACAATTTTTTTTTTTTTTTTTGGTCAGTTAACAACTTACAAATTGGCAAGCTCGGATAAGTTGTACTTTTTACCCATCCCTTTTCCTTTTCCTTTGCCTTTTTCCCCACTTTTCTGTTTCCTATTTTGCCTGAATCAATCTGCAGTCGCCCACTGAGCACATGACAGCCAAGCCTGCCACCGGCCACCGGCCACGACCGCAACTCCAATCATGCCTCTGCTGGACACTGGCACCCCATTCTTCGCTAGCCCCCACCCTCGCCGCGTGATTGCCGCCAACTACTAAATTGCCTATGCCCAAGCACCCACTTGCCACTGGCTCGCTCTTTGCGTATTCTCCCCTTTGCAGGCGGGGTTTGTCCTCGTAACACTAGGTTCAACGTCGCCCGCCGCCCGGGCCTAGCCCGACCATGGGTTACATTAAGTCTGGCATCACCCGAGGCATGGTGAAGGCAAAGAAGTCGTGACCCTGAGCTCTCCTTCGTCCTTGACGGGGACAAAAAAGGTGAGAGAGTCCTTGCCAATGTCGTCCCAAGCTGGGCAGGGGCACCGATGTGGTCGTGATATATATCGGGAGTAAATTCTCTTAGGGCATACGGGGTACTTTAGACCAATATGTAATTATACATAAATGGAGTGAGGGCTTAATGGGATCTCAGTCCACAATTGGAGCAGATTGAATTTGCCCGTTGTTTCTAAAAACATCACGAAAGATCATACACCGTCAAAAAACAAAGGAACGAGCAGGACTAACAGAGGAACGTCATTCCAGGGTTTTCTATTCATGTTGACTTTCAGATTGTATGCATCCTACAAGATGGCCTGTGTTATGAAACAGATGACCTCGGCGAGGGCTGCGAAATGAAAAGATAGAGAGGAGCAAAAGAGGAATCTATTCAGCGTAAATTACACTTGAAATCACTTAATTTTGGATTAGGTTTCATATAGGTCAGTCGACCTTTTATATTAGTCAATAGGTCACACAATTTCGATTTTGCTTTGAAAGCTTTCAAGTTGCCATCTGTCTATTGGATGCCAATCTCACGCGAGCCCCTCAAGGGCAAGTTTTCACAAGCTTGTAGGGATAGGCGCTTCCAGGTTTTGTACCAATTCCACCTGAAACCTACCCATTGAAACAGATTCCTAATTTTTAGAACTAGAAACCTACAATACATACCCTGAAACTTGAAACTTACCCTATCATAGGTTCTAAGGTTAGTTCCAAAGTCTATCCAGGTTTATCTATATTATTAATTGAATGATTGCAGTTAAGCATAACCTTTTATTATCTCAACTTGCTGCTACAATAAATTAACTACAACTTATATTTAGACTCACAAAAAATATGAAACATTAACAAAATAAAAGTCTCGGTCGTAAAATGAAAGCTTAGATTAGTGGCTCCAAATTATACATTCATCATTGAATGTCATAAAATATCATAGGATCACACGAAAACATAAACCAAAAAGAATACAAAAACTTATTCTAAGTTCCAGATTCCAAGTTCCACTTTCACAGAATCCGAACCTATCCATCAAAATAAATTTCTCAATTTTTGGAACCTAGAATCTACCTTGCATACTTTGGAACTCGGAACCAGATAGGTTCCTATCAATCTGGTTCTTAGGTTTCAGGTTTTACCCTGAAACTATACTCATCTCCACTAGCTTGAGTTCTAGCTCCCATGACTGCGAGCCGTGGCTCCAGAGAGAGGGGGGTCATCGCCAGAAATGGGCTCGTCCGTCGTGTCGGCTGCCGTTGGCAACGTGGGGTGGTGAGAGCTTGCTGTGTGACGAGGTAGAGCTGAGAGGAAGGTGGGCGGCGGAAGAGGGAGACACAGAGAGGTGGGTGTAGGGTAATGAATTGCATGGCAGTAAACGTGTCTTTTCAGGTCGGTGATGAGATACAATTTGTACGTTTCGAAAACTCATAGATGGTATTTACTATAGGTAATGCAAATCGAGATGCAATTTGTAATCATCCCTTTGTTAAATCTGTGAAATTGCTACACATACGTAGTTCTCAGTCTCTTAAAAATGGTACTTATAAAGAAAGTGGGTCAGTCAGAGTGCAAACAATACGAAGTAAACATCGTACTTCTTCTTGAGGCACTTGAATTGTTTGGCGCAGCAACTTCTCCAAAAAAAGGAATAAAAAATCAAACATTGTCCACAAAAACAATGTTGGTCAAATGACACTGTGAATGTTTCAGATAAAACTCTTCAAGCTTTAGATGCACCTCAAATGACATGATGAGGATGTACAATTCTATCGAAATTCACTACTTCCACAAGAGTATGGTTTAGAGTAGGGGTGAGCAATTCTAGATTCTGTATAGATTCCACCTGGAACTTACCCGTTGAACAGGTTCCACATTTTTTGGATTCCGCCTATAATATTAATTGAACAATTGCAATGAATTATAACTTTTAATGACTAACAATTGCTATTACATTAACTGATCATAACTTATATTTAGATGCACAAAAAATATGAATATTAATAAAGTGAAAGTCTCAATCATAAAATAGAAACTTAAACCAGTATGTATGGATTATACACTTGTCATCGAATAATATGGAATATCATAAGATCACGCAAAAATATGAACTAGGAAAAACATTAAATATTGTTATAGGTTATAGGTTGCTGGAATTTAGAACTTAGAATCTACCCGTTGAAATGAGTTCCTCAATTTTTGGAACATAGAACCTACCCTACATATTATGGAATTTGGAATCGTATAAGTTCTTGCCAGTCCAGTTCTTAGATTCTAGATTCTACATGGAATCATACTCACCCCTAGTTTAGAGATGCAAAAGAATTGTATTCAATGTTAGCAATATTACATTAGAAATTCTTAAGATTTTCTATAGGATATTTTCCTATGTTAAAGATAGTTATGGTATTGCTCTTGATTATTTATATCTCTCAAGATTGCATGTATATTTCCATTGATCATGTATATCTTCATTGATATATGTTACTTTAGATAGCCGTCTCATAAAACTAATGAATAGGTTAATGTCATGTTCATTATGATATATCGAAAGATAACCAATTTCTTTTGCATATCTTTCTTAATTCTCTACTTTCGAATCACAAAAGCTTTCCATCGGAATAAACTTTAAGCTCGGCTGATATCACTACCTGTGCATAGTCTGGAACCTTATTCGGGGCATATGAGACTGGACCGTCGTCGGTGCATTTGTACAGATCATTCGACAAGAACAGTTTGGGTACTTCCTCTAATTAAAGAATATAATATTAACTTCCCTGAAAGCACGTACTGGAAAGACAGGCACATGCAGAATATGGGAATAAAAGATTAGGATGCCTTGGCTGACACGGCTGATACCAAAAGGGCGCCGCCCTTCGTGCTTGGTCCTTTTCATTCATTTTCAGGAACAATTGGGGCGCGTTTGGTAATATTTCTATTCAAAAATTGTTCCAGCGAACAGAAATAGAAAAAAGTATTTATGTTCCGGAAAACAATTTTTGAACAAAAAAACGCGTTTGTAAACTTGTTCTGGGAATAAAAAATGAACAAAAACACGTTTAGTAAATTTATATTCTTTTTTTGTTTCTTTTAATTTTTTAATATTTTTCTTTTATTTTTCTTTTGTTTTTTCTTTTTTCTTTTTTCTTTTTTTCTTTTTTCTTCTTTTGGCCGGTCGCTGGCCTCGCCCGGCCTTGCCTCGCCGGGGGCCGGCGACATTCGGCCTCGCCGGAGTGTCGGGGGCCGGCAACACTCCGGCGGGTTGCCGGCCCTCGCGGGTCGCCGGCCCTTGGCGGCATTGTCGGCCCTCGACGGCCAATCATCGGCCATGGCCAAGGCCAGTGACCGACCAAAGAAAAAAGAAAAAGAAAAGAAAAAAAAAAAAGAGAAGAAAAAGAGAGGAGAGAGAAAATTTGTTCTTAATTTCATTCGAGAAACAAGAAACACGTTTTTCTTATTTCTTGTTTACATTCAAATGTGTTCGCTGTGAACAAAAAAATAGATTTGGAACAAAATGCAAACAAATGCGTTTACATTTTTTTTTTTTTGTTCCGTGAAACAAAAAAATAGAAATTTTGTTTATAAACGAAATAAGAAACGTTAACAAACAGGGCCTTGGTCACCCACCTTAGGCCCATATTTTCCCAGAACTTGGTGGAATTGGACCACTTTCAATAAGTTAAAGCTAAAGGAATAAGGTTGTGTACAAGCAACAAAAACACATTCATCTAAGGAGATTGTTGAGAAGGAGTCTAATTATAACCTCATTAATGACAGAAGAATATTAGAAATATCAAAAGTTGTATAGGGCACTCATTTTGGTGCAAAAACAAAAAAAAACAAAAAACAAATCGGATCCTTTAAGTGTAGATTTAAAAATAAAATAAAAAAGATCAATTAAGTATTAAGTTCGATCACTCTAGCTGGAAATCTAACGTGACAATATTTTAATAATTTTTTGGTCTGACGTGGCTCGTCAATCCCCAAATAACGTCGTTTAACTGCCTGTACAACCCAAAACAATGTCATTAATTGACGTGGCTCATCAATCCCCATTTTGGCACTTTTGGTATCCTTCTCTCCCTCCCCCCCATTAATATATATAGTCGGAATCACCTTTAATGAAAAGTTTAAACCAATGACCTCAATGACTTATGAGTTAACATGACATATTAACTATTGCACATCATTTCAAATTTTCAATGTGAGATTGTTGCGTAACACCTTTGTAAAATCTCGAATTTTGCAAATTGGGAATCGCTAGTTAGCAGCACCTTGGTTCTCAGGATGATTCCAATCCTAGATTTGGATATTCTACTGGCTGCAAAAACGACCATAAACTTAAATATTAGACAACGTTTGTTAGCAATTGGTTCGGAAAACTTAGGGTGATTGAACACTTAGAAAGCTCGGGTAGTGATGGAAAAGTCAACTAGCTAAGTGGACGTGTTAAGGAAATGGTCAAACTAAACCTAAAGATATTTGGTCCAAGGTTTCGGTTACGCGCACAACGAATAAACATCCCAAGTCGCCCTTTCAGCATAGCAACCATATTTTTAGTTAAGTTGTAAACCATTCTGTCATTAATTTGATGCGTGATGTTTTTCTTAAAATTTTAAAATGTTGGTAAAACAATCATTCGACGTCATTATCAATCAAAGCGGACATTTTCTCATGTAGTAGGGTAACTCCATTTGCATGTCAAAAGTGTGTATGCCATAAGAGTGACATGACATGGCGACTACATGACGAATTTGATATTTCTAAATACGATGGGATATAACATGACATGATAATGTTCACATGTAATATGAATCAAATTCAAGTATGATAGTGAAATGACATGACATGACAAAAGTCACCTGTGACAAGACAATAATGTAATTTTGTGAGGTATACCGCTTTTACTACGTGCGGACTCAATTTTCATTTGATTTGTGATTTTCCTTGGACAAATTAAACACGCCGTTTTTGCTTTCAATAAGATCAAAATAAAATCAAAGTTCAACTAAAAATCATGAGTTGGCCAGCAAACAGGGGACCTTGAAAAAGAAGAAAGACATGTCGATCTATAACGGGTAGGAAAGTTTTCTACCGGTTATGGAGTCTAAGTATTAAATGACTATATCGTGCTCCACATAATTCTTCACATGCTCGATGCCTAACTTCATAGGTTCGGATCATGAGGATGTTGCGACAAACCTCGAGTGGGTTTACAGATTGTCACGCAGGCGTTGATATCCTCTTGCGAGGTGCATTTACTCTTTGTACGACTCTCCAAAGCCCTACCCATGTAAATATGTATTCAATATAGACCACCTAAATATGCACTAAAACACTTATTCCTAAAAGTTTTGATTTTTCTAACATGGCAACTATCTTGAGGCAAATATAATGTGAATTCCCATCATAATCCTACTATGCAATAATATTCAAAATCTGCAGATATGAATATGTATGGATATCCAAATATTACTTTCTCAAACGTATAAATATTCAGCGTGCATTTCCTAGATGCAGCATATTCAATTAAACATGTAAATTATATGAATGTGCCATGAATGGATTATTGTGAAGTGTAATTATACATGTAAATTATATCCGACCCAAACATGAAATTAAATGTGACGATGTGATCTCAATTGAGCAAGCAATATGCAATTTCATGAAAATCCTAGCATAGAGAGCCGATATATCTGCTTTACATGGTTCAAGTTTAAATTCAAACAAGTATACATCCATGTAACAATATTCAACGTGCATTTCCTAGATACTGACATAATCAATTCACATCTAAATTATATGAATGCACTTATGAATGGATTATTGTGAAGTGCAGTCTATACATATAAATTATATCAAACCCAAACATGAAATTAAATGTGACGATGTGATCTCAGCGGGGATTTTTTTATATGCTTGCTCATACGGACGAACAGTAAGAGATGGAGATGAAAATATTAAAGGATAAACAACCCCACATCACAATATGATCAAGGCAAAATCCAGAATATACACAAGATCGGGTTGTTGAATGTCAATATGCAATTTCCCCATATGATAAAGCAAGCAATTGCAGAGGATACCATCCAAGGAATTAAACTGAACAGAAACTGCCCAACCCTCTCTCACTTACTATTTGTAGACGACTCCATCTTTTTCCTAGATGGTACAGTTAGGGAATGTCAAAACTTGGCAACTATTCTCCACCAGTATTGCTACGCATCAGGTCAGGCCATAAATCTAAACAAATTAGGATTATTTTTCAGTAAAGGGTGTCCAAAGAGCCTCCGAAGAAACATGGTATCAATGTTACGAGTTCCTGAAATTGCAAAAACAGGTAAATATTTAGGAATCCCTTCTTTGACTCAAAGTATGGAGCAAGCAATATGCAATTTCATGAAAATCCTAATTCTCCGTTATCAAAGCCATTGAGAGGAAAATTGCTAACTTCCGGGGTGGAGAAACAATAACAAGACAGTGACATCGGAAAAAGAGCCCAAAGCATTCGAAAGCAAGAAGGTGGTCTTGGCTTTACAAGGATTTACTAACTTTCAACACCGCCTATGTTAGGCAAACAAGAGAATCTCTCAACACCCGAACACACCATCAAATAACTATATGACTTACTTCCCAAATAGTGACTGGCGAAGGTGGAAAGGCTCACGTCCTTCTCGTGGGGCTGGGCAAAGCTTATTATAGGAAGAGATGCAATTGTTCCCAAGTTATGTGGGCAGCAGGTAACGGACATAGAGCCAATAAATCTGCTTTACATGGTTCAAGTTTAAATTCAAACAAGTATAAAGTTTAATTGAACTTGCTTTCCGTTTCTAGCATAGACTAGCAAGTTCCCACCATTCTCGTACCAATTTCCTCCCTTAAGAATCGAAATTCCAGCATGCGAATCAGCAAATCAACATTAAAATATTCGAAATCAAGCAGCAATAGTTGCATGTAGTTGATCTTAAAGTCCACGATTCGAATCGGAATAATTGGTGGCTACAGATGCACGTAGCACATGATTACTAGTTGATCTTAAAGTGCACGATTCGAACCGGAATAATTGGTGCGCCAGGCACTAGGTGATGCAGTGACGATGCGACGAGACGCTCTTGGAGTTGGACCAGCTTGACTTGGCCAGCGAGAACAGGCAAAGGTATTATGCGATCGGGACTAGAATGATGGCACTTCTCGATGGGGGCAGCGAGGGGCCTTGCTCTTTGGTGGCCTTGAATCGATGGCCTGGATCGTGGAAGGAGATGGGCGATGCCTTGCTGGTTTTAATTTTGTGAGTGGATGAATTTGGTGGTGTGGCAGCGGCGTTGCGGCAGCGGTGGTGGTGCCGAAACTGTTGGTGATGAGAAAATCAAATTCTCGCTGCAACTGATATGTTGGGTGGTAAACAGGAAGGACGAGCAGATGAAGGCAGAGCTCGTGACACAATTTTGCGGGTAGAAACAAGAGAGAGTCACCGTGTAAGTAAATTTTCAGAAGCCTCTAAGGAGACTCCGTGGGCTTTGGTGGCTGGTCCCAAACAGCCACCGCCTTACCAATGAAACTGGTTTGCTGGAACTGTGAGGGTTTCGGCAATCCCTTGACAGTTCAAGCCCTAAAGGCCTTGACGGCCAAAGAAAAGCCCGACTTTTTGTTCCTCATGGAGACGAAGAATCCTAAGAAAGTGATCCAGCATATGCAAAGACGCTTACATTATAGCAACTCTTTTGTTTGCAATCTTAATGGCTTAGCAGGTGGCCTTTCAGTATTTTGGAAAGATAGAGTTTCACTTGACTTCCAAAGCTCGACGGCGGACTTGGTTGATATCATATGCCGGGACCTAGAGGAGGATAAGTTAATGCAAATCACATGTCTGCACACCCCCAACTCGCATCACGCTCGACGGATGATGTGGGATCAACTTCGCCTGATCAGCATATCCAACACTCTCCCTTGGCTATGTGCAGGTGACTTTAACGAGATTCTACATGCATGGGAAAAAGTTGGCAGCCGAGCCCCAAAGAGATATCGAATCCAAACTTTCCGCAACGTTCTTAATGATTATGCTTTTATGGAGATTGAAAGTAAGGGCTACAGGTTCACGTGGTCTAATAATAGGGATGGTCTAGACCACGTTAAAGAGCAATTGGATCGTGTGATGTGCACATCGGAGTGGCGAATCATTTACCCTGACGCCCAAGTCTTCGCGCTGCCGGCCATTGGTTCTAATCATAGTCCACTCCTATTATCAACAGATCCACCATATTCCAGAGGTCCACGACCTTTTGTGTTCGAGGCATTTTGGACCCAAGATCCCGAGTGTCGGGGGGTGATTGTTGATACATGGAATACAACCCAGGTACGAAATACCAATATAATTGACATACTTCGGATTGTTTGTAGTCAGCTTAAAAAGTGGAGTAGGGCCAAATTTCAAAATGTTCAGTTACAGGTGCCGGCACTACAATAATAGCTCCAATCACTTGTCAACAAACCTGGCTTATCCACTACTGATAAGGCAGAAGCTGCCCATATCCGAGGCAAAATCAGAAACCTCTGGCAGCAGGAAGAACAGTTTTGGGCCATGTGATCTAGGGTGAACTGGTTGACCTGGGGAGATAAGAATAGCAGATTTTTTCATGCCACGACGATCCAACGGAGGCAACGCAATAGAATTGTCATGCTGAGGGATGAAACTAACAGCTGGGTCAGAGATATCCCAAACCTGAAGGAGATGACTTATGATTTTTTCAACCATTTATATACCTTGGTAGGTCCCCGAGACTACCGACCAGTATTAGCTCAGTGTCAACCGGTGGTCACTGAGGAGATGAATGCACAGTTAACAGCGGGGGTCACAATGGAGGAGGTACGTAGGGCAACCTTTCAGCTGGGCGCGACAAAGGCTCTAGGTCCCGACGGTCTGAATGGACTCTTTTACCGGACTTATTGGGACATCATCAATCAAGACGTACTTAGCTTAGTGCAAGAATTTGTTAGCTCGAGGGTCCTGCCAGGTGAGTTTAACAAGACAGCCCTTGTACTAATTCCCAAGATAAACCATCCTGAAAGTCTAGACCAGTTCCAACCGATTAGCCTCTGTAACTATGCATATAAGATCATTTCTAAGGTGCTAGCAAATCGTCTGAAACCTTGGCTCGAGGATCTCATCTCAGGTGAGCAAGCTGCCTTTGTGAGTGGGCGCCAAATTTAGGATAATGTGTTAATTGTCCAGGAGGTTATACATCATTTCAAGACTAGGATCAGGAAGTGTCGCTTTAATGCCATGCTTAAAATGAATATGCAAAAGGCCTACGATAAAGTTGAGTGGGATTTCCAAAAAATTATCTACTGACGTTGGGGTTTCACCCTAATTGGGTTACCCTGGTGATGCAATGCATAACTATCACCTCATTCAGTGTGTGCTTCAATGGGGAACAACTGCGCTATTTCCGCCGTCAAGAGGTTTGTGACAAGGCGACCCCCTTTCACCCTACCTTTTCATATTGGTGGCGAATCTTCTATCAACTCTTATTCATCAAGCCATAGGTATGGGCTAGTTAAGCGGAATTCGGCTAAACAGGTTTTGCCCAACTCTTTCCCACCTTTTCTTTGCAGATGATTCGGTATTTTTCCTCAAAGGTACACTTATGGAATGTCAGAATCTGGCAAATCTATTAAATCAATACTGTCTAGCCACAGGTCAGGTTATAAATAGGAATAAATCTGGCATGTTTTTTCCAAAGTTCTGCCCTTTGAGTCTTCAGCAAAATCTTACAACAAAATTTAGGGTGCCAGTGTTACAAAAATATGGGAAATATCTGGGAATGCCCTTTGATTGGGGTAGATCCCGAAAAGACATGTTTAATTGGATCCAAGGCAGGGTGAACTCTAAACTTGAGGGCTGGAAAGAGTTACTATTGTCAAAGGGAGGAAAGGAAATCCTTCTCATGTCCGTTGTCCAGGCCATTCCGCAATACGCTATGTCTATCTTTCAAATTCCTAGATCACTATGCCACAAGATTGAATAGCAAATCTCCACTTTCTGGTGGAAAAATGACATAAGCAAGGTTGGTGTTCACTAGGCAAGCTGGGAATTACTAAAAACAAGCAAACTGAAAAGGGGAGTAGGGTTTCGTGATCTATTAGCGTTTAACAAGGCGCTGCTTGGTAAACAAGCATGGCGCTTACTTCAACAACCCCAACTATTATGGTGTCGGCTGTTCAAAGGTCTCTATTTTCATAATACTGATTTCTAGTCAGCTGGTTATGGAACGAGACCCTCTTGGGGATGGTGTAGTATCCTCATTGGCCGCGAAGCCATCCCATCTAAAGTCAGATGGTCGGTGGGCAATGGAGAACAGATTAAAATTAGAGAGCATAACTGGTTACCACGGGGTCCCATTGGTGGTCCAGCTACAAGAGAGGAGCCCAAGATGGTGACGGGTCTTATTGACCCAATCCAACATACACGGAATGCTCCTCTCCTCTCTGAATTATTTGACAGCAGTATTGTAACAGAAATAACCCAAATCCCACTTCGACCGTTACATACAAATGACAAAATAGTTTGGACAGCAACAAAGGATGGACATTACACGGTTAAAAGCAATTATCATGCCATTCTCAGCAACACAGATATGCAGCGTCACCAACATGCATCATCATCCTATCACCCTCCCAGCATACTATGGAAGAAAATATGGACAATCAACACATCACCAAAGATACGCATATTCCTATGGGCAGTATGTCAGAATGCTCTACCTACTAGGGCCAAACTCTTCTCTCGGCACATCGTCATTGACCCCACATGCGAACTATGCAACAATAACACCCCTAAAACGCTAGAACACTTGTTTTTCTATTGTTCTTGGACAGCAGGAATCTGGAATCACTCGCAGATTGACATCCCTATCTCCCCTTACACTATCCAACACCTGGACTCGTGGCTCGCAGCAAGAGCAGCACAACAAAATAGCATACCTACTTTCCCGACGATAGCCCATGTCTTGTGGCAGATTTGGTGCTCACGCAACAACTGCATATTTCCGCCGCCTTAGTCCAAATCCGAACCGAGCAGTCGAGGATGCTTTATTACAATCACGAATCCAAGCTCTTTCCTCGCAACATCATCAGCGATCAGGGGACTCAACATCATCGCATCTCACTGTTGGGCAATCTCCATCCATCCAAACACCTCCACCAAGCGGCTTCCTAAAGTGCAATATAGATGCATCTCACCATCTGGGCAGTCACAAAGGCACGATCGCATGTATTAGCAGAAACCATCAGGAGATTCTTACCGACATTTTCACGAGCGAAATCCCCGCAACATCAACTTTCCAAGCCGAGGCACAAGCACTTGCTTTGGCTCTCCAAAGACTGTTGCATCAGGACCTCAACAGGGCAAAGATCATCCTCGAAAGCGATTGCTTGGTCTTGGTCGACACCATCCACGCGAAATGACCACCACCGTGGGAGGACCGAGCGATTTTCGCAGAGATCACTTCTCTGCTGACTCTATGCCCTAATCTGCGAATTCAGTACTATCGAAGAGGGGCGAACGGTGCTGCAGACTGGGCTGCTAAGGCCCATGGCCACACTGATCTGGCCCATGACTGGACCCTTTTTACTCCTTTTTTGTTGCAAAGTTTAGTCGCTGCAGATGCTATAGCTTCAGGATGCAATACAAATTTCCTCTGTAATGTTGCTAGAATGTAATGAAAGTCCTTTTACTGACCAAAAAAAAAAAAAGTGAAACCAAAGAGATACTTGGAGAATCTTCTTTTTCATTTACATGTATTTTCCTAATTAGCTTGATTCCATATTTCTATTTTTTTTTTCCTGCATGCTGCTGCATGCACAAGGAACCCCACACTCCAAATCGGCAATTCTTAGAGTTCCTTTATTTAAGCAGCTCTTATATTGTTTGATGTTTCAAATTAGGGAGCTTTTAAATGAAACAAATTCAATAAAAGATTCCAAGTACTTGTTCTTATTTTATGCCAAGTACTTGTTTTCCGGGAGATTATTCTTCCGAGTTTGAAGTCACCCCTCCTGGCATCAAACCCACCTCAAACCTCCCAAAAGGGGGAAAATACACTGCCATGAATAGAAGAACCTGGGAGGGGCGACATACCATTTACATTTTGGACTTCATCTATTTCCGTACAAATTATGCACATTTACTAAATTCTAGTGATTTTCTTTTTTATTTGGGCGAAAAAGATATCAGCTTTTGCTCCAAATTTCAAGCATTTACTAACAATATTTTCACTTTCATTGTGCCGTTATGGTGGAAGTTCTCCAGGATGGCTAGGTCTAACATGAAGGGTATTGGGATAAATCTGAGGGAAGTCCCAAATGATGATGGAAAGGTCAGACTTAAGGTTTAGGACTTCTACTGGACCCGATTGCTGGTGTAAGTCCCGTAGAAACATACATCTTAGTAATAAGTGCACATCTTCTTACTGCTATAGATGTAAATTTAGTCCTATTGATTTGCTGTTACAAATCTTAATTTTGTAGAATCGTTCTCTTAATAAATTATTAGTTTAATCTAGATTAGCATCATCATTGTTAATAAATAAGTAGGATTTAAACTTGCCTTAATCTAGGAGTAGAAAATTAGTCTCTAGCATTAAGCTTACGAGGGTTCATGTCTAGGGGCTTGGAACAAAACGATGTAATATTCTTTGCCCGACAAGTATCGTGTTTTCATTTTTGCACTTTTACTTCAAGCTTTCAATAATTGGGTGTTTAATTTATGCAATTTCAATACATTGTTTGTTCCTTTTCTTTCTAGAATGGTTAGGACACGTTTAGGATCACAATAAATCCTTACAAAAATTGCTTGAATGCTAAGCAGCATCAAGTGACACTTTAGGCTCGTAATTGATAACAAAAAACATTTGATCACTTAGATAAATAATCTTACTAAGTTAGAGGTAACAAAAGTGTGCTAATTGGTGTAACATCCTCAATTCCGACCCCGTGAGGATCGGCCATAAGGTCCTAAAGAATCAATCATGGGCCATTGACCACGGATCGATTGGTTCAATCGGCAAGGAATCATGGATCGATCACGACCGACCAACCGACCGACCGGTCACGAATTGGTCAAGGTGTCAGCCGTGAATTTCTACCAACCATACTGATGGGATAGGATCAGCAGCTCATAAGATGACTTTTTGATCATGAGAATTGGTCGCGGGATGATTTTGGATCGGTGGATGGTCATGGGTTGATCCAACCGGTCGCAGTTTCTGATCGCATGTGATTTCGCCCGGTTATGCACCAATACACAAACAATCCGAATTGACCAAATGCAATTTCCTTCCTACCAAAAATGCATAATTTCATATTTTATTTTTAGTGATGGGAATGGAATCTCGAATTGGTGAGTTAGCAACCTAGAGTAGCTTCATCATTAGACTTCATTAAATGTCCATTAATTGCGGCATATAAGTGGACCAATGAGAGAACGAAAAGCAGGCCATGATTGATGACGCCTAGGAACTTAGATTAACAAGTAAGGCCTTTAGCTTGGCCAACTCACTTTGTAGGTATAATCATGAGGCAAAATAGACTTGCCACCAAGGACTTTAGGCGGGACACTTGGAAAATTAGAGTGGACCATTTGGCTTGGTAATGATGGCTTGAGATTTTCCTTGGAGAAGAAGTTTACTAATTCATGCTTAGGTGTCCTCTAGAATATTAGGTTATGATAAGCCTAAATTTATGGGGAAATCATATGCAGGCTATTTAGCTTAGTTTTGGATAAAATATGTGAAATAGGAGCAGATTTGATCCAACCATCCGATCGACAATTCAAGGAAGTTCAAAGAAGATCAGGAATAATACAAGATTTTTTCCACATTTTAAGATAAGTTACGATTATACAATAGAAAATATGAATTAAATATAAATCAAATAATATTCTTGTTCTTGTTTTAGGATTGCATTGGAGCTATAGATGGTACTCATATTCCAGCGGTGGTACCTACGAGTGAGCAGCTTCATTTTATTGGTCGAAAAGGAACGCCGATGCAAAATGTGATGGCCGTGTGTAATTTTAATATGGACTTTACTTATATGCGGGCCGGTTGGGAGGGAACAACTCATGATACTCATATCTTTTATGAAGCCATTAGGAGATATGATTTATAATTTCCTCATCTTCCAAAAGATTTGTTAATTAATGGTTTTTACGCATTAATATATGTATGTGTTATATGTTGATTAAATTTACAACTTTTTTGTGTAGGTAATATTATTTGGTTGATGTTGGATATCCAAACCCCACAGGTTATTTGGGGCCATATAAAGAAGTTAGATTTCATTTACCTGAGTTTCAACGAGATCCTCAACCGATGGGTTATAAAAAAGTGTTCAACCGTGCTCATTCCTCGCTCAATTAGAAATTGAGCGAGCTTTTGGTGTATTGAAGAAGAAGTGGAAGATTTTAAAGAGCATGCCAAGTTATTCATATACAAAACAAGTGAAAATTGTGATAGCAACGATGACTTTGCACAATTATATATGAAGAAATGCCCTGAATTATGCACATTTTGCTAGAGTGGATTTGGATCCCAATTTATATACAATAACTTCTGATGATGCAAATGGGGAGGCTAATGCTTCAAATGATGATGTAGCATGTGATATGGCACGTTTACGTGATTAAATAGTTATGAATTTAGGAAGTAATTAAGGATATTTGTAATTTTTAAGGATAATAAGCTTCTTTCCTCAAAGCATATGTTATCATGTTTTTATCGTAATGAAAGTATTCTTCTTGTAATTAAGAAAGAGAGCATGTAATTTTTTTCCATTTGGTGTTTTTTAGCAAAAATATTGATGTTGCGGAAATGTTAGGATTGTTTATTCATATTTTAGGACATAATATAGGTAATAGATTAGCACAAGAGCGCTTTCAGCATTATGGGGAAACCATATGCAGGCTATTTAGGTTAGTTTTGGATAAAGTATGTGAAATGGGAGCAGATTTGATCCAATGATCTAATCGACAATTCAAGGAAGTTCAAAGAAGATCAGGAATAATATAAGATTTTTTCCACATTTTAAGGTAAGTTACGATTATACAATAGAAAATATTAGTCAAATATAAATCAAACAATATTCTTGTTCTTGTTTTAGGATTGCATTGGAGCTATAGATGGTACTCATATTCTAGCAGTGGTACCTACGAGTGAGCAGCTTCGTTTTATTGGTCGAAAAGGAACACCGATGCAAAATGTGATGGCCATGTGTAATTTTAATATGGAATTTACTTATATGTGGGCCGGTTGGGAGGGAACAGCCCATGATACTCATATCTTTTATGAAGCCATTAGGAGATATGATTTATAATTTCCTCATCTTCCAAAAGATTCGTTAATTAATGGTTTTTACACATTAATATATGTATGTGTTATATGTTGATTAAATTTACAACTTTTTTGTGTAGGTAATATTATTTGGTTGATGCTGGATATCCAAACCCCACGGGTTATTTGGGGCCATATAAAGAAGTTAGATTTCATTTACCTGAGTTTCAACGAGATCCTCAACCGATGGGTTATAAAAAAGTGTTCAACCGTGCTCACTCCTCACTACAATTAGAAATTGAGCGAGCTTTTGGTGTATTGAAGAAGAAGTGGAAGATTTTAAAGAGCATGCGAAGTTATTCATATACAAAACAAGTGAAAATTGTGATAGCAACAATGACTTTGCATAATTATATATGAAGAAATGCCCTAAATGATGCACATTTTGCTAGAGTGGATTTGGATCCCAATTTATATACAACGGATTCTGATGATGTAAATGGGGAGGGTAATGCTTCAAGTGATGATGTAGCATGTGATATGGCATGTTTATGTGATCAAATAGCTATGAATTTAGGAAGTAATTAAGGATATTTGTAATTTTTAAGGATAATAAGCTTCTTTCCTCAAAGCATATTTTATCATTTTTTTATCATAATGAAAGTATTCTTCTTGTAATTGAGAAAGAGAGCATGTAATTTTTTTCCATTTGATGTTTTTTAGCAAAAAAGGAATTTTAATTTTAATAAAATTGTTTACACAACATCTTTAACATTGCTGTCAAATATAAATTAAAAAAGTCGCAAATATTATTTTTTTAATTTTAAATAAATAAAAATTAAAATATTTAAATTAATCACCAAAGGGGCTTTGCAAATATATTTTCTACCAAACAACATTTCTCTCAAAGTTGCTTTTCAAAGCAGAATTTACCAAATAGTCTTTGTATTTCCTCCAAAGCCTTTTAGGCTAAACTGCTTTGCATTTTTCCAATGACCTTTCCAAATGCTGAACCAAACGCACCTTTATATCTTTCAGTCAAATTCTTATCAATTCCAGCCCAATTTTGACAGTTAAATTTTGACTTTCAAACTTGATTTGTAATTTCGAATTCTTGGTCAATATTTACCCCGCTAGTTGGCCAGCCATCCTCATCCAATCTTGAATTACGGTTAGACCTTGCACAATCCGGAAAACATGATCCACTTTGTCCAAGATCATACCTTTGGAGTCAGAACTAACTCTCATATGTTGGAATCAATCCAACTTCAACAACGTTTGAGTTAGGACCAATTTCCACAAACTTGAAAGTATGTCCAATCTAATTATTTTGGAGTGAAGATCAACTCTTGCATTCTTAAAGTTGTGTCCAATCCCACTATTTTGGGATTAACTCAACTCCCACCAATCTTGAAATTGTGAACTCCTTATCTTGCATGTTGAATTGTTCATTCGGCTTATTAAAATGAATTCATAGCCGAGTCATTGTTTCAATCAATAAAAACAAACTTTTTTTTTTCAAATGTATTATGTATGAACTTAAATGTGTCTAATATCTAAATGCAAGCCATGCAATAAGAAATGCAAATATAGAACCATGCTAAGCCAACATTTTAGTTTTGGGATCCAATCACATTGCTATCGTCTAATGATGGTATTTTGCATCTTGATTGACAATTACATGCACGCTTCCACAGATATGGAGTTGTGCCACTACAAATAAGAAATCGGCCTCGTTGATTAATAATGACTGTCGATAAATGTTTTGGTGACATTCCCAGCTTTTAAAACAAAATTTCGTGCATGCTCGGGAATTTAATAGATGAAAGAATTAGGACTTAATCAAATATAGGGTTGCAGTATCCCAAAGGTATCATGGGATGCTAATCCATCTTATGTGTAATCAAACCCGCTGACCTATGACCTCAGGTTTTCAGTTGATCAGTGTCCTTCACATGTGCACTTTGGTAGCTGTTATCCATGCCGTCTGTATGTTCAATCAACATAGATTTACCTAATTGATTTGTGGCAATTCAAGTCTGCTATTTAAGTTGATGATTGTATCTTGATCCCATCGGTTAAGTGAACCTAAGATTTGAGAAGTTTTTAGGGACCGAAGTGCTACTAACTGGCCACCTGGTATGGAAATTTTGAGGGGCACTTATTGAGCTGGTGAGCTGATTTTGTGTAATATGATGCATTTCAGATTGAGTGAAACCTGTTGAGTATGGACAGTGCATACATCGCCAAATACTGAGTAAGATATTTTGTTATCCTATCCGGCCTCAAATCTTGACTACTAAATACAACCTAGGGGAGAGAGAGTCCCTCCACAATTCAATGGACATTTGTTTTTTTTTTTTTTTTTTTTTTTTGGTCAAAACGAACATTTGTTTGAAAGGTGCCATTTACTCATAATTGGAGTGATCATCGGCCCCGTGCTTTTTGTCTATCTTGGAAAAATAGCCCTATCAAAATACTTTACGTAGATTCTCACACCATTAGCAGTGTCCGTGCTTGAAGGCCTCTCTCTCTTCGGGCATGGTGCGCGTCCAAGCGTAGTCAATCAAGAATTAATATCCTAATTAACTAGATGCACACAATCTGAATCAAACGTTAGTGCTGATCATCCTCCAGAATCTCAAAACCAAGGTGATTCTCAAGGTCATGAAAGCAGCCAGGTGAACACATCAGTGGCCTAGTCTGCGGAGGGACCAAAGATAGACCAAGCGGATAGGTACAAACAAAGGTCGGACGATGAAATTCGAGACAGGATCATGGTTTACATTCAAGCAGATAGGTACAAACAAAGGTCAGACGATGAAATTCGAGACAGGATCGTGGTTTACATACATAAGAAACGACCGTTGCTAAGCACAACTCCTTCACAGATCATATAGATGGCAGCTTGCCACTATTGCAGTCTTTTAAGCTCATGTCTTCACAGAGAATGCTGCTTGTTGTCGTCACGCTCAGAAAAACTGTTTTTGGTGCACTGTCCCCGACTTGGACCTCATTGAAAACGGTACTCACTCCAGAATGTAATGATCCTGATCGGACGGCACAACCTGAAATCCCGCCATGAACATTGTATGGATACCTGAGTTAAGAGAGATCACGATGAGCACATTACTCAGGACTGTACGAGGCACAACCATATAAAAACTTGCTTGCTGATCAACTTCATCAAATTTTCTTTGTAAGATGGGTTCAGGTCGAGGGATACATACTTCAACACTCTTAACTAGCACAACATCTGTATAAACACTGACGGAAACTACGTGGGGAATAGTTGCCACAGCTTATACGGATCTATTCAGTTGCTTGAGACATTTTGTCTGTCCTTAGATCGACGGACTAACACCAGCGGAACCATGAAATGCATATCAATCATAAAGAAAATTCGAGTAGCAAGCGAACATGCCCATCTAAAACAGCCGAAGGAGAAAAATCCCCGAGACGTCTTGAGTTGATTCGTTTAAGAAATTTGGAGAGATCGCAGTCTTTAACTGTTACCTGATTGGAATATCATTGGCAGTAGCAGCAGGAGCTCTAGTAGCCGGAAGCAGAGCCTAATTCGAATCAACATATTGCTTTACCCGGAAGAACCCAAGCTCTGTATCTCCTCGGAATGTCCAAAGGGGGATGGGATTCGGGCGCATTCGATTTCAAGGCATGAACGGCCTCATCCTTAGCGTCCCGTCAATTGCATCTAATGGAGACGTGTCATTCACAGTCGTCCAATGGTCCCGTCAGCCGGGTATTTACGCCATCGACTCGAATGGTGCGACCAGTTTTTCCTTTTCCGGCAAGGCAATGTGGGCGATGTGCCTATAGATGATGGTATCCTCTCCAACGCATTAAATCGTTTTGTTTTCTGCGTGTATGTGGCTGGCATTGAACGCTGGGCTGGGCAATTGGATCGGATAAGACAGCGATTTCTCGAATTTTCTGTCTTTCCTAGAAAAGAATAACAACTCATCGTGAGATGATAACATAGAATACTCGGGGTTGTCTTGGCGTAGTTGTCAGATAGCATCTCAATCTCAATTATCGTGGCCGTCTTCAACGCATATATTGCCCTGCCATGGCTTACGACGCAACCGGCGAGAGTCTTGTCTGAACTTCCGAGATTTCTAATGATTTTTTTTTTTTTTAATGATAAGAGAAACCTATCCCCCTGAAGTAGATGAACCCGAGTTTTAAGTCCCAATAGATCTATATTTATAATTTAATTCCCCAGATATATCTCACCGTTAAATATTTATCAAAATAGCCTTCTTTTAGTGCAATGTCATTTTTGGAGATTGACTAATCATCATCCTTTTTATCCTGGTTGATTTCACCTAGTTATTAGCGAAACGATTTCTAACACTTTGCCCAATCATTTCTTGTCAAAAATTCGATACAGCATGCATAATTAAAACCAGAGCGAAAATTGTGCACATTCAACCTTTTGGCTTTAAAAGTTAAAACTCAAAATGTGGATAAAAAGTTTACGATGCATTCACGAACAATATAGTTTGGGTTGTTATAATTATGGAATTAACACGGAGTAAGCTATTTTGATTCAACATTAAAGTAATTAAAGCATTCGAAAATGTAATAAGATGCTTTATTTATTAAAGAATAACATTTTACAAATTTTGAAGAATGGAAAAGAAAGTCATACCTATTTTAAAAGAATTTATGTATAATTCCTTATTTAGAAAGGGAGACACAGGGAGAAAAGAGAGAGAGAGAGAGAGAGAGAGACTTTTGGGAAGTTAAAAATGAAAATAGAATAGCCTATTGCGTATGTAGCTTATATGAGTTCTTAAAATCAATCCTGACAATTGTTAGGAAAAATCTTATGGTATTTTGAGGATGACAAGACATCCTCAGTATACTAACATATGTAATTGAGCATGCAGAAGATGCCACTTGACGTCTAAAATCGTTGAATGACCTGTTGATAAAGTAAACAAGCTTTTGGACGTGAGCGATGTTGACTAGTTGAAGCTTGCAAAGGATGAACAAGTTATTGAATGAGTAATATATCGATGTCTTGAAGGATGTTTCAAATGGCAAACAAACTAAAGGAGGCATGAACACCAAAATGGTTTAGATAGACCAATAAAGGGTGAACGGCCTAAAAAACATGAGTACATCAGTAAGCTTGGATGGACTTGGCAAATGGTGAACGAACTCGAGGACATGAGACGGTGTAGAGTTAGAGTTTGATAAGGAGTGGTTATGCCTTCGCTTAGATGGGTCCAATAGAAGGTGACCCATTTGTCGAACGTAAGGATGTCAATATGCTCGGAGCTACCTAAATGTAGGAGTATAAGCTTGGGTATGTAAGGGCTTGGATGGACCTGACAGTAGAAGTTTTCTCTCTACAGACGTAGTGGTTGTACTGCGACTACGAGCCTCTCCGATCCTAGAGGGAAGACTCATACTCTTTATTTTATTTGAATTCAAATGGATTTTTATAGCTAGTCCAAACAATTTACTATTTGGGCTGGCAATAAAGGATGATAGACTGTCTTGGAAGCGCAAGTGGCTATATTGTGGAATTGTCTCCACAAAATTGAGTGACGCAACTTTATTTGAGGCCTCATCACTATAACTTCAGCCGAGGGAAGTAATAGATGTTGGGAAAACCTCCTATGATATTTTGAAGTTGAAACATCATCTACTTTTCATTATTATTCAACAAATTCATATGTTGCTTATTGCAGGTCATGTTGATATAAGGAAAACTTTTTATCCTAATCAACGGGCACCCGAAGTACGCAATAGGAAGATGCCTAAAAGCTGGAAGGATCTTGATAAAGGGTGAACAAGTCTAAGAAAACGAGAAGTCAGCGAAGACATGGAGGAGAACAAGAAGTTCATGAAAACTTGAAGGTATCATGATAAGATAAACAACTAAATGAAGTCTTGGTCATTAGTGTACTTGGAGGACCAATGGATAGCAATTTGTACAGTGATTTCCACTAGGTAGCTTGGATATTGTCAATAGATCACTAATAAAAGCTACTCCTTATTTTAATCGCGTAGAGCACATCTATTACGTGCCTTGGAAATCTGGAGGAGAAGACCCGAATATTTCTTTAACTAATTTTGTAGGCCAGGGTAACAGCTAGCTTCAGGGTTGGAATTTCGGAAAGGAGAATTGGAACCAAATTAAATCTATTGTTGCCTATTTTAGTCACTCAATCAAAGGAATGAAGTGCTAACAAATAGCTAACTCTTTTTGTGAAACTTCACTATGATGAACTAGTCTATTAAGTGCTTATTTAATCTGGACAAGAAGGCCCACCTACTCCCTTGATAATTTTGTTGGCCAAAATGATTTAACAGTTATCTTCAGGTTTGGAATTCCGAAAGGAGAATTGGAACTAAATCAAATCGATTGTTAGCTATTTAGTCACTCAATCAAAGGAATGAATTACTAACATATATAGCCGACTCTATTCGGGGAAACCTTACCATTGCCAAAAAGATTTGATTGTAACTAAATTTGCAAGTGATTGTGTCCATTTCAAAAGGCTAATCGACCCTCATGAAGATCCTCCGACAATTAATTTGAAGATTTAAAACTATATATGAGAATTGATACACGCTAAAGGAGATTCATAACATGGAGAAAGCTACAATCATTGATATAGTCACATTCTCTTTGTTTATTACGAGCATGAATTTATTCACCTTTATTATGCTCTATCGAGAGTTCCTGTTACTTTTTTTTTTTTTTTGGTCGAAAACTAAACTGATATATTAAGCTGTAGGAATTACACTATGCATAAAGTCAGCATACATAAGGTCCCGCAAAAACAAAGGTGGGAATAAGGCCCAGTTGGTAGAAAGCAGGTTGGCTCGATGGGCTTTCGCGGCCCGGTCCGCGACAACATTTGCCTCCCGTTTGCAATGGGAAACCCTAAGATTAGGGCATCGAAGGAGGAGGGTGGCTGCTTCGTCGAAGGGAGAATGGAGCTCCCATGGTGTGAAAGACGGATCTCTGAGGGCGTTCACCATCGTCAAGCAATCCGATTCTAGGTCGATGCGTTCCATTTCCATTCCTTTCTGTATCACGAATGCCAGTGTTAGGTTTAAAGTGATCACCTCTGTTTGCAGAGCTGAAGATGTGGAGACAGATCTTGCAAATCCATCGATTAAGACGCTTGAAGAGTTTCTACACACACAGGCGACGGAAGCCGCACTGTCCAGAGGTTGGTAAGTCGCGTCTATATTAATCTTGATGACTCCTTGATCCGGTGGAATCCATCTGAGATCTGTTGCTGACATTGGTGTACCCCTTTTCTTGCGAGTATCATGGGAAGTTCGGTCAGATCTAGTAGATGCAAGGGCCAGTTGTACCACCATTTCGGCATTTGGAAGCTGCTGACGAAAGATGTAGGTGTTCCTCGCTTTCCATATATGCCACAGAAGAGAGGATATTAATTCCAGATCCGGTAAGGCATTCACTCTATCCATTATAGCAATTAACCATCGTTCTATCCGTTGTAGCCCTGTTAATGAATGTTTGATGTTAATTGCTGAGTGACTCCACACCCCATCTGTCCATGGGCAGAACAAAAACAAATGTTCTATTGTCTCTGGAGTCTGTGTAGTACATAAACAACATATTGGGTCGGATAAAATATGCCTATTGAAGAGATTAGTTCGAGTGGCCAATGCGTTGTTGCACACTGACCAGAGAAAGGATCGTAATTTAGGCATTGAGTTCATAGTCCATATTGCTGTCCATAAGGTTCGAGGTACCTGGAAGGAAGTGGAGGCTTGGCTGTTGATGTGGCTTGTTTGTTGTGCGCGAAGAATATTATAGCAGCTCTTCACAGTAAAGCACCCATTCTGTTTTCTCTGCCATATAACCCTGTCCTGCGTAAATTGTGTTCTTAAAGGAATAGAGACTATTTCTTGCACTGTTTGTTCATCAAAGCTGTGGCAAAGTAAAGAAACATTCCAAGCATCCTGTTCTGGAAAAAGAAAATCAGCAACTAGTTTAGGTTCATCTTGAGGGGCTGGCCCTCCAATAACTCCCTTCTTTAGCCATCTGTCCTTTCGTATATTGATGCTAGTTCCATCACCCATAGACCATAGGATATGATCACTGATAGAATCCCGACCTAATAGCAAACTCTACCAACCCCAAGAGGGTCTCGTTCCTTTTGTTGCGTGCCAGAAATCATGTGAATGAAAATATAAGCCTTTTAAAACTCTGTTGTATAGAGAAGATGGTTGCTGAATCATTCTCCAAGCCTGTTTGCCAAGTAAAGCCCGATTAAACGCATTAAGATCTCTAAAGCCCATTCCTCCAGCATCTTTTCTACTCTTAAGATCTTCCCATTTTCGCCAATGGATGCCTACTTTTCTGTGATTAGTCTGCCACCAGAATCTTGCTATCCTTTGCTCTATTTGTTTACACATAGCAATTGGGAGTTTAAAGATAGACATCACATATTGAGGAATTGCTTGTACGACGTGTTTAATCAAGATTTCCTTCCCCCTTAGAGAGTAGCTTCTCTTTCCAACCCTCCAGCTTTGAATGCACACGTCCTAAGATCCATGCAAACATTTCTCGCTTAGATGTACCCCAGTTAGAAGGAATTCCAAGATACTTGCCAGTTTTCTGTAAGACCGGAACTCGAAGTTCCCGAGCTAGGTTCTCTTGTAGACTAAGAGGATAATCTCGGCTAAAAAATAAGCCTGATTTATTTCTATTCACAGCTTGTCCTGTAGCGAAGCAATATTCATTTAGAACCATAGATAAATTCTGACATTCAGTGAGTGTTGCATCTAAGAAAAAGATGGCATCATCTGCGAAAAATAAGTGGGAAAGGTTGGGACACCATCGATTTAATTTTATACCTGATAGATGGCCCATGTTTACTGCATTATAGATAAGACCGGTTAAAGCATTTGCCAATAGGATGAACAGGTACGGGTATAAAGGGTCGCCTTGCCTCAGTCCTCTGGTTGGCTGAAAATAAGGTAAGACTTCTCCATTGAACTTGATACCAAAGGAAACTGTAGTCACACATTGTAAAATCCATGTAACCCATTGAGTATGAAACCCTATCTTGAGAAGATAATCCCATAGGAAATCCCATTCCACCCTATCATAGGCCTTTTGCATATCTAATTTGAGCACAGCATGAAAATGCTTCTTTCTCTTTTTGGTTCTCGATTTGATGGAGAACTTCTTGTACAATAATGATGTTATCTTGAATTTGCCTTCCACCTACAAAAGCGCTTTGCTCCGGCGCGATCAAATCTGGGAGCCAAGGCTTTAAACGGTTTGCAAGAACCTTGGATATGATTTTATATATGAAATTACATAGGCTAATAGGGCAAAATTGGTCCAATCTTTCAGGGTGTGGGGTTTTTGGAATCAAGGAGATGTAAGTCCGGTTCAATTCTAGTGACATGACTCCTGTTTGGAAAAATTGATGAACAGCATTATAGATATCTTCATGTAATATATCCCAATAAGTTTGAAAAAACTGACCATTCAACCCGTCGGGGCCGAGTGCTTTTGTTGCCCCTAAC
This sequence comes from Eucalyptus cloeziana, assembly GCA_014182715.1. Taxonomy (NCBI): domain Eukaryota; kingdom Viridiplantae; phylum Streptophyta; class Magnoliopsida; order Myrtales; family Myrtaceae; genus Eucalyptus; species Eucalyptus cloeziana. The sequence continues at coordinate 23,444,115 of CM024638.1, forward strand.
TGGAAAGCTGCTGTTTTGATTTCCTCAGGAGTAATTTTTGTGATTAAACTAGCATTCATCTCTGTTGTCACGATCTGGTCGCATAGGCTAAGTGTTGGCTGATAATCTCTAGTGCCTGCAGATGTATATAAAGTCCTGAAGAAAGTAGAAGTCATCTCTTTTAATCGAGTAGGATCACGTACCCAATTCTGATCAGCATCATATAGCATACATATCCTATTGTGTTGTCATCGTTGAATGGTAGTGGCATGGAACTTCATATTTCTATCCCCCCATTGAAGCCATTTAATTCTAGATCGCATTGCCCAGAAACTTTCCTCCTGCTGCCATAACCTATTAATTTTCTCTTTCAGGTCATGCATTAGTACGTTATCAGAGGAACTGAGAGGCTGATTTGTCAAAGTTTGAAGCTGATTTTTGAGAGTCTTGATCTGAAATCTAGCATTGGAATATTTGGAACGATTCCATCGACAGAGAGCATCGGATACATCACGTAGCTTTTGGGGAAGAGTCACTGCTCCAAGCTGCTGAGACTTCCAAGAAGCTTCAATGGTGGATCGACATTCTGCATCATGTGACCAGTAGGCTTCAAAATAGAAGGGACGGTTCCGTTTAGGTCGATATGCTGCTACGGTATTCATAAGAATTGGGCTATGGTTAGAGCCAAGAGCTGGAAGAGCAAACACTTCAGCAAGAGGATAGGTAATTTGCCATTCCTTTGTACAAAGCATACGATCTAGCCTTTCCTTCACATTAACTGCCCCATTTCTGTTGTTCGTTCAGGTGAAAGCGCAGCCTTTGTTTCCAAGGTCCATCAGGGAACAATCATTAAGGACTTCACGGAAAGAATTCATATGATGAGACTCAGCTGGTTGCTTCCCAACTTTCTCCCATGGGTACAGAACTTCATTGAAGTCCCCTGCACATAGCCAAGGTAAGTTTTGTTGTGTAGCACATTGTCGTAAGTCAGCCCAAAACTGTTGTCGAAGATGATAACTAGCGGGAGCATGTATGCAGGTGATACGCATTGTGATTCCTACTTCCAGATCAGTGCAAATTAAGTCTAGCATTGCAGAAGAGTGATGAGCGACATTCAAGGTTACTTGATCCGTCCAAAAAAGAGCCAAACCTCCTGCCAAGCCAACTAGATTTTCTAGAAAAGCATCCAAAAACTAAGTTTCCACTGTAAGTTAAGTAGCATTGTTTCCTGATTTTTTGTTTCCATTTAAAACAAAATGTCGGGCTTTTCCTCGGTCACTAAGACCTTTAGTGCTCGAACTGTCAGGGGATTGCCCAAACCCTGACAGTTCTAGCAAACAAGCTTCATTGTTCACCTGGTGGCTTTTTAGGGCCAGCCACCAGGGCCCAACATGCAGAAGCATCAACTTCATGGACTGGAGTCTCTTGTAACGGCGATTCATCAAGGCCCTGTTGAAGCTGAGAGCGAACATCATAGGTAATAAGTCTTTTGGCTTTCTTGATAGGGCCTGATCGTGTATTCAGGCGTGGACTTTTAAGTTTCTTGGACTGACTTGTAGCAGCGCCATGTTCAGGAGTTGTAGTAGGCTGTTGGAGGGGAAAGAGCCTATTATGAGGTACATGGGTTGCCGAAGCTTCCTCGAGTAGAGGCTGCCATTGCAGTGGTTTGGCGTGTATTATAGGTGAATTAGTCATTGGAGTCTGCAAAGTCTGCTTGCCTTTATCCTTCTTTTCTTGAGTTGCGGGGAGAGAAGTAACAGGGTTTTGTAAAGTGATCATAGCATATGAGGATTGCGGTGTCTCCGGGATGATTGTGGCAGCAGCATCCTGAGGATTGTCTAGAGAGTAAAAGGTACTCCAAAAAGGACTTGGTTTATTAACCTCTGCTCGTAGCCAAGACCCATATAATAGATGTTTTTGCTCATCCATGTTGCTTGCATCATATGGAAAATCTGGACAATGCATAGCGTAGTGCCCAAATATGCCACACGAGTAACAATAATGAGACAATCGTTCGTATCTGAAATCCAACCAGAAGTTTTTCCCCTCCACCTTAAGTAGAATCCCTGGCTTGAGAGCCTCTTGCAAATTAAGTTCCACACGTGCACGACCGGATCGAAGCGTAGAACCATCTTTTTGGTCGACTTTAACCTCTATTGCCCTACCTATATGTGACGCCACTTTTGTAATCATATTATCTGTACAGTGTTAAAGAGGTAATCCGAGAATGTGAACCTAAAATGCACAGGTATGAAAGTCATAGCAATGCATGGGTGTATTCGGGATCCAAGGTTTCAAGAGAACCAAATGATTAGAAAATAACCAAGGTCCTGTGTCTAGAACTTGCTGTTTAACTGCCTCTGTTTTAAACTTGACTATATATAAACCTGCTTCTCCCTGGGAAATGTCTACTGTATCAGTCCGCCATATACGTCGCATGGTATTCTGAAATGCCTGAAGATTGACTGAAGGATTGTTGAGTAACTTACCAACTAGGGTTAAGCAACACTCCTCTAATGTTTCAGGTGGCGCAGCTTCATCCCAGACTTCCACTTGCTGTTCCGACCAAAGGCGCCCCAAACGAGTGCATAATGCACCTAAACGAGCCTCCTCTTCACCAATTGGGCAATCCATTTAGCCGCAAGCACTACTCGGCAAAGAACTCCAAAACTGAGAAGTTTACAGTCGCAAAAACCAAAGAGGCCTTAAAGGAGGGTCAAAACCGCATCATTCAGGGACCCAGAAGAAAGTAATTGAACAAAGTAGAGTTAGGGCATCCTATGAAGTTGGAGAATATAACATGCAGACAGGGAAAGTAGCAGAGAAACACGATTTGGACACCCCTGGATGAGCGGATGAGACATCGAGATGGAAATATAGATTCTGATTCTGATGCTGAAAAGTAAAAGCAAAGAGAGTTGGAAGGGAAGGTTTGTCTGGGATGTGTGGGTACGAAGCGAAAAGAAGAAATTCAGGTGGAAGAGAGAAATCTACACCGGTTATACCCGGTATTGTGACTAGACAGCGAGAAATCTGAAAGGGATATGCGATGAGTTGGAGAAGAAACTACCATGGAGGTAGAGAAGCTCGACATAACGAGAGAAAAAATTGCAAAAAGCCAAAGGTTGATGCGGCAAGAAGGTACAAAAGTTTTTTCCTGTTACTTATTATAGTCTATAGTAAGAGAAGTGTACACGTGCATAAACAATGCTTGTTTATTGATAGGGGGATCTATCAGCTTCTAGTAGAAGCAGCGCATGCTTCATTTTAACAACTTACGAGGATTCTAATCTATTAGCGGCTATTAATTTAGGAGAGTGAACGTAGGCTTAATATAAGCCAAACCATTATAAGATTTGCTTGCATCATTTTCAATCTCTTTACCCTTGATAGTAGAGTTGGGGGAAACGAACAAAAACTAGTTCATACTCCAAGTCTCTGTCTTCTTGTTGTTCTTGTGTGTAGAAGCTATTTAAATTTTGATTATGTTCCCTTGAAAGTCTGAAAATCTATGACGAGATAAGAGACTGTCAAGTATAGCGAGGATTGATTGCATCATAAAAGCAAAGTTACATGTTATAATGAAGTATCTTCAGGCGCTATAATATCACAAGGGTTACGTGATGAACTCCAGCATGAATTTGGAATATTAGAACTGAGAGAGATAGGTCAAATGGATAGGCCGAATGCTATAAATATGTTTAGCATTCCTTTGATCCCTTAAATTCTTTCTTTTTGTTGATAGAAGAATATTATACCTTCATACACACGATTGTTTTTCCGGCACTAGCGCACACATGATTTGAAACTACGATAAGTAACTTGTTTATGTGTGCAAATTGTGCCAAGGCTTTAACTATGTATGATAGATTGAATTTTAAAAGAAACTAAAGATCATGCATAATGTTAAAAGTTTTTAATAATGAAAGAAGATAGAGACAAATGTGAATAGAAATAAGAGAAACATTCTCCAAGAGTGATGTGACACTAAGAAGTCTTTCGATAAATATTTAGGAAAAAGATCTAGATTGGGAGTAACTTTCTAAGATAGAGTCAAAATGGGTTAACTCAGATAGTAAAATTCGATCTCTCCTCACACCATGCTAGATTTGAATTCAATTGCCAGCAATCTCCTTTAGTATGCGATCAATAATTTTACCATAAGATCTTCTAGGCCCGTGGTATGCTTTGGCCTTGACAAGGGGTAACCTCCCCTCCTCCCTGACTTTTTCATATCATTCTGAGATGAATCTACTTTGAGGGAAATATATCCGTAAACATCTAGCTAACGAATTAACACTATAGAAAAGGAAAGACGCTTGGCCAAAATTCAGGTGGATGACTTAAATATGAAATTATCTTCGCTTGATTATATAATGAAGTAATCAAATGTCGCCAATGCATCTAATCCACAGGCAACCATACTTGACCACTAATGAGATCTTTACTGAGATCTTTACTACTTTTAAGCCAGCATCCTTGAGATTTTAATGAGATCTTTACTACTTTTCTTCTTCTTTTTGTTATGCTGAAACCCCACTTCTATGGGTAGAATTAAAGACCGAGGGCAAAACCAGACCTACGTTAAGTTCAGCACAATGCCACAAAAAATCATTGTGTTAAGGCCTCTTAGATTAACTCAAAAGAACGCCACCGTCATAGAAAGAATGATAGTGTATTCTCAAAGATGCAGGTATGAATTACGTAAAAACTATAGGATCTCATCTTCCTTAGTCTAAGATTGCAATATAAATCAGAATACTATATATAATATCCATAATCCATCTTCGTAGCCTGGTTGCCAGGTTGTCCGATGTATTGGTCACATGTCTCTTGGGGCGACATGGAGACTGCTATGTAAATATCATCGTGGCATTGTCCCCCAGGAATCATCATTGAACATGGATGAAATGAAAACGTACCAACTGGAATGAGAATGTCCTTATAAGCGACAGTCCAATGTCAAAGCATCAAATAATGCCATTCGCCCAACCCATTCATAAATGGAAAGATTGTCCAAAAAATCTTAAATCTATCACACTTTTACTAATTTAATTTTAAATCTTTTAATTATATAAATTAAATCTTGAACCTCTTCGGGCATTGACCTTTGCCGGCCATTGACAAAACCCAGCAATGGCCAGCGAAGGGTAAAAGAAAGAAAGAAAAGCATAGAAAAAAAAAAAAAAAGGGGAAAGGAAAAAGAAAAGAAAAAAAAAAAAATAAAATAAAAATAGGAATATTATTAAAATATTGTTATAAATTGTCAATGTCAATATCGGTCGTATCACGTGACACGATCGACATCCACGTCAGCAATTTTCAACCAAAATCGACGGAATGAACTTAATTGACAAAATTTAAAAAGTTTTAAGACTCAATTGACACAATTAATAGGTTTAGAATTGAATTGACAAAAGTACAATAAGTTTGAAACTTTTTGGACAATTTTCACTTGCATAGGGATGGTAAACTCTGTTCTTCTAGTGAGTGAATCACATGTAAGCTAAAAGGTCGAAAAATTTGCAGGAATGGTAGTTATCTACACCTAGGGGCATCTGAAACAAATCAAGCAAATAACACACGCCAATTCCAAAACAAACATGAAAGTTTATGAATATATATACACACACTTGAAGTTTTAGGACATTACATAGATAAAGTAATGACATTTTTTGTGAGTATATGTTACATTTGGAGTTATTATCATATAATGAATAGAGAGAGGAGATGCAACATGGAGCTAGCAGCATTATTGGGTGATCTCGGACCATCAAACTAGGCCAAATCTGTTCTTGGGTGCCAGATTTGCTGTATTTATCCAAACATGTGGCCATCAATAGAGCTGTTAAACAGGTGGGTCAGGTTGGGTTTGGGTCAAGTCATTAATTATCATACCCAAATTGACCCATTAACTCATTTATGACCCATTTATGTCTAATGTAAATTTTCCGACCCATACCCAACTCAACCCATACCCAACCCATATTACATATTTAACCAAATTTAGAAAAACTTATTCCTATGTTTTTTATTTTAAGATTATATTACTAAAATACTTCCAAGCTTATATATATTTAAATGGTATTGCTAAAATATTTTTATACAACACAAATTTAATGGACAATTTTTATAATTTTTAAAATCATTATTTTTAAAAATTGAATTTTAATTATTTTTATTTTTTAAAAATTAAATTTTTATTTTTTTTTCTTTTTTAAATAGAATTTTCTTTTTTCCTTTTTCTTTTTTGTTCTTCTTCTTCTTTGGCCGGCCACCGGCCATGACGACGGCCGGCGGCTGGCCATAGGCGAGCCTCGAGCTCGCTCGGCTTGCCAACACTAGCGAGGCCTTTAGTGAGCTCAAGGCTCGCTGACGTCGGGCGAGCTTGAGCTTGCCCCTCGCCCGACACCGGCGAGTTCGAGTCTCGCCGAGCATCGGCGAGGCCTCCACCTTGCCAGATCCGACGAGCTCAAGGCTTGCCGGCCACTACCATGCCGGCCACTAGAGGAAGAAGAAAGAAAAATAAAAAAAAAATTAATTATATTTTACCACCTCTAGTAGGGACCTATCCCTACAAATGGGTTCATTTTTAATGGATTAATAGATGGGTCTTAAATGAGTCTGCTCTTAAACCCATTTAAGACCCCTATATCTCAGCCTCTTTATTTTTAAAACTCATTATGGGTGTTTTGAGGAATAAGACTTGACCCGTTAACAACCCATTTAACTAGAAATGGGTCCATAAATGGGTCAATGACCCATTTTGACACCCCTAGTGTGACATCCCAAATTTTCAACCCTATCTTCTACTGAATGAATCAGGCATTTCATTGACATGTTTATAGGGTTATTTTCAGAGCCAATCACTCTCGAGATAACTAGACTATCTGGGGAAATTATTAAGAAATTTTAAGGCAATAGACTTAAGAATTCGACTAGGAATCGGCTTCTCGACCGTGTCCATCTTTAGAGGTCGTTACGACACAGTTAAAAATCAATTTGAAATCAAAGATAGACTGGATCGACAGTGATGTATGGCTAATCGTGGGTGACACCACTAAATTAGAAAATTCATGTCGACTAGCACTAGACTAATTTTCTTATTGTTTTAGTACCCTGTGTCTGTATTTGGATCCTCAAGATTTTCATGACAATCGAGAGTCGCCAATGAGTCGAGTGGGTTCATAGTGACTCGAAGAAAATCGACCACGAGTCAATTGCACTTAAAAATATTTTAAAGTTACCCGGTAGCCTAGGTCACGCTAAAAACGCGTCGAATAGAAATTAACCGCAAATTCGAGTCCGATTTCAGAAATTGAAGATTCTGTCATGTCACAATAAATTTTAGGAGTGTCGACTCAGTCTCAAAAGATTTTTCTGACACCCGACACTTTTTGGGAAAAAGCCATCACCGAGTCGTTTCTATGCAGAAAAAGCCAGTGATTATTTTTTATAGCAAAATTGGAAAGCAAGATGGATATATGGGTGAGGAAAAATATCGAGATGGTCGATGGATGATCGATTGATTTTATGGAGGCCAATTGAGATGGAATTGAAGTGGATCAAGCCACCAATTAAAGACAATTCTTGTAAAATTCGTAACTCTCCCTTCCCTCTAGCCAATTGGACCAAAAGTGAAGTCATGAGAGGTGTTGGTGTGGATCAATGGAGGCCTAGGGATTTTACTTAGCCTAGGATGAATCTTGGAAAGCAAGATTGGAAAATATCAAGCCAAGGCCCCACCTCAACTCTATCTCATCTCTCTTATCTCTTCCCTCATCTCTATCCTCTCCATCTCTCTCACCTCTCTACCATCCAAAACCCTCTCCTCTTCATTTTGGAAGCCCTCAAGCCAGCAAGAAGACCGGCAGAAGGAGTTGCAGCCGTCGCACACCTCCACCGCGCCACTGCCGATTTCTACTCCAGCCGACTTTTTGTCAAAGATTCGAGTTAAAAGTGATTTTCCCGGATGAACCAGCAAACAAGCCACATATTGCCGTGAAAGGACATCCAGACCATTCCAACAAGCCCGACCACGCCCCGAACGGAGCCGTTGTTTGTCCCGTACGGCCGCTGGAGTCCACCGCTCGCCGGACCGTCTGGAAGCTGCCCGCCTGCACTGTTTCACGTTTTCTTGCTTTTTCGCCTCATTTCAGCCCTTCATTTGCCCATTCCATCCACCCACAAGATCCCCCAAGACCCCCGGGAGCCACCGGTTGCCAACCACTCGCTCGATGGAGCTCCGATCGGCCCGTTTTCGCCGTAGAAGCCGCTGGTTTCCTCTCTGTAGCCTACAAGCCAAACCCGCGATTCAACCCATTAGGATTCGGCCCAAGTGAACTTCAGCCCACAAGACCAAGTGGCCTAGCAAGCTCAGCCCAAGTTGGTTTAATTTAGTTGAAGCCCAAGTCCACAGGTGCAGCCCATTAATTGAGTCTTTGGCCCAAACAAGTTCAGCCCAAGTTGAAGAAAGCCCAATCGCAACCAAGCCCAAGCCCAAGAGCAAGCCTAGTCCAGTGCAAGAACAAATTGGGCCCAAGTTTAAGGCCCGGTCCAAGCCCGCTGGTGTTGTCGAAAGCCCGATTTTGATCATCGTCACGGTGTTTTAGTTCCCGCTTTTAACCAAGTGAGTTTTACTCACTAATGCTTTCTTAGTTTGCTAATTATACTTAGGGTTGGTTATATTTAATTAAATGCAATTAGGTGGTTAGATTAATTTAGATAAATTAAATTAGAAACTTATTGATGCATGTTAGGTGATTAGAAATAGACATTAGCAAGTAGGCATGCCATATTATTTATTGAACGAGTCTCGGTAATTTTCGGGCTCATCTCGGCTTCCAATCAAGCATTATGGGCCTAAATTGGATTTTTTAATAATTATTTATTTATTTTTCGAAATTAATTATTTAATTATTTATTTTTCCGGAAATTCAACCGGGATGGCCGGTGACCAGAATTTCGTGCTGATTGTCGTGGTGCAGTCTGTTTATTTAATTGAGCTTCAATTTATATTGAATTGATTTAAATTGTGAATTTTAGGACATGTTCCTAATTGGTTGATTTCAATTATGTGATGGGAAAATGTTTGGGTACCGATTGTCAGTATCGATGGTGGAGTGGTGAATTAGTGTGGCATCTAAAAGGGCACGTGGGCTTGGTGATTTGATGCATCACTTTAGTGAACAAGTGCCTTAGAGAATGCACGTGGCCTTAGGCATCGTAAAAAGGGCACGTGGGCTCGATGAATTGATGCATCATTTTGGTGAACTAGTACCTTAGAGAATGCACGTGGGCCCATGGAATTAAGTGAGGCATCTTGGGAGAGACACATGGGCTCGATGATTTGATGCATCACTTTGGTGAACGAGTGCCTTAGAGAATACACGTGTGCTCGGTGACATGTAATCGACCGGTTCGATTTGTTATGAGTAGTTGGGTGCCTATTATAAATTGTACTGATTTGCAGGTGGAATTTGAGGTCAAGGTAAGTCCTCTGACCTGTGCGTGTTTAGGCAGCCCATAGTGTATTGGCTTACTAATCGAGTCTTAAGAGGTAGAACTCGCTGAGACGTGGTCCCATTGGTTATTGAATAACCATTTCAAGACCCTGAGGAGGAGCTGAGAAGGAGGGACCTGAGCAGGAGAAAGATTTTTGAAGAAGAAGATGATCCAAAGAGGGATCTTGAGTACAACCTGGATGTGGATTGAGATCTCATGCCTTTTATGAACCTCGTCTTAGTGTAAATAGGTGTGAGACATATATGCTGTAAATAGTATTGTAAATATACTATGAGTTGTGTTGTTAATAAAAGTGTGGTTGTGAATTTCAATATGAAAAATATGGCCTGCTTTTATATCCCATTATTTTATTGTCTGGGGATTCATAACTGTTTCGCATGTGTAATAAAAAGAAAGGGTCGGCGATACTTAGTCCTAGTATATCGCACTTTAAAATCGACCAAGGTAAGGGATAGGCGCGTGCCCGAGGATCGGGGCATGACACCTAGCCATCAGTAGGGGTGTAAATGGGTCAGGTCGAGTCGAGTTTTGAAAGTGTCTTTCAGTGTAAAATAAACATATGATCTCATATTGGGAGGTGGCTTAATACTGTAAAAAACCTGTAACCTTAGCTTTTGTTCTAATTTTATATTTTGTCTCATAAAAAATCTCTAATTCAAATCATGTTTCAATTCTACACTAACTTTTTTTTTTTTTTTGTCTCATAAAAACTTTAACTTTAAATCCAATCTCATTTCTATTCTAAACCTTTTTGGTCTCATAAAACACCATTAACTTTAGGTCTAGTACCAAGTTTACCCTAAAATTTTTGCCTCATAAAAAGTTATCAGCTTTAGATCCAATTTCAATTTCACTCTAATTTTTTTTGTCTCATAAAATATTGCGAACTTTTCTTGAGTCTCAAATTTGCTCTCCATTAAACCTTCCGTCAAAATCTCCTTTAGTGATTTTACACTCGATCATCAATTTTCTATGGTTAAAAATGTTCCATTTCTTGCCAGCGGAGAGCTCGCATTCAAGACGCTTGAATAGCCCGTGCTTGGGAATTTTTCATATTTGAGTTGTTAATAATAAATTTTGGATGGAGGATTAATGGGGCTATTTTATAACTCAAGTAAAAGTCTGTGGTTTTTCATAAGACTGTAAAAAATATTAGGGTAAATTTGAGATAAGATGTAAAGTTGGGGGTTTTTCATAGGACAAAAAAAAAGTTCAGGTCAAAATTGTGATAGAATCAAAAGTCGATAGTTTTTTATGAGACAAAAAAAAAACAAATGGTAAAATTGAGACAAAAATTAAAGTTGATAGGTTTTTAAGGTATTAAGCCTCCTAAAGTACATTATGATATCGTTTATTTTTATTTTCATATACAATAGTAAAATCATTTACTTTATTTCTATTTAAAGCCCCAAAAAGAAAAGGCCACACATGAAACTCGGTGGCCTATCCCCACAAGCCTTTTAAATTTAACGTAAATTACCCTGAAAAATCCTAAACTTGTATATTTGTGACAAGTTTATCTCAAATTAATTTTTTAACCATCAAAAATTACAAACTGGTACATAAATAATAAATTTATCCCAATTAAATTTTTTGACTGCCAAAAACTCTAAACTGGTATTCCCGTAACAAATTTAACACAAACTAATTTTTTGATCACAAAAAATTCCAAACTAGTACATCTATTATGAATTTACCATTTATTAACTTTTGTCAAATTTTACTGTTAAATTTGCTGATGTGGATGACATGTAGCAACATGTTATAGTGATGTGGCAAGTCCACACATAAATCCATAGGTTAATACCACGAAAAATCCCAAATTTGTCATAGGTATACCTTAAATTTATCATAAGAGTGCTGTCAAATTTGTTAAAGTAATACCAGTTTGGAATTTTTCCTGATATATTTATCTTGTGGATTTCCATGTGAACTTGCCATGTCACTATATTATGTCACCATGTGTCATTTAAGTTAGCAAATTCAACATTTAGATTCAACAAAAACCAATAGAGGATAAATTTGTCATGAGTATACCAATTTTGGGTTTTTTGTGATAAAAAATTAATTCATGATGAATCTGTCATAAATATATATATTTATCAATTTATGGTTTTTTATGGTATTGACCCTTAAATTTATTATGCTGTGAATATCTTTTAACTATTCTTCACACTTGCGTTAATAAAATGAAAGAAACACATTAGTGACAGAACAACAAAATGGTAACCATAAGAATTTGTATATGTCGATAATTTGTCACCTGTTTTAATGGACTATTTATTGCTATCTTTCCATCATATCGAATGTCTTTGTCATTTTCTCTTTGAATTTTTTAATCACTTTGTAATTACTGCTTGTATATATGAAATCATCTACATACAAGGAGACAATAAGAGTGTTAGACTTATCTTAAGTCTTAAAGCAGAGTGTTGGCTTGCTTATGCCCCTCTCGAATCCTTGTTTAGTGAGGTTTTCATCCATCCTCTAATACAACACTCGTGGTGCTTGTTTTACTTTGTATATAGCCTTCTTGAGCCTTAGTACCCTTTTTGCTTTGTCTTGTGGCAATGAAGTTAGTGCTTGTTCCATGTAAATTTCTTATTGAATATATGCACTTAGAAATGTTGATTTTACATCAAGTTCATAAATCTTCCACTTTAGAAGAGTGGCGTGTGGTTTATTGCCAGGTGTACATTTTTCTTTCGAAGAGTTTTCACCTCCTCTTGTATTGTTCCACAACCTCTTCCACCATTTTTAGATATACGAGATCATATGTTTATTTTAAACTGAAAGACACTTTCAATCGATTCTTCAGCAAGGTTAGTTTCTTTTTTTTTTTTTTTTTTTTTGAATTCATGCATCTCTAGGGAGTCGGTTAATTCACTCACTGACATAATTTTTAAATCCTTAGATTCTTTTATAGAGGAGACAATATCATTGTTTTTTGCTTTAAGTTTAACAAATATTTTTTCTGCAAATATGATAAAATATAAAATTGTATGCGAAACGAAAGAAGAAACTAGTGTTTTTGTTTAAAAGACGCAGAAACCTAGCCCCATTCCTTCTCCCGTTACCTCTTTCAAGGGCTCAAACGCCCGCCTCCACTCCGCCCTACTCTGAGACTCGCCCCGTCGCTCGCCGACGCTGAGACTCGCCCCGTCGCTTGCAGCGGCTTAGCCCCGCCGCTCGTCCGTCGCTCGCAGCGGCGCCGCGCCACACCACACGCCGACCCCGTACAAACCCCTGCCGTCGTCGTCGGACCTCAGGTACCCTCGCCGCCGCCCCCGCCGCCCTCGCCGCCGCCGTCTCTCTGGTTCTCTTTTTCGCGCCCTAACTCATCCGATTAATATACCTGCACTTTGTGACTGAGAATAATGGTGTTTCGCAGGGTCAGACAGCAATGGAGGAGGCTCGGACTATGCAGGTTGACCTCGGGAATCTCATGGCCTTCGATCCTGGTCACCACTTTCCTTCCCTACCTTCTTCGAGGTTCACACTTGTCTACTTCACGTCTTAGTCTGCGGTTTTTGGTTTTTGGTTTTTTTTCCGGTGCATAGAATTTCGTGGAAGGTGTCCTTGTTGCGTAATCTGATCGTGATATTGTGTTTTCTGTTCTAATGCAATCGCGAAATTGAATTTTCTTTTATGTAATCGTGGACGTGTGGTTTCCATCCATTTGAAAGGTGGAGAAAGAGATATGAGTACTCTTCTGTGTGTTTTGTTTGATGTAGAAACGGGGAAGAATGAAGTATATGTCTCACCAGAGGAAAAAAATTTAAGCCTTTTGTATGGGACAGGAGTTAGTTCATGGAAGATCTTATGCGAAGTTTGGCAGTATCGTGCATTTGTGACCATGTGCATCATAATTTGCTGGTTATGGTATCAGTTATTTGTGGGTAGTGAATACTGAGAACTATTGAATCGTGATGCGTATTATGGATCCACTTTTTGTTTCAGAATTAGGAATGTCGATCATTTTTTAGGGTTCTTATTTGGATGCTAATGAAATATGAAGGGAGGAGTTGGTAGAGAAGTGTCTGGAGAAGGGGACTGAGCTTGTTCAAGCGGTCGCAGATGCCCTTTTCAACCTACCTTCCACTGAAGATGTGGATGGCCCTATTGTCAAGTTGCCGCCACCAACAACAAAATTGCCCAGAGAAAAGCATGTAAGCACTTGAGTTCAGTCCTCGTTTGAATCTTTTTCTTCATTAGTAAAGAACTTCAGTAGATCACTCTTACTTACGTAGAGAGGCTGCTATGATAGATGATCAGAGTAATTCTTCTTTACACATGTTTTTCCATTAATAAGGAATTTAAGAATGACGTCTTCATTGTACTTTGAATTTTACATATTATCTCTTGATACCTATACATATCATCTGTGAGAATTTATTAATTTTCTTAATACATACTGTGGAAGAAGTGTATGTGAGTATAGCATAGACAAAGACTGGAGGGAGGGGATAACTGAGGAGAAGCACAACAATTCGGGATAGGAATCCATTCTAATACACGCATATAATGTACATAAACACATTCTTTGGCATGTTATGCCTCCAGCCTCTAGATCATCTATGTTTGGCAAATGACTATTCTTCCGAAGATCAGTGAGTTGTTTGTCTATTATTATGACTTGGTGGAGGAATTTTTGGAGTACATGTTTGATCTGATAACATTAGAATATGGCAATTACAGGCATTGTATCCTTTATGATATGAATGTTGCTGTTAAGAAATTTTTGCCTATTTTGTTTCGCTGATGCTACTTTATGTTAACCTTTTGCCTAGAAAAATAAAAGGTTTGCCTTTGCCTGCATTACTTAATGAGAGTTGATTTTGCTGTTTATTTGCTTATGGTGAGATATTTATTGTTTTTTCAGTTGCCAAAGCCCAAACCTCCTACAAAATGGGAATTGTTTGCCAAAGCAAAAGGTGAGCCATGATATTGTAGGCTATATCTGTCTTTTAAATCTGTTTTTGCTGTCCAGAGAAGAAAAATTTTCTGAAGATGCTAATTGTTGATTCTAAACAATTGTAGGATATGTAGGCCTTTGGTCAACAAATTTCTTGTTTAATCATGAACTTTTTGTATTAAGTCTCAATTATCCCCATTTTGATTAATTTATGTATGTTAACATTATTCTGATGATTTCTGATGATAAATTTCAGGTATAAAGAACCGTAAAAAGGACAAGGTTGTTTATGATGAGCAGACTGGTACTTGGAAACGCCGCTATGGATATGATCGTGTTAATGATGATCGAGATGTACCCATACTCGAGGCCAAGGCCACTGATGGTATACAGACAAATCTTCTATTAATTGCATATTTCTTCTTTCTTTCTTTTTTTCATTGAATAGGCTTTTTTGTATAAGTTGTTGTCCTTAATCACCATATATTTGCTTTAAGATGTAAATATGCTTGATTTTCATGGACGAGCATAGCAGATATTGATTAAGCAATGGTTTAAAAGCACCAGAACGCTAGCCGGTTTAACTGTTTGCACCGGTGCTGTTCCATGGTCCATTTCCATTTCTTCGTAAAACCGTTCAGGTCAAAAATCAGATTTGACCTGATTCATCCAGTCAAACTGATTTGCCCTAATATTGACATTTTGCCAAACTTAGGGGACAGGGACTTCAACTCAATTATTTAGATAAGATTGTACCTACTGCCAAATCACTTTTCCAGATGTCAATTATGCTTATTACGTGAGAAACAATTATGTTTATGAAAAACTACAATTCTCATCTCCACCCAAGGAGCGTTGCTACGGGATTATGTTTAAATGCATAGCCCTAGAGACCAGCAGAGGCCTTCCGTGCCATCTCAGCTGGGCATGACTGTTATGAGTTTATACTTGAAGGCGTACTGTAGTATATTGTATATATATTGCTATCTTATTGGGGGCATCAACTTGTTTCTAATCCTCCCGTTCAGCCCACTCAACTGCAGCTTGACTGGTTTTTGCATTGGTATATGGTTTTAATATTTTTTTGGTCAAATTATATGTAACCAGTGTAACTTAGTCTACGACACTGTAACTTTATGTTATTTATTCACTTGTTTGTTGCTTGCAGAGGTTGGAAGTGACCCTTTTGCTGAGAGACGTGCTGAAAAGAAGAAGCGTGTCGAAAAGCAGAACAAAAACCGACTGCAGAACCTAAAACAAGTTGCAAAAGCTCATGCTTTGCCAAGGTTTTTCTCCTTTAACATCCTATATAATGATAGTGACAATTTTATCTTTACATAGTGCCTAAGCAACTATTCTTAGAATCAATCCTGATCCTCACTCTTCAATATATATTTTTGAGATCAAAACCAAAATGCTTCTTCATTTTTGGTTAATTTCCTTTGAAAATAAATCTTTCCTTTGCATCTGATAGACAATATGTTGTCTATGTCTTGTAGCGATTGCCTCCAACACTCGTCCAATGCCTGAACCCTCTAGTGTTTTGATATTGCATTATCCAATCCCACCCACGCATGCAAATATTGAGACGCCGTTATATTTATGCAGCCATATTCAGCTAGCAGCCACAGCATTGCCCATAACAGGAACCCAGGCTGCACCAAAGAAAGTGAGTAAAGATGAACTGGGGAATGTCGCCGGATTAGCAGCTACCGCCACAGCCAGTGGTGGGAAGTTTGACAAGAAGCTTCCAGGAGAAAAGAAGCCAAAGCATGAGCAAAAACATCGCAAGGTTTCTGGAGCTATATAATTTCCATGATTTCTCTTATACTTGAAGATTCACTGGCTCAAATTTCTTCTCTCTTCTGTTCAGTTCCTTCCAGTAGCAGAAGGAAAAGGCCAGGGTTCCAAAGAGAAGGAGCAAACGGACAGAGTTCTAAACAAGCTCCTTGCCAAGAATTCACATGAAATATTCAATGTTGATAAGGTACAGTCTATCGCTTCTTTTCGGGAGAAGGATATGTCAATGCTTGAACAATTGGTTGAGCTTACACTGGTCTTATTTGATTGATATTTGGTTTTGCAGGCTGTTACAATGTACAATGTGAAGAAAGAGAAGAAACGAAGTAAACAAAAGCGAGACGACTCTTCAAACTCGAGTAAGTTGAAACCACAGAAGAAGGTACAAAAAAAGCCCATTAAGAAGGGATCTCCTAAGAAAGGATCTGCGAAGAAAGGGAAATCTCAATGAAACCATAACTATTTATAGTTGTTGTATGCTTGTAGAGTTTTTGATTAGGTGCTACAAGTATGTCAGGATGGATATAATTTTGCTTTGAAAAATAGCTATTTTCTTGTCATAGAATACTCGCCTGTCTTCTTTTATCTTTTGCATATTAGTGCTTCTTCCGGCACTTGTTTTCTTTTACTATTCACGAGCTGATTTGGTATGCAAAACAAATTCAGATGGTTTTTTCCTGCTGACATACTATTGTCTATCATGAGATCATGAGTGTACGCCACTAGGAACAGGGGAACGTTCCGTGCTATGTGGTCGTGAAAATAACATCAAAGGTGGATTTGCTAAGTTTGCCCAAACAAAAGGAAAAAGGGGCAACAATGTGGCATTGGATAGAACTTTGTTCGAGGGAATTTCTACGTCAAGATGCATGTGCGATTTGTTTTAAAAATTAAAAAAATCTCTTATTGGAAAAATGATATGATGTAGTGCAGTTACCATATCTCGGTGTTAATTCATAATTCATTAATTTAAATTATGAGACAACATGTATTTAATTAAATATATTGACGGGCTTAGATTTAGGCTTTCTAGTGATTTTCTCATGCGAATGCATCAGCTTCTGTTACGTGCTCACATCCAACAAGTGGCATTAGACCTAATTTTACATTTGACTTATTGATTTAAGTTTTTGACAAAGGTAGATCCAAGTGAATAAATTGAAAATTTTGGATTTGGGCTTTCCACGTGGAGGTATGGAATTTTATCGCATGCTCCCAACATTCTATTGCTCTTATGTGCTCCTCTGCCAAAAGAACAGAAATGAAATTGTATGGCGAATCTAGATACTACTCAAACTCAATGAAGTGCATCTACTTAGGCTCGATACTCTAGATTGTCGAAGGTTCAATTGGCTCAATAGTTAAATTGCATCTAAGACGAGATAAATGCTTTGCTAATCGTCTCATATGTACCTACTAAAAATTTAATTGTGTACGTAAAATTTGAATATGCACCAAAGATTTCGAACACATTAATAATGCTCCATCCATGCTTCCCCAGTTGTTTGACGCAGAAGGGAAAAAAATTGTCACCTCATTCTCAGCTTTCATTTTCGCACTGTTCTGAACAATTTCTGGAGGTGCGCTTGAAAGATAGCATAGTACCTTGATTTCGTCCCCAAAAAGAAGCGAGTTTAGTTCAAACCTTTGTTCGTACTTCAAAAACAATTCCCAAGAAACTTAATCTATTTATGTGAGTGGTTCATGCCTTCTATAAGAAGATAAAAAGCAAATTTTTTTTCCTGGGAAACCGGCTTGTTCAACTTGGGAAATGCCATAGGAGGAGGAAGTTTGCTTTTTGTTAACAGAGAAGTATATTTTTTTTTTTACCTAAAATTTCGTTTAAATTCCTGGAAGAAAAAGCTTTGTAAAAACAAAACGATGACTTCTCTATCAACTTCTAGAATTTTTCAAGAAAAATGTTCGTCAGCGCTAGGGTTATCGTCCTGGAAGTGTCTTGGCCGGAGGAGCTTCCCACGTTCATACAATTCCTCCCAATCATTGGGTTGTTGCGTCTCATCATCGTCAAATTCAGCTTCTTCTAGGGCAAAGCTAGCATGTATATGTTATTATCACAGAACTCACTAAACAAGTCCCTCGTCAATCGCATGTCGAAGTCTGAATTAAGCAATAATGATTGGACTCGGTTGTTGTTGTCGTCATGATTCTCTATTACAATATTTAGAATGCAATTAAATCGTGGCAAGGAGAAAAAAAATAGATGAAATTGACAAACGCTAAGGAGTGGTGGAAATAAGAGGAATGAGGCCAATTTATAAAGGGAAAAAAAAAAAACATTATTTTTGCCGTGACGTTGGACATAAAAATTAGGGTTTGAGCCGAATTAGGTTACTAATCCAGTGATAAGTTTTCTGGGGTCGAGACCCAAAAATTCTTGAAGGCTGGTCACATGGGTTCAACCGTTGAATCCATAAAAACGATTGTATGGGCCTGATCCGACCTTGTTTAGGATCTTCTCATTGGCCCTGATGGTCGCCGACCAATTCATGGACAGCGATGGCCTCGAAACAGTTTCTTGGGGATAGTTTTCTCCGGAACGTTTTATGGGAACAAAATTTGTCTATCTAGGATGTAGAGCGATTCTAAAATTGACTGTGAGAATTCAAATAGATGCCGGTAAGAAACAAATGGTTGTCAAAAGTGAAAGAAAAGCCCATGTCTCTTGAAGGTGGTCCTAGTTTATTCAAATTTCTTTATATATAGTAATATTTAAAATCACACATATATTTGAAATGAAAAATAAACCATTAACTTGATTAATATGTTTTTCAAGAAAAGTGAAAAGGACTTTCGTATCATGTATAGAAACTATCGCTATTAATCCAACTTGATAGCTCGAATTGTCAATGCCCATTTGAAATGGATGCCCTAAGAATTGTCCAATCCACGTCCAAGAAACCCACCAAGACAATCAAGAAAACCAGATTCTTTACCCTTTGCTGTGGTCTCAAGAAGACCGTGACTTCTTAGCATTTCATATTTAAGTTCTCCGCTGTCCTAGAGCCATTGTGCTGGTGCAAAAGAACACGATATTCTACTGGACTTGTGTCCTCCACTTTGCCCTTTTCTGCGCAATCGCAGCCGCAAACTATTTTCCCGAGAAGAGGTGCCGAAGTCCCACACCCCTGATCCGTCGATGCCATCGGATCAACACACTTGCAAAGTCCAGACAACGAGTTCCACAACAGAGACCCCCCTCCACTATTTTCCAGGAAAAGAAAATGGCGAAATCCTGGTCCGACGACAGAGAGAAAGAAAGAGAAGCGAAGGACGCCGAGTCTGGTGTCCGATCTTTGCTTGTTCGCCTTTTTCACAGCCATCGACACAACCACTCTCGAAGTCTTTTATGACGACACAGGCCCATTATGTAATCTCGCACGATAATCTGATGCAAGCGAATGTTCCAAGCTGCTGATCATAGCGCACGTCTTAGGATGTTGGGGTTTGTGTGACTTAAGGGACTGGGGTCAAACGCTGCGTGTGGGGATGGAGCCTTGGAGGGAGGTAAGCGGTGTGTGGTTGTCGTAGGATGGAATTATGTGACCTGATTAAACGCGTTTCTAGACTCTTATGTAGTTTTGAGAAAAAAAAATTATTTTACCTTATACCAAAAACTTTTGGGGGTTGAATTATTTATAATTGAAACATTTTTTGTACATATGATATATATGTATATTTATAATGGTCATAAATAACCATCACGAAATAGAAGAATCAATAGCGACGATCGTTACTGCATCATTATAACATTACCGTTCGGTGCTATGGCAAAAAGTTTTGTGGAGAGGGCAAATATGGGCCCCCATTAGCCATCTCTCATGAGGCATCGGATAAGACTTGAGGGCATATTTGATTAATGGAAATTAAGCCATTGGAATGAAAAAAATGGAAGTCCCATTCACTTTCTTGATACTACTCAGCAAATTCGAATGAGGGGAAATACAAATGAAATGTCAAAATGAAAGTTGCTGCATTACTGCATTTTTATTGCCATGGGGAGGTGAAAATGAGTGAGAATCAGTGGGAATGGATTAAATAAAAAAGGGAAAGCAGACACATGAATCATTTACTAAGCCTCGGATACGGTAACTTTTCTGCAGAAAAAATTTGGTATGGTAGATAGATTTTTCAAATTTGTTATTATTCATAGCAAATTGACAAAAAGAAAGTTCGAACCATAAAAAAGATACATTCAAATACCTATTATTTTTTGAAAAAAAAAACTAGTATTTATTTGCAAGATTTTTACAAGCGTATAAAAGTTCACAATTCACCGTTGGATCCATTGTGTGGTCGAGATTTGTCTCCCATTTTTCTGTTCCTTTTTCATTTTCTACTCTTCCCTTTTTTCTCTTTCCCTAATTTTCAATTTTGCTCGTCGAATCTTCTCTCTCACAGCCTTACCCGCAAGCACTGATCTCACGCAGAAGTGATGATGGGCCACGTCCCAAAGAACTGCCCGTCGCAGAGGCATCTCCACCTGTTGCCGCCCAACCACCGTCGTAAGGCCACGCCCGATTCGATTCTTGATTCCGCGAGCTTGAAATCGCCTATGACCGGTTCAATTCTTGGCTCTAAGGCCGAAACTGTCATTTCCATCGAGAAATCAGTCTAACTGATCTGGCTTCCGAGTTGAAATGATTTTAAATCAGTTTTGAAGTCTCCACTAGGAAAAAAGAAAAAAGATACTATTGACCCATGATCTTCGACATAAACAAAAAATAAAGTAATTACTTGACCGACAAATGTTTTATAGTGAAATAATGCAAATTTTGTATTCTATTATAAAAATATAGTTTTGTTTCCGGAATATAAAATGATCATTTAGGGCTTGTTTGTTTGTTTTTTTTTTTTTTTTCTTTTTTTTTTCTTTTTTTTTCTTTTTTTTTCTATTCCCTAACAAAAATTTATGTTCTTTTGTTAGAAAAAAAAAAAAGAATAAACGCGTTTGATAATACTTTTGTTTTTAATAGATTTGGAACGTAAAAAAAAAAGAAAAAATTTGTTTTTTATTCTTGAGAATAATTCCAAAAAACACTTCTTTTTTCTTTCCTTCTTCTTCCTTTTTGGCTAGAAGGGCCGGTAACCTCACGTAGCGTCGTCGGCCCTCGGTGAGGCTCGGCCTCGCCTTGTCCGGGCGAGCTCCGGCCATCGGCGAGGCGCGGCCTCATCGGGCCACCTGTTGGGCGACACCGACTGGCGGTGGCCTCGGTGGCCAGGTGAGGTCATCGATGAGGCTCGACCTCACCCAAGCGGCACGAGGTCACCGGTGAGGCAAAGTGGCGCGAGGCCAAGCCTCACCCAGATCTGGCAAGGCCGAGCTCGCCCAACTAAGGCGAGGCCGAGCCTCGCCCAGACACGGTGAGGCTCGGCCCTCGTCGGCCGGTGACCGGCCGAAAGGAAGAAAGAAAAAAAAGGAAAAATATAATAAAAATTAAAAGAAACAAAAAAAATTATATAAGTTTACCAAATGCATTTCTATTCGTGAAGTAAAAATTTTTGCAATTACTAAGCGCGTTTTTATACTCAAAAATTATTCCCTAAAAAAAAAAAAAACTATTTCTATTCAAAAATTATTCCCCGAAACAGAAACGTTACCAAATGCGCCATTAGATTCCATCGGGTCTATTTCCATTTTCAACCTCTTCAAACTTATGTTCAGTTCCCAATTTTAGGTCACGAACCAACACTCGTAGAAACAATTGCCTATACCAGTGAATGTGAGCCCAATAAATCTAAGTTTTACTTTTTATATTGGTGGGTCCTGCATAGAACTCACGCGATTTAGGTATTTAGATGCATTTGGCTGATATGAACCTGATACACCTAAGAATGTCTCAACACTGACACACTCACACCCCCCCAAAATCCACTCCTCATATATGGAAACCGACCGCCACCACGACACGAAGGCCATGGCCGCAATGTCTCAAGTGATGTCGGCCACTATGCGGTGGCCGTAGTCGCCTGGCAAGCCTTGGGCAACAGCGACCACAGGGTGTCTTGATGGTACCTACAGCGCTAGAGGTTCGTTCATCAAAGACCTTGCTAGCAGCTTTCCTCAAATCTATGTACATTTCCTTTGGTGCTCTTCCCAGTGGCGAGCTCGCTTTTGCAGTCCATTTTGGTTTGAGGAACAAGTAGACTGTCGAACCTTCTTTGTGATGCTCATGTGGTGCCTCCTCAATAATATTTCAAAAATTCGATATAATCACCGGTGCACCTTTTACACAGTATTCAGTATTTCCCTCGTGAAAAAAATTTCAAGTATTACAACCAATTCATCCCTTTTGATTATCATTTGTATCATTTCAAACATTTAATTCTTGATTATATCAGGAAAAAAAAAAAAGATGTTAATTCTCTTTTTTTAAATCGAAACAGGCAATAATCTTACGCAAAGTGGGTTGTAAAATTTTGAGAAAATTTCAAAAAATGACTTGAAATGCTTTTGTTTTCTCAAATAAGGGCTTGAAGTGGATTTTATTTCAAATAAGGACCTGAAATGGTCTTAATTGTTTTAAATAACGACCTGAAATAGTTTTGGTTGTTTCAAATAAGGACCCAACCTTACTGGTTGCTAATTGGCTAAATTTTCTGACCAATCAAGGATACTTTCGTCATTTGGCATTTCCCCCTTATTTCTTCATTTTTTTCTTTTCTTTTTTTTTTTTTCTAGTTCTTCTTCTTCCTCTTCGTCGGTGGCCTGGCCGACATTGCCCGTGGCTGATGAGGGCTGACCTTGTGGATGGCCCCTGAGCGAGGGTCACCATGCCCAAGCGAGGCCATCCCTCGCCTATGGCCAACGTGGGTGGCCTTTGTCGGCGAGGGCAACCCTCGCCTAGCCCTTTGTGGGCATTGTCGATGGCAGGAGGAAGAAGAAGAACAAGAAAAAAAAAAAAAAAAAAAAGGAAAGAAAAAGGAGAAAAATGACAAATGACTACTTCGGATCCCTTTTTGGAATTTGCCCTAAAATTTTCTCAAGTAATATACAAGTAGAGATCAATAGATTATTGATTAAACAATAATTTTCCATTATAGTCAAGAGATGTTAGTTTAAGATATGTTAGTTTCTTTTAATAAGAATAGTGTTCAGTTTTAATATTTCACATATAATCGCAGAAAAACCTAATTTGCCTGCTGGGTGGAAGGCTAACCTACCACATCACCAAAGACTCACAGTTTAATCACCACCGTTCAGTCCATATGTCGTGGATTTACTGTAACTCTCCTTTAACTTTGGTAATCTATTTTCCCTTTTCTTTTTTGATTCTTCTTTCTTCCTCCTTCCTGCTCAATGAGAGAGAGAGAGAGATCCACCACAGGCATGACTCAATGCAGGAAGCTAATCGCTGAGGGAACATCTCCAATTCCAATCTGTCCCGGTGTAACACGAGTACTCAAACTCGATGGCCATAAAAGGAAGCACCGTTTTGATCAGAGGACGGAAGCCAAGACAGAAGTGGCGGCTTAGGAGGTGGACGGCGGTGGCCCCTAGGTATTGACGGAATCTACAATTGAGTAAACCGCAGAGGCGGGAAGGAAAGAACGAACAAGAAAGAAGAGAACCCCTCGCGAGACCATAGTTTCATTTCGCTTTTCCACCTCCAACAAATTGAACACGCAGAAATCACAGGTATATCGGCACAATAAGCACATACATATATAACAAAAGTTCTCACTCAATCAATTTTGTCTCCTTCATTCTCCTAAAGCAACGCTGCTACAAAGCTACATATAATTAAAGCAGATATTGAGTCTCTACAACTTACGCCCGAATGTTTATATCAACAGATAGGTCAAAATTGTGTGGTCATATCAAGTAATTGGAAATGCCCTAGCGAAAATGGCTCAGCTCCCAATACTGCTTTCCCGGTCTATTTTCCCCTCGCCATTTTTCCTTTGAGCCTTCAAATGTTGAACAAGTGATCCAATCCACCTCACTAAATAAATACTCAGCCCCGCTGAACCTAAGAGGGAAAATCTTCGAGTTGCCACCTAGCTCAAGCCATAGACAGCATTATGATGCTTCATCTGCAATTGTGTCCTCCTTAGAAACCTTTTCTCCTAACTGTGGCCTCCTTAGAGCTGAGAAGAATAGAAAAAACAACTGTTAGAACTAACATGATGAATGAGAGAACTCAAAAAAATAGAAACCTTTAAGGAATCTCCTCTTTATAACGAACAAAATTATGTTTTGATACCAATTTCATGCACGATCTTATATATCAGATCTTCACGGAGATCAATGCAAATTGTCCCACACATTCTGCTGGGAGATCAGGAAGCATGCATCCAAGAACTTGATCTTTATCATTATACTATATGCATAGTCTAATCACCAACAAAATTCTTCATTTAAGATCAAAGGACTAGGAGGAAGAAACAACAGAAAAAGACAGCACCAAGAAAAAGTCAAACAGCCAGTACTCACACTTCAGAGATGTTCCAGCCAGACAAGTGAGCCTTGATTTTGTGTTAACCTCAGCCAGGGGAAGAGGCCTTTCTTTCATAGCCATGCGAACATCCCAAACTCGTATAACCCCATCAGACGATGCGGACGTCACTAAATATGGATCATCTTCTCCACTTGTGTCATTGCTCTTACTGAGTATAACAATACCTTTGACACGGGTGGAATGAGCATTCTCAATTTGGTAAGCCATCTTCCCAGTCTTTGTGTCCCATGCTGTAACACTCCGGTCTTCACCACCAGTGTATAGAAGTCCACTCTGTCAAAATCAATAAACATTTACCACAGCAATCCTCCAATCTCTAATGCAGTACGAAAAAAGAATGCAGATAATGCACAACATATGTGTTCAAGGGAATAATGGGGGGCTCAATCAGTGCGCAAGGATAAGGGCCTTTCATGCTGGGAAAACTGAAACCAGAACTTAAAAGAGGGTAGCAGAGAGAGAGAGAGAGAGAGAGATGCAAAAGCCTAGCATACCCTAATTTTTCTCCATCAACAATTCGCCTCAAAAACAAATTGCTAGATTTCTGACTTTTTATTAGTCAAAAACCCACTCAGGCCCTCTCTTATTAAAAAACTAGAAGATATTCACTTTAAGAAAAGAAAACTACCATTGAGAAAAAATAAGGACACGCAAAAACATTATACTTGCATCAAAGATCCTTGATTACAATTGGCTTTCAGCAATAACATTAGGTCATCCAAGGAATGAAGAAACCGCAGGGCAAGTGAGTGCCTTGTTCGTCACTAATGTGTATTGGATGGTGAAGTAAGACCAAGCTCATGAGCATTTAATAGTTTTACCTATTAAACAATAAATGTTATAGGTCAACTACCTCAATCCAATGACAACTTAGAGCAGGTGAACTAAAGGAAATGCACACACATTTGAAGCATAATTGGATATTGAAATTCAACTGTGAGCCTCTGTTTGTGCATGGTGAGATATGGACATAAATAATAAATGCTGTTTCGACCTACAAGGAGTACCAATATTAGTTAACCACTGACTGAAACTCTTTTCATAATCAACTTATTCCATGGAGCAAAGGATGGGTAGGATCATGCTGTTTTGAGCACAGAAAGTTTTTATGAAGCAGTCAAGTGGAGGATTTTCTTACTTTTGGAGCAGGGGATTTCTTTTGGAGCAGAAGATAGTCTACATAACATCTAAAAAATGAACAAAATTCTCTGACATATAAGATAGCAATAGCTGGTGTGTTCACATGATTTCTTAGACTTCTAAGATTTCCAGTAGCTGATGCTCCAAAAAGGGGCTTATTATTAGTTTTTAACCACAGTAATTATTGCTTGAGTTGAGGAGTATTACTTTTCATTATTTCCTAACATGTATAGATTCAAAAGGTCTAGCGACTTCAGCTAAGCAATAGGGGTGAGTTTGAGATGATAATAGAAAGGATGGCAATATCACACACTAAGGTTTCCATTGGAAAATACTACGAACACAAATCACCATTGTTGAAAATTGAGCAATAACACATTCAAAAAACTCACCTACTTCAATTTGAAATGTTCAGGTTCCCAAAGAACAATTAATGACCTAAGGGCATTCTCTAACATCTTCCATGACAAATATTAATGTAACTGAAAGTCATAACCTGATTTCTTTGCACAGATTAAACACACAGTAGTTTACTAATGTAGAAACAAAGTGAACTTCAAGATTAAATCTTTCATAGATTATATTTTTGAAAGCTCCGGATCCATGATGAGAAAGAGAGCAACAAGTATCAACCATCATGATTTTCATCTTCAGAACCTAACATCTCCTGGAACAGTCCCAACATCAACTCTCAAGGTAATAACTCGGAAGCTATAGAAAACAATGCTCAGCCAAATGCAGAAACACCAGAGCACTCCAGAGCTGTACCAACAAACATGCCTGATCTCACATTTAAGATGCTTCCATAAAATTTTCAACTTGCACACTAGGCCAGACCAAAGATCACATACGAAGTTGTAGTTAAAGAGATCCGATTTCTCAAAACATTTATGGTATATTCTTATGAATGATCGCACCAACATACTGTCTAACCAATATAAAACTAAAAGCCCCCACCTAGATTACATTCATATTCGTTCAAAAAGAAAATCCCAACATTTGAAACAGCTGTTCACTGTTAGATATGTTCATGGTAGGTCTACAAGTTCACACATGGAACTTCAAACTCTGCATATTCATAAACACTCCCCCTTATGAGCAGTTCGGTATGAGGATAAGATAAAACAACCCATGCATATCGATAGATGGCAAATTCCTGTGCATCTCCTTCTCCGACCAAGCAAAAAGCCAAATCTCACGGCAAATCCGCAACACAAAGGAAAGGCATGCGGAACATAACAACAGACTAATGACCATTCAAACAAACGATGAAACAACACCAACCAACTCGAAACAGAAGCAAACGATCAAAGAGAAACAAAATCAACCTCACTGGGAGCAGCGCAGAGAACCCTCTTCCCACTCTCCATTTCCCAGACCAACCTAGCGTCCTCGGCTTCATGAATCCCAACTCTATCCCCCATAACCATGAAGAACCTCTCTCCACTCAAATCAAACCCCACCAAGCTCGCCTCCTTCGCCAACCGGCAACAGAAGCTCCTCCTCCCCCTCACCAAGTTGACCATCGCCAAGCACTCGTCCCTCCCCACCGTCAGCGCCAGCTTCCCCGACGAATGCACCGAGAGGCTATTGACCCCGCCCTTCTTGTGAACCTTAACCGTCGTCAGGTGCACGAAGGGATCGGCGTCGAAGATGCACACCGAGCCGTCCGCCGAGGCGGAGAGGAGGTTGCGCGGGAACGAGAGGTTGGAAGGGGTATAGAAGCAGAGGGCGGTGACCGTAGCGGAATGGTGGTGGAGGGAGCCGAGGGAGGAGGCCGCCGCCAGGTCGTAGAGGTGGATGGTGTCGTCGCCGGCGCCGGAGGCCGCGACGGGGCCGGCGGCGGCGACGGACGAGATGGGGGAGAGGTGGGAGGGGTAGCAGAAGAGCTTGGTTAGGGTTAGGGCACCGCCATCGGAGGAGTGCTTCAGGGGCTTGAGCTTGAAGCCCCAGATGAACTTCTCGTACGAGCCCGCGATTAAGCTCATGATAGCAGCACGATTCGCGACCTTCACAGACTGGGAATATTGCAGTGATATCTGCAGAGACGGTCAATTTCTAATCCTCTTTGACGGCGACGGCGACGGCGATGGCGGCGGCGGCGAATTTAGGGTTTTAGGCCGCGGACCACGGCGGTGCTATCAGGGTTTTTTTTTTTTTTTTTGGTCGGTGTGCTATCAGGGTTTAGGATGGGTACAGGAGCGACTCCCGGCGGAAGAAAATTTGCGCATAGAAGAGAGGCAGACTTGGAAATTTAAAAAGAAAACCTAGTCACGAATTTGGAAATTGAATGATAATCGAACAAGTAAGAAAGAGATAAAGAGAAATCATAAAAATAATCGCAAAAGTTAAGAAAGAAAAATGGATAATTATACAAATATTTGATGAAATTTAAGTCAATATATAATATAATCTATAAATTTTAAATTTCTTTAATATGGATCATGAACTTTGTTCTAATGTATAATATCATTGTAAATTTTTTAATTTGTTCGATGCAATCTCTCAATTTTTAATACATAATCATGAAAATGTTTAATATCATCTCTATGAAATAATCAAAATTCTAGAGGATCATATTAAACATTACGCATTACATTAGAGTTCAATAATCATATTTAACACAATGTCACCGGGCATCGGAGGGCGGTGTCGGTGTGACCTCGTAAGGTTGTCTCCGGCGGTTCTTCGGTCACAAAAAAAAAAAAAAATAATAATAATAATAATAATAACCATATTTAACAAATATAAAATTCAAGGACAACACCAAAATTTGCGAACAATTTGTGTCGCTTACCTAAAGAAAAATGACAATTCACCAAATCCTAATGTGATTTTTCAATTTTCTGTGGATATTATGCAGAAAAAGTCTCACACCGTGGACATGGTGCAGTGCAAAATGAAACAGATAATATATGCTAGGTGGTGTAAAACTTATTAATTTAATTTTTTAAGTGAATATGAGTCAACTAATTTTTCTATTCCACGGAATAGAAAAATAGTTGAGAAATAAATTTGGAACATGAAATAGAAAAAAGTAATTTTTTATTCTTGTGAATAATTTATAAAAATAAGTCATTTTTTTTTTATTATTTTCTTCTTCCTTGTCGCTTCCGCGGGCTAGTATTCATTGGCCGCCGTCGCCACTCGCTCACCGTCCGTCGCTCGTCGTCGGCCAACCACCTGCCATTGGCCTATCGTCGCCACTGGCTGTGTGTCGCCGCCCACTACTAATCGCCACCCACCACCACCGCCGATCGTCGACTCCTGCTGACCACTGCCACCACTATCAATTGTTGTTGCCTAGTGGCAATCAATGGTGGCGGCAATCAAATGCCTTCCTATTCTTTTTGTGAAATGTACCAAATGTATTCCTATTCTTTTTTTTATTCTGAGAATACAAATTTTATATAATAACAAAACACGTTATCTTATTCGTAAATTATTTTGAGGAGTAAAAATAAAAAAGAACTATTTTTGAAAATAAATTATTTTTCGGAATAGAAATGTTACCATTTGCAGGATCCATAGGATTTTACTTTGTCAAATTTTGATGTCGCTAGAATGAGTGGCCGAAGTTGGTGGACATCGGTCGGGGCAAGTGACTGGTGGCTGGCGGTTGTCCAACGGTGATGTGTATGCCAAAGACCACGTGTGTATGTTGGTGTGTCGCAGGTAGCTCTAGTTTGGTTAAGTTGTAGGTTGAAGACACCTTCAGGGAGGAGATGGGCTGAGGTTAAAACGATTGAAGAAAAGCACAAAATAGGAAAAGAAAGAAAAGACAAAAAAGAGAAAAAGGAATAAAAGAAAGGGAAAAGAGAAAAAAAAAACGGAGAAAAATGAAAATGCTAAAAAAAATGAAGAGTGGGTTAGGGGGCTCTTTTGTTGTGGACTTGGTTCTTTTAGAATTTGGGCTAAAGAAAAAATTAAAAAGAAGAAAAGTGTTCATAGGCTTATTTAATTAATTTCGAACAGACTTTGGGGTCAACCTGGCCTTTTAGCCCAACCCGATCCAATAGGGTTCGAGTCGTTTTAGTTCAGTTGGGTCTCTTGACCCGGTTTGAATATAATAATAATAATAATAATAATAATAATAATAATAATAATAAATTTTAAAAATTCAAAATTAAAAAATAATAATTTTTTTGAAATGTTTAGGAAATAATAAAATTTTAGAAAATTTGAAAATCAATAAAAAAAAATTAGAAATTTTAGAAAATAGTTAAAAATTAGAAAATCTGAAAAACGATTTTTTAAAATTTTTTTGATGAAGAAAATCCTTATAAATCAAAATCTAAAATTGGACAAGTCTTAAAACTTTACAATAAGGTTTCTTGTTTTGCATTTTTTTGTTCTCATTTATAGGGACATACTAGGATATTTGTGTGCTTTCTTTATGAGTATAATTAATTGCGCCTTTCGATATTTGGATGTTACTTTCTTGTTTTAGAATGGTTAGGATGAGCCTTAGATTTTTTTTTTTTTTTGATAGGATGTCATGGCATTAGTTAGCACATGATTAGATTAGATACTGAAAGGGCGTTAGCCTTTGAGCTAATGTAATCAAGTTTTCGAATTTATAATCGCTGGATGTGCAAATAGTAAAACATCTTCTCGTATCTTACTTGATTTCTAACCCTAAAAAGGCTAGTGGCGACTCTTTAATAAAAATTTGCATAGGTTTAAATCGATAAAATTTTGAACGTCTAATATCGCGTGAGGTATGAGCTTAGAAGAGTCTAAATTAATGAAAGGTCGTCGACCCAAAGTTAACAATTTCCCTAAACCTAGCAAATTCTCTCTTCCACCCGGGGTTAGGTCACAGCACTAGTAAAGAAGGAAAAAGAGGGCACATAGTAATGCTGATCAACTATGACCCCATTATATTAGTTTTTCAATGGACTCATCTAGAATTTTGGAGAGCATGAAATTCCTTTTTTATAATATGGTTAGCTTGAATCGATACAAAAAGGGTCACGCCATATGCATCGAGTCAAGCTCCAATCACATAGCGACAAATGTGGATCCTAACTTTTTCGTAAAAGTATGACTTTTTAACATAGAATATATCGTACGTTTAAATTGAGGGATGGACCACTTGAATCACGTGGGTTAGGAATATTTTCGAAAGTAGTGGCTGTAGATGCTTTGAAACTCAAATACGAAAACTTGGGACCATTGACCTTACTTTCTACATCACGTGGCAAATGCAAACATGAACTTTCCATGGCAGGCATTTCCCATTCGACTATCTTAACGTGGAAATCGAGCATTTTTTTTTAAACGAAAATGTAGATAAATCCTCGTGATGTGTTGTCATTTGATTGGAGGTCACGAAGTACCTTTCTTAGGTGCATTGGATGAAGCCACATCCTATGGACAAAATTTTTGCCAAAAAATAGAAAGGATGAGGACTATTCATGCTGTGAAATTACACGCAAATTAATGGATTTTGCAATTTAAATTTAATACGAGAAAAAGAAATTATACAAGAAATCAACAAAGAACGATAATGACACTAGAGATTTACGTAATTCGATCGGTCCATTTTGCACTACATAAGTAAAATTTTGAGTGGACTGCTCAAAGCTTAGAAAATATTAATTTTATTAGGTTGATGTGAAATAAGTTATTTCATTACTCTTCATATGAAAAAGGGGGGAGGCTACACCTGCTCAAAGCCCATGATGAACCGAAATAATGAGTTGTAGTTCCATAGAATACTCCACTTAGACGACAGGTACAACCTAATTTCCTCTGAACTTCATTACAATATTAATAATCAGTCAGAAAACAACCCAAACATCTGTTCACCCTTATACCTGCCCATGCAAATATGATAAATCGCACCAAACTACCGAAACTTTCGGAAAATACCATGATAATTATCAGTAATTTTACTTAGTATACATAGACGCCTCCTACTTAGGTCGGTGTTTTTGGGATGCAATTAGCATTTTTAATAATCCTAGAGCGTGGAATAAAGTGATGAGTAACCTAAGTTATACTCTCTCATCTCCTAATCGACTAACATGATCAAGTTAGGTTTTGTGATGTTACCCCTGCTGTTCCAACACCATTTGTCGGGAAAACTTTTTATGTATTTTGAAGATGATAAAATATTATTCGCGAAAATTTGTATATTTGAGTATGCAAATGACATGTTCTTTACATATTTAAGTTCATACATAGATAATGTTAACAATAGGACGTTTGTGCTAGTGGAGAGTTTCTTTATCTGCAAATGAAGAATAAGATACTAGAGGAAGAGTTAGAAGGACCTTTGGATTTTGGAGAACGAGCGAGGATGTGAGATGGTGAATGAGCTTGGATGGACAAAATAGAAGGAGCACAACTTAGATAAAATAAGCACATCGATATGCTTGGAAGTACCTTAATACAACAAGTGAACATATAGTTAAACTTAAAAAATGGTCAATTTTGGAAGGATCGCAATATAAAAAATATTCACGCTACAGACGGAGTGCACGATCACCGACAAACCTGAAAACGAAGACAATGTAAATTTGGGCTTGGAGTCAATTTCCTGCTTTAGAATCTACGAAGAAACATTTCAGGAGAAGCTCAAAGGGTCTGTCGTTTTTTGCCAAGAAGAGAAAGTATCAGACAAGTTAGGAAGGTAGTATGGTTCATTTTGGGCAAAAATTAATTCATTAGCTCCATGTGAACGTTTTGAGTTAAGAATGGTCTTTACAATAGCTACTTTGACCTATGAAGACTCCAACGTGCAACCAAATTTAAAGGGCTATACGTATACATCGAAATGGGGTTGAAGTGTGGCCGGAATGATTAAAAATGCTTTCTAGCTTGTTCTTACTCCTCTTCCTTATTCTATGAGAGAA
Organism: Eucalyptus cloeziana; assembly: GCA_014182715.1. NCBI lineage: Eukaryota > Viridiplantae > Streptophyta > Magnoliopsida > Myrtales > Myrtaceae > Eucalyptus > Eucalyptus cloeziana. The sequence continues at coordinate 23,476,817 of CM024638.1, forward strand.
ACCAAGTGATTCTGATTGTAATTTTTTGAGTGTGTTCGCGTGGTCATTGGAAAAGAGTGCCCTGACCGTGGAGTGAAGTGTATGTGCTTATAGTGTAAGCTGAAGTCCTTCGTGGGGAGGTAGCTTCATCCGTAACCTGTCATAGGCTTCGATGGTTACACTAGTAGATCCAGTCTTGATTTTGGGTTGTTAGAGCTGGAGAGTGGAGTAGGCCGATTGATAGAAGATATTTGTTTTACATTGCATACTCTGTCACAAACCCTGTTTGATTCTCTACATGTAAACTTTTTTTCGTCCCTAATAAAGATGATCTTCCTTTTATCTGAAGGACCAGATGTGTCTTTCACATGGAGAAAAGTAACATACTTTGCTGCTTTATTCCCCGTTATAGGCTTGATTTCTCCCTTTATGTGGAAAATCGGTAACCTTTGGACTCGTCTAGTCGTTGTTTGATAACTTCATAAGGACAGGTGTGGCCAAGAGAATGAGATGCTTCTTTTAGATCCTTATCTATTTAGATTTGTGAATATTATAGGATCTTCAAAAGAGGAGAGAAAATCATTAAAAACTACATCTTTACTCAATTGCCTTGACTTTAGGAGGGTATTTATACGGAACAATGTAGGAAAGGAAATTAGCTATCTTAGAGAATCACAAAATATTAAATAATAGGGAAAATGCCACCAAAAATCCCAAACTTTACCCAAAGTAATAAATTTACCCATTTTTTTTGTGACATAAAAAATCCTAAACTTTGCCAACCATGACACATTTACTCCAAACTTTTTTTCGTAACATAAAAAACTTTAAACTTCAATCCGTGTAACACATTTACTCTAAATTATAGGGCATTTTGGTCTTTTACTTTTTAATTTTTTTTTCTTCTTCTTCTCTCTTCCCTTCGCCGGCCATGGGCGAGGGTGGCCCTAGCCAGCCCAAGCGAGGGCAACCCTCGCCTAACGCCAGTGAGGGTAGAGAGAGAAGAAGAAGAAGAAGAAGAAGAAGAAGAAGAAGAAGAGAAGAAAGAGGAAAAACATAAAAAAAAAAAAAAAAAAAAAAAAGAAAGAAAAGATGAAAATGCTCTTTGTGGGGTAAATGTGTCACGGTTTGCAAAATTTGGGGTTTTTCATGTTACAAAAAAAAATTTAGAGTAAATTTATCACTTTGAGCAAAGTTTGAGGTTTTTAGTGGTTTTTTCCCTAAATAATATCCATAATATCTAATAATATCTCTAATTATATTCTCTAATAATAAAATCTCTAATCTCCATAAATATACTTAATCACTCCCCCTTAGGCTAGAGCATCCGGCTTGCATATAATTGATGCAAATTTCTTCGAAAGTCTGTGATCAAGCACCAAATAAGCTCCAACTTACATTAAACAAACCGGATTTGACACGCGCTAAAGCAACCATGCTTCAAAAGTTGACATATCTTTCTCATATAATCTTAATGGAATCATGTGGAAACCCAATTTAAATTATGGCAAACTAAACCACATCATCCCACAACACTCATCTTGGGCTACTTGATGAAGTGTGCTTGACTCCAACGCTCTCAACTACCTAGATACTTGATGACATCACCCCGCAGCATCTTTAGTTGCCCATGAAGGTGTGCTTGACTCCAATGCTTAGAGCTACCTGGATATTGACGATGACTTTGCTCGTTGATATTGCTTATAGTTAGAAAAGAGTACCACAATGAATAAGTTGCTGAAGATGAGATGACTAAAGACAATATGAAGGAAGAAAAAGCTAAGATTTGATTTAATTTATTCTCTCTCGGTGTCTCTGATATTATGTAAATATTATAGGACCTTCAAGAGAAAGAAGAGAGAAATCTTTACTCAATTGGTTTGACTTTACAAATTATTAGAGGAGGGTATTTATACCAAACAATATGCATAGGAAAGGTAATTAGCTATCTTAGATAATCATGAAATATTGAATAATATGCTTAATATCTAATAATATCTCTAACAATATTTTCTAACAAGAAAATCTCTAATCTCCATAAATATACTTTATCAGGATTAATTGATCTTGTTTAAAACTTTATGCCAAGTCTTTTTGATAGCCAAGTTTTTTTTTTTTTTTTTTTTTTGGTGAAAAGATAAGTATTATAAGGGGAGGTCAAAAAGTACAAAGAACCGGCTTCAAAAACTTACACTCTAATGAATAGGCTCAAAAGAGTGGAAGGAAGCCGGACAAAACCAGTCGGAGTAAAGCATCAACGCCCAGATGCAACTCCCACGGCACCGACCCTAAACAAAAATAGAAGGGTCTAACTCCTAGGATCGTTTCAAACTTCTATTCTTTGGGGAATCCTCCACATTCTTGAAGGTGCAAGCCTTGTCTTGGACTACCTTCATAAGATGCTTCTTCATGCCAGATGTAGAGCTCTGCACCCCCCCTGAAGAGCATATCATTCATATTCTTCCACACAATGTGACACAGAGTGCCAAAAGAGAACCGGCCGATTGATAGCCAAGTTTTCGTCCATCCTTTATTGAAAAAAGTCCTCCAACCATACTTCCGATTGGTGATTTATAAAGCCATTATGGACATTATATTCTTTTAGTTTTAGTTAAGCTTATAAATGGTTCAAAATCTTAACTTGCTGGAGAATCGTTTTTCTTGAAAAGGGATGCAAAAAGAACAAAAAAACACAGACAAAGAAAGAGCAAACGGGATTTCATAGTAGTATCAATTCCGTTGGCCTTGTTTAATAATTCAAGTTTCTTTATGTTTATTTTCTGCTTTCCTTTCGATGACTTTGGTGTTCATGTCCGAATTAACTATTAAGTATGCAAACTAAGTTAATAAACGACGTTTTGCACATCAATTATGCACCGTTCACGCAGAGAAACAAGTCCTTCAGACATGGGACATTCAGTGAAATTTCAAAGCAGAATTGTTGGCTTCATGTGACAAGGGCAATGTTACATCATGCGCAAAATAAACGATGCTTTTTCTCAATCGCAATGGGTCTTTTGAGCCACACTGATCGATTTCAAAATGAGTAGACTTCGGAACTAGAACCTGGAGCCGATCCTATAAGTCCCGATTCGATCATCATGTCTTCTCATGTCCCCTTTTGTCCTGTCCTTGAGTTACCCAAGATCTCTTGTATCCCCATCCCACCGGCCATCTCTAGTCCTCGTTCTCCTTTCATGTTGCGCTAGTAGCGACCTTGCAACTACCATTAGGGGTGAGCGGTTCCAGGTTCCTTAAAGGTTTCGCTTGGAACCTAGAACCTGGAACTTACCTCCGGATATAAGTTCATCATTTTTTGGAACCTGGAATCTACCTTATCACAGGTTCCAAGGTCGGTTCCAAGTTCCAACAGTTTTATTTTTCCTTTCGATTTCATTTTTAGTTAAAAAAAAGGGAAATGAATGCAACAATAATAAACAAGCTTGTCATACATCAAAGAGAATATAAAATGAACAAAACTATCAACATTGGAAAAGGAATTCTTGACAAGGAACATACTCATGGTAAGGGATGGCTCTTTTTCATTTTCGTCACTAGACAATTCCAATTTTGTTATCAAAGTCATCTCTTCACATTCCTCCACCTCCATTGACATGTTATCTTGATATATTAATTTCACATTACAAAACGATAATAGAATATAGTTAGAAATTTCAAAATAAAGATCAAACATTTATAAAATAGCAAAACCAACTATTACTCATGCATTTGAATTTGGAATGATATGTCAAATTTCAATTTGGAATGATACGTCAAACATTAACAAGAAGGTACAATGGTTTAAAGCCTTGAACTAAGCAAGATGCAAGAGCAATCTCTGTGCCATTAAGGGTGGATTTTTCTTCTACTTTTTTCTATGTACTTGTTCATCTAAATAACATAAAAAGAAAGGCACAAAAGGCACCATTTGGCACTGTTAGTCTGAAAACATTTGTGCCCAAACCGAGGACCCTAGTGAAAAACAAGTGACTGCGACCGTGGGACCGTCGGAAAATTTGGCTTCGAATAGGGTAGAACACTGAAATTGGATCGAGTAAACAAATCGGATTTTGAGGCGTGATATTACTTTCTTTAAGGATTTATTTGCCCCACAACGTTGCTAATGGTCACCGGCAAAAATCCTCCAGGATACAACAAAGTCTCAAAAATTGAAAATACTAGATAAAGAATTCTAGTATTTCTTCAAGATCCCTCTTTGAAACAATCGAAAGAATGGTTGCTTTTTTTTTTTTTTTTTTCAGAAGGAAGACTTGTGAAATGATCACACTCGTTCTTCCGAAAAATTGACAAGTATATAAAATAGTTTTAAAACACATGCAACTCTTCATGAAAATTGCAAAACATGAACAAACGTGTCTTTTCGAAAATTGTTCGGATAAACAAATGCGTCCCTTCGAAAGAAGTCGAAATCCGAACAAACGCAACCCTTCGGGAAAAGTTGTCTTGAAAAGACACAAACAAAATTCGGAATAATAATTAATAATAATTTATTTAATAAATAGAATTTCGAATTTTCATTTTATATTTTATTTCCGAAAATTCTCAAAACAAACAACCTTTGATTAAAATTAATAACATAACAAAATAAAAATAAAATAAATAATAGAGGGATTAGTGTTAATCAAGTGCTAAGTGCACCATTATTCGCGCATCCGCACGTGGATATGGTGAGGTCTATCCACACCCAATCATTCCTTTAAATATATAAAGAAAATCCCACACTTTTAAACGTGTCTTTTCGAAAATTGTTCGGATAAACAAATGCGTCCCTTTGAAAGAAGTCGAAATCCGAACAAACGCAACCCTTCGGGAAAAGTTGTCTTGAAAAGACACAAACAAAATTCGGAATAATAATTAATAATAATTTATTTAATAAATAGAATTTCGAATTTTCATTTTATATTTTATTTCCGAAAATTCTCAAAACAAACAACCTTTGATTAAAATTAATAACATAACAAAATAAAAATAAAATAACTAATAGAGGGATTAGTGTTAGTCAAGTGCTAAGTGCACCATTATTCGCGCATCCGCACGTAGATATGGTGAGGTCTATCCACACCCAATCATTCCTTTAAATATATAAAAAAAATCCCACACTTTTAAACTGCTTTACTTTTTCCCATCTTTCCCATGTGGGACAAGGTAAAAAACACTTACTTTTTGTTTTAACAAACAAAACTCCAACAGGGACAGTAATAGTCAAGTGCAAAACCATCAAACTCTCCATCCCAACACCTGGGGCTATCTCTCCTGCTCCTTTAAAGCCTCATTTTTCCGCTATGAATAGCACCCGCCCATTGTCACTTCCAATTCATGCAAAGCCTTCAACATCCACAAGCAAACTTCTCCCAGGAAAAATATCTTCACATTTCCTCTAAACCCAGTTCTTTTCAATTGATTCTGTGATAATGGCGAAAAATGTAGCTTAGTCTCCCCTCGAGATATCATTCGGGCACTTTAAACTTCTCTACATTTTAGCCCAAAAAGCATGCCCGATTGCTTGGGCCATCACCATGAATTGAACAAATTAGTCAAGAAAGAACCGTCATGCTCAAATCAAATATGAACTTTCTCTACATTCTCCTCCCCCCCAAATGAGCAAGTAAACGATTCCATCGCTAATCCTATGAACACAAGCTCTGGATCCTCAACTAGAAAATATGGAAAATCAAGAAATGCATATCCGACATTGAATGGGCATCATCTATCATCTGGGTGTAGACATTATCCCTAGTATTGCCCTATTCCTTCTCTGCTTGCCCAACCTTCAGATAAAGCAGCTAAAATGTAAATCTAATAGTGAAGAGCAAAAATGACAAGATGGCGTAGAGATCAGACCTGTGATCAAGGTGGTGGTCGAGGAGGCAAGTTTCTTCAAGGTTGAGGGCGGCAAGTGATGTCGAGGGGGGCGAGCGGCGTCAAGTTATCGAGAGGAGTGAGCCGAGTCGTCGTCAGAGATTTCAGAGTGATAGAAAGGGGAGTTAGGGAAGGGAGAAGAGGGTGAAAGAAAAACTCTGAAATAGAGAGGGGAGTCAGGGATAGGGAGAAGAGGGAGAATAAGAAACAAATTGAAAATTAGGGTTTTTACTTTTTAGGGGAAGGTTCTGCTTCCAGTTTAGGTGCTTATAGGAAGGGAACCGAACCGAGCACCGCCGGTTCCAAAAAAAATAGAATCGGAAATCGGAACCTCCCTCCTTGGAACCGAGAACCGAACCGGACCCACCAGTCAAGTTCTCCAGTTCCGGTTCTACTCGAGAACCACGCTCACCCCTAACTATCATGGCTGGTGACGCCACTGCTAGTTGGAGTTTCATTATTGTGCAATAATTTCCTTACAAATAAAATAAACATACATATCTAATATCGCTATCCTTTTTTTTTTCCAAAATTGAGTATGGTTTAATGCTCATATAAATTTTGAGGAGAGAGGCGTCGTCTTTTTTTGGGTTTTTTTTTTTTCATGGTCAAATAAAAGGATACAACCCATGTGCTTTGACCTAAGAGAGAAGCTTTGACAATCCAAATCCGCGTGTTAGAAAAATGGTGACGTACACGGATACATATCCCCTTTCTGTTACATTGACTTCTAGTTGGAGGAATATTTCCCAAATGTCCGGCCAATACACTACCAACATCTTAGTGAAACTACAGTGACAACTCAATCACTTGAATTTTCGAACCATGAATGATGTAGAACAATTACAACTTGATAGGAAAATTCGTTATCTAGTGTGTAACCCTTCTAATAACATTCGGAAATGATCATTAACATCAATCGTGCTTCTCGATTATGAAGTATCACTGCATATGGAATGTTAAATAGATTTAAGTATTCATGTTCGTGTATCACAGGGTTTGTGAAAAATAAATGTCTACTTCCCTTCCGATCTAATGAGAATTGGGAAACTCCACATTCTTTATTTCTGCATCAAAGCAAGGGTTTTTTTTTTTTTTGGTCGAAGCATCAAAGCAAGGTTAATGAAGAGTCTTTGCACTGCACATCCCTAGGATACATCTAAGTAGATGAATCGAATAATTTGTTGCCTTAAATTATGGTCAATGGTGGAGACTTACTTTTGTCGCCTTTGGCGTACATAATGGTGACGGAAAAAAAAATAATCATTGGTATTCTGATGTAAATCAAAGGCGACAAATTAGTAGGTTTCTCATCGCAGGATCGATTGCATCTAACCATCATTATCAATGTGCCTCGGATCAGAGGTGGTAGCACTCTAATGACTCCTTCATTAAATTCATTTATTCCACCAAAGGAAGAAACAAGTAATTACTTCAACTCACCAATTTAGACTATTGATATAAACACATTTGGAAATTAAAAAAGGAAGCGAAAGACAACTTTCTAAGCACTTACACTAATGAAAAAAAGGGCCCTTGCTTAGATTTTACCAGACAAAGTACCCCAATATTTGCGGAGGGCCCGTCGTCCCCAAACTTCAGTGGAATGTGGAACATTACATGTGAGTCTCCTTGTCGAAATGCTCCCTCCTACAAGTTGGCCATGACTACTTTTGCTATTTTCTACAACAAAAAAAGAGTTAATGTCATGAAAAAACCTAAATTGGTACATCTATAATACATTTACCCGAAACTAATATTTTGACAATAAAAAACTCCAAATTAGTACACTCATAATAAATTTAAACCAAATTAATTTTTTGATCATCAAAAATCACAAACTAATATATTTGTAACAAATTTGCACTCTATTAATTTCCATTAAACTTGATCAATATCACGAAAAACAACAAATTGATACACCTATGACAAACGAAGGGTAAAATCTCAAACTGGTACACCCGTTAACTATCACGTATTATCTAAATTAGCCATTTGATTGTAAAATTTAACGGAAACTAGTAAATGATAAATTTATTCTAAGTGTACCAGTTTGGGTATTTTGTGATTAAAAAAATAGTTTGAGGTAAATTTATCACAAGTATACCAGTTTAAGATTTTTCATAATATTAACCAAAAAAAAATTATCTATTAATATGGAGTTAATCCCACTTCAAAAATCATGGGTAGGCCTAGTCTCGTTGCGACGTGCTATCTATACATGGTCCGAGACTCCGATGTGTAATTGACCATGTGAAGATAGTTGGTCCAAGAAAAGAAAAAGGTTGTGGTCCGTGTTTTGCTTCTCGACCGTTCCATGTTAAAGCAAAGACATCCTCAAGCATAAGACGTCCCTCATTAGGATTCTCGCACATGGTCTGTTTGGTCATGACTTGTCAACAATTAGGTTTTAATCAAGCTCTAATTTAACTGTAATCAACGATATATAGCTCTCAAAGACGAGGGATAGAGATGATAACTATAATCATTTATTTTATTTACTATTAATCATCAATTGGTTATGACAAGATACCCCAATCTTTGATTCTTTTCAAACGAAGTAATTATTAATTTGAAGAAAAAAAAAAGGACCTAAAATCAAAAGCCATCTCCATGAAGAAAAAATATAACAGGATAACTATTTTTCTTTGATTTTTTTTTTCAAATAATGCATTGAACCTGCTTAGATCTTCGGTCATGTGGAAGATGCATTCTTCATCCGGCCATTACTTCATAAAGAATTGCAAGAGTTGTCCTTACTTTCATTGAGTTTGTTGAGGATAAGTTATACTGCATATCCTTAACATAGTTTTCATTTAGTGACAATTCACGATGTCCTATTAGTACCGCAACGACAAAGAACTTCTTCGAGTTAACCGGTTTGAAGTACCCCGCAAATCTTGTTTTATGAACAATTATCTAATTTTGTACATTAGTATTCTTAAATGACCTACCAAAGTATGATGTTGATTGATGACTTTAAAGGTGAGAACAAGAGAGGTCAAATGACCTTAATGCATCGTCAGGTTGACTAACTAATTGAAGAATACAAGTTAAACACGCCCAGAATCATCTATTTATTTATCATAATCACCACATGTCACAATAATCATCCTGTCATATCATCAACAAGAAGAATTGTGACTTTAAAGTCGTGTTGGGGGAACACGTGGACATATTTTCAGACATAGAAAAAAGGGTCTTCTTAATTTTTTTTAGTGTTTATTTTTATCTGTATTTTATTTATTTATTTATTTATGTTGAGGGTCGAAGCACCTAAATTGACTAGTTGGCTTGAGCTAGTCTATGGTGAGTAGGCATACGACAAAGATGATAAAACTTCTGACTGACTTCATAAATATGTAGAGCGTGCATTCTCTCTCTCGTCCATCTCAAAATCATCACCTCCGTCACTCGCCCTGATATGCTCATTCCAGCACCTTGAATCCACATCACAAAGACAGTCGAAGAAGCCACCTGCGAGAGAGAGTATGGAAGGAGGGATTAACCCAGAAGGAGCAGACACGACGGCTTTCAGAGACTGCTTCTCTCTCGCATGGACGAATCCTTATATTCTCCGCCTCGCTTTCTCTGCCGGAATCGGCGGCCTCCTTTTCGGCTATGACACTGGTCTGATCTCTCTCCCTCTTTCATCTTCACTTAACCTTACGAAGAAAAAAAGGCACTGATCTCTCTCCCTCTCTCTCCACGCTACTTATTTCTAAGAAATGAGGAATTTCAGATGATTTTATTAGGTGACAAAAGGCGTAAAATAAGGATATTAAGCCAGACCCAACAACACCCTTCTGAGGTTCAAACTCTATAGGGTGGGCCAAATGAGGATTAAAATTAGATTAATCACTGTTTTCTCTGTTAAACATCGCACAGGAGTCATATCTGGGGCGCTTTTGTACATAAGAGATGATTTCAAGTCTGTGGACAGAGAGACCGTGCTTCAGGTAAATATCAATATCATACGTACTAATTATCTTTTTTTTCTTTTAAATAATATCTGGTATATTCAACTCGGGATCGTGATTTTTCTTCTCTCGTAATCTGTTCATCTTTGTCAATATGATATGAATCGGAACTCAAATCTCCAAAACTCTCAACTTTTAAGTTCAATATCAATTTTACTTCGAACTCTTCTTTATTTTAAAAAGATATACAACTTTTATTCTTGTTCTAAATCCATCCACACTTCCAAAAATTTCTGATATTATTCCATACGAAGGTGAGAGTGCCCATGGAAATACAGGTTTTGATAATAAATTACTGGCTCTAGATTTTTGGATATATAGGCAAATTGATTCGAGTGAAAGTTAAGAACTTTTTTGGATAAAAACCAGAAAGTTCACGATATAATTGAAATTGAATATAAATTTGGGGGTTTTACTAGGAAATCAGGCCGTAAGAATCGTGATATACATGATCTTGCTGTTTACACGTCGTTTTCAAGGCTCCATGTGCAAATACTGTCTTCTAGTAGGAAAGGTACTAAATTAATTATATACGTTAAAGCCATCTTCCTTTGTCTAGCGTTGAACGCTCAAATTTCCTTTGTTCTTTATCTTATCCTCTGCCATTTTTGCTAGCAAGTCGGACCAAATGTAGCCGTCACATGTAAAGACGATTTTGTCCGCGTACCAAAATCTTTTTAATGGTTTTTGTGGGGATAAGAACATATATGCAAATCCTTTTCCGGAAAAATAAAGCGTCGCACTTGTGTAGGCATATGTAAAATATTGATCTTTTGGCAGGATTGATATAATGAAAAATCTCAAGTTGATACATTTGTGATAAATTTATCTTTAATTAATTTTTTGACTATTAAAAAATCCAAACCGCTGCACCCATGATATATTTATCCCAACTTTATTTTTTTACTACTAAAAACCCCATACTGGTTATTTGTGACAAATTTATGCTCAATTAGTTATTGTTAAATTGGATTAATATCACTAAAAATCACAAATTAGTATAATTGTAACAAACAAAGGGTAAAGCCCTAAATTGGTATATCCGTCAATCGTTACATGTCATCCAACTCAATAATTTAATAATAAAATACGAAAGGTAAATTGGTCAAAGGTTTATCAATTTGAGGTAGCGTGGGGTCCAAGTTTGATAGTTTATCTTGGCTTGAGTTTGCTGCATCTATTCTCATGCATGATCAAAGTTTGAAATGTAAAGCCGAAATGGGTTTCCATGTATATAATTACATTAAGTGTTCATGGATTAAATCCAGTGTTGTTTTGAGAATTGCACTTTTATAGCTGTCTTTTTCTTTTTCTTTTTATACTTTTCTTCTAATTTTTTTCTTTGAATTTTTCAATATTAATACTGCAAAGTTTGGTTTATTTACCTTGTGGCATGACCCTCTTAAGGCAGGGAAAATCTCAACCAAATTTGCCTCCTTATGATATTAATTCATTGGTCATGGCACTAGCATCGAACTGACAACTGCTCAAGCTCAGAGAAGAGAAATGATGATACCTCCAAAAGCAGAAATTAAGTTTCATACTAACAAATATGCTATTTTTCACTACCTCGGCGGTGTTACGAATAACAGGAAAGCATAGTGAGCATGGCGGTAGCCGGTGCGATCATCGGGGCTGCGATCGGCGGATGGATGAATGATCGGTTCGGACGGAGAAGCACAATCCTGGTCGCGGATGTCCTCTTCTTCATTGGAGCGGTCATCATGGCTTCTGCTCCAAATCCGGCTCTCTTGATCATCGGGCGAGTCTTCGTCGGGCTCGGGGTTGGCATGGCGTCGATGACTTCCCCACTCTATATCTCGGAAGCGTCTCCAGCAAAGATCCGCGGGGCCCTTGTTAGCACCAACGGGTTCCTCATCACTGGTGGCCAATTCCTGTCTTACCTGATCAACTTGGCTTTTACCAAGGTGAGAAATGCATAAGAGGGACTTCTTCGATGAATTTCAACTTCAGGAAAGAATGAGGAAGATAGGAAAACTTAGGCCTAAGGAAAGCCTTGGTTTTAAACCAACTTTCTGTTGAATTTTGACGATCCAGGCTCCAGGGACGTGGCGGTGGATGCTCGGAGTTGCCGGAATTCCGGCCCTATTGCAGTTCACCCTCATGCTTCTGCTCCCTGAATCCCCCCGTTGGCTTTTCCGCAAGGTTACTTGATGATCACCTTTTTTTTTGTTATCCTGTTCACAATGTAATCTAATCTTCAGTTATGTCTGATCAACTCTCTCTACTTTTCGATTAAGGGAAGAGAAGAAGAAGCCAAAGCCATACTAAGGAAAATCTACCCCGCAAATGAAGTGGACAGAGAGATACAAGATCTCAAAGAATCCATTGAATCCGAGATCCAGGAAACCGGATCTTCCGAGAAGATAAACATCATGAAGTTACTGAAGACGAAAACAGTGAGGAGGGGGCTAATCGCTGGGGTTGGACTTCAGGTCTTCCAGCAATTCGTGGGAATAAACACCGTCATGTATTACAGCCCCACGATTGTTCAGTTGGCCGGATTCGCCTCTAACCAGACCGCATTGCTACTTTCACTCGTCACAGCCGGGCTCAATGCATTTGGTTCCATCGTGAGCATATACTTCATCGATAGAACAGGGAGAAAGAAACTTCTCGTGATCAGTCTGTTCGGGGTGATAATATCTCTGGGACTTTTGTCCGCAGTTTTTCATGAGACGAGTTCTCACTCGCCGCTGGTTAGCCAGGTTGCAACTTCTCACTTTGCGAACTATACATGCCCGGACTATGGTTCGGCGAAGAATGCGGCTTCTTGGGACTGCATGAAATGCTTGAAAGCCTCTTCTCCTGATTGTGGGTTTTGCGCTTCACCTGCTAATAAGGTAAAACACCTATTGCTCACTCGGTTTTGTGCGTGCACATTGCCTAGGGTAGTTTTTTTCAATCAGACGTGCATAATGTAGTTAAAATTGAAAGGAAGTTCCGGTCTGCGAGGTCTTATGCATTGAAGCAGCTAACCAGAACCACCTACATCACATTACTGCAGATGTTTCCGGGGGCATGTCTAATCTCGAATGACACAGTGAAGGATACGTGCCACGCAGAGGACCGGCTGTGGTACACGAGGGGCTGCCCGAGCAAGTATGGGTGGCTTGCACTTATCGGCCTAGCCTTGTACATCATATTCTTCTCTCCTGGGATGGGCACCGTGCCTTGGATCGTCAACTCCGAGATCTACCCTCTCAGGTTCCGTGGGGTTTGTGGAGGGATGGCGGCCACGGCGAACTGGATCTCGAACCTCATCGTGGCCCAGTCCTTCCTGTCTCTGACACAGGCAATCGGGACCTCATGGACGTTCCTAATATTCGGCGTGATCTCTGTTGTGGCGTTGATCTTTGTCCTGATTTACGTGCCGGAAACAAAGGGGCTCCCGATTGAGGAGGTGGAGAAGATGTTGGAGCACAGGGCATTGCAGTTCAAGTTCTGGAAGAAAAGCTCTAGCACATCAGGAAAAAACCAAGCTGTGTAAAGACACTACCAGAAGCCTAGGAGTACATGGTTTGTCAACACCAAGGATTAGTAGATTTCAATTAAGCTCGGGCTTAGGGTCTTGAGAAACGACCGCGGACGTTGTATTCATCGTTTCTATCTTACGTTTTTGGTATACTAAGGAAATAAAATACAAAATTAAGTAAAAACTCTATGAACCAAGGAAAACTACACTCATCTTGTCTTCCGAAAGCAAAAGTCGAACTTCAGGAGGAAATTGAACGAATTGCTAAAATGCACAGTTATGGGAACAAGGCTGGCGTTCCATTTCCTTCCCCGAATCTATATGTTGGATTTTGTTGCCGCTGTAAGAGTAGATGTGCAATCTTTTGAGTCAGTAAATCTGCATCTCTGAGAAGATTTCCATCCTTCAAAGATTATGTCCATCACACTCCAAGAATCCATATCTAAAATGACATTGCGATATCTCAACTTCCTCTCTGACCAGTAGAAATTGCCCATAGGCTTGGCCTTGAACGAAAAGCATATATACAACAGGCCAATGTAACTACCAATCCAGTCACCATCCTCCGTAGTGTCACGCGAGAGGTTTAGTAAATTTAGGGACCTACTTGACCGATTTGAAATGCTGAATCAATTTATCAAACATGCTATGCTTTCTATAAATAAAAAGGTGAAAAGGGGCGATGTTAACATTAGACTCCCACACTTGTTATGGAATATTTGATTTGAGTCATAATTACTTTATATCACCTCATAACCCAAGCATCCAAGTTAACGAGCCAATCACTGCAGCCCCACTAAAATGTTACCGGCCATGGAATCTTTCCATGAATGGTAGGCCAAGCTAAAAACACAACATGAGCTATTTAGAGGTGCATTCACGACACAAATCGAGTTTGAGACCTCATGAAAGACAAGTGACTTCTTTACCACCAGTCAACAACTTTGATGGTTATGAATCGTTCCATTAAGCTTTTTTGTTTTTGTTTTTTGAAACATCCTTTCGTTAGATAATTATTCATGGAAGTCTTCAACCTATATTCTTTGTAGTACTTGTCTTCAACATGTGCATCTTAAAATGTGTAGGCATCCAATGACACGGAGGAAAAGCTCTTGAAGGAAACAGCAGTAGAGGTAAGTTTTAGAATTCTAGATGCATGGACGGTTACTGCAGACGCTACAGAATTCTCTCTTTCTTATGAACATGTGCGCCATTCACTTTTGCTTCATTGTGCCTATAACTTAAGTTCAGGGTATGGGAGAGAAAAAGAAGTTCAATGCAACAAAAGACAGCCATTTACTCAAGACAGAATGCGTCTCCAAGTGAGATGAATAGTATAGCCCAATGTTCTTACGTCATCAGTAACTTACCCATCTATTTGTATACCATGTTCACCAAACCACAGGGAGCATGAGAAATCATTCACTGTGACCAGGAACTAAATGCTGACCAACCCAGATGATTCGATTAACTGATGCTAGAAAAATTATTCCAAAATAAGGATGGTCCAATGAGAAAGAACCACCGACAACCCAGAGTTCACAGAATTGAGTACCAGTACTAGAAGCTTTGGATGGACAAAGTCACTTCTCTGTGCAGTATTCAGAAACCATTCTGGCAAAAGCCTAAAACATCTTAGGCATCATTTGTTCAGGCGATATGTGCTGTCATTAAAATTTTTATTGGCCATAAAAATGCAAAAGCAGGACCACCCCACTGATAATTTTGGCAAATTGGTTGACTATCAAATGATAAAAATCAACATGCCATGCCGAGCCTGAGAGGTAAAGCAAATGAATTCATCAAAAGAAATGAAAGCAAAAAGAAATCCTCTTTCTCAACAAAATCAGTAGGAAACCATGACATTTTTCCCCTCATTTGAGAGGTAAAGCAAATGAATTCATCAAAGTCAAACCAAATGGACATTTTCCCCCTCATTTCGACAATAGAATGTCCAGGCCATATTTCACCAAGTCCGTTCACCTACACCTACCCTATAAGTAAAAGGGAGCAGGAGCAGAGCAACTGTGAAACCTCTGCCTTCAATAGAGTTCCACCACCATGCCTTCTTCAAAAAACAGTTACATCTACACTTGTCTTTGCTAAACTACAGTGAGCAACAACTCCTGTTCTCCCCTATCTACAAGCACAAGCACCTCTGTTTCCATATAAACTGGTCTCTATTGATTTAGTGAAAGCAGCGACAATTGTTCTTCTATAAAGCAATCCACATGGCAAGAGGTACGGCAAGATGAAGGTATGAGAATTAAACCCAGGCAACGCTGTTCCATTGGAGAAGGAGAAGAGCGTCGGGTGCTGCGATACTCAACTGCATCTTGAAGAATAATGTTCCCTTGCTTGTCAATGCAGTGGAATGCACCCAAGAAAAACCGGCCATCTTTTATCCCCACCAGCATTCGACGAAATAACAAATTCCTCACCCGGGACACATAATCTGAGCCAGAGGAGTTAATATCAGATCCATCTAGGTTTCCTTCTGATACCGGTGCTTCAACGCTCTGCTCTTCCATGTTAATGTGCTTTTCTTAGCAATTACCTAGAGAATAATAACAGAGAACAACATAAGCACTTATGCGCAGTACTCAGGAGTCAGGCCTAAAAAGTCGGATCATCATGCTTACTGCTTAAACTGCTCTTTCATCTGATATCTAAAATACTCCTGAACCAATCATTGAAGTGTTTCAATAATAAATACATAACCTAACAGGGAAACAAGAACAGGCAATTCCTTATCTGAAGTAACTGGCACTAAAAGGCACTAAATTGCACAATGATCTTTGCGGTAAGGCACCAGAGGAACTCAGTAACATCAAAAGAAAAGAAACAGAGGATGGTGACAATGAACCCCACAAAGCAAATAAACTATTCCTCTCAATATTTCTATTAAGTGAAATGGTTTTGCCGCAACCATAAATTACATGCTTCGCAAGAGTTCAGGCTGTCAGCAACTGAGTCCAGTCAAGTCGAGCTAATATGGTTGAAATCTCAACAGGATAAGACTCATGAACTCGAGACTTGGGAGTTTGACAAAACCTCTAACCCTGAGCCAGACTCTGCGCTTGAGCTCAGCTGGAATCAACATACCCAGATCGACTCAACCCATATAGTTTCTTAACGGGACGAGTTCAAAGCACTTTGAAGCTCGACCAATCATACAAATCAGACAGGGATAAAAACCACTAAACCCATAGTTTCTCACTGTCCACCTCGTGTAGCCCCCTTTCCTAAACCAACATTCAGAACCCAGATCATAGATTGCACTAATTTTATGAATGATAATGCTTTAATATCAATTACAAATCAGTAAATCGCCCACAAAATAAAAGAACTCTGTAAAGGGGAGAAACACATTCGAACGCTACAGAAACAAAAAAGAACGAAATTCGAAACTATCCCCTCATGCGTTAGCAGCAAAAGCAGACCAATCAACCACAGAAGTTTTGAGTCCCGTGAAGTATTCTTTGCTTTGCATCGAGAGAGAGAGAGAGAGAGACAGACAGAGAGAGATTCAAACTCCAAATGCAACCCCGAAACTGGAACACAAGCGCAAAAGACGAGTACCCACCTCGGAATCAAATACTTCGGATTCGAAAGGCAGCTCAGATTTACGGCGACGGTCGCGATGGTAGAGAGAGTTTCGAAGCAGCAATCGACAGAAAAGACAGGGTTATATTCGCGTCGAGTCCATGGGGAGGGTGATGTGACTAGGGGCAAAGAAACGTGCGGCTTCAACGTTACAACGAAAGACGAAAAATATTTTTATTATTTACGAAACTATTTAGATATGAAGTTTTATTAATAATGAAAACATTCTTTCTAGATTAATTACTTAGCTAGCGATTCTTTTTTCGGAAAATATTTTTTAAATAATTCAATTTTCACCGAATAAATAGAATCTAAATAATATAACAAAATGCAACAAAAGTTGTGAAAAATGAAATGTTACATTACATCAATGTATCCTAAAATCCTCCATATGATTTTGATATATCTTATAGAGATAACAGTCGCTCTTATTTTCTAAGCAATTTCAACAGATGAAAATTCAAAAGATTCACGCTCAATGGGTGAGATTCGCTCGAATATTAACCCAAAGAGTCATCCTCGAACGTATATAACCCTGACCAATGACTCTGCCGCCTTTGGTTTTGAGTTTCGGAGCTGAGAATTTATGTTGTGCGGTTTGTTATGCATGGTAAAAGAACGTAAATATTTTGAAGGACCCTTTAACAACGTATCATGTTCAATACGCGGATCACACAGGACACTAGAAAAAGCAATGAATTATATAAACTGCAACATTTCTGTAACTAATTAAATCTTAGTTTGAACTTATGTCAACTTGTGTCGCATTTGAATTTGTAAATGTCTTTAGTAAAACATATCTATAGAACTCATGACCGAATTGAACGAGTTCTTTTTTCTCAAACTACAGTCTTGTCGGAACGAGTAGACCACCATATGCTTAAACGTTGTCTTGTCGTAATATCAATACAATGCTTTTCAAGAGAATGAATATAGACCACGGCAAGGTGGAATTTGCCACCAAACCCTTCTCCGATTGCTATGTCATGTTCCCAATCATTCTCCTACACCCCGGCAGATGACGCCCTGGCACCGGCACCCACATCAAACAAAAATGAAAAAAAAATTCCCGTAACAACGGCAGATCATCCCTTGAGATGCCTACACCCACATCTCAGAAATGGTTCACGAGCCATGTCTTCTTGTCATTCCATGAAGTTTCCGAAAACTTTCATCAAACCATGAAGTTTGACGGGTTGAATCATTCACAGAATCAAAATGGGACCAGGAGAAATAAGCATAAAAATCCCAAGTCTAGGTTCAAGAAAGGTATATTCCCTTTTTCCTATATAGAATTGTCCATGGCAAGGCACCACCACATGAGAATGCAAACTTGTATCACTGATGTTCTCAAGCAGAGAGCCCCTGCCAGTATAAGAAACATGAAAAGCCATGCTACAACTAACTTCCCAATTACATCCTCATAAGCACACAACCAAGTCTAGAATGAAAAAATCATCTAGGACAAATGTCTAGAGAAAGAGAGATTTGGTGTGAGTACTGTGCGCATAATATTCTTAACTTGAATGAAACCAGCAACAAAAAACCACACTCACAATACATAAGAATGTTCTTCCTTCAACAACTAGGCCCCTTATCTCTCTCGCAGACATAAAACGGCACATTTTCAAGTTTCAACTGACCACCCTGTTTCCTAAGGACGCTTCTAATGAGACAGAAAAGGTATGAGATAGAAGAACACCACCAGCTAAGCAAAAAATGAGCATCTGTTTATAACATTAAAAATAAGATCACCACTTGTCGAAACCTAACCAACCCTATTTTGTCACTGCTCCAAGAAAAGAATCATACAAAGGCTAGTTCCACATGCCAGATGCATAACACTTACATCTCAGATCTGACAGCAACAAGCAAGAACCAAGAATTATGCAGAACATATTCCACACCTCATATTTCTCGAGGAAACATTGCAAATAATAATCTAGAATATCTTCTCCTTAAAAACCATCACCAAGTCCATCAACTGCTATTGCTGCTCCACATCTTCCAGCAGGCTGTCCTCCTCCACCCCACGCTCACCACCCTCCACAAACAATTCCAGAATAGGGGCAAGAAGACACAAATGAACCCGGACAGAGAGAGAGAGAGAGATAGAGAGAGATTCACCGCATCCAACGAAGAACACTTAGATGCACATGAGAAGATTAACCATGGAACAAATGCTAGAAGAGAATAAAGACAACTAGCCAAGTTAGAAAGGAAAACCAAAGAGTTTGCAGTTTGAACAGAGTTTTATGTAGAGATACACATTAGTCCGGAGCATGACCAGAAGAACCCTAAATATGCCGGGGCATCAGATTATACTCTAGGATGATAATAAATGCAAAACCAGACGGTGAGCAGTGCTCAAATGACACATATCTGGCACAAACTCAAAATAGAAAGTTGATGAGTTAACAATGGAACTAGGAAACAATACTCTTGAAAGGGAAAAGGTAAGGCATTTCTCCAAGTTCAACAGCCTAGGTTTGCTAAACTATAGTACATGTAGACAAATGAACATGATATTTCTTCCTAAAAGGAATCCTTCGATGTCCGAATCTGCAATCAGACTTGACAAAAGATGTGCGATAGATGACCAGAAAACTCCAGCACATGTAAAATGAACAAAAAGAATGTGAAAACTTGTTATAAAGCCCAAAGGACAAGCATGCTCATCTATTCCCTTGTTGAAAGAACATGTTTAAGCAGTAGAATAAACGTCTTCTTATATTGCCTTTCAATTCAACTCCTCTGTCCAGAATATTAACTAACATTATTGATTTATACAACTATTCACAAATTCAACCAAAGTGAGTGGGCAGGCGAACAGGAGGAAAATAAAGGAAATAGGAAGAAGAGAAGATAGAAATTTTCCTCATTTGTTTGGATATGCATTGAAAGGAAGACATGGAGGGAAACAAAATTAATCGAATCTTTAAAGTAACCTCTCTCCTATTTGTGTTGAGAACAAAGTAAAGGACAACATTCAGCCGGGAAAAACATATCTAATAGTTAATTTGCCTCCAAATCTTCCGGTGTTGGAAGGAAATTAATGGTAGCCAAAGAGAAATAATTCTCCCCATTTCCTTCTCTTTCCTCTTTCGTTAAATCATCCAAACAAGTGAAATCTTTTTTCTTTTTTTTTCAAGGTAACCATTTCTTCAATGTCCAAATCCAGGAAGGAAAGTAAAATGGAAAGAAGAGCAGAAAAAAGATTGTAATTTCCCTCACTTGTTTAGATATGAATTGAAACATAGATGTGGAGGGAAACAAATTTAATTGAATCTATGAAGTAACCTCCTCTCTTATTTGTTTTGAAAACAAAGTAAAGGACAACTTTCGGCAGAAAAAAATTAAAAAAAAAAAATCTCTGAAAGTTAATTTGCCTCCCAAGCCTTCCACTGTTGGAAGGAAATTAATAGTGCCCAAACAAAAATAACTCTCCCTATTTCTTTGTACTTACTCTTTTGTTAAATCATCCAAATGGGGGAAATATTTTTCTCGGTAATGATTTTTCCTTACTTCTCTCCAATTCCTTCAATACAAGCATTTAAGCGTTTGAAAAATGATTAGATTTTGATTGAAAGCGAATACTTTGAAATCCAATTGTTCTTGTTTTAATTAACCTAAAACAAAGTACATGGAATCCAAATTCAGTCAAAGAAGAGATTTATACTACCTGATAAAACAATGAGACCTAGTAGTACCAAAGAAATTCTGACAGCTAAAATTCATTTTAAAAAGGCTAGAAAAATGGGTGGAGATATCGCTAAAAGAACAGAAGCTGAAAGGACAAACATATCTAATGGTAATTGGAAAAATGCCATTCATTTACAATGGAACTTCTGTAGGACAACAATGAGACCAGGATGCTTTACAACATGAGATGTCACATGAGTATAATAAGTGTAATGGAGATTAGCATACTCAGGTAGAAGAGTAAGCACTCAAGACAAGATCAAATTAGAAAAGTATTATTCAAGGAAAAGTTGGAGGTTTGGACACGTGAGAGGAATTAGAATTAGGTGTTTTGAACTAAATAAATGATGACCTTCAGCTGATTGGGCCACATGGGCAGAATTTTGCGAAGAAAGACACTGAATTTAGATATACAACAAACTTAGGACTAAGCAAGAAAGGCAGGATAAAAGACTTTCCATAGCTGACCCCACTCACAGTAAGAAGAGCATGACAGTATAAGACTACGTATAGCTGATTGTACCCAGTGAAAGAACAGATAGGAATAGTTTTCTTGTGGAGAAGTGAGTACAAGCAATCAATAAAACAGAAATTGGGTAGAATGAGTCCATGGAAGAAAATTGACCAAGCTGAAAGACAGACCAATGAAACAAACCAAAGCACCGCTCCTCAGGTGCTTCAAAGAATTGACTAGGTACTAAAGTTGAAATTGTAAGGAGATTGGTTTAACTCCACAATGGATGTTATAATTTCAAGTGGTCCCATATATCTCTGTGATCATGTGGGAACCAAGAGTCTCCTCAAAACTGATGTCATAACTGGGTCAGCATCAGCTTAGCATGTTCTTGCACTGGTGCCTCAAGCACTAGGGCACAAGATAGAATGGTTAACCATCATGAAGCTTAGTGAAGCCACCAACTTCAAAAGATGCCTAATTTTTTTTTGGGTTAACCAAATCCAAACATGGAGACAAAAAACCTAGCGATTAATGGAACGATTCTTATTTGAGGTATGCTAAAATTTTTTGTAAAAATTAAGTCACAAAATCAGCAAACTGCAGGTAATTGGGAAAGTTCATAATCCTCCAGAGAAAGGAAGAGTTATTGAAGAAAGATCTAAAGCTGCAAGGGTCAATACTAGACTGTGACAAGGTACTTTTCATCAAAAACACAATACATGTCATACTCCATAAACTTCATCAGTGAGAGAATTTTGTTATTCCTAAGAAGATTACAAAGGATGAAAAATATCTCAAGAAAATGCATAAAAGAATTCGTTATAAAAGAAAGATGTCTTGGAAAAGAAAAATATTTTTCCTTAATCCATTTATCCCTTCTGTGGAACTCATCATGATGAACCTCAAGCTGCATTTGCTATAACTCGATCACTGAAATGGTTTTCTGCTTACCAAAGGGTAGGATGTAAACAGATATGCGTAGACCATGAAAATACTTGTTGAAGAGCACATCCTTCAAGAGTTGTAACCATTAATCAGTTTTGTTTGAAGAAATAAAGGAAAAATATACAAAATAGCTTTCCAAAAGATAGCAGGCAGGAGGGATACAATGTGATAATGATAATTAAGCATAAAGGTGCTATGGTTGATAAGCTTTTGGATGGACAGACAACCGCGTCTAGCAAAGACAATGACAAAAGGACAAGGATGAAAATGGTCCAGGAAATACAATCTAGAGACTTTCGCAGCCTAAAAAGTGTCTAGAAGGGAAGATCGCATGAAGAATTTTGTTTAATGAATCATGAAACGTGGATTTGACAACCAAATATCATTTTTTAGATGGACAGAATAAGGATATGAACTAAATTTTTTAAGACACCAGTCCAGAATCAAGAAGTGGGAGAAAGTTAATGCTTTTAGAGATTTTTGCAGCCGAGATGATTCCTCTCCTCTGAGAACTCTTCATACAGTGGCACCTTTCCTCATCATGTCAAAATAGAGAATATCCTTCCATCAAGGAGATATGGATAGAATTATAACAAACGTCTATATGAATATCAACAGCACCGTGGATCACAGATGGAGAAGAAAATATTGTTCCTTGAAAGCAGCTAAGAGTAAGAAGATGGTTACCAGAACAGTGATGAATATATCTATAAATGACCCTCGGATTGGAAATCAGTTAGCAGAGTACTAAACACTGGAAAAAGATGCGAAGTCAACAAGTTACTGACAAGACCAGACAAACTCAAAAGAAATGGAAAGGAAGATCCTGATAAGTAGCCCGAAACCATGGCTACCAAGTAGATTAAAACAGCACTGAAGAACCTATATCCTCTAAATATAGAGCAAGCTACATTTTCTTCCCACAGGATATTGGGCAGAGCTAGGAAGTAACAGGAGAAGAGCATTGAGGAGATAGACTAATCCTCTGCATGAACCACCTAAGGGAACTAACGAAGAAAACATTCACAGAAGGTAACTCCCATCACTAAAAGATACCAAGAAGAGCTTCCACATCAAGTGGCCATTATAAATGCTTGAATCAGGTTTTCAGCAGTGCGCCTCTGGTCTGGTGTTCCAGATATATGAGCAATGCGATCACCACGAGATGATTTGGGCTCAGAAATTTCTACCATTGCTCCGGATATCTAGAACAAAAAGAGAGATTTCATTAGGAAGATCTTACATTGTACCCTAATACTAATTTCACTCTGTAGGTCAGGCCTTCAACAGAAAGGCCATGCAGAAGAAGCACGCCATCCATATAAGAATAAGAATGACACATATACATCTTGCATGACATTTTCAGACATACTGAGCAAAGGACAGAACTAAATCTAATGAAGATGAAGTGGATATAACTCATTTTTACAAGGGTAGTGCCATGTACATAGGCTTTTCTCTAAGCAGCATCACACAGTCCCCTTTAACAAAGTAAAATCATATAGTCACCAACCAAGAAAAGAAACAGAGAGCAAGAATAAAATCAAACATTAGCATGGCAACAACACAAACTTAATCACTTACCTTACGAATATTGGCTATATTTGCTCCTCCTTTTCCCATCACCTTACCCACTGCATTTGCAGGGACAATTATTTCGAGAGTCGACGGAGGAGGTAATCTACAAGGCACACAGAAAGAAATGTAAAAGCTGATAAGATGTAATTCTCAAATGACAGATGAAAGGACAGAATTCTTACCCGCCATACAGCTTTGATGGATAGGAGGATAAGGATCCATAGCCACTTTCATTCATCTATAAACAGAAACAATTAAGAAGCTCATTAAGACTGGAAACGTAGAGATCCATCAGCTTTTAGAGAATAAACTAGCTGCTCTCACAACTAGAAGTTAATATTGGAAAGAAATGTATCATATCCAACATAACCACTCCTACTATTAGAAACTCCAAATTTCTCTAGCAGATAAGAGCGAACTTTTTTACCATCACAAGGAAACAATCCAAGGAACAAAAACAATATCCTCTATCTCATTAGTAGGATAGTTTCCATCCCAATTAAACACTATGATGAGGACTTTATATTATTCAAGAGAAGCAAAAGAAATTCTGTTGTTCTCTAAGAACATCCTAACGCCTCAAACAGACTATCATACACAGAGTAAAGAATTGTACCCATGATGCCTGCTAAGAGGCCGTGCAAATCTATTCTCAAGCTTGAAGAAATGTGATGCGGTGCATATAATGACTTGCTTCACTCAACTAATTCTTAATACCCTAGTAAGTTCCTCAAAAAAAAAAAAAAAAAATCACTAATAGTTTCAGAAGTGGAAAATTGAGCATAATAATTAGCAATAATTATTCCATAAATAACAAAAATGCCAACATACCGACAAAGATCCATATCCATAAAGGCTACTTGAAGAGAGCATGCCCAAGCCACTTCCAATATCAGCCTTTTGATCATAACTCAATGAAGGAACAGGACGAACTGAAGGCAAGGCAGAAGGCACTGAGTGACCGCTACCAAGAGAGTCAGCGGCCACAGAATGGTTATGACCTCCATCTTTTTCTTTGAGAACATCGTCCCGCAACCTTAACACAATTTGGATAAGTGCATCTCTCACCTTAACTACTTCTCCCGATACCTATGAAGTCAAAAAGGATGAATACAGAACATTTACTAAATAGAAATTGATTAAAAAGAGTACGCACAGACTAGATGCAAACCTCAACAAGTTCCTCACTTGAATCAGCACTTTTTGGTTTCTGGCCTTTCGAGATTCGGATTTCTGCTTTAGTTCTCTTCCGAATTTCATTTATAATTGATCCACTTTTTCCTATTATACATCCGATCACTTTTGATGAAACAAGGAGTCGCATGGTAACAGTATCATCATCTTCATCATTGATCTTCCCTTGAAGCAATAGAGTAGCTTCAACGGCCATGGATTTCAGATCATCAGGTGACTACAAGAAAATATATAATGGTTATAACAGGGGGAAGTTAAAACCTTGCAAAGCATAGGAACTAGCAAGCATTCTGAAATCAAGAAAATATGAATCACCAAAGTGAAAATCGCAGAAAACTGATGAAAAAAATTCAGATTTCAGACCATGTCAAGAAACATTTATCATGAGTATTGAGGACATAAGCATTCATTATTCATCCAGCAAGGCAGAAACATACCAATTTATTCAAGTAGCTCTAAAAATAGCATCATTTAACAACTTTGTAGTGAAATCAAGAGAAAATAGTTTGTTCCCAAGCATCCTAACCATCTGAGCACTTTTACAGACTATGACATTTATTGATATTTGATGGAAAGCTTTCTAGATTTCCTGTATATGGAACAAAAAGCATGAGAAACTAGGCATCATAAATCTGCGAAAAAATATCAGGCAATTCCACAAGTAAAAGAAGGAAGGAGGTACCTCAGTTGCTATAACAGTGATTATGCACTCATCACGGTCACCCTTAGAATCATCAACCTCAATACGAGCACCACTTGCCTGTCTTATGCTTTTAATTGTGCCTCCTCCCTTGCCGATAACACGTCCAATTTTGTCAAAGGGGCATAAAACTCTGATAATCAGTTCCTCAGACACGGAGCCACCCCCAAAAGAAACCACTGGGAGAGAAGATGAATAGGCCGGCCATGTGCTTCCTGGATCCCCATAACCTTGAAGTTCCGACAAATGTGCAGCACCCAAGATTGGAGGAACTGATCCTTGAATAATAGGATCAGTGCTCCCATATCCACCATGGGGAAAGATGGGAATATCTGAAGGGATAATTATGCTTGGAGGGGCTTCAGGCACAGATGTATCAAGAGGAATCTCCTCCTTAGGAGTGAACTTGTACATGATTGCAGATATCGCATATAATGCTTTCTTCACTGAGTCTGATTCCCCAGTTATCTATTGAAAATAAATAATGTCTTACCCATTAAACGTGCCAGAAATAATGTCTAAAACATTAAAAGTACCAGAAGACAAATCAGAAACTAGATATAGTTGGACTGTAATCAAGCAAGCTTCGAGATATTATGAAACATCCCAAAAAGTTCTAACAAAAGATATAAACCTCAAAACAAAAGGTCTGACCTTGTAATGATAACTATGCAGAGAAAAAAGAAAGCTTCTTCTGAAAAGCTTCTTCCGAGTCAAAGCAACTTAAAGTTAGTACTAAATAACAATCAAGTAGAAAGAACTAAAGCTGCTCTCCTCATAGTATGACTTCTCAACAGCAGAAGACAAACTGCCAATTGAAACTCCATTGAAAAGATTTTACATGGTTCCAAATATATCCATGACTAAGCTTTAAATTATTTCTCATTTGACTCTCTGAAGTTGCAAACCAATAATCCCCAGATACATCTTGAGCAGTTCCCAGAAAGTAATTATGTAGAGGAACTCCTACTATAATGAAATATTTGCAATAAATATATTCACGTCCACCAGGATGCTTTGCTGGTTTTCAACTTTCCATTGCCAACCCTGTAGAATATTCTAGACCATAACATATGGATATTTCCTTGAGATAAAAAAATAAAATATAAATGCATGGATATTTCCAGAATTTATTGCGATACTATAACAGATTATTTCATCTGTCTACACTCAATAGGTGCTGCCCTGTCACCTCTGTGATTAGGCATTGCAGCTCTCCATTAATTGCTTAGTGCGTGTTAAAATGCATGTTGAGGACAAGTTTCACAAGTTTCAAGTGACAGCAACCTAAAACCCTGCCATCTGTCAATAATCCAGAGCCAGAGGATCAAAGGAGGTCTTCATGATAATTCTGGGATTTAAAACTGCTGAACCTCAACAGTTTACCACCGCCAAAAACAGAAAGGAGCAATGCACAATGCTTAATCTTTAGAATATAGCACTGAGCATCCACATTACAGATACTTTATTCTCCAGGACATTCACTATGTGCAGTAGAGAAAGGAAAGATTATGCTCATGGCACGTCATCTGCCATGAACACCAGAGGCAGAACATGCTTAAGATTGATATGCCAGATGCTCATATAAATTGGTAAGATCCTGTTCAAATCATAGGCAGAAAAGCAATCAAAATCTTAGCTTAAGTGGGCTTAAATGTCATATCCATATTAACCACTATAAACTTGAATTCTTTTAGTCATTATGAATTTTTGTCATTGAATGAGGTTCTTCAACACATATCAATCTAAATATGGACCTGTTATTAATTTACGAAATTTGACGAGAGCCTACATCATATATTTAAGCCCCAGTATTAAAGATGTTTATCAACCATATAAGTTTCGAAATCAATTATTGAAAATAAAATAGACATCTAATACAGACTGCAATATCAGATTTCACAAGAGCCCAGTACCTAAATCAAGGCATTAATGCTATATAAGAGCGAGTTCAGTAGGATCTTGCTCCAACAACCAATCCTTTTCTAAACATTTCTTACATTTCTCATTGATGATAACTATGTAACTAAGAATTTTTGGAAAATTTTGATCATCTCTTTTCTGTTCCTGCAGGAACATAACGATTCTAGACGTAAAAAACTAACTAACAACTAATGCACGTAAATTTATGTGTCATATCCTAGAGTATTATCCTTAGGAGTTCAGTCATTTACCATGCAGCAGGGCTTCAAAGAGATGTATATGCATGCGTGTATGTACATACATTGTAGTAAGTAGGTCAGTTTATCTTCTTCTTCTTTTCAAAAGATAGGTGATTTCCTTTTCGGCCAGAATCAAGCCACAAGCCCCCGGATTATTATAATTGACAAAAAGTTGTGGCAACCATTCAACAGCCAGTGGGGCATGCACTCATCGAAGAAGGGATAAACTCCTGCTGACTCGGCATGAAAATAAGGTTTCGAATTAACTAATGTCCCTTTTCTACATATTGATTAACGCTAGCATCTGTAGTGTATGGAATCATAGCAAAATAGATACAAGAGAAACAAGCATCAACTTGGTTCAGAAGTGAGCTAACCGTAACGAAGTTGTCGAACTCCAAGGCACACGAGTGAGTCGGATCAGATGCATCCTTCGCGGTAACCTTGACATTCGCCCTGGTCTTGCTCCTCAGCCTCTTAATAGTAGCTCCGGCCTTACCGATGATGTTCGCCGACTGACTCGAAGGGACCAGAATCCGGCATTCGTCCCTGTCGGGTCGCTTCTTCTCGGACTCCGTGAAAGCCGCAAGGGACCTGACAATGGCAGTGTGGACTCTAACGAGCGCGTCTTGCGCAGCGCACAGAGGCTTGTCATCATCGAAATCGTCGTCTACGTCCACGTCCTTCTTGTCCTTGACATAGCAATAGACGAGGATGACCCGATCCTTAGCACCGGGAAATGGGTCGACCACCTTAACCTTTGCCCTGCTCTCCTGCCTTATGGTGTTGATCACCTTCCCACTCTTGCCGATCACACTCCCAATGACCCCATCGGGGCAGAGTATTCTGTAGACAACCACTTCATCCCCGCCCTTCTCGTCTCTGTCCATAGCCCGTCTCTTCTGGTTCTTGTTCTCGCCCTCGTAGTCTCTTTGGAAGCGGGATCGCTTGCCGGTCTCGCCCATTATTAGCGACGAAAAACCGCAGCCCAATTCGAACAATGGTCTCCCCCGAATCGCTCGTTGTCCTGCGATTTGCGATTTGGAGCGCACTTCGGATTCTGGGTCGCCGGGATGTGGCGATCTTCAAGGCGAAGAAGAAGAAGAGGTGCCAAGGAAGAGATGGAAGGGACTGATTGAAAAACCCTAGCTGAAGAAAGCGGAAGACCACCGTACGGGCAGGCTATCCTTTGTTTCGAGATTTTAACGAGAGGCGTATGCCCGCGCTCCGCTGCGGATAATATAGGATGCGTTTGTTTATGTTTCTGTTTAAAAACTATTCTAGGGAATAGAAATAGAAAAAAGTGTTTCTGTTCTGGGGAACAGTTTTTGAACAAAAGAACACGTTTGATAACTGTATAAAATTTATGTTTTAAGGAATAAAAAAAAAATAGAAACACGTTTGGAAGCGTAAAAATTTATGTCCCGGAATAGGAAAAGAAAAACACGTTTGCAGAACTATAAAAATTTCAATTCCAAATTTTTATCAAATTCCTTTTTTTTTTTAAGTGTAAACTTGATATTGAATTATCATTCTTATGAAATGTTCATCAATTTAATTTTATTCATGGTGAGTGAAGACAAACATTTTTAACATAATCATATGTGCATACTGGGTAGAAAATTTAGTAAGTAAAGTTTGTACCAAATTTTTCTCAAGTGCTTTTTTTTTTTTTTAATAAACTGTATACTTTGTATTGAATTCTCATTCTCATGAAATGCTCATCAATTTAATTTTGATCATGGTGAGTGAAGAAAAACATTTTGAACATGGTCATATGTGCATACTTGAAAGAAAACAATTGCCCATCGACAATTCATACTTGGCCCAAGTAATCGTCCCCCAAAACAATTGCCCATTGACAATTCATACTTGGCCCAAGTAATCGTCCCCCATTTCTCTAGGTGATTCCCATCGAATAACTGTATGTATGGTAGTGATATTTGCCACCTTATTTAGTGGGAATCACATTCATTCATAATGAGAGATTGGTTTATTTAGTGGGAATCACATTCATTCATAATGAGAGATTGGTTTCTTGGAATCAAACCGACGGATCGTTACAACAGCATTCCATCAAGAGTATACTTAGATGGGGATTCTGCGAACATGAGCTTGTGCATTGAGGATTGAAGAATATTAAAACATGGAATATGCAATTTTCATCTACAACCAGCTGCTCATGTCGATAGCCAAGATATCAAAGTCTTGATGTTCAACTTTCTTGCATACGTTCTTTCCCACACATTGTATAGTCTCAATTTATTTTCTCAAGTCAGCAGGAATCTGAACTTGCAGATAGCGATATCTGCCTATGGATCAAAGCTGCACCTAAGAAACAAAACAAACGATCAAGACGGATATCAGAACTCTCAAACAAATTGAGTAGTGCCATAGTCGTTTAGATTTAGTTTTGCTACTGGACATACATGCATATAGTGTGCCACTCATCCTAGCAAAAGAGAACAAAAAGCACTAGCACTTCAAAACCCAAAAGACTAATAACAGGCGCCAATTTTCCTCGTTTTCAACCATTAATGACACCAGAACCATATAGGGTAATGGAGCACAGAGATGATGGATCACTTCTGGCCCTTCCTCTTCCACAAATCTCCGAACATTCTGATCCCAGAGTTCTTTCGCTTCCCGCCTCCAAAGCCATCGTCTAGATCATCAATATTTCCTGGTGAACCCACAAAATCAGCATAACCTGCATGAGGCACCTCAAAAACTCCTCTGAAATGCTTATCCGTGGAACCGCATCTTCCAGGAATTCTCCCATTCATTTCAACACCACCAGCAAGAACAGCAGCTGCTGCATCTGCTGCTTTCCTCCACTGCTCAGTCTGCACACTCAGCTTCTTCATCTCCGCTTCTAGTTCTTCTTTACCTCCTTCCACAGCTTCTAATTTCTCCTTCAATTGGATGTTGTTTTCTTTGCTCGCTTTAAGTTCCTCTTCTAACCGACTCAGCTTTGAGGCCATTTCTTCTTCTTTGCTCCAAGCAGAAGATATCGTCATTGTTGCCTCGTCTAGTTGCTTTCTCAGGTTTTCAGTTTGCTGGCCAGCTACTTCAAGTTCCTTCTCCTTTTCTAGTAACTTACCTTTAAGCAAATTTATCTCATCCTCCTTCTCAGCCAACTGAAGCAAGTGCGGGGGTGGCTCCATAAATACAGGTGGCTCTGCTGGTAAGTCAATTGCTTTTGTTTCCTTCTCTATCTCATTGTTCAGTTGGCTGGCTGACCTCTATTTGAGTCTCCAAAGCAACCTTCTCGACTGGTACTTCAAATACATCAGTCTCCTGCTGCTCTTTGGGTTGTTCGATTCTTGAACTTCTTTTGCATGATGCTTTTCAGGGACATCAACCGAGTCTGGTACAAACTTTGTCTTGGTTTTCTTCTCAAGCTTTTCTTGAGCTACTTTCTTTGCTGCCTCATCTGAGACCAATTGCTCTTTCAGATTCTTCAGCTCTTCTTGAGCTTGGCCAAGCTGAGATTCCAGATCCGCAATGCGAGTTCCTAGTTTCTTTTGATTAACTGAATCAGATTGGGCACCTTGTGGAGAACGGCGATCTCCTACCTTAAGGCTTCAATCAGGGATGGGGCGATGGTGTGAGTTATCATAATCAGAGCTTGAGCGAGGAGAGTGTTGCTGCTCTGCTCGCTCGTTCACTCGAGCGAGCAGATGAATCCACACCTCCGACCCATTTCCGTAATTTCACAACTAGGTCCTCGATATCGTTCATGGTTTTTATCGCTCGAAGCAACTTCTCTCTACTCTGTCCGGTTTCCTGAATTGAAAAGGAGGAATCAGATCAGGTTCATAACCTGCAGGAAAATTAACATCTAAACAACTACCATGAAAAGGAAGGGCAAAGACTACGGTCATTACCATCAGAACAGATGAAGCAGAAATTTTTTTGGACAAGACATTTCTCGCTTGCTGATGTATGAAGATAACTAAATCTTCCAGATCTCCAACCAGCACTTCAAGCTGTAATGCAGTGCCTTGAATATTTATCACCATAAATTTAGTCATGGCTTTTCATAGAGAGCAGACATACACCATTTCCTAGTAAAGTAACGATTAGAGACAACTAAACCTTAAGAAGTTCTACAACCCATAAAAAAAATCTTGAGTCTAATCTCATTGATGCCAATCAGTCGCAGAACCGAGAATTGAATGAGTCTCGGAGAACTTAATAACAGTTATTCATGATCACTCAAAAGGCGGATTGGCAACAAAGTCATGACTCTGAGATCAACAGAAACTGCATCCCGCCGCTAGATAATGAACAACGGAACACAACAGCTCGAAGAAGGGATCAAAGCTCACCAACGTATCCGCGAATGTTCGCGATGCGCTGCACTTCTTTTGCAAGCCGAGGAAGCTCCTCCCCGAAAGTTCTTCCACTCCCATTCGACCGCACACCGTCTACAATCATGAAACTGACCATAAAATTCAAAACCAAACATCGAGCTTAAGGCGGACCAGCCACAATCACATTGCAGAACCTCACACAAAAATCAAGACGACGAAATGCAAACCTACACAAAAATCAGCGATGCTCACTCGAGCGAGCAAAGCAGCCACGCTCGCTCAAGCGAGCAGACGCTGCCACAGATCTGGGCGAGCAACGCTCGCTTGGGGCTCAAGCGCGAGGGCTCGCTCAAGCGAGCGTCTCGCAGATCTGGGCAAGCGCTGGCTCGAGCGAGCCGTCACGCTCGACCCCCGACCAGCCGTCGCCCAGATCTGCGAGGGGTGGATCTCGCCGAAGCCCTTGTCAAACGGTGAAGGAGGAGTAGCAGCCGATGAAGTATGAAGCTTACCTCGAATCAGGAGCTTCAGCCGGTGAAGGAGCAGCAGCTGCCGGCGCCGGAGAGGATGATGGTGGAGAACCTATGAGAGACGCCGGAAAAGGGAGCGACTTGAGACAGAGATCGCGCAGGTGAACGACAAAGGGCACGAAAGCAAGAAACAGATTTGGAACAAGTTTTTTTGTGTCGTTGTTCTTTTAATTCTTTCAAGAAGTATTCCTAGAACAAAAAAACAAGTTTTTTCTGTTTCTGATTTTTTTCCAAAAGTATTCCTAACAAAAGAACAGATTTGGAATAAAAATCTGGCCAAACGCGTTTACATTTTTTTTGTTAAAAAAAAAAAACAGAAAAAGTGTTTATGAAGAAAAATAAGAAATACAAACAAAAGGCCTTTTGGAGTCTTTTCTTGATTCTCTTGCTTTAAGACTATTTTCCAAGATCTACAGTGTACTATTTTTATTTATTTTTTTGTCGCAACCATGCACTCTATTTTAATTGCGAAAAATAGGGAATGAATTCAATAGTACATTTCGACCAAAAACAATTCAATAGTACATGGATTAATTTAGGAAGAAAATCACCAAGGTGATTATAAGCCCAAAATCGAGAAACTTTATAATAGTGTCGAATTTAATTTCCCCACTCTGTTTATTTTAATTGATTTCCACAACAATTTTTGCATCCTAGATTATAACTATTAGTATTGAAAATTCCGAATGTGACAATGGCCATGAGATCTTTTTGAGCAAGGAAGCTCGAGGCCAATATGGCCGCTACAACCACTATGGCTCTTATGGTCTCTGTGGCCACAATGACCGTCAAAGCTCCATGCTACCATGACCGCTATGTCGTCCTAGCCACAATGACTCGTGCTTTTTATGTATGCTTATATATATAGTGGATAGTCATGACTCATGATGCAGTATGTCAGCCACTTGTTATAGCGCTTCTGTGCCCTTACTACAGTTTTTGTATATGATGTCTTCATTGGTATCTCCACTATGGTGCGGCCGAGAAGATCCTTCTTGGCTATTGTATGATTTGAAAGATTTATATTATGATTCTTCAATTTTCGAAAGTATTTATCTCACGACTTTTAATAAATAAATATATATATATTGCTATAATATTGTTTGTTTTGTTGGTCAGCTAGAGTTATTGAAAGTCCTAGAATCTTATTTTTTCCATCAAACTTTTACTAATTTTGTGGCAAAGTTATGGAAAATTTAAATTCAAGATTTAAGATTTGGTTAAAATTGTAGTAAACTGAAACTAAAGATGATATTATTAAATGGAATGTAAGATATTGAAGAAAAAATGATTTGTGTTGACCATGCATTGCAATGACAAGAACTAATATTAGAATATTACATAAAAATGACAATATGAAATGCACCCAAAGAAAGATATACTTCAACGACTAATATATGAAATTTAAAGATTAATAAAGGCGGGAAAAAAAGAAGAAGAAGAAGCCATCTTTATATTTTATTTTTAATAAGGGTTAGGTTGGACTCACGAGATTTCTTTGAACTTGGAACAGTCGAGGATTCCATTATTTTCTACATAAAAAGAATTTCATTTCCCCCTATTTGCATCATGCGAAGCCAAATGTATAGAAGCTAAGGCTGTGCATGACAACGTTTTTGTTCCTCCGAATTTTTGTTCTTTTGTTCCCCAGAATAATAAAAAAAAGAATAGAAATCCGTTTAATAACGCTAAATTGTTTTTTAATTTCCTAGAATAGAAAGTTAGCCCGGAAATAGATTTCAAGGTAAAAAAAAAAAAAAAAAAAAAAAATTGTTTTTTGTTCTTGGGAACAATTTCTAGAAATAATCTAATTTTCTTTTTTATTTTTCTTTTGGTCCTCTCTCTTGCCGCGGCCACCTCCAACTGCCCAGAGCCACCGTTGGCCGCCTACCGCTTGCTGCCTCCGCCCGCCGCCTTTGCTCGCCGCCGCCCGCCGACCGTCACTGCTGACCGCCGCCACACAACCCATCGGCCACCACCTCCTGCGCCCGCTCGTTCGCCTCTGGCGATCGTGCGGTGGTGGCGGCGGCGAGCGAGGCGGCGGCGGCGGTGGGGTCGGTGGTTGTGCAAAGCAACGGTGGTGGTGGCCGGGTGGTTGGCGATCGTGCAACGGTGGCGGCGGCGGCTAGTGGTCGACGGTCGGCGATCCATTAGCAAGAATAAAAATGAATAAATACAAAAAGAAATTGTTTCGTACCAAATACATTTCTATTCTTTTTCTATTTCTAGAGTAGAAATTTTGTGTAGTTACCAAACACATTATTTTACTTAGAAATTGTTCCCTGAAATATAAATAGAAAAAAACTATTTCAGAAAAAAAAAAAAAAAAAACCTCTCCCCTAGCCTAGAAACATTGTCATGCGTAGCTCAAACCGTGGGCTCGGTAGAGTCGCAGCCACGAGGGGGCTTCCGACCGCGATGGTCCTCTCCTTTCTTCTCTTTCAATGTGGCTGTGCATCTCTCGATCGTCAGGCCCCTCTACTCGGGAGTGTGAAAACCGCCTTTTATAGTGCCTTCTTAGTACTGCAAAAGAGGATATCTGAATAAAAAAATCAATAAATTCCCATAATTCCTCCATTATATTTTTACTCTCCTGCTTATGAGTGTATGTATATCACGCATTATGCTTCACATTTTCCTTGCGTAACAGAATTGGAAATACAAATAAGAGTGCGCCAATAATCTCGCAATTCTGCCCTCCCCTTGCTCTTCCTTCATATTTACGAATCCATGCCGATTGCTTTCTTTGCAATGTGACAAAAAATCTTGATAATATAAAACTTAAATTTCGGCCACCGCGGGTTTAATGGGCTTAGTTCAATTAGGGTGCATTTGGGAATTACTTTCCAAGGGGCTTTGGGGGGCTAAAGGCCTTTGGGCCAAGATGAAGGTGTTTGAAAACTACTTTCCAATGGGTTTTAGGGGGATGCTAACATTTGCAAGACTAAAAGCCCAAGATAGGTCCTAGGCTGCCTTGGGTTTTGAGCA
Organism: Eucalyptus cloeziana; assembly: GCA_014182715.1. Taxonomy (NCBI): domain Eukaryota; kingdom Viridiplantae; phylum Streptophyta; class Magnoliopsida; order Myrtales; family Myrtaceae; genus Eucalyptus; species Eucalyptus cloeziana. The sequence goes on from CM024638.1 coordinate 23,512,330, forward strand.
TTCTCGAAATATCCATGTCACTATTTATGAACAAAGTGATTAATAAAAAAAAATAAAAAAATATACCAAAAAAAATAAAAAACAACTTTAGTGATTAATAAAAAAATTATCAAAAAAAAAAAAAAAAATCGCCGGTGAAGCAAGCGGCCTCGGGGTCGGGCGACCTCGGCGAGGGTCACCTAACCCAGATCTAGGTCCGCAAAGGTCGCATGACCTTCGCGCGACCGGATCCGGTCATGGCGAGGTCGCGCGACCTCTGGCGACCCAGATATGGTCGCCCAACCTCGCCGCGACTAGATTTGGTTGTCGGAGGTTGTGCGACCTCGCAACCAGATCTAGGTCGCCGGAGGTCATGCGACCTCACCGCAACCAGATCTGGTCATGCGGAGGTCGATTTGGTCGCGGCAAGGTCGCGCGACCTCCGGCGACCCAGATTTGGGTTGCCGCGAGGTTCGACGACCTCCGCCAAACCTAGATTTGGGTCGAGCGACCCTTGCCAGAGGTTGCCAACCCTAAGGCCACCAGCGGCCGCCAACTTCGCCGACGAATTTTTTTTTTTTTTTTTTTTTTTGATTTTTTTTTTATTAATCACTAAAGTTGTTTGTAAATGTAATTCCCTCAAACACCATTTTACTCAAAGGTACTTACAAAGGGCTTTCAAACTACAATTTATCAAACACAATTTGCATTTTGGAAAACACCTTTAACTCAAAAAGTCTTTGCATTTTCCTAAAGACTTTCCCCAAAAGTCTTTCCAAACGCACCCTTAATCTTAAAACCATCTGTTTAAGTCTATCTATCATTGGTTCAATGCAAGTACAATTATATAAGCCTAATACTGTCAATGCTCCTAAAATCAACATACAATGGATTCGATCATTTACTAAATCTCTAAATGGATCACCAAAATTTAGGAGTTAGCACAATTTATTGGTAGAAGAAGACAAAAAGCTAGCGAAAGGTTGTGGTTGTTGTTCTTCTTACAAACCAAAAACCTTAAAGAATTTTTTAGGCATTGCTTAGTGAGAACTAGCTTTTTTTTTTTTTTTTTTTTTTTTTGAGCAAGGAGAACTAGCTTCACCCGTCGGGTGGAACTCGTTCTATTGAATCAACTAGCTTTTGGACTTCAGCATTCTTTGATTGTGTATTGTGTCTTTCTCAACAATTGCTAGTGGCATACTTCCAATATGCATCTTTAGTCACATGAATATCTCAAAGAAGGAAAATCTTGAATCTGACTCCTTAGAAGGTGGCAGATGGTGTCCTCGACTTCCTGCCAAGTTTAACTGGGCCAAGTCGATAAAGGGGGAGTACAAAGGGTAGATGTTGCTCCCGCCAAACTTTGACTTGGCTAAAGTGGAGATTCTTGAGTTGAGATAATATTGGTGAGTAGGCGTAACGCAAGTGGCTTACAAATGAGGGAAGATTTATTAGGTACACGTGAAAGGGCGTTAGGCAAGAAAAGTCCCATGTCGGGATGTGGTGTGTGTGTGAAATAGATAATACATCCAAGTTGCTTCATAATTTATTGATTTAAACTTTTGAATAAAAATATGTTCAAGTTGATATTGCTCACAAGCTTGGAGTTAGGTTTCCTCTTAGTGATTTTCCTTATGAAGGTATCTTGCATGGCGATATAACTGTTATTTTAAGACAATGGTAAAAGTATTGCCGTGGGAGATTGAGGGTTCGGCCCGCTTTTCTTGGTTTGGTGCTTGTGAATGGACGGGAAATGTATCTATGGATTCCTTTGGAGTTAACCAATGGGATGGAACGATCTGTCGTAGCATCGGAATGGAATCTTGAGGACGGGATCTTACTTATCTTAGTCATCTTATAATCCTCTTTTGCTTTTGCAATCCTCTGAACCCTTGCTCCAGAGCCAAGTCCATTTAGTTTGAGACTCACCGTTTTTCTTCCTATTTTTGTTCAGAAAAGAAATTTTCTGATGAATTGGTTTTCTTTTTGAGGCAGGCTATGTCAGTTTTTCATTCGATAGTTGACCAATCATCAGTGGGGTGTGGTGTGGTTTCATTTTCTATCCTACGGTCATGCGTGTATTTCGGAGAAAACAAATAATTTAAAAAATAGTTTCTAAAAAATCCATAACTTGTATTATCTATGAAATGTCAATAAATAAAAAATATTTTTTTATCATCTAAGAAAATATTTAGACATAAAATATTTTTAATCTTTGAATAATTTTTAATGATCATTTTACAAAAAAATATTTTCCAAATCATTTATATTTCGCTGAACAAACGAGCCTAAGAAACATATTTTGTAAGACTTCTTAAGTAGATCTAATCTATTTGTGGGAGCATTTGCTAAGTGTAATAGGAAACGGCCATCAAAGTTCTCTTCCTTAAATATACTTGCCGTGTCTCATCGGACAACTGCATGTTTATGTTTAGTCAGTAGACAGTGGAGATATATGAGGGGAGAAGTGCCAAAAAAGTCCTAAACCTTTTGTGTTTGTGCCAGTTTAGTCCTAAACCTTTTTTTGATGTCAATTTAGTCCTAAACCTTTTTATTTAGTGCCGATTCAGTCCTTTTGGCCGGATTTTGCTGACTAGACGCCGGGTGACGTGGATAATTTTAAATATTTTTAATATTTTTCTATTTTCTATTTTTTTTTTTTTTTTTTTTTTTTTTTTTCTTCTCTCTCTCCTCCTCCCTTCGGCCGGGCCGGACCACGGCGACCGCCGGAGGAGCCTCGCCGGCCACCGCGAGGGCGGCGGGCGGCGAGGCGAGGCTCGCCCCGGGCGGCGGTGGCGAGGTCGAGCCTCGCCGGATCTGGGCGCGAGGCGGCCTCCCGCCGGCCGGCGAGGCTCGCCTTGCACCGGCCGGGCGAGGGTTGAGCCTCGCCCATGAGGCCAAGGCCGCCCTCGCGGCCGCGGGGTGAGGTGGCGGCGAGCCTCGCCGACCGTCTCCCTCCGGTCTGTCGTGGTCCGCCCAGTGGCCGGAGGGGAGGAGGAGAAAAAAAAAAGAAAAAGGAAAAAAAAAGAGAAAAGAGAAAAAGAAAAAAAGAATAAAGAGAAAATAAAAATAAAAAAAATAGAAAAAATATTTAAAAATATTAAAAATGGCCCACGTCAGCCGGCGGCCCGCCAAGAAAAATCCGGCCAAAAGAGAAAATCACTAACTAAAAAGTTTACGACTAAATGGCTTAAAAAAAGGTTTAGGAACTAAATTGGCACAAACACAAAAGGTTTAGAACTTTTTTAGCATTTCTCCCGATATATGAGAGCTGTTTTGCCAAAGTTCGTTGTCATTGAACTAAACGGTTATTAGTAGATACAGCTAGGATTAGATAGCCAAGCAATGAGAATGCGACAAAGGTAGTGAACATAGCGCTCCGAGCGATCCTGTTTTATCGGTGATTGCTCGATTTAAAAGCGCATTCAACTGAATTTTTCTGGAGGATCAAATTGGTTAACAATATCACGGTCACTGTATATGGGTACGTCTCCATCCTATAAGAGTACCGCCATAAAGAATTTGATCTTTGACCATAAGAAACATGTGCCCTCAATATGCTAAATAGGACAGGTCTCAAGCCGGGCAAAGAAGGTTGCACTTTGTGCTGCATCCACTAGATTAACGGCGCTGCAGTTCAGCGTCTTTCACTTAAGAAATGACAATTTTTTAATGAGTTGCCATAACTCTGAGAACAGCTACAGTGAACACTTTGAACTGAGAAATGACCAGTAGATACAATTACAACAGGCTAGAGATCAGAATCTGTTACTATATGGTGTTCCGTAAACTATCAAGTAAGGAACTGTTCGGACCACGGTATCAACTGGAATTGCGAAGTTAACGCCGGAGGACATCCCCGTCCCTGCATAAAAGAGGGAGAAATAACACTTTTTAGAATGTTAAGACTGTTTGTCCCTGTATTATGTGTCCGTTTATCTTAAATTTATTCAGGCAATGGGAAAAGGCAGATCTCTGGGCAACAGAACTTCACCTATGCGAGTAAAAGTTGCTGTGTTGACTCCTACCACATGGCCATACGAATCTATCAATGGCCCTCCCGAATTCCCTGCACAAGCAAGACAGATTGGAGCTGAGGAAAAATGGCCATCTAGTTTGTATCACAGGTTTTTGGTATTATCACAGGTCAAGTTTCCCCAAAGAAGACCACAAGGAAAACATAAACGTACACATGATGAAAAAAAATCATTATCATGTGTACACCAAATAGCTTTTGCTATTTCTTGACAAAAGCAATTAATAAAACGGGATTAAAACTTCACCAGAATTAATGGCTGCATCAGTCTGTATAGCTCCTCGAATAGCCCTTCCATTTGGTGAGGGGATCTCCCTCCCCAATCCACTAACCACCTGCTTCAATTAAAGCATCAGGCAGATGCACAACTTTTTTATATGATTTAATCAAATCTTGAAATGTAAAAAGCACTGACAAGGGTGTCAAAGATCAAAGGGACTTTCAGGAGAAGAGAATCATCGACCCAACTTGACAACAGGTTAATACTTCACACAGTGCTGTCTGTCGGGCTAAACTTAATTTTCTGTTAAGAATTACCCCGGTTGTGAGTGTGTTTTCATATCCATATGGATTTCCAATTGCAAAGCAGCTCTGACCTACACGAAGATCACGGGAAGTCCCAAGAACGACAGGTTTTACTTGATGTCCATCAATGTCGACCTGGATGAAAGGGAAAGGTCAAGCAGATTGCGACAATCTTTTTGCCACAAATTAAATTATCTCTAAGGGGCTCAGCTTAGTCAGTTGATTATAACTGATTCCCAGATAATTCAAGGAATTGCAGGAGATTTTTCCTGCACAGTTTGTAGGTTTTGTGATGGAAACCTTCACTTCTGCCCAATCCTTGCAGAAGCCAAAACTATCAGAGAAAGCAAAATACAAAACAACTCCTCAGAATGAAGAACCTATAGTTCCTGATGAAGAATTCATTGAGATTATAAGTTGTGAATGAAATAAAGAAAGCAAATCAAAGGTATGGTTTATCCTTTTCCTACTTCCTTTATTTTCTCTTCTCCAATAAGGTTATCTTCAAGCTCACTTGACAGATAGAGATCCATCACACTGGTGTAATGTTCAGAACTGGCAAACAGTTCCCCCTATGTCGAATGTCAATGAGCATATTATCTATCAAATAAATAATTTGGCCTCCACAGAGCAAATAGCTTTTCTACTTTGTCTGATAAGGATAAAGCGTAATGTACAGTCCAAAAGGCACCTATTTCCTTCAACTAACCTTCAAGACAGCCAGATCATTTGCGGGATCAAACCCGACAATTTTGCCTTCTCGGACAAAGCTATTGCCTGTTGCATCTACTAGGAACACCTACACTAGGAAAGCATCCGGATGTTTTCTATTTAAAGAAAAGCTTAATTTAACAGCTCAAGAAAAAAACTTGAAGACAAGAGTATGATGAAACCTTACAACGCTGTAACCCACTTTGATCTGTGGCCAACTTGGCGATGACATGGTAATTAGTAACCTGCCATGAATGAAACAATAGCTCACTTCAGAAAGTCACAGATTGAACTTTTATAAGCATTTTGTAACAGTTACTGCTGGGAACTTCTCAAATAACATTGCTGTAGTTCGCATTGACATGAGGTCTTGGTTGTCAATTGTGCATAAATCATCTTATATATTCTTTAGGAGCCTTACAATCTATGAGGAGAACAATTCATCCCTCTCTGAAGTAATGAATTTCTGCTGTACAGTGACAACTGTTCTTTTCAGATTTGTCAGTCCATATCTAGCACGTTTGGGCACGCACAAAAAGAGAATGCAATCAAGTTTTTCAATGTCAAGTAGACTGCCTTCAATCATTTTCTTATCCCTCAATTCCCATGTATGGTATATGATGCACTCGAGCTAGCTTTCCATATTGTTACTGAATTGATCTACACTTCAAACACAGCTTTGCCCAATCAAACTAAAGAGTCCCCTGACCAGGCTGTCAACAAATTCTGCACTAACTCAATAAAAGAGAAAACTGCAATTCCAATATTTGCAACAGCGAGGACAAATTTCCAAGAGCTGTTTTTCCCAACAAGCACGATCTCTGTTGGACAAGATATCAAGGGACTGAGCAGCACAGAGATGCAAATTCCCATCACAATGTGTTCCCGAATGCCCATTTTCATATCGCCATGTGTGTGGTATATCTTAGGTATGGGTAACATGCATTGACATCAGCATTCTAGCTAGCCAAGATGATCATTCCGATTTACGTAGTTAAGATATATCTATACTTAAAAGAAATGAGATTCGCAACAGTATATCAAGAGAAGCCAAACAGAGGAAGTTAAGAAAGAAGAAAAGAGTACCTACAATGTGACCAAACTTATCCCAAATGAAGCCAGAACCTGTGCCCTCAAGTTTAGCATCTTTATCCTCAATAGGCATGGCTTCGCCTGAAGAGCCCTTGGAGCTTTTAGCTATCTCCAAGTCCTTAATGAAAACGACGGAGGGCGAAGTCTCCTACAAGACCAAATACACAGAGATTAGTTTCAGAAAGAGACTTACTCAAGGCATTTGGAAATTCAAAGACATGATGTTTTGGGTCCGATACCGTGCTAACTTTACACGAGACCCAAAATTAGCTCTCCCCAAATGACAAGTCCCTAGAATGCAGGTGACCATTAATTTTATCATCAATAATCAACCTATCAACGTAGCTGACTTCACCAGGTAGTCAACAAAAATCTTTCCTTCCGATATCACACTTCACAGTCAAGCTTAGAAAGAACAGAGAAGCGACGGTGACGGAGCATTGCCAATTCAGGAATTCGTAATTGAAATCGACGAATTGACGAGCCTAAACCTGAAAGATGCTGACGACGCGATCCTCTTCTTGCTGAAGGTCGTCCTTCGGCTTCTGCTCGGCCAATGCCGGACGGCACGAAGGATACTGGAGATCGGAACTGCAGAGACTTAGCAAAGAGGACACTCCAACTCCAACTAGGGGACGGATAATGGTCGCTCTCCGTCTCGTCAGACATGGAATCGCTGTCGAAGAAGAAGAAGAGGCGGAGGAGGAGGAGGAGGAGGAGGAGGAGGTGATGATAGCAGAAATTTCGGAGAGAAATGGAACAGTCTGAGCCTGAGAGCCCAACATCATCCTCATCACCCTCCCTTCCTCCGCTTCGACTGAAAATTTGCTTTTAACCGGCATGGGATAAGGTAGTCCGTCCACGTGGCTCCTTTTATTCTATTCAAGGCTCCCCGGGAAAAAGCTGAACATCGGGAGAAAGGTAAAAACTCAAAAAAATTTCCTGACTCACTTAAATGTCAAATAGTAAAAAATCATTTTTAGGGTGGAATTGATTCGACAAGAAATGATTATTTTTGATTCGGTTCCGGAAATTGATTACGAGTAAAAAAAACGTTTCCAGTAATCGCTACAAAATTTTTGATTCTGAATAGAATCGCGTTTGATACCGCTAAAAAAAAAATTGATTACGTTCCAAATTAATTTTAAATTTTGATTTTTAAATATTTTTTTAAATATTTTTTTTACTTTTTATTTTTTTTTTTTTTTTTTTTTTTTCTTTTTCCCCTTTTTTATTTCTTCTTCTTCATTTGGCCGGTGATGCTCACCGGAGCGTCGCCGCCCTCGGCGATGCCCTCGTCGGCCGAGCCTCACCGGTGGCCAAGCCGGCCGGCTGGGCGGGCGAGCCGGCCACCGCGGGCGGGCGAGCCTCGCCGTGGCGAGGCTCGCCGGGGCTCGGTGAGGCCGCGGCCACCGGTGAGGCTTGGCCTCGCCCGGATCCGGCGGCCGAGCCTCGGCCATGGCCGGGCTTGCCTCCGAGCTCGCCGGACCTCGCCCGGCCCGGGCGAGAAGAAGAAGAAAAGGCGGCGGGCGGTGGCGGACGGCGGGCGACGGCGGCGGGTGGTGGTGGACGACTATCGTGGGATGACGGAAGGAAAAAATGAAAGTTTTTTTGTTTTGATTCTTTTTTTTTGATTCTCGGACGAAGAATCATATTTTTTTATTCTCAATTCTCTTCCTAAAAACGCAACAAAAATTTTACCAAATGCGATTTTTTTCCCAAAGGCGATTCTGTGAACAAAAAAATCGGAAAAAAGTACTGTTTGGAACCAAAAAAAGAAACCTTAAATGTCAAATAGTAAAAAAAATCATTTAAGTGTCTTTGCTAAAAAATTTCAATCAAATTGATTACGTAATTTTTACAATTAACTTTTTTTATTGAACTTAGTGTACTTCTTAAAAAATTCAGTCCGCGTGGATATCTAAAGTAATGTCGCACAAACCTACATGACTCAGTTAAGCAAAACGACATCGCATGGGAAGGATCAAAATAGTGCTGGTGCCAACGTTGTTTGGGCCTACGAATTCCTTCTCGTATTTCACTCATTGTCGCTTGCTCGGTCATTGTCATCGCTTGCCATTGCTTGCGTGTTGTCTCTACAACCTTCAGTCATTTTGGTTTGTCATCTTCTCCCACTAGCTTAATTGACAGAAAAATTAGGGTTCAAAAGGCAAAATTGGGGTTCCTGCTGCAGCCGTGCAGATGGCAGTACTGGAGAAGGATTTGTGAAAAAGTGAAATTGTGATTCTAGAGGCCTCAATTTGTTTGATCAATTTGGTGCTAGCTTGGTTCCTTTCTTCCACTAAAATGACAACCGCTAAGTATTCTTTAATTAATTAGTTGCGATTGTTGGTACCTCCATGTGAACTTGTTGTCTTTTCTATGTTGTGGTGCAAGAGCAAATTAATTTTTTTCCTTGAGTGCAATGTCAGCATAAGGGACAATCTTAACTATTATTGTTTGCTATGGTGGGGAATTTTTTATTGGCAAGGAGTAGTAGGAATATGTTGGTGGAAATGAAGGTACTATCTTTTTCGATGTAAGAAGGCCATCATATTGTTGAAACCTAAATTTTGGCGATCCGATCATTTATCTATTACATATAAAATTACGGGTTAATTTTATCCCTGAAAAAAAAATATTAATTGCATAACATATAGATTTAGGTGTATTTATTTTTAATTTGCATTTTTTGCATTTATTTATTGGACTGGTGACGGGCGGGGTTCGAATTAGTGGTTCTGAGCTTTAACTTGGCAGGCGGGACTAAGCCCATGAAGCAAGCAAATTAGCCCAAAAATTAATGATAAAAAATTATTTCGTGAAAAATAGGAATTTGAAATTTTTCCGGGATATGATGAATTTTTTGGATAAGAGCAGATGTGAAAAGCAAATATTGCGAATATTGCATTTGGATATGGATTTGGAAAAATTGAAACCCTAACTCGTGGCCTATAAATAGGTTAAATACATAGGGTTTTGGGGGGCCACACATTGAATATACGGCCACACAATAGGTTTTTTTTTTTTTTTTCTCTTGGTTCTCCAGCTTGAAAAATTGAAGTCAAAAGAGAAGAAATTCTTCCTTCATTTTAAGGTTTTATGGGGCATTTTTCTAGGTTTTCTTGATAAAAAGTTCAAGCACAAAAAGAGAAAAAGGAGATAAAAAAACCTTTTTCTCTCCTTTTTCTTTTGGTTCCTCGGTTCCTTCGTTGGGGTTGGGGCTCCAAAAGTCAGAGAACACAGTAGCAATAGAGACTACACAGCAAAAAGCAAAGAGAAGACGTGAGAAGATAGAGGAAAGAGAGAGAGAGAAAAAAAAAGGAGGAAAAGAAGAACTACTGTTCTTCTTCTTCGGATCTTCCTTCGGCTTCCCCTCGTTGCTCGAGCTGCCACCCACCGTTGTGCCTCCACCGACCATCGTCGCGCCAACCTTCGAGCAGCACCGGAGCTTCGCCTCACTACGTGACCATCGCCGTCCACTTCACCCCATGCATCGCTTTGCCCCCAGCCGTGACGAAGCTTCTATTTTTGCAAAACCTTGCAGATCCCGAGCCCCCCTGTGCTAAGTGACACCCATAGCAACACTCCGCCGATTTTGCCGTGACCTGCACCAGCCCGAACCTCTTCCACTGCATTCTGTCTACAGCACGACGCCACTGCAACAGCTGCAGCTAGCCCTAATCGTTACACCAGCATCGCCCAACTTTGCTGGAGATCTGCTCCTGCTCAGCCCCGCGTTCGCCGAACCTCTCGCCACACCACTGAAACTCCGGTAGCCCGAGACTCCGCTACTGGCCCCCTGTGACAAGCCGCTGCTCCTGGTCCAAGCTACTACTTCGACTACTGACTCGCAAAGCCCCCCAGCGGCGACTACCGCTCCGAACCATTACTGCCCCCTCCGAACGGTGGCACCACAGCAGCTAGCCAACTTGCCATGCGCCGCCGGACCTTCGCCAGAGCTCCAACCGACGGCGAACCACCACTCACGGTGACCCACCACCACGGCCGCCCATCCTTGAGCCATCCCGAATCTCAATCGTGGTCCATCCTAATCGGATTTTTGGGAGAAAATTCAAATTTAGGTAGATTTTGTTATTTTATTAGGTAGAGATTTATTTTATTAGGTTGATTTAATTTATTAGGTAGATTTATTAGGTAAGTTTATTTTATTTTGTTTTAATTTTTGATATTTTGTTTACTCTAGTTGAAATATTTTTCGATGCATTGTTGAAATTCTCGACGCACCACCTAACTCGCAATCGCACACGAATTTTTATTCTATTTATAAGGCTTTAAATGGAATAATTATTCGCACGGGAGTAAAATTGATATTTTGATCTTTAAGGCTTAAGATCAATTTATCGGTTTTATTAGCGAAATAATCAAATTTGGATTTCAATTTGAATATGGATAACATTTCCGATGACCATGGATGATTTAGTGTTTATCTCTTAATTGCTTTTTTTTATCCCGAAAATACAAAAAAAAATGCATTTGCATATCACGTAGATTAGAATTAATTGCATGATAGGTTAGTTATTTTTTTTAAATGCATGTTTAGAAGGCATTTAGAATAGATAGCATTTCACTTTAGTTCTCACATTTAGTTAGATTTTTATTTTTTTAGTGATTTTTAATTACGAATTTTCATAAAAAAAAAAAACAAAAAATCATGCGCATGTCATGTAGGATTAGGTTCATGAAATGCTCGTCATCTAGTAATTGTTGCTAGGTTCATTTAGTTAGAAATTACTTGTCATTAGAATTAGGTCATTTGGTTAATTTAGATTGCATATTAAATTGTTGCATTTCCTTAATTTCGAATTTCATGGAAAAAATAAAAATTTTAAAATAAATCAATTCCATTCTTTAAAAGAGATTGCATCTTATTTATGTCATATAGGTAGGTCATATTACCATGTCATATCATATCATGTTAGATTAGTAGCATGCATTGCATAAAGCATGATATTCATTAAATAAATTAAAACAAAAAATTGAGTGATTGCGTGTTAATTAGAAATCATATCTAGGATTGTCGATATGAATTCTGATCTAACATTTGCAGATGCTTTCGTTGCTATGAAGTAAGTCCTGCAATTTATTCATTGCTTTATTTGGATGTTAAATTGGTGGTTTACGCACCTGCATGATCACCTTACATGTTAGGAAAGTGAATTAAAATTAATTCAAGCTGCTTACCAAACATTTTTCAAAATAAAAGAGAAAGGTATCGAAAGGGCGTTTAAGAAATCTAACATAATCAAGTCCCCGAACTCATAATCTCTGGTTCGTAGGAGTAAAATAATTCTTTCATTATTTTACTTAGGTGTCTAATCGACCTACCAAAAATAGATTAGTGACAACTCTTAAAAAATCATTTGCATGTTACAAACTTAAACCTAAATCGTGAATTGGTATGGGCTTGGGAGAGCCCGAGTTAAGTCTAGGCTTAGTAATCCATTAGCCAAACCTAGGTGGATCACCCGAAAATTTGGTCTCAATAACTTGGTGACTCGCTGGGGAGTTGAGTTAAAACTCTTAGTTCACTTAGGCCAATTTTCTCTTCTTTTGAAAAATTTTGTTTGGCAGCAAGGATCTCAAGTACGCCCCTAACGTTTAAGGTGTTAAATGTTTTTGCATGATGGGAGGTATAATGGGAAGTGTTTGCTAACCTTTGTTTTGCAGGGGGGTGTAGAAATGTACGATTTACTTTCATTTATGAAATGTTGCTTGATATAAACTATTGTGCATGCATATGCATTTACACTACACTACTGCACACACAACTTGCCACCGGACCTGAGTCATATTAGGATACATAGGATGGTATTAAGTTGGATACGACTTCGACTGCGAGGTCGCGTAATAGAGGTTGCCCAACTCAATCTTGAAAACTTCTTCTTGGTGTTAAGAATGTTTACTTCTGCCCGCGAGACTGCGTCGCATTGTGGTATCATTCTGACTAAGTCGGAGTTAAGAGGACTTGACTTAGTATGTGAGATTGCAACTAGTCATCCCACCCTGCTAACTTCACTTTGCTAAGCTTGTTTAGACTAGAAATTGAGCCTCACATCTCATGTGTATGTCTATGTGATTGCCATTGATCTTCCTTGGTGAAGTAAGTCTTCTATCCCTATACCATATAATTTATTTTGTCGTGCTTTTGGTCGGTCCATGACAATTTAGGTCAATCATTGATTTAACTCATTTGTCAATCAGAAATGAAATGAGAAAATTGCCATGCAATGAATCATTTGGAAAATAACCAAAAAAAAAAAAAAAAAAAAAAACTTTGGAATTTTATTTTCAATTCCTGTCTTTTTTGTTTTTATTAGGAAATTTCAAATTTTGGCTTTCCCTAATTCATGTTTAGGAAATTTCGTCCTTACTAGGACATCCTATGTCTTTATTTTCCTAGTTCTTTTTTAGGAAATTCCCTTCATGTGTGGACTTTTCATGTAAAAAAAATGAGAAAATCGATTAGATCATTGTCATAGATTTGCTCTCTATTTACACCTTATGCTTACATGTTCCCGTTCATTCAAATTTAGGTAGTTATGGAGCTATCCCGCTCACCCATCCGTACACATTCAAGAGCTAAGATGACGGATCAAAACAAATGAGAAATTGTGACTCGAAGAAAAGAGCTATGAGGACTTTGGAACCATCTCATTTTCCTGAGATAGTAAAATTTGATGCCACCATGAAAAGACTAGTGACATATCTAGAAGGAAGAATATCTGACCTGGAAGGTTCGCATCACAAGACCAAGGAGCATTACTTTATTAGCCTGATGAGAAAGCATATGAAAAGATGACGAATTGGGGGCACTATAGTAATGACATGACTGCGATAAAATCTCGATTCGAGCCAAAATGAATGTGTAATTTAAATTTACTTTGATGTTGCATAGTATACTATTCATGCACGATCTCTTGTGCAGGGGCAAAAGCAAAAGGGAGTGTTTATCAAATCAAAGATCGGATTTTCAATCTTAATTCAAAAGGGCAATCCAAGGAGGCAGTCCTTTTATGGGGCAATCCCCTGAATGAATGCTTAAAATCATATTTTGAGTGTGGTAAATTGTTTGTTTTGAAATCACAAAAGCTTCTCATGCTTAATTGTTGGATTCTTTTGAAAAGAGAATTTCGATAGTGGTTTTGCCTATTTAACTCACCAATTTCATGTGGAGATTTGTCAAGATGGACAATTCAATGGATTGAGCATATTAAATGAAACGTGTCAGAATGATAAAAGGAAAACCTTATCCTATACACAATCCCCTACCTATACACTTATGAGATGAGTGTAAAAGTTCCATATCCGTAAGGTAAATAGTTCTCTCGCAAAATGTATGATGACTAAAATGATGAGGGGCAGTTTATTTCTCTATCCCAAACACTACGTGTGATCCATTGCTTAACTTCTATGAGCCCCATACACTTGTGGAAATTCTTTCAAATTACTCATGTCAAGAATCACCCCACATCAGAGCAAGTGGGAGGTAAGATGGCATCATGAGGTAAGAAAAATGAAAAGAAATTTTCTTACTTTCACTTGCATCAATCTTCAAGTCGTGCTGTTACATTGAATTAATGTGGTAATTTAAGTGCCCTAGGATAACGAAGAGCATTTTTTTCTCTGTCCTACATACTTATATCATTTGCATAGCTCACTTGAGCTTGCAATTTCATTTTTTAAAACCCAGTTGGTGATCACCCCCCACACTGGGGCAAGGCAAAAAGCAATTGTTCAAACAACATGGTCTGGAGTGTTGACAGAAGACGAAGACCTCCCAAAGGTCGAAATGTTAAAATGGTCATTCAAAATAAAACCAAGGGGCATGAAAAAAACAGTATGCCTAGTAAAAGATATGCCAATGCCCATGAAAAGAAGTGAAGAAAAAATGAATAAGAACTAAGGGCATGAAAAAGCGGTGTGCTTGGTAAAAGCAAGGCCAATGCCCATAGGTGAAAATGAAAAATGAAAAAAAAAAAAAAAAAGTCAAGATAGATGACTATCAGTTGCAAAGATTGTATCCTAATGGAGCAGTATTCAAGGAGTCAAGATCAATGGTGCATTTATAATGACAATCTCTGGTGAAGGAAAAGACCGGTGACAATGCCTAGATAATCATCAACTTTCATTCTTTACACATATTTTGAGCCTAATGATTATTTTGTTTCTCAACCCATGAACTCAGCTTATGTTACGTCCCTTGCAAAGTCTATTCTTATTAAGGCACTTGAATTAGGTGACTTTGCTGGGGACTTAAGTTAACCTCTTAGTGGATTTAGGTCAAATTTCTTTTTAAAAAAATATTTTTGTTGGGCAACGGAGACTCTAGGTAAGTCTCTAAAATTTAAGGTATGAAATGTTCTTACAGATGAGCGGTATAAGGGGAGTAGTTTTTGCTAATCCTTTATTTTGTAGAAAGGTGTTTAGGTTGTATGTTTTTAATTTTAAACATTGAAGTGTTGTTTGCTTATAAAACTATGCATGTTTATTGTTTTAGCATTATACTATTGCACACACAATCTACCGTCGGACCTAGGTCACATCAGGATACTAAGGATGGTATTGAGTTGGATACAACTTCGACCGTGAGGCCGCGTAATAGAGGTTGTCCAACTCAATCCCGAAAGCTTATTTCTTGGCGTCAATAATGTTTACCTTTGCTTGTAAGGCCGTGTCACATTGGGGTATCATTCTTGACTTAGTACGTGAGGCTGCGACTAGTCATCCCACCCTATTAACTCCACTTTGGTAAGCCTTCTTAGTTAGAAATTGAACCACATGTTCCATACGCATGTCTATGTGTTTGCCATCATCATGCTAGTGAAGTAAGTAATCTATCCTTTGCTTTGATATTGACTGCACTTTTGGTCAGTCCATGACAATTTAGGTCAGTCATTGATTTAATTCATTTGTCAATTAGAAATGAAATAAGAAAATTGCCATGAAATGAATCGTTAAAAAAAAAAAAAAACAAAAAACTTTGGAAATTTGTTTTTCAATTCGGGCCTTTTTTTATTTATTTATTAAGGTGCCTATGTCTTCATTTTCCTAGTTTTTTTTTGGGAAAATTCCGTTCATGTACAGATTTTTCAGTCATAAATATTAAAAAAAAATAAAAATAAAAAAGGCTTATATTGTTGTCATGGGCCGGTTCTTTCTTTAGTCTTTGTGCTTACATGTTGTTATTCTTTGGATTAGGTGATAACGGATTGTCCATGTTCACCCATTATTACACGATCAAGAGCTAAAATAGCCGACTAAATTGAGATGTGTGATTGTATTACCAATTTGAAAGATCAGTTCAAACTGTTGCTCACCTTTATGCAACTTATGATAGCCTAAATTGAATCCCTTTGAGTAAATTCGATTCCTCCACTTGCTCTCCCTGAGTTAGTAATCTCAAAGCAAGCAAATATGGCCTAAATGATTGATGATGACATCCATGAGCTAGAGGATGACCCATGGCCGGTCATTATTGAGGAGGCCATGTCTGACGGTGCTCCTAAAACAGAGCAAGACGAACGCTTTGCAAAGCTTGAGGAGAAAATGGAACAATTGTAGGAATCACAAGCTCACTCTTGATCGACTTGTTTGTTTATGAGAAGGTTAACATGTTGAACAAGTTCAAAATGTTAGAGTTTGAGAAATATGATGATATTTCTTGCTTGAAAGCTCACTTGTAGATGTGCCACATGCGGATGGCCCAACATGTCAAAAATGAGCCCCTTATGATCCAATCATTCCATGCTAGTTTGATTGAACCCGCACTGAACTGATACATTATGAAGTTGAGAACTTTAATCAACTCATCCCAGTGGGTAGACCCGTTAAACAGGTGGGTCGGGTCGGGTTTGGGTCGGGTCATAAATGGTCCGACCCATTTAACCCGTTTATGACCCGTTTATTGCAATGCAAAATTTTTGACCCATACCCGACCCGACCCATATCCAACCCATACCCGACCCATTTAACTAAACTTAATTTATTATATATATAGATATATATATATATATATTTAAAAAAATGGTATTACTAAAATAATTTTATACAATACAAATTTAATGGACAATTTTTATAATTTTTAAAATAATTATTTTAAAAAATCGAATTTTAATTTTTTTTTAAAAATAAATTTTTATTTTTTTTATTTTTTAAATATAACTATTCTTTTTTTTTTCTTCTTCTTCTTCTTTGGCCGGCCACAACAATGGCCAGCAATTGGCCACAAGCGAGCCTCGAGCTCGCTCGACGAGCTCTAGAGGATATATATATTTTCTGCAATATGATCGAGCAAATTTGATAGTTGAGCAAGTGTCTATAGATCTTCATGAGCCCCTTTTGCCGAGAGCATTGAACAAATAACTTTGATGCAACAATCTCTACAGGTGCCACCTTTATGCCTAGACTAATTTTAAGAGGTCACAAGTATTGAAATTTGCCACTGACCCACACTCCGTCAAGCGGAAAGGAATCCCAGAAGGATCTCATAATTGAACAGCTCCTATTCATTGCCAATCTCTCATCAACGATACAATATCCGCACACAGCAGAAGCAAAATATACATCAAACAAAACGAACGCATGGTAGTCTCGAGACTAAAAGATTTCAATCGACTTAAAACAGGGTACATCATATGCGATTATTTATGAAAACTCATATGTACTCGAACTCCATGAAGCCTCTCGTTGCATCATCTTCATCAAGCCGGGCTGTGAAATCGAGTTCCGCCTATCTTCCTAGAATGGACTTGATCCACCAAACGCCTTTGGTGTCCTTGAGTCCTTCTTCTTTCGGTGGACTGTCGCTATGTGGAGTCTTGTGGAGCTTGCTCACGTCATACCCTTCTTCTTGACCTTCCGAACCGGTGATTGTAAATTTCTTCGTCCATACGGCTCTGTCGCTCGGTATCGCAAAACAGAAAAGCCCACCAATCAGCCAACGAAAATGCAAAAAGAAAGAAACAAGAATCAGAGCACAGAACAAACCACTTCCACCGTCGAATCGACTCGAGCAAATTCACCACTTCCACAAACGAATTGACAACACTAAGCAACCAGTGATCGATCAAACATGTCGTCGCTTATTTTGACATAATAAGCCTCAAGCCACAACTAAAAAAGGCAACTCAACACAGACAGCAACGAGGAGAAAGGGGTAAGTAAAGTCAAGAATCCTCAAACCAAGCGAAATTAAAGAAAACAAAACTCATCCCCGTGGAAGCTCAAGAAAGGGTACTGATCCCACTTCTCATCTTCAAGAAGTCCTCACAACCCACATCACGGAGCGAGACGAAACCCGGGAAGCATTACAATTGCGGACTGCATGACTCAGCGGCAAAACCCAATTATGCTTTGGGTTTTCCTTTATACTCGATGTCGAATGAAGATGTCGATTGACGTGCTTCGCGAAATCGAGAGGAACGCCCTAGTCCAACTGATCCGCGAGACTGATCGTGGCGCTAAAATTCCCGATTGATTGAATGGACAAATTCCATACGGCTGCTGCTGGAAGTAGTCCCTCGACTCCCTCCCTCCTTCTTGGAACACCCGCTGCAGACTAGCATGAGCGACCCTCCTCCATCCTCGCCAACCCGAACCCTACCGCTGGTGGTGACATTGCGACGATTGAGTTGTCGGAAAACCTCGGCCACTAGAGATGGGCGGCGACAAGGCGACGATGGGCGGTGGCAAGGCGACGATGGGCGGCGGCAAGCGGTGACGATGGGCGGCGGCAAGCGGCGACGAGGCGATGGAGGTGGCGGCGAATCGAAAGCGAAGAGGGGGTCGTAGAATCGTTAATCGTGGGCGTGGCTTTCGTGGGTTACTGGGTTTATTTTGATGGGTTGGTAAATGGGTCTTAAATGGGTATATAGTAGACCCATTTAAGACCCAGTCCTTTTATTGTTAAAACCCACGTGGGTGTTTTGGGAAAAAAAAAAGACTGACCCATTAACGACCCATTTAAGTAAATATGGGTCGATAAATGGGTTTTCTACCCATTTAACACCTCTACCAGTGGGTGAGCAGATTGAGACAGGGTTGATAGATGGATGGTTTAATGAGCCAACCTCTACAAGTAAAAGATTTACCCTAAAGAAAGAGAAGGAGCTTAAAGTTGAGATTAATGTGGCATATTCTCAATTGAATCATGATATGTCCAATTGCACTCCAGCAGTTTAGATTTCTACCGAGCAACAAGGTAGAAGACGTTAGTTCTCTGGTCGACGATGAAGTGCTAGAAGACAATTCACACCTTTCCTAGGACCCCTATCTAAACTCTTACTTGTTCTCCAAAAGAAGGGTTTAATCTCTACTAAGCCGAAATGACCAAACTGAGCGCTATCCTGCATATGATCCCTTTGAAAAGTATTACTATCACATGGGAGAGGTTGGTCACTCCACTAATGATTGTTATGTTTTGAAGCGTAGGGTCCAAGACCTCTTGGATACAAAGATGTTCTCTTTCAACAGTAATCAACCAAATGTCCAGAAGAGCCCTCTGCCCAACCATGATGGAGGCGTAATTGCTGTTACCGAGTAAATGAGTTTTTATCTTCATATTCCTCTATGAAGGAGTCTTTTTTATGCTTTCTAGGATTTCAAGTGTTTTTAAAGATTTTCTACTTTTTGAAATTTCAATTATTTCTTTCGTGTCTACGGTTTGCTTGTTTGCATTTTTCATTTAAATAATGTAATTCATTTGATTCTATTCAAAGAAATTACAAGTTTATTTCCAATTGTGAATGCATGATAGGGTACACCAAGCCATCCTAGTAATGATATCCAATAATGAAAAGAAAATAACATCCATGGAGAAAGATTCATATAAAAATAATACGTCAATTTCCAATGATAGCGGACCTGTTGTTTTGATTGACAATCGACAAGTTTGGGAACATACATCTGAAGGAAAAGTTGACGTGGGGGTAAATGAACACTTCCTAACTAGTTGAGATGGCATCTTTAAAGAGTGAAGAAGGCGTTTAACACTTTCTATCTCCATACTTGTCCTAAGCCATTTCCTCGCACAATACTAGGGGTAAGCCAGAAGAAAATCATTTAGCTTCCAAAGTGTAATGTGGAACACATCCCATTATTGCTTTTGTGAGATGTCAATCCCAAAAGAGCCAAATGAAGTATTCTACATTTCTCATTTCCATGAGAAAATGAGGGGCAAGTCATAAAGAGGATCATCTATCTTGGATGAAAGGGGTACATTTTGTTCCTAAATATAATTAATTTTGGAAATGACACTATATTCTTTCCCTTGCAGAAGACAAATTAGGGGCATGACAGATTTTGGAAGTGATCCGATGGAGATAAAATCTCGATTGGAGCCAAAATGGGTGTTCAATTTGCATTTACTTTGATGTTGTATGGTATCCTGTTCATGCACATTCTCTTGTGCAAGGGAAAAGACAAGAATGGAGCATTTATCAAATCAAAGGTTGGATTTTCTATCTCAATTGATCAATTCGTGTATTCGGTCCCTTTCAATAGGGACAATTCAAGGACACCTATTGCTGAGACAATCCTTTTGTGGGGGCAATTCCTTGAATGAATACTCAAAACTATGTATTTAATACTCATGAAAACATTTTTTTTTAGTCACAAAGTTTTTCATGCTTAAAGTTGTTAAGTTCTTCCAATAAGAGAATTTGCATAGTGATTTTACATGCTTAACTCACCAATTTCATGTGGAGATTTGTCAAGATGGATAATTCAATGAATGGTATTGAATGCTTAAGAATGCTAAGTGAGACATGTTAGGACGATGAAAGGCAGACCTTGTCCTATACACAATCTCTTGTCTATCCACTTTTAAGATGAGTGTAGGAAATTCTATGTCCGTAAGATAAGGAATTCTCTAGTGAAAGACACAATGACTGAAATGATGAGAAACAATTCATTTCTTTATCCCAAACATTATAGGTGATCCATCGTTTAACCCCTTTGAGCCCATGCACTTATGGAATTTTTTTTCAAATTATCCCCATCAAGAACCACTCCACATCAGGGCAAAGTGGAGGTAAGTCAACATCAGGTGGTGAGAAAAATAGATAGAAATTTTCTTACTCTCACTTGCATCAATTTTCAAATATTGCTACTATATTTCAATTTACATGGTAATTTAAGTGCCTTATGATGAAGAGCGGTTCTTTCTTTATTTTACACATTTATATCCATTGTGTAGCCTACTTGAGCCTGCAATTTCATTTATTTAAACTCAATTGGTGATCATCCCCCACACTGAGGCAAGGCAAAAGGTAATTGCTCAAGAAGCATGATCTAGAGTACCTATAGAAGACGAAGACTTTTGAAAGTTTGAGTGTTGTGTCATTCAAAGTATAATTACTTGATGTATGCATTGTGCATAAGAATCAAAATCAAAATAGAACTATGCTTGCAACTATCCTCAAAAAGTGCATGTTCGCCAATTGTCTCATTCTTTCATTGTCATATCATATATAATTACAGTCAGAACCAGCGTTTTTTTTTTCCACAATCAAATATACATATAAAGTTCAAACCAACAAATTTATTCATAAAAAATAATGACAGTGGAGGTATTACTAGAAATTAGAGCATCTCGGTGCTAAATCTTTTCCATAAGTGAGTACATGCTAGCCATTTGTTTGCAAACGCCTCCCACTTTCACCATTTGCATAACTAGTTTCGAGGGCTATCTGTTGTCCGAGATTATAATGTTCTGTAATAAATGTTACAAATTCAATATACAAGTGAAATTAAAGGAAAAATAGAGAAACTGAAATTGAAAGAAGAGAGTGAGAAAAGTTATACATGACGAAAGGTATTCCCAAGTTGGGATGGATTCAAAAGAAACTTCTAAGGGCAGCCTCATTGGACGACAATATATAATGAAACACTTTTCTCTAATATAAATGATTATAGATTTCAAGCATTTAGAATTATTTTTAAAGATTTGATCTATCTGAACAAGTGAATTATAATTCATGTGAAATATCAAATTATTTAACTTATAAAGAAAGATAAAAATATCCGAGTAAGTTTGGAAAGTGCTAAAAATTTAGGGAATCGTAAATGTTAGAGATTCGGTTAATGTTTGGATTACGTTTTTTTACATCTATTAATGTTATGCCATTATAGCGTCACCATAGGCTTTTGATGGAACTTATTGAGAAAAGTTATTTAAATTTGTTTTACTATATATTAGCAACTAGCCACACATACACGTTGCGTATTTACAGAAAGCTACCATTTAAAAGATGGTAAAAGACAAATGTTTTTTCCAAACATGGCAAAAGATTTGAGAGATTAAAATATTTCTTTTAATAATGCATGCTTATCACTATTCTAATAGAAAAGGCATGTTGGCCACTTGTTCATTCTTTCATAGTCATATCATGCATAATTATTGTCATAGCCAACGTTATTCTCGACAACCAAATGTATATGTAAACTTCAAAAATGAAAAATTTATTGATAAAAGGAGAAAGGCAGTTGAAGTATTACTGGAAATTAGAGAACAGAGATGCTAAAGTTTTTCGTAAAATAATGCAAGGTTGCCATTTTAAAAAGAGTACATGTTAGCCATTTGTTTGCAAACTTCTTCCACTTTCTCCACATGCATAACTAGTTTCGAGGTTTATTTACAGTTAATTAAAAGGAAATAAAAAATAGAGAAACTGAAATTGAAAAAAGAAAGTAAGGATGGACTCAAAGAAACTTCATGAGGCGGCCGAATTGGCCAAAAATATATAATGAAAACCTTTTCTTTAATCCAAGTGATTGCATATTTCAAGAATTTGGAGAATTTTTTTTTTTTTTTTTAAGATTTGATCTATTTGAAAAGGTGAATTGTAATTATTTTGAAATAACAAATTATCCAACATATAAAGCAAAATAAAAATTTTCAAGTAAGATTGGACAATGCTACTAATTTAAGGAATCATGAATGTTAGGGATTCAGTTTTTGTTCCGATTACGATTTTGTCCCTATATTAATGTTATGCCATTATACTGGGGCTAATTTCAAAAAAAAAAAAAAACATCAATTTTAGGTTGAATAACAATTCTGGTCCCAATTTTTTTGTGTCTCATAAAAAATACCAATTTTAGGTTGAGTGACAATTCTAGCTTCAACTTTTTTATTATCTTGTAAAAAATCACAAACTTTCACCATTGTTCCAAATCTGTAAACTTTCTATCTGAAGAATGAATTTGTTTCAGGAAAAAAGGTTTTAGATGTGAGCTTGGCAAATCTCGTCCATAGTGTTTCTCAACAGGCAATGGTCTACAACTTCGAATTACGATAAAACAACAAAGTCTGTCTGGAGATCTTTTTGACTTGTTAGTGAAGTGTAAGAAATGATAAACAACTTCACTGTTATTCTCCAAACTATGGCTCAACGAAGAAGACAATGATACCACTTTAAATCCAGCCAACACTACACATAGATTTGTTGTCAAGGACAATTAAAGGGGGTCAGATTTGGGATTTAAGTAAAAGTTTGTGATTTTTTATAGACAAAAAAAATTTAGGGCCGAAATTGTCACTTGACCAAAAGTTGATGTTTTTACATTTAAAAGATGGTAAGAGATAAATATTTTTCTTCTGAACATAGCAAAAGATTTGAGTGCCTAAAAATTATCTTTGAATAATGCATGCTTGCCACTCTAAATAAAAAAGTGCATGTTTGCCACTTGTCTAATTCTTTCATAGTTATATTATGCATAATTATTGCCATAGCCAAAGTTATTCTTGAAGGTCGAACAAAAAATGGGGGAAGGAAACCATTAGTACCAAAAGTTATGTATATAGCTCATTTTAGTATCAAAAGTTTTTTGCATATTACTTAACTTTGACTTAAAAAAAAATGGTCACTTGAATGCCAACTCCAATCTAAATAGTCGGAATTCGACGTGGCCATATTTTATTAATTTTTCTGTACTACATGACTCCCCACGTGCCTAGTCAGCATATAACCTCTTAAACAATGTCATCTAAAAATTGTAAATAGTGAACGTTTGAGTGTCAATTTTTGTTTAGAGTGATCATTTTAGTGCTAGTCCCTATTAAAAAATGATCGCTTCAATGTCAAGCACGTTATGGGGAAATGGCACGTGGATTGGATTTTTTAAATAATATAACATTTTTAATATAAAAGTCACATATTATTTTTTTGCCATAATTTCTCATCATTAGTACTTAAGTAATCGTTTTTCTCTAATTTGGCACTTAAGTAATCTGACGAAATTTTGTGGTATTAGAATGAGTGACATATACAACTTTTGGCACTTCTAATATTCTTCTACCGAACAAAAATATAAACTTCAAAAGGACAAAGAATTCATTAAAGAGAAAGGCAGTTGAATAACTGAAAATTCGAGCATCAAAATGCTAAAACTTTTCCGTAAAATGATGCATGTTTGCCATTTTAAGAAGAGCATATATTAGCCATTTGTCTGCAACCTCCTTCCACGTTGACCACATGCATAACTAGTTTTGACGCTTATCTATTGTCTAAGACTAAAGTGTTATGTAATAAATGTTAACAAATTCAAAATACAAATGAAATTAGAAGAAAAAAATTGAGAAACTAAAAATGAAGGAAATTTATAGAGAAAAGTTACGTATGACACAAGGCACTTCCAGGTACGGGTGGATCCAAAAGATTCTTCTTGGGGCGGCCGGGTTGGCTGACAATATGTAATGAAATATTTTCTTTAGTACAAATGATTTTAAGTTCCTTTGAGACATTTTCTTTAGTCAAAAAACTTGATCGACTTCCTGTGGACAATAATGAATGAGGACATTTTCTACTCAGGTATGAAGGTTCTTGCAATCCACGAATAAACTTTGGAGGGCCCATGGGCTTTGTAAGATACCTTCAAGGCACTTACACATAGTAAATCCATTGCTCAATAACTACATCTTCAGAGCAGTTCGAGTTTAGTTGAAGTACACTTCCTTCCCCGATGAGAAGCAGCAGACCTTCCTTCAAAGCAAGGGTTTCGACGCCCATGGTGGATGCGGCATGGATAAACTTCGCAAAGCCAGCGACGAGCGTTCCCTTAAAGTCGCAAAGGACACCGTCAATCGAGCCCACCAGCAATCGTTCCAACCACGAGCCGTTCTACGTTCAACTTCAAGCCTCCTTTTTCGGTGGATGCCATCTACCAGGTTCGATTATGCCTGCGATCCTCTGTTTTAGTAAACTGGGTTCCAATTGGGCAAGTTCTTGCTTGAACCCAGTGCATCGTCCACCAAGAATCTTGGATTTGGCCGGCGCGATTAGAAGAACATGTTTCGAGCTTCCATATCCTCCACAATAAGTCCCTGATCTCTACTCATAAAATGGTTTTTTTTTTCTTACTCTGTTTTCTAGACAAGTTTCTAAGCATTTTTCATTTTGTTTTCAAGAAGTAAAAAAAAAAAAAAGATTGCTTCTTTGCTCCTAGTAACAACTTTAGAATTAACCCGATCACACTAGCTTAGCTGCTACTATTTACTAACGATCAGGATGGTTAGGATTTCTTGCACAACACGTTCCTCGAATAGCTCATTCGGCAAGTGTTCTTTCCATTCATCTCTTTCTTGATCAGTAAGTCCCTCAACTATCAGTGGTTCATTTTGTTTTGCTAGGCCACCAATTGCTCCTATCGTTAGCCACTTATCCTTCCGGATCTACTCCCCTTTCTAGCCGCCCAATGAGTGTTCGCACCAATCGCCTCTCTTCCCATCAATATACTTTGCCAACCCAAGATGGATGCTAATCTTTCCTAGCATTCCCAAAATCATCATTCACAAGGTAAATCCCTTTCAAAAGTTAACTCCATAAAGTCATTGGGGATTGTGCCAATCTCCATGTTGTTTGCCTAACATGGCTTTGTTGAATGTAACAAGGTCCTTGAAGCCCAATCCGCCATTGCCTTTCCTAGCTACTCTCTACTCAACATCTGTGCAAACTGAAATGGGGATCTTGGAAATAGACATTGTGTACTGAGGGAAGGATTGCATGATAGTTTTTAATAAGGTCTTCTTCCCTGCTTTGGACAATAATTTATCTTTCTATCCCTCCATCTTCATGTTTACCCTAGCAAGGATCCATGCAAACATCCGTTTCTTCATTTGTCCTCAATTTGATGGAATGCCCAGGTTTTTGCCATTTTTCTCTATAATAGGAACCCTCAACTCATTAGCCATATTTCTCTTAAGCGTTGGTGGGCAACCCCTACTAAAGTGCTAAAAATTAAGGAACCAAGAATGTTAGAGATTCAATTTATGTTTAAATTACAGTTTTGTCCCTCTATTAATATTATGTCATTATAATGTCACCATAGGCTTTTGATGGAACTTAATGAGAAAAGTTCTTTGAGTTTGTTTTATTACATATTAGCAAATGGGAATACGCATTTTGCGCGCATCTGCAAAAAATGGAAATTTGAAAGATGGTAAAAGATAAATGCTTTTATTCCTAACATTGCAAAAGATTTGAGAGACTAAAAATTCCCACAATAACAATAACGTTCAGCTTCTTCTTCACTTCGTTAGAACGAATTTGAGTCACTCGTGAAGCCCTTGCTCTCTATTTGCATGATTCGGCTATTAATTTTGAGGGCAACTTGGATTAGAGTTTTGATTCTTGGTAGAATGGTGGTGAGGGTTTCAATTTGAGAATTTGCTTCAATTTCGCAAAATAAGTTTCTTATTTTAGGGTAAACCTTCTACATAGGGATTATATATTAACAAGGCCAGAGTGAGCTATGTAAGATTAAGAAATTAATCAAATATAGTCATGTTGTATTTCCGATGACGTAGATCGGAGTTGGCGCTAGTGTCCTTATCCCGCTGAATATATATATCAAACACATTTTGACAACTTGTGAACACTTTGAGAGAGAGTGCTTGAAGGCATGCAAAATGAAAGTGGCAAGTAATGTTTCCGGCCATTATATCATTCCCTCTCCATCTATAGCCTCAGTATTTGTCTCGATACATTTATTTGGAGATTCACCATCCAAAATGTCATAGTTGTTTGATGACATTTGGATGACCAACATCTCATCTTCTTCAATTTGTTATATTGTCTCATCATGCTCCTTAGATTTGGACTCTATACGGTATGGATATTGTTGAGTCTCTTGAAGTTTCAAGTCACTCTTTCCAATTCATTGAAGAGTCAGGGACCTTCGATTAGGACAATCGGCTTTGAAGTGACCATAGCCATGGCACTTGAAGCACTTTCGAGCACTACCACCATTGATCTTGTTGAAGAGTTATTTGACAGATTATGTGGCTTTCTCTTTGCCTTTGTCCTTCAACGAAGTATTGGCCTTGCTAAAAGAAACACCCTTGAAGAAGGTTGTTCCCCTTGTCGATGATTTGGTCGACAAACACTTGCCATGCTTTAGTTGCTTCTCTACCTTCATGCCGAGTTAGCAAACATTTTTGAAAGGTCAATAGGTTGAAGCTTAAACAAAATCGGTAATCTCCCTGATCATGCCGCCAAGAAAACGCGTGAGTTCTACTCTAGCAATTCTAGGATATCACACCTCATAAGGAGTTGTCCAAATTCCTAATGTATTGTTTAATGCTCATTCCACGTTGATGGAGGGAATTCATTTTGAGAAACAAGTCTTGCTTGTAGTTGTCAGGCAAGTACCTCTTCTTCATTAGCTTCTTGAGTTTTTCCCAAGACTTGAATTTACTTTTTCCTTCCCTAATACATTGACGCTTTAGGTTCTCTCACCAAAGAGAGGCATATGTCTTATACTTTAGGACAGACACCTTACAGCTCTTCTCATTACAGTATGAGTAGAAGTCGAACACTTGCTCAATATCATATAACCATTCGATAAAGTCATCTAGATTGAGGTTACCCTCAAATTTTGGTGCTCCTTTTTTACTTCACGGTCATTCTCATCACTCCTTTTTCTCCTAACTCGATGACCTAAATAACCAAAGTCACCTCCAAGTGGATTAGCAATCAAAATTTGTATGAAGTTCTAGATCAATATGGCGGGGCTCAGGAACTCAAGCTCTTTATGGTTGCTATTGTTGTGCTTAATTCTCTAGGAGGGTGGGGAATATTTCCATTTGTGTGGTTGGAGATTCTCTATAGCACAACCATATCTTTCATTGTGTACTTGCTCCAATGTAAAGCTTCTTGAAACTTTATCAACCATTTCCTTTTTTATAACAAAAGTATGAGATGAAATGGAAGATAGGTAACAAAAGGAATCACTCAAAATGAGTTTGACCTAACTCTAATAACAATATGATGCATTTCCAGGATGGGTGAATGTGTTTTAAGTAATAATGGATGATTTGTGGTAGATGAAGAATAGATTATGATTACCACCAAGGTCTAAAGACCATGTCACTAACCAAGGATAAGATCGGGATTGATGAAGTTCACCATCAAGCTCAAAGGACTCACGCACTTGCCATGGATAAAGGATTTCGAGATAGGAGAACCTTACCACCAAGGCCTAAACGAAAATTCACTAGCTAAGGATAAAGGGTTTTTTGGCTCACCATCAAGGAATAATCCACCTTTCGAGGATAAGGAACCAGGGAGATATTTGCTCACGTAGAAAAAAATTTCATTTATTCTTAATATTCATGTTTTATACCTTACATTTGAGAATTAAACTCTATTTTATAGAGGAACTAATAAATAGGGAATAAACTAAGCAGTGAAGACATGGACAACACCCAACTAATGAAGATGTATGAACTAGAAAACACAATAAAGTCTTAGGAACTAGAAAGTACATTATGACACCTAGAGACTTGAATCTTGACTCTTGAAACCTACAACACACTTAAGACTCAAAAATCTAAGACTAAATACATTTGACTAGATACAAAGTAATTAAACTTAGACTCTAAATTCGTTTACCAGCCTAGGTAGCCCAATAGACACCTTGGAAGATTGACAAACAACAAAGGAAATTGTCCAAATCAGCCTTCAATTGCTAGATAGTCAATCAGTGGTCTCGGAGTTGATAATGAATTTGTAAATTGACATCTAGGTAGTCAATCGACACTCGTGAAATCGACAACTTATTCACTAGTGAATTGTTGAATCACCACCAAGGCCTAAAGAATTGACCACTCTCTTGTAGAATTGACAACTTCTAACTTGGATCCAATGAATTAGGTTGTAGCCAAAATTGGCCTTGTGCTCCCAAAAGTAATGGTCGAGTCGGAGTAATTGACGAGGTCTAAGTTGAGCTTGTGAGTTGATTAATAGAGCTTGATGCTCTTGCATCATATAGGGGTGAGGTGAAAATGATAAAATGGCTGGCATCCACTTTGCACTTTTGAACTTGGTTATCTCATGACTACTTGTTTAGGTTTAGCTTTGAGATTAAGTTTATTTAGATTTCAAGAATGGCATGACTTACGTCTTGCTAAATTGAGCTATTGTAATCTCTTAACTTAATTTGAAAACTTTTCAACATGCCTAAAATGTCTTTGAATGATTACAAAAAGGGTTTTGTTGCAATGACACCTAAGAATAACATTTTATTGATTATTGACATGTCTAGATATAATTTTGTAAAATTTAAAGACGTGAAAGTGCTCTTTTACAATGTTATTTTGTGGTTTAAAGTTTTAAATGGTGGCTTATTAAGTTAGATCAATTAAAAGAATTCAAACAAACTAAAATAGGGATAAGAACATCACGAGTGCCATAACTTTGGTATGGAACTCACTTGAGGTCCATAACTTGTTTTCAATCACTAATATTGCCATAACTTCAAAGAAAACGTTCACTCACAACTTTTAATCAATCACTTGAGGGCCATAAATTTTAGATAACACTCATCTAAGTGTCGGAAAATCTGATATACCATAACACTTGTGATGAACATTTTTGAAAAGTTATAGCATTCAAGTGTTTGATTGTAAAGATATATAGTGCTCTAGTGATTGGGAAAAAAGTTATGGCACTTAAATAAGCGTTGTAAGAAAATAATAGCACTTGTGGTGTCCTTTTCCGAACACTAGTTTAGAAACTTTAGGGGCAAATTTTTAATTTCTCAAAGCTAAGGATTGTCTGACCAAAAAAAAAAGCTAGGGACTAAATTTTTAAAATTGGAAATTCTGGGAATTGATTGCAAAATAAAAAAATCTTATGATGATAGGTAATTAATTATTTTAAAATAATTGCTTAATCTAGACAATTAACCTAATTAGATTTGAACTTAACTGCATAATTAATTTAAAAGTGGGATATTATGGTAATTTTAAAAATCTCCGGCTTGTCTACATTGTAAATAAAATATTCGAATGTTCTAGATAGCAAATATATGACCTTAGGTATTCAATGTAATTAGTATAGCTTGAGTAAGAGAAGATTGAAATTTAAAGGTAAAAAATGTAAAATGAGAAACCTTGCAGGGCAATCAAGTAACTTCAGAAAATGTAGAATTCTAAAAAATTAATTTAATTTTGATTATGAAGGTAATTTAATAATGATGCGGTCTTAGTCACGAAATCGTATGAGCTAGTTAAAGTTACGACCTAATAATAACTTAGTAGCGAGGCAGTCAATTAATTTGAAAATAAAGAAAAAATGGCTTGATATAATATTGGAAAGAGGCATCTTGTTATTAATTTAGAGGAAAACTGAACGATTCCTTTTTGGTAATTTCTCAATCCTAAGTTATCCAGTTTATAGAAGAATTGATTGTCTAAGATCAAATTTGGCTAAATTAAATATGAATTTCTATAAATTATCTATTTAAATGATGATGACATGATTAGAAGAGGATGAAGGTTTGTATGTTAAAAAATATTTAAATTATTTAATTGCGACTGTTATACTGGGAAATGCTAAGAGATTAGTGTGTCATGATTCACAATTTCATTTATCCAAGTACTGTATGACATTTGTAATATAGTAATATTTGTGTGTGAATGATACTATATACCGAACATCGATACCACGGCTTAGTTACCAAAGAGCAAACACTCGTGTTTGAGGTTGACTATAAGACTTCGTGAAAATAAAGATGATCTACCAGCTAAGATAGTCTCTACAGGATAGCACACGAGGTCCACCGATTTTTACAAGTGATGGCCTGCAACTCACGTACATGATATACAATATAGCTTGGGCAGCGAAATTATGCAATGTTATGGATAAGAGGTCCAACTTTGAAAAAGTAAAATATGAAAGAAAATGAATACGAGATAACCATAATTGTGAGGTTATATGGTGACATATCTATCCTCAATAATGTAGAGAACACCCGGTGATCGATGGGTCGAGACATGGCTAAATGAGTTTATGATTCCTTATCCATGAGTTAGTGGCGATATTTTCTCATTACTCGAAATGAATCTTGAAAAAGAATGGGTAGGGCTAAATACTCAAGTATATAATATACATATATATTACACATATTATATATATACATATATATATTATTATATATATATATTATTTATATATATATATGTGTGTGTGTGCACGGTTGAATTGGATAATTTTATAACACTTTGACAAGTTATTTTTGCATATCATGGTAGAAAGCTAATGCATCTGTTTGGCATATACATATATTTCGTACTCATTCTAAATTCATATTGTTGTCTTTGATATCAATTCGATTGGTAAGATAGTCTCCTACGTTGGACCTAGAGATTTCATTGACTAAACTTTGACTCACCCCTCTATATCATATATCTATAGTGATAGATCCATAGATCCATCTTTTGCTATAAGCTTTGGGACCATCATCTGTAGAGCATGACTGATAGTCTTTCCCGTTACTTGGTTTGGCGGTGGAGCTCTACATTTTGGTTTAATGCCGATTTACCTCAGTGTACCCCTTATTCGATATTCGGTATGCGACATGAATGGCGAGTTGGTGAACCTCTCTGATAGAATTTGATAGTCCATCAGGCTTTGATGATGGAGGTGACGCATTGGTGCCTGAGGTTATAGCGCTTGAGTAAAGCTGTAGCTTGGGCATTGCGCAGGTAGTTTTCATCAGATGATGTACGTGTATCGTGCTAATCAATCAATTTTGACTAACTAAAACCACGTAGTTCAAATTAGTCTAGTTAACAAA
The DNA here is from genome assembly GCA_014182715.1 of Eucalyptus cloeziana. Taxonomy (NCBI): domain Eukaryota; kingdom Viridiplantae; phylum Streptophyta; class Magnoliopsida; order Myrtales; family Myrtaceae; genus Eucalyptus; species Eucalyptus cloeziana. The sequence continues at coordinate 23,543,774 of CM024638.1, forward strand.
AAATAGCCAAGTCTAGTCTAATTTAAGAAAAGTTAGAGCATATTTTATGTCGAAAATAATATCTACAAGTGACCTTATCCATCCTTTATTACGTGATTTTATTTGGCCAGTCTCACTAAACATCAAATTCACAGTGGAAAAAAAGTTTATAGGGATTTTTTTTTTTGATATTGACAATATATATTATAAGGATTAATACCCTGAAAAACTTCAAACTAGTACATATATGCCAAATTTAACCAAAACTAATTTTTTGACCACAAAAAATTCTAAACTAATACACCTTTGACAAATTTATCCAAAATTGGTACACTTAAAAAAAAATTATCTTATGTTAGTTTCAGTTAAATTTACTAAGTTTGATAATAGTTAACTAGTGTAGCAGTTTGGGACTTTACTCTCCATTTGTCACATTTATACAATTTTGTAGTTTTTTGTAGTATTAATCCAATTTAACAAATGATATATTTGTTACAAATATAACGGTTTGAGATTTTTGGCGGTTGAACAAATTATTTTTGAGTAAATCTATCACAAGTATATCAGTTTGGGGTTTTTCGTGATTAAAAAATTAATTTTGAGTAAATTTGTCGCACGTATACACGTTTGAGATTTTTCAAAGTATTAATCCATATTATAATAACTATTTATTGTAAACAGGGAGCTTTTCACAAGAATTCTAAAAAGAGCCTTCACTAGATGATCACTAATCACTACTATACTCCCTAATAACCACAAAAAAGTGACAAAAATATATAACGAAAGAAAAAAAAAGTCTCTTGTTCAGTCCTACTCTCCATAGGTCTCGTCCAATCGGGAAGTCTATTCGTTCGTCGTAATACAAAATCTTGTTTTATCGCGGTATCACGGGCCTAAATCGACGGTGTTGCAGGATCAAACGAGCACGAACGCTTGATTGGGCCCAGATTCTGCGGTGGGATGACAAGCAGCGGCATAAACCGCTACGCTAAAGAGTTCGATTTTCTTTCCCTTCTTTTTTTCCCTCTTCTTCAAACCCCTTGAAGCTGAATCTGCCTTTTGAGTTTCCGAATGAACTCCTCAACCCTCCGGTTCAACTCTTCATCCGACATCCTCGAGAACTCATCGTTCTCTTCGGTAATCGTCCCCTCTATGATGTTCTCAGTCTGGCTCTCTGGTACTTCATTCGCCACAATCTCCTTCTCTGCTTCGCCGTTAACCTCCACTTGCTTCTCAGCTTCATCATCTTGAGGACCATCCTTCGCCACTTCTTCTTCTTCCTCTTGGCTCTGCTTCGAGTCAGCCTCTCCTTCTGGCTCTACGTCAGCCGCTGCTTTCGTTTCCTCCAAGACAACACGCTTCTCTTCTCCCGAGACATTTTCCTCGACGGTTTCTGGGTCATGCCGAAGCACCGGAACGAACCTTCCAACGCTATTGTTCTTTGCGAGGCTAGTGCGCGCGAGGTACTCCTCCGAGAGGATATCGTGCCTCTCCCTGCATGATGAGGAGAAAGCTCCATAGTCTGCCGCGATGATGAGGATGAGGGTGTTGGAGATGAAGAACCAGAACTTGCTGTTCTTGAAGTTTTGGGATGGAGATAGGTTGAAGATGTAGAAGACTGAGATGTAGAAGAAGACCGAGAAGACGAATGCCAAGAACGACATTCCCTTCGCCCTACGTTTATGGTCTTTGGATTTGTAGAACTTTTGTGGGTTTTGGATCAAATCTAGTGTGGGTTTTGCCATTTCTCAGGGGCTTCAATTTTCTTTGTTCTATCTTTTTTTTTCGCCCCTGAAGAGATAGAGCGGGTGTTTCGAGATTGAGTGAGTTCAAATGGAAGAACTTGTTAGGGAAGGAGTACATATATATAGAGCGGGGGTTTCGAGGTTGATTTTGGGTTCAGGTGGAAGGACTTGTTAGGGAAGGAGTCCATATATATATAGCGGGGGTTGATCATTTGTGTGAGAGAGGTGGCAAATAATAATTGAGGCATTATGAATTTACAGTTTTGGTCTTGACTTGGGGTTTGGATTTTCTTGTGTGCCCTCGCCACCTTTTGCTTCTGAAATAATGATGACAACGATTGATTATGGAAGCATTATTTCAGCTGTTTGAAGAAATTATCTTCAATTTCATAAAGTGAACGGTTAATTGAATCCAAAACCACCCTAAAAGAAGCCCGATGCCACGAATGAGTTAAAAAAGAGCCTACGAATATGAAGCAATGAGAAATTTATATACTCAATTAAATAATGGGCTTACTTTTACACCTTATTGACATCAAAATAATATAAAAGATAATAAAATGCTCTAACTTGCTTTTCTTTACAATAGAAAGGACAATGATCAAATATAAGAAGGATGATGATCAACAAGCAAAGTTTCAGAGTCGACAGTAAAGCCTATCTGATAGGTGCCAAAGTTTAATATATTTAGCACTTATCTAATTAAGAACGTGTGACAATCATAATTACTTATTACTTTCATTTAAGTCAAGAAATCACTTTGTTTGTTAGGGTTAATAGCACAAAAAACTCCAAATTATACCCGCAATGGCACAAATTCCCCAAATTTTTTGTATCACTAAAAACCATAAAATACCCTAAACTCTTTTTATGTTGTAAAAAATTCTGAACTTATACTAGTGCAACAAATATAACGTAGATGGAACTAAAATAGATGATATATATGTCACACGTGTAAATGTGGATTTTTTAGAACACCACAAAAAAGTTGGTGCATTTGTGTCATAGTTGAATATTTGTGTTACGATGGACATAATTTGCTAACTAAAGAACACTTTGTTTCCAAAATTGTCAGAACTTATAACATGAATAAATAAACTCATCGGTAATTTCTAAAACTCACTATTTGATTCATTTAATTAAATAATTGTCATGTATGATTTTATGTGGATGTAATTACTCTCTCTCAAGTCAATGGAGTCGAGGATGACCGACACAAATCCAGTACGGAAAAATGGTTCAATTGTTTTCTTTTCTTTTTTTCCTTCTTTTCTACCGATCAAGACAGGTGGCAATTTCAGACGTGGTCAAACACATCATGCCAACTTGCAAATTGAGTCATTTTAAGTGATCTTCAGAGCCCTAATGAAACAAAGGACGCGAAGTCAATTTTCTAATGATTTTGGAGCCTACAAGTTCAAGCAATCCCCAGGCAGCACAGCATATACACCAAATTATTAGGAGGAAGAAAACTGCATTGAGGGCTGAGATACACGTCCACGTAAGGTGGCCCTGTTATGTAAGTTCGGGATAGGTCAGTAATACGTGACTAAGCAATCCACGCGACACGTGATAGGGCAATTCGAAAACGACATGTAGTTTCTTGTGAAATGAATGATTAGTGGCCAGAACGGGATGTTAATGGAGCTCTCCAGCTCATCTTTATCTGGTAAACTGTGCCTGCTTCTCTACTCTGCCGGCATAGCTATGGATCTCAACGTAAATACAAAACTAGTGGCTGAGATTGGTTTCGCCCTCCGTGCTATCATTAAGGAAACTTGTGGTAATAATCATTGAGGCCTTTCCCTTTTAAATTAAAGGTCGATTCGTTTCACGAACAGGAATAATTTTAAAATATTTTTTAAAAAATAATCATTTATATCATTAAGCAAAATAATAAATATAAAATAATTTCATTATTTATGAATATATAAAGCTATAAATTATCATAAATAATGAAATTATTTTTTGCTAATCGATTATTTCAAAAATATAAATATTTATTTTTTAAAAATATTTTTTAAACCATTAAGCTTTTACTAAACATGGTAAGCTAATGGCACGCATGACAAAATTTTTGGAATAGAAATCAATTTCTAGTCAGAAATTTATTTCTCAATTTCTATTCCATGAATGAGTTTCTAAGTAAAGAAAATCATCTGATAATGATTCAAATTTTTTATTTCTGAAATAAAATTCATTTGATAACAAAATAAAATTTTTATTTCTAAGAGCGACAACGGCCGGTGTCTAGTGGCTAGAGTCTAGTGTCCAACGATTAGCGTCCAATGACTAGCAACGAGTGGCCAAAGTCCGGAGTTTGATATCCAGCATCCAGCATTTGGTGATGGGCATTCAGCAAACGGTGTCAAGTGTCTTGTGACTGGTGGCCGACATCCAACATTGGAAGTTTGGCAACCGGTAGGAAGTGGCTAGCGGCCAAAGTTTGGTAGTGGGCGGTGAGCAACTGACATCCGGCGACCGGTGGCGAGTGGCGGGCAGTTGGTGACGGACGTTCGATGGTCGACGTTGAGCCTCCAGCGAGCATCCAATACTATTGGACCAATAGTTGGCGATGAGCAGCCAACGACTGGTGGGTGTTCAACATTTGACGACTGCGCAATTGGCGATAGGCAACCATAGTCCAGTGGCCGGTAGCCCACGTCTAGTGGTTGACGATTGGCAGCCGATGACCAGGGCTAGTGGGGGCGGTCGACAACTAGCGACAAGCGTCCAGTGTCCCACGGGCGGAGGATGGGCAACGGACGGTGACGAAAGTGAACGATGAGGAAAGTTTGGATTTCTTATTTCTATTCTAAAAATAGAAAAGTTAAAATTTTTAACTTATGATTTCTGCTCTAAATTTATTTCTGAAATAAAAATCTATTTCAGAAATAGAAAAATGAAATTGCGTTACTAAATAATTTTTTTTTCTAAATCTATTTCAAAGAATAAAAAAAATAGAGAAATAAGGAAATAGAAATGTTATCTTACGTACCTTAATGGCTTCTCAATTTTCTTTCATGCTTCATGCTCTTACACTTGTAACAAATGGCGTTTCGACATTGGACCCTCAATACTCGGTCTTTCTTGACAAGCCGCCAAGTTCTGGGTCCAAGTCGACTTGGTATCCACCACGTGTACGACAGCCTTGAGATGGGGACATTTAGATTGCGAGACAATCAGGGCGATTTAATGCTAATCTCATCATTACATTATTTAGCAATTGTCAGGATATTTTATTTGACTATAGTTAAATAATGAATCATCATCCATGATTTTTGTACTTTAGCTTGCCTGGGTGGACAAAATTATTGCTTGCGAGGGTTTAATTTTTTTTTTCTTTTTCAAATCGAACTTAGGAAGCAAGAACTCGTGGGGTGGAGGATTATCGAAAGAAGGTGTCTCTCCCTGATTGGTTTTCCCGTTGTCGCTTGCGTGATCGGATCGTTTATAAGATTATTGAGCGAGATAGTAGTTTGTAGTAACGAGAGGAACACTCCAAAGACAGCTGAGTAAAGGGATGGATTTCGTGTCGTGGGATCAATGTTTTTTAATAGGGGAATGAATCCCTTGAGTCGTGGGGGTTTGATTTACTGTGATTTTGTTCTCGTCGTTTTGTGACCGTAGGTGAGGATCTCAATTGAAATCTGATGCTTGAATGATCTCATCGCGTTTGAAGAAGAATTCAAGAGGCATATTTGCCTTCACCACCGATAACTTCTCTTGCTTATTCTTATGGCGGCTTCTGTACTTGGGTCAATCAACACATTGGCATGATTGATTCCCGAGCCCTGTATTTAAAAATCCCATTGACTCTTTGGGATTTTTTCCAATTTCCCACTGAACAAAAGAAAATTTTTACTAATCTATTTTCCTTACTAAGGGCTTCATTTGTTTAGTGAAAAATAAATAATTTGAAAACAATTTCCCTAAGAATGATCATTTGAATGAACAAACGGAAAATATTTTTGCCATCCATGAAAATATTGAGATCTAAATTATTGTCAATAATGAAAACATTTTTCTTTGACCAAGTAGTTCTACCAATACAAGCAATTGTTTTTAAAAAAATATTTTTCAACTCATTCATTTTCTACTAAATAAACATAGCCTAAATGATGTGATAATTTCATCGAGAATTCTTCTTCATTCAAATAATTTATTTTATTCTATACTTTTATTAGAATAACTGCCTTAACAATTCATTCAAAATCTTATGAAGACTCTCAAAAAGTAATAATACCCTCTAGAAAATTGAGTAAATAATCAAACACACCTAAACTTATTTTTTTCTTCCATCGCAAAAGACCTTGCATCACTTTTCTTTCATGGTTCTTTACCCTCGTTTCCATTGCTAACGTTTAGCTTATTTTTCATCTCTAAACATACAGCCCTTATTAAGTCTAAAATTAGAGAATTTGTTGGCACTAACAATACAAATGGAGGTTGAATAGGTTGTGCGTGGATTGGGACAAACTTTTGTTAAATTTAAGGTAACAGCACTACAAGCAGATTATGATAGTAATGTGCTGAAGGTATGGATAACAAATACTATGTGAAAGTGGTGCTAGTGAGCAAATGTTGACGATGATAACAATAAGAAGATGTAAAACACGCATCAATTTATAGTGGTTCGACTTTGTCTCAAAACCTATGTCTACTCTCCATATAACAACCTCAGTATAGGCTTAGATTTCATTAGTAATCTTTAGAGCAGGTCACAATCAGTAAGTCTCGTTCTTTTCAATCGATAAACCTCACTATCAAGATAGAACGGCTACTATTAGTTGTCTACTTTCTCATATTGAACCTTTCGTGAAACAAATGAGTGGAATGCATCATTCTTGTTAGCTAATAACATCGTCCATGTGAATCTTGAGTAGTCGTCCAAAATTACCAAACATCTTGTTCTCCCAAGGATTGTAATTCTTATTGGTCCAAATAGGTCTTATGTAAAGAAAGGGCAAGGCTTTTGTTAGAAGTGAGAGTGTTTATGGATTTGAAAGAACTTTATTTGCTTAACCAAGGAAGCATGCCTTGCACAGTTCAGTCTTCTCATATTTGGTAAGCCTCGCACAAAATCTTTATATGCTAATTTCGAAATCTATTTCATGCTTTGACTCAATTTTTAATGCCCCAGCTCTAGCTTATCCTTTATAGATACTAAGAACTAAACAATGTTAGGATCAACAGCAAGCAAATAAATATTGTTACATCTCTTTCTAGTGAATGATTGAGACTTGTCTTTACTTATCCCAACACACCTGCCTTCCTTGAAACTAATTTTTGATTCCTTTTATCACAGAATTAACTAACTACATGATGAAATATCTCGTTAACATGATCAAACCAATTATCGTCAATACCTTCCTTGAAGTTATGAACGGGCCAGGAACATTGAGTCATTCAAGTCAAATATAGGCGAGTCCTGATAATCCTGTATTTTCTAGGTATGGTTCTTTGTATACTGCTGCTCAAATTACTTTTGGTGCCATAGGACCTATTGTACCACCCCACCACTGCTAACACCTGAAAATTTTGTAGACCATTTAGGTGTCAATTTTTTTTCCAAAAATGTAAAAAAAAAAAAAACGTAAAAACAATAAATATATAATAAAAAGAAAAAGATAACAAAAAATAATAACAAATCGGTGGGGACCTGGTTTTAGCTAGCCCAATTTTTTCAGCAAGTTTTGGGCCGGATAAGCACTTGCCTCCAGCCCAGGCTTTAATTCCCTCAATCCAATTATTTATTTCCTTTTGGACCCAATTCTTTTCTTTTTCTCAAACCCAGCCCATTCCCTTAATTTTATTTTTATCACCATTGGCCCATCGGAAGCAGCAAGGGCCGGGCCACCTTCTCTCCTCACACGCTCACGCCTGTGAGCGTAAGGACGCGTACGTGACGCGGAGTGGTGACGGAACGAAGTCTGGAGCGAACGTCCGCGAGTGCAGGAGGGGAGACGAGCGAGTGATTGAAGCGGATCCAAGACATTCTAGAATCATGTGAGCTAGCAAGGTTGGTTACACTATAACAGAAAAAGAAAACTCATGATACAGAGGAGGAAGCTCGTTCTGGAGAGAGGTTAGGGAGAGAGAGAGGAGGGGGGTGGGGAGAGCGAGTGCTGGTCATTCAAAAACGCGTGTTCTTCTCCTGCTGGGGAGAGAAGGTCGATCGCCATTGAAGCTCCACACCAAGTCTGGGAACCACAATCAGTCGACGTAGATCGCAGTCTCCGGAGCGCTGTAAGTTCGCCGCTCCTCGTCGTTGCTGTTGGTCTCATCGGAGTATCGGATGAGATCGGTTTTGCTCTGCTTCGCAGTAAAGAGTTTTTTAGCTGGAGGTTCGGAGCGAGTTGTATCTCGTGAAGTACATCTTGGTTTAACACGTTGAATAGGGTAAGATTTGGGTCTGAAACTTGCATTCAAAGGACGCATATCACCAGTTTGGCATTTTATCCATGAGATGTATTGAACAAACTTTTGCATAATCGGTGGTCCGACAGTGTTTAGGTTCAAGATCGATTCATGTGCTGTTTTGTGCAATTTTCAAGCTTGGAATTTCCTCGTCGGAATAGCTCAGTAATGGCTGGAGTAGTGGCCGATGGAGAATAGTTTAGTGACGGTGGCGACGTCAATTTGTGTAGTGAAGTCTTAGTTGAGCTTGTCGTTGATGATTATGTAGTGAATGACCTCATTCAGAGGGGAAGACATGGCTTGGTAAAGATGCTCTCCCAAAAGTCCCGAAGAAGAAGATGCTGGGAAGAGAAAAAGAAATAAAATATAAAATACAAAAAAAAAAAAAAAAAAAGAAGATAAAAAGGCTGGGCTGAGAGTTATGGACTAAGTAGAATGAGACTGGACTGGGTGGTGTTCGTGGGCTAGGATCGAATGGACTAATCGACATTTAACGGAAGATGGGCTTAGCATTTACCGACCGGGTTAAGAGATAACAGATTGGGCTGAAGATTTATTGGATGGCCGAGCACAAGAAAGACAGGCTGGGCCGAGAAAAAAAGGGAAATAGGCTGAACTATAAGTGGGCTTAAAAAAACTTCATTGGCCAATTTTTTTAATTCATAATGGGCCTTAGGGCTGGCCTGGATTTTGACCCAACTCAAATCGATAGGATCTAGGTCAGCTCAGTCGCTTGATCTGATCCGAATTTCCTTTCCTTAATAAAAAAATTAGAAAATGTTTTAGACATAAAAAATTTCGAAAAATCAGAAAACTCATAAAAAAATTCAGAAAATTCTGCACATTAATAATAAAATTCAGAACATTTCGAAATTCATAAAAAATTAGAAAATTCAGAAAATAATAAAAATTTAAAACAACTATTAAAATTATAAATCCTTGGAAAAAGCTTTAAAAATCAATTTTTTAAGTAGTTTTCTCTTAAAAAAGTGGAAAATCCTTAAAAATTGAAACTTGAAATTGAAGAAGCCTTTAGGGCTTAACAACAGGGATTTTTAGATGCCTTTTTTTTTTTTTTTTAATTTTTTTAGAGACAATATTAGGTTGTTTGTTTGTTTACTTCGGTTACCATTTGGTTGCACAAATTAATATCTTGAGTATTATTTTCACTTTTAGTTGGTTAGGATGAAATTTAAAAGTTTTTCATAGGCTGCTCTAGCATTTTCATTATCATGTAGTTTAGATATCGAAAAGCCACTAGTCTTAGGACTAATGTAATTAAGTCCCTCTTTCCATTATCTCTGGTTGTGCAAAAAGTGAGATATTTTCCCATATCCCATTTGGTTTCTATTCAACCTAAATAGGCTAATAGCAATTCCTTATGTAGAAATTCACGTAGGATTAATTGAATGAAAGAACTATCAATGTCAAGCGAGGTATGGGATTGGGAGAATCACTCAAATTTGGCAATACCTCTAAACATTTTCCTCTCCCTCCCAAGGGGTAGGGTAGGTGGCAACAACCACTGATGAGGATGTTACAAAAGGATGAAGCTCTTGGTGCAACTTAGACCTATGAGGCTGTACCTATTGGTAGAGGAAATTTGCTTAATCTTGTTTAAGTTGACTCGGGTGGTAACTGTTGCGACCTGACCTTGGTGCCCCAGTCCATTTCAGGATGCGGTGTAAAGTCGGAGTTAGAGATACTTGACTATGACAGCTCCCTCAATGGTTCGTAACTCCAAAAGATATTATCACCTCCGGGATCACCCATTTGAGTTCGCTTGATCACGGTTGCAAGTTCTCCTAAACTTGTACCTCGCGTGACAACGGGATTTGTCCTTACTTGACCTCGACACTATTTTTTGACAAAAAAGGCATAAAGGTAAAGTTTAAAGGTTTTTAATTATGAAAGTTCACTCAACGTACTTCTCCCTAACAAGATGTCATCACCTCACCTTTTATGTTGGGGTCACCACCACTTGAGTTTATTCAATCATAGTCCCGAGATTTTCCAAAGCTCATACCTCGCACGACAAGTAAGTTCATTTTAAAGTTGTATTAGACAACCTAAATAAGGATCTAGGAGTTGCCACTAGCCTCATTTTTTAGGGCCGGCTAGAGTGGCCAATCAAAGGTCGGGAGTTGTTCATTGATTTCTACTCAACCAAAGATCTAAGGCTCAGGGAATTGGATTACGTTAATATTGTTATTAACATTCTACCGGTACCTAATTGGTATGCTTTGTTACCTACCTTTTCCATACATTTCTTTTTTAACTTTTTGGTGCATTTGTTACAAGAAGGTGATCATGAGCGGGTGGTTCGTTTCATTCTACTCTAAAATAGAGTAAGAAAAAAAATCAATTAATTGAAAGAAAGTACGGAAATTAAGCACTCAAGATAGTTACATATGATATGTAAGAAAACAAATTTAACAGACAAGAAATGAAAAGCCCACAACTCGTCAAGCATTTATACAAGATCAGAGAAGACTCGAGACATATGTCGGGTAATGAATGAATATTACAAAAGATGAGGTCGGATTGGACATCAACTATTAACCCTCTTTATGTCTTCAAGATCGCCACCTCTAAGGACTACCATTTTGGACCTATTCTAATTCTAGGTTAGTGCTAAAACTAGAATAAGAGTTATACCAACAAATAACATATGGAAAGACAATCAAGCAATCACGATAATTCATGTCAAAGCAATCCAGAAAAACTAAAATGAAAAAATAATCGAGCATTCATAAATGGCCTTGGGGTCGGCCTTTGAGATTCATGCAACGGCCTCCTTAAGACACCTCCCCCAATTTATTTTAAATGATTCATAATCATTAGCTATTGCTTGCATTCACAAGAGGTGACCAATGCTTTGAAATCTCTAAGTCGGGTTCTAAGTGACATCCCAAAGTAACCCACGTACTCATGCATCACACCTAGGCTATTCATCTAAAATTCACATGCAAAGTATATAACGCATAGTCATGATGAGTAAAATGCAATAAAAATACAATTCATGTGATGTCAAAAAGGATTTAGAAAAAATTTGCAAATAATGACTCAAAATGAATGAAAGTGCGAAGGGAGACTTCAACTTCACATTTTTACAAATAAGCCCTAAAGGAAGGAAAATTTGTTCAATTGTTTGGGAAGCAAGGATACCGATTATATAAAGATTTGAACATGTATGATGTTCTTGGAACATAAATCCAAAGTCCGGGTGTGGATAAGGTTGGCACACTAATCAGACTTCATGAATCATTTAAGAATGTCAAATCTTAATAAAACGGGTATCAAATATAAATTGGTATAAGAGATGACAATTTTATAGGATTTGACTGAGTTTGATGTTCTTGGAATATAAATCCAAAGTCTGAAGGCAGATAAGGTCCGCACATTAATCGAAGTTCATGAATCATCAAATGATCATCCAACCCAATAAAGTTGGCATCAAAACAATATTCGAAGAATGCCAAACAACTTTGTTGAAGAAAGTTTTGTGATGTGGACATCGCATGAACTCATAAAAACTTCAATTCAAACAAAGTCAGTTCAAGAAGTCAAAATTCCCCACTGACTTGCAACTTTTGAAGGGTTGATAAAAATACCAAAACGTGTTTTTATTTTTTCTGAAAATTTGTAACAATGAAATTCAGCATTTGTCAAACAATTCTCAAGAGACATCGAAGTCTAATTCAGCATACATGATTTTTAAAAATCACAGAACACATGTATGTCAATAAGCTAAATCAACAATCACAGAAATAGGATACTGAGGGCTTGTTTGTTTGTGTTCTTTGTTTTTGTTTATGAACAGATTTTCTGTTTTTTTTGTTCCTGGGAACAAAAAAAAAAGAAAGAAACGCGTTTGTTTGCGTTTTTGTTCCAAATCTATTTTTTTGTTAAGGGAACAAAAAAAGAACAGAAACAAGAAACAAAAAAAAGTTGTTTCTTGTTTCTGGAACAAAAATAAAGAACAACTTTTCTCTCTCTTCTCTTTTCTTTTCTTTTTCTTTTTTTTTTTTTTCCTTCTTTTCTTCTTCTTCTTGCTTTGGCCGGTCGCCGGCCATGGCCAAGGCCGGCGACCAGCCAAAGCAAAAAAAAAAAAAAAAAAAAAAAAGAAAGAAAAAAATGAAAAAAAACATTAAAAAATTAAAAGAAATAAAAAAGAACACAAATTTACCAAACATGTTTCTGTTCTTTTTTTATTTCAGGAACAAGTTTACTAAACGCGTTCATTTGTTCAAAAACTGTTCCTCGGAACAGAAATAATTTTTTCTATTTCTATTCCCTGAAACAAAAAAAGAATAGAAACACAAACAAACGCACCATGAATGTCTGTCTAACAGAAGCAAAATCGGTGCTCATCTCAACCTAGAATTTTTATGACAAGTAAATCAGCATGTGAGGAGCAACTTTCATGAGGAGGCATCTCAAGATTCCTAATACATGAATTTCTAAAAATCTGACAACACAAATAGATCAGTCAGGAACAAAACAAGGCAGCAGGCATGACGTATGATTTATAGCCAATCGACCCTATCACTTGTTATTAAAACATTTTCAAACTTTTATATATTGTAGACATGACTGTTATGGACAACTTCCATTGAGGACTCAATCCCAAAATCAGCACCTCAAAAATCATACAAAAATGGCAAACAGTCAGATTCAAAGAAGCATGATAAACAATTTCAACTCAACACAACTTCCAAATTCAAGTTCAAGTTTGATTTAGCAAAAATGTTCAACATGATAAATGGTGGTCAAATCATGCAATCTTGATGTCATTGGAAATTTTGATATGTCTATTACAAGTTCAATTAAGGTCATCTTATAGCTCGAATGAAGATGTTCATGTAAGTGGTCTAAACTAGACATAAGCATTGCAAATTGTGTATGATTCTTAGGCCATTAATCTAACCAAATGATGCAAAAAATTTATGAGATTTTAGTATGTTCTAGAATTTGATGTTGTGGGCAAAGTTGATGAAGACATCTAATCTTAGATCAATGCACAAAAAAAATCATAAAATTCATGAAACCGAATAGATCGGTCAACTATAAGCATGATAAAAGCACGGCATATTGCAAAACAGAGCATTGACTTTGAAATGGGTTTTAACATAGCAAACGGTGACCAATTCAAGCATGCGATATGTCATTTTAAAGCTTAGGATGTCTCTTACATATTTTTAAAAGGCATCAACAGCAATGGAATAGTTTTAACAAGCTCAAATGAAGATAATCCTCTAAAAGGTCTGCTTAGTATCAGAATAAATAGGTCATGGCAGACTCAAATGCACTTAACCCTAACTAGATGACATGAAAAATTTGCAATTTTTTTTTTTATGTAAATAGAACTAGATGTTAGGGTCAAATCTCATGAAGACACTCATCTCAAATTCAGAATGTAAACAATTATACGAAATTGTAAAGCAGAATAGGTCATTCGGCTACCACAAACACAGCAGTTTCAACAGAACAACGTAAAACTTCAATCAAGCAATTAATAGGGCAAACAAGGTCCGATCGACGCATATTGTATGTCGTTGGAAAGCTTGTGAAGTCAGCTACGATTCTCATAAAGACATCAAAATCTAATAAGCACATTTAGCAGCTCGTTCCACGACATATATGCAATCAGGTCATTCCTGTCATCCGAATTGCACATCAAGTAACATCCAAGTAATATCCAAATATAGATTATCATAGCCTATTCTTTACCATTTATGATCATGCTAAAGTCATAAAACTCATTTAAGAAAGCAAAGCTTATCATCCTAGGTTGAACTCTAGCCTCAATTGTCTAAGGTAATATCCTCTCATCGAGCTCAAGTGTTAGAAGGTCTACCTTAAGGATTATCGCGCATGCAAGCTCAATTGAGCTTGAATCGGGCCACACCAGAATTTAAGGCATGTTGAGGAGGATCCGTGAGAGGCTGAGGACCGCCATATGTTGTCGAATAGCGCCAGATAGTGTTGATAAGCCACTGGACAAGGATTGGGCGTTGGATCACCTACGAAGACCAACGGATGCACTGGCTGGATTAAGGAGGTTACCAGCGGCTCGTTCGACGAAGCTCAGGTCACTAGTAGGTCTAGTACTCACCTACAGATTCTAGAGAGTGATTGGAAGGCAGAAGACTACTAGATGGTTATCAATCGATCATCAGATAGCCCAGGAAGAAGAATATTGACAAGGACACCGGTATTGGGACCCGATTGGAAACAGGACCAAACGGGGGCTCCCGCGGCTCTTAGGGTAATGGATGGTGACAACTTGGCTCGTGAAGAGGTGGCGGTGACTGAGAGGGGTGGTGAGTTGTTGGTGAAGCTTCAGTGAGCAACGGTTTGAGCGGTTAAGTAAGGTAGGCTGAGAGAGAGAGGGGGAGGAAAGAGAGAGAATTCAGATATGAATTCGGGCCTCCTCAATTTTGGAGGGAAAAATCCATTTATACCTCTTTAAGAGCCAATCTTATCCAAAAGCTAGGGATTGATATCTTCCCAACTCAACAGACTTTCTTAGCCTTTTAAGCAAGATTAAGAAATGAGCACATGTCAACTTTAAGGATTGTGAGACATCGCGATCGGACAGTCGCGATTAATTTGGTGATTAAGGCTTAATTGAGGGTATTTTCGTAATTTCACAAACCGAGGGGGACAATTTTATAAATTCATACAAAATAGAGCATGAATAGGTTGGCCATTAGGCGGGTCACCTCATGGTGGTAGCCGAACGCCGGAAGTCCGTTGGAAAACAATCAAGTTGGCCGTTTCCACGAGAAGCCGAGGATTGGTTGGATCGATCCAAATCAATCTTGATTGATTCGATTAGACCTAATCCCTTTTGGTGCAATTTGGTCATCTAGGGACTTAATTGCAAAGAATGTTTGTTCAATTAGGGGACGAAAAGTGCAATTTCCTATTTCAAAATGCAAATTGGTCAAACCTAATTAATATTATAAGATATTAATTGGTCCAATTATCCATGTCTATAATGGCCTATTGCATCCAAATTGACACTAAAATGATGGTACGACCTTTATGTCAAAGTTAAATTAAGAGGCAATGTCAAAATTGAATTTCAATCCATCAAAGTGTTTCTTTGAGATTCAGTTCCTTTCCACCACCAATTCGGTTTGCTCCTCTCTTCAACACTAATCGAACTAGTGATTGGGGTTGACCTTGCCCCTCTCACGTCCAAGTAGTTCTTATTGTTCTTCTTTCGCTAGGTGCATCATCGGCTCACCTTTGTTTCCACTGCATGCAGCATTGGGTCCTTTCGCGCGTCCTTTGTACCTAATCCAGCTTTAATCTATGGATGCACGCAACTTGGAGGAAGATCCCTATCTAGCCGCGCTTTGTTCCAGGTTGGGTCGACTTTGCTCAGCCCATGAACTTGAAGTGTGGGACGACCTACCGCCAGAGGAGAAGATTGAGGAATGTAAGCTCACCATAGTAGGTAAAATCCCATCAAACCCTTCAATCAATTTCCAGGCAGTCTAGACTACACTTAAACGTGCATGGAGGACAGACCAAGTAGACATTACACAACAAGATGTTGGATTATATGTAGCTACTTTTAAATCTAAAGGTGATAGGCAGCGAATTCTTGAGGGAGGACCATGGTTATTCTCTAGCCACCTGATCATATTCAAGCCATGAATACCTACTACGTGCTTACACTGTTACAATTTTTCGACATGCTCTTTTTGGGTCCAAATTTTTGGCCTACCGCTTGAGTGGTTTTCTGACCAAATGTTAAGAAAGGTTGCTAAGCATGTGGGGCGAGTAATAGAGGTCAAAATGGACTCAAAGGAAGGTTCCAATGTCAAATCAGGCAGAGCTAAGGTGGAAATTGACTTACAGACACCTTTAAAGACAGGACACCTAATACGCATAGATGGCAAAACTCTTTGGTTAGATTTCAGATATAAACGACTTCCACACTTCTGCTATTCATGTGGTAGGCTATGCCACTATGCTGCGCACTGTCCGGAAATACCTTTTACAAAAGCAAAATTGGCCAGCAAGGAAAAAATGGCCTACGGCCAATGGTTGCATGCAGAAGTGAAAAAACATAGTCCTTACTGGCTTACCTTTTATGATGACCAGAGAATAGCCGCTGTAACAGAGGAAGTGGTCCCAGAAACTCCCCCTCGTTTGACCATTAAGGCTCCAGGACCCATCCTCCCCCCCAAATGAAAATAGAGAGGCGGAAAGATCCCATTTCCCTTTAATGCATATTAAGCAGGGTGGTAGGATAGCAGGATATATACCAAATAATGAGACTACATCTGGAAATCCTAAATAGAAAAACATCCTAGTCCCTTACCTGACTGATAAAGAGACGCAAGGAGGGACAACACATGAGTCAGTCAGCCCTCAGTTCGTTTTGGAGGGTCAGCAGCACGTGCCATACCAGCAACAGCAATGGCATATTCCCCCAAGCTCTACATCCCCAACAGCTACCATGGGGCTTCTAATTGATGCTCCTTCACGAACACAAGGGATCCAAGAGCAGCAAATGCATATGCCTATATCGAGGAAAGTGAAGCACTCAAGAGTTTCTACAAAGGTAGGTATCGCAAAGAAATTAAAGTGTTATAATCTGTATGAATCACGAATGAATATTATAGAGGATTTGGATGAGACTCAATTATTGGATACTCCGGTTCTTTTGGCTGAAGACAATAGTCAAAGGGCTAAGGTGGCTTGCCCTCAAAAGCCACCAACAGTAAAATGAAGCTTCTGAGTTGGAACTGTCAAGGTCTAGGGTCTTCCTTAACAGTTCATGCCCTGAAGGCCCTTGTGGTCAAAGAAAGACTAGATATAGTGTTTTTGATGGAGACAAAGAACGGCTCAACAATGGTTTCAAAAATTCAGCATTGACTCAAATATACAAATTCCTTTTGGTAAATGCTACTGGCTTAGCGGGGGGTCTGGCTATATTCTGGAATGTGCACATCTCTCTTAGGGTGGTTCAATCTCATCAGGACTTTATCGGTATGATATGTATTGAATCGGGAAATAACATACCTACACGCGTGACCTGTGTCCATGCACCGGCAGTGTTTAGGCTTCGACAGCAGCTCTGGGATGTCCTTCGCCAAATTGCTATGTCTCAATCTTCCCCTTGGATATGCGTTGGTGACTTCAATGAGGTGACCTACCACTGGGAGAAAGTAGGGAAGAAGTTAGCTGATTTTCATCGTATGAACTCTTTCAAAGAAGTGTTACACGACTGTTCCTTAATTGATATGGAGAGTAAAGGTTGCGCATTTACCTGGATGAATAATCGTGAGGGAGAAGAAATAATCAAAGAGCGTTTAGATTAGGCCCTGTGCAATCTGGATTGGAGAATTGCTTTCCTGGAAGCTGAGGTGTGTGCCTTACCTGCAGTGGGATTGGATCACAGCCCCCTTCTCTTGAACATCGAAGATTTTACAACTAGAAGACTGCAGGAAGATCATATCCAATTCTTGGGAACATGCTACTATTGCTGGCTTCGATCTGTCACACAAACTAAAACATGTCAGTTCAGCACTTACCCAATGGAGTCATCAGACTTTCTCCAATGCAACCATCAAATTAACCTTAGTCTAAAATGAATCAACTTGAATTACACTAATTGAAGCTCATTAGCTTGGATTTTTCTCGTTCAAGTGAGCCAAATCCATCTAATTGAAGAGTTCCCAAGTGAATTTGCCAAAATTGATCTTAGATTTAGATTCAATTTAAGAAAATGGATTAAACAAAGGTGTTGACACGCAATTCATGAAAAATCGACTCGAGCCCTCGATTAGGGCAAAAAATGGCAAAATTTTATCTACACTCGTCAAATCTTGAAATTGTTCAAACGAATGAATCTAGGATGATCTCTAGATCAAATGTTGTAAAAAGAACGAAGTCAAAATATGAACGGAATGAAAGTAATTTTATTTTTGGCCAATTTTAAACCTATAATTGAAAAATTCAAAAAATGAGGTTCTTAATCGATTTTCGTAAAATTTTCAACACCAAAGTCAAATTGAAGCTATAATGAAGTATTTAAGGAATTTTATGTTTTCTAATTTTTTGATCAAAGGTTTTATCAAAAGGCAATCATTTAGTTGACTTTTTATTAAAATGGCGATTTTACGATCAAAACTTTGAATTTTTTTCAAAATTTTTTAGGCCAAAATGATATTATGACTAACTAGGAAATTTTTTATGGAAAAGCCAATTTTTAATCCGGGGCTAACTTTTGGTTAAATATTTGACTAAAAAATCAATCATTTGACTTTTCGGATTTTTAATGAAAATAACCAAGAAATTATTTACAAATTGCAAGTCAAATAAAAAGAAATGAAAACTAAAACTTTTGATTCTAGAAACGGGTTTTGTCGCAATCAAAAATTCTAATATGGAGTTTTCTATATTTATGGACGCGTCAACTAAAAATTAGGTGTCAACAGTAACGATTATGACAATTTGGCGAATCAAAATGCTCTACAAAATGTGCCATTGCTAAATGCAAAAAATATGCATTTAGTTGGGCCAACACCTCATGTTGATGATATAAGCCTAATTGGGAAAGTGCGTCAACCCAACATAGCGCTCGCCCCATATAGGCCAATGCTGTGACCAAGGAAGACCATCGTCTTGGCCTATGAGGCAAATTACCAATTTGTCACATGTTCACTCTTGCCGACCGTAAGTGGAGGGGGAAAAGTTAAAGAGAAGAAAAGAAAAAAAATAATTATAAAAAATTCAAAAAATTATTTCAAATATTATTTTAAAAAATGTCAACTTCAGCACGGACTGTGTGTTATGTTAGCGATGGCTGGCCAAAATTTGCCGGATGGACTAAATTGACACAAATACAAAACGTTTAGGATTGAATTGACAAAAAATGGGTTCAAGACTGAATTGACACAATTATAATAAATTTAATTTTTTTTTTTTTGTAATTATCCTATAACCAAATGGCATTATGAAGGTGCTAAAACAATCGCATGCTTAGCTAAACCTTCAGATTGTGACAGTTAGTTTCTACCAATGATAGACTGAAATTTAAATTTCTAATAAATCTAGCAAATAGATGGATGTTGAATCCTAGAATGGATTTTTTCTTAATCATTAAATTCTTGGTAGATTAGAAGAATCCTTGAATAGAGAATGTTCTAGAAATTTGAGGTGCTAGACTGGCTATTTAGGTGTTTGTTGAAGAGAGTGCAAACAACAGAGATAAGAACAGTGTGAAGAAAGGGTAACGTACAGTGGTTGCCAAAACTTGAGGATGCAGAGGATACCTTAGAAACCTTAAATGAGTCTTTCATATTAAGAAAATGAGTCCAATTTTAGAAAAAAATACTCAATCAATCCTAAATCTATTGTACGATTACCAATTCATTTCTAAACTTTAATCATTGCATGAAATTCCTTGTAGTACTCGTGATCAACTTTCACTAGAAATCCCTTATGTGGTAGTTCAGTAATCATCGGTTATCCTATGTAGCACATCATCACATCAGTAATTTTTAGCAAAAATTGGTTAGAAGGATTACATATGAATTTCATGCGAAGAATTAAAACTAAATTGGTAAAATTAAAAAGTTTATGACTAAATTAACATCTATACCATAGATTTAAAATTGATTTGTTCTCCAATTTCAAGTGCATTTTTAATTGAAACTGAAAGTTATTAAACAAATTTAGATGGTGATAAAGTGGAATTGACCTAGTCAATTAAGATTGGTGGAGAGGGGAGGAAGAATTTTGTTTTCCCTATGAATTGTGCAACCAACTTCAAATGAAATGAGAGTGATCCCATAAGTGACAACTAAATTGGAGTGCACAAAATTTTGAGTTTATAGGCAGGGCATGAGGAGATGATGCGAATAATTGGTTTCTAAAGGCCGGTTTCTCCAACAGATCCATACATCTTTCGGAATTTCAATAATAACCTCCTGTAGAAAGCTTCATATGGCTTGGAAAGCTCGATTCTTTGGAAGCATATATGTGGCCAAAATGGAGCAAGAATGCCCCTTCAAAATATAGACGTAAACAACCTAGCACAACTTGGGACTGAACTGGACTGAGCTGATTTCAAAGATTTTTTCGTTCTTGGGACACTTTTGTCACTTGATCATGAAATATGGGTCTCTATAAATGATATAGGGACCCTGAATATAGCTGAAAAAAAAAAAATCATTGCTTGGCCCATTAGTCCTTTAAAAGATTTAGGCTTGAATTTAAACAGATGTAATGAGTTTAGAAATTTTTTGATACTTTTTGTTGAAGATACTATTGCCGATGCCGATTGATCTTAATTGACTTTCTGATTATAGGGAATATTTTATGTACATCTTTGGGATATTGTGTATATTTTTATTCCTTTGTTATTTAGACACTCTGTATTATAAATAGATTGTAATTACATATTGAAAGGAATATAGAAAAGCAATATACAATTCTCCCAAACTCAAAGCTTTCTATTTTTCTGACATGGTATCAGAGCCTCCCGCCTTGGCCTAGCTTCCGCAATGCCTTTTTTAGGGAGAAATCATGTCAAAGACTGAGGATTCAACTTCCGGCGTTTCTGAGGGAAATCCACAGTTTCTCAACAATCAGAGAGGAGACGTCATCCCTGCAGAACAACAGATGAATCCATCAGAAAGTCAAACAGGCCTTGTGCAGCTCAACACAGGATTTAATCCTGGAAATCCCCTCACAGGACCATACATTCAGTGGGTACCTATATCAATTCAGCCAAATCAAGGAGGTTCGACTTAGAATTCACCTCAAATTGAGCCGGAAGGATCGGTGGGCTAGAGGAAAGCCCATCGCACATACCTGGATACGGGGCAAACTAGTCCTTCCCGGGTCAGAGTGGTTCAGGTCTTGGGTATGGGGCGAGCAATCCCTACCCGACCTACGGACCCGGTTTTTTTCCTTTTGCAAGTCTCGTCAGAGTCGGCGGTCGACTGGAACCTGGAGACCCGCTGTACGCCCGATCGCCAACCGACCGGAGCTACGCCTGATCTCCTAGTAGCTGTCAAGACCGGAGAATTACTCTTTGTGGTCTCACGAACTTCGGCGAGCGCTCGTGACCAAAGACAAAGATGGTTTTTTGGACGACATCGTCCCGATACCGTCGAACGAGCGGCTTGCACGACAATGGCGCAAGTGCAACCAACTTGTTCGGACCTGGATAAGAAATTGCCTCATGGCGGAGGTCACGGCCGAAGTACCACCGACCGAAGATGCAAAAAAATTTTGGGAGAATTTATAGGAAATGTATGGTAAGCTCGATAGAGTGAAAATTTTCACCCTAACGCAAGCATTATCAGATCTCAAGTAGGGAAATTTATCGATCTCAACAATCTACAACAAACTCTTTGCCCTATGGAATGAAATCGACATGACAGAGGAGAAATTAGAGGGACTCAAGGTGACCTTGCTCAATACCGGGCCATGAGAGATCGGGAGAAGGTTACACGATTCCTACTCGTGTTGAATAAAACCTACTTATCGTTTCGTAGCTAGATCTTGGCCATGGATTCGGTCCCGCCGCTCGGTCGCATATACCAACTTGCGGTTCAAGAAGAATCCTAGAGGCTGGCGTCGTTCGAGTATGTGAAGAGTGGCGAGCGCGTCGTTCTTGCGGCCAAGGCCTCGTCAAAGTAGCGGCTTGTGTCCTCAAGGTCCGGCCATGGAGGTTTTTCGAAAAGGGCAGGGATGCTAGGGTTTCGGGAGGAAGAAGATGAGACTTTTTATATGTCTCAAATGGGCGGCCAAGATCATTTCGGGAGATCGGACAGCTCGGGCAGCTCGTGAGGATTGAATGGTCGAGATCCAATCTTCGGATCTAACGGTGGAGGTTCCTTCGCGCGATCGGACGGCTCACCTTTCACCCTTGTAGCGCCACAATTTGTTGGACCATCAGCGTCCGTTTGAAAGCGATCCTGTGACATTCCAAATTTTCAATTCTGTTTTCTTCTTATTGAATCGGGCATTTCATTAACGTGTCTATAGGGCTATTCTCAGAACTGATCATTCTTGAGATAACTAGACTATTTGGGGGAATTATTAGGAATTTTAAGGCAATAGACTTGAGAATTCAATCAGGAATCGGCTTCTCGACCGTGTCCATCTTTAGAGGTCATTACGGCACAGTTAAAAATCGATTTGAAATCAGAAATAGACTAGATCGACAGTGATGTGTGGCTAATCATGGGTGACACCACTAAATTAGAAAATTCATGTCGATTGGTACTAGACTGATTTTCTTAATGTTTTGGTACCCTGCGTCCATATTTGGATCCTCGGGATTTTCATGACAATCAAGAGTCACCAATGAGTCGAGTGGGTTCATAGTGGTTCGAAGAAAATCGACCACGAGTCAATTGCACTTAAAAATATCCAAAAGTTACCCGGTAGCCTAGGTCACGTAAAAAACACGTCGAATAGAAATTAACCGCCAATTCGAGTCCGATTTCAGAAAGTGAAGTTTCGGTCACGTCACAATAAATTCTAGGAGTGTCGACTTAGTCTCAGAAGATTTTTCTGACATCTGACACTTTTTGGGAAAAAGTCGTCGGCG
Source organism: Eucalyptus cloeziana (assembly GCA_014182715.1). Taxonomy (NCBI): domain Eukaryota; kingdom Viridiplantae; phylum Streptophyta; class Magnoliopsida; order Myrtales; family Myrtaceae; genus Eucalyptus; species Eucalyptus cloeziana. The sequence goes on from CM024638.1 coordinate 23,566,514, forward strand.
GACTCTTTTTGTGCAATTGAAGCCGGAGATTTAATTTTGGTTACAAATTTGAGATGTAAAGTGGATTCGAAGATGAGGAAAAATACTGAGATGGTCTATGGATGACCAATTGAAATTATTGAGGCCAATTGTGACTAAATCAAGAGAGTGTGATGGTCCAATTGGAAGAGGTGGTCTTAAAATTCGTGTAACCCCCCAAAGCCACAACCTTTGGACCACTTTGTCATCTAGAAGAAGGTGTTTTGATGGCTTATTGAAGGCCAAGTATTCTTACATGGCTAAGAGTGATTTTGGAAGATATTTTGTGAAATATCAAGCCAAGTGGAGCCCCCTCACTTCTCATCTCTCTTATCTCTTCCCTCACCTCTATCCTCTCCATCTCTCTCACCTCTCTACCATCCAAGACCCTCTCCTCTTCATTTTTGAAGCCCTCAAGCCAACAAGAAGACTAGTAGAAGGAGCTGTAGCCGTCGCACGCCTCCACCCGCGCCACCGCCGGTTTTTGCTCTAGCTGACATTTCGTCAAAGATTCGAGTCAAAAGTGGTCTTCCCGGATGAACCAGCGAACGAGCCACATATCACCTTGAAGAGGACATCCATACTGTTCCAACAAGCCCAAAATCACACCGAACAGAGCCGTTGTTCGTCCCGTACGGCCGCTGGAGTCCGCCGCTCGCCGGATCGTCTTGAATCGCCTGGTTCCACCTGTTTCGCCTATTTCACGGTTTTCAGCCATTTTCTCCCCATTTCTACACTACCTCCAATAAGATTTCCTTGACCCCTGGGAGCCACCAGTTGCCAACCACCCGCTCGCCGGAGCTCCGAGCGGCCCATTTTCGCCGTTGAAGTTGCTAGTTTCTTCTCTGCAATTCAGCCCAGATCAGAAGCAGAAGACAACAAGGTTTTGGAGACTTCGTGGCCCGTTTTCAAGCCCTTCCCGGCCTCCGTTGGTGTCGCCGCTTTGGATTTTATCGACCGCCTTGGCGTCGTGGTCGTCGTGGTCGTCGTGAACTCACCGGCGCGCAAAATCGATGAGTTTATCCTCTAAACCTTGCTTAGTAAGTTAATCATGCTTAAGGGGTGTTTAGATTAGTCTAATTAGGCTTAGGTGGTTAGATTAGATTATTTTAATGGAAATTATATTAGTTGTATGATTAGTTTAATGGATGTTTAATTAGGGCTAATTGTATGTTTTTAAATTAGTGTAATATATTATTTTAATTAATTAATTATTTCGAATTTTATAAATATTATTTTATTAAATTATATTATTATAATATAATATTTAATTATTTAATTTTCGGAATTAAATTTAATTATTTAATAATTTCGAAAATTTTGCCGAGATGGCCGGTCATTAGAATTTCGCACTGATCGCAGCAGTGCGGTCAGTTTGTATCAATTATATGCATAATTGCGAAATTGAGTGAAAATGATGATTGTGGTTAATAATTCCAAAAGTGTGCAATTGAGTGAAATTGGAGAAGTTTTGATATTTAACTTGAAAATACTCGGTGTTGGCTTTTGGCACCGTAATTGGTTTGTAGGACCAGTTTGAATCGTTGGATGTTATTGGATTGTATATCCAGTTTGTGGCATCCCAAATATTTGAGACAAGCCCTAAGATGTATTAAGGCCTATATTTAGGTAATGAATTTACCTATAGTTTATACTTTAACTATCAACATTTCCCTTAAAACTAGGTGTTATACGCCTATGTTCTTGTTTTTTTTTTTTTTTTTTTTTTTGTACTATAGGTTTTTTTTTTTTAAATAAGACAAATTTATGCTTAGCTATGCTTCTCATAGATTTGTTTTCCTATAGATTAAAAGTTACAAGTTTTGACCTTGTGAAAATTTGAAATTGAATAAGCTAAGAAAGGGAATTTAGTAGACCTTTGCTTTTGGACTTTAGGCCCAAGTATAAGGGGCCTCAAGTGGGCCATTGTGGTCAGGCCCATGAGGCCCATATGGGCCCGTCGACCAAGCAAGGGGGAGGGAAATTCGGATGCATGCCTCCCCCCATGTGTCCCTTTTGTTAAGCCATTTGGCACTCATGCATTTAGGTCAATTAGGCAATGATTAAGGGAAGGAAAAGCAAAAAGAAGAAAAAGGCAATCGGTTTAGGGGGAGGGGGTGTCGTGCGAAGAGAGAGGGACAAAGGGAGAGAGAGGTTTAGAGAGAAACCGAGGGAGAGAGAGGAGAAGGAAGGAGCCCGCACGTCGCCGCCGTCCGTCCGGTCGTCCACCCCTTTCGCCGTCCATGTGCTGGTGTTGTTCCTTTCTTTTGAGGCAAGTTAGGATCCTTTGATGCTCTTGCATGTGTGTCATGAAGTGGTGATAGATTTGAGATGTTTAGAGTCTAAGAAACCGAAGCAAGAATGACTTGTTCTTGAGTGATGTTGCTGTCTTCGCGTGAACCCCTGAGTCAGAATCTTGTGAGAGCTTGTATGCATGTTTTGAGTTCGATTTTGACTTTGATCTTTTCATGAAAGTTGTAGCTAACATCTTAAACTACAACATACTAAAATTTGGTGCAAAATGATGGAGATTTAAGGGGTCAAACTCTCCACCTACGGAGACACTAGATCTGGGACTGTTTTGTTGTTCTTGTGTTAGATTTGTGATTGCATGTTGATTTTTATCAAGTATCTCTCTTGAACCTCTTCATGAAACATCTTTGTCTATGTGTTAACTATAATATACTCAAATTTCATGATTTTTGAAGGCCATTTGCTTATTTAATGGACTGTGATGTGAAAATCGTGCAAACCGTGTACTTCGGACATGAGAATCTTGACATTCATGACCTATAACTTTCTGTAAAAATTTATTTTGAAGAAATTTCCTTCATATGATATCTTTATTTATGTCTTAAATATAACATAGTTAAATTTCATGATTTTTGAAGGTAATTTGCCTATTTAATTGCCTGTGAATTGAAAACTGTGCAAACTGTGTGTTACGGGTTTGATAATGTAGGAATGCATGACCTATATCTATTCTGTGAAAATGTCTTTTGAAGAAATTTCCTTCATGTGATATCTTTATCTATGTCTTAACTACAACATAGTTAAATTTCATGAATTTTGAAGGTCATTTGCCTATTTAATTGGCTGTGAATTGAAAACTGTGCAAACTGTGTGTTACGGGTTTGATAATGTAGGAATGCATGAACTATATCTATTCTGTGAAAATGTCTTTTGAAGAAATTTCCTTCATGTGATATCTTTATCTATGTCTTAACTACAACATAGTTAAATTTCATGAATTTTGAAGGTCGTTTGCCTATTTAATTGAATGTGACATGAGAACTGTGCATGCTGTACATTTTCGAAATTTATGATATTGGATTGTATGGTTACTTCTATGCTGTGATGTGTGGTCCGTATGAATTGTTATGTGAATTATGAGACTTTGGATTTGTTTCATGTAGTGGTGTAATGACTTTCATGCATTTCATATGTCATTCAAGAAAAGGAAAAATTTTACATGATTTCAAAGAAAGATCTTATTTAATTAAAAAGGAAATTTTTTTTATGCATACTACATGGTTTCAAAAGAACAATTTGAATCAATTGCATTAGAAATTTCAAGTGTGAAATTGGAAAAGAAAGGTATGAGGATATGAATGACCGTCGGAGGTGTGAGCCGACGATGCCCCGGGAGTGTCGGGATGCCCGGAGGTGTGTGCCGGATGTCCTCGGGAGTTTCGAGATGCCCGGAGGTGTGTGCCGGAGGTTCCTCGCGATGCCAGGTTGGGTGCGAGCGATAAATTTTGGGATGCAAACATTGGTCCCTAGGGAGAAAAATTGATGAGATCCTTGTGAAAGTTAAGAATTGAAAGTGAATCATGTGCATGGATGTATGCGCATGGCATATTGCATGTAAGTAGACGCATGTATGTGAGAGATGTTGATATGTGCATGATATCAAGGCAAGTTATGTATGCATACTTAAATGACATGCTATGGATCTCATTGTGGTGTATACTTAATAGCATGGATAATAAGTGTATGGATGTATGTGCACTCATGGTGTGATGGCACATGTGATGTGATAATAATGAATGCATGAATGCATGATGAGGATGCTGACTATATGATGATGCATGTATGTGAGATATGATGACATGTGTATGATATCAAGGTAAGTTATGTATGTATACTTACAATGACAGGCTATGCTATGACTGTATTGTATGATGCTTTGAGTGGTCATTGGACCTTTACTTGTTGAGTGGTTGTACTCACCCCTTCGGGGACCAACATTTCAGATTAGTGAACAATGCCTCTCCCTCTTGTTTCACGGGGCACGTTTTATGGCATTCCAACCGACGTGGAGGTGGAATGCATGGAGCACATCTGCGTTACTATCCCTGGGCTGGTGTTCCTGAGGGTCCGAGTGCTGGTTATGTACGACGTGGGTCTGGCTGGGGGCCCTGTCATCCAGGAGTTTTTGTCTATCCATGTTCGGCGCGACGGAAAAATGCTGGGGATGCTGCCACCACCACCACCCGATGCACCTAACTGGGTGTGACGGCCCATGAGCGAGGGAGAGGGAGGATGACATTTTTTGGAGTTAAAGCCGACACTTAGATGGAAGGTCTTTCATGTTACTTTTAGGGGGTCGACGATCTCATTAGAGATATAACCGAGCGTAGTGAAAAGTCTCGGTTTTCCTTTTTGGCTATACCGACCCAAAGATGTCCATCTTAAAATGTAAATAAAAGTGGTTCAGCCTTATGTTTGTCTTTCACTGTGTAGTTGGTGTGCATTGTGCTATCGCTAAGGAAGTAGAGAGATAGTGAGACACGCCTCTACTTTCTGCTATGAGCTGCGCTAATCTTTAAGTCGTTTTTCAAAAAAAAAAAAAAAAATTTATGCCTAAACCTCGGCCCCTAATTACGACTCCTTTTTACTATCGCTTAAAGAAGTTGTAATTGCTTTAGATATAAACGCTTGGTATCTGTGGCGACCCTAATGGGTTTGGGGTGCCACACAGTTCTATGGTTTAAATATATGTACAGCTTTGGCGAGCAATTGGTTTATATATGGGTCAGCTTGTGTAAGCACTATATGTTAGCTTGTGAGAGCAATGATCGTTTATCAGCTTGTGAGAGCAACGATCCATATATCAGCTTGTGCGAGCTATCATCTATGTATATATTAGCTTGTGCGAGCTACCATCTATATCAGCTTGTGAGAGCATTGCATCCATTTCAGCTTGTGTGAACCATGATTGTATTAATGGATGGATAGATGGTATGAATGGATAGACGTATGAATTGTACTGATGTGTAGGAATGGACTGAGACGAGGTAAGTTCTCAATCCTTTTTGTGTGACTAGAGCGCCTTTGGGCTTATTTTCTTCCTAATTGAGTTTTAGAGGGTAGGACTCACTGAGACATTATCTCACCCATTTGTGGGATAACAATTTCAGGTCCCTAGATGGCGGATCCTTTGGAGCTTTTTGGTAGACCAGTGAGGGTCGTTGAGAGGATTTCTGACTTCGCCGATTCTGACTGAAGAGCTGGCGAATGGACCTATCTAGCTAATCTTAGGATTGCTTAGTTTTTGAGGACTAATCTTTTATAGATCTTTTTGTTAATAGCCTAGTCATGTAACTGAACTGGTTTGACATGTATAAAGGTGTGTGGTTTGAACTTGAAAATGTGATCCTACTTTTCTATCCCAATTGAGTTTTGTCTGGGGATTATTTATCCGCTTCCGCATGTGCAATTAAATGAATGGGTCGGCAACGTGTCCTGGGAAGTCGCATTTCTATTGACCACAGTGGGATGTGCGCGTGCTCGAGGTTTGAGACGTGACAAATCCAACGGCCCAAATTTGGCCACATCCTTGACTAGGAATAGTTCAAGCAAATGGAAAGGTAAATTTTGTGATTATTGGAAAAAACCTTATCATACCAAAGAAAATTGTTGGAAATTGCATGGAAGACCAAGGGAGAATAAGGAACGAAAATTTTCTATTGGAAATTCTGTAGCAGCAAATGCTAAGGTGAATCAACCCATCAGTAATGACCAACTCCAACAAATCATGAGGACCTTAAGTCAGATGGGCATTCAAGAAAAAATGTCTAGCTATGCAGGTATTTCTTATTGTTTGAACTGCAATATTTCGAGCAACGCATGGATTATTGATTCAGGTGCTAGTGACCATATAGTCTGTGATGAACGGTTCTTCTCTAAATTAGAAAAATCCTCAAATCACACTTCCGTTCGCCTCCCAAATGGCAGTGATATTTCAGTAGATAAAATTGGGGATGTTAAATTGAGTCCTTCCATCACACTAAAAAATGTCCTCTTCATTCCAAATTTTCAGTTCAATCTCATTTCTATATCCAAGATCTGTCAAGACAATTTCTATCAGGTCATTTTTTATTCTAACACTTGTCTCTTTCAAGCCCCTTTGACTAGGACACTGATGGGCTCGAGTAGGAATTTCGAGGGACTTTATTTCTAGACAGCATTTCCAAAGAATTTTTCCTTCAATAAGAGCATCTTATGTAATGCCAATCATAATAAAGATATTTTTTTTATCTCATCAGTGTCTAGGCCATAGCACCGCTTTTCCTCATCCTAAGTGCCCTATATGCCCATTAGCTAAACAGTCTAGAATGTCTTTTCCATAAAGTACATCGAGTGCTGCTAGAGCCTTCTCTCTATTGCACATGGACATCTGGTGCCCATATCACACCCCTCATCGTGATGGGTCATGCTTCTTTCTTACTATTGTAGATGATCATACTCGAGCAACTTGGGTTTTTCTTGTGCAATCCAAAGCCCAAGTTCTTTCACATCTCAAAAATTTCATTGTCCTGATCAAAAATTAGTTTAACAAATCCATACAATGGGTTCGTACTGACAATGCACGAGAATTCTTTAATCATGAATGTTCTTCATTGTTCATTTCCAATGGCATTCTTCATGAAAGCTCATGTGTTTATACTCCTCAACAAAATGGGATTGTAGAAAGGAAACACCGTCATTTGTTAGAAGTTGCTCGAGCTCTTAAGTATCAAGCTTCAATTCTTGAAATTTTTTGGGGAGATTGTGTGGTCACAGCGGCATACTTGATCAATAGAATGCCATCTCGAGTTTTGAGTGGAAAGACTCCATTCGAGTCATTGTTTGGAAAACGTTCGGACATTCGTCATCTTCGTGTTTTTGGATGTTTATGCTACGTCTCTACCATGGGCCCTCAGGACAAATTGGGTCCTTGTGCCATCTCTTGCATATTTATGGGATATCCTACCCTTCAAAAAGGATATTTGGTTATTGATCCATCTACTAGCAGATTCTTCGTTAGCAGAAATGTCACATTTCATGAAGATGTCGTCCCTTTCAAGGATAGGTTACCATCATATTAGCATGAAGATCCCTTGACATCTTCTCGTCCCTTTCTACATGAAGACGATCCTCCACAAGGATCAATGATGATGCTTCCACAAATGATATCTCCTATAACATCTTCAAGTGTCGATGCACCTATCAGCTCAGATGGGGACAATGCAATTTCTAGTCTTCCTTCATCAAGTATACCTAAAGGACCTGGATCTTCGCAAGCCAATATTCTGGTGGAAGATGTCTCTGTAGACTCACAAGCTAATGTTCCATCTGAACCAACTAATCTTCGGCGATCAAGACGCACAGTTCAACCACCAATATGGACAGCGGATTACGTTTGTTCATCGTCAAAAAGGTGTGGTACATAATATCCCATCTCCTCCTATGTCAGTTTTGCTAATCTCTCTCTTGAACATAGATGCTGTGTTAGTAGAATTTCTACACAGCAGGAACCTTCCTCTTATGATGAGGCTGCCAAGGATCCTCGTTGGCAATAGGCTATGAAAGATGAGTTACAAGTTCTCATCGAAAATGAGACTTGGGATATTGTTCATCTACCTCCCCATCGTCGACCCATATGATGCAAATGGGTATACAAGATCAAATACAAAGCAGATGGATCCATTGAACGTTACAAGGCCAGATTGGTTGCGAAGGGATTCACACAGAAGGCGGGCTTTGACTATATGGAAACTTTCTCTCCAGTTGCCAAAGAAGTCACCGTACGGTCTTTTCTTTCCATTGCTGCCATCTGTGACTGGCCTCTTCATCAAATGGACGTTCACAATGCCTTTTTACATGGAGATCTTGAAGAAGAGATTTATATGGATATTCCACCAGGATTTCGCAGACAGGGGAAGGGGAGTGTGTGCCGTCTTCGAAAATCCCTATATGGGCTCAAACAGGCTTCTCGTCAATGGTATGCCAAGTTCACTAGTGCACTTACAACTGCAAAATTCCAGCAATCTAAGCATGACTATGCTTTATTCACATGGAAACAAGGTATGTCGTCAATCTATTTACTAATATATGTTGACGATATACTCATTATGGGAAATGATGCGCTTGCCATTGAGAGATTCAAGGAGTATCTGCATTCTACATTTCATATTAAGGATTTGGGTTCTCCCAAATACTTTCTTGGGATAGAAATTGCACGGTCAAATAAAGGCATTTGTCTTAGCCAATGGAAATTTGTCTTAGAAATTGTGTTAGAAGCAAGTTTGTTGGGATCTAGGCTAGCTGTTATTCCAATCGATTAGAATATCAGGTTAACGATAGCTAAATATGACAAAGGGTTGTCACCTGTAAACAAGGATCCTTTGCTTAAAGATCCTTATGCTTATCAAAGACTTGTTGGAAAGCTTATTTATTTGACCATGACTAGGCCGGACATTTCTTATGCAGGTCAGATTCTTAGCCAGTTTATGCATGCTCCGAAACAGTCTCACATGAATGCGGCACTGAAAGTCATAAAATACTTAAAATGGTGTCCTGGATTGAGAATATTGCTATCTCGAGACAACAATTTGGAGATGACAGCATATTGTGACACAAATTACGCTACTTGTCCCATGAGTAGAAGATCAGTCATAGGATTCTGTATAAAATTAGGGGATTCTCTAATTTCATGGAAGACAAAGAAACAGTCAACCGTATCTTTATCATCCGCTGAGGCAGAATACCGAGCAATGGCGAAGACTAGTTATGAGATAGTCTGGATAAGAGGCCTTCTTCAAGACCTTGGTGTACAGATAAGAGAGCCCACTGTCCTATTTTGTGATAATGAGGCTGCACTTAAGCTTGCAATGAACCCAGTATTCCATGAAAGGACAAAGCATATAGAGGTTGATTGTCACTTCATTCGAGACAAGATCTAGAGTGGGGTGATTAGAACAAAAGAGATAAGAACAGCAGAGCAACCCGCAGACATTTTTACCAAGGCCTTATGTCAGAGGCAACATTCGTATCTATTAAACAAGCTAGGCATCTTCAATGTGTATAGACCGCCGAGCTTGAGGGGGAGTGTTGAAGATACTGTTGTCGATGCCGATTGATCTTAATTGACTTTTTTATTATAGGGAATATTTTATGTACATCTTTGGGATATTGTGTATATTGTTATTCCTTTGTTATTTAGAAACTCTGTATTATAAATAGATTGTAATTACATATTGAAAGGAATATAGAAAAGTAATATACAATTCTCCCGAACTCCAAGCTTTTTATTTTTCTGACACTTTTCTTGTCCTTTGGGACGCTCTGAGAATGTATTTTGCCGTAAAAGAAACCTACACACCCTATGTTTTTGTAAGCGAGATGATTGTTGCGAAAGCCATCGTTACCCTACATCGCTTTTTATCAATCTAACCTTCTCCGGTAGTTGACGCAACGGAAACGAGAATGAACAAACCTAGATCATACTAGATGCTTAAAACTGAAGTTGCACCCGTGTCAAATGCAGGAAAAGAGGCCAAGCTCAATTAGTTATAATTTAATAAAATAACATATATTTGTGAATCTTACAACCCAAGAGAAATCGTAACTTCATATCAGGAAACCTAAGAATGGAGAAAAAGACTAAAATATGCTCAGTGAAACTAATTAAAAAACTAATAAAATGGGTTCATTTGTTTTGCAAAAAACATCTCTAGCATTTCATTCACTTAGAAAAATGAGTCAACAATGATTTTCCTATCATAATTTAAATTCATAAAAATTATTTTTTCTTTTAACGAATTGGAAAACGTTTTCCAAAATATAATTAAGTATTGGCACTTGGACTCCAGGCTTGGATAGGGAAAACCCAACATTGGTTCTTGAGTCCTGGCATTCAGGACCAAATCTTTGGTGGCCAAGCCCAAGTCCATTGAGGCCAAGCTCGAGACCTTGGTGCCAAGGCTTGGGCCCTCGACACCCACGCCCGGGTCCATCGAGGTTAGGCCCGAACCCCTAGTGCCTATATCTGATGCTCTAGCACTCAAGGTGGTCCCCAAATGCTCAAGCTCTAGTCTCAACCCTCAAACCAGGTCCACAAAAGGCTGTGTGTAGGTCCTAGGCGCTCAGGCTGGGGTCCTCAGTAAATGAAATGTTTGTTCTTACAAAAACACTTCAAAAAAAATTCAAATTTTTCTTTTTCCTTTTCTTCCTTTCTCTTTTTGTTTTTTCCTCGACCAGTTGATGGCCACGGCAAGGGGCTAATTTCAAGCGTGCTTGCACCTTGTTGGCCTCGAGCAAGGCTCCACCTCGCTAGATTTGACAAGGTTGAGCTTGCTTGAGGCCTCACTAGAGTTTGGCAAGTCATGGCGAGTTGAGGATTAGTTGTTGAGTTGCGGCAAGTGAGCTCGAGGTCTTGGCAATGCTCAAGCTCATTGCAACTTGTGAGTCCTCGAGCCTCGTTGGCCTCAGGCAAGCTCAATCTCATCAAATCTAGGGGAGGGGGAGCCTCGCCCATGGCTAGCAAGCTGGAGCCTTGTTGGCCTTGGACGAGCTCGAACTCACTTGTGGCCATCTGTCGGCCATCGTCATGGCTGGTGACTAGGCAAGGAAGAAGCAAACAGGAAAAAAAGAAGAAGAATATATAATAGTAAAAAAATTAAAAATTAAAATAATTCTAGAAAATAATTTAAAATATGAGTTTCTAAAAAAGTTTCTCCATCAAATTTCCTTTCAAGTGACAACAAATATTTTTAGAGTCTTTTCAAGTTTTAGCTAGATACAGAAAAAAAAATTGATTTGAAAATGATTTCCTAGAAAGTATTTTTCATAAATGGTACATTTTTCGCGAAACAAATGGACACTTGCTCAACGTTGGCAAGTCTCAAGCACACCAAACTCTAGCGAGATCGAGATTTGTTGAGGCATTGCTAGAGTTCAACAAGCTTGAGGAGGAGTTATCAAGTCGAGGTGCACAAGCTTGTCGAATTTCGAGAGCTCAAGGCCTCATGAGTTGCAGTGAGCTCGACTCTAGCTCATCACGACTCACGAGGCCTCAAGCATCGCCAGCCTGTGGCAAGTTAAAAGCTCGCTAATCTGGTGAACCTTGGCTCGAGCTTGCTGAACGGCTTAGCAAGCCGAAATCTAGCAAGCTCGAGCTCGCTTGTGGCCAATCGCCGGTCGTTGTCATGGTTGGTGACTAGCCAAGGAATATGCAAAAAAATGTATATATAAATTAAAAATATGAAATTTTTGATAATTTTTCCTATCCAATTTTTCTTACCAAATAACGGAAAAATAATTTTTGGGTGTTTTTCAGGTTTCAGCCAAACACCGAAAAAAAATAAAGTCATTTCCTAAAAAAAAAAATTTCTAAAAAATAATATTCAAAAATTATGTTTTTTTTTTTTTTGCAAAACAAATGGATCTAAACTCATCTAAAATTCTAAAAACACTGAAAACTGAGGAATATGAAGCAAATCTCATTTGGCGGAGAATATTCAATTCAGCATATGAGAGAGAGAGAGAGAGAGAGAGAGAGAGAGAGAGAGAGAGAGAGAGAGAGAGAGAGAGTTCTTAGGCCTAATGTGATTATTTGGATGGAATATTCAATTCGGCCCCTTAGTTTTTTTGTTGAAATTTGCTTCTGTTGGCCGTGGAAAAGCCCTCCATTTTATTTTATTTTTTGACAAAAGAAAAGCCCTCCATTGACTAACAAGAGATGAAGTCATATTTTGAATTTAATACGCCGATGCGTCAGTCCAGCCAACAAAGTTGAATTTCTTTGTTAAATTGAGAAAATGCACAAGATATTATGGAAGTGATCTTGGAGAACATGTCTACGTCTCTTAGGCCTAACGTGATTATTTGGATGGAATATTCAATTCGGCCCCCTAGTTTTTTTGTTGAAATTTGCTTCTGTTGACCGTGGAAAAGCCCTCCATTTTAATTTTTTTTTTTTTTACAAAAGAAAAGTCCTCCATTGACTAACAAGAGATGAAGTCAAATTTTGAATTTAATACCCCGACGCGTCAGTCCAGCCAACAAAGTTGAATTTCTTTGTTAAATTGAGAAAATGCACAATATGGAAGAGATCTTGGGCTGCGTTTGGTCGACCGGATAAAAACCGGGATAGGATATGTTTACTTATATTCATAGAAAGTATAGTATGGTTATGCTGATTGTTTGAATAGTCCAAAAACGCAAGCTATCGAATTGTAAAAACCCGAAAGGATAGAATACATTGTTATACTACATGTTTGAATAGTCGGAAATAGTAAAAATTACCAAATCAATTTTAGATTCATTATATAGATATCAATTCGGCCCTCAAATTTTAAACTTTGCATGAAATTTCAATGTAGTCTTCAATAAATTTTTGTTGGAAATTGCTAGCATGATTGTTTAGTCATCGCCAGTTATCCTACAATGCACATCACCACATCAACAATTTTAAAGCAAAAATTGACCGGAAAGACAATATTAGAAATTTATACAAAGATTTAGAATTCAATTAACAAAATTGAAATATTTAGAACTCAATTGTTATGCTGATTGTTTGAATAGTCCAAAAACGCAAGCTATCAAATTGTAAAAACTCGAAAGCATAGAATACATCGTTATACTACATGTTTGAATAGTCGGAAATAGTAAAAATTACCAAATCAATATATATATATATATATATATATATATATATATATATCAATTCAGCCCTCAAATTTTAAACTTTGCATGAAATTTCAATGTAGTTTTCAATAAATTTTTGTTGGAAATTGCTAGCATGATTGTTTAGTCATCGCCAGTTATCCTACAATGCACATCACCACATCAACAATTTTAAAGCAAAAATTGACCAGAAAGACAATATTAGAAATTTATACAAAGGTTTAGAATTCAATTAACAAAATTGAAATATTTAGAACTTAATTGACATCAATACAAGGCACATCATCCTATTAAAGACATTGAATAATTTCTCCATTTAAAACACATGTTTTTAGGCCATTATAATGCCAAAATTAGATCTCAAGTTATATGATAGATCATTGTGCCATCAAAATATCACAACAAATCTGTTAGTAGGCTGTCGTAATGATTATTTAGATTTGAATTAGGCCATTACGATGCTTGTTGTGATGGGAATGCAATGGAATGCGTTGCTTTTGTTGCTAATATATAGGGCGGCACTATTTCCACCTTTTATACGGCTAAATCCACCCAAATTTTACTAAAAAGATAAAATTTCCTTTAATCATTCAATTGCAATTTAAAGTGGTGGCCTTAAATTTATTAAGTTTCCTTTTTTGTAGTTTTTTTCTGTTTTTGTGCAGGGTTTAATTAAAAAAAAATACAAAATTCCTATGTATATTAAAAGGCGCTATATTTTTTTTAATTGTAGATTTTACTTCCATAAAAATTAGTTTTATCCGGAAAAGAAATTTTCGAGAAACGTAGTTCTTTTTTTTTATGTTTTCGATCAAATTTATGAAAAAAATTGTCGAGTAGAATCTAGAAATAATTAAACATAGTTATTTTTTAGTATAATCATTTGTTTATCAACTTTTATTTTTGTTGTGCATATCACCATCAAATCTTGTCTCATCGGTCTTGATAAGAACTATTCTATGTTAAGATCTTTTCTTTATATAGATCCTGAGAGTCTTGAGCGTCTATGGTTTCTAAACCAATGGGGAAATATTAATGATCTTAGTAAAAACGTTTTAATAGGTTTGTCAAGTTTGGCTTGAACCCTAGGTGGGGTGTGCTTGGTCGTGGTGCTCCTGACAGTAAAGCCCAGAGCAGTAGTGAGATCAATTCTAATTGATAGCTGAGGTAGTGTTAAAACAAACTTGTTATGATGAGTTTATTAAGAAGATCGATGTCCTCCTCTAGTTCTGTTTCGCAAATGTCTTTAGATCATGGTCCTATACATAGCGAAGTAATAAACATAGAGATTTCAACAAAACTCATTGAAATTTGGGAAATCCCTAGAGTCCAGCTTAATCAAATTTATTAGCAATCAAAATATAAAATTTTCAAAATATTCAATTACATTATAACAACAGAAAAGAGACATATCTTCTTAGCAAATTCATTTGAATCAATTCAGCTTTTAAATCACAAATCTCTCAAAAAAACATGAATAAAAATTCAATTACATTCATATAGGATTAGTTCAAGTATTGAACCCCTTACTAAAGAAAGACTATCCACATCCGCCCTCCTAGTCTTAAGAGATTCGTGCTTCCTGAATTATAAAGAATCAATTTTAGGAACTGCAGAAACAAGTCTCTACACTGGTCCAATTTTTATTGATTGTTATCCCAATTTGAGTGTCACCCAAAGATAAAAATATTATTAAATCATTAACACTCTAGATTAAGACACATAATTATAAAATAGTTGATGGATCTATTCCTTTAGCTCGTCTATAGGATTCATTACAAAGCTATGCTTTATACATTTGGAATCAAAGAACTCAAACACAGTCCTAAAAGAGAAACCCTCTTCCTTCGTACTAATATCTCTAGAGCCAATACAATCATCAATAAATCAATCAATTGGAATCAAGTGATTTTACCAGAAAAATGGAATTAGAAAATTAAATTTTCCAACAAGTTGTTCAAGATACAGCATCCAAAAGGCAAGATTAAGATTACCATTCAATTTCCTAGAAGATCATTTGACTTTTGATCAATTTCCTCATTTCATTCGTCCTCATCAAGATCTTGATCTCCACACAAACTCCCTCCTATTATTACCCTTCCAGCTAGTAGCCAAGGTAGCACTATCAATCCAGAAATTATTACCAACCAAGATAACAATCCTCAAACTACTAGTATAAGTGGTCTTGACAATAGATCTGGTATTTCTAGGCCAATTTACCAACAAGATCAACCTGAACAAAACCCAAGTACTTCAGATTCCCCACATCATTCACCTACCCTTTCACAAATAGTAGATCAAAAACTCAATATTTCATGAAAAAAAAAAAATCAGATCAAACAGAGCATTCTTAAAACAATATTTACTTCGAAAGAAAATAAAGAAATTAAACAATGGTTCTTTAACATTTTTTTTAGTCAAGTTAAACAAATTAAGAAAAAAAAAAACTATGATTCATGTACGAACATGTAAATTATTTTCCTTTCACTGGCTTGAAGAACACTTTCTAGAAACAAAAGAAATCTGCATCTTAGATCAACTAGATGATGCCAGACCATATAATCTAATCATCCGCCACTAAGAAGAATAAAAATCTAACATTGAGATGGGGAAACAATAGTTACTCCTTTAAGTGTAACAACTGAGACCAAAGGATTACACATGAAAATGATAATAGAACAAAATAATTACACCAACCAACACCTCTACACTATTAAAAAACAACTAAATGGGACAGAAACATCTGTCCGAAATAGTACTTCCTAACTGATCAGTCACGCCATGACAGCCGTCTTACAGACACATACTATACTTTTTCCTCGACATGTGGATGCAAGAGGGCCGTGCTTCTATTGAACATTGCCCAATTACTTGAAAAAATTGTATTCTATCACATAGGGGTGTGCATGGTCCGGGCGGATGGTTCTCGACTTAGAACCGGGAACCGCCAGCTAAGGACCGGTTCCGAAAAATTGAAACTGGGATCCACCCGTTTGTTGCATGGATCCACCCGGGAACCAGACCGGATTGGCGGTCCGGTTCCCGGGTGGATCCATGGAATCGATCTTGGTGGCGGCGTCGATGCTCAGGGAGGAATCAAAATGGCTGCAGGGATGGTGCGGAGGGGTGGTGGAATAGCGACGAAGGTGTAGTGACTGGTTTGGGATCTACTTGCGTTGGTCTTCGCGGCTATAGGGGCTACAACGGCGTCGGATTGCTGGCGGAGGGGGCCTAAAGTAGAAGCAATGACGGTGGTGCTCGGACGGAAAGCAGCAAAAGCGAAGGCAATCGCGGTGACGGGCGAAGGGCGCTGCTACTGCTGGCGCGGTGGTCGGCGCGGAGGCGAGCTGTGGCGTCACGGGTCACTGCTAGGTGGAGCAAAGGCTATGGCGAGTGGCGGTCAGCGCGAGGGGGCAGACAGCAACGGCGGCGGAGCAGCGGCGTTAGCGGCGTCGACGCTCGAGGAGGAATCGAAATGGCAATAGGAGGAATCGAGAGAGAGAGAGAGAGAGAGAGAGAGAGAGAGAGAGAGAACTAAAGACGAAGAGACGAAGAGACAATGAGATGAGATCTAGGGTTTGTTTTAGTAATTTTTTTTTTAATATTAAAAATTAATTGGTCCGGTCCGAGTGGGCGGGCGGGCGGATTCGCTCATGGAACCGGGAACCGGACCGGTACCCATTGGTTCCCATAAATTGAAATCGGGAACCAAACCGGTTCCCTCAAGAACCGCCGGTTCCGAGCTATTCCGATCCGGTTCCGAGCGATCCGGGCGGATCCCGGTTCTTTTGCACACCCCTACTATCACATCTCTCAATTGTCAATGAAAAATTTTGGATGCCAGGTTAAAGGGTTAGATTTGTAACTCAAGTAAAAGTTTATGGAATTTTATGAGAGTACAGAATTTTAAGGGTAAAACTAGGATTGGGCAATAAAATTGGGATGAGACCTAAATTAATGGGTTTTTCATAGGACAAAAAAATTTTATGGTATAATCGAGATACCATCTAAAATTGAAGATTTTTTATGGGACAAAAAAAGTTTATAGTAGAATTGAGATTGAACTTTTTTTTTTTTTTGTTAGTCCTACTCTAATCCTACTCTAACACTCACTCTCAGACTTTTGTCCTGCCTCCTTGCAGGGCGTGGGAGTCGAAACCCACTCCTGAAATGAAACCGTCCCCACCCCAATCCCCCTTAAGAAGGTGGGGATTTAAACCCCTCACCTCCCCCTTCCAAATAGGAAGGGTGGCCACTGGGACGAACCCCAGTGGTTTGAGATTAGACTTAAAGTTGGAGGTTTTCACAAGACAAAAGATAAAATTGGAACAAAAGCTTAAATTTGAGGTTTTTTTAAGATATTAGGCCCAAAACATGTAGGGCAAATATGTTATAGTTGACATAATTTGAGATTTTTGGAAGCTTTTTTTCAAAAGTACTATTTCATACCTTTTTTCAAGTATTTCATGATAAGACCGTACTTCTCACGCATAGATTTGGCATGCTTGGAGGAAATATTGGGTGTGACTAGGTAGCCACCTCAATAATGCACAAGTCCATTCAACAAGTAACACGTGTCACTCACAAGCCTATATTTCAGAAAACCCGAACCCCCTCTCTCTCCTTCTTCTCCTTTGTCCCTTCGTTTTTTTCTCTTTCTTTCCCTTTGGCCCGTGGCCGGTGATCAGCCACAGGTGAGGGCCGACGAGGGTGCCATGGCCCTTGCTTGTGGCTGGCGAGAGTCACTTTGGTCAGATTCAGTGAGAGCCACCCTCACCGGATCCAACAAAAGCAACAACGGCCATGGATGAGCATCGGCATGTTCACGAGTGGTTCATCCATGGCTGGCCGTTACAATCGAGCAGCGTCCATGGCCTTGGAAGGCAAAAAGAAAAGGAAAAAATAACGGTGAAGAATAGAGAGAAGTGAAGGAGAGAGACAGGGCGTCCGACAACAAGAGTGGAGAGAGAGAGTGGGGCCCGCAAGAGTTTTAAACGTTTTTGACTTGTGGCCCGGATACGGCACGTGTGGTAAGATAAATGGACTAATATTTTGCTGAGTTGGCTATAAATTGAGTATGTTCTGGCGGCTGACCCTTTTTACTGTCTCTTAGCCAATTTTTTAATCTGTCTCTCTCGCTCTCTCTCGCTCTGCCCCACTTTCCTTTGATTTGTTTCGACTACGTAAACAGAGTCGTGTCTGTCGCTCTCTCTCCATTATTCGCCGAGCTCCTGTCACTCCCTTTCACCTGAGTTCAGAAACTCCAGGTCCGTTCAACGTCCCAACTCTCTAGTGATCTTAGCTTCCCTTTCCTTTTTATTTTCTTTTCCGGAGTTTGATTCTGCAATTTTGCTCGATCTTACCTGCCATGGCGAAACTGGGCTGTTCCTGTCACCCTTCTCAAGCCCCGGACCGTTCGCTCGAATTCGGGCTTCGGTTCTGCAATTTAGCCGCGGCGTTCTCTCGTTTACTTATATGTTTGCTGATACTCATAATCTGAATGAGCACTTGATGATGCTCGTCTTTTGTGTTCGTCTCTGTTTGCTAAGGCTCTTCACTTCATTTCGTTCTTTGATCGCATCATTGTATGCGTCTCGATCGTCACCAAGTGGGTTATGAATTGTGATAATGATTTGGATGCTGTATAAAGTTTTTGAACTGGTTAAACTGGGAAAGGTACACTGTGATCGGTTGAATGTGCAAAAGCTGAGTCCTAGGAGAACCGAGTTTCTTTTTTTTTCAGCGGGTATAATATGGTCGTTCCTTTAATTTATATATGCCGATTACAAACCCAAATTCTGAATCTCTATGCTTTTTTCCTAAATGAATCTTTCTAGTATTTAAATGACAGTTTTGTTCAACTAATGAATGCTAGTGTCAAAATCATATTGGACCGATGGACTAGTTCTGAACTACTTTCTCAAATATCCATGAGAACAGAACAAGTACTGTTGAGAAGATGGAGATCACTAATGTGATGGAGTATGAGGAAATTGCGAAGAAGAAGCTGCCCAAGATGGTGTATGACTACTACGCGTCTGGTGCAGAAGACCAGTGGACTCTCACGGAAAACCGAAATGCGTTTTCAAGGATTTTGTAAGGGGGTCTCTCACTATTGTGTTTGTTTGAGCTCACATCATTCCTGATTTCTATCTATCACTGTCCATTTAAATTTAATGAACCGGTGTCTATGGTGATATTATTGGTGTAATGGGCTCTTGTCCTCTATGAGACCCCGAGACAAATATTGACATGTTTTTTCCTTGACTGGTGTTTAACTAAGTAGGTTTCGGCCTCGGATTCTTGTAGATGTAAGCCATATAGACATGACGACAATGGTTTTGGGATTCAAAATATCAATGCCTATCATGATTGCTCCAACAGCAATGCAAAAGATGGCTCATCCTGATGGTAAAAAGCCATGCTTGCATTAGCTCCTTTCTTCTCCCTGAGGAGATTCATGCTTACCATTTCAATACATGAGTTTTTTCTTTTTGGGGTTGCTGTGCATCTGTATGTAAATGCTTCTGTTACTCTGCTAGGGCTTGATAAATGAAAGTTATGTTGGGTATCCACGAACATTTATTTATTTGCATGATCTTACTGCAACTGTGTCCATAGATCGCACCTTCAATTGGAAGAGACTTGGTGAGTGTATCATATTAATGTTATATCTCAACAAATCTGCATGTTCCCTTAATATGTGTATTAATCTATATTTGTGCGCCTGTATACGACAGTATGCAGACGACTAACATTTACCATAGATGTTAGATTAACTATCCATTTGTTGTGTTATATCCAAAAATTCTGAGCTCTTGTTTAACTTCCAAAGGCTGTTTTACGCTAGTATATCTGGATCATGCGTAATACCACAGTCGCAGTTTGTAGTTACAATTTCACTTACAACATGATTAACTGTTGTTTGCAGTTTGTATTTATTTTGACATGACTAATCCCCATTATCTACATAGCAAGGAACTTCTAGTATACCATTAACTAATTATGATAATAATTAACAACTGCTGTAAAATTTACTTAGAGCAAGTCCATTTCATCTTGTTGCTCGTGGAAGTTGGATGGGCTATTTCTGATGTGTTAAGATTTCGCTGGATGGCTTCCCTTGCTTCAGTTTTGAATAGCGTGATGTCCTTCTCATCTTCTTGCTCATTACAAGGAAAATATGGTACACCCTATGATCACTGAGTCCATGAAAGGTAAAAAGGACGACTGTTTCCCACTGACCGGTATAACTCCTAATATAAAGTAAGGACATACAGTTAAATGTTCCCAGAATAGCCATAAAAAATAATAATTTGCTTATAATTTCCTTCAAGACAGGACCATGACATGGATGTGAAAGACTGTCGGTTCATTAGGACACGATAATCTTTACTTATGAAATATCTGGCAGAACATCTTCAACAACCTGGTGCATGTATGGTGGTGCGTGACCAGAAAAGAAAAAGGAAGCAAAAAAACTAACTTGGGATTACCACTTACTCAATGAAATTTGAAGTTAAAGATTATTGACTCGTTCTTTTTACTCTTGGCGTATTTGACCTCTTTCATGACTAATTACTGTAATTATTTAATAGAGTGCTTCTTCTCTGCAGGAGAATGTGCAACAGCTAGAGCTGCGTCAGCAGCAGGGACGATTATGGTTCACCCTCTTTCATATTTTGTCATTTTGTTGATTGTGTTGATATCGACTGAGACTACATAGGCAATGTGCCACCTGAAATCCACTTAAGGAGTCATTCTTTCAACAATCGGTGCCTTGTATATACGCATCACTCCTTTTTGTCAATTGTCATTACAGACACTATCCTTATGGGCTACATCAAATGTGGAAGAAGTTGCTTCAACAGGACCTGGAATTCACTTCTTCCAGCTTTACGTGAGTTTAACAGATGAAAATCTCACACTCTCTCTTACACTCTGTTCAACTGTTATTTTTTGCTGTTGGCCATTCATTTAGTCTTTTGAACGCGCTTGTCATTTTTTATTTTATTAACGTAAAGTGTACATATAATTTATCTACTTCAGGCACAATTTAATCAAGAAGGTAAAATGTTATTTATGCTGTATCTGCACGTCATCTACTTGGGAAAACTGTTGTCTTTTTCCTTTTTGGTCATTATCTGCTCTGAACGTGCTTTCTTTGTTCAATTTCCTGCCAGCTTTTTTATCATGTGTGAACTTTTCAGATTGAACCCAGAAAAGCTGTCGACATCTTGAGAGCGAAATTTTTCTCATGAAATTTTGAGAAACCCTGTTTATCAAGTGAACAATGATGAACTGCCTCATGCATTTAGGTGTTAAAAGACAGAAATGTTGTCGCACAACTTGTGAGGAGAGCTGAAAGAGCTGGTTTCAGAGCAATTGCCCTTACCGTGGACACACCGAGGCTTGGTCGCAGAGAAGCTGACATCAAGAATAGGTGGGAACTCATTGAATAACCCATCCTAAATGAAAGTAGCACATACATGGATTGTAGGAATTATAAGTAAGATACTCGGACTGCCTTTTGCAGTCATCATTTTTCTGTGATTGTTGGTGGAATAATGACTTAAATCCATTCTGAGGTGAACATAAGATGAATTGCTGAAATTCTGGTGTGCCTTATTGGAAGTTATCAGTCTTCCCATTCTGATGCATTCTTCTGCAGATTTGCTTTGCCTTCATATCTCACACTCAAGAATTTTGAGGGTTTGGATCTTGGAAAGATGGATAAGGTACTCTCTCTCTCTCTCTCTCTCTCTCTCTCTCTCTCTCTCTCTCTCTCTCTCTCTCTCTCTCTCTCTCCCAGCGTGTTTCTAACTGCTTCACCTCTTAATCTTGCAGACAAATGACTCAGGTTATACCACTTACGCTGCTGAACAGACGGACCGATCTCTAAGCTGGAAGGTGATATAACCTAAATATTATCATCCAGACAATTGTATAAATTGGACAATATTTAAAACTGCTTCTTTTTGGTGCACAGGATGTCAAGTGGCTTCAAACAATCACAACACTGCCAATTCTAGTGAAGGGTGTACTAACTGCTGAAGATAGTGAGGATACCTAGCCCACTTGGAGAAAACCTTCATCCCTTTTATGACCCCTATGTTTCTCATCCCTGACTACGCCTTTCTGCTAAAATTGCAGCAAGGCTAGCTATTCAAGCGGGAGCTGCTGGAATCATAGTGTCCAACCATGGAGCTCGGCAACTTGATTATGTACCTGCAACCATCATGGCTCTGGAAGAGGTTCGTTCTCGATATGAAAGTTATGTTCTGATTAAGCTCCTACTAATTTTTCATAGAAAACTTGAAAACTTTTGAGCTAAAATATGTAACTAGAGGATTCTGTCAATGCCATTAAGTTTCCGATTCCTAGAAAATTGTAAGTACTGAACAGGCTCACTTGACTGATATTATCAGTTGTCACCATAGGCTACATTCTATCCGTCAACTGGATGCATCTTGTAATAACCAATTTTCATTCCGATCACGGTTTCTGGTGCAATGAATTGGTTGATGTGATTTGCAGGTTGTAAAAGCTGCACAAGGAAAAATTCCAGTTTTCCTGGATGGTGGGGTTCGCCGCGGAACCGATGTCTTCAAGGCATTGGCTCTTGGAGCATCTGGGGTATTTGTGAGTACTCAGACTTGATTGCATCAGTTCTTGCCCATAGATGGAAGGCTATATGGCCCGCACTTACTGTCACAACAATCTACATTCATGCAAAAAGTGAGAGAGAACTCATGTTCCTCATAGGATCTACTCATAAGATAAGCAGGGGATAAAAAGAGGAGTAATAATCGTGTTGGACAGTAATTTTATTGTCATATTTTCATCAATCTGAAATTCCAGTCCTAATACATATAGGCTTTAATGATCCTGGGGATTCCACACTCGATAGATATAGAATGAAGCTCAATTTATTGATCATTAGCAATGTCTAACAGAGAAACTGAGGTGATCTCGCCTTGTCACAGATCGGAAGGCCTGTCCTGTTCTCACTGGCGGCCGAGGGCGAAGCTGGTGTGAAGAAAGTGCTTCAAATGCTCCGTGACGAGTTTGAGCTGACTATGGCATTGAGTGGATGCCGCTCGTTGAAGGAGATCACCCGCGACCATGTCATGACTGAGTGGGACCGTCCTCGGATCTTACCTCCCTTGTGAATGTGGTGCCTCTTCTTGGCTTGTATTGTGGATTAACAGTGTGGAATTTTAAGGTCCAGGAACTTGTATTTGCAGAATAACAACGCAATGTCCCTGGTTTGGGATTATGCGTACTCGGGTCACATGGTGACTTCCTCCCATGTATCTATGCCTATGTCTGCTCTTAGTTGTTCCTTCTCTCCAGTTGTTCTATTTCACGGGAAGTTTCTATCTAGGCTATTGGTCTATTGCATAAACTAGGGATCAAAGGTCCGGGGATTTGGTTCTGTAGGGAAAAGTTAGCATCCCACAACGCTTTTTTGGTATCATAATCCTGTCAAATAAGCTTGATTTCGACTTATTATTTAGTTTTTCAAGTACAATGCATGATTTTTTGGGAGATGTTACAATGACACATCGTGAAGTTCGATATTTAGTGCCGCCATTGATTATCAACCTCATTTCTCACGAAATGGCATGACGCCACGAGTGCATACTTGTGTTTATTTTCAAAATAAGTGCATAATGATGCATGAAATAATGGGACATGTGATGTGGTGACGACAACGACGACCACGTGACATAATGATGATATGTAGAATAAATATGAGTAAAATTTTTAGCATAGATTCAGCATTGTTTTAAAGTATCATTAATTGTAAAAGGTACATGAAAAACTAATTTATCAAAATATGAACAACTATGTAGGTAGTATTAAAATAAAAATTCATAAACACAGAACAAAATATTACGTATTATAAATATTATACTATGTCCGAAATGCGTATAAACAATAGAAGTTTCTAACTACTAACTAATATAGGAAAGATTTCAGATAGTAAAATAACGAATAGAGAGGAGAAGAACGAGGGGCGACAATTAGTGCATCTATGTTTGTCCTAATTGTGTGGAGAGACACTTGATGAAGATTTTGTTATGATATATTAATATGGATATAGATTTTCCTTCTTTTCTTTTTTTTGCACCTATCATGAATACAACAATTTACTTCTTCCTTCAAGAAGTACCAAAAAAAAAAAAGCCATCATATGCACATGTAGGTTGTTTAGCTCGAACTCATTTCGGGATTTACGTAGTTTGTTTCTTCCAATCTCAAAAAATATAAAGATTAAAGCAAGAAAACAAGAAGAAATTTTGAAAATGGAAGATCAAGACTAAACATTGTTTATTGTTCTACTGCATAAGAATTATTTATAATGTTCATCACTAGATATTTCATGCCCTCAAGAATTTTTTCCATGAAGAAAAATAAGTTGGGTGAAATAAATTAAATAATTAAAAAATATTTTCTTAAAAATAATCATTTGCATTGATAATAAAAATAAATAATAAAATATATTTCATTCTCTATGAAAATATTTAAATATAAATTATTATTAATAATGAAAATAATTTATATTGATAAAGTATTTTAAGCAGTTATTTTTAAAATATATATTTTTAAGTTATTTATTTTGCGTGAAACAAATAATAATGGTAATATGCTCTTTTCTCAATAAGGTATCTTTTTTTTTTTTTGTCAATCCTACGCTAATCCTACTCTAATACTCACTCTTAGACTTTTGCCCTGCCTCCTTGCAGAGCGTGAGAGTCGAAACCCACTCCTGAAATGAAATCTTCCCCACCCCCAATCCCCCCTGAGAAGGTGGGGAGTTGAACCTCTAACCTCCCCCTTCCAAGATGGAAGGGTGGCCACTGAGGCGGACCGCTAGTGGTTAACAAAGCATCCTTCACTCGTAGTGATTGATATGTTGATCTCACGTGCCATGGCGAAACTAAGTTTCTCATATCACTCTTCACGTGCAAGAGTTTTCGCTCAAATTCGAGCTTTGGTTCTGCAATTTCTCCGCGGCTTTCTCTTGTTTGCTGATGCATATAATCTGAGGAAGCACTAGACGAAGCTCGTCTTCTGTGTTCGTCTCTGTTTGCTAAGGCTCTTTACTTCATTTCGTTTTCTGATCGCATCATTGCATGCGTCTCGATCGTCACCAAGTGGGTTGTGATCATGTTTTGGATGATGTTTAATGTTTTCAATATTGGTGAAACCGGGGAAAGGTACAGTGTGATTGATTGAATGTGCAAAATCTGAGTGTCTTAGCAGAGTTTTTTTCTTTTTTCTTTTTTTTTCAGCGAGTATAATATGGTCGTTCCTTTAATTTGTATATGCCGACTACAGGTCTGGGTGGACAGAAACCCAAATTCTGCAGCTCTTTACTTTCTTCCTTAAAAGAATCGTTTAGTATATAAATGACAATAGTGTTCAACTAATGAATGCTAGTGTTGGACCGATGGACTAGTTCTGAACAACTTTCTCAAAAATCCATGAGAACAGAACAAGTACTGCTGAGAAGATGGAGATCACCAATGTGTTGGTGTATGAGGAAATCGCGAAGAAGAAGCTGCCCAAGATGGTGTACGACTAATACGCGTCCAGTGCAGAAGACCAGTGGACCCTCAAGGAAAACCGAAATACATTTTTGAGGATTTTGTAAGCGGTTCTCTCCCTATTGGGTTTACTTGAACTCACACATTCCTGATTTCTTTCTTTTGCTGTCCATTTAAATTTGATGAACTGGTGTCTCTGGTGATATTATTGGTCGAGACAAATATTGACTTGTTTTTTCCTTGACTGGTGTTTAACTATATAGATTTCGGCCTCGGATTCTTGTAGATGTAAGCCATATAGATGTGACGACAACAGTTTTGGGATTCAAAATCTCGATGCCTATCATGGTCGCGCCAACAGCAATGCAAAAGATGGCTCATCCTGATGGGTAAAGAGCCATGCTTGCATTAGCTTCTTTTTTTCTCCCTGAGAAGATTCATGCTTACCATTTCAATACATGATTTTTTGTTTTTGTGGGTGCTCTGCATCTGTATGTAAATGCATCTGTTTCTCTGCTAGGGCTTGATAATGAAAGTTATGTTGGGTATGCACACACATTTATGTATTTGCATGATCTTACTGCTACTGTGTCCATAGATCGCACCTTCAATTGGAAAAGACTTGGTGAGTTTATCATTCTAATGTCATATCTCAACAATCCTGCATATGCATCCCTTAATGTGTGTATTAATCTATATGAGTGTGCCTGTAGATGACAGTAACCAGATGACTAACATTTACCATGAATGTTAGATTAACTATCCATTTGTTGTGTTATATCCAAAAATTCTGAGCTCGTGTTTAACTTCCAAAGGCTGCTTTGTGCTAGTGTGTCTAGATCATGCATAATACCACAGTTGCAGTTTGTAATTATGATTTCACATATAGCATGATTAACTGTCATTCGCAGTTTGTATTTATCTTGACATGACTAATCCCCATTATCTACATAGCAAGGAACTTTTAGTATACCACTATGTAATTATGATAATAATTAGCAACTGCTTCTGTAAAGTTTACTTAGAGCAAGTCCATTTCATGTTGTTGCCCATGAAAGTTGGACGGGATATTTATGATATGTTGAGATTTCCCTTGATGGTTTAGTTTTGAATAGCGTGATTTCCTTCTCATCTTCTTGCTCATAACAAGGAAAATATGGTACACCCTTCATCACTGATCCCTTGTAGGTAAAAAGTTGAGATGACTGTTTCCCACTGACCGGTAGAACTCCTAATAATAGAAAGTAAGGACATAAAGTTAAATTTTGCCCAGAATAGCCATAAAAAATAATATTTGCTTATACTTTCCTTCAAGACAGGACCCTGACATGAATGTGAAGACTGTCAGTTCATTAGGAGACGATAATCTTTACTTCTGAAATTTCTTCCTGAACATCTTCAACAACCTGTCGCACGTATGACGGTACATGACCAGAAAAGAAAAAAAGCAAAGAAATTATCTTGGGATTACCACTTACTCAACGAAATTTGAAGTTAAAAATTATTGACTCGCTTTTTTAACTCTTGGGGTATTTAACCTTTTTCATGACTTACAACTGCCGTTATTTAATAGCTGTGCTTCTTTTCTGCAGGAGAATATGCAACAGCCAGAGTTACATCAGCAGCAGGGGCAATTATGATATTTTTTATTTGCTTCTTCACTCTCTAAAAAATTTTGTAATATTGTTGATTGTGTTGATATCGATTGAGATTGCATAGGAAATGTGCCACCTGTATTCTCCTTAAGGAGGCATTCTTCAACAATCAGTGTCAGGTATATACTCGTCACTCCTTTTATCAACAGTCATTACAGACTATCCTCACGGGCTGCATCAAGTGTGGAAAAAATTCCTTCAACAGAACTTGCAATTCGCTTCTTCCAGCTTCCTGTGAGTTTAACAGACAGATCTTAGACTTGTTTATCCGTTATTTCTTGCTGTAGGCCATTTATTTAGTCTTTTGAATGCGTTTGTCATTTGTGATTTTATTAAAGTGTAAACGTAATTTATCTACTCCAGACACAACCTAATCTAGAAGGTAAAATGTTGTTACTTATGCTGTGCCCACACGTCATCTACTTGTGCTCCGATTTCTTGCCAGTCCTTGTTATCATGTGTGAACTTTTCAGATTGAACCCAGAAAATCTGTTGACATCTTGAGAGCAAAATTTTTCTCATGATATTTTCAACAAACCCTGTTTATCAATTGAACAATGATGCACTGCCGAATGCATCTAGGAAGCTGACATCAAGAATAGGTGAGAACTCATTGAATAACCCTTCCTAAATGAAAGTAGCAGTTACATGGATTGTAGGAATTATAAGTAGGATACTGGCTGCCTTCTGCAGTCATCATTTTTCTGTGTTTGGTTATTTAAATCCATTATGAGGTGAACATAAGAAGAATTGCTGAAATTCTGGTGTGCCTTATTGAAAATTATCAGTCTTCCCATTCTGATGCATTTTGCCTCCATATCTCACACTCAAGAATTTTGAGGGTTTGGATACTGGAAAGATGGATCTTGTAATTATTGTTTCTGACTGCTTCACCTCTTAGTCACGCAGACAAATGACTCAGGTCTGGCTACTTATGCTGCTGAACAGTTGGACCAATCTCTAAGCTGGAAGGTGATATAATTTCCCAAAATATTATCAACCAGAGCATTGTTTAAATCAGGCTATATTTAAAACTGCTTCTTTTTGGTGTACAGGATGTCAAGTGGCTTCAAACAATCACTACACTGCCAATTCTAGTGAAGGGTGGACTAACTGCTGAAGATAGTGAGGATACCTAGCCACTTGGAGAAAACATTCATCCCTTTTATGACCTCTGTGTATCTCACCTGACTACACCTTTCTGCTAAAATTGCAGCAAGGCTTGCTATTCAATCAGGAGCTGCTGAAATTATAGTGTTGAACCATGGAGCTCAGCAACTTGATTATGTACCCGCAACCATCATGGCTCTGGAAGAGTATCGTTCTTGATATGAAAGTTATATTCTGATTGCTTCTACTAATTTTTCACAGAGAAGCCTGAAAGCTTTTGAGCTAAAATCTGTAACTAGAGGATTCTGTCGATGTCATTAAGTTTCCGATTCCTAAAAAATTGTAAGTACTGAAGCAATAACAAGAATATTTTGAGTGGAACATCTTTCACAATCCCTGGAGAGTATACATTGGAAGAATCCGTTTTGTTATTAATAAACTTGACTGATATTATCAGTTGTCATCGTAGGCTACATTGTACCCGTCAACTGGATACATTTTCTAATAACCAATTTTCTTTCCTATCGCGGTTTCTGGTGCAATGAATTGGTTGATGTGATTTGCAGGTTGCAAAAGCTGCACAAGGAAAAATTCCAGTTTTCCTGGATGGTGGGGTTCGGCACAGAACCGATGTCTTCAAGGCATTGGCTCGTGGAGCATCTGGGATATTTGTGAATACTCGGACTTGATTGCATCAATTCTTGCCCATAGATGAAGGCTATGTGGCCCTTACTTACTATTAGATTCAATCCACATGAATGCAAAAAATGAGAGAGAACTCATGTTTCCAATAGTATCTACTCATAAGATAGAAGAGTGGAAAAAAAGAGGGGTAATAATCGTGTCAGACAGTCGTTTTTCTTGCTTTTACATGGGTCATTGACACCCTACTTCGATTTCTATTCAATATTAATAAACACTGGTATTGGTATTGCCATATTTCGTCAATTTGAAATTCCAGTCCAAATATCTATAGGGGTTAATGATCCTGGGGATTCCACACTTGATAGATATAGAATGAAGCCGAATTTATTGATTATTAGCAAAGTATAACAGAGAACTGAGGTGATCTTGCCTTGTCTAACAGATCGTAGGCCTGTCGTGTTCTCTCTGGCAGCCAAAGGCGAAGCTGGTGTGAAGAAAGTGCTTCAAATGCCCCGTGATGAGTTTGAGCTGACGATGGCATTGAGCGGATGCCGCTCGCTGAAGGAGATCACCCACGATCATATCATGACTGAGTGGAACCGTCCTAGGATCGCACCTCGCTTGTGAATGCGGTGACTCTTCTTGCCTTGTATTGCGGATTAACAGTGTGGAATTTTAATGTTCAGGAACTTTGTACTTTCACAATTACAACGCAATGTCACTGGTTTGGGATTATGTGAACTGGGTGACGGGGTGACTTCCTCACATGTATCAATACCAATGTCTGCTCTTAGTTGTTCCTTCACTCCAGTTGTGTTATTTTCAAGGAGCATCGTCTCTGCACATAGTCAGATTTGCCGCGAAGCTCTTGCTTCCAATGATGAAAACGGCAGCTAAGTTCTTGTAGAAATTTAGAGGGAAAAATAGAGCGAGGAAAGGACAGGAACACTGCTACGATTCACCTCCGGATTTCAAATCGTTGCTTGTATATCTAATGCAGACGGCTCTTCCGCCGGTGAGGTTTGCAAATCTAGGGGCTTTTGGCTCAAAGCATCTAATTTCTTATCATCTTCTCAAATCTTAGGTTCGGAATATGCACGGATTATCTATTCACTCTTTAATCAAAATCGAATTTGAAGTTGCCGCCAAATTATTCAGATAAAATGTAGGCAAATTAAAACCTATGACCTAAGTAGCTCAAGAAGTATCCATTTGGGCTAAGCTACTAGTCTATTGGATAAACAAGCGATCAAAGGTCCAGGGGGAAAATTTCCAAATAAGGGCCTAAAGTACCATCATTTTTTCAATTAAGGGCATGAAGTGAATGTTGTTTTAAATTAGGGCCTAAAGTGCCTTATTATTTTCTCAAACAAGAATATGAATGAGATATTGTTTCAAATAAGGATCTCAACTCTGAAGTGACCATATTATCTCAAATTAGAGCCTGAACTCACCAATTGACGTAAGTTCATGTTTTTAACTTTTCCCTTTTTTTTCATAAAAAAACTAAATAAAACTAAAATTAAAAAAAAATGAAATCACAAGCGGGTCATCACCCCCCACCGATGGGGCAGCAACAACTACCGACGAGGTCGCCAACGTCAATTGCTCCAACGTTGGGGCGAGGGCCGGCGACCCTCGCCGACCAAAGATGAGGGCCAGGGATGAGAGAGGGTGGCGACCCACTCCTAGATCTAGGCAAGGGTCGCCGGCCCTCGTGCCGGCCTAACAGCTCTCACCCAAGGCCCTCGAACGTCGCTACCTAGATTTAAGGGCGCTAGGTGAAGGCCGGTGACTCTCACCTAGACAGGGGCGAGGGTTGGCAACTCTCACCCAGATCTAGGAGAGGGTCATTGCCCTCACCTAGGTGCTAGCAACCCTACTAGTCATTGTCGCCGCCCCATCGGTGATGGGGCGATGGCCCCTGCCCACCTATATGTTTCCTTTCTTTTTTTAAAAATTTTCTTTTTTAAGTTTTAATATAATCAAATTTAAATTTAAATTGTGTTTGGACAAAAACACTCTCAATCGGTTAGAATTTTGTGCTAACCGGCGAGCCGATGAGGCTAGGCCCTTATTTACAATAGCCATAATCACTTCAAGCCCTTCTTTGAGATTCCACTTTAGGCCCTTATTTGAAATAAATTCCATTTTAAGTCCTTATTTGAAAAAATGATGACATTTCGAGCCTTTATATGAAAAAAGTCCACTTCAAATCCTTATTTAAGAAAATGATGGCACTTCAAGTCCTTATTTTGAATTTTCCCAAGGTGCAGGGGCTTAGTCATATGTGGGAATGGGGAAGAGTTAGCACAAGGCTCTTTTGATATCACAATCTTATCGATAAAGCCTTAATTTCCACTCGTTATTTTATTTTTCAAGTACAATGCATCATTTCTTTGGATTTAAAAATGAATGTCACCAAGTTCGATATTCAATGCAGCCATTGATCAATAGCCCCATCCTTTTTTCCCAAAACGACATGAATCCATGAGCACGTGCTTACATCTATTTTTGAAAATAAATGTGCAGCGAAGCATGAAATATGGAACTTTTGTCGTGAGAAGACAACAATGATGTGTAGTAATGAGTCACAATGATGACACGTGGCATTTTGACAATACAAAATCATATAGATGACATAACGATGATAAGATGAGGCACATGACATAATGATGACATGAAAGAAACACATATGTGGCAAAAACATATAGATAGACACCATGACGATGACACAACAAAACATACAAAATATGTGCCTATGATGACATGGCAAAAGCATTCTGATGTCATGACAATGACGCGAACGGATCTTTCTTGGAAGATCAAGGCTCGATACACACACCTGAGAGATAAAGTCACCAATTATCATGTAAGAGTAATTAATATTAACCTAACCGATCATCATGTAAGGGTAATTAAATATTAATGTACGCATTCATCTAATAGGTTAAGCATTTTGAACAGTTGACAGTAATCTCACAAAATCTTTCATAATATCATAACATAAGGTTTTGAATTCAAATATTTCCAGGCATCATTTGCCCCCTAATTAAACATGTCCACTCTTAGTACTAAGCAAAAAGACCAGACTAAACGCAAAGGGGAGTATTACATTAAACAACGCATTTATTTAACCGCTTAAGCTTTTAGAATAGTTGGCAGTAGTTCCACAAAATCTCATATAGCTCCACCAAAATCTAACATGGTTCAAAGACCAGACTAAATCTAACATGGTATCAAAGACCAAACCAAGTGTGAAGGGGAGTATTACAATAAACAATGCATTCGTCTTAACCGCTTAAGTTTTTAGAATAGTTAGCAATAATTCCACAAAATCTCACATGGCTCCACCAAAATCTAACATGGTATCAAAGACCAGACAAAGTGTGAATGAAAGTATTATAATAATTAAATATTAAACAATGTATTCATCTAACCGTTTAAGCTTTTAGAATAATTGGTAGTGATTCCACAAAATTTCACAAGACTCGACAAAAATCTAACATGGTATCAAACCTAGATCGCTTAAGTTTTTAGAATAATTGGCAGTGATTTCATAAAATCTCACATAACTTCACCAAAATCTAACATAATATTAGAGCTAGAGGCCTTAGTTTGAATCTTTGCAATCCCCATTTGTCTTCCCAATTAAATTTATATGCTTAGTACTAGGCAAAAGACCAAACTAAGTGTGAGGAGGAATGCTAAAATACTTAAATAATAAATTACACCTTCATCTAATGGTTTAAGTTT
The DNA here is from genome assembly GCA_014182715.1 of Eucalyptus cloeziana. Taxonomy (NCBI): domain Eukaryota; kingdom Viridiplantae; phylum Streptophyta; class Magnoliopsida; order Myrtales; family Myrtaceae; genus Eucalyptus; species Eucalyptus cloeziana. The sequence continues at coordinate 23,599,209 of CM024638.1, forward strand.
TTAGAACAATTGGTTGTGGTTTCACAAAATCTCACACTTTGCACTTTTGGGATCACTTTTCTTGTGACAAGTCATTCGGAGAATTTCATGTTCTTGTCATACTTCTTTAATCAGAAAAGTCTAATGAAGTGTTGTGATTTGTGAAATGAAAGGGGTTCCTCCTCGGAGGATCAGCGGCTCAAAGCCCCCGCATGCATAAGGAAGTTATGCATGTTTAATGACTGTCACGGCTTTCCTTAAACTTATTTGGCTTCTTATAAGTCTCGTTTCTTCTGCAACATGCTGAAGTTTTTTCCTTTTCCTTTCTTCTTTTCTTCTTTTTTTCCTTTTGGTCACTTTGCCTTTGACAGTTGCCTTTACTTTTACGCAGCATTTGCTTATTCCGTGTCATGGCCCTTTCAATCCTCTTTATTTTTCTTGCGAACTTTTTGAATTTGTCAACCCTTTGAAATATTTCTGCTGATTAGGCAATTTCAACAACTCTGGACGTCAATCACAATCTCAGGACATGATTCTAAGATAGCAAACACTAAATAGAAATCTTGAGAATAAGTAAAGTCATGAGGGCACTAAAATTGGAACTCTATTCCTCAAGAGTCTCACAATATTTCCTAGTATGAAATACTCTTTACGACCAAGCTCTTACGAAAGGAACATACTAGCCCAAAATGGTTTATACAAGGTGAAAGTTGTGAGGATAAAAATGGAGTTTCAAAAGTTTAGTTAGGGCAAAGTAGGAAGAAGAAAATGCATTAGCATTTATGGAAATACTAAAGCCCAAGATTGGATAAGGCTTATATTGTGCTAAGGAATACTAAAGTCCAAATTTGGAAATACTAAAGCCCTCCTGCAAACTTAGAGGGCTTTTGGCTCAAAGTGCTTAAATTGCTATAATCTTTTCAAATCATAAGTCTAAGGTCTATATGGATCATCTATTCACTCTTTCATCAAATTAGGAATTACCATTAATCTATTTGGATAAATCTAGTTGGGAGAAGTTTACCGCCTGCCGCTACACTACTGATCTACTGCATAAACTAAAGTTGAAAGGTTTGGGGGCTTGGTTACATGTGCCAAAAAGCGCCCCGCAACCCCCTTTCGATACAAAAATCCTATCGATTAAGTCTTGATTTCCACTCCTTATTTGGTTTTCTGAGTAGAATGTAAGACTTTTGGGTTTTAAAATGAAATGTCATCAAATTTGGAAATTTGCTATTCCAGGTCGCTTTCGATTAATGACATAATTAATGAGTTCGTGCTTCTGTGTATATTTGAAACTAAAAGCATAATGATGCTGAAATGCGAAACGCTCGGCATGACGACTTTTGTCGCCTCGACATTAGACCCCTATTTTCAGTAGATTATTAAATTTGACCTCGGTTTGATTAATAGTTGACTAAAATTTGACCAACGAGTTGCAAGTCCCGGAAAACATAAATATATACCCATCCTACATTAATTTGGTGTCTTTTAGGTCGTTTACCCATTTCCAACTTTATCATGTCAAAAAGCAACGAACCTTTTCTCATGAAAGTTATTAACTAAATATTAATTATATTTGCAACGAACACAATAAAATGAAATTCTTTATTGATTAAAGATCCTCAAGATATAACATTTGATTGTAAACAAAACTTGAAATAATTAATTATGCTATCATCTTCATCTTGTCAAAGGCAAGAGTTTATCACTAGTTTACAAGAAAATGCAAATAGCAACTTCACCCAACTTTTCAAAGCAAATTTACAGCTGCCAACTCCATTTGCCAATCAACGTCCACGATCTTGAAGTGATATAACACAGTAATTTTCATTATACAAATTAAGCATACCTATAACCATGAAATGATGGCAAATATATTTACCATGAAAGAGGGCACTCTTCCTATCTATCGCACCATCAGTTTCGACTCCTCTTCTGCCATAAGCTATGCCGTGCCAGCTCGGACATTCCATTGGACAACTGATCATAGTGACTTGAAGCTTGGCTATGACAGGGTTTTGCATCAGTCACCTTACAAACAGCTTGGTAACAATAACTTGCTAATATGGGCTTTCACATCCTTCAATCTTCTCACAGACAAATACAACCTGTCTAATATTTTGCCACACAAGTTAAAAGTTGTGCCCCATCAAATAATTTAAGCATTGACCGAAGTGCACTGCAATCGTCAAGAAAAGAATTCTCTACAACAAAGAATTAATCTATTCTATATGTCTGACTGATTTCTGGCTAACTTACCAATCAGTGATCCGCTGACTTTGTTTCCTTACAATCTAACCAGTCTCAAGATAATTGGTACAGAGTTTAGCAGAGCAGGTCCACTTCAGCCAGTAATACTTCGCAAACAGATTGAATTCTGAGAGCTCCAAGTGGAACTGAAGCCTTCTTGACTTCAATCGCACCAAGGACTTCACATCCAAATGGCAGTGCTTCTTAAAGATCACAATAGTCGTTGAGATTCATGATCATATACATCCTCTTGAGCAAAATATTCAAGATTATGCTGCCAGTTGTCTTAGACTTCTCAAAACAAAAGGATTACGCCCACTCTCAGTCATCAATTTGATGACTCATAAAAGCAGCTATGCGTATGAATCGGCCGAGAGTCATTTAAAAATAAGAAGACTGATCAGGAAGCACGTTTAAGTGAGCAAGTATTCTGGCAGCCAAAGATTTCATTCTGCTGCTTCCACGCTGTGTCAAGTCAACTAGAGGCATTTGTGCCAATGGTCCATACCTCAGTTTGAGTTCTGGCAACCTAAAAATCCTTTCCAATGCCTCTAGTGATTTCTCCTGCAAACTAGAGGAAGGGGAAACAAGAAACTTTATCATTGGAGGAATCATATTTGCTTCCACAAGAACCTTACTGCCACTTTGCAGTTTTTGGCCCTCAATTAATGTCAATAATGCATCTAAAGAAGCCTCACAGGCTTCAAGATCTGCCTCATGGAGAACCCCCACAAGAGGTTCCACAGCATTAGCTTGGATAAGGCAAAATGACGATTCCACCGAACAGATTCCTCCATGAACTGAGCAACCAGATTCCATAGGAGATGAGAAGCACAAGAATCCTCTACGTTTTGGTACTGTCCTGCTCAATTGAGATGAGCTGCACGAGAACTGAGCAAGACACATGGAGGCACGCCTTTTAGTCAAACTAGTTCCAAAATTTAACAACTGCACCAACAAAGGAATAAGCCCCTCTTTAGCTGCTCTCTTTTGCATTTCCTGGTTAGTAGATACAGTGAAACGACAAATAGCTCCAACAGCGTTTTCCACTAATTTACTACTTTGAGAATTGTTCTGCCTAGGGGTCTGCAGTAAGTTGAGAATAACAGGGAAAGCTCCTTTATCCCGAAGCCATTCAGTGAATTGAGACTCCTCTGGTAGTTTGGCGATTATCCCAACTGCAGAAGCAACCTCCTCAACATCACTGGAGGTTCTGATGATCTTGAGCAATGTCTCAACGCACCTTTCTCCCACATGCTCTGCGATGATTGCCTCATCACTTTCATCAACCAAAAAATAGAGAAGCTTTACAGCATTTGCTCGAACATTTAGCCTATCAAGCTCACATAGCTGAACCAACGCTTGGATAACAGAGCACTGCATTCGGAGTAGATCACCAACATTATAAGTAGATGTAGACAGAAAATGCAGCAAGAGTACCGACATTAAATATGATGTAATTTTGACTTACAATAGAGAAACAGGAGTATCACTCAGATAACAAAGTTTGCAGTTGAAAGTTTCTCAACTATTGGATCGGCATAAAAACCCACGATTCGCTAGGTAAATATCCACTATGCAATTCCTCCAAACATGGGGGCATTAGTATCTAAAAATTGAACTATGTCAGTTCTTGTCATATCCACTATGCAAACGCCTTCACAGAAGATTGTGACCTTTTTCCTTTCAATGTAAAAGCTTTCTTGAAATTTTGGAAAGACTATCTTTGAATTGGTGGTAATTGCATATTTAACATGATACAAATTACATGAACAAACCTCACCATCCAAAACAAGTAACCTCAGGACATGTGAAACTCATACTGGAAGTACCTCACTGCAAACAAGGCATTTATGCTTATTACTACTGCAAAGGAACAAAAGAACGAGATCGCAAGGATCACGGGATGTTACCTGCCTCAATTTGGTCCTGACATTAGTACCGCAAGGGGATTGACACAGGGCATGAAAAGTTCGAAGAATGCACTCTTGTACATTAGGGCCAGAGAATATAGTCAATGAAAAGAGCTTGAAAATATTTTCCGATTCCAAGAACAAACTCTGTGTCAGACCTGACTCTTGAGACAAGGTTGACATAGCAAGTTGCATGATGGTGGCAGCTACTGTTTCACGCAAGCTCAAGGATGATGAGCTGTGATTAAAGAGAACATCAAGTAAGGGACCAACTGCTCCATCTTCTATCATCTGGAGCCCATTTTTTGGTAAAGTCGAGAGGGTGCAGAGAGCCTTGATAGCCACTTCTTTCACCTGATAGTCAACATGTTCAATCAAGTGAAGGAGGGGATTCAACACTCCACCCTCATAAAGAGATGCCTTGTTGTGGTCAGTCAACTCCATTTCTGCCAAAGCCTTTGCAATGGTTATTTTGACATCCTCCGGTCCTGCATTTACATTAAATCATAAGCTGTGTTACCAAATTAACCTTGCAGTACTGCTCAATCAAACCCGATTTATGCATTTGATACAAATAAATAAATGAGCAGCCAGAGTGTTGACGCATATCAATAAAAACAATTACACACTTTATTCTTGTCATGCAAGCTTCCAATATAAATAATTTTCACAAACCACAACAAAATATACTCCCAAGATCACTGGAATAGATTACACTATAACTATAACCCTCAAAAGACAACACCAACAGTGATGTCTGGCAAAATGTATGAATGAGATTCAACTAAAACAAGTCCGGCCTTGTTGCACTAAGAAGAGGGGTCAGAACTTTTGAACGAGATAAAGGAACAAAATCTTCAGAAAAAGGATTCCCGCTTCAGAAGCCCCTATCAGGGTCACTGAAATAAACAACTATTCAAATATGTGATCAGTTTTTTTTTTTTTCCTACAAATAAGCTCATCCTAGTTTCATAAAACCAAGTTCAGATAAATGATGTTGTGTTTAGCAGGAATGAAAAAGAACAGCTAACTGCTAGAAGAGGGCCCAGAATCACTTATGCTAACGTAAAGACCTGAATTTCATCAGTCAGAATTGAGGAAATCACCGGAAGAAAGACGCTGCAGAAAATACTTGAAGTAATTTGCCTTTGCCATCTGCACAACATTCTGATCTGAAAAGGACAGACTATCCAGTAGCTCTTCTGCATCTTTTGCAGCTTGAATATCATCACCCCTTGACATGGTCACCAAAAGAAGTATGCATCCTTGGACCTTCCCCAGACGGCCTCTTATAGAACTATTTTCGATAATTCCAGCAATAATCTTACAGCTAACTTCATCTCACGGCGTCCAAGAGAACCAACGATGACTTCAATTGCGTTTTCAACACTTGCAATTCTTTCCTGCATCATAAACCATCATATGCAAATATGATTGATCTTAGCATCAGTTGTAGCTAGAAATTAATCATATAACATATCGAGATCATGTAAACATAATTGTATTAAATATGTCGGATATGCTAGAATGCTAATTCTCTGCAAAACTTTCTGCAGAGGAAGGTGCTCCCTTGCTATATAATATAAGGAAAATTTGCAGAAGGTAACTAAACGACCATAAGATTACTGTCTCATGTTTAGTTTGGAGTTAACCGTTATAAGTGAGGAGGATGGCAAACTGTCATCTCTTGGGGGACACGAGATTCTAGCTAATATAGACCAAACGAAGATACAAGTAGAGCTTATTTAGTTTCTCATTTGTAGTGAGCAATTAGTTGGTTCATCAGCAACAAAGTCAATTTTTCAAAGAATTTCTCACTTGATAGAATTAATTAAACTTGATGAAATTGAACCCCAAGGACAGTGACATTCATATAAAAACAACATATCTGGCTTCATAAATGCGAGAAACCAAAATGTAGCAGTAGCATTCTGCTGAGAATCCAAGTTATGTCATTGCAACAGCCTGTTAGCACCCACATGTACTCTAGACTTTAAGGCATTAGAAAGAGAAACTCTTATTCTCCCACTTCAATGCAATTTAACCATACACAGGTAACCATGACTTATGTACCTTAGCATGATCAGTATCCCTTGCCACTAAGCACAGAATAACAAGAACATGACTTTTAATGTCTCGAATATCTCGACCTTTTGAACGCAGAAGTTCGATCAATATGGGTATGTAGTCCTCCATTATTACCCACTCTCGATGCACATCTCTTTGTTCACAGAGATCTTGTAGCTGCTCGAGGCAATGATTCACTTCTTCTTCATCGTCTGACTCAAGCTTCTTTTTGATGGAAGCAATTGTAATCATGTTGTTTCGGTCCTTCCATTCTTCAATAGATTGTCGCAGAGTTTTATTTGGCCGTAAAATTGATGCATCTATAGGAGTCATTGTCAGAGGACACATGTTATTCCCTTCTGCAAACCATTTTTCTATTGCGCTTCGCTCAAAAGTATGTCCAGATGATGTCTCCACAGGATCCACCATGACATCTCGAGTGATCGGGCAGTAAAATGACTGGAGCGGTTCCAGTGGTTGAGTTCCCAAAGACTTCCGCTTGGTGAAGTATTTTATCTCCCTCTCCTTAGGAGATGAAATAGCATCTGCCCTTTCTAACAAAGCAATGATCTGCTCCATCTGTATAGCTTCTGCCTGATCCTTGCGCAGCTGGGCATTTTCAATCTCACTCTTGAACTCATCAAATTCTCTCCTCAGGGATGTCTTCTCAGTAGATACGCCAACTGCCTCCGCAATACAAACCAGCAAATTGTTTGCGTAGGATCTGTCAACTGTCCTCTCCTGTATTCCGGATTCAATTTTCTCTAGAATCTCTTCTTCAGCTGAAGCAGCCCGAAGCTCCGCCTTCTCCATATTGTCACATAGAATCCTGATGTCTTCACTTATATTAGAAGAGAGATCCAATGATGCCAACGGGAGGAGGCTTAGTCCTCTACTGATCTCTCTTATGCTGTTCTCCAAGCTTTTCACAATTTTGCGACAATTCATTAAAAGATACACTTTGCTCCTCTTGCTGCACTCCCTCGTAAGTCGCTTGGCATTGTTGACTTCTCTATTGAGAATCTCAATAGCAGCTAGCAAGCTTTGAGAATTACTGATTTCTTTCCGACTCAGTTCTTTAATTACTGGGACGATCCTTTCCAAGTAAGTAGCGAGTACCTTAAAACTTTCCTTCTCAACGAGAACGTCATTGGAAGCAACCATAACATCAACAATGTACTCCATTGTTTGAGAAAGGGCTTCGGATGCAGGAGCCAACGACGCATTAGTGACCATGTCCAATGTCATTTTGTGGCAAGCAAATGGGAAAAAGCAATCAAATTTCAAAGACAAAGATGAGACAACCGTGCACTAAGGCTGTTGATCTCATCGTCCTCTAGAAGAGATTCCCTGCACCAAAAGAAAGAATTAAATCAGGAAGCTTTCTTCTCATAAGGTTCAATTCTGAAAGTATCCCATGTGTCCCAAAAATTTTGTCGCAGTTTGTCAGGTCTGGCTGTTCTCACGGGCATAACCGACAGAGGTGCGTAATGGCAAATGCAAAGCTCAATAAGCAGTTAGAAAGACTTAAAAAACTCATGCACATTCCCGTACAAAAAATTGCCAGATTACAATGAAAAAGGTTTTCACCGGGAAAAATAAGCTATTCCAGGATAAAGGGAAAGGACATCATAAATAATATCAAGAAACCACATACTGGGTAAGCTCATCAGATGGCTCGCTCCGTTCTCGATCACACATCAGCTGAAACTCCCAATTTTCGTTTCTTAAGCAATTCGCGACCGAGAAATACGAGGTGCCGGTCCCAAAATCGAAGCCATTACGATCGCGGGAGGCATCGATGCACTCTCTAGTACCAACATCACAGGCCTCGACGCGGACTCTAGCAAACGTAACCCGAGTCCGACGGCATTCATCGCAGCTCAAAGTCAACACGATCGGTCGAAACTGTTCATTTCGAGATACGATCGAAGAAGAGGTGCAAAACCAAAGAGAAATCGCAACCACTCACCACTCACCGCCCCCCCGCGAAACCCGAGTCCCGTTCCTCCCGTTCGAAGCTGAAAGGCGAGGAGGAAGAAGTAAAAGATCGGAAGAACTGGGTAAGAAGCAGATCGATTGTGGCTACGGAATCAATGTCGAGACCACAGCTCCGAACCAAGACTCAAGAAAGTTGACTGGAGGTCAACACCATCTCTTGCTTCCAAGACCCGATGAACGAGTTGCCCGAAAGACGAAGGGATCAATGCCGGCGAGGAGGGAGAGGGAGACGAAGGGATCAATGCCGGCGAGGAGGGAGAGGGAGAGGGAGAGGGAGAGGGACTCGGACAGAGGAGACCCAGACCGAGTGTGCTTAAATGAATAAAGTAACTAAGAAGGGAAAATATCTGATCGATGTCTGTCCGTTCTCGCCCTTCTCGCCCTTCTCGCGTCGCCTACAGCGGGGCACGAGACCGGAGTGACGACCACGACAAGTCGACGACACCGTCCTTTGACCGTGTTCGATCCTCTTAACGACATTCCTCTGGAGCGCGTCTGAAGTGACGATTCCAGTCCGCAAACCTTTATTTTGGGAAAGTTTCGGTCCTCGTACTTTTTATTAAAAAAATTCAATTTCGGTCCGCGTACCTTATCCAATAGCAAGATCCCGATCCTCATGTTGTTCTTCGATCCATCCAATTTCTATCCGAAATCCAATTGTAGGATATTCAGTTAGCATCGATCGTCGACTTGTGGTGTTTACATGCATAAACCTTCTAGAGGAAACTTAGGCTCTTGGGCCTCCACTACTCTATAGAGCATATATTTGAAATTCAATAGAGCGTTGGACTACTTATTTGCATTTTTTACTAAAATTTGAAATGTATTACAAATTTCAAGACAAATTACAAAGAAATTATATGTGATTGCGGGTGTCAAATTTTGTGTACCATGAAAGTTTCGAGTGAGAGATGGGAAAAAATCAAAATGCATTCGATGCAAAATTTAGATTAACTAAAAAGGAAAAAGTAGAAAGTTCATCCAAACACACTAAAAAACTAAGCACTCAAGAAAATTAAGCTTTTTTAATAACTCTAACTAACTGCCATCAACTCAAAAGATTTAAGAAGTCAAAAATTTACTTCAACCGGTGCGTTAAGATAAGTTACTTTTTGTTCAATTGAAAAAGTAAGCTTGTCGGTCTACTCTAGTATAGGTTAATCTAAGATAATATAGTCATACCAAAAAATATTACTTGAATGTGCTTTTGACAATTGGCCAAATAAGGGTTGCTTATTTGGATTTCAAGCTCCTCGGTTGATTCATTTAGCTTTCCTCTAATTTTTTGTATAATACCACTACTCATGTGAATGCATTCTAAACTTTATTCGCCTATCTGGCTTTAACGTTAGTCATAGAACCATTGCATATGTATGTTCTCAACTCTTCAATTTCATTTTCCTCTAGATTTACATGTCCCTCCATGTCTCATCTTGAGATCTTCTAAAGAGAAAATGTGAAAAACCCTCCTCAACTTTTGGACTCGCATTAAATAATCCTCAATTTTCTAAATTCCATCTTCAAACGAAGACCCCAATTGGATAAATAAATATAATATTGTCCAAAAATGGCATCATACTCTTATAGATGAGGAAATAAATTAAGTTTCCTTCTAGCTGAATAATAGCAATCCTACATCATGCTCCTCAATGAGAAAATCTCGCTCCAACCCTAACAAATCCTGAAAGTATACTAAAAGTTTAAGTATCAAATCTCTCTTGTTCAAAAGAATCAAGCACATCGAAAATGGTGTTTTTTGGTCGTCTCTTCCTACGACTTGATCAGTCGTTCCATGGACTCTGGTAATCTGCTAGCTAAATTCAAAGGAAAAAAATTTGAACCTTTATTGTGCATAGACATTGTCGAGCTGACAAATGGCTCACATGTGTGAATGATGTGATCTTGACACTTGATTATAGGGTACCGTCAAGCGACGGCAGAGTCTTGGCCTTTGAATCAACAACTCTTACAAATTGTTTATACCAAAAAAAAAGACCAACTTTTAGTTATTGTTGACATATGATAGACTTAATCAATGATAGTAGAGTTTGGTCATTTATGAATAAGGGAATCAATAGCTTAATGAAATGTTGACACCTAAATTTTGGTGATCTGATCATTTATTTATTGCATAGAAAATTAGGGGTTAATTTTATCCCTGAAAAAATATTAAATTGCATAACATATAATTTTAGTTGCATTTATCTATTTGTTTATCACTTTTGCATTTAATCAGCAACGGATGAACTTTGATTTTATGAGTTGGCCATCGGATATATTATTCTTCCAATATTTGGTTAATCTTTCGTATATTCGGTGAGGACAAGCATAGGAAGGAGATATTGCAGAGAATATTCATCATGCATGGCCCTATGTGGAAAGATACGGGCATATGCACAAAGGAAATTCGGAAGATTAGCGTGAGAAGGGAATGTTGAGCACGTTCTACACTATGGCCACGTGGATTTGCAAAAACAGAGAGATATATTCCTGCAGAGACCTCGGTCAATGAGGAAAAGAAAAGGAAATAGGATATATTTCAAATCATGCACAGAAGGAAACAAAATATGCTTTCTTTCCTCGATGGTTTACACCCTTTCACTATAAATGGACTCACTATAGGACAAAAAAACAGGAGGCCACAGAATTGAAGACATGGCCATACACTGAATTGAGGGAAACGAAACACGTGAGAAAGAGAGGAGAGGTCCTTCGGCCAAGCCTTGGTCGAAACACCGCTCGTGCTATCCCTCCGCCATAGAGCCCAGCGACATTGAGCACCTGCCTCCGCGAGCTCCAACCTCAATGACGAAGCTGCTGTTCGGATGTGCCACCAGCACCGACGCTCAACCAGAGAGCATCTATGAAATTTCCGTCCAAAACTAGCTGTGATCCAAGCTTGCTCGGAGCTTGCTCCGCAATGTTTTAAGCTGTCCCGACAAGTTCCAGCAAGCGTTTGGGCCATGCTTCACTTTTTGCCGCTAGAAGAAGTTTGCTCTCAATCAACCTTGAAAGGAAGTCCATTCGGTGGAGAGTCTGCAATGGTGCAAAGGGAAAATAAAAAATATAAATTGTGAAAGTGGTGGGAATCAGGCGAAGAAAATGTGATATGGATCCAAGAAGAAGAAAGTGAAGTGGAGATCTTGAAGGAGAGAGAAAGCATCACAAGAGGGATAGTCCACAAATTCATTGCGGTCCTTTCTTCTTTTTGCTCTAGCCAAGTTAAGGTGTCCATCGGGTCTACTCGTCCACTCGGTCAAGAACCAACATCTAAGTTTGTGTTTTGCAGGTCCATCTCGCCATCGACGCGGTCGCTATTTGCTGTCGTCAACATTGTCGCACGCTGCCCACCGCCATCCGAGCCTCAAAATTCACATAATTACGGCAACAAACTGAAGGATTCTCGGCGAAGGCCTGGCTTTAAATTTGAAGATTCCTTTTCCATTGCTTGCGGTGTGGAATTTACATGCATGCAGGTTATTTGGGTCAGAGGGACACATGAACCCGGTCAAAAGGACCATGTCAGTTTGAAGTCCAAGAGAGCCTTCGTGAGCCAGGCCCATCTCTTGGAACTTCAAGCATCCATCAAAAATTTATCGACCCATCATCATTGCTCGACACCACCAAATCGGTCCAGTGATATTGATGATCCTCGATGCTCCGGCGAGTCCTCCACCGAGCTCAGAGCCATCACCACCGCAATTCGCATGATTCGTTGTCCCTCTGAGTTTGGAAACGGTATCCGATTGATATTGCAATTTAGGTAATAATTTTCATCAAATTGATCTTCATATATTTTTATTGCCTAATTTGTGAAATTGCTATCTCGTATGAATCTTTAAATGATGCTATCGTATCAATAAATATAAAGTATCTTTTTAAATTGGGAAATCTTCCTAATTTCACAACAACGTACGATTGACAGTCCAATTTCACGCTCGAAATACGACTCACAATTGCACGGAAAAATCTTCAATCCGATCTCATGCTCGAGATTTGATTCGCGGTTTTATTTAAAATTGACCAATCCAATCTCATGCGCGGGATATGATTTGTCAATTTGTGGATATCGATCTTATCTTGCCTGATTTGATATTGTGTCGTTTGAATCAATTTCGTTTTCATAAAAAAGAAAATCAAAAAATTGAATTAGGATTAGGTTCGTTTTAGAATATTCCTCGTCTTAGGGTTATCTTGCATATCTAGAATAGGAATTTTATTTCGAATTTTTTTAATTAAAAAAATATAAAAAGTCAATTTAGGATGCTAGTTTCTTTAAACTCAGGTTGCAATTTTAATTTCGAAATTTTTTTATAAAAGTACAAAAATCATCATGCATATGTCATATAGAATTAAAGCATATTTTGTACATCATTGCATATTATGGTAAAATTGCACTTAGTTTAATTCTAGATATATTTTTTAATTTATTATAAGTTTAGGTATTTTCTTAGATAGATTACATTTTAGGATTATTTGGGTTAAGATAATATTTTAGCTTAAATTAGGATTTGGCTCAACCTAATTCATACAAATTGAATAGGATCTTAATCTAGCTAGATAATTTTTACATTTTTCCTAATTCCGAATTTCATGAAAAATACAAAAAATGACTTAGGAAAAATTGGTCGCGACATGAAATGACAACATAAAGAAATTAACAACCTAAAGAAATTGATAAATAGGGGAGTCAACAATTGGATGTAACTATCAAAAAGTAACCGCCAATGTAGAGGAAATAAAGCAATGATGAAGATAGTGGAGTCCATGAAACGGTCAAAATAGTGTAACTGATGATGTTGTCAAGGTAGTGGAGTCAATCTAATTGTCAATATAGTGGTTTGGTAACTAATTATAACCTCCATTTGTAATCATTAATTGTAGGCTTTGAATAATCGCATTTTCCTCATCGTAGAACCCTGCGCCCCCCCCCCCCCCCCTCTCCCAAAAAAAAAAATGCACTATCAGCTCCCATACTAAATTGATGTAGAATGAATCTTACTTTGATATCAAGTAAATTGGAGCAGATCCAGTTCTTCTACCAAATAATGCAGAAAGAAAAGCGCGGTAAGAAAAGTTTAACCGTTTAAGATCATAAAAAGAATCGGATGGAAAGAAGGATGAGGAAACTAGAGAGATACATGAAAAAAAAAAAACGTCAAAGCAGGCGGGGAAGAATAAATGTCAAACTTGGCAAACCCAACCGATATTTAAAGTCAACCAAAACAAGAGTTCAAAGAATAAGACATCAAGATAAACACCCCAATTTTCAAAATAAATAGTTTATAAAAGGAAATAAATTGGTAAGGTCGTGAGGACAAGGCATGTCCTGCAACACTCACATCCAACTTCACTTTTTCAAAATAAATGAGATGGCGTACATATTATATACGTTTTCTGCCAAAGTCCATGAAGTCGGGATAAGGATTCACAGAGAAAGATCAGGACATCCACCATGGTCAATTATTCCCGCATAGCACAAAAGTCCACACCAGAAATATACGTCCTAAATAGGATTGAGAAACTCCTGAATTCGCTTGATTGGGAACACCTGATCCATCGAACAAAACTCCATTGAAGACCCTATTTGGAAATGCCCGCATGATTAGATAGAACAACTACTGATCCATGTGATAGGGAGATGTAGCGTGAAAGCGAAGCTTTCTTTTCTGCAGGAATCGCTGAAGTGATCTCTTCATGGAAAGGCCGGTGCCAGTGGGGCTATAGAGCTCAGCCGATGGTGATGTTCTGCTTGGTGAATTTGGCCATGAGGTCACGGTCGGTGTAGCTTTCATTCTTTCCTGCATTTCTCTGCTTGCAAGCACTAGAATTGCTCTCGCCTGTGACATAAAAGCAGAAGCACAGCAAACAAGAAATTATGTACATAGTATAATTTCTATGAAAAATATTCATGAGTAAGGTTTTGGAGGGAAATCACCACCATGTATATAGTTTAATGGTCACAGCGAGGGGCATGTCAACATACGAGAGGGTATTAAAGTAAGAAACATCACCGAATTTCCGACATCAAGCAAGGTTAATTTTTGTATTGTTTGAGTAAACTAACAACATAGTAAAAAAAAAAAAACAACAACAACAACAGCATGGTACTTCTATTCATAACAAAGGTAAAAAGGCAGGACATTCTCGTTGGGAGAGGACTTTGTCCGCGCATAACCTCTTGTCTTGCATCAGGCCATCACGAAAATGTCCCAACTCCTTAAAGCATCAAACAGCTCTACGATTAAACCATGTAAATCGACGCATGACTGAAAAACTTCAAATGACGTTGGAATGCGATGCACACTAGTTTTGGCCTAAAACCAGCAGACCTTGGTACCTGTAGTTCAGTAACGTCGCAAACGCAAACGTGGCCATCGTAGAATATGGTCAGCTGTTGCTGCTCTTCCTGCCCCCCACTCGACACTTCCATCCTACCACAACAAAATCAAAACAAGATCAAGTTTTGCTCTCGTGGCGTTTATTTTTCCTTTGAAGAGCTGGAGCTTTTACAGTAACGTGAGGAATATTTTCTTATGCCATGAGAGAGAGAGAGCTTACTGATCTGGATGACGGTCTCGGTGATGGAAATCCATTGAAGAGAGAGAAGCTGAAGCAGACTGCGGACTAAGCTGCCAGTTACAGTTCCTTCTCATCCTATATGATCAGGTCTATGGAAGGAGACACATCAAATGCTGAAACTGCACTTGAGAGAGAGAGAGAGAGAGAGAGAGAGTTTGAGGCGGCTTTTGCCAGTTAGTGCGCCTTGTATGGCGTAGAAAAAAAGTGGGAGTTGACGTGATTCCGGAAGAAAAGCATCTAGACACGCAGGATTCAGACACAAGTTTCTTACTTAAGCACGTGGGAAAACGATCCGGTGGGGAGTGACGTGATTCCCGAAAAAATAAGCATTTAAAACGCGGAATTCAGACACAAGTTTCCAAATTAAGCACGTGGGAAAACGATTCTTTCCTTGAGCCTGCTGCTAAAAGGGACACAGCCTCTGATCGACAACGCGACTTTATCCCCGATAAGCGGCTCTAATCAGATTCTGATTGCCACACCTTTAAATTAAAAGGAATTGACAAATTTGGCGATAATCTCGATTGGAGAAGAGAGGGCTTTTTTCTACTATACTTTTGTTATATCAAGGGGAGATTATCTAACATGAGATGAACATGTTATCAACTCTTGGTATCATGTCGGCACATTAAGGTTGACAATTTCGCATGGATAATTTATGGAAATTTACCGTCTTGGGGAAGTTGGGTTGAGCTAGAGAATCATTTAAGGAGAATACTTTCTCGGAACTTAGAGACACCCTTATAATGAAGTGAGACTACTTGCATTTTTCAATATAATCCATGATTCTCTTGATATTATTTTTTGGATTGTGGAGATTTGCAACTTTACACTACTAGCTCATACTTTATTTTTTATTTTTCACTCAATGATAATAAATATTCAAGAACAAATCCATTCAACAGGTAGGGGTTGATCTGCCTCAGTAACTTAGGAAAGAACCTTAAGATAAAATCACTTTAATAACAATATTTATCACTCACCCTCTCTTATATAGACTTGTATAGTTGATTATTAGTCCTCCGGCAATGTAGAAGCTAATGCGAAATGTTACACTTCGAAAAAAGCAAGATACTAATCAAATTAAAATGACGTGGCACATTTTTTACCTTCACATTGCAAACACTAAAATAATTTGGGTGCTACATAGTACATATAACCACCGCCGCCCCGCCCCCCCGCCCCCCGCGGCGCCAAAAAAAAAAATGTAAACACGCTGCTCTGACCGTCAAAACGAATTTATAGATCGAGATATGAAATTTGGATTTGTACAGTCAAATCTTCCTCTTCTTTTGTCTTTAGTCATGGGTCTTCCAAAACCCAAATAAATAAATAAAACCGGAGATGCGAGGGATGTGCAAGGGTTTTTCATTCATGATCAAACCTGCTTTTATATGAAGAGTACTTCTATCAAAAACAACTTATATGTTAACTAGGTTGTGTATAAAGTCATTTGGTGTGTGAAAATAGACCCACCCAAATTCAATACGTAAATTGTGTTCCCGCAAATTTGTCTTTTTAATGGGACAAAGACCCAATGTTGGAACAAAGAATTTTCCCAAATGGCCTTAAATTTCCTAGTAATGTCAAACACTAGGGGCTTGTGCGATCACCAGGAAAAAGCATCAAATAGGATAATGATGCATCCAAGGATACGATTGGATAAATTCAGACAAAATCCCAAAAAACCTATTATATGTGAGAAAATGGAGAAAAAGAAGACGGCACAACACCATCTGCCTTAATGACTATTAAAATATGTTTCGAATTTAAGTTCGTAGACGAAACCCAGTCAAAAATGAATTATTATACATGGACATTCAAATATGTTTCATGAAAATTCATATTATTTGTTCAGTGTTAAGATTTCAAAAGTTGAATTATTTATGTGAATGTCCTAAGTATTGGACAAAGGAAGATAGGGCAACTTTATATTAGGATTCGGAGTCAGCCAAAGAATAAGAAAAATAAAATTTGAAAAGGAAAGTTGGGTTGACCGAGTCATATGGGTTTCCTATTCCATGTCGAAGTTGGCTACCGTACATATCCATGGATATATTATATATTCTCTTCTTTGGTAAGATGGTCGCTGTGCTGGTGCAGAACCCGCGTGAAAGTTGCGGCGGTTTGTGCGCGCGCTCAACATTGGTCAACGTGCAATCCAAGGCAGGCTTCGCTCGACGTCCAACAAAACTTAGTGTTAAAGCCAAAATCTTATAATAACACAATAGTTAATTTCTATATAAAATTGAAAAATTATTTGATAAAAAATTACAGAATTAATATTATAGGAGTCTTTGGGTGTAATTGGAAGCTGTGAAACATTAATAATGTTTTAAATGAATTCAATACAGTTATAATTTCTATTATATCATTTAATTTATAATAAAAAAATTTCTTCTTTTTCCATAAACATAGGTCACTAGTCAAATCACATAAATTTGGTCGCTTGTTTTGATAACAGTGATGACACCTCTCTCTCTCTGTATTTGCGGAAGATGCAAATTGATTGGTTTTTTTTTCTTACAAACTTGTCCGGAAAATGCAATTGCATTTTAAAACTTTCGTATAATATAACCAAGTTATAAAATTTATCATGATTGTAATGAAATCCCTAAGTTAACTCTGTTCTATTTGACCAATGAAAAGAAAAACTAATGTGGCTCATTGGAAGATGAGTATTTCAAAGTCCCTACTTTGCTCTCCAGGAATTCTTTTGATTTGGTGGCGATTCTGATGCTTTTGAGATGACTCTTTTGAAGTAGGTCTTGACTGCCTCAATTCCAATTCCAAATGGAGATGCTTGCTCGGATTGTTTTGCTGTTTGTTTTAATAGTCGTAAACTCCATGTCCGTAGGTTGTCATAACGTTGAATGTATATCAGAATACGTAGTTATGATAGCGAAGTAGTTTTAGAAGTTAGGCACATATTTCTAGACTACCGTAGTGACTATTTCAAATCTTGGATCTGAATGGCTATTAATATGCTAGCTATCTTGAAATTGCCTAAAATTGAATGAAATTTTTTTTTAATAAAAACCAAGAAAATGTGACTCCACATAAATTTTTAAGTTGTCTTCACAAATTCGATTTCAACTTCTAAGTCAAACTCATGTCTCATCCAATGTCCCTTTCCATGTCACATGTCATGCATAACCTAATTTTAAAATACACATTCACACACAATGGGGGTTAACCCATATGCAAAATGATGCAACCTTTTTGCCCGATTGTGTATTGACTAAAATTGGATTTTCAAACTTTCTTGAGGAAAATGCATGATAAATGTGAACTAGGGCTTAATCGAGAAGTTGTGGTACCAAAAAGGACGTTGAGGATGCTAAATTTTTCCTCAACATAACAGAACCCCAAACCTCAGCTTCTAGTTAGCACATTTAGACCCTTCACCTTGCACATGCCACTTAGATAGTTTATTTTCCCTATAACTATTTAGATATTTTAGGTGTTAAATTGACCTAGGCTAAATAGATTGATTGGTGGCGATCCCTGTCTTCTCTTCACTGCATATATACGATGTGGTGGCCAACTTGAACCTAGGATTGGGGAATGTCCTGGGAGGTTGGGGTGCAGCGATCCGGCCACCCACGGATCGCAAGACTTTGACGCGCTACAATTGAAAAAAAAAAAAAACCACATGACCGTGAAGTCAGTGTGGAAGGGTTCAAGACCTGCCATCTTATCGAGGCATGTGAAGTGGGATGGGAAGTCTTGAAATTGTCCAAATAGACTGATGTAGTGCTCTAGGATTTACGGGAAATTTTTTTTTATTTTTATATACTATGATGGGTTATCTTTTATGCATTTGATCCAAACAATATCAAAAGTGGTCTTCTGGTTTGCTGTAGCTGTCCTCCTGGCTGCCAATGCTGTCGAGCAATGTCAAACGGCTTCATGATGATCTTGGAATTGCTCTTGCTCGATAATGGCTTTCTGATATGCAAGCAAAACGGTCTTCTGGTACATCTTCGAATTCCTCTTGTTTCTACTGCTTTTGATTATATGTTTATTCAACTACTTGTTAGCTAATGTAATTTATCACAACCAAAGAAGATGCAAAAAACTTGTAGCATAATTCATCAATGAAAATGAAGACAAAGCACATATTTTTGCTTGTGTTTGATGCAGTTGGGAGAGCATTTTTTTAGTCCTTTGACTTCCGAAAGCTCTTGCGCCAAAATTTAGGTAGCCCTTGAGTCAAAGTTGAGCTTTGCAAATGCGGAAAGCCTAGTGCACTTCCGTTTAGTTCAACTTTGGGGAAATGGCTTTGCATTTCCCCAAGTATTTTTGAATGAATGGACATTTTATGAAGGCAAGTGTGTTTGAAAACTCATTTTTTGTGTATATTTTGCAAAGCAACTTTAAGGTGAAAAGAAAAAGGAAAAAAAAAAGAAAAGAAAAGAAAAGGGAGGAGGAGATGCAGTTGCGTGAAGAGGGGAAAATCGTGGGGGAGCGGCTCGACAGTGGTGTTGGTGGTAGTGGAGAGGCAACTGGTGGCGGTGGTGGTGGGGAGGAGGCGGCTCGCCGAGGTCGCGTGACCTCAAGCGAGACTTCCCGGCGGCCAGATCCGGCCGCTCGCAGCTGAGCGTCGCCCGCCAACTGAGCTTCATGGTGGAGCAGGAAGTCCAAATTCAAGGAAGAAAATGATGAACAGTGTTTTTTTAGGGCAAAATGGGAAAACATGATTATCACTAAGGGCAATATTGTAAAGAAAAAAATTCATTAAACCTCAGCCTAACCTGCTTTGGACTTTTCAGCATTTCAAATGCTAGCATTTGGCAAATGAAACCTCAAAAATGTGAACCAAACGCTTAATATCTTTCCCAAAGGGCTTTGAGGGCTCAAAACCACTTGGGAATACTAAACCAAACGGGGTCTAAAACTTAACTGGCATAAGATGAAAATGTTTAGGACTTAATTAGAAAAGTTGAAAAATTTAAGACTAAATTGGTAAAAAGATAATAGGATTATGATTTTTTAGACAATTTTCCTTAACTCCCTTTTACAAACCCTAAACTTTCTTTCCCTTTCCCTTTAGCCATGAATACCACGAACCTAACAATACACTCTTCACACATTGTCAATTTCCCACAAAATGTCTGTTCCACCCAAAACCACCAATCCCCCCATAAACCCTAAATCATCCTTTCCTTCCTCCGTGATCTAGTACATCCCTCGTACACAATCTTTTCATGTATAGAAATTTGTAGTTGCCTCCTCCTCCTAAGACAATTTGGCTTTTCAAATAGTGGAGCTCCCTTCAACCTTCATCCCAAATGTCCCTGTGATTTATACCCTTTCTCGCTGAATTTTCTTCCTATGTGTTCTTGTGGAGAGCTCACTGCTGGTGGGTGACCTCCGTCAATTTGGGACCGAAAAAATCTAGGGAATGTGCCCCACTTCTAAGCGGCCCCTAGAAGCCTTTCATGTAAGTGGACTCTGTTTTGCGAAAGTTTGTTACTCTCTTCGAGGGCTTTGAAGTAGGTACAGTGTCACTTTGGCCGTCATTTTCCCTCACGTCATATTGGCTATACTCTGCAAGAAACCAGGTGCTTTGTGGTCAGAAGATGATGAGGTGGCTGTCGATGACGCTATATCAACTGAAAAAATAAGTTAATTCTCATTCTCTTTGGAAATTATACTCTAGACCTAATGTTAACTTCCAAACATTTGAAAACCTAACAAGGAAAGCTTAGAACGGTGACTCTGTATCGTTTGACTGAACTGAACCTGGTATCTACGCATTCGCCTTCAAGTCTGAAATTGAGAAGAAGAGTGTTATTGATGCTGGTCCTTGGTCTTTCTCGAGTAACATCCTGGTTCTTAAACAGTGGGAACTCAATAACTCTGCACAGTATCATGAATTTATTGATTGCGCCTTTTGGATGGGCTCTCTTGGATTGAGCTACAAAAGATATTCACCGAGTAGCTTCTAAAATCGGTAGTGTACAGGAGGTGAAATTGGAAGCATAGGGCAACAGTCCATTCAAGGTGGGTAGAGCTAAAATATATGTATATATATATATATATATGTGTGTGTGTGTGTGTGTGTGTGTGTCTATATATATCGAAAACACATATATATATATATGTGTATATATATGTGTATATATATATAAGATCTTTGATGCACTGATGCGAATACATATCGATGCTTGTGATGCATTGAGGTACTAGATGTTCTTAGGAGCTATAGATGTGTTATGACACTTTATTCTCGCAGGAAATACTGAGGTTTAGTCAAATTGTGGTGGTAAGTTTTTTTTTTTTTTGGTCGAAGGCAAAGAGATATTATATACTGTTACTAGAGGGGACAATGTTCGGCATTTCCGAGTACCATAGATCTAGCAAGAAGGGAGGAGGGTGTTGTGCCCAATCTGAGGAAATAAGGGCGGCCTGGTCCGCGACTACATTTGTTGTCCGTCTGTAGTAGGCAATGGTGAGATTAGGGCACCGAAGTTTCAACCATCGCGCCTCTTGGAAGATGCTCCTGTGTTCCCATGGCGTTGTAGTCGGATCATGAATAGCTTCTGCAAGAGCGAGACAATCCGTTTCCACCTAGACATGATCCCAGCGACGTCCTCTCTAAAGCAAGAAGTGCAACGTATGAGTTAAACCAAACGCCTCAGCCTGCAATGCCGAAGAAGCAATCACCATCTGCGCGAAGCCATCGATTAGAACTCCAGATGAATCGCGGCATACGCAGGCGATGGAAGCGTCTTGATGATGAGGTAAGTAAGCCGCATCAAAATTTACTTTAAGAGATCCCCTGACTGGTGGTTTCCAAGTCTGATGTGCATCTTGGTGTTGGCTTCTACATCGCTGCCCATGTTGTCCAAGGCTCGAAAATGAATCAACCGCTGTCAATGCAGAATAGACTACTTGCTCGACATTGGGACGTTGATTTCTAAAGAGGAAGTTATTTCTAGCTTTCCAGATAAACCAGAGGAGATACGCCCCAATTTCAAAAACAGGTACGTTTTGCTGTGTCTCTAGAATTGCGAGTAGCCATCTTTCTATACGAGTAACATCTGTAGGTTCATATCGAAAATTGATCTCTTTGTGCAACCATACCTGTAAAGTCCATGGACATAACAGAAACAGATGCTTCGAGTGTTTCGGGTGCCTGTGAGTTACACAAACAACAGATAGGGTTGGAAATTATGTGTCGCCGATATAAATTATCTCTTGTCGACAACGCGTTGTGGCAAATTGCCCATAAGAATGGGCGTATCTTAGGCAGGGTATTGAGTTTCCATAAGGCGTTCCATAGCTTGCGGGGCGGTTGATATGATGAAGATGCTGGAGTGTTGATGTGGGTTAATTGCTGAGTTCGGATTAGATTATAGCAACTTTTCACCTGAAATTGTCCATTTTGTTGTCCTGTCCAGACAAGTTGGTCTGTCGTGTGGTGCGGCCAAATAGGAATGTTGAGAGTCAAAACTCTGAGTGAGCCTTGTTCGGTTCCAAGTTTGCTGTTCCTGTAGTATAAAATCAACAACTTTGTGAGGTTCATCCCGAGGAGCAGGTCCTCCTATGACGCCCCTGGCCAGCCACTTATCCTCCCTTATGTTGATTTGTGTGCCGTCCCCGACTGACCATAGAACCTTATCAGCGATAGAATCACGCCCTAGTAGAACACTTTGCCAACCCCAAGAGGGTCGAGACCCTCTCGTAGCATTCCAGAAATTGGTAGAACGAAAATAGAGCCCTTTTAGAATTCTGTTAGGTAAGGAGTTAGGGTGCTGAGCAAGGCGCCAAGCTTGCTTTCCCAGTAAAGCGCGGTTAAAAGCAAGTAAATCACGAAATCCTAGCCCCCCTTCATCTTTCCTACGTTTAATAGTTTCCCAACTCTTCCAATGAATACCTTGCTTACTGTTATTAGACTACCACCAAAACCGAGCAATCTGCCTTTCAATCGTCTTGCACAAAGTGATAGGTATTTTGAAAATCGACATAGCAAATTGGGGTATAGCTTGCACTACGGATTTGAGTAGGACTTCCTTACCCCCTTTCGAGATCAATTTCTCCTTCTAGCCTTCAAGCTTAGAGTGGACCCGGCTCAGAATCCATGAAAACATTTCTCGTTTAGAAGTCCCCCAGTCTGATGGGATGCCCAGATACTTGCCATATTTATGCAAAATAGGGACTCTTAGTTCGTGGGCTAGATTTGCTTTCAAACTCCAAGGACATTTAGGACTGAAAAACAAACCAGACTTATTTCTGTTCACGGCTTGACCTGTAGCGAGGCAATATTCATTCAAAATAGAAGCTAAGTTCTGACATTCAGTAAGCTTGGCATCCAAGAAAAAGATCGCATCATCTGCAAAGAATAAATGTGATAGGATAGGACACCAACGGTTTAGTTGAATCCCTATAAGATTACCAATTGTGACTGCATTGTTGACTAAGGTTGTTAAGACGTTGGCCAACAAGATAAACAAGTAAGGTGAGAGAGGGTCACCTTGTCTCAGACCTCTAGTTGGATAAAAATAGGGAAGAGATTCACCATTGAACTTCACACTGTAAGAAACTATTGTCACACATTGAAGAATCCAATTCACCCAGGTCTTATGAAAACCCAGCTTGAGAAGATAGGCGCCAAGAAAATCCCACTCGACCCAATCATAAGCCTTTGCCATGTCGAGTTTTAATACTGCCTGAAAAGATTTCTTTCTTTTGCTGATACGAAGTTGATGGAGGACTTCCTGAACGACAAGAATATTATCCTGGATCTGCCATCCCCCTACGAAAGCACTCTGTTCTGGAGCTATTAGATCTGGTAGCCATGTTTTGAGTCGATTGGCCAGAGTTTTAGAAATGATTTTATAAATATAGTTACAAAGGTTGATAGGTCGGAAATGATCTAAACTTTCTAGGTGAGGAGTTTTCGGAATTAAAGAAATATAGGTATGATTGAATTCCGGTGGCATGACTCCTGCACTAAAGAATTGTTGCACTGTTTCAACAATATCAGCTTGTAGAATATCCCAATGCGACTGAAAAAATAGACCATTTAATCCGTCAAGACCCGGCGCCTTAGTAGCACCTAGCTGGAAAGCTGCTATTTGGATTTCTTCAGAAGTAACCTCAGCAATAAGTGCATCATTCATTTCTGGAGTGACCACACGCTGACAAATATTGAGAGTCGGTCTAAAATCTCTAGCCCCTGCGGTAGTGTAGAGGTTCATAAAAAAAAACGAGAGGTCATTGCCTTAAGAGAGATCGGATCACGTACCCATAAGTTGTGTTCATCCTGGAGCACGCTGATCTTATTTTGTTGTCGTCTTTGAACAGTCGTTGCATGAAAAAACTTGGTGTTCCTGTCCCCCCATTTAAGCCACTTTACACATGAACGCATGGCCCAAAATGCCTCTTCCTGCTGCCATAATCTATATATATTCTCTTTCAGGTCTGAAATCACAGCAACATCATGTGTGCCATCGGCCTGGTTTGTTAGATTCTGAAGCTGATTCTTGAGGTAAGATAGCTGATCCTTGGCGTTACTAAATCTAGATTTGCTCCATTGTAGAAGGGCTCTTGAAACAGAAGTGAGCTTGTAAGGGAGAGTGACCTCGCCAAGGTTATGAGATTTCCAGGAGTCATGAATGATGGTTCGACATTGTTGGTCCTGTACCCAATACACTTCAAAATAGAAAGATTTTTTCTTTGTAGATTTCTGTTGGGCTACAGTGGATAAGACAATAGGACTGTGGTCCGATCCTAGGGCTGGTAGTGCCAACACCTCAGCCGACGGGTAGGTTAGTCTCCACTCCTTTGTGCACAACATTCTGTCAAGTCTTTCCTTTACCATGTCATCACCCGGCCGATTATTAGACCAAGTGTATGTGCAACCTTTGTGCCCCAAGTCCAGGAAGGAACAGTCGTTAAGTAATCCCCGAAACGAATGCATACGATAATTCATAGCAGGTCGTTTTCCTAGTTTTTCCCATGGATATAACACCTCATTGAAATCACCAAAACATAACCAAGGCAAGGTATTAAACTGACTGACCTGCCTTATTGATGTCCACAGATGCTGGCGGAGTTGATAATTCACTGGAGCATGGAGGCAAGTAAGGCGCATAGTGTTCCCCAAATGTAGGTCAGTACAAAAAGAGTCTATCATGTCTCCGGAAGAAAAAAACACTTTCATATTCAATTGAGCAGTCCAAAAAAGGGCAATACCTCCTACAATTCCCTCAGAATTTACAAAATAGCTGGCTGAGAAACCAAGTTTCCTTTGCAAAGGTAAAAGTTGTTGTTCCTGCTGTTTCATTTCCATTAGAAAAGCTAAATCAAGTCGTTCTTGAGTCACCAAGACCCTAAGTGCGCGAACCGTCAGGGGGTTGCCCAGCCCCTGACAGTTCCAACTTATGATTTTCATTGTAACCTTGGTGGCTTTTTAGGGCCAGCCACCAGGGCCCAAGAAGTAGAGTCATCCACTTCATAGATAGGGGTGTCCTGCAACACAGATTCATTCAGATTCTCTTGTATTTGATTACAAACTTCAGGACTCAGAAGTTTTTTTGCCTTCTTAATAGGACCAGATCGTGCTTGAAGACGAGAATGCTTAACCTTTTTAGACTGAATAATGTTGGCTGTGATGCTGCTAGCCAAAAGTTTCGGTTGAACAGTGGAAGAGTCTGATGTATGTGATTTCAATGACTGCCATTTAAGAGGAGTAGCTGCAATGATAGGCTGATTCGAGTCCAATGCTTCCATGGTTGTCTTACCTTTGTCTTTTGGTGCAGGGACAATAGCCGAAGGGGATGGAGGAGTCTCCGGAACAGTCTCTTCAACAACTGCAGGAAGAATATTCTGCTGGTAAAAGGTACGCCAATACGGGCTATGCTCCCGGACCTCCGCTCGTAGCCATGAACCATATAAAAAACAATCATCTTGGTCCAATTTACTCTCATCATAGGGAAATTGTGCACAATGCGTGGCATAGTGTCCAAGCTTGCCACATGAATAGCAATAGTGAGAGAGACGTTTGTATTTGAAGTCCAACCAGAAACTCTTGCCTTCAATTTTGATTAATATTCCTGACAGGAGCTCTTGTTGAAGGTTAAATTCTACTCGGACCCTCCCTGTTTTAAGCATGGACCCTTCCTTATTCTCAATGCGCATTGCTATTACTCTACCTAAGTGAGCAGCAACCTTAGTAAGCATATTTTCAGTACATCTTTCCAAGGGGAGTCCAAAAATTTGAACCCAGAATTCGTAGGTGTCGAAATTGTAACAGTGCAAAGGGGTATTCGCTTGCCAAGGTTGTAACATGACCAAGTGATTAGCAAAAAGCCAAGGTCCATTCTCATACACCCTCTGTTTCACTTCCTCTGTTTTGAATTTTACAATATATAGACCCGAGTCGCCAATAGAGATGTCCACGAGTTCAGTTCGCCAAGCCCTTTTCATAGAGTTTTGAAACGCCTGAAAATTAATTGTAGGATTGTTTAAAATCTTACCAACCAAAACTAACCGACACTCCTCAAGTTTATCTGTAGGTGCTGCTTCGTCCCAGACCTCCATTTGTTGTGTCGACCATAAACGACCCATGCGAGAATAGAGTGCCCCCAGTCGAGCTTCATCTGCAGCAGCCGATCGATCCATTCGCAAATGGAGTAACCAAACATAATCCGAGAATGCTCAGAAAGACAGTATCCAGTAGGGCGAGAAAAGAACAGCAAGTCAAAAGCACCTCGCATCAACCAACCAAGAACTAAGAAGGAAAATGAAAGGGAAAGGAAGCTAGTACACTGCCCGATCATGACATGCAAAGCTTCAAACACAGTCAAAGGCAGCCATGGAAACAGTGGGTAACCAGAGAGAAGGATTGGGAAGGGAAGATGGGTGCGATGGAGAGAAGAGACAAGTGGTGTACAAGAAGGTAGTACAAACTGAAAAAAAAAAAAAAAAAAAAAAAAAAAAAAAAAAAAAAAAAACCCACACAAGGAAACTACTAGAGGGGTAGAAGAACTCTACATTCCGTAGAGAGAAAACCCGAAGGACTACCTTCTTGTGTAATAGAGAAAGTTTGTTAGGACAATTTGCTATGTGGTGGTAAGTTCAATGCATATATACTTTGACTTCTACTAGTATCTATAATCTATTGGGCAGAGCTTACCCTTGATTGCAAATTTCTTTAAATTTTCTTATAGAAATAGTCATGTGCCCAATTGATAATATCCAAGTTATGACCATATAAACTTGCTTGCTTATACTCAGTTTTAAGCGTTAAGAGTTGCAAGCAATACTTTACAAAGTCACTTCAAATAAGTTATTTTCTTATCTACATAAAAGATTTTGTCGGAATGATAAAAGGGTGAGATTTTTAAGAAAACCTCCTTATATTTTTTGAAGTTGACAAAACTATCCATGATTTATATCAATTCTAATAAGTGCAACAATTGTTTTGCTTTAGGTAATATCCATATTGAAAGGACCTTATGATCAGTGAAAGTATTCTAAATGACTATAAGAACCTACATGAACAAGCCCAACAGAATGGAGAGTTCATATTAACTTAGAAGTATAAGGTTTTGTAAGTCTACAGGATCTACATCACTATTATTTGTCAAAACAACTAGAAAGCCAATATCAACTAAAGTAAGGGTGAATGGGTTCGGGGTAGATAGAGTCTAGACTTGGACCCTATACCCGATCCTGTTTGTATTGGACCTTGTACTTGACCTATCTTGTTTTTCCAGTCCGATTCCAGGGTCAACCCTATTTCCGCTGGAATCGATTTTGCAACCTCTCGATATCCTATACGATTTCAAATTTTATATTAATATGCGAGAAAATAATGTAATCCTTCTAATTTGTATTAAAACATTAAGCACTTGTAATAAATAAATACATGAACATTTTGACTAAACAAAAAATTAAGGATCCATAGGGCTAATTATCATAAATAAAATCATAAGACAAAACAAAAATCATAGCATTGCATAAATATTAGCAATAGATATGGGTCTAATATTATTCTTATTCCCATAACTATCACATGAAGTTGTTTATTTATGGAAGCATAACTCCTCCTACAAAAGAGAATTTAGGCGAGCCAATCCATGTGATACACAAGAATTTGGTGGTGATGAATGCCATCCGTCCGTCGGATGGTGCAAGAGGGAGCCGGTGAGGGAGGGAAGCAAGTGAGGAAGAGGAACAATGAATGAGTGCTATGCATGTCTAAGAGAGCCAAGAGGAAAAATGCCATCTGATTGCAAGAATAAGAATAGAAATTAGGGGAAAAAATAAGGTTTTGGACATCTACTTACAAAACCGGTTCGGAACCGGTTCCAAAACCGGTTTAGGAATGGGTTTTTGAGTGGGTAATCACTCGGAACCGATTCCTAAACCAGTTTCAACGAGAATCGATTCCCGACCTTGTTTTCCAGGTGGGCCGGTTCGGTTCCTGGGTATATCCGATTCGGTTGCACACCTCTAAACTAAAGAATGAATATCAAGCATAACGTAAATATCAGCAACACACTATGTGAATATTAGCGTACTACTTAAATGTAAGTAGCGTTCTACGAATATCAACAATGTATAGCGTGAGTATTGGCAAAATACCGAGTAGGATGGATATTGGCAGAAGTATTGCAATAATTGAATATAAGCATAACCCTAATATTACATGCAACAACAAATTTGTCACGATCTGCAAGCGTTTGATCAGGTATGGATTCATATCTTAAAATATATTGATTGAATACTAGTCTCTAAAAATTATCTATGCAAGATATCCAATCACGCAAGATATTTTAATTGATTGACAATCATCCCAAAGGCAAGAGACTTTTCATTCCACTTTTGAAAATAAAGATTTGATTGTTTGGGCAACCAAATTTATCAAAATTCTAATTGATTGACCTTAATTGCTATCATAATTTCTTAACAATTGTTCAATAGTTAGATTGGAAGATGATCCTCTTGAAGATTGTCCAATAGGAAGTGGCTACTAAGGAATATAAATAAAGACCAAGGTGCCCAAGATCAAGAGTTCACAATTCTTTTTTTCAAGAGAACTTTATGTACTTTACAATTGTCTTCTGTGAGTTGAATGTAGTGAGATAGTGAGCCCTATCTACTTGAGTATTAGCAACACTTACTTCAAGAAGAATGCTTGAGTAGCACTTACTATTGTAACTTCTTGACTATTGACTAATGGAATCCAACTAATAGGCTATTGGTATGAAAGAGTAGACGTAGGTTTATGTAAAGCCAAATCACTATAATCTCTGTGTGCATTGTTCTTCATCTTTTTGCCTATGCTCCTTATTTGATAGAAGCATGACACTACATTGCTTGATATAACCACCTTGTGCCTATATCTAAATTCTATTTCACTAGATTCAGCTTATATTAAATTTGATAATTTGAATTCAAAGACATTTGTCAAGTTTATTGAAATCACATATTCACTTGCTTCTAGGTAATATTGTTAGACAACATCAACACCTACTCCTCTTGTGCCATTGAACAAGAGAGGTGTTGGTCTAAGCCATAATCAAACCTTCAAAATGCACTTTAGGGAGTGAGAGAATTGCAGAATGGGCGCTTAATTGTGAAAAGGCAAAGTCAAACTCACCGAAACTTGAACTTGTTTTCAGAGTGCTCTTGAATATCTAAAAAAGTAGAAATAGCTGTGTTTTGTCAACATGTAGATCTTAGACAAATAGTGAAGTAAGCCATGGCCATAAACAAGAACTACTTGAGGTGGAATTTTGGCAATGAGAATAGAGCAAAAAGAAGTAGATCTTATTGATTGACTGGAATCCACTGCCTAGAGAAACATTGATGATAAACATTATTAAATTGGTGACTGTAAATTCCTTGAAATATGCATTGATAGGTATATGCAGATATTATGCTAGAAATTTGGTCGATAGCTTTGCAAAACCAGTAAAGGTTTCATCAATTCCTAATGCGGAGACTTACGAGTTTGTGGGAGTGTTGAAGTACTATAAATACTGTGCATATCAGAAGCTTATTAATGAATCATATAGCTTATCAATGATAAGCTATTTCAAAGGAGAAGCTCATCCCCCATGGGACTTGAAGGCCCTTTTCTCGGACTATGGGAATAGAATGGCCCAACTCTACGATGTCACAGTGGCCCATTGCTTTTGAGAGTCCAATAAATTAATCGATTGAATAGTTAAAGCCTGCAGTAATTGATTCCAAAACCCCCAAATTAGGGACCTCCTTGCATCAACTAATCCTTAATGAAAGAGAGGTATTTCCATCAATTTTTTTTTGAAGTTTTTTAAGCCATGGATCCTCAATTGGCCAATTGGCAACATGAAATCCTCAATTAACCATTTACCAACACCTTTAATTTGCACTTAAACAAAAACATTGATACCACATCTAATAAAATTCAATTAATTAAGATTCGTATATAGAATCGAGAAAACCCAGGTTTGAATTAGAATTACATATCTCATTCAGTCAGTCATTGTTTGAATTAGAATTACATATCAAGTTTTACTATTAAATTTGCTGACATGGATGACATATGGTGACGTGATAAGTTAATGTGAAAATTAATAGAGTAAATATCATGAAAAACCTTAAATTTATCACATGGATAATTTATCACATTGATTTGGGGTTTTTTATGATATAAATATGACCTTGCCAGGTCACCATGTTCTCCATGTCAATAAATTTAATGGCAAAATTTGACGGAAGTTAACAAATGGTAAATTTGTCACATATATATCAATTTTGAGTTTTTATTAATTAACAAATTAATTTGAGTTAAATTTATCACACATGTACTAATTTGGTGTTTTTGTAATAAAAAATTAATTTGAAGAGTAATAAATTATTGGTAATTAAATGGACATGAATTCACCAATCAATTTGTTTTTTCATGGTAATAACTCGAGAATCAAATAGAAATTGGTAATGTAAATGGACATGCAATTCACCAATCAATTTGTTTTTATCAATTTCCTTTGAAACTTTCTAAAAACTTTAGGCAAATCTACCAAAGTTGAATTTTGGGAAAAGTACATCGAAATTCTAAATTTTATGTAGAAATGTGCAATATAAGTTTTTTTTTTGCAATATAAGTTTTTTTAAAAAAAAAAATCAGATGCTTTAGTGTCATGAATTTATAAAGTGCAATAAATTGATGAGAAGCATTCATCTGCTCCTGGTCCTAAAAAATAAAAATTACTCCCCTCTCTCTCTCTCTCTCTCGCTCGCTCGTCCATCTCAATAGTTCTCCAATCTTCACTCCCCTCATTTTCCCTATTTCTTATTTCTATTGCGAGTGTTCATCTCTGCAATGCTCTCCTGACATCCGTTGATGTCTCACCCCACCAAACGCTTTGCCACCAGCGCTTCCACCACCGGCCCCTCCTCCTCCTCTTCCTCCTCCGGCGACGGCGCCGCCCCTTCTCCCTTCGCTGCTCCACCCATGAAGAAAGCCAAGTCGCAGGCCGTTGCCGGTTCTCTCGACTCCACTACCGCCCACAAGAATGGCCTCCACCCACATCCTGCCAAGCAGCAGTCGCAGCAGCCAGGATTCGATCCCGAGAGCGATGTCGTCTTTGATCCTGCGACCATGTCTCTTGAAGACGGCATGAAGTCGGACGACATGGTGGCAGGGCACAGCGTCGCCGCCAATTTGTCTCGAAAGAAGGCTACGCCTCCGCAGCCTGCCAAGAAGCTCGTTATCAAGCTTTTAAAAGGTATATTCATTCCTCGATCTTGGGTGGATTTGGTTAGGGCTTTCTGTCTATGTGATGATTTGGTGAGTTCTAATTACTGAGCTTGGATGGATTTGCTTAATTTTGTTTGGAAGATTTCTGATTCGCTGCCGTTTCAATAAAATTGTTGACTGTTGACCGTCAAGAGCTTTTGGTTGAGGATTGATGGGGCTTTTAGATTTTGTTATCTCTTTAGTAGGGGTTTAGGTTAATTGAGTGATGGGAGATGGGTGAGAATCACAGAGCTGGTGATACAGTGATTTCTGTATTAGATTGAGCAATGAGATTCTGTATTGTAGACAATTTTTCTGTTTGGCTACCGATTACGTGCTGACGTTGATGGGTATAAGTCGTTTAGTACTGTGCTTGTGAAAAGATGTCTCTTCACAGGCACATCTGTCGATCTCTCTTAGAAAAAGTGATCTTGTGTGTTTTGTAAGATGAAAATGTGTGATTCCTCTAGTAAAATCTTAACAAGGTGCTGCTCAGTTATCTAATCGTGGGAAATGCCTAACTATCAACTTATTAATGCACTCACTCTTTGAAAGCTCTAATATTGTTCCCTACCATATCAGACATAGAAATTGTAGGGTAAGATTTGCAACTTCTTTTCCTGTTAGTGGTAGTTTTTTCCAACATGGCATGCCTCAGATCCCCCACCCCAAAAACATAAGGAAATAAAAGAAAGAAAGAATTGTAATAAGCCTCTAAAGTAGATTGGCTATGTATCAGAGCTGCATGGTCCATAGAATGCTTTACTTGCATTGACAAAAATAGCGTCCTTCTGTTGGTTGACCACTTATTGCCCATTTCAGGCTTGTCGTCAAATCTTGTCATTTGAAGCTATTAGGAGTCAAACAAGAGATCCTGGAATTAGGAGTATGTGGGGGCATGTTGCTCATGTGATTATGCTATTCCAACATGGAAGCATGTGTGTGCATAAGAGGATATTATTTCTGCCTGAACATCCTTTACCTTAGCTTTTATAGGATCTTTCCCTTAAAGAATTGATCCATATATATGTTATTAACTATCCAATGTTCAACCATAAGTTTCTATGACCATTAAGAAATGTGTGAGGAATATATATATGTGACTGTTTTAAATTGGTAGGTGAAGAGGATCTGTTTGAAAGATAGGAAGGCGCTAGAACCGTTAAATGCCTTTTATATAGGGCTCCAACCATCCGATGTTCAACCTTAAGTTTCTGTAACCATTAAGAAATGTGTGAAGAATATACGAGGGTGATTATTTTAAATTGGTATGTAAAGAGGATCTGTTTGAAAGATAGCAAAGGGCTACAACCGTTTTATGCCTTAGGTAACAATATAAAAGCTATAGAATCTAATAATGACTATATGTGAAAGTTATTTTTCCATTTTGTTTCATCATGGCATCTTTCTACCCTTTAAAGGGGTCAATTGAAAGTATTCTGAAGGGCCTCTTTTTTCTTTCTTTGGAGCATCCACAGGTGCATGCCTACATGTATGCATGTGTGTGGTTTTGTAGGTATTCAAGCATTTTACTTTTGTGCCTTTGTTTTGACAGAGATTAAAGGATTTATTAAAGGATTTATTAGTAGAATATATAGTAGTACATTAGAAATGTATGAGGAAAAAAGGAATAACAAGCAAACAGAAGGAAAATATCACTAGATTATATGAAATCTGAATAAGATGACCACATCAAATAAAAGAGAAGAAAACAGAAGCAACTGGAAATTGTGAACCCTCAAACAGTTCTGGTGTTCTTGCCAAGTAGGTCACATGAGACAAAGCGATGCAATGCTCCTAGACTTTAGAAAATAAGTCTCAGACATAGGATTGCAACAGCTAAATTACTAAATGGCATGTTTGGCATTGCTCATACCACTTTAAATGAGCTGAAGATATGATTTGAGAGCTTGAGGGCGAAGTCACAATTAAGAAAGAGTTGATCAACAGATTCACCTAAACGCTTACACATACAACACCAGTCGGTGAGTGTTCAGAATATTATACGTCTTCCTACTCAGTGAAATCTATCATAGATGTGGTAATTTAATCCCTGCACATCTATTAACTTTGGAAGATAAGGTTAGCGTGATTGGTATCGCTCCCCAGTGTGTGGTGATTCTTCGATATATGGCTTCACCTGACATACTGATTTAGCAATTTGTGTTTTCCAGACATGCCAGTGAATCTTCTTTCAATTGACTGCAAGTGAGCCAACAAGGATAAGAAACAGAGGGAATGATAGATACATACATACTTGCATGCAAACATACATATTGCGGCTGATTTTTCTATTGTCCTTATGTTTGTCCTCAGTTGCCTTTATTCTTCTTTCTCAAGTTGTGCTGAGAAATGGACTTGCCTTATATTTCTCATTATGATATTCCTTTTTCTTGGTGAAGCCAAGCCGACACTTCCCACAAATTTTGAAGAGGATACATGGGCAAAGCTCAAAGCAGCTATAAATGCAATATTCTTAAAGCAACCTGTTTCCTGTAGTTTGGAGGATTATTATCAGGTAGATTTCTCTCTCTTCTATCACCTAGATTCAATCCTTTTGATGCATGCTACATCGTTTATCAAATTTGTTGTCTGTAGGCTGTCAACGACCTCTGCCTACACAAATTGGGGGGAAATCTTTATCAACGAATTGAGAAAGAGTGTGAAACACATATTTCAGCGGTGCTGCAGACTCTTGTTGGCCAGAGCCCCGATTTGGCAGTTTTCTTATCACTTGTTGAGAGATGCTGGCAGGATTTCTGTGACCAGATGCTGATGATTCGCAGCATAGCCTTATATTTGGATAGAACCTACGTGAAGCAAAACCCAAATGTTCGGTCGTTATGGGACATGGGGTTGCAACTTTTCCGAAAGCATCTTCATTTGTCAGCGGAAGTTGAGCATAAAACTGTCACTGGTCTCTTAAGAATGATTGAAAGGGAAAGGTAGTCTTTGTTTTATACATGATCTGTAGCATTTGCTTAAATTACGAGGATGATCGAAGAAATAACTTGAGACTTGACACTTGAGTCGACTGTCTTCTATATGGGGAAAAAAAAATGTTAGACGCAACATGGAGGGAAATACAAATGGTTGACTCAAGTCTCAATGAATTATGAAGCTCCAAGAAGATGCCTGCGTTTCAGAAAAAAGTTTGTTTCGGCCAAGCTTCGTTATAGAAAAAAGGAAACTTGATGTGATCTCCACATGATTATGATGCTCTGCCTTACTGCAAGAAATGGAAAGAGTTATATTATGTTTGAGACACAGCATCTATGCAAGTTATCTAGTAGGAATTCTTTAGTTTGGTTCCTGTCACCAGAAAGATGTAGTTAAATGAACCCTTTCTATACAGATCTCCCCCCCCCCAAAAAAAAAAAAAGAAAAAAAGCGGGGGTGTCTCTTGGATGAGTTCTTCATTCATATTTTCACTGATAATAAATAAAATAAGTATCTAGAAATTTTGAGTCAAAAGTCTTTTCCTTATCTAGTTGTGCTAAGCTTTCTTCTGTTGAATGCTTTAGTGGAATGGGCAAAGTTGTTTTGGAAATTTTAACCACCTAAGAAAGTTGTTGACCAGACTTTACCAATCAATCAACCAAGTTCTCCTCATACAATGGATATATGACTCTAGTGGAAGATTTTCTTGGTAATGTTCCGTGGTTGCACTAAAATTAGAATAATCCTTGTAAATGTGGATTGAATTCAACAGTATGGTAGTTCAGCTTGTATAAGATAAACAACGTCAAAGATAATACTGCTTATACTAACAAATGATAACATTCTCTATGAAGATTGTGTAATAATCCTGATTTTCTAATTGTCCTGAGCTTAGCAAGAAGAGATTAAACTTCTCGCTTGTAGTTTATGCATTTATCGTGCTGGGGAGATGAGTACCTTATGCATATATTGTGCTGGGTATTGCATCAGATGTGAGTTGTGCCAGGCCCTACAGAACATTTTCTGTTGTCAAATTCTTGTTGCATATGGTTTATCTTTGGCCATAATTTTATTGGTTTTATTTTTATTGATGTCTGTATCTCATGTTGGAATTTCTTAAGTATGCTGATATTAGTAGAGTTGAATGTATGGAGTGGTAACTTGGCAAATGTACATATTTTGAGTCCTCTATCTAGCTCCAATCTCAAAAAATTTAGCTTTGCCTGCAAAAAATTAATTATTTTTAGCTGGTGAATTGCCATCTCTGGCCTATGAATGTCAACAGAGAGAATACTCTGCATGAATATCCAGTTGACATGAGGCTTTGAAAGCCAATGGGCCTAACTGTTTTCTATGGCACTTTAAAGTTGGACCATTTGCCACATTGGGAATCTAACATGCAATAGCATTTTGTACAGAAGCTAACATACAGTGACACTCTTTGTTAGGTCAATCCTTCTAAATTATTGTAATAGGCATATTGTATGTTGGTTTTAAAGCTCAAGGTTATCTTGTTATGTCCTTTATTTCTAGAGTTTTTTGGTATATAATGGTGGTCTTGTCACCATTGGCAACTGTTGGCAGTTTGCTTAATCCTTTTCAGTTTTGTCTTCTCGAGATAGCTGATTGTGTCTAATGTCTAAATAAGACTATTGCTGTGGTTTAACTATTTCCCTTGGATAATGATCTCCCTTGGATAATGATCTTTGACTTTTAGGTTGGGTGAAGCAGTTGATCGGACACTTCTTAATCATCTTCTGAAGATGTTTACAGCTCTAGGAATTTATGCAGAAAGTTTTGAGAAGCCATTCCTTGAGTGCACATCCGAATTTTATGCGGCTGAAGGCATGAAGTACATGCAGCAGTCAGATGTTCCAGACTACATGAAACATGTGGAGGTAAGTGAATTTTCTTCCATAGAAATACTTGATTGTTACTTTTGAAGAAAGTGATTTTCTTTAATTAGCTTGTAGTTAGCTGTTAAATAACTTTCTGGTGAAAGTTTTTGTGAATTAAGAGGTGAAAGAAATGGTTATCTGTTTTTCATCAAAGCTGTTTAGATTTGTACGTGGAGATGAAGTTTCAATTTTTAGTGTGAGGGGCGTAGTTAAAGCATGTCATTTTGGAAAATGTGTTTTTCTTTGTCAGAATTACTTAATATAAAGAAGTTTTGCAGGTTAGGTTGCATGAAGAACATGAGAGGTGCTTGCTCTACCTTGATGCTAGTACAAGGAAGCCTCTAATTGCTACTGCAGAAAGGCAACTTCTAGAACGACATATACCTGCTATTCTTGATAAGGTATAAAAACAGTGATTCTTTTTCAGTGTCTTCTTCCACCACCCCTTCATCTTTCTTGTGCACGTAAGTATGCACAAGTTTCTTTCTTTCAAAATTACTGTATGTGTATTTTGAACAAGTTTCTTTCTTTCACTGTATCCATGTCCATAGAACTATCCCTACTAAGATCTCTATTTACTTGTATGTGTGCACCAGAGTGATTCTTTCTTTGTATTTGCTTTGTAAATGTTTTTCTCTGATTTTCTAGGGATTCATGATGCTGATGGATGGAAATCGTATTGAGGACCTTCAGAGAATGTACCAATTGTTTGCAAGGGTAAACGCCTTGGAGTCATTAAGACAAGCACTTAGCTTGTACATACGGCAAACTGGTCAGGGTATTGTCATGGATGAAGAAAAAGATAAGGACATGGTGCCATCTCTTTTGGAGTTTAAGGTTTCTCTAGATGCAATATGGGAGGACAGTTTTTCAAAGAACGAAATGTTTTGCAACACTGTCAAGGATTCATTTGAGCATCTAATCAATCTTCGTCAGGTTCGTGTCTTTCTTGCTTGCTTTTTGTTCTTCGTGTTGTACTTTGAAATTATGACTAGTAGATCCTCTGTTTCTATGAAGAATGGATATTCCTATACCTCTCTTGGTGACTAAATTTTGAGGAATTGACTTGATAGAATTTGTGGGCATGTTTTCTTTTCTGTGATATGGAATTTGGTCAGAGCGTGTAAACATTAAGAGGAAAATTCGTGACACTAAATTGCAAAATAAGGGCAGGTGAGAAATTGATTGACCATCAAAGGATGATTTTTTACTCCTATTTTTGAGAAAAAAATGAATGGAGAATGATATTCGGAGATAGTCATATTTCATAAGGGGGGGAATTGGAGTTTAGTCCTCCATGTATTGGGGGTTGTGGGGCTCATTGAATCTCGAACTTAGGTGTTCATCCCTGTCGCGCCACTTTACGAAATTGTCACCACTTATATTTGTTTGTTAAAACATATGAAGTGCATCTTTCTTTTGGGTTTTCAGATGAAATGACTATCTGGCTCTTAATTGAACGAAATTACATTAAGAAAATTGAACGCGAACAAAAAGAAACAAAGAAAAGAATTAAAATTTTGTAGCAACCACTGTGGAAATAGCTTGAGGTTAGTGGCAATAACCTTTGTAATGCTGAACACGTCGTCCATACCAATTCAGCTCACTTAGAGAGTACAAATGACCACTGCCGCAATGTAGGGAAAATTGCATTGCAAATTCTAAATCTATACAGCTCCAGACCATTGCCATAATGTAGGGAAAATTGCAATGTGAATTCTAAATCTTTACGTAATGTACTTGGGTCTGGGACATTTGAACTGGTGAAATCAAGTCTTAAGCCTTTATGGAAAAATCAATCAGATCCTAAATTTATGCTAAGAATACAATCTAAAGCTGCCACATGGGAAAATTATAAGAGTCACATAGGCAATATTAGGTTTTGTTTACCTAGAGGACTTGACTGCACTTTTAAAATGTATTAAGATTTGATTGCATTCTGCATTTATGGTAAAGGACTTTGAGTACACTTTTCCATGCACATGTATCATGCTCAATGTCCATCAATGATTATGGACTTGGAAAAAGACATTTCATTTTATCAAAATGGTCTTATCTATGTAAAGCATTTTGACCTTTGATGTTGAGCAAAATGTGCAGAGTGGACATGAGAATGCTTCATTGAATTAGTGGACATTAGGAAAAAAGAAGGAAGAAGTAGTTGTAATGGAATTTCTGTAGCTTGAAATAAGGATAAGTGGGAGATATTCTTCCGAGGTGATTTGGATATGAGAAAGATGAACTTTATGCAACTCTGTGATGGATATGGTGGTTGAAAGGGAACGTGGAAATTCTAAAGCCTAAAAAACTGGGATTCCTGACTTTCCAGACCTTTTGACTCTGTCCTCTAATTGATTATATATGAATGTGTGGCATCTCCTTTGTGCCACTTCAGTCAATTTTATTGATTAAGTAAAGTTAAAAAAAAAAAATCAAAACCTTTAGTTTTTGATTGTCATGGGGATTATGGGAAGGACAGCATGAGCAATTGGAAATTGGAAAGGAGTGTTTCAAGCACCGTTGTACCGACCGTCCCTCTCTCTCTCTCTCTCTCTCTCTCTCTCTCTCTCTCTCTCTCTCTCTCTCTCTCTCTCTTCTCTCTCTATATATATATATATATATATATATATATATATATATATGCGAGATATTAATGTATAGTGGCTTGAAGGTTAGAGTTTTGGTGCTATATATATATATATATATATATATATATATATATATATATAGATATTAATGTATAGTGGCTTGAAGGTTAGAGTTTTGGTGCTATTAAATCAAGGAGGAAGTGCATTAAGATACTTTGGATGGGTGAAAAGATCTAGATGTCGCATAAAACCATGTGGTTTTATTGGGTAGGTCTATGCCAATAATGCTTAGGAAGGTTGAAGAATGGGCTAATGCATGAAATGGGATGGCTTGCTCATGGAATTCCTATGTATACTTATGCTTAAAGAAGTCAGATGATTCTAGTGTAGGAGGACTAAACATGTTTCATTCACAAAAGTTGCTCAGAAAAGGTGCCAGCATGCAAAAACAGCATTACAGAATGGAGTTTGCTGCTGACAAAATACAATGATGGAACTGAGGGGATGGGATTGGGTTCTTACCATCCCTGCATATTATGAGTATGCGTGTTAGGTGCGAGAATGATGGGCCAGATATGGCATATATTATCCTCTATGGATCAGTCTCTTGTGAAATTGTAGAATTAATGCTCTTTGGACTATTTGATAGAAAAGTAGCTTGTATATTGTTTATGTATCGCCTAAGGAAAAAAAATATTTGCTTACATATATTGCAACTTGAATTGATTACTTGTTCATTGGTGTTGTGAGAATTTTGCAGCTAATGACTGATTTGCTTCTCATGACAGAACCGACCAGCTGAGTTAATTGCAAAGTTTCTTGATGAAAAGTTGCGTGCTGGTAATAAAGGAACCTCAGAAGAGGAATTGGAGAGTATACTTGATAAAGTCCTGGTTTTGTTTAGGTTCATCCAGGTTAGCTTGCTATATCTAATACGTTCTTCTGCAAGAAAAAAAATGTACTGTGATTCAAATAAAATGTGGAAACTTTGCTGGAGAATGTGAACTATTTTCACTCACCTTCCCTTTTGTAAGGAAGTCATATGGAATTGGTTTTTCATTATAGGGAAAAGATGTGTTTGAAGCA
Organism: Eucalyptus cloeziana; assembly: GCA_014182715.1. Classification (NCBI taxonomy): domain Eukaryota; kingdom Viridiplantae; phylum Streptophyta; class Magnoliopsida; order Myrtales; family Myrtaceae; genus Eucalyptus; species Eucalyptus cloeziana. The sequence goes on from CM024638.1 coordinate 23,639,263, forward strand.
TTCTACAAGAAGGATCTTGCAAAGAGACTGTTATTGGGGAAGAGTGCTTCCATTGACGCAGAAAAATCCATGATCACAAAGGTCAAGGACATGTTTGTCATTAAGCACAATATGACTTGATTTTTCTTTTTTCTGTCTATTTTAACTTAGACTAGCAATATTTTGACAAACTGTGTACTGTTAATTCAGCTGAAGACCGAGTGTGGTAGTCAGTTCACAAACAAACTTGAAGGAATGTTCAAGGTGCATCTTTGTTGCAGACTTTGTTTTGAACCATTTGAATCTGCTTTTTCTTATTGTAGATATATTTTTTTCACTGTCGCTAAAAAATCATATTAGATGATCTGATACCTGTTTTATGCTAAGAAAATCCATGCGAAAAATTGTGGTCAGGAGAAAAGGTCAAGCCTATATATCCATTCCTTTTCAATTGAGTTCGGTGTTTCAATATGATTTACCTTCTTCCATGCTACTAGAATAAAGAATTCTTTCCTCTTTTTTGGAAGTGATGGCTTCCTGCTTCAATTCTTGTAATGCCTATGCTTGTAGTACTGAAAGGAAAAATAAATTATGGTAGAGGGTGTACTTGGGTAGTTTTTAAGTCTGTAAATATGCTTTGAGGATGTCATTTTCCCATTTGGTGTAAGTTTCTTGAAATTTCTACCTTTTTCAATTTTTAATGTGTCTCAATAAGACTTCTCCTATTTTTGCCTTTCTTAACTATGTCTTAAGGGCACTTGTTTCAGCTTCAAGCAACGTGTAATTGGCAGATGACTGATTTAGCCTTCATTTTCTATTTTTTGGCTGAGTATTGAGCGTTCATCTTACTTGCTAAGAATTTGTTGCCAATCTTACTCCTTATCTGAAGAGTATGACTTTTTAATAAATTTATCCAGTTCCCATGAGAAATTGATCATTGAAGGAGCTTTTGCCAAATGTTTCTCTTTAAGAATTGCTCCATGGAGGTTCTATACTACTGCTGATATTATTGTGCAATTGTTTTGAGAAGACTCTTCCCTTCTGTATTTTAGATAGGGTGGTCAGGGTGATCATCATTGGTCTAGAATTGAAATGTTACCACATGTTTCAAAAACGGTTAGGCGGAATCTTAGGGTGCGTATGGTAATGTTTCTATTCCCGGGAACAGTTTCTTTTTAGAAATACTTTTTTTTGTTTATGTTTTCGGGAACAGTTTCTGAGTATTTGAACGCGTTTAGTAATTACACAAAATTTCTGCTCACAGGAGAGAAATGTGTTTGGTATGACCCGATATATTTTTATGATTTATAATTTCTTTTAATTTATTAATAATTTTTATTATATTCTTCTTTTTTTCTTTTCTTTCTTTCTTTTTCTTCTCCTTCCACCGGCACTGGCCAAATAAGGGCCGGCAAAGTCGGCCTCGGGGGAGGCTCGCCGAGCCTTGTCGTGACTAGGTGAGGCCGAGCCTTGCCCTCATGGTGGTTGGGCGAGGCTCGGGGGGGCCTCACCGGTGGCCGGCGAGCTCGGGCGACCTCGCTGGGGGCCAACAAGGCTCTGGCGACCAGCTAGGGGAAGAAGGGAGGAAGAGAAAGAAAAAAGAGAAAAAGGAAGAAAAGAAAAAGGAAAAAAGAACTTGATTCTTGATTCTTGTTTCTTGAAGTGTTCTTGGGAACAATAAGTAACTTTTTTTTCTTTCTTGTTTCTGTTCCAGAATTTGTTCCCAGGAACAAAAGATTTACCAAATGTGTTTCTATTCTATTTCTACTTTCGGGAACAAAGAACAGAAATACTGTTTTATTCCCGGGAACAAAAATTTACCAAATGCGTTTCTATTATATTTCTACTTCCAAGAACAAAAGAACATAAATACCTATTCTCGGGAGTCTTACCAAACGGGCCCTTACTATCCTTAAGCCACCTGTGAAAGTTGACTTGACATGAAAAACCCCAAATCAATACACTTGTGGCAAAATTTAACAAAAGCTTTCTTATTGTAGCTAAAACGTGAAGTCAATGTCCTTAGGGTTACTAAACAATTGTGCTGACCTGGTTGTGCAAGTGAACTTTGAGGTATATCCTTGGGCGTTCCGTTTCCATGTGATGACATCTTTGGTCAAGATGTGAAATGTTGCTCAATGTTACAAGAACATTTAGGGTAGAATTTTACTATTATAAGCCACCAATTGAAGATGACTTAGAAAGTTGGAATGGCAGCTTTTTTATTGTAATTGGAACTTGAAGTCAATGTGATACTAAACAAGTGTGCTTACCTGGTTGTGCAAGTAGACATTGAGGTATATCCTTGGTTTTTCAATTGCCATGTGGTGATAACATGGGTGCTTATTTTCGACAAAGAGACGTTTTGCTTGTCAGTGACTTTTGCCTGGTTTACCCTTTGGAATGCGTCAGGTTGGAATGTGCTTATACATTAAATGGACTAGTTGGCCCATAATTTAAATGGAATAGTTGGCATGACATCTAATATACTTGTAGGAGATGTTACTTGTAAATTGGTCATTGATCCTTTCATCTAATCCTCGTATGCTGTAGCACAGCCTACATTCATTTTCGTAACAGGCCTTGCTTTGTTTATGCATGTGGAACTAACTTTTCGAACAAATTCTTGACATGCAGTCAGTATATAAGATGAAGAGGAAAGCCACTTCTATGGGCCATTGAAAGAAGTCTGCTAATTTTGAGTGATAAGTCATAAAGCTTGCAAATTATACTTTGTTTGACTCTTAACTCATTTAAAATAATTCTCATCCATCTTGCGACAGTTCACTGAACTTTTTCTACAGAATGGGTGGTCTATAGTTAATTCATAATTGTAGCGAACTTCATCCTATTTTATTTTCTCTCGGTTATGCATAGAAAAAAATTGCTTTCTTCATATAGCTTCTGAATCCATATTTGTGATCAATTTATTTTACTTCATATTGCAGCATTGAATGTCACTAATGTCCAAGTTTTTTTTTTTCCCCCTAGGACATTGAATTATCAAAAGAGATAAATGAATCATTCAAGCAATCGTCACAAGCAAGGACAAAACTACCATCAGGAATTGAGATGAGCGTCCATGTGCTGACTACAGGGCAAGTTTTGTTCTTATGTGAATTTCTTCCCGCTTTTCCTTCACCAACCCTGGAAAACGATAAAATAATAGACCCAGTGACATTTTAGTCTAAGATTTTGTCTTTCTTACTTTAAAGCAGGTACTGGCCCACTTATCCACCGATGGATGTAAGGCTTCCTCATGAATTGAATGTTTATCAGGTTTGTTCTGGCGAGATGGCTCAATGTCTCTTGAGTTCTGTTCCTGGAAGTTTAGCAGTATTTTCTGACATACTTATACTTGGTAACAGGACATATTTAAGGAGTTTTACCTTAGCAAGTATAGTGGGAGACGTCTAATGTGGCAGAGTTCATTAGGTCACTGTGTACTGAAGGCAGATTTTCCAAAAGGGAGGAAAGAGCTGGCAGTTTCCCTATTTCAGGCAAGTCCATCCAATACCAGTTTCAATGGATGACGAGTCCCAAAGTAGAAAGCCAAAATTTGCAGTGAACAATAACTCAAAACTGATGAGTTTGTTTAGGCAACACTCCTACAATTTTCTAAGCATCACCATTCTTAAGAGCACAACTGCATCACATGATTCCAAAGTGAATCCTTGCCAAGAGTTAGTAATTATCAATTGTCTTTAAAAGAAATAAGTAAAAAACAGTATTTGTTTAATCTCTCCTAAACATTCAACTCCTAGGTGAAATGGGAACCTTTAAACAAGAACTGTAACTGTAATAGGAAACCTTTACAAACTACAGAGGAAATATATTAATACTTAAAATAGGAAAGGGAATTCTAACAGGATTCTAATAAAACTCAAATCCTAAAAGATGAGACCATTAATTGAACTGGAGAAGAATTCTAATCCTTGAGGACTTTTTTTTTTTTTTTTTTTTTGGTGAGTCGATGCAATGGTCCATTTTCACCGTGGTGGAAAAAAACAATATCTTGGGCAAATGTTGGCTTGCTTGATTTTGTTGACTGCATTGTTCCCCCCAATTTGGAGAAAACTCGTCCTCAAACTTCGAGGTGCTGAACAATTAGATTTGTGAATTGTCCCTTTCAGCATGAGTTCATTTTGTTGGTTGCATCACTGACGTCCTAAAAATCATGCAAATTTTATTTTATGAACCTTTATGTGTCTCCTGTATTTTGACTCTTTTTCAATCTGCTTTCATGTCATTGTGCAGACAGTTGTCTTAATGCTATTTAACGATGCTCAGAAGCTTAGTTTTCAAGATATAAGAGACTCTACAGGCATTGAGGATAAGGAACTGAGAAGAACTCTACAATCCCTTGCCTGTGGAAAAGTGAGAGTCCTTCAGAAGGTGGGTGCCATTAATCAGTACCCTGATGTACTTTTTTGCCTGGTATTATTGAACTGCTGGTGTTTTAATATCCTAGGTTTCCTTGACAGGTGCCCAAGGGCAGGGATGTGGAGGATGATGATTCTTTCGAGTTCAATGAAACTTTTAGTGCTCCTCTTTATCGAATAAAGGTAGAGTTCTGAGATTTAGTTCAGTCATTGCAGATTTATCTCCCCTTCACCCAAACAACCTGCTCCCAACCCACACCTATATTTCAAGCTAACAAGTGTAATGTTCATTGGAATGTGATCTTGATGTTGAATTTTCTTAATGAGCTCGCAGGTTAATGCTATCCAAATGAAGGAAACAGTGGAGGAGAACACAAGTACCACTGAAAGAGTATTTCAGGACCGTCAATATCAGGTTCTCTTAACTCATGCTTCTTCATCTCCCTTAATTTTTATATGTCGATTGTGTATCTGAGAATGGAGAACAAATGTGATCATGAGCCATTAGTGATAGTTTGTCTGATTGGTCAAATTCTAGGTTGATGCTGCCATTGTTCGGATAATGAAGACAAGGAAAGTGCTTAGCCACACGCTTTTGATAACTGAACTGTTTCAGCAGGTAAATGTCTTTTTTCTGATGTGGAAATAGCACTTCAAAGTATTTCCACTATGCGGGTCGTTATTAAACCAATTCATTGTTAGAGCTAGATTAGTTTGGTTGTTACTCTGAAGCACTCTGCATTACTCTAGCGAGATTAGCAGAGGTGAGCTGGTGGATTGTTAAAAACCTAGATACACTACAAGAATATTAGCACTGAGGGCCACCTCCCATCTAATGACATGTGTCAGTCTGTCATTTGTTGGATAAAACCTAGTGTCTTAGTTATGTTATAAAAAAAATCGATTGTCTTGATAAGTGCATGTCATGGAGCACAGCTCGGCTGGCTTTTGATACTCGATGTGGGATCAGGCCCACGTGACATGCTTAACACTGGGTTCGAATCTTTTCAATGTTTTGTTTTGTTTGGGAGAGGGGGAAATGAAGATATATAAAGAAAATTGGGAAAATTTTCAAAAATTTTTACCCTTTTCCCTCATTGCTTTAACAAAAGATTTTGCTATTTCTCTTTTCATTTTATTTTCTTCCAATTGATTAATTTCATTTGAAAATATTGGTGCGTAAACGATGTCAACTCTTTTATAAACCTATTGTATCAGGTATAGATGGGTTGTCTTTTCCTTTTCTTTTTTTAAAAAATTAAATGATCATTTGACATATGTTACTTTTTGCCCCTTCCTTCGCTGAGCAGCTCAAATTCCCTATCAAGCCAGCTGATCTGAAGAAAAGGATCGAAAGCCTGATTGACAGGGAATACCTGGAGCGGGACAAGAACAATCCTCAAATATACAATTACTTGGCTTAGTCAAATGTGCTATTTTGACTCAGAAGATGTCACTGTATATGACCAATGACATGAAAGTTAGGCTGCTCTTTTGGATTTGGAAAGCTTAATCCCCCCCATCGGATTTTATTGTACAGTTTGGGCTGATCAGGATCAATTTTACCGCCTTTGGAGAGCATATTTTAATGCAATCACCATTTCTTTTACGGAGTATATGCATAAGGTGCTGGCCATGGGGTGTGGACTTACCGTGACCCACAGCGCGAGTGGGACGGATTCTGGCTGTGCCCTTTCTTTAATTACCACTGCGTAGTCGCTGCCTGCTTGATGTCACACCATCACCGCACTCAAGGTCTCACTGTCTTATCCTTCAAGCATGAATATCCGGTCTTCAAGCACACTTGTTCTGACCAAAGTTCACATTGTTTGCCAAATTTCTGAGTTGGATGATGGGTATACCCATTTGGGGTTTTATCCTCCATTTATCATAAATATACTAGTTTTTTGATTTTTCATGGTTTTTATTTCAATTTAACAGAGTATATATTTGTCACAAATGTATTAATTTGAGGTTTTTGGCGGTTAAAAAATTAGTTTGGAGTAAATTGTCATAGGTGAACCACTGTAGGGTTTCAAAAAATTAATTTGAGATAAAATTATCACAGATGTATCATTTTGAGATTTTTCATGGTTTAAAAATAAGTTTGGAGTAAATTTATTATTTGTGTACCAGTTTGAGGTTTTTAAAAAAAAAAATTAGTTTGGGATAAATTTGTAATAAATGCACCAATTTTGGGTTTTTCATGATATTAACCTAAAAGTTTATAAATTATGGATTACTAGCGATTCTACCTTGATAACTAAAATTTATAAGCACGGAAAAGTAAAAAAAAGACCCAAAAATCTAATGGAGGAGGATAGAAAGTTGGTATGATGATGTAGTATAAAACAACACAAAGTTTTAAAATATTTTTCATATATTCTATATTTATATATTATCATCTGAAACATTAAAAAAAGAAAAAAGAAATATAGAGGTGGCTTAGTGGGTAGCTCAGCGTGCTCATGTTTTTCTTTGGGCAGGTGTAGATATGTCATTTTGTCTAGATTTTTATCGAATTCTAGATATAATTCCACCCGTAATTACTCTAACATGACAAATCACTTTTGAGGCATTAAACCCCTCTTTTCTTTTTTTTTTTTTTTTTGCTTTTTATCTAAAGGATGAGTATTTCTTTTATATAATGTGGGAATTGATCATTTGAGGATGTACACGGTGTGTTTTATTTGAATAGGATTTTGAAAGAAGACTTGGGAAATAAAGTGTATGCACTTGTGTCATAGTTAGCTATGCTATGAGATCTCCCATGAGTCTAAATGAAAGATCATGTTTTAGGCCTCAAAAGAAAGGCACGATCATTTGTTAGAAGTCCTAGGATATCTTACAGGCGGCACAAAAGATTAGACAAGCTTAAATCAGGTGATTTTTCATCAAAAGAGCCCTGGAATTTTTCAGGATACTTATATTGTACAACAGTTGTATAACAACAAAATTGTCCTCAAATACCGCTTCAATGAAGTCGTAAAATAATTAACTGAGTCCTAGCATTACTAAACTCAAAAGGGAGCATGAATTAGTTAAGATTCAGACAATTGGAAGCATTTGCATCATGCAACCTGATAGGCTCTTCAGGCGTAGCATGACTTTACTTTCTTGAAAATTACGGCTAGCCAATCAAGTCATACCTCCAAATCGATCAATCAGAAAACACCTTGAAGCCTATAAAAGGAACCTCGAGCGGCTCTCCCGAGGAGGACGGAGATAAGGAAAGGCACCAAATTTAGGGGCAAAACCAGAACTTTTGTAGCAGCAACTTTGAAGAACTTTAGAAAATGTTACCCCTCGCAAGTACCTGGGAACTAATGATGTTTGGGAGTTCAAGGACACAAAGTTACACTAGAAACGGTAGTGACTAGCCCGAGGTTAACAGAAAACATGACCGACGATTCCCAAAACCATTCAGATCAGAAATCTCCGAGAAGTCCACATCATCATATTCGAATTTTGACCTTTAAACCTACATCTAGCACGTGGATCAAGGTACTATTCTTTGTGAAATTAGAATTCCAAGAGTGCCATAACTTTTTTTTTTCACTTAAATGCCATATATTTTAAAAATCAATCACTTGAGTGCTATTGACGATTTGTTTCATCAGAAAATTCAATGTGGCATTAAATAAGAATAGATAAATTGACGTGGCTCACTGGTAATTGATAAGGCAAATGATATTGTTTATACATTTGATTAAAGGTTCCTAACCTTGTCTAAAGAAATTGGGGCAAAATTTAACTTCCTTCAAAAACCCTAGTTGAAGCACAATTCTTCAAATTTGGACAAAGCATATAAAATTTGCAATGGGGACCAAGAGCAAGAGAAGGTCATTTTTTTCGTTACGAAGCCCTAATTTTTCCCTCCACACCGTCGCCTTTTCTTGTGCCTTTAGTCTTTGTTGAGTGAGAGAGATGATACTGAGTAAAGAGAGCGAGCAAAGGAGAAGACAAGGCAGGTGCAAGAGAAAATAAGCTTCATCTTCCACAACGAGTTTTAGATAGGAAGCTTTGAGAGAGAGATGTTGTCATTTGACAAAGCATTTAGAGAGAAAAAGACATTCCTGTTTCTGTAGAGGAAGCATTTAGATAGAGAGAAACGGCAATTACGTTTTTTTTTTGTACTCTGTGTCATGTTGGATAAAGATTTTCCATGTTGGACTACAATTTTTTTTTTTTTAAAAGTCACGTTGAAATGAAAAATCAAGTGAATAACCCATGTAATATGAATTGCTAGAAAGGGCACTCAAGTGAATGAAAAAAAATTATGGCACTTAAGTAAGTGTTATATGAAAGTTATGATATTCCTAATATTCTAATCCTAGCCCATACATGAGTTCAATGAGGACATATTTTAAAGGCATTTGCTAGGATTTAGAGCAAACCCACCGGTGAAGGAAGAGTTAGTGTAATATCGGGGGACTTCCAAAACCAACATTTGGGTCATTTATCTTGATCCCATCCGAAAGGGGACATAGAAAAGGGATACTAAGGGTCCGTTTGGAATCAACTTTGGAAGGGGCTTTGGCCATGAAAAGCCCCTTGGGCCAATAGGCCTAGAGGGACATAAACACTCTAGGAACTCTCAAGGTAAAAAAGGAGAGGTTGATACAAGAACATCACAAGGAAAGGTACGAAAGAGATTTCCCAAAAGCACTGAAGCTAAACAGTTAGCATCACAGATCTGCTGCAAATGTTCTTCGGTTTTTGTTTTGTACACGTGAAATAGCAGTTGATGTTTGACCCATTCTATTAATCTTAGTTCGTATAATGTCTATATAATCTTTTGCATAAATTTCTTGGCTTTTCAAGCTGTGTCCAACTCATCTTCTCCCGATCATATCCGCCTCAATCTGCACTTAATTTCTAATAGCGAGAGTGAGCTTGTTCGAATTTTCTTCAATCAACACCAATCGATCCTAGGTAGTATAATTTCTTTAGTATCCTATGCATATATTTCAGAGATTTTTTAGTTCATTTGATGGTCATAACACATTTTCTTCCCGACCATGTCCCCCTCATGCCCTTAGTTCTGCATAAAAGTTTCTGGTAGTGATGGTGATTCTGTTCGAGTGTTTATCTATTGATAACCATTGATAATTGACCTGACATTCCTATCCTAGTTACTGTAGTGTCTCTAGTATCTTGTAGGTAAATTTCAGTGTTTGAAGCCCATTTGATAAGTCGAACTCACTTTAGTATGCCTGCCTTAGTACTGCATTAAATTCTTGACAGTAGCGGTTATCAAATTCAAGCCATAAGAGCCGATATCCGACTTAGTCCTTCTATTATAGTTAACTATAATGTCTTTAGTCGGTTGTTCACAAATTTTTGCAACTTTTCAAACTCTTTGATAAAGATTGCCTGGCGACTCCCTTATTTTTTAATGTACGTTTGCCTAATGAGTCAATTTTATCCTCCAAAAGCAGGCTTCGACACTCGGCCAGGTTGAGCATGACCTCTAGAGGTTCAAACCTGAGCAGGGCCCATCCAATGACCTAAGTCTGGGAGTGAAACGAGACCTCTTTTCCTTTCCCATTTCATGTGCCTCTCTTGTCCCTTGCAAACGTATGGTTCCCGGTCTCAATATAAGAACTGGCCCAAATCACTCGAATCGATTTGATCCCGATCGGTTCAAGCCAAACCTCGAACTTTTATTATTATTATGATTATTATTATTATTATTATTATTATTATTATTATTATTATTATTATTATTATGATTATTACTATTATTATTATTATTATTATTATTATTATTATTATTATTATTATTATTGACAATCTATGTTTAATTATCTCTCAAATTTCAAAATTCTTAGTATGCCATTGTTAAGTGATTGAAATTTAATTACTTGATTTTTTTAATTTAAGAAAAAAACTAAATTGATACACTTTGAATTTAGGGGGATATATTTTTTGATCCATGCATGTGGTTGAGGCATATTCCCGATCGACCGCTAAGATCAACTTTTTTAACTTTTTGATGTTTGATCATTAATTTTGATTTGTTTATTTCAAATTTGTAATTATATCTTTAGATTTCTAAAGTCTTTTGAGCCGGTTCAGTGAATAAAAAGTCGGCCTGCATGATAAGTCAAGCTTGATCCAAGTTATGCTAAAAAAATTACGGACCTTTTGGAATGCCGAAATTTTCTAGATTTCTATTTTCTGAATCTATTCTTTTTGTCATTTTTTTTTTTTGCCAGAGTCTTCCAATTTCATTTGGAAACGAGTTTGATATCCATATCTGTCCGTTCTCAAATGAAAACATAGACTCCAAATTCTCAACTTAAAATGAAAACCCCAACATGATATTTTTGCCCCCTTTTTTCAAACTTTAATTTCCTAAGTCTTTTAGCACCCCTATTCCGTCAAGTCCCAAAATTTATGACATCGTACCGTACAATACTGTATAAGAAATCCCATAGATAACTGGCCTCTTTGTTTTTCATTTGACAATTTCACCATCTTAATAATCAAAAAAAGAAAAGAAAAAAGAGAAGCCCAAAATCTGAAAGGAAAATGAAAATGCACATCTTCCATCCTCTTCTATTCCTTTCAATTTGCGGACAGATTACAAACCCAGAAAACAAAAATCACAGCAAAACGGAGAGAACATCGAATCGGAGCAGAAGAAGAACAATCGCGGATCGGACGTATCGTCGAAACCCAGAAGAGCAAGAGAGCATTGATCACGCGATCTTGGAAGGAACGGCGGGTGCGGCGTCGATGGGCTTCTTCGGCTCCGAATCTAGGGGGTCAGCGCTAGGGTTGGGAGCGATCAGAGGGGCGCGACCATTGCCGCCGCTGTCGTCGTCGGGGTCGTAATCAGGGTTAAGGGACCGGTCGATGGCTTCCCGGCCTCGTTCGAGGCAAGGCTTGCAAGCGATCTCGATGGCGATCCAACCCAGCACCACTCCCGCGATCGCTATGAGCGCGCTCGTGATCGCCGCCATTTTTGTTGCTCTCCTTCCGCACAGAGAGATGAGAGGGACGGCGAAGAAGACAAACCCCCCCAGACCCAAAGGCAGGCCCGAAACGGTGCGAGTAGCGCTTCCGATACGAATGAGGACCGAAATGGAAGACCCACCGCTCGCAATGACAGAGAGAGAAGATGCTGGGTCCGACTCCAACTAGCCGAAATTGGGCCCGCCTCACACCCCTTTTAACCCACGCTCACCTTTATAGTAAATTACAACATTGCCACGTTGGGCGTGAGTCGGAATTCATTCGGACCGAGAGCGTGTACAAACATGTCGATGTAAAGTGGTAGGAAGATGCTGACCCAAAAAAAAGAAAAAAAGTGGTAAGAAGATGTCAAAACTAGTCCCATCTTAGATCGCTAATTTCGATCCTAATGCTCCATAGAATCGCAAAAATTTAGTCCCCCATTATATCCCCTATGGAGAATTTGTTGAAGTGTTGGTTGGCATTGAGCAGGCAAAGGGCGCACTCGTGCCTTGCTCGGTGATTGTGAGCCGGGACCCCACCTCCTCGCAAGGGTGCTTACCCTTCTCGATTGCCACTCAAGGGCCTATTGCCTTTGTAGAAACGCCCGATTCATATGCGGAAGGCGAGTACAATATCAGTGGCTTCGCCGTTGGTATAGTGAAGGAGGATTCAGTTATAGATGGAAAAAACATTGTTGGTGATATGCTCATTGGCACCGACCAAAAAAAAAAAAAAAAAATGCTCATTGGCTTGCCGTCAAGTCTCAAGTGGGGTGCATTCGAATGGTTTCTCTCTTATCAGAAGGATTCAGTTTTATCTTGACCCAATATGTTCACGTGTGCCTCTCATTCTATGATCTTAATTTGCTAATTTCTTTAATACAGTTTTGGCCCGAAGTGGTCTTTCCTTGACAGACCAGCTCAGCTTGCTGGTGAAGCTATGACGGTGGGTGGAAGCTTTGATGGCTCCTACTGCTATTCATGTCAATCAAGTATCTCTTTCTCTTTCTTTCACTCTATGATATATTTCCTTAGAAAATATAACTGGAGTATCAAGACTGAAGCAAAATATATGAGTCAAGAAGTACCACCCTAATAACAGCATTGCTGTAGTTGATATGTAGCTTCTTTAACCTTATCATCAAGAGAGGTATCAAAGGAATAGCCCACATTACCTGTGGTGGGTTTACCGATAACAAACTACGAGTGTTCCTAGTAGGCCTGGTGCCACCATCTATGGCGACTCCTGGGTGGTTCCTCCACAATTTAAGTGGATTCAAAAGGTTGGTTTTCCGTTTTGTTCTAGACTAGAACTTTAAATAGCCAATGGCAAAGAGCCTGCTCAAGCATTGTATATGATATAGTAGAATGTAGCAAGCTATCACCAGCTCTTCTTAGTAACTTAGAAGTTTTCGTGTGATTTCTTCTCCTCTATGAGGTGGGTCACACAGGAGATTCTGAGATGAGGCAGACCTTCAACATGGGCATTGGGATGGTTTTGGTGGTTAGCCATGAAGCTGCCCTTTGGATATTGGGTGATAAAGAGATGATGGCATATCGCATTGGTGATGTGGTTAACGGCGAAGGGGTGAGGCTCTGCTAGGAACAATTCTATACCCTTCTAAGATATGTTGTATGTTTTCATCGTTGTATTATAGTGAATGAGTTATACAATGGTGTAAGGCCCTTTTTTCCCCTACTAGATGTGCATGATTGACTTATGAAAAGATTAAGGAAATTCTAGTTTTCTTTGGGTCAGAGGAGAATTCTAGTTGTGCTAAACCTTTTCAAAGCAATTTTAATTCTCGAGCTGAATTTGGATCTGCTTTTCGTGACCCTTGCTCATGCCCTAGAGGTGAATTTGCAGCTCTGGGGCTTGAACCCAAGGATGTACAAAACTTGCAAAAGAGTTGCCCAGCTGATGCAGAATGATTTTTATTCTGAAGTTCTTCTCATCTCTATTTGCATCATATACCATGACATTTGAGGTGTTCTGGTTGTCTCTTACCAAAGAAATCAGTCACATACCAATTAGGCAACTAAGTCATATGGGACTCTGCAATTTTGTGGAAAAAGCTGTGGACAATAATTAATGAAACTCTCGAGAACTTTGCACTATTTACAAAGTGCCGTGACTCTTTTACAGAAACACATTGACAAAAATCGAATGTGGTTTGAAAATCATAAATGCTGAATGGGGATTAGATTGTGCTTCGGTTTAGCGTCTCATTGTATTGAAGGTATGAAATTTGCCTGCAGCTTCATTTGTTCATAGAATTTGCCTCTGCTCGTGTCAATTCCTTGCTCTTCCTCGATTTCCATTCTTCCATCCTCCTCCTCCTCATCAAAACGAGTATCCTCTTCGCCTCCATTTTCGAGGAAGCTCTTTCTCATAGCATCTTACCCGTGGCATAGTTGGTCTTCGTCATCATCAAACCAAGGGGTTGCATTGGTTAAAGCAAAGTGTTGAGGATGCATTTTGGGTGCGTTTGGATGGGCATTTAGAAAGCCCCTTCAAGCCCCAAGGCCCCTTCACCTCAAATTGGGGTGTTTGTGATGCAGGAGCATCCAACGTAGGTCCATCAACCAACTCAGAACCATCGATGCTTATCCAAGGCAATAAAGAAATTGGGCATTATGTGCTTCGATGGATCATTTTGAATGAATAATGTTAATTACTTATCGATATTTTGTGGTACGTCGATAACTAGCAATGGGAGGCCATTTTAGACGCTTGCATGACCAATTGATGAAGTTTCAGGAGAATTTGTTTTTGGTTAAGGGATGAGCTCGAATTTTGGGAAGGCTAAAGGTTTACGAATGCAATCGAAGAATGCGGAAGGCCAACGGTTCAAGAATACGGAAAGCTAAAAGTTCAAGAATGCAAGTTCCCGTACTACTAATTGCATTTCATAAGTTCCTAGGTGTATTTATTGTTATGCAGTTCAAGAGTCGAAGGTTTAAGTTCCTAGGACATTAAAGTCTGTTTTTAATATTTCCTAATGCTAAAATCCTCCTATAAACAGGGGAAAACTATCCAATGTATGGGAGATACGAATTTTATTAATGAAATTGTGAGCTTTCCTCTGCTTGAGTGAACTCCTTCGGAGAGTGGATAACTCCTTTTGGTTTGCAATTAGTAGTACGAGAACTTGCATTCTTAAACTTTTAGCTTTCCGTATTCTTGAACCGTTGGCCTTCCGCATTCTTCGACCGCATTCGTAAACCTTTAGCCTTCCCAAAATTCGAGCTCATCCCTTGACCAAAAACAAATTCTCCTGAAACTTCATCAATTGGTCATGCAAGACGTCTAAAATGGCCTCCCATTGCTAGTTATCTACGTACCACAAAATATCGAAAAGTAATTAACATTATTCATACAAAATGATCCATCGAAGCACATAATGCCCAATTTCTTTATTGCCTTGGATAAGTATCGATGGTTCTGAGTTGGTCGATGGACCTACGTTGGATGCTCCCGCATCATCCTCCCCGGGTTGTTTGAGATTTGTCCTCAAATCTAGAAAGTTTTCATCCTCTAAGGAGAAAGGTCTCCCACGTTGAATGTTGCCGAAACTCCAAATTCTCCAGGAAGGTCTATCTTGTAAGCATTGTCACAAATTCGCTCAATAACTTTAAAGGGACCATCAGCTCTAGGCATGAGCTTGTTCTTTCGTCGAAATGGAAATCTCTCCTTCCTCAAGTGAAGCCATACAAGATCACCCGGTTCAAATTGAGTCTTCTTGCGATGTTTATTAGCTTTCTTCTTGTAAGATTCGTTGGCCTTTTCGATCTTGGATCGAATTTGCTCATGGAGCTTCTTCATCAATTCAGCCATTTTCTTGCCATCAAAGCTTACTTGAGAGTTAGATGGAATTGGAATCAAATCAATGGGTGTGAGAGGATTAATTCCATACACAACTTCAAATGGCGATCGACCAGTAGTATAACTCGGTGATCGATTGTAAGCAAATTCAGCATGCGCAAGCTTTAAATCCCAATCTTTCAAAGATTTACTCACCATACCACGAAGAAGAGTGGTTAGAGTACGATTTGTTACCTCCGTTTGGCCATCGGTTTGTGGATGATAAGTCGTGCTGAATAAGAGTCTTGCACCAAGCATTCTCCATAGAGTCCTCCAAAAGTAGCTTAAGAACTTGGAATCACGATCCGACACAATGGTCTTTGGTACTCCATGAATGCGAATAATTTCTTTGAAATATAATTCAGCAATATGAGATGCATCGTTGGTCTTGTGACATGGCACAAAATGAGCCATTTTAGAGAACCGATCGACGACCACCATGATAGCATCTTTTCCTCTATGAGTTCTTGGTAGAGCCACAATGAAATCCATGCTAACATCTTCCTAGGGCTGCAATGGTACTGGAAGTGGAGCATACAAACCTTGATGGAAATGGCTTTTTGATCGTTGACAAGTTGCACACCTTGAGATGATAGCATGCACATCTCCACTCATCTTTGGCCAATAGAAATGCTCTTGAAGAACCTCAAGAGTTTTGTTAATACCAAAATGACCAGCCAATCCTCCACCATGCGCCTCTCGAATCAACAATTCGGAAAAAGAACTCTTTGGCACACATAATCGATTTCCTTTAAAAAGAAACCCATCTTGCAAAGAATATGTACCTTGAACTCCCCGCTTGCAATTGTTGATGATGGATGAGAACTCTGCATCTTCAGAATAAAGTTCTTTCATTGATTGAAATCCAAGAATCCTAGAGTCCAGAACAGCAAGCATAGAATATCTTCTCGATAAAGCATCTGCTACAACATTTGTGTGGCCAGGTTTATATTTTGAGACAAAAGAAAAGGATTGAAGAAATTCTACCCATTTTGCATGTCTCGAATTAAGTTTGCGTTGGCCACTAATAAACTTAAGCGCCTCATGATCAGAATGAAGGACAAATTGCTTTGGCCTCAAATAATGACTCCAATGATCAAGAGCTCGAATAATATAGAACTCTTTGTCATTTGAATAATTCCTCTTGGAATCAAGTTAACTTCTCGCTGAAATATGCCAATGGTTTTGTGCTTGGACAAGAACAGCGCCAATTGCATCACACTCAACTTCAAATACTTTATCAAAATCAGGAAGTGCAAGAATAGGGGACTCACAAAGTTTTTGCTTGATTACCTCAAAGGCGTTATGAGCAGCCTTTGTCCATTCAAAAGCACCCTTCTTCATGCATTCAGTTATTGGAGCCAAGACGGTACTAAAGTTTTTGACAAAACGTCGATAGAAAGAAACAAGGCTATGAAAACTTCTTACATCAGAAATGGACTTCGGAACCGGCCAAGTCTTCATAGCCTCCACCTTGGCTTGATCAACAGATATTCCGTCTTTGGAAACCACAAAACCAAGAAACACAATGCTTGGAGAGAAGAACTCACATTTCTCCATTTTAGCATATAGTTTTCGTTCTCTCAAGACATCTAAGACCTGTTTTAAATGAGAGATATGCTCCTCCTCGTTCCTACTATAAACAAGAATATCGTCAAAATAAACAATGACAAATTGACCAATAAAGGAACGAAGAACCTCGTTCATAAGTCTCATGAAGGTACTCGGAGCATTAGATAATCCGAATGGCATAACCAACCACTCATAAAGGCCTCCCTTGGTCTTGAAAGCCGTCTTCCATTCATCACCTTCTCGCATTCTGATTTGATGATAACCGCTCTGCAAATCTATCTTTGAAAACACAGAAGAACTATATAATTCATCAAGCATATCATCAAGTCTAGGTATAGGGTACCTATACTTAATGGTGATGTTGTTGATGGCCCGGCTATCAACACACATTCGGTATGTACCATCCTTCTTAGGTACAAGTAGAGCCGGAACAGAACATGGACTCATGCTTTCTCGAACGTATCCTTTGACGATAAGTTCATCGACTTGTCTTTGCAACTCCTTAGTTTCCTCTGGATTGCATCGATAAGCTGGCTTGTTTGGTAGTGGAGCACCGGGGATCAAATCGATTTGATGCTCAATACCTCTTATGGGAGGTAATCCAGGGGGCAAATCCTCCGGGAACACATCTACAAATTCTTTCAACAAGCAATGCATATTTGCATGTATGGGTCGCTCAATCACACTCTTTTTCTCGACCACAAGCAAAGCAAATACATTCTTTTGTTTGCTAATGGCTCTCTCAACCCGTGTCTCACTCAAGAACAGATTTTCCTTACAAGTGTTTCCCTCCCAGGTTGATTATTATGTATTGAAGAAGGATTCAAGGGTAAAAGAGTGATGTATTTATGTTTCTTATGAAAAGAGTATGTGTTTTTCCGACCATCATGCGTAACATTTATATCAAATTGCCACGGTCTACCCAATAACAAATGGCATGCCTCCATAGGAATCACATCACAAACAACCTGATCTCGATAGTTCTTCCCAATTGAAAATGATATAAGAACTTGTTTGTTTACCTTGAGTTCATTCCCTTGATTCAGCCATTGGAGCTTGTATGGTTGATGATGTTTAATTGTTGGAAGCTTTAGCTTGTCGACAAGAGTTGTTGAAGCAACATTGGTGCAGCTCCCACCATCGATGATCACCGAACACACCTTTCCGTTAATAGTGCAACGGGTGTGAAATATATTCTCCCTTTGCTCTTTATCAGGAGAAACTTCAACATGCAGATTCAGCTCGCCATCATCGGCTTTCTCAACAACTTCTTCTTCCCGATCAGATTCATAAATATTTTTGTCTTGATTGCCCTCAGCCTGTTGAAGCGATGAATTGATCTCCTCAATTTCTTGAAGAGTCATAACTCTCCGATTTGGACAATTTGCTTGTAAATGCCCAAAACCATGGCACTTAAAGCATTTCCTTGCATCGCCTTCAAACTTCTTTTGGACTTCTTTGGAAGGCTCTGCAATTTTTCCCTTGCTTTTTCTTTTGTTGACGTACTCTCGCCTTTGCTTCATGAAGCACCCTTAAAATAGGATGTTGCCTTTGTTGAGGTTTTGAAGTAAAACCTCTTGCTCTTCAATTGTTTTTCGACTTTTATGGCTAACTTGCATACGTCTTCAAAGTACCAATAACGTTGAAGTTCAACCATATCAGCAATTTCTCGATTCATGCCGCCAAGGAAACGAGCGATGGTTTGCTCAGGAACTTCTGGAACTTCACTCCTTATTTTGAGTTGTTCAAACTCACGAATGTATTCTTCAACACTCATCCCTTGTTGTCTTAGGGAATTCAATTTGAGGAATAGATCTTGCCTATAGTTGTCGGGCAAGAATCTCTTCTTCATCAACTTCTTGAGTTTTTCCCAAGACTTGATTTGGCCTTTTCCTTCCCTTGCTCGTTGATGCTTTAGATTCTCCCACCATAGAGAAGCATATTTTGTTAGCTTTAGGACAGCAACGTTACATTTCTTCTCATCCGAGTAGAACTTGAAGTCAAAAATTCGTTCGATTGTGTATAGCCAATCCACAAAGTCGTCGGGATTAAGATTTCCGTCAAACTCAGGGACCTCCACTTTAATGTCTCTTTCATCCTCCTTATGCCTCCCTCTTCGTGTTCGTCTTCGAATTTGAGATTCAGACTCACTTGAGTGCAGAATCGTTCGGTTGTCTCCAATGGACTCGGAATCGCCATCAGAATTTTGACGAAATTCAGAATCGTCACGCCGATGCCGTTCATTGGGACGCCTTTCTAACTGTCCTTGTCTCGTCGGATTCTCTAGAAGATTGAGGACTCGCTCCATTTGTTGCTGAAGATTTTGGATTGCGCGATCTCGCCTTTCATTGTGCGCTTGCTCCAAAGTCAAGCCTCTTGGCACTTGATCATCCATAAGGAATTTGTAATAGAAGAAAGAAAGGAATCACTCAAATGAGTTGAACCTTGAGCTCTGATACCAATATTTTGATGCGTGATGGGGTGAGTGATTCTAGAATGGAATTTTTTTAGAGGGGAATTTTGTGATTAAGTGTATGGAGTAGTGTATACGGTAAAGAAACAAAAAGGAATAAGCAAAGAGAGAACGATCGCCTTCCAAGGTATAAAGACCACGCCACCAACCGAGGATGAGGATCGAGATCTACGAAGTTCACCACCAAGGCCTAAAGCTTCCACCAGCCAAGGATAAAGGACTTCGGGATAGGAGAAGCTCACCACCAAGGCCTAAAGATTCAACCAGCCAAGGATAAAGGGCTTCTTGGCTCACCACCAAGGAGTGATCTATGCTCCAAGGATAAAGAAACCAAAAGGAGTTATCCACTCTCCGAAGGAGTTCCCTCAAGCAGAGGAAAGCTCACAATTTTATTTTGTGGTACGTCGATAACTAGTAATGGGAGGCCATTTTAGACGTCTTGCATGACCAATTGATGAAGTTTCAGGAGAATTTGTTTTTGGTGAAGGGATGAGCTCGAATTTTGGGAAGGCTAAAGGTTTACAAATGCGGTCGAAGAATGCGGAAGGCCAACGGTTCAAGAATACGGAAAGCTAGAAGTTCAAGAATGAAAGTTCCCGTACTACTAATTGCATTTCATAAGTTCCTAGGTGTATTTATTGTTATGCAGTTCAAGAGTCGAAGGTTTAAGTTCCTAGGTCATTAAAGTCTGTTTTTAATATTTCCTAATGCTAAAATCCTCCTATAAACAGGGGAAAACTATCCAATGTATGGGAGATACGAATTTTATTAATGAAATTATGAGCTTTCCTCTGCTTGAGTGAACTCCTTCGGAGAGTGGATAACTCCTTTTGGTTTCTTTATCCTTGGAGCATAGATACTCCTTGGTGGTGAGCCAAGAAGCCCTTTATCCCTGGCTGGTGGAATCTTTAGGCGTTGGTGGTGAGCTTCTCCTATCCTGAAGTCCTTTATCCTTGGCTGGTGGAAGCTTTAGGCCTTGGTGGTGAACTTCGTAGATCTCGATCCTCATCCTCGGTTGGTGGCGAGGCCTTTATACCTTGGAAGGCGATCGTTCTCTCTTTGCTTATTCCTTTTTGTTTATTTACCGTATACACTACTCCATACACTTAATCACAAAATTCCCCTCTAAAAAAATTCCGTTCTAGAATCACTCACCCCATCACGCATCAGTTTGGCAACTATTCTTCAAAGGGCTTTCAATTGAAAGTGGACCATTGGGAATGCTGAAAGCTCAAGGCAGGTGGGGACCAGCCTTGAGCTTTCAGCATTTTCGGAATGCTGAGGGCTCATTTAATGAAAATTAGTAAGTGGTCTATTTTATCCTCAAAACTTTACCGAAAAACCAATTTTACCCATTTGTAAAGCTAAAACCCTCGATGGCCTTCTCTCTGCACCATTCCCCTTCACTCTGCACCCTTCCCGTCGCTCTCTCCCTCGATGACTGCGAGCTCGATTACGCTCTTTGCTGCTCGACTGCACCCTTCCCCATTGCTCTCTCCCTTGTGACGATTGCAAGCTCGACTACGCCCTCCCATCACTCTCTCCCTCGTGAAGACTGCGAGCTCAACTGCGCTCTTCGCTGCTCGACTATGCTTTTTGCTGCTCGACTGCACTCTTCGCTGTCTTGTGGCGTCGTCTGAGGTTTGAGTTCAGCGTTTTATCCACTTCTTACCCAACTCAATCCCAGAGCCGAAAGGCTGTCCTGCTTTGATGCTTCAATGCTTTAGAAGCACTCGTTTCAATCACTCCTTATTATTAGCAGCTAGAAAAACTTACTTCCTACTTCATTCCTTCTAAATGACGTTCTCTATGATAAATAATCTTTGTCGTGGTTGTATAATGTAAGCCATCTTGGAAAACTCCACCAGTTTGCTAGGTAAAATAAAACCACGTGATTCACTCATATTAGGTCTTAAACTTATCCGATTGTAGTAAATTGTTTGTCCATTTTGTAGAATCATGGAAGTCACTTACCTATTATTACATCATGTAAGCCGGATTTTAATGCAAAAGCTGGACGATGAAAAGCTACACATGTCCAACATATAATTAGGTTACTTGAATAATTTATGATGGTGATTTCATATTGAAAATGGGTTTGGGTGGCACATAACCCTCTTGGGCTGCCCAAGCTCGCGGGGTCCATTGGGCCCATTAATAGGCTTGGGTCCACAATTGTCCCCTTTGCGGCTCATTTTCACTTTTCTGATTTTCCGTGATACGCCGATGAAATCGAGTTTTCGACCCAAGGTGACATTCTTGGTGTTTTCGTGGTCTATCTGTGATGCCCTCGACCCATTAGGGTCGCCACGGCATTCGCTGTCATTGCTATTATTCTGGTGCGGAAGCGTATAATGACAATTCCGCCATAACATAAATCGATGCACACGAGAATATAGAACCAGACACTTTTATTTATTTATATGTTTTAGACAACCTAGGTCGGTACATTGAGGCCAAAAACTTCCTTTTTCTGGCTGAACCAAAATTCTATCCCAACCATCCTACAGCCTATTCACATTGTCATCTTTGTATGACATCCTGATCTTGTCCAAAAAATGCTACCTTCGCTTCCCCGGGCCCTCCGTCTACTCGACCCCGCTAGTACCATCATTGTCGTCATCCAGGAGTGGAAATGGCCCCATCATACGCCTATTGACCTGGGCGTATAGTATAATGAACCCCATCAGCACGGGACCTAATGAGAGACATAGTAATTCGGATGAACGTAATGTCAGGGAAGTCGGGTGTGGCATCCGAAATTTTGTGACAACCCTTAGATATGTGACGGCCCATGACTAAGTGACAGAAGTATTGTTGGACTATGTCGTCGGTATCATTATGGACACTATTTTATTTTCGTTGTTGCACCGATGCATTATGTTTAGTAATGGTCCGATCGTGGAACAAATTATAGTCTTGTCGGAGATCTTTCCTACATTCCAGCGAGACCGAGACTTATTCCGAATAATGTGTCGATGAGATGTCTTCCATACTAACTCTAGCCGTTCAATCCTTTAGACCACTATACTTTCAATCCCAAAAATCTACTGCCACGATTCCTATTTTGATGGCCAGCAAGCGCATACCTTGCGCCAAATCACAGCCCACGTTCATGTCGGAATGAAGAGATATCAGAATTTCAATGAAATTTCCAATCAGCCCATGCATGAGGCTTGCATGGTACTCCACGCACAAGCTGCCACCAAATCCCATCTAACCGAATATGGGAGTCCACTAACGTAGACAAATTTAGGTGATGGTCAACTGAAGGAAAATATTTGACCCATCAGTCACGTGACTCCATTTCCGGTGGCCAGCGAAGGAGCTCGGAACAGCTGCTTCGTTCGTGTCTACAAGTGGCCAAAGAAAATTGCCACGTCTCCTCCACCTGTCCATTGCAATTTCAGCCACCTAAAATCCTGCATGCAGTAATTAGATTAATTAAAAAATTGAAAGAGCAAAGTGCTCGTGTGATTTTGAGAGACGAGAGACAGGAACCGAGCGAAATAACCAGCGAGTGAGTGAGAGTTCACGCGAGCAATTTGCGAGAGAGGGCAACGAAGGAAGAGGGAAAGGAGACTGCTCTCCGTCCGTGCTCGTGCGAGCTGCCACCGTCGCGTCTTCACCGCCGTTGAGCCGTGTTCAAAGAGCCGCGAGCTTCCCGTTCGGTTTGTCGATTGAGCTTAGGAGTGAGGCAAGTGGAAGTTCATTGATCTATGTCTTTGCATGCTGTGATTATCTGGTGAAGTGCTGGTAGATTTGAGGAAATGCTGAAATGGAAATTGCATGTTGGGTTTTTCGATGATTGAGATGAAGATTGAGTGCTGTTCTGTGGAGGATTAAATGTATTGTTGGATTGAGCTTGATGAGTACTAGATTGAAGTTATAAGTCATTGCATGTTGCTTTTGAGTCTTGCATGTCTCAAAAATTTAGTGAAAGTTGGCTGTTTCAATTGAGCAAAGTCAAGTGATGCTTGCCAAATGAAGAAATAAGGTGTATGTTGAGATGAGTGAGCTTATGGAAGAATATATGCTTTGAGCCGAGCTGTGGAAGGTTTCTCTATTAATAAGAACTTGCTGAAAGTGTTCTTAGATGCTGTGGGAGAGACTTGAAGTGTTTTAAAGGAGATTGGTAGACAAACAAATGGTTGGACTGAGCTAGAAATGAAGAAAATGGTATATGAAGATTCAGTTTTAGAGGAATATAGATAGAAAGTCTTGTTATTTGTGTCACCTAGATTTATAATGATGAAAATACGGAAAGGAACCATCTTACTAAAAGATAACATCCATTAGATTGAGTTTGACATCTAGCTATAGCCATATGAATGTAAAAATATGAAGGTAGAAGTGAACCTATTGAAAACAGTGAACTGTTTCGTTTAGGATAGCTTGACCTGTGATGACTCCATGAATTTTCTGTAATTATCTAGTTATAATTGGACTTTGAACTCTGAATGAAAGTTGTAGGACACATCGTTAGGAATAACATATCAAAATTTGGGAACAAGCGGACAAGATTTAGTTGGTGAAACGAATTTTCTTATGTAGGTACTGAATCTGAAACTTACTGCAGAATTTTGAAGGAAACAGCAAACTATTACTCTTTGTACACAACGAATCTGACTTAGTGTCCTGCATAAAATTTCTTCCTTTAGTTCTATAACATATCAAAATCTCAGAATTTTCTGAGTTCATTTAGGGGTTATTCCGAAATTGTTATTAAAACTGTGCATTGTGATGTTTGAGCTGTTTTATTCCGAATTTGCTCAATTTGCCCCAAAAGGTGAATGCATCTTGAGTTGTTATTTGACACAATGATATTGATATTCAGCATACCATGAAATATTGATATTTGGTGAAGATTCATGGGACATCTTGTCATTGCATTGAAAAGTGTTTTGGAAATTTAGATATTAATTGTTACCGTTGGACCCTCGGGTCAACGAAGCCCCGGGAGTCAGGATGCTCAGAGATTTGAATGAGTCGATGCCCATTAGATGCTTGGTTGTATTATGAATACATGCCTAGAGGTTTTCCCTAGGAGCTTTGGGATGCCCAGTTGTATGCTTGTCGGTACGTAAATCCGGAGGTTAGGGGTAACCATGTCTATGGTCCCCAGTGATTTCTCGTGATGCCAAGTGGGGTGCGGGATGTCCAGAGGTTCGAATGAGTCGATGCCCTTTGGATGCTCGGTTGTATTTTGAATACATGCTCGGAGGCTTTCGCGATGCCAGGTTGGGTGCGAAATCCCAGAAGGACGCAAACATTTGTCCTCTGGGGGGATAAAACCGTTTGAATGATAAAATGGATGATTCTCTTGAGTGTGAGTGTAGTCTGGTTATAGGACTAAATTGTATGGCATGGAATTGGACGTGTCATAACAGTTTGGCCCTATGATCGGGACTTGTGTGACTAGACATGATGCATCTTGTTTGTTGGAACTGCACTGGTTATTGGACTAAAAGTTTTATGGTTCCGATGCATACTCATTCCTTGATGAACTATTTTTGTCTATCTTACATGAATCTAGATATTCATGGTACCGCACGATATAGCTTAATGAATCTTTTACTATTGAGTGGTTGTACTCACCCTGTTTGGAGACTAACATTTCAGACTAGACAAGATACCTTTGTTGCCACCACCACCAGTAGATGGACTGAGTGATTTAATATGACCACGAGGAGGAGGATAGCAGAGGAAGGAACTTTTGGACGCCGACACTGACCAATGGACTTTAAGTATACAACTGTTGGAAAATACGTTGGTCATCTTTTGAAACATAGCCGAGTATAGAAGACTACGGCATTTTGGTGTACCAACAAATGATGTCCATCTAGTTTAAGTAAATAAAAGTGTCGGCTTTTATCTTATAAAAGATTTAGTTGGTGTGCATTGTTTCTGAATTTGGAATAGGGAGATGTTGTATTTTGCTTCCGCTATATATATATAAACTGCGCAGGGACCGATCTAAATGATATCAACCCCCAAGACTTATAGACCTATTATAATTCTATGGTATCAGAGTGATATATTATCAGGTCAAGTGAAAGGCAAGCGAACTGTGGTGACCCTAGTGGATTGGGGGCCCTTCAAGGGGTGCAACATCAGGGTCCATGTGCTCCACTTGGTCCCACGTGAGATCAATGGGGATGCTATAGAGCAAAGTGGAGTACGCGGGTTGAATAGGCATGGTCACGTGTCTGAAAATGTAATAGTCCCACAAGGGGTGAGTACAACAACTTAGCAAATGAAAGCCTGTTAGACTATATTACATAAGTCTACCACTACTCATTCAACGGAATCCTAAACATGTAATGCGGGAAATTGAAATAACTCAAGTTGCCATAACTCTAAAAGAATTCCACCAAAAATGACACACCAGGAGTAAATAGACGTTTGGGAAAATTCAATAATCGTATCAACTTTGATTCTAGCTGCTGCCATCTTCTGAAGGGATTCGAGTTCCATCCCTCCAGGCATCTCGCATCCTACCTGGCATCACGAGGACCTCTGGGTTCTTATTTCAGTCCTCGGGCACTTGGAGGGTGTTGCGTCACAACCCTCCAGGCATCTCGCGGTCCACTTGGCATCGCGAGGACCTCTGAGGCTCAATTACACTCCCTAAGCATCAAAAGGGCACCATTTTCACACCCCTCCAAGCATCCCAACACCCGGGGCATCGTCGCACCGGTGGACCGACCATATCGATATCAATTCAATCCATGGTATAGCACTTCAGGATTTTATTCATGCCATTTAACACAACTAGACCGAACCACTTACTGATGCATAAGACTAAGGCCATCATCCTAATCGAAACCGTGCTATTCTGAAATCAACTTAGTCCAACCAATTCAACTAAAGAATTCTAACGCTCAAACACTAGACGAATCACATAGGATTGTCCTAACATCACAATACACGCCTAGTTGTTCTGAAATTCTGCGTGGCCATAGCTTACTAGAATGACTATGGCCTCGACTACTTCCGTTACCATCTACACGCCAGTTGCTTCAAGTCCGAACAAGGCCATAACGATATTGGACCGACTAGCAACGACTCAACCTATGGAAGTCCAGTTTCAACAATTCGACAATCGATAAGGTCCGCAACTTTACAACCCGAACCACTGCCAACTGTGCCGATGGTTGTCACCATGCACAACTATATGAGTCCTAAGGGTGTCAGGAACCGAACCGAAAACCGAATTGAATCGAACCGAAAAATTCGGTTTTCATTCGATTCAGTTCTCATTAAAAATCAACATTTTTCGGTTCAGTTCAGTTTTTATTGGTTAACCGAACCGAACCCACAAACCGATAAAATAGAACCATTAACCAAACTAGCAAACCCTATTTCTAATTCTCTCCCACCTCCTCTTGTGATTGCGACGGCGATGATGACGGTGAGTATGACTGCGACGGCGACGGGGACGGTGAGAACAGCAGGGATGGCGACAACGACGGCAACCAATTGAGGGATGTGCCCGAGCATGTCCTGCACACTTGTGCAGGCAAGTCTCTAATCTCGGGGGTGGGATTTCGATTGGTGGGTATCGACCAGTTTCCGAGTTCACAGCGAGCCTGTCTAGCTCGCGCCCGCCGTTCGCCTCCAGTGCGTTTGCTCTGATCTCCCTCCAACAGCAGTTGGTCATGTCCTTCGTTTTTTTCTTCTACGGCGGTGGGTCTGCGTGCGTTTCGCTATTTCATCCTGAGCATTCTTGTTATCTTTCATACCTTGGTCTTTTCGATAGCTGGGGGCCTTGTGGATTGTGGAGAATGGAAAGTTTCAAGCTTGTTTTGGACAATGGAGTTTTTGTGGTCGTTGATGGGTGCGATTGTTCGGACCTTTCTTGGGTTCTAGAGTTTCTGTTTGTTTGTTTGTTTCCTTTTTTCGTGGGCTATAATCCATTTTGAGCGTGAATTTATTTTCCTTGGGTGCTCCACAAGAATGCTTCCTATTTATGCGCTTGAAACTCTTGGGTTCTGGTTTCGGTTACTAGATCCGGAGTCACTTCTGACGTTTTGTTTCTTTGACTTGAGTCGACCCGCAAACCTGAGCTGTCCAACACGAAGGTAGGCTTTCCTGATGCTGATAAAGTTTGTCTGAATTACTTTGATCTCTGAGCTGAGAATGGAGAGAGCTGCACTTGCGATTTTTGAGCCATTATGTTTTGGTGAGTTTGTTCATCACTCATTAGGTAGGTGAGAACCATAGTTTAATTGCTTGGGGTGTTGGCTTAAGACCGATGGCCGAGGTAATTGATTTTGGGGTATCATTTAGGGTAGTGAGACACTGGATATGTTAAATATCCTGTCGCCCATGATTTACCTTTGTTCTCCTCAGCCATGCCTCAAACTTTCAGCCTATTGAGGTAATTCATTTCTTTATGACGCATTTTGCCGACGTAGTGTTGTTTGTGGTCTCTATGTTTATCTTGTCCTATCTATCGTTGGTTTATCATCAGTACTGTTGAGTGTCGCGTATTCAAGCATCTTTCGCAGAACCTTGATGATAGTTACAGTTTTTAAATTACACATTTCCTGGTATGCAAGGAAAAAGCTATTCCATTTCTCGTTTTGGTACCTGATTGAGCACCTGAAGCTCTAAGACTGCATGAATTGGGCGTGGTTACAGGTAGAGATGGCAAAATGGGTCATGGACCCACTTTTAGACCCACATTTTTTACTAATTGGTCGTATATGGGTCATAAAGATATAATGGCCAAGCTAAAATGGGTCAAAGTATTTTAAGTTCAATTCTATATAGGTCAAAAATGGGTCACACGTTCTGACCCATTTTCGGCCCATTTACAAAAACCTGAAAAGATAGAACTTCCTCAACGTCATGAATGACACAGTTGACCCATTTTCGACCCACCTCCTCCGCTTGCCTTCGCCCCTCGCCTCCACCACTCGTCGCTGCGACTTGCCACGACAGAGCTCGGGCTTGCTTCGATCGAGCAAGCCGTGAGCTCACCGGCCATGGTTGAGCTCGTGGTTGCCTGGATTTGGCGAGTCGCAAGCTCGCCGATAGCAACAAAGCTGAGGTTCGCCTAGATTGGCCAAGCCCCGAGCACACCGACCGCGACAGAGGTTGGCAACTCGGGCTCGCTCGAACAAGTGGAGCCTTGATCTCACCGAAGGGCTTGGCCAGTCACCGTCGACGGAGTAACAATGGAGAACAAGAAGGAGGAAAAAGAAAGAAAAGAGAGAGGAAGAAACGAAGAAAATAAAATAAATAATAATAATAATTTGAAAAAAATTAAATAATAAAAAAGTCAATTTTTTTAATGATATTCGGTAGATAGATATCCATATACATACGGAGAAGTACTTTTAGATGAAGCTTGACGTTGTTTAGATATAAATAGAAATTCAAAACGTCATAATGTAATTTTAACTTGCTGAACTAAAATTAATAAGGGCCCGTTTGTTTTTGTTCTTTTTTTCTGTTTTTGAACAATTTTTCTATTTTTTTGTACCTGGGAACAAAAAAGGAACAGAAACGCGTTTGTGTGCGTTTTTGTTCCAAAATTGTTTTTTTGTTCCCAGAAACACATCTGGAACAGAAACAAGAAACAAATTTTTTTTGTTTCTTGTTTCTGGAATAAAGAACGGAAACACTTTTTCTTTTTTTCTTCTTTTTTCTTCTCTTTTCTTCTTCTTTTTTCTTTCTTTTTTCTTTGGCCGGCGACCTCGCCGGAGCGTTGCCGGCCCCCGGCGAGGCCGTGCGTCGCCGCCCCCCGGCGAGGCTCGGCCTCGCCTTGGGCTGGCGAGCTCGAGCTCGCCTAGCAATCGGCGAGGCTCGGCCTCGCCGTGGCCGGGCGAGGCCGTCGGCCCCCGTCGGCCGATCGCCGGCCATGGCCGAGGCCGGCGACCGGCCAAAAGAAGAAAGAAAAATAAAAAGAAAAATAGAAATAAAAAAAAAAAAATAAAAAAAATATTAAAAAATTAAAAGAAATAAAAAAAATACAATTTTAGCAAACTTGTTTCTGTTCATTTTTTATTCCCAGAACAAGTTTACCAAACCCCTTTTTTTTGGTCAAAAATTGTTCCCGGAAGCGAAACACTTTTTTCTATTTCGTTCCCCGGAACAATTTTTAAACAGAAATGTTACCAAACGCACCCTAAATCAACCAAAATTCAAAACAATTACAATGAAGAAGCTATGCATTCTTGCATTCAAGAAGATTTGTTTTAAACAAATATTATTTTCGTGTTAATGATTAGCTCATCAAACTTTTTCTTATTAAGAGTTCTTCAAAAGTATTTTATTTTAAATTAGGTGGGAAGTTTTTATTTAAGTAATTGAGTTAAATATAAATGTGTTGTGATAATATGGGTCGACCCATTTTCGACCGGATCCACCCATTTGCCACCTCTAGTTACAAGGCATCTTGCTTCTGGTGACTTGCATTCTAGCACAATTCATCTATACTTGCAAAGGCACCTATGTAAACCGATTTGAGGACAAATCTCAAACAACTCGGGGATAATCATGCGGGAGCATCCAATGTAGCTTCGTCAACCAACTCAGAACCATCGATGCTTATCCAAGCAAAGAAAGAAATCCGGCATCATGTGGTTCAATGAATCATTTTGAATGAATAGTGTCAATTGCTTATCGGTACTTTGTGGTATGTCGATAACTATCGATGTGAGGCCATTTTAGACATTTTGCATAACCAATTGATGAAGTTTTAGGATTATTATGTTCTGGTCAAGGGAGGAGCACGAATTTTGGCAGGTTGAAGGTTCGAGAATGCAAGTTCCCGTGCTAATAAATGCATTTTCTAAGTTGCTAGGCGTCTTTATTGCTATGTAGTTTTCAAGAGTCAAGGGACTAAGTTCCTAGGTCATTAAAGTCTGTTTTTTATATTTCATAAGTCTAAAATCCTCCTATAAGTAGGCGAAAATTATCCAATGTAAGTACATACGAATTTGATGAATGAACATTCTGAGATTTCCTCTGCTTAAGTGAACTTCTTCGGAGAGTGGATAACTACTTTCGTTCTCTTTATCCTTGGAGCATAGATCACTCCTTGGTGTTGAGCCAAGAAGCCCCTTATCCTTGGCTCGTGGAATCTTTAGCCCTTGATAGTGAGCTCCTCCTATCCCGAAATCCTTTATCCTAGGGTGGTGAACTTCATAGATCTCAATCCTCATCTTCGGTTGGTGGCGTGGCCTTTATACCTTGGAAGGAGATAGTTCTATCTTGGGCCCATTTGCGCCATCAATCATCAGCTTTGGCCCACAGGCTGCCTAATCGTGGGCTTGAGGCCATTGGGTTGCCCAACACGGGCTTGGGTCCACTTGGGCTCTCGCCCATGGCCTGTTTCCACTTTTCCAAACTTTTGCATCCCACCAATGAAAAACTGATTTTTTTCTCTCAAGGTGGCATTTTCGAAATTTTTGGGGTCTACCAATCCTTATTGTAATCCCGTTCAAAGATGGGATATTGATGTCATTCCGTTCTGAAAATCAAGGTCGGATAGCAGATGTCACATATACCCACAAATGCAGGAATGTCAGGCCCTAACCTTCTATGCGCCGACCCTCTTTAAATTTGCCCAATTAATTGTGACGTCCCAAAGGCGTTGTCGTTGCCGATCCATTCATTTTATCTTTCAATTATACACAGGCTGAAGCAAAAATAATACCACCCTGCCATTCATTAGTAGAGATAGCATAAGACACATATTATTAGACATATATATACACAGCCACACATCATTATGCACTAACTTTTTACATGCTATGCTTTGCCAATACACACATCTTAAAACGACGGCTAGCAAGGCGTCCCAATGAACATCATCGGCGTGACGATTCTGAATATCGTCAAAATTCTGAGGGCGATTCCGAGTCTGCGCACTAGTGATTCAGAATCTGAAATTCGAAGACAAAGATGAAGAGGGAGGCATAAGGAGGATGAAAGAGACATTAAAGTGGAGGTCCCGGAGTTTCACGGAAATCTCAATCCGGACGACATTGTGGATTAGCTACACAAGACCGAAAGAATTTTTGATTTCAAGTCCTATTCGGATGAGAAGTAATGTAAGGTTGCTGTCCTAAAGCTGACAAAATATGCTTCTCTATGGTGGGAAAAGGCCGAATCAAGTCTTGGGAAAAACTCAAGAAGTTGATGAAGAAGAGGTTCTTTCCCGACAACAATAAGCAAGATCTATTCCTCAAATCGAATTCCCTAAGAAAACAAGGGATGAGTGTTGAAGAATACATTCGTGAGTTTGAACAACTCAAAATAAGGAGTGAAGTTCCAGAAGTTCCCTAGCAAACCATCGCTCATTTCCTTGGCGGCATGAATCGAGAAATTGTTGATATAGTTGAACTTCAACCATATTGGTCCTTTGAAGACGTATGCAAGTTAGCCATAAAAGTCGAAAAACAATTGAAGAGCAAGAGGTTTTCCTTCAAAACCTTAACAAAGGTGGCATCCTATTTAAGGGTGCTTCGTCAAGCAAAGGCGAGAGTACGTCGACAAAAGACAAAAGCAAGTGAAAAAATGCAAAGCCTTCCAAAGAAGTCCAAAAGAAGTTTGAAGGCGATGCAAGGAAATGCTTTAAGTGCCATGGTTTTGGGCATTTACAAGCAAATTGTCCAAATCGGAGAGTTATGACCAATTGCTCAAAAAATGCATTGCTTGTTCAAAGAATTTGCAAATGTGTTCCCAGAGGATTTGCCACTTGGATTACCTCCCATAAGAGGTATTGAGCATCAAATTGAATTGATCCCTAATGCTCCACTACCAAACAAGCCCCCTTATTGATGCAATCCAGAGGAAACAAAGGAGTTGCAATGACAAGTCGATGAACTTATCGTCAAGCGATACGTTCGAGAAAGCATTAGTCCATGTTTTGTTCCAGCTCTACTTGTAGAAGGATGGTATATACCGAATGTGTGTTGATAGCCGGGCCATCAACAATATCACCCATAAGGAGTGAAACAATCGCAGAATGGGAAGTACTTCCAATGGAATGACATTATACTCATCTACTTTTAGTAAAATTTTTCCCATGTACTATTATTATCTTCACAACTATGAGAAAATTAGATGATTCGCCAGATCGAAAAGCCTAGAAAGCAAGTACTCAACCCAAAAGGAGTTGAATATACATAAGATGGCAAGTTTTTTCATGAGAATGATGTTATTATGCCCTCCAACCTATGTTGTAATCTTTCGCACGTACTAATACTATCCAAAAGACCTTAATTATGAGTAAATCCTAAGATCAACCATTTGACCTAATAGGAGCCATGCATTCGTAGAATGTGAAGTACTTCTATTGGAAGGGTGTTATATTAATCCACTTTTGCCATAATCTTTCCTGAGTAGTAATAGCATCTAATTGAGCATATGTTTGAGTGAATTAGAGTATTTGTAAGCTTGGAAAAGCCAAAGATCGAGCATTTGATTGAAGAAGAGCCAAACATTTTACGAATGGGAGGTTCGTCCATTAGAATGATGTTATGGTCCTCGACTATAACTCTAATCTTTCCCACATACTGATTGCATCCAAATGGACATAATTTTAATATTTACATGATTTGCAAGCTCAGAAAATCCCAGGATCAATCATTTGACCCTAAAGGAGCTAAACATTATTGGAATGGGAAGTTCTTCCTTTACAAGATACCACTGAGGCCGTTGAAATTATCAGGAAAAGACTTAAGACAGCCCAGAGTAGACAAAAAGGCTATGCGGACAAGCGTAGAAGGCCCTTAGAGTTTAGTGGGGCATCACGTATTTCTTAAGGTATCCCCGTTAAAAGGAGTATCTCGTTTCGGAATGAAAGAAATGTTCTTCATGAAACATCTTTATCTAATTAATCCAATTTGAGGAAGAAACGAACTCTTTCCATTTACCATCCTTTTTTGGGGGTTCCAAACCTTGACTTCTTTATATCATTCTGTACAAATTTCTTTTGGATCATGAAACGTCTTTATCTATGTCTTGACTATAACATAGTTAAATTTCGTGATTTTTGAAGGTCATTTGCATATTAAATCGACCGTGAAATGAAAACTGTGCAATGTGTGTCTTTCGGACTTGAAAATGTTGACATGCATGACCTATATTATTTTGTACAAATTTCTTTTGGAGAAATGTTTTTCATGAAACATCTTTATTTATGTCTTGACTATATAGCATAGTTAACTTTCGTAATTTTTGAAGGTCATTTGCCTATTTAATGAACTGTGTTTTGAAAACTGTGTAAGCTGTACATTTTCGAAAATTAAGATATTGGAATGCGTGGCCAATTCTATGCTGCGATGCATGATCTGTATTAATTATTGTGTGAATTGTGAGACTTTGGATCATTATTGATGCAATGGTGTGATTGGCTTTCATGCATTTTATATGACGTTAAGGAAATGAGGAATTTTCCATGATCTCAAAGAAAGATTTTTATTTAAACCATTGCATTAAAGGACATTTTCCCAATGCATATTACATGATTTCAAGTGTCACCCCATTTGTCTCATTTTGGTGGCCAAGTGTCACCCATGCATTGTAATGATGGGTAATGATGAAAGAAAAATTAAGGGGGAAATTGACCGGATTAAGGAAGAAAGAGAGGGAGGAGGTCGCACGGTGGAGAGAGAGAGAGAGGAGTGTGTGCAACCGAGAGAAAGAAAGGAGAGGAAGAGAAGGAAGAAGGGAAGAAAACAAGGAAGAAGAAGGAGAACCGTGCGTCGCCGTCCATTTGCTGCAGTGTGCTCGCCCTTTTTCTCGGTCTAGAGGCAAGTAGGATCCGTGATGAAATCTTGCATGGTCTGTTTGATGCATGTGTTAGCTCGTAATTCATTTTCGGAGCCATGGAAGGTGAAATCTGGAGGTGATGAGTGTAACACTCTAATACAAAGGGCTGTTCTTGAGAAAAGGCTTAACCTAGGATGTTCTAGGGACTTGCATGTTATGTTTTACTCAAAATTTGGCGTCGATGTCTCCATGAGATATCTTCATCTATGTCTTGACTACAACATAGTTAAATTTCGTGATTTTTGAAAGTCATTTGCATATTTAATCGAATGTGTTTCAAAAATTGTGCAAGATGAATGGACCGAATTAAAAATGCTGTGATGCGTGATCTGTATAAAATTATTGTGTGAATCATCATACTTTGGATTATTACTCAAGCAATGGTGTGATGACATTCTTGCATTTAATTTGACATTAGAGAAATGATGAATTTTCATGATCTCAAAGAAAGATTTTATTTAAACCATTGCATCAAATGACATTTTTTTTAATGCATATTACATGATTTCAAAAGAGTGATTTATACCAATTGTATTATGAAATTGGAAAAGAGATGTATGCAAATATGGATACCGTCGGAGGTGTGAGCCAACGATGCCCCGGGAGTGTCGGGATGCCCGGAGGTGTGTGCCGGATGTCCTTGGGAGTTTTGAGATGCCCGGAGGTGTGTGCCGAATGCTCGGAGGTGTGCGTCGGAGGTTCCTCGCGATGCCAGGTTGGGTGCGAGTGATAGAAATGTGAGATGCAATTACTGGTCCTGGGCAAGAGAAATGTGGCGATTCAATTCGAAAACATGAGTTGAAATTGAATCATGCATAATGTGGTGACATGTATGCATGACTGCATGATGTAACATGTATAAGTGCATGATGATATGTGCACATGGTAGGGTTACATGTATGCGTGAATGCATGATGTAACATGTATAAGTGCATGGTGATGTGTGCACATGGTATGATGACATGTATGCATGACTGCATGATGTAACATGTATAAGTGCATGGTGATGTGTGCACATGGTATGATGACATGAATGCTTGACTCCATGATCCATGTAATAATGCATTGGTGATTTATGCACATGATATGGTGACTTATACATGGCTGCTTTGATAATGCATGACCGAAAGGTGAGATATGATTGATATGTATGAACTATATATGTTCTATGATGCCATGATTTCTCTATTCGATGCATTGAATAGTGTAATGGATCTTTTACTTGCTAAGTGGTTGTACTCACCCTTTAAGGGACTAACATTTCAGATTAGAGAGATGCCTCTCCCTCCAGTCTCGCGTGGTACTTTTTACGGCGTTCAGTTGAATGTGGAGGTCGAGTGCATGGAGCACGTTTGTGTCACCATCCCTGGGTTGGTGTTCTTGCGAGTGCGGGTGCGGGTGTTGTATGATGTGGGCCTAGCTGAGGGCCCCGTCGTCCAGGAGTTCCTGTCCGTTCACGTTCGTCGAGACGGGGTAATGATGGGGATGTTGCCACCGCCACCGCCCGACGCACCAGGATGGGTGTGACGGCCCGCGAGATGAGAGGGAGTTGCAACATTTTGGAGATAGCTGACGCTTTTTGGAGAGGGGACTGACACTTGTAGATGGAAGGTTTACACGTTCGATATAGGAGGATGAAAGAGACATTAAACCGACCGAATTTTTCACCGAAATCTCAATCCGGACAACTTTGTGGATTTGCTACACAAAACCGAACGAATTTTGGGCTTGGGCCTACCTCGGTTAAAGTCTGCAGCCGATTTCCACTTTTCCGAATTTTCGCTCCGAAATGGCATGCTTGGCATTTCTATGGTTTGCTGATTTTCATCGTAATCTCGTTTCAAACATTGGCCTTTGTTGGACTCCCATTCCAAAAATTAGGGTTAGATCAAGGATGTCACATGGAAGCTAACTCAGATAAGGGCTCTGACATTGAGGCATGGTACCTAGAACCGATATGGTATTAGGAGTGTGTGGGGCACATCTCTTTTTTAGGTCCCCTCATAGTGTATGACGATGTAGGAATCCGCTTTGCGGAAAAAGTTAGTGTGTAATGGTTAATATTATATATGGGCGTAAGTACATTAAAATAGCCAAAAGTTTTTTTCGGATCACTTAAATGCTACTTTAAAAAAAAAAATGATTACTTAGGTCCCAACTCCAGTCCAGATTGGCGGAACTTTGACCCCAATATATGGAATGGGATTATAATATTGGCAAATCTTCAGAGTATTGTGATATCTGGATTTCGCCGAACCTCAAGAACGTAATGGGTTATGACGCGTCGACGAATTTGTCGTCGGATTTCGTCAATGGCACCATTTGTGGACGCCATTCTATCATCACGCTTGCCGAACCGAGATATCATGTTACGTGATGATTACGACGTGCCCTCATAGTCATGCCTTTGTTGCATCATGATGATCTGATCATCGTCAAGCTGAACGTGTCATCGAAGATGTACTTATGGAACATATCCACTGAGACTGACATCCACTGGCATTGGACCTTTTTATCCGAATCCTCCATGCGAGACATCTTCAACCCCTGCATACGTGGAAGTTGATCACGGAAGACGTCGAAGACTCACCTATTTTTTCTCCGATTCTCGACCGTCTCCGAGTTACTAACACCACGAGCTCCCCGAAATCAGGAACATTGGCCACAAATTCGAAAACTATGCACCTTCTTCTAATGACTCAATCGGTTGCAGCATTAGTCCAAGCATCTCCATACAATGGACGTAGACTTTGACCCCACCCAGTGGTGCCTCGTCCATCTCTCTCTCTCTTGGACAGCAACGGAAGACGTGGGCGCATTAAGAGACACGCCCATGAGGCTTCAAGTGGCAGCCGAGGGATCCAGCGAGCAGCCACGCCTCCACCAGGAATTCCCTTCAAGAGAGACAGCAACGGAAGACATAGGCGCATTAAGAGACACGCCCATGAGGCTTCAAGTGGCAGCCGAGGGATCCAGCGAGCAGCCACGCCTCCACCAGGAATTCCCTTCTGTTGAATCACGAAGTCGGCAAACGGAGGGATCGAGAGAAGGTGAACTTCTTCTTCCTCTCTACGCTCACTCTGCATCTCACTTAAAACTTCGGTACCATTTGCTCGAGTTGTGGCATCCGAGAATCGCGACAACCCAAAATATTAATTTTTAAAGGAAAGGAAATTGTTTTTGAATGGCCATATGGACAATTACATTATCAGCCATGTTATTTTATCTCTTGGACCGGACCCCCTATGGAAAAATTGGTTATGGGAATGTAAATTGATCTCTAAAGGAAAAATCAAAATGCCCTAAAGTGGTGTAGGAATTGGCTATGGGAAATCTAAATTGGACATCTAGGCCCAAAAATTTTCGGAACAAAGTAGGCCAAGAGGCCCACAAACCGTCGGCCCATGGGGAGTGGGAAAACCGGATGGAGAGTCCACGCCACCTACTCCATTTGTCTTCTTCTTGGAGACAAGTGTCTCTCTTGCATGCACAAATCCCATGTTTACTAATCAATTTAGCAAATGAGAGAGGGAAGGGGAGGCGGATTGCTCGAGAGGACCGCCGAGAGAGAGGGAGAGGTTGAGAGGATAGGGAGAGTGACCGAAAGAGAAAGGAGAGTGGTGAGGGTACTTCGGCAAGGGGAAGAAGGAGACCAGCCCTACCGTGCGTGCGCTTGCTACCGGCATTGACGCCGCCTAGCTTTGCCATCGATCAAGCCGTGTTTGAAGTCCTCAAATCGCCGACTTGCTTGCTATGGTTATGCTGGATATAAGGCAAGTGAAGTCCATTGATGTACACTATGCTTGCTGTTGTTGTGTGTGAAGTATAGTAGATTTCGGATGTGCTAGATGTTAGAATTGTTTTATGGAAAATAGCTTGACCTTTGGTGATTCCACGAGTTGTATGCAATTATCTAGTTGAAATCTTACTTCATGTCATTGATGAAAGTTTTAGATGACATCTTGAGGAGTAAAATACTAAAATATGAGAAGAAACGGACAAGTATTGTTCGGTGAAACGATTTTTTTTGAAGATACTAGATCTGGAAATTGTTATGTTGACCTTTGGTGATTCCGCGAGTTGTATGCAATTATCTAGTTGAAATCTTACTTCGTGTCCTTGATGAAAGTTGTAGATGACATCTTGAGGAGTAACATACTAAAATATGAGAAGAAACGGACAAGTATTGTTCGGTGAAACGATTTTTCTTTGAAGATACTAGATCTGGAAATTGTTATGTTGACCTTTGGTGATTCCGCGAGTTGTATGCAATTATCTAGTTGAAATCGTCCTTCGTGTCCTTGATGAAAGTTGTAGATGACATCTTGAGAAGGAACATAATAAAAATTGAGAAGAAACAGACAAGTATTTGACTTAGAGTTCTTCGTGAAACTTTTACTTCCAGCTCTTCGTGGTTATGGCACTTAATCTTAGGTTTTTTTGAGCTCATGTAGTAATTTTCACGAAATTGTCATTGAAGCTGTGCATTAATGAAGTTTGAAGTTTTATGGATGTGATTACATAGACCATTTGCGACTCCTGCGAAGTTTTCCTGACTCAGCATTCTTCATGAAACCTTCTTCTCTAGGTCTCATTTACAACATCTTAAATTTTCAGAATTTATTAAGATTGTTTGCTAATTTTTCCAGAATTTCAATTAGTGGAGTGCATTCGGTTTTATCCGAGAAACTGTTTTATTTTAAGAACAAATGAATTGCTTTGTAAGTTGAAATGTCTTGAGTAGTTATTTATACAAAGGATGCGTTGAGATTTAGCATACCATATAACATCAAGAAAATGAGATGGATGTGACTTTGTAAACTCATGGATACTTATGATTGGTTTGCATCAAATGTCATTTTTCAAAATGAGCTCAAAATGAGCCCTGGGAGTGTTGGATGCCCTGAGGTGTGTGCCGGATGTCCTCAAGAGTTTCGAGATGCTCGGAGGTGTGTGCCGGAGGCCTTGTGACGTTAGTTAGGGTGCGAGATGCCCAGAGGTGTGTGTCGAAGGTCTTGCGATGCCAGGTTGGGTGCGAGGGCCAGGAGGGATGCAAAGATTGGTCCCTGGAAAAATAAATGAGATCCTTTCGAACATCAAAATGGGAAATGAATCAGGCGCATGTGTGTGCATATGGCATGGTGCATGAATTGTCTCTGAATTCGAGTTCATACTATTGGGCATTGAAAATGTGGTCATTAAGGCATCGAATGGATTATGGAGATATATGCATGATTGCTATGGCACCCCCAAACCCAGTAAGGTCGCCACAGATACCAAACGCTCTACCTCATGCAATACTGGTTACTTGTCTTTGAAGAAGGCGAGTTGTAAAGACAGGCCGAGGTTCAACGGCATTTTTTTTTTTAAAGGAGTTTAGCGCAACTCATAGCGAAAATTTGAGGCGAGTCTTACTATTCCTCCACTCTCTTGAAGATACAATGCACACCAACTACACAGAGGGAAAACATAAAGCAAAAGGAAACAAAAGGAAACCAAGACTTTTCACTACGCTTGGCTATATCTCAAAAGAGATCATTGACCCCCTATATTGAACGTGTAAAGTTTCATCTATAAGTGTCGGACCCCTCTCCAAAAAGTGTTAGCTAGCTCCAAAAAGTTGAACCTCCCTCTCCTCTCGCAGGTCGTCACACCCATCATGGTGCGTCGGGTGGTGGCGGCGGCAACATCTCCATCATCACCTCGTCCCGACGGACGTGAACGGACATGAACTCCTAGATGACGGGGCCCCTAGCTAGGCCCACATCATACTTCACCCGCAACCGCACTCGCAAGAACACCAACCCAGAGATCGTGACGCAAGCGTGCTCCATGCACTTGACCTCCACATCCGAGGGAAGGCCGTAAAAAGTACCACCACTCAGCAGGCAAAAGATCCATTACACTACTCAATGCATCGAACAAAGAAATCATGGCATCATAGAACATATATAGTTCATACATATCAATCATATCTCACCTTTCGGTCATGCATGATACATCAAAGCAGCCATGTATAAGTCATCATATCATGTGCATAAATCAGCAATGCATTAGTACATAGATCATGTAATCATGCATACATGTGACCCTACCATGTGCAGATATCATCATGCAGTCATGCATACATGTCACCACATTATGCATGATTCAATTCCAACTCACGTTTTCCAATTTAATCGCCTCATTTCTCTTTCATGGGACCAGTAATTGCATCCCGAATTTCTATCGCTCGCACCCAACCTGGCATCGCGAGAAACCTCCGGCACACACCTCCGAGCATCTCGAAACTCCCGAAGACATCCGGCACACATCTTCGGGCATCCCGAAACTCCCAGGGCATCGTCGACTCACACCTCCGACAGCATCCATATTCTCATACATCTCTTTTCCAATTTAACATTGGAAATTTACAATGTAATTGATTTAAATATCTCTTTTAAAATCATTGGGACAATGTCATTTGATGCAATGGTTTAAATGATATCTTTCTTTGAGATCATGGAAAAATCATCATTTCTTTAATGTCATATGAAATGCATGAAAGCCATCACACCATTGCATGAATAATAATCCAAAGTATCATGATTCACACAATAATTCATATAGAACACGCATCACAGCATAGTAAGGCCATGCTTTCCAATATCATCAATTCTGAAATATACAGATTGCACAGTTTTCAAAACACAATCAATTAAATAGGCAAATGACCTTGAAAAATCACGAAATTTAACTATGTTGTAGTTAAGACAGATATACAAATATCTCATGCAGAACACTTCTCCAAAAGAAATTTGCACATAATAGTATAGGCCATGCATTCCCATATCACCAAGTCCGAAATACTCAGATGGCACAGTTTTCATACTACAGTCGATTAGATATGCAAATGAACTTCAAAAATCACGAAATTCAACTATGTTCTAGTTAAGACATAGATAAAGATGTCTCATGAAGAACACTTCTCCAAAAGAAATTTGTACAGAATAGTATAGGCCATGCATTCCTACAAAAATACTTACCAAAATCTCCAGATTCAGTCTCTCAGAAAAATAGGGGTTTCATGCATTTATACTTGTTCATTTTGTACCAAATTTGAGTACGTTGTATTTCAAGAAATTTGTCGAACCTTCATTAAGGGATCAAGAGGAGATTTTCAAAGGAAAGTCATTTGATGGTCCACGAAGTTGCTGGAGCCCAGTACCACATTTCCAGATCTACCGTCTTCAAAGGAAAATCGTTTCACTAGGCTATACCTGTTCATTTTACCTCAAATTTGAGTATGTTAGTATTCAAGATGTTCTGTACAATTTTTGTGAAGAAATTGAAGTGAAATTCTTAGTAAAAAGTCACATGGAACACCCAAAATCACCAAGAGGTCAACAAAACAGACTTCAGATCTAATCTTTTCCTAACAGGAGTGTTTTACCCCTCAAAACTCAGTCATTTGGTCTCAAATTTTAGTATGTTATACTTTAGGACATTATCTACAACTTCCATGAAAAGTCGAAGCCAAAATCCGACTCGAACATCGCATGCAAGCAGCTAAAACAATCTGGGTTGGGCTGTATACTCGAGAACAGTTTATACTTTCCAAAACAACACCCTTAAAACTTCGGTTCTTCCACCCTAAACATCCGAAATCCATCACCATTTGACAACATATTCTAGACACAACATGCAAGAGCAGCTTTACAGGATCTAAGTTGCCTCTAGATTGAGCAACGGTGAGCACACGGCGGGTCACAGCGGGGACGGTTTTCTCCTCTTTCTTCTTCGTCGCGCGCGTCCTCTTCCTCCTCTCGGTTCCTCACTCTCTCGAAATGTCTCCCCCTCTCAGCCTCACGGACGACAACCCCTACCCTTTTCTTTCTCAAATTTTCTTTCCTCCCCACAATGATGACCTTGAAATCATTATTAAGCATGCATGGAGACACTTGGTAAGGCTCCAATGCCACTTGTAAAATGGCATGCAAAAGAAAAGGGGCCTCTCATGGGCTAGCACCCAATGAGCCTTTGAGCCGGTCGCGAAAATGGGTGAGGCAATGGGCTGGCTTGGGCTTTCAATTGTCCAGCCCATCCTCATCCTATTTATCTACCTAATTGAAAATATAAATCACCAAAACTTTGTGACCTATCTAGATAATTTCCAATCCACATGCCCAGAAATACAATTTTCCTTATCAAATAATTGTTTACCAAAAGCTTGGCAAAATTCTTAGTGCATGACATGAGTTAGAGCAGCCCTAAAGATTGGCAAGGAATCCTAGGATGCCACAATTGCATGGATAATATGTGCATTATACATGATATGTTGGTTGTCTTGCTTGTTGCATTGTGTAGTTTGATGGATCTTTTACAGTTGAATGGTTGTACTCACCCAGTTTGGGGACTAACATTTCAGCCTAGAAACAAAATGCCTCTGCTGCATCTGGCTCCTGGTACGTTATATGGGCTCCCGATTGACCTATGGTGGGGAGATGTTAAAGCACCATCATCCTGGAGTGCAGATTGGTGTTCGAACATGTGAGGATTTGGCTGACCTTTGATATAGGCCATTTTGCCGGCCTAGTTCATTAGGAATTCATTTCGGCTCTCATTCGACTAGATGGCTACTTGCTGAGGTTGCTACCACCGCCATTGGTCGACGGACCGGATTGGATTTAAAGGATGCAGTGTTGTCCACGCTGGTGTGTTAAAATGCAAAATAACCATAGGAGGAAGAGATATGGAAATAAATTTAGTGGTGATGGCCATGTATGATTTTGATGTTATCATAGGGATGGATTGGCTTCATAAGTATCGGGCCAAAATGGATTGTTATGGAAAAGTAATCCAGTTTGTCCTACCTGATGGGTCGGACTGTAGATTTCT
Source organism: Eucalyptus cloeziana (assembly GCA_014182715.1). NCBI lineage: Eukaryota > Viridiplantae > Streptophyta > Magnoliopsida > Myrtales > Myrtaceae > Eucalyptus > Eucalyptus cloeziana. Next base: position 23,682,169 of record CM024638.1, read on the forward strand.
GGGAGGCCAGACTGACCTATCTATAGCACTTATTTCAGCAGTAGAGGCTGATACGTTACTTGATGAAGGATGTCAGGGGTATTTTAACAATCATTAGAGATTGTGCCAAGGAAGAACTTAAACTTAATGAAATTCGAGTAGTGAGTGAATTTCAAGACATATTCCCTGAAGACTTGCCTGGAATGCCCCCGGAAAGAGAAGTTCAATTTGAAATTGAGTTGATGCCTGGAACATGACCTATATCGAAAGCCCCATATAGGATGCCCTAATGGAACTAAAGGAGTTGAAAGTGCAATTGCAGGAATTGCTTGATAAGTGATTCATTAGGCCAAGTGCTTCACCATGGGGTGCACCGGTTCTGTTTGTGAAAAAGAAAGATGGGTCGATGCGCTTGTGCATTGACTATAGACAATTGAATCAAGTGACTGTCAAAAATAAGTATGCTTTGCCTAGAATTGATGATCTATTTGATCAACTCCAGGGAAGTTCGGTTTCCTCAAAAATTGACTTAAGGTCGGGATACCATCAGCTAAGAATTATGAAAGAAGACATCCCTAAGACTGCATTTAGGACTCGTTATGGGCATTACGAGTTCCTTGTCATGCTTTTAGGATTAGCAAATGCACCCGCTGCATTTATGGATTTAATGAATAGGGTATTTAAGCCCTATTTACATCAGTTTGTGATTGTTTTTATCGACGATATCCTGGTTTATTCGAAAGGGCCAAAGGAACATGAGCAACACTTGAGGTTAGTTATGCAAACTCTGGGGGATCATAAGTTACATGCCAAATTCAGCAAGTGTGAATTTTGGTTCAATCAGATAACATTTTTAGGACACGTGGTGTCGGGAGGAGGAATGGCAGTAGATCCGGCAAAAGTTGAGATGGTGATAAATTGGCCAAGACTGACCACAGCCACTAAAATACGAAGTTTCTTAGGATTCGCCGGTATTACTAAAGCTTTATTGGTCTTCACTGCTAACTTGAGTAAGGAGTAGATTTTTGGAGGTTTTTCGAGAATTTGAAAGCGAAAACCCCTTTTTTTTATTTGGTGTAACTACTTGAGCCGGATGAAAGGAAACTTTCACGTCCGATTTTGAGGGGGGGAGATCCTATAGGATCCTATCCCAATTTTTCTTTTGCTAGGCCCATAGCTAAAAAACCTACTTTCTTACGATTACGAGGGTTATTCGAATATGAAATCCAATCATGGAAATACAGCAGGGTTCTCCCAATTGGCGGGCCCTTTAACCAAGCTAACTCGGAAAAATGCGAAATTTGAATGGAGTGGGGAATGTGAAAGGAGCTTTCAAGAACTTAAAAGAAAGTTAACTACGGCTCCAATTTTGACTATACCCTCTGGACAAGATGGTTTTATAGTATATTGTGATGTATATCATAAAGGATTGAGATGTGTTTTGATGAACATGGCAAGGTCATAGCCTATGCATCTAGGCAACTGAAACCCCATGAACTAAACTACCCCACGCATGATCTAGAATTGGCAGCTATAGTGTTTGCTTTGAAGATATAGAGGCATTATTTGTATGGGGTAAAGTTTGAGATTTTTACGGATCATAAGAGCCTGAAATATTTGTTCTCACAAAAAGAGTTGAACATGAGACAAAGAAGGTGGATGGAACTGTTAAAAGATTATGACTGCGAGATACGGTACCATCCAGAGAAGGCAAACAAGGTAGCAGATGCTCTTAGCCGTAAGTCAGCCATGGAGATGGCTAGTTTAAGAATAGCATAATGGAGTTTATTAAAGTCCGTAGCAGACTTAGAATTTAAGTTAAAGTGGATAATCTTACTGGTATGCTTAAAGCTTTAAGGATCGAACCGGAAATCATTCAGAAAGTCAAGACCTTGCAAAAGTCTGATTCGGAGATTATGAAAGTAAAAGAGGCGGGTGTCCTTAGGGAAGAGATCAGAATTTCAAATTTCCGAAGATGGAGCGGTAAGATGTCAAGGACGACTTTGTGTACCCGACAACAAAGAAGTAAAGAAGGAGATTTTGTCGGAAGCACGTAAGAGTAGATACAGTATTCATCCAGGTAGGACAAAAATGTACAGAAATCTGCGTCAGCAGTTTTGGTGGAATCGTATGAAGACGGATACGGCTAAGTATGTTTCTCAATGCCTAACGTGCCAACAAGTAAAGGCGGAACACCGCAAACCGGCCAGACTTTTGAGACCGTTAGACATACCGGAGTGGAAGTGGGAGCACGTAAGAATGGATTTTGTGCAAGGATTGCCAAGGACATCAAGTGGTCACAATTCAATCTGGGTAATAGTGGATTGTTTAACCAAGTCTGCCCATTTCTTAGCAGTCTGTATGAACTATTCAATTAATAGACTTGCTGAGATTTATGTAAGCCGGATAATACACTTACATGGTATACCTGTATAGATCATCTCGGATCGAGACTCTAGATTTACCTCGAATTTTTGGCGAAGTCTGCAAAATGCTTTAGGGACAAAACTTCAATTAAGTACTGCTTATCACCCCCAAACAGATGGACAAACAGAAACAGTGATACAAACTCTAGAGGATATGTTAAGACCCTGTATCATCGACTTTAGAGCGAAATGGGATGAGAACTTGCATTTGGTAGAATTTACTTATAACAACAGCTTTCAGAAAAGTATAAGCATGGCCCCATATGAAGCATTATACGGGAGGAAATGCAGAACCCCTATCTGTTGGGACGAGGTTGGTGAAAGAAGATTGACAGAACCTGAATTGATAAAAGGGCTATTCGGACAGGCGTAGAAGGCTCTTAGAGTTTAGTGTGGGGGATCATGTATTTCTTAAGGTATCCCCGTTAAATGGAGTGTCTCGTTTTCGAATGTAAGGAAAGTTGGGTTCCAGATTCGTTGGACCTTTCGAGATACTTGAAAGAATAGGAGATGCAGCATATCATTTGGTGCTGCCACCTAATTTGGGAAATTTACATGATGTGTTTCATGTGTTGATGCTAAGAAAGTATCAGGCAGATCCCGGTCACCTACTCGATCATGAAGCCATCAAAGTGGATCAGAAAGTGAGGTACATCGAGGAGCTTGTGCAATTACTGGGTCGAAGGGAACAAGTTCTCAGGACTAAGAAGATTCCCTTGGTAAAAGTATTATGGCGACATGACGATATGGAGGAAGCCACATGGGAGAATAAGGACCAGATGAAAGAAAAGTACCCCTACTTGTTTCAAGGACGTGACTAACGTTTAATTTCGAGGACGAATTCTCAAGGGAGGGGAGATTTGTGGCATCCCAAATATTTGAGACAAGCCCTAAGATGTGTTAAGGCCTATATTTAGGTAATGAAATTACCTATGGTTTATGCTTTAGCTATTAACCTTTCCGTTAAAACTAAGTGTTATACGCCTATGTTCTTACAATTTTTTAACTTAGAGAGATTGGAAATTTGAATCAACTAACAGGGGGAATTTAGTGGTTTTTTTTAAAACAAAGGTAATAGGATAAATTTTTGTTTGACTTTAGGTCCCCCCAAGTGCCTAGTGTGCCAGGCCCATGAGGCCATTTGGCACTCATGCGAAGAGGTCAATTAAGCTTTGAGGTCAATTAAGCAATGATTAGGGGGAAAGAAAAGCAAAAAGAGAAAAAGGGCAACCGGTTTAGGGAAAGAGAGTGTGCGTGCAAAGAGAGGAGGAGAAAGGGAGAGGGAAACTTTGAGAGAAACCAAGGAAGAGAGGGGAAGGAGGAGTCGCCCGTCGTCCGGTCGTTACCCCTTCGCCGTTCGTGTGTCGGAGTTGCTTCGTTTTTTTTAACGCAAGTTGGGATCCAATCTCTACTCTTGCATGTGTGTTTTGCATGTGTGGTTAAATCTTTGGGAGACTAGAGGTAAGGAACCGAAGCTAGTGTGGTTTGTTCTTGAAAAAGCTTGCTGATTTTGTGAGAGCTTTACGCATGTTTTGAGTTCGATTTTGACTTTGATCTCTTCTTGAAAGTTGTAGCTAACATCTTAAACTACAACATACTAAAATTTGGTGCAAAATGATGAAGATTGAAGGGGTCAAACTCTCCACCTACGGAGAAACTAGATCTAGGGCTGTTTTGTTGTTCTTGTGTTAGATTTGTGGATGCTTGTTGATTTTCATCAAGTATCTCTTTTCGACCTCTTCGTGAAACATCTTTGTCTATGTGTTAACTACAACATACTCAAATTTCATGAGATTTTATGACCATTTGCATGCTAAACTGACTGTGATGGGAAAATTGTGCAAACCGTGTACTTCGGACATAAGAACTTTGACATGCATGGCCTATAACTTTCTGTACAAGCTTTATTTGAAGAAATGTTCTTCATGAAACATCTTTGTCTGCATGTGATATCTTTATCTATGTCTTAAATACAACATAGTTAAATTTTAGAATTTTTGAAGGTCATTTGCCTATTTAATTGGCTGTGAATTGAAAACTGTGCAAACTGTGTGTTACGGGTTTGTATATATAGGCATGCGTGACCTATATCTATTCTGTGTAAATTTCTTTTGAAGAAATTTCCTTCATGTTATATCTTTCTCTGTGTCTTAACTGTAACATAGTTAAATTTCATGAATTTTGAAGGTCGTTTGTCTATTTAATTGAATGTGACATGAGAACCGTGCATGCTGTACCTTTTCGAAACTTATAATATTGGATTGTATGGTTAATTGTATGCTGTGATGTGTGTGGTATGTATGAATTGTTATGTGAATTATGAAACTTTGGATTTGTTTCATGTAGTGGTGTAATGACTTTCATTCGAGAGAAGGAAAATTTTTACATGATTTCAAGAAAGATCTTTTTTAATTAAAAAGGAAATTTCTTTAATACATACTACATGATTTCAAAAGAATAAATTGAATCAATTGCATTAGAAATTCAGTGTGGAATTGGAAAAGAAAGGTATGAGGATATGAATGACTGTCGGGGGTGTGAGCTGATGATGTCCCGGGAGTGTCGGGATGCCCGGAGGTGTGTGCCGGAGGTTCCTGGCAATGCCAGGTTGGGTGCGAGCAATAAATTTTGGGATGCAAACAATGGTCCCTAGGGAGAAAAATTGATGAGATCCTTATGAAAGTTAAGAATTGAAAGTGAATCATGTGCATGGATGTATGCATATGGCATATTGTAGGTAAGTAGATGCATATATGTGAGAGATGTCGATATGTGCATAATATCAAGGCAAGTTATGTGCATACTTAAATGGCATACTATGGATCTCATGGTGGTGTATGCTAAATAGCATCGATGATAAGTGTATGGATATATATGCACTTATGACATAATAGCACATGTGATGTGAGAATGATGAATGCATGTGATGTGAGAATGATGAATGCATGAATGCATATGTGATGAGGATGATGTACTACATGATGATGCATGTATGTGAGATATGATGCATGATGAGGTATGATTTCAAGGTAAGTTATGTATGTATACTTACAATGACATGCTATGCTATGACTGTTTTGTATGATGCTTTGAGTGGTCATTGGACCTTTACTTGTTAAGTGGAGGTACTCACCCCTTCGGGGACCAACATTTCAGATTAGTGAACGATACCTCTCCCTCCTGTTACGCGGGGCACGTTTTATGGCATTTCGACCGATGTGGAGGTGGAATGCTGGGAGCACATCTGCGTTTACTATCCCTGGGCCGGTATTCCTGAGGGTCCGAGTGCTGTTATGTACAACGTGGGTTTGGCTGGGGGCCCTGTCATCCATGAGTTCCTATCTATCCATGTTCGGCGCGACGGACAAATGCTGGGCATGCTGCCACCACCACTACCCGATGCACCCGACTGGGTGTGACGGCCCATGAGCGATGGAGAGGGAGGATGACATTTTTTGGAGTTAGAGCCGACACTTAGATGGAAGGTCTTTCATGTTACTTTTAGGGGGTCGACGATCTCACTAGAGATATACCAAGTTTAGTGAAAAGTCTCGGTTTTCCTTTTTGGCTTTACCGACCCAAAGATGTCCATCTTAAAATGTAAATAAAAGTGGTTCGGCCTTGTGTTTATCTTTAACTATGTAGGTGTGCATTGTGCTATCGCTAAGGAAGTAGAGAGACGGTGAGAAATGCCTCTAATTTTCGCTATGTGCTGCGCTAATCTCTAAGTCGTCTTTCAAAAAAAAAAAAAAAAAAATTTACGCCTAAAACTCGACCCTTAATTACGACTCCCTTTTTACTAACGTCAAGAAGTTTTTTTTGGTTTGGATTTAAACGCTTAGTATCTATGGCGACCCTATCGGCTTTTGGGGGTGCCACAATAAAGACACGGTGGCTGCTTCATCAAACAAGTTGCGTAATAAGCGTCACACCATGCTGTTATCTCCATGGTGCATTCTCTTGAAAGAAGCATTCCAAGTCCTGGACATTTCTTGAAATAATACTTAACAACCTTTAGAACAGCGTTGATGTTGGACTACTTCGGCTTATGCATAAACTGACTGAGTGTCTGCACAGCATAACATATCTAATCTAGTCATGGTGAAATATATTAGTTTTCCAACCAACCTTTGATATCCTTCCGAATCTCTGAGTATAGGATCATCATGGAGATTTCCTTCATCATGGTCCACAGTAGTGACATTTTGTTCGATTGGAATGGCTGCTGGTTTACTTCCCGATAGACCTGCTTCTGATACCATCTCTAGCACGAATTTTCACTGACTAGGAAAAATCCCTTCATCTGATCGTGCAATTTCTAATTCTAGGAAAAATTTGGGTGATCTCAAATCTTTTATATGAAATGTCGAATGCAGGTTCCTTAGCTCTTTATGCAGGTTACAAGATGCTTGTTTGAAATCATAAAGGGATTTGTGGAGATGACATACTTTATTCCCCCTGTCTTCGTAAACCCTAAGGAAGTCCCATATAGATTTCTTCATCCAAATCACCATGTAGAAATGCATTGTGGACATCCATTTGGTGTAAGGACCAATCTCGGAAAGCTACAACGGATAGGAAGGACGAAATTATGACGTCTTTGGCCACAAGGGAGAATGTCTTGTTATAGTCGAATCCTTCTCGCTGTGTAAATCCTTTGGCCACTAAATGAGCATCATATCGTTCAATCGATCCATCTGCCCGAAACTTTATCGTCTAAGCTAAATTGCATCCTATTACCTTCCGATCTGAGGGTGAAGTCACAATATCCCATGTATAGTTGTCACGTAATGCCTGAAATTCTGCTGCCATAGCCTTTTGCCACCGTGGATCCACGGACGCCTCATCATAACTAGCTGGTTCCCCTCTTCAGATATGCGACTTATACATTATCAATGTTCCGGAGACAATTGATTGAAAGAGACATAAGATGAGATGGGATATTGAATACCTGGGGAGTTGTGGGCGTGTGGCTCGCCCTGAATGTCGAGGTGGATCTGGACGTGATGGTGGATGCCCTTCCATAGGAGGGACTAGGATGGCATGTGAACTTGGTTCAGTAATTGCATGCTCAGATTTGGAAGAAAGGTCTTCGGCATGAGATTTGGAAGTTCCCGGGTTTCCTATCACAACGTATTCAGGATCATTGGACACATCATCTTCAGAGAAATAATAGCACAGCAAAGATGGAGATTGTTGTCCGTTGAGGATTGTTCTTCAGCAAATGGAAAAATGTCTTCATGGATGACAACATCTCTGCTTATTAGGAATTCGCTTGTAGAGGAATAAAAGACACGATACCCCTTCCGAAGATTTGCATATCACATGAATATGCACCGCTGGGCACGAGGACTCATTTTGTCCCGAGGGCCTACCGTGGCGACATAGCATAAACTCCCAAATCAGAAATACATGATCACGGACGTTAAATTGTAAGGGTCGAGGTCAATTATTGGCATAACACTTCTGTCTACTTTAAGGTATCTTGTGTTTATCTCAGATAGCCTTTACAGTGTCAGAGGTGATTTGTAATAGCTCTGACCCCGTTAATTTTTGCTCTCCCACGTCCTCCCAACAGATTGGGTTATGCGCTTTCTGCCATTAAAAGCTTCAAATGGAACCATGCTGAGGCCTTGTTGATAACTATTATTCTATGCAAATGCCACCAAATATAATATTTCATCCAAATTTCCTTTAAAATCACCAGAATAGGCCAGCGCAAGCCTGTAATTTTTGGTTCTATCCAAAGTGCATCCATTATGTTCGCAAGCGTCTCATTGTTAGTAAATCCCATTCCCTTACCACTAAATTGGCCCTCGCTATCAGCGAATTTCACCTCCCATGAATGACATAAAATTTCGCAATGATAATCCCTCAATATCTTGATCCTCTTTTAGAGTAAATAGATAAGTCAGACTCTTATGATCGGTATAAATTTTAAACATTTCCCCATATAAGTAGTGGCTTCAGACCTTTGATGCAACAACAATTAGTTCCAAATCATGAGTTGAATAAATCAACTCTAATCCCTTTTGGGACACATCACCATAAACAACATATCCCCCAGAACCTAATTGTCAAAATGGGTGCCGATGGCAATCTTTGTTCACATTCTTTAGACTATTCATGTGGCATCCCAAAATTTCATGGCAAATTCTAGAGGCAATACGACCTATGGAAAAGTGAATGGTTGTGTCGTTGAAGAATGTTGTGGTCACTAGACCGAAGAATTGTAATAGATTAAGGCCGAACACTTTAATGTAAAGGTATCTTATGTTCTTGGGTTATCAAAGTTGGTGCTAGAGGATAATTTGATAATGAGAATTTTGTTCTTGGCTATGCCCCTTATGGATTTGATTTTTATGCATTAATGTTGCAAGTTTTATGGGTGGATAAATGTAATTAGGTAATTATATGATGGGTAATTAGGTGATGATTAAAAGGGAAAAATTAGAAGAGAGTGGGTTGAATTTTAGGCCCAAGACCAGCCCCACCATTTGGCCATTTCGGCCTGGCACGCGAAGCCCAAAGGAAAGGAGCTACCGTCGACCAAGAGGAGGAGGCCCGGCCCATCTTCTAGCCCATCATGTGCGTGGAAAAAAATGCCAAGTGTCTTTCCCCTAGAGCCAAGTGGCATTAGCCATGCAAACCCAATGATTGCAAATGACGAAGGGGAAAGAAAGAGAGAGAGAGTGGACTGATTGAGAGAGAGTGACCGTCCGAGAGAGACAGAGAGAATTCGAGAGAGGGAGAGCGAGTGTGCGAGAGAAGAAGGGAAGAGGGAGGCCGTTCGCTGCTGTTCGTCGCCGCCGTCGAGCCGTTGAGTCCCACCTTTCCTCGCTGTCTCTTGCTTGCTGTGATGTGAGTATATTGGATGGTAAACATTTGGTTGTGGTTGAGATGAGAAAATTTCGGAGCTTTGAGGAGAGGTGTCAGGGTCTTGCTTGCTGTTTTCGGGAAAAATCAGTTCAATCCTCCATGAGTTCATGTGCTGCATGTAACTTTTTATTTGGAATCTCACCTCGACCACTTGATGAAAGTTGTAGGGGATATCTTGAGGTATATAGCATATCAAAAATTTAGAGGAAATGAACAAGTATAGGTCAGTGAAATCGTGTTCCTTTGAAGAAACAAGAACTTGGAAAATGCTACCTCAACCTAGTATACACTACTCCATACACTTAACCACAAAAATCCCCTCTGAAAAATTTCCATTTTGGAATCACTCACCCCATCGCGCATCATGAAATGAAAAGAGAAATGAAGGAGCAACGGAAACAAAGAGAGTGATTGTGGGAAATGAGAGAAAATGGGGGAGAGAAATGAGGGGAAGGGAGGGTGGCCAAAATGTGGGGGAGAAAGAAAGGGTTCATGGCCAAATTCCTTGGATGCCGAATGCGTGGCGAAGATTGCTCCTTCCAAAACTTATTCTCCATGCTCCAGTTAATGCAGCCGTAATTCCTAGGCTAGAAATGGCATAGACTAGCAGTTGAATTGCAAGGTCTGAGATGACCCCAAAAACACTTGATCATGATGAACTTTCTAAGCTTACTTGGGTCTTGAGCTCGTTGCTTACCTTAATCTACTACTGTTCAAATAGTAGGGAACCCATCGGAGAGGTAGCGAAAAAGCAAGTCTTCATAGGGCAATTGTCACTGCTTATGGACTCGAACCTTGGGTGAAACTAAAAACATTTAAATATAAATAATATTGAAATTATAATAAATAAATAAAAACGAAAATTCTTGATCTGTATCTTCAATTTTTGGAAACCTATAAAGTTCTTATATTAAGCAAATCAATGAATCTATCCTCACTCCGTTCTGGATAGTAATCTCTAATGAAAAATATAGCCCCATGAGCAAAAAGCCCCTTGAATGTTGTCACTTTCTCTCTCATACATCTCCTTGAACGCCCGCAAACTTTCTGCATGCTAAAAGCTTTTTTTTTATTATTATTAGGCTAGAAGGATGAAATCATAATTTCACGACGTCTTGGTACTATTGACACATATGGATCAAAGAGGGACTTGGAATGGACAAAAACGGCTTCTATGGCCAAAGGGCTACTCTAGGTCGACCCTCCGTAGGCGTTATGCCCTTGGGCTACCCCACAGGGGGTTGGCCCTATTTCAGCAGACTATTGTGGGCTTCAGCCAATTGGGTTGCCCAATATGGCCATCCATTTCCTTTAGGTCCATCGATTGCGATGTCCTAGGAAGCGGTGCCAACCCAATTGCTTTATTCGATGAAATATGCAACCGGAAGCATAAACAATTCACCCAATCAACAAATAGAGTTAGTTTTGACACTCATATATATACACATATGCATCGATAACGTTATTACAGTATACCAGCAATTTATATCCAAAATTAAACGTCACTCATTATGCGATTTCATATTCAATTAAAATTCGTGGGTATTTGCACTTCCAAAAGGTTTCAGGGTTAGCCTAACCCCTCTATGTTATAAAGCAACTTGAAAATGGTGGTATAACCACATGCCTAGTATGCTCAATATACCAAAGCTCAGGGTTGGCTAGTCGTGATTACAACCTAAAAAAGGTTAAACAATGAGTGAGATAAACTGAATAAGTGAACTCCGTAGACCTCCTGCAGGGAAATCATTCACCTCGGAAATGTCCTAAACGTGCAAGTTATCTATCAACAATGGATGAAAAGCAAAGCAACCTCTACATTTCCTCAACAATAACATGAATGGTTAATCCACTTCCTCAAAGCCATCAATATGAGCATATAAACAATTCATGAAAAACCTCCTACACTCAAGAGCTGAACATAAAAACGTGCATTATAACACAGTCATGCGTTGATGCATGATGGGGTGAATTATTCCAGAACGGAAATTTTTCAAAGGGGATTTTTGTGTTTAAGTGTATGGGGAAGAAACAAAAAGGAATAAAAAGATAGAACGATCTTCTCCCAAAGTATAAAGGCCACGCCACCGACCGAACAAGAGGATCGAGATCTACGTTGGATGCTCCCACATCATGCGCCCATGCCATGAAATAATCCAGACCTGCTCATCATGTCACATGTGTGCAGACTATAGCATCGCTTATCGCTTCTGAAAATATGCATTCATGCACTCACGCCATGCAATAATCCATAATTGCTGATATATGAATCTTAGATGACACGTGTGCCGACATCTCTTGTCACGCCCCGATCCTCGAGTGTACACCCATCCCTCATTGATCGATTAAATAGCGATATCCCAAGACCCATCGTTGACCCATTTGTTTTAATATGAATGCAAAGCATACAAATAATCCACAGACAATAACACAATGAGAGTGGAAAGTAGGGCCGCAAACTTCGAACCCGAAAACAACCACACATATATACAATACAAACCTTATTTTATATGGTACAAGCAACCCAAGTTGCATATATTACAATATGAACAACCATAGTCAAGTCCCACAAAAACCATTTTAGTAAACAAGGTTTGCAAATACGTGTTAGGGTTTCCAATCCATTACGGGTAATCATTATCTTCGATTTCTCCTTCTTCCACACTCCAGCTGGAGCCTACTACTAAGTACACCGGAGAATATGGATCATCAAGCTTAGGGTCCTTCGCATCTACCACCGATCCACCCTTAGGGTCGGTCGTACCTTTCCCGAATCCAACCTCCAATGCATACAAAGGTATCTCAAATTTCAGTACTGGACCTTCTCTTCGCCCATCACTATAATGACGAGAACATGCCCTGTATTGATGGGGTACCTTTTTGGGTAAACCCGCATCAACCCAGATTATGGACTTCACCAACGCGTACTCTAATCCTTCAGGGTGCCCCATTTATTGGAATATGCTGTTCTGTGAACTTCTTAGGTTGTCCAAAATATTTGGGAGGGTTTGGAGGGGCTGCCATCTAAGGTCTTGAAATGTTATCCCAAAATGGGGTGACACGACGTCTCAGCGAGTTCAACCTCCTAAGACCCGACAAGGAAGAAAATACACCTTAAGTGTTTCTTAAGCACAACCACGAGTCAATTCATAACATCATATAAAATCATTGATCAATCGACTTGGTCGATTACATGTCATCATGATCGTAATCGACCGAGTAGATAGATAGTATATAGCTCACCCAAAGCTTATATATTAGTATAGAAATAATACTCACCCAAAGTTAATAAATTATTACTAGCCCGAAGCTGATAATAAAGTACATCGCTCACCCAAAGCTAATCAAAATATTATTGATCGTCCTTAGCCAAAATACAACAATTTCACTTTTGATCCTCTTACTTCTTTTAGCAATCAAAAATAGATTTTTTTGCGATGTAGACCGACGCTTGGTAATTACCCACAGTAACCAAACAGATTCGATTTGCACAAAAAACAGTCAATTAAATAAACCAAATACGTCACTGCATCAACAGGAAATTCCGATCATCGGCTATTCCGGTTTAATAATTTCCACAAAATAAATAAATAATTAAAGAAAATAATTAATAAATACAATGCCGAGTTGGGCCCGTAAAGCCTAATTAAATGCCGAGATGGGCCCGCAAAATTTCCAAAAAATCATAGATAAAAAATAGAGCTTGTCTAGGCCCTAATTGCAAGAAACTATCCACCTAACGTGCATTGATAATTAATTAAATCACTAGTTCAATCTTACTATCCACCTAAACCATGCTTAACATAAACTAATAAACCATAAAGCGTCATTAACATACTAAGCAAAGATTAACGAGTTAAATTCACTTGACTAACGAACCGCCCGATTCGGAACGACGACGATGTGGTGGAGCCCGCCAAACTCCAAAGTGGGATTGGCAATCAAGGTCGGGAACGACTTGAAAACGACTCCGACTGCAAGTTCGAGACCCATTGCACTTTGCTTATGTTTGATACTCAAAACAACGGAACCGAGGCTCCGCTGAAGCGGAAACCGTTGGAGGTTAGGCAGTAGGGTTGCAGGAGCTCGGGTGGGCGGTTCCGCAGCTGGTTGTAACATCACAGATTTTCGATCCTATTTTCTATTGAATAAATCGGGCATTTTATTGACACGTCTATAGGACTATTCTCACAGCTAATCACTTTCGAGATAACTTAACTATCTAGGGAAGCCATTATGGAATTTTAAAGTAATAGACTTGAGAATTTGATTAGGAATTTGCTACTCTTTAGACGCCATTACGACACAATTAAAAATTGAAGAAAGATTAGAAATAGGTTGATTCGACTGAGGTGTGTATAATCATGATGACACCACTAAATTGGAAAATTCTCGACAACAGAGAGTCCCCAATGTGTCATTTTGGCTTGAAGAAGATTGACCATAGGTCATTTGCATTAAAAATTTCTGTAATTTACCTGGTAGCTAGGTCACCCTAGGTTGGCACTAAAAATTTCTGAAAGCCACGGGTAGTCGCCTAACGCCGTTCTGAGCTACCCGTGCGCGTGCGTGGTCACCGCTTGGCCATGCCATCGTCCCCGCTTGTAACAGCCTACCCTCGTAACTAGCTCAAGTTGTTGTGAGTTGCCTCCAACCACTGTAAGTCCGCGCCGTTGGTTGCCGAGACTCCCTTAGGCCATCTCGGTTCTGGTTTTGCCTCAACGAGCTTTGTTTCCTCTCTTTTGCAGCCCAAAACAGAGAGCAACTTTGTGGGTATTCCAGCAGCTTGTAGGCCCGTTTTGAGGTGGTTTCGCACCTCGATTGCTAGGCCCACCTTGGAAAGAATCGAGCCTTGTCGCGTTCCTGTCGAATTGAACTGACCATATCGTAAAACAGGTGTGTTTAACTCAATAATCCTCGCTTAGTAGGTTAATGATATTTAGCGGTGGATTAGATTAAATTATCCTTGGTTCAGGTGGGTAGATTAGATAGATTAGTTAATTTAATGATTTACCGATGCATGTTAGGTGGCTAGTTATCGTAATTTGAAAATAAATGGGTTGTTGTATTTATTTAACGAACTTTGGAATTTTTCCGGGTCCATTTAGACGTCCAATTAAGCATTATGGGCGTAAGCTGGATTTATTTGCATTTATTTAATATTTCCCATAATTATTTATTTATTTATTTATTTTCAGGATATTATACTGGGATAGCCGATGACCGGAATTTTATGCGGATTATCGTGTTGTAGTCCGTTTAATTATTTATTTGTGATTTTAGAATTTAATTCCTAAATTAAATAATTTTGGTAATTAATTGGAAAATTACCGGGCGTCGGTCTACAGTCCCAAAAATCTATTTTTAGACTATTGAAAGAAGCGAGAAGATGAAAAGTGAAATTATGATAATTTGGCCCGAGCCGACAATTATGATAAAATTGATGAATTGGTTGTATGGTGGGAGTGGTATACTATAATGGCCAGGGGGCTCTAATCTAGAAGCTTTGGGTGAGCATATCTAAAGTATACCATATTATTAGCTTTGGGTGAGCATATATAATATACTATCTTGGCCAAGAGCCCCTAAATTATCAGCTTTGGGTGAGCACTCCTAGACTATGGTCGGACTTTATAGATAGTGTTGATTTGACCAGGTGATGGTCCGATGACATGAAATCGATTAAATCAATTCGTTGATGATTCGATTCATTGTGATTGCTTGGATGTCTATTTGAGTTGAATTAATTCGTAGGGATCTCTAGTTGTGGTAAGTCCTCTGACTCGTGTTGTGCTTATGCCGCACTTAGGATGTATTTGCTTCCTAATCGAGTCTTAGGAGGGGGTAAAACTCACTAAGACGTCATCTGACCCAATTGTGGAATAACACTTCAGGTCCACAAATGGCAGCACGTCCCCTCCTCTCTCGCATTTTGGTATACCTGAGTAGATCATTGAGATGGGTTATCACATTCTGATCCACCCCCACCCTGAAGAACTGGAATATGTGTTGGTGAAAAACACCGACTAGGTTAGGTTGACGTGGGTAGACCCGATAAGGTGCTCCATGAGTACTGGTCATGGTTTCGCCATTACTATGTGGGCGAAGGGATGGTCATTTGGCGAACGGATGGATCGGTGGTGGAGCCAAGAAAAAGGAGAGAATGTCGAGGAGCCTGGAGACCCTCACCCCTGTTTTACAAGCCCTTAATTGTGAACTGATGTTAATAGTATTCTACTATATACTATATTGTTTCTATTGTATAAAAGTGTGGTTGTGGTTTTTCAGGTGTGAAAAATATGGCTCTCCTTTTCTATCCTATTGTCTTTTTGTCTGCAGATTATTTAACTGCTTCCGCATGTGTTTCAAACGGCAGGAGTTGCTTGCAAAGGGGGAGGGGTCGACTTGAGGGACTGGCTAGGTGTGAGAACAGGGGAAGACGACGGCCAGGGTCGCGCGCGGGCAGGGGGCACATTTGGTGGGCGATGGTGGTGCAACAGCTCGAGGTGGTCGGACGAAAGGTAGGGCGGCTCCGACGGTTTGCTTGCTCTGTTTGTGAGCTTGCTCGAGTTTCATGTAGCTGGAGCAGGCGGGGAGGTTGACGGAAATGGGGAAAAATGGAGGAGAGGACCAATTTTCTTCCAAGGGGCTCCCTCTTACCTTCTTGTCCCCTAGACCAACCCAGCTAGTTTCCACTGCATTTTCGAGCCTAAGAACTCCTTCTAGAAGCCCTTGAGATATTCCAATAGTCATAGGCAAGGGAGGGTAACGAATTTTACTTGATTCCCACTCAATTGCATTTCGAATGCTTCTTGAATTTACCCAAATTGGTATTTTTACTCACCAATTCATCCCATTTACATCCGAATTGCACGGTCAAAAATGGTTCCTAACATTTTCTTGAAAAAAAACAACCCTACCTCGACTTTTTGTCAAATAGTCTCGGTTTGCAGAAAAATCTTCAAAACTAAGTCGACATTCCTAAAATGACTCATGAGCAAAGCTTTCAATTTCTGAAATAAAATTGAAATGCGCGGTAAATTTGAATACTGTGCAATTTTAGTGTGACCTTGGCTACCGGGTCCCGAAACGATAGAAATATCAGTATAGTGCCGGTCGATGAGATTTTTTTAATTTGGTGGAACCACCCACGTTTAGCCACACATCGCTATCGAACCGACCTATAACTATTCCATATTGGCCTCTAAAGACGAGCATGGTCAAGTAGTCGGTTCTTGCACGAATTTTCAAGTTTATTGCATTAAAATTCCTTTTGGCTTTTCCAAATATTCTAGTTATTTCAAGAGAGTTCGTAGTGATCAAGCATAACCAAGCAACATCTCCCCTCATCAAACAGAGCATCGTCTGATGTAAAAGCATCAAGAGGGCACTCTGTAAGGAGTTTCGTTCTGAAATCCATCCACGAACGGCATTTCATTGACTTGGAGACTTTTGAACTGAATCAGGCATCATCCTGTGCAAATGCATCAGGAGTGGTTTACTACCATCACACGATTCATTTCATATCTTTGTCTTTATGTGATGCACAAGCGATATGCAACAATCTATGCCATATGCCATCATGTCATCGATGTGCCTGATATTATATCATATAAACATTCCACCCATCAGCTCCAGGAAACATTGAGTTCTCGCGCCAAGGTGCCCCTTGTAGTGTTTTCATGTTTTCCTATTGCAACGATAGTAAGATTAATAGTTGTTAGAGGAAGGTCGTCAGGGCTAGTTAACAATGGTTGGGGATATGACAATGGACGAACCCAATCTGGAAGATATTGCCACAGTGCGAACTACGGTCTTACTCACCCCTCGAGAGCATGCACTTTACACCATGTTTAATAAATGCGTGATTTGGCTGTATTACGTAGCTTTCCTAGGTCATGTAATATCTAGCGATGGAAATTTCGTGGACCAGCAAAGACCAAGGTGGTTTTGAATTGGCCAAAATGAATTATGGTGACTGAAGTTCGAAGTTTTTTGGGGTTGGCTGGCTATTGCCAATGATTCGTAGGGAGATTCTTTGGAGTATGCATCCCTGGCGGGCCTACTAAAACAGAAATTAAGTTCAAATGGACAGATAAGCGCAAAAATAGCTTTCAAGAACTTAAGCACAGGTTGACATTGCTATATCATGGAAAGGCATAAAAAACACCCTCTTTCCTACCTTGAACTTTCAATTGCATTATAATAGGCGTAACTAAGATTGCAATTCCATAGGATGCTTGGATAGAACTTTCTAAAGAACAGAATGGCTGTAGCCATCAATAGTATGATGTCATTCACCTTGAAAATGTCCTAATTGTGCAAGTTATCTATCGACAGTAGATCATTAGCAACCTCTTTTTTGCCTTAACTATAACATGAATGGTTATTCCATTTCCTCAAACCTATCAATATGAGCATATAAAGAATTCTTGAAACTCCTCCCACACTAAAGCAAGACATTATAAGTTATTGACGAAAACATGATAAGCTATCCGTGAAAGATGATAAATTATCAACTAGCGCATGACAAAGAATCATCTAAAAAAAGATAAGCTAACGAGATATCCTATTGGGACCCTATGATAAATTATCATAAAAAACCGACTTAGCAAGCAAAACTATTCAACGGATAGAAAGCTACTCACGCCCAAAAAGATAAGCTATCGAGATAACCTATTGGGACCCTACGATAGCCTTGGCCGTTGTCTAGTAGCCCTGGACAGTGGCCAGGGCTACTACTGGACACACCTCCAAAGCTCCAATGAGTGGACTAGACCGCGTCCCAAGTGGCTGCACGATGGCGATGGATGGTGGTCCACTTGCCAATTACGGAAATATGAGAAAAAAAGAAGAGGATGGCTTCAAAATGTGATGCAAATGGGTAAGGGGTGGTTTAGGTATGGCAGGGAGGGAGGGAAAGATGAACTTGAGAGCAAATGTGATAATGACATTTGATACGGTGCCTTGGAAATTGGTTCTATCCCTAGGCCCAATTCAATAACGAATTCTATCTCTCTTTTCGGACAAAATCCTGGCAATTCCTTCAGAAAGACATCCACAAATTATGTACTACAATAGTATGCTCTAAGCGTGGTTTTTTTATCGTCAGATCCTCAACCGTTGCCAGATAGCCTTGGCAACAACCTTCAAACAATCGGTCCAGCTCAAGAGACGTAATTAATGGTGTAGATTGAATTGGATGACCTTCTTAAAGTAATGGACCGTTGCTTGCAGCTCATTGAACAATTCCATACCAATTACCATGTCAAAATTAGTTAAATCTATTAGCTCCCTTCGCCCATTAATTATTATCTCACATGATACCACCATATTATTCATGGGAAGGGATATGCTAAGGGCTCTTTCTAATGGTCTCAACTCTATTCCAGCTGGTTTAACAAATTGATCAACCACAAACAACTGCATTGCCCGCTCATCAAAGAAAGCATATGATGCACGCACGTGTAAGCATTGTCCTAACATGTAGCTCCCATACCTGTAAGTTCAGCCTCGGAATCCTTAGCTTCTTCTTTGGTCTCCTCGTACACCCTTCCTTCAGCTGCGGTAGGTTAGAATTGTCCTAAAATGTACCTCCAAATCGGAGTCCCATCTGTTAGTGGTTGGGGTTATGCTCGGGTCGGTCGGTGTGGCCAATACCATACTTGATGGCCATGTTGACGCTCTCGCCAAGGCACGACATGGCGTGGATCCATGAAGCTTACCATCGGCACGCTGAGAGGAATAGGGTGCTTTCCTTCTGTCATTGGCTTCTTCCCAAACCGATGATTATCCCTATTGGCAATAAACCATGATCCAAACGTCGCTGGTAGCTCAGACATGCCCCACTTGATCAACTTTCCTCTACATCTTTATCCTTTAAGTTCATGGGCACCAACTGACTGCGAATCTCTCATTTCAATCTATTATGGAACCAAAAGCTTGATCCAAAGGATTCTCAATCATCTACAAGGCATATTTCAACAACTCAGCAAACTTGGCCTCATACTGATCGATAGATAGACGGGGCGCACCAAGTCGAGGTAGTATGATCAAGATAAACAATCCCTTAGTGGTCTTCCACCAATCATTGGTGTTACCTTGTAGTTGACAAACAACCAATTGTCCTCTTCTCCTCCTCAATGCATCTGAGTAATGCAAAAGCTTTCTCCAACTCCTTGATCCATGGGGTGGATTTAGCTTTTTCAACTGTTCCGCCAGCCTATGTGTCTCATCTCCAGCTAGCGGAACATCATTAATAGCAACAGTGGCGGCATTAGCTAGTTGTTGAGCTTGCAGCGTCCCATTCACTCTAGGATCCACCTGTGCCCTCTTTTGGGCGCAAGCTTGCCCTTCTTCTATTCATTTTTCAATCCAGGCTAGACTCCACCCAAAACTTTGAAGAAAGCTGATTTCACGATCCCAACAAGTATAAGTCAGTAAAACCATCAACAATGACATGTATAAAGTAAGCACCGCTTTCAAACTATCCCAAGGTCTCAATGCACCTTATCACTCCAAGTAATGACCATGCTCTGATACCAAACCAGTAGAGATGTTACACCTCATCATAATTCATTTCCTTTAGGACATGCTATTACAATGTCCCAAAAGGCATTGCCCATCCAATCGCTTTATTGAACTAAATACGCAAACGGAAACATAAGCAATTCACCTAATCAACAAATACGGTAGTTTTAACTACTTTGATATATATATATATATATATATATATATATATATATGTAGATATATGTATATACATGCCTTTAGGACATGCTATTACAATGTCCCAAAAGGCATTGCCCATCCAATCGCTTTATTGAACTAAATACGCAAACGGAAACATAAGCAATTCACCTAATCAACAAATACGGTAGTTTTAACTACTTTGATATATATATATACATATGAATCATGTATATAAGGTTGTAATATTATACAAGTATACATATATATACATATGTATAATCAAAGTAGTATTAAACATATACATATGAATCAGAAGGTTGTAATATTATGCAAGCGATAATCAAAGTAGCTTAAACATACCAAATTAAGTTTAATTGCTTGCCACATCCAATTAGTCTACAAGCCCTGCCACCACCTTTACCAAAAAGGGATTTTGCGTAAACCTTGTTCCTCGATTACTGGCCCCTAACCACTTAACGATCATATCGGGATCAAACCTGGGATTGGACACATCCCCCTTGGGAACATCGACATCCCAACTGACGCCACCCCCTAAGGACGTTATCCGGCTTTGTTTTTCCAACTATGATCAATGGTGGGTCATCATCTAGGTCAGGCATGTGGTCGATCACCCATTTGAGCCTTCGAGACAACTACCTCGGGGAGAGCGGGTGCAGGAATCAAATTTCCTCGGAGGAATTGCATTTCAATCGCAGAAGCTGCATAGATGCGTTTGCGCATTTCAGTTTAATCGGCCATTCTAGCTCTTAATCACGTGATGATGGGAAAGCGTGGAAGATCCGTTATCACCTAATGGAAATAAATGAAAATATGTGAGCACGATGTATGAATAGAGAGCCAATCCATGACAAAGATCTGATCGATTTTTCAAAGTTTTTTGTTAGTTTACAACTGATTAGAATTTCTTAAAGAGAGTTGGAAAAACAGACACCCTAGTGAAATCAAATGTCTTAGGCATGAATTGCAAACAAATTCTCCAAAGTTTTTTGTTAGTTTACAACTGATTCATTTCATTCCAATTGACAAATGAATTAAATCAATGAGTGACACAGATTGGCATACATCGAGCGAGAGTATGACAAAGTAAGTAAATTGCATTAGTATAGTGTTAGAAGACTTACTCCACAAAGACAAATCGAAAGTAATCACATAGACATGCGCATGGTAAGTTGTCAAGGTGGAGCCACAAGGATGATCGGACTAGCCACTGGCGTGTGGACTATGTCGGGTCCTCTTGACTCCGGCTTGGTCAAAGAGCCGACTCTGGTCACGGGCATGCGGACCGAGGTGTGTACTCTTGACACCATGAAAGAAACTTCGGGATTGAGCTAGGCGACTCGTACCGTGAACATGCAGTTGGAGTGGTATCCATCTCAACACCATCCTAAATGATCCTATGCGGCCCAGGTCCAGTGGTAGGTTGTGTGTTCAAAAGTGTAGTGCAAATCAAAGGCTTGTGGAACGGTTTATATGAAAAAACACTTCAACAATTCAATGTGAAAACCTTCATCCTCAACTCCAACCTGCAAGACAAGGGTTAGCAATCACTACTCCCCTTATATCTCCCGATCTGCAAACACATTTAACACCTAAATGTTAGGGACATACCTGGAATCCTTGCTAGCAAACAAAAAAAATTTTTCAAAAAAAGAAAATTGCCTAAGTCCACTAAGTGTTTCAACTCAAGTCTCTCGCAGAGTCGCCAAGTTATCACAACCAATTTTTTAGGTGTGAACCAACTCAGGTTTGGTAAATGGATTGCTAAGCCTAGACTTAACTCGGGCACTCCCAAACCCATACCAATTCACGACTTATATTCAACTTTCTCAACATGCAAATGGATTTTATCTATGAGACACCACTAATCAGTTTATGGTAGGTCGATTAGGACTTGGTTACAGTAGATTTCTGTAATGCCCTTTCAATACCATTCTTTTATTTTCAAAAATGCTTTTGTAAGCAGCTTAAATTGATTTTAAATCTGTTTCACTAACATGTGAGGTGATCACACGGATGGGCAAACCACCAATTTAACACACAAAGAAACAACGAATAAATTGCACAAACATATCCGAAAGCAACAAAAGCATCTGCAATGTTAACTCAAATTCACATCAACATTCCTAGATACGATTTCTAATTAACACGCAATTTCTTTTTTTGTTTGCACTTAATTAATGGAAATCATGGAATATGCAATGCAATATTAATTAAATGACTTAATTCTAATGACATGCAATTTCCAATTAAATGGACCAAATAGCAATCTCTAAATCTCGTGCATTTAAATTAATCGAATCCTAATGACGTTCGTATGACATTTTTTTTTTTTTTTTCTTTTCCTTATCCTAAAAGAATGCAATCTATCCTAATATGCAATGATGTGCAAAGAGTGCCGTAATTCTAGTTATTTTCACCTTTTTTTTTTTTTTTTTTTTTTTATGAAATTTGATATTAAAATTGTGAAATAATTAAACGTACAATTTAAATGAATCCAACGAAAATCTAACACGCTAAATCAATTTTTTGGTATTTTTATTGAAGAAATTTGAAATAAATCAATATTCTAACATGAACTTAATCTAGCTCTAATAATTGACGAATCATATCTCGCGCGTGAGATCGGATTGGCCAATTCAATTCAAATCGCGAATCATATCTGTAGCGTGAGATCGGATTGGCAATTTTTCCATGCGATTGCGAGTCGTATTTCAAGCATGAAATCGGACTGTCAATCATATGCACATTGCGAAAGTAGGAAAATTTCCAAATTGATGAGCGATCAAGAAATCTCTTGGATATAGCAATATCGATCAAATATTCAAAAAACGTCACAATACTACAGAGTGGGCAACAATCATCAATTAGTCGAAATTCTTACCTAATTCACAATATTAGGAGCATAACGCTTCAAAGTTCGAAGGCGTTGGATGGTTGTTGGATAGGACCAAACACTACGGGGCAATGGCAACTTCAAGGGGGATCCGTAACCTTCAAGGAGACTGTAGTCGCCGACCAAAAGAATCGAAAGTTGCTCGTTTCGGGAAACTTGCGGGATCTTCTAGCATGACGGTCAGGAAAGTGTAAAGGCACGCCAACATAGAGTGGAAACAAAAGAAAAAGATGTGGGCAGATTCAATCTCAGTAACAACGAATTTTGACCGAAATTGTGGTCAGCAATTAATGTGCAGTCAAAATAATCCAAAAATAGGAGACGAATCTACGCCAATTCAGTTTTGAGAATTTACTTTCGAAGATATGCTGGCAAAGTTGATTGAGGAGCAGAACTTTGACTTTAGATACCAACGTTCTACCCAAACCATCAAAGAAACAATCTAAAATAGATCGCGTCCATGGAGGATTCAATACTAGAGCTGCGGTGACGCTAGAGGATCGACATCAGCACGGCAGTAGCTTCATCTATGGGGAATCTGTCGGCGTGGTGCCACGTATGGACCGACGGTGCTGGATTTTCACCCAAAAAAAGCTGAAAAAGAAGGAAGGACCACCGCGATGGAGTAGTGCCCGGTTCGACGAGCCTCGAAGTTGCATCGAGGGGAGCAGCGATGTCGATAAAGAAGCTCTAGTGACACTTTTATAGGTGGTATTGTTGCGGCTCAGACGACATACAAGCGACGGCATGTGCGACAGGTGACAGCAGGTACTAAAAGGTGACGGCTCCTTGTAGTCAAGAGCGGTGGCAACTTTAGACTTGCGGAACAAAGCAAAACTTTCGAGAATGCTGATGACGATAGAAGCGGCATGAGCAAGGAGGCATCGTCGATTGCGGAACGGTGGGGCGTCGGGCCAACGTGATAATGAATATTTTTTGTTTAGAGTCCCAAACGTAAAAAATGAGATCACACAAGTCATGACACAAATGACAAGATTGACACGAGTCTTTAACGACCCTAAATGCACCAATACCTCCACTCCTTCATATATGCAATTGATGCTCTAAACAACAGCAATACCTTTGACCCTCGAAAGACATCTAGTTCATCTTTCATGAAGGTCTTGGGATTGAACAAAGACAATTTCACATTCAATTCTAGCTAATTTCATCTCAGACTAAAACAGGGCGGACTGACCTTAGCTCAGATCTGAGTGATTTTGACCTAGCTAATGATGTCTAAAAATACAAGACATACTCAACAATATTACAAGAGTCCTGAAGGAAAAGTTCTCCAAAATCGTAGAATAGACCTAAACTACAACAAAATCGCGCAACTTCGGAGGTGATTTTCGAGGGTCAAAGGTCACTCAATCAGGATGTGCAACCAATTGAGTTGAAGCTCGTTATGTGTATTTTGAAAGCCTGGAAGGATTCAAACTAAGATAAGGTCATTTCGGACCCCATTTTGGTCAAAACAACAGATCAGTTCAGTAGATACAAAAACGCATTGTTAAACCAAATCAAACTCAATCATTAGCGATCATTCAAGTACAACCAATCACAGCAACTCAACTATACTAATCCATCAATCAAATATCTAAACATGGCATATTTCCCTAAAATTGAACCCTAGCCTCGACCGGTTAATCTGGTCTTGTTGTACATGGTGCTAGATAGAGGATATTACCTTTCATGCATTTTTCTTGTGTTGGTTATAGATACGATTGATGGAAACAACTTGTCGGAACTAGATTGGACTCCAAGGATCATATCTGGACAACATGGAACAAACTTCGAACTGCTTGAATCTTGGCTTAGACCATGAACAAAACAAGTCTGATCCGTTCTTTACGTGCTGAGGAGAAAATAGATCATCAAATGAGTGATGGTCGGTGTGATATTCGGATTTCGCCGGACCTCCAGTACGTGACAATCCGTGACAAATCGACGAGTTTTTTGTCGGACTACGTCATTGGCGTCACTTTCGGACTACGTCATTGCCCCTCGAGTGCGCGCCTAGCCACCGTTGATCGTCGCCACTCAGCCACAGTTGGACCTGAGAGACCTTGGCTTGCACCTCAATACATGGCGCTGTCACCATCGCCGTTTCTTTTCGCCTCAATCGTAGCTCGTAGCTTGTGGTTCGCTCACCGTCGACCCACCGGACGGCGAGCGGTGGGTCCACGGCGAGTGAACCGCAAGCTGAAGTCTACTAATCAATACACTATATAGATTAGTAAACTTTCGCCGTCGACCCAACAATTTATGTTGTTGCATGAGGAAGTGTGTTGTTTTATGTTGTTTGCATGTGTTGGATGGTGGAATACAGGATGACCAAATTTTCTTGGGGTTAGATGATTGAGGAAGCTTGATATTTCTCATGAATACATGTGATTTCGGCTTTCGAATATGCATCAATTTTATCTGTTGCGAATCCTCGAAAGTTTTACCCGTAAATTGTTTTATAAAATCTCCCGATTTCCATTGAAATTGCTATGTACCATGCCACCACTCTCAAATGTTTTTAGAAATGGATGATGCTTTCAAAATTTCGAAATTCTTATCTAAACCATTCAAAAACCTTGAAGTCAGGATTGAGAATTTGGATTTGCCAAGATGCCTATTTTAAATTTCCTTATGGTTTTGATAAATCGTTTGATTTCGAGCCATGAGGTGCGAGCACAACTTGAGGATTTATATGTGGATTTCGAAAAATATTGGAGGGTTAACTATGGAAGTGGAGCTTATGGATTTGGTATCGTGCTTTTGGTTTCATTGGTATGAGATTGACAAATGTTTTAAAGACTATTGTTGAGGTATTGATGTGTCTTTGAAAACCTCATTTCACATTACTTGATACGATAAAGTGGAATTTTCTAAAACCCAAGGGATTTTCCATGTTGGAGATTCGAAAATGTTTTGGCATTAAATTTATTTGAATACTACACCATGGTCGAAATATTGTCGATGATGTTGGACCCCTAGGACGACGATGCCCGGGTGTCGAGTTACCTGGAGGATCGTGATGGCGATGCCTCTGCATGCCTGTGGACCGGTAAGCGCCCGAGGTTCCTTAGGAGATTCGAGATGCCTGGAAGTGTGACAAAACACGTTCCGGATGCCTATGGGATATCATTGACTTTGGGGCCGTTCCCACCGCCACAATAGGCCGATGACGGGGGTTCGAGTGATCGAGGTTGTGTGGACATCATGTGAATAGCTACGGGAAGGGTCAGTCAAACTTTTGGATATAGCCAAGTATAAGAAATGTTTGGCTTTTGATGTACCGACAAACAATTTCCATCCAATGTTTGTAAATCAAAAGTGTTCGGTTATTATCTATGTGTGTACTTTGTGTGCATCAGTTCAGTCTGAATGAAGGCAGTTGATGTATCCACTTCCGCCATATAAATTGTGTAGGGACCACTAAAATATGCGATAGACCCCCTAGACTTATGGATTCCATTAAATCCATTGATCTATCAAGGAGATATCCAGGAAAAGGAAAAAGTGTGGCAACCCTAACGGATCGAGGTCCGTCATGGGGGGGGCACAGCTAATGGTATCATAGCTATGGTCTGTGTGGAGTGATAAGTCGTATTAATTGAAAAGGAGGATATAATGATTTGTGGGACCCTAGAATTTCATAAAAACCCCTAAAAAATGCTATGAGCTATAAATAGGTTATGGATGCGACTTTATGACCCTTCTTATAATCTTTTGATCCATGATTCATAAAGAGACTTATGGCCAAGCCTTAATGGACATATCTTTGAGAAAGAAAGTTCTATCTTTGGCCACTTTGACCATAATTTGGAGCTCGTGAATTCATGGTTTCAAGAGTTTAGCCATCTAACTTGGTAATTTAATACTTTGTGGCAAATAGGATATTTTTTATTAATTTTAAAAGGTTATTTTCAGAATATATATTTAAGTTTGGGGTTTAGGCCCAAGGGTGATGGGCCTAAAATGGGCCGAGAAGGCTGGCCCATAACCCCAGAGGGGGCTGTCGTGCAAAGGAGTGAAAAGGGGGGGGGGGGGGATCAGGATGCATGCCTCCCCCATGTGTCTTGTTTTTTAGGACAAGTGGCACCCATGCATTTTTAATGACGGGTAATCATGAGGGGAAAGAAAATCTAGGGGTAAAGGAACCGGATTAAGGAAAGAAAGAGGGGGAGGAGGTCACACGGTGAGAGAGAGAGAGGAGGGGAACCGAGAGGAAGAAAGAAGAAGAAGAGAAGGAAGAAAGGGAGAAAAGAAGGAAAAAGAAGGAGATCCGTGCGTTTCCGTCCGTGTGCCGCCGTTTGTGTGATCTTAAGAGGCAAGTTGGGATCCCTTGCTGCTCTTGCATGTGTGTTTTGCATGTGTGGTTGGGTTAGTGATGGAATTTGGGTGTCTTGGGTGCAAAGATTCGAAGTTAGAATGAGTCATATGTGAAAATGCCCTCTGCTTTTTTGAGTATACCGTGGAACCCCAAATGTTTTAAAGGCTTGCACGTATGCTTTGGGTCGGATTATTGTTTCGACTTCTTCACAAAAGTTGTAGACAACATCTAAAACTTTTACATAGTAAAATTTGGGACTAAATGGTTGAGTTTTGAGGGGTAAAACCCTCCCTCAACGAAAAATGTTAGATCTAAAATTGTTTTGTAGTCTCTTGTGGATTTGAATGCTGCATGTCACTTTTTATCAAGACTTTCACTTCGACCTCTTCATGAAACATCTTCCTCTATGTCTAAACTACAACATACTCAAATTTCATCAGTTTTGATGGTCATTTGCCTATTAAACCGACTGTGATATGAAAACTGTGCGAGGTGCGTGTTTGGGACAAGGAGATATTGACAATGCATGACCTATAACTTTTGTACAAATTTCTTTTGTAGGAATTTCCTTCATGTGATATCTTTATTTATGTCTTAACTACAATATAGTTGAATTTGATGAATTTTGAAGGTCATTTGCCTATTTAATGGACTGTGATTTGAAAATGGTGCAATCTGTGTATTTCGGACTTGATGATGTAGGAATGCATGACCAATATCTATTCTGTGAAAATTTCTTTTGGAGAAATTTCCTTCATGTGATATCTTTATTTATGTCTTAACTGCAAGATAGTTGAATTTCATGATTTTTGAAGGTCATTTGCCAATTTAATGGACTGTGATTTGAAAATGGTGCAACCTGTGTATTTCGGACTTGATGATGTAGGAATGCATGACCTATATCTATTCTGTGAAAATTTCTTTTGGAGAAATTTCCTTCATATATTATGTTTATTTATGTCTTAACTACAACATAGTTAAATTTCTTGATTTGTGACGGTCATTTGCCTATTTAATTGATTGTCTTTTGGAAACTGTGTAAACTGTGTATTTTCGGAATTTATGATATTGGAATGCATGCCCTATAGTCTGCTGTGATGCGTGATCTTTATTAATTATTGTGTGAATCATGATACTTTGGGAGATTATTCATGCAATGGAGTGATGGCCTCTCATGCATTTCATGTGACATTAAAGAAAATGATGAACTTTTCCATAATCTCAAAGAAAGATTTTATCTAAATCATTTCCTCAAATAACAAGTTTTGCAATACATGTTGCATGATTTTAAGAGAGAAATTCAAATCAAATGCATTGAAAAATTTAAAGTGTGAAACTGGAAACGAGATATATGAGAATATAAATGACCGTCGGAGGTGTGAGCCGACGATGCCCCGGGAGTGTTGGGATGCCCGGAGGTGTGTGCCGGATGTGCTCGGGAGTTTCGAGATGCCCGGACGTGTGTGTGCCGGATGCCCAGAGGTGTGTGCCGGAGGTTCCGTGCGATGCCAGGTTGGGTGCAAGCGATAAATTTTGGGATGCAAACATTGGTCCCTGGAAAGAAAAATTGATGAGATCCTTGTGAAAGATAAGAGTTGAAAGGGAATCAGGTGCATGGGTGTATGCATATGGCATGTTGCATGATCTGCTTATGAAAGTAAATATATGCTATTTGATATTGAAAATGTGATCACGAATGGTATGAGTGGATCTCATGGTGATGTATGCTTGATGACATGGATAATGACTACATGGATGTATGTAAACCTATGGCATGATGAGAACATGTGATGTGATAATGATGAGTGCATAAATACATGATGAGGATGATGGTTGTATAATGGTGCATGTATTTTAGATATGATGACATGTGCATGATATCAAGGTAAATTGATAGTAATGAGTGCATAAATACATGATGAGGATGATGACTGTATAATGGTGCATGTATGTGAGATATGATGACATGGGCATGATATCAAGGTAAATTATCTACGTATACTTAAATGACATGCTTTGAGTAGTCATTGGTCCTTTACTTGTTGAGTGGTTGTACTCCCTCCAGTTTCACGGGGCGCGTTTTATGGCATTCCATCGGATGTGGAGGTGGAATGCATGGAGCATATCTGCATCACCATCCCTGGGTTTGTGTTTCTGAGAGTTCGGGTGCTGGTCATGTACGATGTGGGCCTGGCTTGGGGCCCCGTCATCTAGGAGTTTCTGTCCGTCCAGGTCCGGCGTGACAGGCAAATGCTTGGGATGCTGCCACCGCCACCACCGATGGACATGACTGGGTGTGATGGCCCGTGAGAGAGAGAGAGAGAGAGAGAGAGGGATAACACTTTTTGGAGAAGGAGCCAACACTTGTAGATGGAAGGACTTTCACGTTTTGTTATAGAGGGTCGATGATCTCTTTAGAGATATAACTGAGCATAGTGAAAAGTCTCGGTTTTCCCTTTTTGGCTATACCGACCCAAGATGTCCATCCTAAAAATGTAAATAAAAGTGGTTCGGCCTTATGTTTTTCTTTCACAGTGTAGTTGGGGTGCATTGTACCGTCGCTAAGAGAAGTGGAGGGATGGTGAGACCCGCCTCTAATTTCCGCTATGAGCTGCGCTAATCCCTATGTTTCAAAAAAAAAAATATGCCTAAAAACCTCGGCCCTTATTTATGACTCCCCTTTTTACTAACGACAAGGAACTAGTAATTGCTTTAGATAAAAACGCTTAGTATCTGTGGCGACCCTATCGGCTTTTGGGGGCACCACATCCAGGATCCGTACCATCCTAGGATCGGCTGAATAGGGAAATAGGTAAGCTGTTTCGAAGAGAATAGCTTGGCCTTTGATGATTATATGAGTTTTCTCTAATTATCTAGATAGAATTGAACTTCGACTCCTTAGTGAAATTTGTAGGACAAATCCTTAGGAATATGATATCAAAATTTCCGAATAAAAGGAAAACATTTAGTTAGTAAAACGATTTTCCTTGTAAATACGAAATTCGGACATTATCACAGAATGTGGTAAAGATTGTAGCAATTATTACTCTTACCACAGTGAGATATAGACTTAGGTTTCTTCATAGGAAATGTCAATCTATGTTTCTATTTACACCGAGAATATATAATAGTAGTTGTGTCTTCTATATTTGTCATTTGACATGGCGGTTTTTGGCATTCGACATGGCATTCAATACTTGAGGTTTTTAATAAAAATTCATGACATTTGAAATGTTTTTGGACATTGAAAGAAATTAAGATGTTAATGTTGCCGTCGAACCCTTGGGTTTACGATGCCCGAGGAGTCGAGAGGCTCGAATGCTCGAGTTAGTCGATGTGCTTTGGATGCCTGGGTCCGTAGTGCCCCCAAAGGCTTTCCCCAGGAGCTTCGGGATGCCCGGTTGTATGCTTGTCAGTACGGAAATTCGGAGGGTAGGGGAAACCATTTTTATGGCCCTGTAGAAATTTTGAATGAACATTGTTCGTGGGTAAATGAAGAGCCCAAGTTTCCTATACTTGGCCATATACAAAAACTAGACCGACATTTTCCATAAGCTATTCACATGTCATCCGTCCGCATGTGTTGGTGTCCCTATCCCACTCAAGCCTCCATCATCGTCCTTTGGCGGCGATGGAATCTTTATCACTCTGTAATATTTTTAGCCCCACGAGGGGAGAGTACAACTACTCAACAGTCAAAATTCTACTAAACTATATCATGGAACCTATTGTCACCCAATTTCATGCATTCCAAATCAATAACCATAATAGTAGTAATAAACGTACATCAATTCAGGAAGATATAAAAATGGAGTGGCATATCGAAAAAAATGAGAAATTCATAAATTCATTTTATCTTCATCTACTATCAGCGTTTTCTGGACAACCGGGGTTTCCATCCCTCCAGGCATATCGCACGTAACTTGGCATCACGAAGGCCTTCGGTTCCATATTTCAGTCACCTGGCACCTGGAGCGTGTTACATTACGCCTCCAGACATCTTAAACCTCACCTAGGATCATGAGGAACCTCCATGGCTCGCCATGTCAATGAAGTACAGGCATCTAGTACATGTTACCACCAAGGAGTGATCTACTCTCCAAGGATAAAGAAACTGAAAGCAGTTATCCACTCTCCGTATGAGTTCACTAAAGCAGAGGAAAGTCACCATTTCATTCATAAAATTCGTATCTCCCCTACATTGGATAGTTTTCCCCAATTTATAGAAGGATTTTAGCATTACGAAGTATTAAAAATAGACTTTAATGACCTAGGAACTTAAACCTTCGATTCCTGAACTCCATAACAATAAATACACTACGAACTTATGAAATGCAATTAGTAGTACGAGAACTTGCATTCTTGAACTTTTAGGTTTCCATATTCTTGAACCGCTAGCCTTCGCCAAATTTATGCACCTCCATTGACCAGAAATTAATCCTCCTGTAACTTCATCAATTGGTCCTGCAAGACATCTAAAATGGCGTCCCATTGCTAATTATCGAAAATAGATATTGAAAGAGTAAATATTCGCTCGTGAAGGTTTTTATCAGATTACTCAATCTTGTTCGATCCAATATGATAATATGGTCAAAGGCAAAACAAAATAAAGATTCGTTAGAAAATGACGACGTTATCTCATTATCTAGAAATATAATAGATTAGATGAAATCTCAAAGAATCCATGATTCAGTATATTTTCATAAAATTCTCAAATTCGAATCGTTTCATTCGCGATGAGCCGGATGAGAAGAAACTCTCTTGTCCGGTTTTGTAGTAGAGATGGAATTGAGAAAGAACCATCAACTATAACCCTAAAAGAACAAGATTTCGAAATACCACCAAATATTGATCAGTAATTAATATTATTCATTCAAAATGATCCATCGAAGTACATAATGCCCAATTTCTTTATTGGCTTGGATAAGCATTGATGGCTCTAAGTTGGTCCATCGACTGACGTGGGATGCTCCCGCTCTTCAGGTTTTTTGAGATTTGTCCTCAAATCTAGAAAGTTTTCATCCTCTAAGTAAGGAGAAAGGTCTCCCACGTTGAAAGTTTCGACACTCCAAATTCTCCAGGATGGTGTATCTTGTAAGCGTTGTCACCGATTCACTCAATAACTTTAAAGGGACTATGCGCTCTAGGCATGAGCATGTTCTTTCGTCGAAATGGAAATCTCTCCTTCCTCAAGTGAAAGCCATACAAGATCACCCGGTTGAAATTGAGTCTTCTTGCGATGTCTATTAGCTTTCTTCTTGTAAGATTCGTTGGCCTTTTTGATATTGCATTGAATTTTCTCATGGAGCTTCTTAATGGATTCAGCTCTTCTGTTGCCATCAATGCTTACTTGAGAGTTAGATGGAATTGGAATCAAATCAATGGGTGTGAGAGGATTAATGCCATACACAACTTCAAATGGCGATCGACCAGTAGTATAACTCGATGATCGATTGTGAGCAAATTCAAAATGCGCAACCTTTAAATCCCAATCTTTCAAATATTTACTCACCATACCACGAAGAAGAGTGGTTAGACTACGATTTGTTACCTTCGTTTGGCCATCGTTTTGTGGATGACAAGTCGTTCTGAATAAGAGTCTTGTACCAAGCATTCTCCATAAAGTCCTCCAGAAGTAGCCTAAGAACTTGGAATCACGATCCCGCACACAACGGTCTTTAGTACTCAATGAATGCGAATAATCTTTTTGAAATATAATTCAGCAATATGAGAAGCATCGTGGGTCTTTTGAAATGGCACAAAATGAGCCATTTTAGCGAACCGATCGACGACCGCCATCATAGCATCTTTTCCTCTTTGAGTTCTTGGTACAGCCACAATGAAATCCATGCTAACATGTTCCCAGGGCTGCAGTAATACTGGAAGTGGAGTATACAAACCTTGATGGAAATGCATTCTTGATTTCAAGTTGCATGCCTTGAGATGATAGCATGCACATCTCCACTCATCTTTGGCCAATAGAATTGCTCTTGAACAACCTCAAGAGTTTTGTTAATAGCAAAATGACCAGCCAATCCTCAACCATGCGCCTCTCGAATCAGCAAGTCGTGAAAAGAACTCTTCGGCACACATAATCGATTTCCTTTAAAAAGAAACCCATCTTGCAAAGAATATGTACTTTGTACTCCCCGCTCGCAATTGTTGATGATGGATGAGAACTCCACATCTGCACAATGAAGTTCTGTCATTGATTGAAATCAAAGAATCCATTTTGCATGTCTCGAATTAAGCTTTCGTTGGCCACTAAGAAACTCAAGCGCCTCATGATCAGGATGAAGGACAAATTGCTTTGGCCTCAAATAATGCCTCCAATTTTGAAGAGCTTGAGTAATGCCATAGAACGCTTCGTCATAAGTTGAATAATTCCTATTTGAATCAGTGAAATATGCCAATGGTATTTGTGCTTGGACAAGAACAGCACCCATACCTACTCCTCTTGCATCACACTCAACTTGAAATACTTTATCATAATCTGGAAGTGCACGAATAGGGGACTCACAAAGCTTCTGCTTGATTAACACAAAGGTGTTTTGAGCAGCCTTTGTACATTCAAAAGCACCCTTCTTGATGCAGTCAGTTATGGGAGCCATGACGGTACTAAAGTTTTTGACAAAACGTTGATAGAAAGAAACAATGCCATGAAAACTCCTTACATCAGAAATGGACTTCCGAACTGGCCATGTCCTCATAGCGGCTTGATCAACAGAGAGCCCATCTTTGGAAACCACATAACCAAGAAACTCAATGCACGGACACCACATTTCTCCAATTTGGCATATAGTTTTCGTTCTCTCAAGACATCAAAGACTTGTTTTAAATGAGAGATATGCTCGTCCTCGTTCCTACTATAATTACGACAAATTAACGAATAAAGGAACGAAGAACCTTGTTCATAAGTCTCATGAAGGTACTCGGAGCTTTAGATAATCCGAATTGCATAACCAACCACTCATAAAGGCCTCCCTCGGTCTTGGAAGCCGTCTTCCATTTATCACCTTCTCACATTCTGATTTGATGATGATAACCACTCCGCAAATCTCTCTTTGAAAACACAGAAGAACCATATAATTCATCAAGCATATCATCAAGTCTAGGTATAGGGTACCTATACTTAATGGTGATGTTGTTGATGGCCCGGCTATCAACACACATTCGGTATGTACTCTCGCCCTTGATTGACGAAGCACCCTTAAAATAAGATGTCGCCTTTGTTGAGGTTCTGAAGGAAAACCTCTTGCGCGTCAATTGTTTTTCGACTTTTATGGCTAACTTGCATGCGTTTTCAAACGACCAATAAGGTTGAACTTCAACCATATCAGCAATTTCTTGATTCATGCCGCCAAGGAAACGACAGATGGTCTGCTCAGGAACTTCTGGAACTTCACTTGTCATTTTGAGTTGTTCAAACTCATGAATGTATTCTTCACCACTCATCCCTTCTTGTCTTAGAGAATTCAATTTGAGGAGTAGATCTTGTTTATAGTAGTTGGGCAAGAACCTCTTCTTCATCAACTTCTTGAGCTTTTCCCAAGAGTTGATCCGGCCTTTTCCTTCCCTTGCTCCTTGATGCTTTAGATTCTCCCACCATAGAGAAGCGTATTTTGTAACCTTTAGGACAGCAACCTTACATTTCTTCTAATCTGAGTAGGACTTGAAGTCAAAAATTTGTTCGATTGTGTATAGCCAATCCACAAAGTCGTCGAGATTAAGATTTCCATCAAACTCGGGTACCTCCACTTTAATGTCTATTTCATCCTCATTATGCCTCCCTCTTCGTCTTCATCTTCGAATTTGAGATTCAGAATCACTAGAGTGAAGAGTCGTTGTGTTGTCTCCAGTGGACTCGGAATTGCCATCAAAACTTTGATGAGATTCAGAATCGTCACGCCGATGCCGTTCAATAGGACGCCTTGCTAGCTGTCCTTGCCTCGCCGGATTCTCTAGAAGATTGAGGACTTGCTCCATTTGTTGTTGAAGATTTTGGATTGAACGATCTCAGCTTTTGTTGTGTGCTTGCTCCAATGCCCAGCCTCTTGGAAATTGATGATATATAAGAAATTGGTAATATAAGAAAGAAAGGAATCACTCAAATGAATTGAACCTTGAGCTCTAATAGCAACATTTTGATGTGTGATGGGGTGAGTGATTCTGATAAAGGGCTTCTTGGCTCACCATGAAGGAGGGATCTACGCTCGAAGGATAAAGAAACCGAAAGGAGTTATACACTCTCCGAATGATAGTTTTCTCCTGTTTATAGGAGGATTTTAGCATTAGGAAATATCAAAAAACAAACTTTAATGACCTAGGAACTTAAACCTTCGACTCTTGCATTGCATAACAATGAATACACCTAGGAACTTATGAAATGCAATTAGCAGTACCGGAACTTGCATTATTGAACTTTTAGCTTTCCATAATCTTGAACCGTTAGCCTTCCGCATTCATGAAGCTTTAGCCTTCCCAAATTTCGCCCTCCTCCATTGACGAGAAATTAATCCTCCTAAAACTTCATCAATTGGTCTTGCAAGACATCTAAAATGGCCTCCCATAGCAAGTTATCGACATGCCACCAAAGTTAACAGAAGACCATTCCTAGAAGGATTTTGGAACTCCTCAATGGAATGCCATCTTGAGGTGTATGAATATTCGGCATGTTGCCGAGCTCGATGTGCCGAGACAATGTGTGACATTCCAGGCCTTCACTTTAGACCAACAATTATAAGCTTTAATTTCTATTATGCAAGCGAAATGATCTACACTTTTCATATAAAGAAATTTCTCTTAAGAGTGGCCAAAACGGTGCTTAACGCGCGCCTCCAACTCCATGCACAAAGTATCAGCAACGGATGGGCCCAAAGAACCTCCTATTCATGTTGAGATAGATGGACACAAATCGTATATGGAAACGATCAGGGCCACCATCATCTATCCAGACAATACAAACATACCGAGTCAAAACAAGACCAGAATCTCGATTTTCAAAGTTCCTATACACACCATCTACCCACATAGGTGTGCCATAAGTCGGCAAGGGTGTCACATCTATAGCTAATGATCTGAGAGGAAAAATAAGAAGTAAGCAACAATGCTTAGTAAAGCATAAAGCATGGCACAAAACAACGAGATCCTAGCTTCGCTCATTAGTGAACATGGCACAAACATAGCGAATCATCTTAAACAAATGGTACCAATGACATCATGCGAACTAAAGAAGCTAAAGTGACTAAAATGCATGCAGACTACACCGCAACATGCATACACACTTCATTCGTGCATCACACAATGCACACATGATCCCATTCATGCATCTCAAGACACATAGCTACACCATCACATGAGCTGGCACGCCTTGTTAAATAATTCATATCCACCCTTGAAACGGTTGAACTCGACACGCGGGCTCAATCCATTTGAGTCACTTTTGCGTCACTAGCCGGACTTCCAAGGGGCGTTGGCCCTTGGCATCTCCCTTTGAGGCATCTTCATGTTCAAGGATCGTTGGCCTTGTGACTTCAACTGAGCCATCCCAACCGACACCGCTTGTGGCATCCCTACTCCCTGGGGGAAACATCGAGACGCTGGTCGATGGAATATCTTTTAATTTGATTCATTCACACAATTTACAACATCACAATCTTTGTAATATCCTTGAGTCCGACCTTATGAGCATCGGCCATAAGGTTCTAAAACGATCGCCCATGGGCCATTGGCATGGATTGATCGGTTCGATCAAAAAGGAATCACGGGTCGTTTAGGGTGCAACTAACTGATCAACCGGTCCCAAATTGCTCGAGGTGTCGACTGTGAATTTTCTCCCAACCATACCCATGGGATAGGATCACCAGCTCATAATCTTACTGTTTGATTATGAGAATTGGACATGGGAAAATTTTGGATCAGCGAATGGTCTTGGGCCGATTCTACCGATCGTAGTTATGGGTCGCAAGTGAATCGGCCTAGTTACGCATCGATACACAGACAACTCAGATTGATCAAGTGCAACTAACATGAGCCCAAGTATAGACCATGGGTAACCTTAGGATTGATCTGGAACCAATGAAAGGACAACCGGCCGTATTGGCCAACTAACCGTCCAAAAGAACAGCTTGCTCGAATATGGGACATAATGGAAGAATCTCAGGTGTTCCTAGTAACCCTTCTTCAACCTCGAAATCAACTTGGATGATACAATTCGCTAAATCGCCGTATTCATGCAGACAAAGACAAAAGTAAAGAAATTTTTAGACCCCCCTCAATAAATGAAAGAGTGAGTTGTCCTTTGAATAGTTAAAAGTCATGATCATGGCCGAAATATCTTTGGAGATTCTAGAAAAAGATGGCATATGTGTAAACCAATTAGAAGTGATACAATAGCCTTCACTAGTGACTGGAGGTTCTAGAAATTGCTGAGTTGGCCCCATTCTTATCAAACTCCATTAAATGTTCATTAAACCCATAGGTGGACCAATGGAAGAGTGAAAAGTGAGCCATCATCAATGACGCCTATAAGCTAGAATACCAACAAAGTTCTTGTAGCTATGTCGCCTCATTCTTTTAGGTGTAGTTAGGCTTGCCAAGTAAGGACTTTAGGTGGGACACTTGGAAAAATTAGAGAGGACCATTTGGCTTGGTTATGATGGCTTGAGATTTTCCTAGGATAAGAAGTTGGTGGTGACTTATAGGCTTAGGTGTCCTCTAGAATCTTAGGCGATGATGAGCCTAAAAGGGGCTTATGTGTCCTTTAGGACCATAGGTACATCATGAGCCTAAATTGAGCCTTGGAGAGCATCTCAATAGGTGGTCCAATAAGAAGATGGCAATTGTTCTCTTAGGACCCTAGGTATGCCACCTTGCAAACTAGGCTTGCCACCTTGATGGCATAGCCATGTCTGGCTCTCTCGAACATCCCCCGATTCGTTGGGATCGCCACAGTTCGCTTAGCTTTCTCTTACTTGATTGGTCCCTGCGCAATTTATATGGTGGAAGCGTATCCAACACCTCCCTTCCCTATATTCAGAAAAGATGCACACCAACAAAACACATTTATAGGTAAAAGCCAAACACTTCTATTTACTTAAAGCAGATGGACATCATTCATCGGTACATCAAAATGCCATAGTCTTCTATACTCGGCTATACTTCAAAGGATGACCGACATCTTTTCCAACAATGTCGGCGTCCGAAAGTTCAGTCCTCTACTGTCCTCCTCCTCGCGGCCATATCCAACCACTCAATCCATTTGCTGGTGGCGGTGACGACAGAGGTATCTTGTCTAGTAAAAGATTCATCAAGCTATATCAAGCAGTAACATTAATATCCAGATTCGCCCAAGATAGATAGAAACAGGTAGTTGGAGGATAAGTATGAATCAAAATCATGAAATCCTTCAATGGATTGGCAAGTACAATTTCGAAATCCTCAAGATACATCATGTCTAGTTACACCAGCCCCAATCATAGAGCCAAACTGTAATGACACGTCCCATTTCATGCCATACAATTTAGTCCCATAACCAGGCTGACACTTAATATGATAATCAGTTTTCATCATTCAAACGGTTTTATCCCCTAGAGGACCATTGTTTGCATCCGTCTGAGATTCCGCACCCATCCCTTGCTTCATGGAAGCCTCCGGGCATGTATTAAAAATACAATCGAGCATCCAAACGGCATCGACTCATTCGAACCTCTGGGCATCTCGCACCCCACCTGGCATCACAAGGAATCGTCGGGGCGCGCCATCAAAATGGTTACCCCTACCCTCCGGGCATGCATCATAATACAAACGGGCATCCCGACACTCCCGGGGTAAACCTCTGGGAATGTATTCATAATACAATAGGGAATCCAAAGGGCAATGACTCATTCAACCTCTGGGCATCCCGACTTCCGGGGCATCATTGACCCGAGGGTCCAACGGTAGCAATTAACACTTTTCAATGCAATGACAAAATGTCTCTTGAGTCTCATCACATCTCAATATTGCATGATATGCCAATGCTAGTATCATCATGTCACGTAACAACCCCAGATGCATTCACTTTTGAAATCAATTGAGCAAAGATGTAGTAAAATAGCTTTAAAACCAAAATGTGCAGTTTTAATTAAAATTTCGGAATAACCCCTAAATGAACTCAGAAAATTCTGAAATTTGGACCTACAGGAAAATGTTTCATATTCATTGCATATGAAGAGCAATAATCGCTATACTCTTTACTGACATTCTGTAATAGCTTCTAGATTTAACATTTACAAGCAAAAATCGTGTTGCTAACTAAACCTTGTCCATTTACTCTCAAATTTTGATATGTTATTCCTAATGATGTTTCCTACGACTTTCATTAGGGGTTTGAAGTCCAATTCTAACCAGAAAATTACAGAAAATTCATGAAATCATCAAAGGTACAGGTTAATGGACTTTGACTGGCTACATGATAACTAAGATGCACTTTGTTTCAGAAGTATACTCAAGTAATTTTAAAACAAGAGCCACCAAAATTTTAAAGACAATAACGTAACGCCTTTTAACCTCTTTGACTAAAATACAAACTTAATAATGTACGTACAAATGCATGTCACACTTTCGCTAAAAACATACTGCTCAAACCAATTCCCAAAAATTCTTATAGAATTTTACTATACACTCAGAATTTTCTTCTCGTTTTACTCACGAACAGCAAACAACAGTAACCGAAATCGATTTTGTACTCATTATACTAATACAGAAAACCTAGTGTGAATACATGTTACAATCTAGACAATTCCACATAACTCTCATGAAGAAATAACAGCTGAATTCACGATAAAACTTCTAAAAACAAGGATTGTAGCACTGACTTTGTATGAATTACTCTGGACAGCATAGATTCAAGAAAATCTCATAGCTCTACCTTGTCTAATTTACTTCTAGAGTTCATAAAATCTAATGTTATGATTCTAGATTAGAAGACTCTAAAAGAACACATAGAAATGCCAAAGTATCCTCTCGGCTTCTTAGTTCCAAATTCACTTTCATCACCAACAATTCCGTATTCAACCTTCATCCCAACATTTCTCAAATCTATTTGCACTACTCAAGACAATCACAGCATGCGACTCAACGGCGGCGAAGATGCGACGGTGGCAGCTTGCACGAGCACGGATGGAGGGCGGTCTACTTTCCCTCTTCCTTCGCTGCCCTCTCACGCAATTCGCTCGCTGGAACTCTCTCTCGCTCACTGGTTATTTCGCTCCATTCCTCTGTCTCCTTTGTCTCAATCATACGACCACTTTGCGTATTTCAATTCTTTAATTAATCTAATTACTGCATGCAGGTTATTTGGTGGCATCATCCAACGGAGCCAGCTGGTGAACGTGGCAGGTGGAGCAAACGTGTCCATCTCCTCTCGCCGCATGGGCCTCAACGGCTGCCCCTTCGTGCAGTTGTCCTCACTTGAATTCCCCGCTGGCATGAGGTCTCGATTGCGTGGCTTTTGCTGGCTGACCCATCTCCATGCAATGAACGCGGCAAGGAAGTCAACCTCTCCAAGTTTGTTGACTCTTTAAGGAATAACGTGCATGGAGCATTCTCAATCCCATGGTCTTCGTGGTCCAGCCATATTCCTTTCATTCAATCCATGAATTGTACTTGTTCAGGGGAACAACCCAACAAGACTATATGGTGATTCAAATTCATCTCTTCATTTGCCGATTGACAAAATGGAGAGGCGTGCAGGGTCCTCGTGCGCAATCCAACTTCTCCAAAATGAAATTCTTAATTTCAGTAAGTGCAAGGCTGAAATATATTTACTTACATGACTATACGAGGCAGCGGCAATGTACATAGGAGGTTCGGTTCGTAGGGTACGAATGTAGGTGGAAGAGGGTCTAAGTCATGATGTTACATAGGGATACTTTTTTACAGTCGGACCATTACCAAAGGTAGTGTATCGGTCCAACAATCATACAAATCAGTATCCATAAATGGCACCAATAACATAGTCCGAATGATACCTCCATCACTTAGATACAAACCATCACGCATCTAAGGGTCAAAAAAATTTTCGGATGACACACTATGCCACTTACAGAAATGTGATTGAGCCACTTCGATGAGTAATGATGAGATTTGAGACTATGAATAGGGGAACCACCCCATTCATTTTTACCTTGACCCCTCTTCTCCCTTCTTGGCCTTTACATGCTATTCTTCCGCTTCTCTGAACTTTGCACCATTGCCCCTCGTGAAGTAATTCAACCTAGCGCTCGAGGTTCATCCAAGTAAGTAAGATTCCTATGTATCCTCTGGTGTGGAAGTCTCCACTGGCGAATCTATTTAGGCGCTCACCCGTCAAGTCGTGGATAGGATGTTGGATAAATTGTCGTGAGCCCAACTCCCTCTCCATGGTTGTGAGCAACTAGGGTCATGCACATGCTGAAATGTGAAGAAACAACTCCCCGGACAACCACAGCTGGCATTTGGGACATACATCACAAGGAACACACCGATTTATATTATAACAGCTTTTACAAGCCCTTTCTTCTTTTTACATCACAGTACAAGTTTGCCACATAGGACAAGGGAGATACTATTGTTGCTCCCAAAACTAATGTGAGACTTTCATGCCAACAAGACTGAAAGATGAGGGTGAGTTTGGGGGAGAATTACTAAGTAAAATTCCTAATTTTCTACTAAGAAAGCATCTCATCATCAAAGCTTAGCAAGTACAGGACTTGCAAACAGTGTCGATGGCAGATTAATAGAAAACTTGTTGCAACTTTTGACAACACTTGCAAATAGTGTTAATACGTCCTCACCTTTGGCTTATCAAGAAATACATCAACATTTAGCATCGTCCTGGCTCGACCAGGCCCTCCCAGCTCGACTGAGACTTCTAGGTTCTTGCTAGGTTTCCTAGATCATAAGGGCATCTAAACTTGACCGAACTTTATTGGGGATAGCTTTGTGAGGCTTCCAAGTTCAAGACCTAGGCATCCTAGCTTAACCAGGAGATCTCGGCTCAACCGAGGCATCCCGTTCAATGAACGAGGCATTGCCGCCAATGCTGTTTAGCGACAGGCGTGTTTCCTCTTTAAGCGCATGTATAAATTCTTCATATAGGGTAATTCTTATATGTTCTCTTGGTCGACACCTACATGGCTCAAAAGCGAGCTAATTCATTCATGTGTGTTATGAATTCTTATACTTCACTAATACCTATGTCGATAACGATGTTTGATCCATAAATCATATCAATCACTTAGCATCGATCCCCACACCGGGCAAGGCTTGGAAACGGTACGCCTCAATACCGATCCATGACCTCGAGGCTTAGGTATACCTCACTTTAGTGATAATCCCAAGCTTCATGGACCTCGGCTCCATCCCAATGTGAATACACATCTATCGGAGTCACCCTCGGCTCGCGGTTTCATTCAACACCATTTGGACAATGGAAATCAACATGCTTGATGCCTTACTAAGACCTCGTGCATTTCGGCGATCCTCGTACTGGTCAAGGCATAAGATCGACATGCCTCAATGTCAACTTAGGACCTTGCGACCTTGTCGATTCCCGCGCCACGCAAGACTTGGACCCGGCATCCTATTTATGCCAAAACCAAGGCTTTATGGCTTGGCGACTTTGTCTTGTGATGACTCCTTTCAAATGAACCCTGGCCTCATTCCGGGTGTGAACAACTCAAGTACATGTTCAAACACAAACATGAGCAAAACCATATAAAAGATCCACCATCCTACCCACGGCTTGACAAATGAGCACCTAACTAGACTCATTAATGGAAACTACCTCCCTAGAGGAGACTTAGGGATCTTAATTACCTTGGCAAACCTCGAGGACCAACTTATATAGTTCGATGGGTTGAGGATGCAAGGCCAAAAGAAATGAGAAGGAGGATAAGGAAATGGATGACAAGGTGAGGAAAATGAGGAAGGGCTGCCCCTATTTATACTACTCGGTGTCATCATTACCGAGCCAAGAACTACATTCCAAATTCTCCAAGTGGCCCACATAGAATACTTCGGTGGCAAGCCTATGTTGCAAGGTGTCATTCCTATTTTAAAAGGTGGCACACCTAATGAATTGGCCTACTTGTTTATTCTTATTGGACCAATTACACAATGCCCTCATGAATTGGCCTACTTGTTCATTCTTATTGGACAATTTATACAATGCCATCATGACTTGGCCTACTTCTTTCATTCTTATAAGACAATTTATACAATGCCATCATGACTTGGCCTACTTGTTCCCTCAGGAAAATCTTATGGACACCTAAGCCAATGACTGACAATTCTCATCAAATGTTTAGATTTTGTTAATCATGGGGTTTGGATATTTAGCATATGTGTGAACACAAGAACTTGCTTTCTAAGTTTTCGTCTTCTAGATTATTCTGCGAAGTTCTATTCTTATTTGGCCACCTACACCCCGCATTTAATGAGCATTAAATGAAGTTGAATGATGATTGTCACGTCCCGATCCTCGAACACGTGCCCATCCCTCACCTGGTCGATTAATAGCGACGTCCCAGGACACATCGCCGACCCTGTTCATCTTATATGCGCAAGCGGAAGTATAAAGAAAATCCCCAGACAATAAAACAATGGGATAGAAAAGTAGGGCCATACTTTCATATTAAAACCCATAACCAAACTTTTATGCAAAATATAAACCATAGTACTTCACGACTATTCACAACCCTTTACTCTAGCTCTATTCACATCAAAAGAGTTCACAAAAGAAGACGGGATCTCAGTTGATCCAAATCGTACTCAAGATCCCTCTCTATGCTATCTTCTTCTTCCAAAAATCCTTCCCTTCTCAGCTTCCTCCTCCTCAGCTCCTCATCAGGATCCTGAAATGTTATCCCACAACCGGGATGAGACTACGTCTCAGCGACTTCTACCCCACTAAGACTCAATTAGGGAGCCAATACACCACTCGGTTGCCTAAGCACAACACAATTCAGAGGACTTACCTTGGCCTCAGATTCCCCCTGCA
The DNA here is from genome assembly GCA_014182715.1 of Eucalyptus cloeziana. Classification (NCBI taxonomy): domain Eukaryota; kingdom Viridiplantae; phylum Streptophyta; class Magnoliopsida; order Myrtales; family Myrtaceae; genus Eucalyptus; species Eucalyptus cloeziana. The sequence continues at coordinate 23,726,409 of CM024638.1, forward strand.
AATCAGTATAATTCATAATAGGAACCCAACTACTCATAACAAATCGAACTAGTCGATTACATGTCATAGAGCACACGTGCATTCTCTAAGGTACTAGTTCACCAAAGTGATGCATCAAATCACCGAGCCCACGTGTCTCTCCCAAAATGCCTCACTTAAGATCTAGTGGTCCCACCCGGCCCTCTCAAGATCTACGGTCCCACCCGACCCTCTCAAGATCTAGTGGCTTTACGGTCCCACCCGACCCTCTCAAGACTTACTTACGGTCCCACCCGCCCTCTCAAGATTTAGTGGCTTTACGGTCCCACCCGACCCTCTCAACATGGCCAACAATATGGCACCTCATAATTTATTTTAACACTAAGTAAAGCTCAAATAAATAAACGGACTACACCATGACAATTAGCACGAGATCACGGTCGTCGGCCATCTCAGCCTTAATTTCCGAAAAATAATTAATTAAATAATTAATTTCGAAAATTAAAAATAAATATTAGAAATTCAATTGAGCTCAAAATACAGTCCGAGTAAATAAACGGACTTCACCACTGTCATCAGCATAATATTCCGGTCGCTGACCATCACAGTTGAATTTTCGGAAAATAAATAATTAAATATTTAATTTAGAGAATGAAATATATAATTACAATAAATTCAATTCAGCACAATATAAATCTCAATTAAATAAATGAGCTGCACCATAATCATTAGCATAATATTCCGGTCGCTGGCCATCCAAGTTGAATTTTCGGAAAATAAATAATTATTTAATTTAATTTCGAAAAATAATATTTAAATGCCAAAAATCTCACTTAGTCCCGAAATATCAAATTGAAGCCCGATTAAGGTTCGGAAAAATCCCGGGCTACCCTCAATAATTAGTAGACCATGTCTACCTGCTAATGACACCTTAAATTTAACTAAATCACATCAAAATCAACTAATAAACCCCAATCAAAACACCTAAGCCTAATTAAATAAACTAAACAACCAATTAAGCATAATTAGCTCACTAAGCAAGCATTAGTGTGGTTACCCAACGGAATCACGCGAAATTGGTACCAAATCAAAGGGCTCGGCGTGAGGAACAACAAACCCCAAAGTGGGCCTAAAGCCGCTGGAATACCCACCCGTGGAGGCTGCGTTTTCTGCAAAAGAACTCACAAAACAGCCATAAAACACACCCATAAGGGCGGCAAGGCATGGGGGAAGGTCGGTGGAGGTCCGGCGAGCTCAACTGGTGGCCGGAGGTGGCCGGAGGAGGGCTGCACGGGGCTGGGCAGCAGCTGGTTCGTGCAGAGTAGGACGCCTGGGGTGCGCGGAGGGCGGTGGCAGAGCGCCGGTGCGCGCGGGTGGTGCGCGGGTGGCGCGGTGCGGGCGGCGACGGTGGCTGGCTTTGGCGAGCTCCTCTTCAATTTTTCTGGTTTGCTGGTTTTGGACAAAGCAAGAAGAAGATGGAGGAAGAAGCTCGTGCACGTGGGGTTGAGGAAGAAGAGAGAGAGAGAGAGAAGAAGAAAAGAAAAGAAAAGAAAAGAAAGAAAGAATAGATAAGGGGCATTGACTAGTCAAAGGAAGAGGGAGAGGGAAAGCCAATTTCATTTTGGCTTGGGGGTTCGTACGAAGAAGGGGGCATCCGCACAAAGGGGGGGGAGAGGAGAGAGAGAAAGGAAAGAGAAAGAAAGAGGGAGAAAAAGAAAGGGAGGGAAGAATAAAAAAGAAAAGAAAAAAAAGTAATTAAATAGTAAAAAACCATTTTACTATTCCAATTACTCGATTATTTTACTTTTTTCTTTTATATTTCTTCCGATCCTCGATTTTCCTTCCGACAATTTCTTTTTCGAAATTTTGGACTCATCAATAAATTAACGGACGATGAGACGATGTCCTAAAAATAAGAATTATGACGCCCATAAAATTCGATTCCCGAAATCGAGTTGAATTTCGTGATTAAAATCAATCAGATGTGATTTTAGTCCAATCCAACCAATTAAGTAGCTTTTAGGGATTTTCACTGCAGATACATCCCTTAACGGCTTCACTCAATGGGTTGGTTAACTCGTGAGTGATTAGCTCAGAGAAAAAGGATCGTAGACACGTCGACGAAAAGCCCATTTCACTTAGTCGAAACGGGGTCGAATTTTTGAGATGTCACAATGATGGCATAGGTTGCCAACTCGGCGTCTAGATTCGTCCGGCATTCATTGAGGGGTTCATGTATCATTCTTTGATTGGTCCACGTGTGTGTCACTTTTTGAAGGACTTCCAAGATATTTTGGCCCACCATGATGACCTTTGAAAAGTCGAGGAATTCCTCATCTCCTTCATTTAATGAAGGTATTCTAGAATTTTCTCTCCTTTATTTCTTCCTTTATCAAGAAGGCAGTCTAAAGCATTCTATCAAACAAGTTGATTCCGGGCCGGAGAATGGATCATTAAGTACATCTCGAAAAACTGAATCACGTACACCCGAGGTTCGGCCATCACACCCCACGCTCACCTGAATTGTTCTTTTGGAAAGTCGATTGGCCAATAGGGTTGGTTGTCGTTTGAACGGTTCAAGACCAATCCTAAGGCCACCTATGTAAGCCAAGGCACTCATGGACTTTACAATTTGTGACAGAGTACCTGGGTTTAACCTTAAGCTAATTCCGACCGACACCCAATCCACTGGTAGGGTTCGTGGTCGGCGCATTATCGATCAATGATCGAACACCACCAATTCAAGAATAGTTTCTGATCACTAAGAATTAAATAGGGAATGATGTATTTTTGTCAGAAGAAGCATTTGATCAAGTCGGTTGAGCACTATTGATCCAAAGTCATCTAATGAACTGGTGATCCTAGTCCATTGGTATGGTCGGTGGAAATTCACGGCCAACACCTCGTCGGATCGAAATCACCCCGATCCACGTTGAGCACTATGATGACCCAATCATGACCGAAATTTTATAACACACTTGGGTACTCAAATGGGTAAGGGATGCCCAAAGTCATCCATCTTGACTAAAAGGAAAAGTCATCTGAATGAATATAGGACCCTTGATCTTCCTCCTAGTCCATTGGCTCATACTTTCTTAACATAGACACATGAAATACATCGTGTATCTGAGCAACTTTCGGTGGCAATGCCAACAAAGAGGCCATATTATGCTTCCTTTCTAGGATTTCAATAGGTCCTATGTTCTATGGTCCTATGTCGTAAGAAACGTACAATTTCGAGGACGAAATTCTCTAAGGAGGGGAGAATTGTGGCATCCGTGTTTTTGTCAGACCACAAATAAGTAACAGCTTGTCATTGGTATCACTGTGTCATTGGCACCATTTGCAGACGCTATTTCGTCATTGTCATTGTCGGTATAGCACTAGGCCATCGTTTCATCACCAACCGTCATTCCGAAACATCAACTTTCGGAAAGAAGTCTCCCATGCACGGCCATGAAGATATGTTCCCCTTCCCATTGTAGCCGGTCAACCAAAGGAATCACATTTCACTAAAAAGCCATGTAAAATTCTCTTCATGCATGCGGCCATTGAAACCACGACCATTTAGAGTCAGCAAAATGGGAAAAGTGGACTCCAACTCTCTGTTGCTACGTTGAAGCATACGGCCACAAACAACCCCTCCTCCATGCGCCACGTTCCTTCTTTGAAATTAGTCAACAAAAAGAACCCACATCTTGCATGAAAAATGCAAAATGGCCTGCAGCAGTCCATGCGAAGTCCATTTGGCGGTCAATCAAGAGGAAAATATTTGACCCATGCGGTCCACTAAATGATGGGCACGTCAAAAAAACTTTAGTGGACGGCCACGTGAATCCCCAGCCGTCGTCGCTTCCTAGCTGCCACCAAGTCCCATTTAGTTGACTATAGGTGTCAACTAAGTGAAGGCTACGAAGAGCAGCCACGTACATGTACATGTGGTGGTTGAATAAAAGGAGATTAGTTGATTCCATGAAGACCATGGAACAAAAAGTGCTCCATGAATTACGGACAATGCGGCCACCAATTTGTTGGCTCAAGTAATCCCAAGCCCTCTCTCCTCTTGGTCAACAAAATGGAGTCAACAAGTTTTCGGATTTTTGACCGAAGAAAGATCAGGAACAGCCATGTTGCTTCGGTATAGGCTGCCAGCAATTGTTCAAGAACCTGCATGCTGAAGACACACCATTCTCCAGCTGTCTTGTGTGCATTTAGGCAGAATACCGTCACCTATTGTTACTAAAAAATTCAAAGAAACCTCAGAAATGGAAGAAATGGAAGAAACAAATGTAGAAATAAAAACAACTTTCGAAATGAATGGGACTAAACAAGAACAAGAGGAATTCACCAAAGAAGATCCTTCTCTTTTTTTGGAAGAAAAGGAGGATCCGGACAAAATCGATGAAAGGGAAGAGAAGCCACTAAAGGCATTCTCCAGCTGTCTTGTGTGCGTGCAGCCACCAAAGGAAAACCCATGCAAATTAATTAATTCGTCAGCAATTCAGTGGAACAAAATTGGCACGGTTTTGAGAGAGGAGAGAGATTGACCAAGCAGAAAAATAAGGCAGAGAGAGAGAGAGAGCGAGCGAGCGAGACAGAGTTTCGTGAGGTGAAGGAATTACCGCAGCTCATAGTGAAAATTAGAGGCGAGTCTCACTATCCCTCCACTCTCTTGATGATACAATGCACACCAACTACACATTAAAGCCGAACCACTTTTATTTACATTTTCAGGACGGACATCTGAAAAGGGATCATCAACGCCCTATATCAAATGTGTAAACCTTCCATCTACAAGTGTCCACCCCCTCTCCAAAAAGGGTCAGCTATCTCCAAAAAGTTGCAACTCCCTCTCCTCTCACGGGCCGTCACAACCATCCTGGTGGGTCAGCGGCGGTTGCGGCAACATCCCCATCATCACTTCGTCCCGACGGACGTGAACGAATAGGAACTCCTGGATGACGGGGCCCCAGCTAGGCCCACATCATACATCACCCGCACCCGCACTCGCAAGACCACCAACCCAGGGATGGTGACGCAAACGTGCTCCATGCACTCGACCTCCACATCCGAGGGAAAGCCGTAAAAAGTACCACACGAGACTGGAGGGAGAGGCCTCTCTCTAATCTGAAATGTTAGTCCCCAAAGGGGGTGAGTACAACCACTCAGTAGGTAAAATATCCATTACACTACTCAATGCATCGAATAGAGAAATCATGGCATCATAGAACATATATAGTTGATACATATCAATCAAATCTCACCTTTCGGTCATGCATGTTACATCAAGGCAGCCATGTATAAGTCACCATATCATGTGCATAAACTACAAATGCATTAGTACATAGATCATGTAGCCATGCATTCATGTCATCATAGTATGTAGACATGACCATGCACTTTTACATGTTGCATCATGCAGTCATGCATACAGGGAACTCTACCATGTGCACATATCATCATGCACTAATAGATGTTACATCATGCAGTCATGCATACATGTAACCACATTATGCATGATTCAATTTCAGCTCATGTTTTCCAATTGAATCGCCACAATTCTCTTTCCCGGGACCAGTAATTGCATCCCACATTTCTATCGCTCGCACCAAACCTGGCATCGCGAGAAACATCCGGCACACACCTCCGGGCATCTCAAAACTCCCGAGGCATTGTCGGCTCACACCTCCGATGGTATCCATATTTTCATACATCTCTTTTCCAATTTCACATTTGAAATGTCAATACAATTGGTTTAAATCACTCTTTTGAAATCATATAATATGCATTGGGAAAATGTCATTTGATGCAATGGTTTAATTGAAATCTTTCTTTGAGTTAATGAAAATTCATCATTACCACACATTGCATGAGTAATAACATCATTTTAAAGTCCAAAATATCATGCATAGTTTTTTTGAAACATTTATGATTAAATTCCCAAATGACCTTAAAAAATTATGCACAGTTTTCCAAAACACATTCGATTAAATATACAAAGTTTTGACGATTAAAAATCAAAAAAATCACGAAATTTAACTATGTTGTAGTCAAGACATAGATAAAGATATCTCATGAAGAACATTTTTCCAAAAGAGGTTCGTACAAAATAGTATAGACCATGCATTTCAAGGAGTTCTTAACAACTTTCATTAAGGGATTAAGGTGAAAGTTTCAACGGAAAGTCACTTTATACTCCACGAAGTCACTGGAGCTCAGTACAACATTTCCAAATATAACGTCTTCAAAAGAAAAATCGTTTCACTAGGCTATACTTATTCATTTTACCTCAAATTTGAGTATGTTAGTATTCAAGATGTTCTCTACAATTTTTGTGAAGAAGTCGAAGTGAAATTCTCAGTAAAAAGTTACATGCAACACACAAAATCACCAAGAGGTCAACAAAACAGCTTCAGATCTCACATTTTCGTTGAAGGAGGGTTTTACCCCCCCAAAGCTCAGCCATTTTGTCTCAAATTTTAGTATGTTATACTTTAAGACGTTATCTACAACTTTCATGAAAAAGTTGAAGCCAAAATCCGACTCAAACATCGCATGCAAGAAGCTACAACAATCTGGTTTAGGCTGTTTACTCGAGAACAGTTTATACTTTCCAAAACAACACCCTTAAAACTTCAGTTTTCCACCCTAGACATCCGAAATTCATCACCATTCAATAACATATTTTAGACACAACATGCAAGAGCAACTTCGAAAGATCTAACTTGCCTCCAAACCGAGCAAGCACTAGCACACGGCAGGTCACGGCGGCGATGAACTCCTCCTCTTTCTTCGTCATGCGCGGGTTGTTCTCCTCCCTTCTCCCTCTCTCGAAATCTCTCACTCATGAAATCTCTCTCTCTTTCCCCCTCACGGACGACAGCCCTCCCCCTTTTTCTTTCTCTAATTTTCTTTCCTCCCTACCATGATTAGCTTGTAATCATTTCTAAGCATGCAAAGGGACACTTGGTAAACCTCCTAAGCCACTTGTAAAATGGCATGCAAAAGAAAAAGGGGCCTCGCATGGGCTGGCCCCCTTCCCCCTCCATACGTTTCCCATGGTCGACAGCCCCATTGGGCCTTGTGGGCCGGTCGAGAAAAGGGGGTGAGGCAATGGGCTGGTTTGGGCTTTGAATTGTCCAAAACTTTGGAATCTATTAATTTACTTAATCCTTAATTTTTATAAACACCTAATTGGAATCTATAATTTACCAAAACTTTGTGACCTATTTAAATAAATTCCAATCCATAATCCACATGGCCAAAAATAGAATTTTCCTATCAAATAATTATTCACCAAAAGCGTGGCCAAATACTTAATGCAAGACATAAATTAGAGCACCCCAAAAGATTGGCAAGGAATTCTAGGATGCCACAATTAATGCCTTGATTATTAAATTTTGAACATCATATCTTAATGGAATGGTGCAAGCACGTAGTTATTGTTTATTCTATAGTTGCACACGTAGTAAAGTCTGACATGTTGAGTGGCCTAATTCCCGTTAATATAAGGTTTTGCTATTGATTTACCATCGATAGATAAACTGCATCTTTAGGGCGTCTACGAGGCGAAGAACCCTCCTACATGAGGTTTATGGAATTTACTCACTGAGTTTATGATGCGGGAGCATCCAACATAGCTCCATCAACCAACTCGGAACCATCGATGCTTATCCGAGCCAGGAAAGAAATTGGGCATCATGTGCTTCGATGGATCATTTACTTTGTAAAATGTCGATGGCTATTGATGGGAGGCCATTTTAGACGTCTTGCATGACCAATTGATGAAGTTCCTAGGTGTCTTTATTATTATGTAGTTTTGAAGAGTCAAAGGTCTAAGTTCCTATCACAACCTACAATATCCTATCACAATAACCTATCGAAAACACATGATAACCTATCAACAAAGAATGATAACCTATCCCAATAATCTATCGGCAAAGCTAGATAACCTATCTCAATAACCTATCAAAGAAGCATCATAACCTGTCCCGATAACCTATCGACAAAATATGAAAACCTATTAAAACCCTATGATCACTTATCATGCAAAACCCACACATCACATAAACAAAACATGATTTAACCCTTATCTAGCCCTAAACTAACTCCAAAATGCAATAAATATTCTATGCAAGGCTAAAAAGCCACTCACTCTGGATTCCAAGCTCGACAAGTGATGGCAAAGGTGTAGGGTTGGATGGCTATTGTGGTGCTCAGCAGTGGCTGATCACCTTCCACACAGATCACGACAAGGCTGGGGCCGGTGGCACGGCTGATGGTGAGGCTTGGAGAGACTTGACAGTGGCTGGTCGGTGCTTCGCAGCCCACAAAATGGCCAAAACAGCAAAGGGCCAATGGCGTGAGGTGGTGAGGACAGCGGTTCAGCCATAACGACGATAAGGGTGTGTGGGTTTCGATGGTTCACGGTGGCTCCAATCAAAAGGAAAAGAGAGGGATATGGGTGTGAGATGAGGGATGGGGAGGATGAAAGGGTTCAATTGGTGTGAGGAAATGGAGAGAGAGAGAGAGAGAGAGAGAAGAGAGAATGAGAGAGAATAGGGGCGGCTGAATGAGTTCGGGGAGAGAGAGAAATATTACTACACAAGTGTAGGCCATTGGATGACCAAGATGCATCCTTGCTCCCCAAGACTAGAATGGAGGGCCAAGATTGCTTATTGCTTTACTCCTCCCTGAGTTTCATTGATACCATTTAATGCACACTAAATGAATTCATCATGCCTAGCCTAGAAAAAATGATAGGTAGGGTAGGCTAGGCATGCCATAATCTTCTCTCTCCTCTCCTCATTGGGCGTCCATTTGTAGTTTTATTTGGCAGACGAGCAAAATGGTAATTTCACAAGCCCTGGGTACTATTCACGTACATGGGCATTAATGAAAGACTTGAAAAGATCAAAAAGGGCTTAGGTGGCCCATGGGCTCCTTTGGGTTGGGCTTGTGCCCATTGGGCCGTCCTTCATGGGGCAAAGGGCCCATTGAGTGCACTTATGGGCCTAGGCCCACATGGGTCCTCGTCCGTGACCCATTTCCATATTTCCTAATTTTTATGTTCCATCGATGAAAAATCGAGTTTTTGCCCCAAAGTGGCATTCTTAGCGTTTTTATGGCCTATCAATACCTATTGTAATCCCACTCTGAGAATTGGCTACTATTGCAATTCCGTTTCGAAAATTGGGGTCAGATTGAGGATGTCGCATAATTGAAAAATAAAATGAAGGAGTCGGCGACGTGTCCCTAGGACGTTGCAATCGAATGATCGAAGAGATCGAGGGATGCTAGTGCTCAAGGTCCGGGGCGTGACATTGTTTAGGGGTTATATATTTACTAAGCATGCCGGCGAGCCATATAGGACTAAAGAATGAATTAAATATAACCACGTTGAATTTCCAGCAATCCAAACCGGAGTTGTGATGCGTGATGGGGTGAGTGATTCTAGAATGGAATTTTTTTAGAGGGGAATTTTGTGATTAAGTTTATGGAGTAGTGTATACCGTAAAGAAACAAAAAGGAATAAGCAAAGAGAGAACGATCGCCTTCCAAGGTATAAAGGCCTCACCACCAACCAAGGATGAGGATCGAGATCTACGAAGTTCACCACCAAGGCGTAAAGCTTCCACCAGCCAAGGATAAAAGACTTCGGGATAGGAGAAGCTCACCACCAAGGCCTAAAGATTCCACTAGCCAAGGATAAAGGGCTTCTTGGCTCACCACCAAGGAGTGATCTATGCTCCAAGGATAAAGAAACCAAAAGGAGTTATCCACTCTCCCAAGGAGTTCACTCAAGCAGAGGAAAGCTCACAATTTCATTCATAAAATTCGTATATCTCATACATTGGATAGTTTTCCCCTGTTTATAGGAGGATTTTAGCATTAGGAAATATTAAAAACAGACTTTAATGACTTAGGAACTTAAACCTTCGACTCTTGAACTGCATAACAATAAATACACCTAGGAACTTATGAAATGCAATTAGTAGTACGGGAATTTGCATTCTTGAACTTTTAGCTTTCCGTATTCTTGAACCGTTGGCCTTCTGCATTCTTCGATCGTATTCGTAAACCTTTAGCATTCCCAAAATTCGAGCTCATCCCTTGACCAAAAACAAATTCTCTTGAAACTTCATCAATTGGTCATGCAAGACATCTAAAATGGCCTCCCATTACTAGTTATCGACGTACCACAAAATATCGATAAGTAATTAAAATTATTCATTCAAAATGATCCATCGAAGCACATAATGCCCAATTTCTTTTTACCTTGGATAAGCATCGATGGTTCTGAGTTGGTTGATGGACCTACATTGGATGCTCCCGCATCAAGTTGGCACTTAAGTGATCTTTTTTTTTTTTTTAAAAGGTAACATTGAAGTTATCTGAAAAAAAAAAAATTGCACTAAAGTATTCACCGTACGCAACTTTTGGCACTTTTGGTGTACTTACACCCATATGTAACATTCACCATTACACACTAACTTTTTTTCGCGAAACGGATTCCTTCATCCTCATACACTATGAGGGGGACCTCAAAAGGTGATGCATCCACACACTCCAAATACCCGATTGGCTCCAAGTACCACAGCTCAATGTGGGGTCCTGATCCGGGTTAGTCTCCATGTGACATCCCTGATTTGACCCTAATTTTTGGAATGGGATTCCAACAAAGGCCAATGTTCGAAACGAGATTACAATGAAAATCGATAAACCATAGAAATGTCAAAAATGCCATTTTAGGGGAACTTCATCAGCAAAGTGCAAAAATTCGAAAAATTGGAAATAGTCTGTGGACGAGAACCTAGGTAGATCCAAGCCCAAGAGTCATAGGCCCTCAAAGCCCATTTTGCCTCTTAAGATTTTGCATTAATTGCACTTATGCTTGAATAGTACCAAGTCTTAATGTGATGATATATTTGCCCTATTTTTAAGCTATGGAGAAACGGGCAAGGATATAAATGCCAAGGGAAGGGAGCAGCCACATGGATGAGGAGGAGGAGATCACATCAACCTAGATCTAGCGTATCCCCTAATAATGGCAAGATCTCTTCAAGAAGCCCTTCCCTCCAACTGAATCCTAGGTGGAGAGGATTCCGGGGGATTTGTAGTACATTTTCATGAATGGCAAGATCTCATCCCCTCTCCCCCCTTCCTCTCTGCCCTTTGATGAACCTCACGGCCCCTCTCCTTATCTCTCTTCTCTCACTTTGCTTTCATTTCCTCCCATATCCTAGAGCTAGCTGAACCCTCTCCCCTCCATTTTCCCCCTCCTTGGAATCCATTCTCTCCCAATTTCTTCCTTAGAGCTCCCTCCACAATCCGTCACCCACCATCCAATGTCAAGTTCACCGTTCCTACATTGCCATGCTCGTCGTCGTGCCAAATCGTGGAGGTGGAGTGGAGACCATCCAGCTCCTCACCACCGTCTCTCGCTCCCTCCTTTACTCTAGGTTTGGACCAACCGTCATCGCCATCCAACCCTTACTGCTCCTTCACCGTCACTCGCCGAGTTAAGAATTGGGCGTAAGTGGCTTTCTAGTGCTTGTTTGGGGTTGTGATTATGCGTAGGACTAAGATAAGCGTTAGATTAAGGTTCAATGTTAATTTGGGTATGTTTAAGCAATGGGTTATCGTGATTGGTTATCATGGGTTTTCAATAGGTCATCATGATAAGTTATCGAAGGTTGTGATAGGTTATCGCGATAAGCCATTCTTCATATTCGATAAATTATTAAAACATGATACGTCGATGTGTGATAAAGTTATTGTACTATGATATTTCGATATGAAATAAGTTATCAAATAGGCTATGTTGCCATGTGATAGGTTATTGTAATAACTTATACATAAATGCAATGACTTATCTTACTTTTAATATGTGTTGTTTAGTCTTTGGGTTCTAATAATGGATTGGTGCACTGTTGGTTGTGGAAATTGAATACGGTCTATAATCATGACATTCTTAAGATGGAAAATGGTAAGTGTTTATGACATTCAATGATTAGGGGTAATTTGAATCCATGTAAGGATGTTTGAAAAGATAAAATGTCGAAGTGTTTGAGTGACGTTATGATAAGATATGATATGATGTACAAGCAAGTCATGTTTGCACGTGGCAAATGATATTGCGTATTGTTTGAGCATTTCACGCTCCTACATCGATTAATAAGAAAGATATAAAATGAACTTGAATGATGGTATACTCGTGTGTTCACCTAACTATCCCAATACGTATGATTATGCGGGGTGATGGAACTTGGGACTTTGAACCTTGAACCTTACACATAACAATAAGACTCCTAGGAAAATATGGATGCATTTAATGACTTGGGAACTTGTATTATTTATTCTTCAACTTGCAAAATTCATGCTCCCATTGATGCTGATAAACTTCAAGATCAACAACTCTAATAAAGCGTACCAAGAAATCAGCTTCTTATATACCATACCACGAATTCAATAACTCATTAATGATCAGTACCTATCAATTCAGCAAGAATAGTTCGATACCGCTTTAGTTGGCTAACAAGGATGGTGTTGAGTGGACTAATGGAGCTAACTTGAATTCTCCCACATCACCACCATTAGCTATAATCTTTCCCAAGAATTATTAGCATCTAAATAATGCCAAGTATGAGTGAATCAAATGATTTGCAAAGAGCAAGAAACCCTAAGACGAAGCATTTGACCCAAAAAGAGTGGAACATTCATGGAATAGCAAGTTCTTCCTTTAGATAGATGTTATGGCTTCGAAACTTTATTCTAATCTTTGCCAAACATTGCATCTAAATGAACATAATAATAAGCAAACTAGATGATTGTAAATTTTGAAATTCCCAAAGATCAAGCGTTTCACCCACAAGGAGTGAAACAATCGCAGAATGGGAAGTACTTCCAATGGAATGACATTATACTCATCTACTTTTAGTAAAATTTTTCCCATGTACTATTATAATCTTCACAACTATGACTAAATTAGATGATTCGCAAGATCGAAAAGCCTAGAAAGCAAGTATTCAACCCAAAAGGAGCTGAATATTCATAAGATGGCAAGTTTTTTCATGAGAATGATGTTATTATGCCCTCCAACCTATGTTGTAATCTTTCCCACGTACTAATACTATCCAAAAGACCCTAATTATGAGTAAATCCTAAGATCAACCATTTGACCTAATAGGAGCCATCCATTCGTAAAATGTGAAGTACTTCTATTGGAAGGATGTTATATTCATCCACTTTTGCCATAATCTTTCCCGAGTAGTAATAGCATCTAATTGAGCATAAGTTTGAGTGAATTAGAATATTTGAAAGCTTGGAAAAGCCAAAGATCGAGCATTTGATCGAAGAAGAGCCAAACATTTTTCGAATGGGAAGTTCGTCCATTAGAATGATGTTACAGTCCTGGACTATAACTCTAATCTTTCCCACATACCGATTTCATCCAAATGGACATAATTTTAATATTTAGATGATTTGCAAGCTCAGAAAATCCCAGGATCAGTCATTTTACCCTAAACGAGCTAAACATTATTGGAATGGGAAGTTCTTCCATTACAAGATACCATTGAGGCCGTTGAAATTATCAGGAAAAGACTTAAGACAGCCCAGAGTAGACAAAAAGGCTATGCGGACAAGCGTAGAAGGCCCTTAGAGTTTAGTGTGGGGCATCACGTATTTCTTAAGGTATCCCCGTTAAAAGGAGTATCTCGTTTCGGAATGAAAGGAAAGTTAGGTCCCAGATTCGTTGGACCTTTTGAGATACTTGAAAGAATAGGAGATGCAGCTTATCGTTTGGCATTGCCTCATAATTTGGGAAATTTACATGATGTGTTTCATGTGTCAATGCTAAGAAAGTATCAACCAGATCTTGGTCACATACTCGATCATGAAGCCATCAAGTGGATGAAAAAGTGAGGTACATCGAAGAGCCTGTGCAAGTACTGGATCGAAAGGAACAGATTCTCAGGACTAAGAAGATTCCTTTGGTTAAAGTGTTATGGCGACATCACGATATGGAGGAAGCCACATGGGAGAGTGAAGATCAGATAAGAGAGAAATACCCCTACTTGTTTCAAGGGGCGTAAGTAATACCCAATTTCGAGGACGAAATTTCCTAAGGAAGGGAGAATTGTGGCATCCTAGAATTTCATAAAAACCCCTAAGAATGCGAAGAAGTGAAAGGGGGGGGGGGGGGGATCCGGATGCATGCCTCCTCCATGTGTCTTGTTTTTTAGGACAAGTGGCACCCATGCATTTTAATGATGGGTAATCATGAGGGGAAAGAAAAATCTAGAGGGAAAGCAACCGGATTAAAGAGAGAAAGAGGGGGAGGAGGTCGCACGGTGAGAGAGAGAGAGAGAGAGAGAAGAGTGGAACCGAGAGGAAGAAAGGAGAAGAAGAGAAGGAAGAAGGGAAGAAAAGAAGGAAGAAGAAGGAGATCCGTGCGTTGCAGCCCGTTTGCCGCCGTGTGCTCGCCCTTTTCTCGATCTAGAGGCAAGAAGGATCCATGATCTACTCTTGCATGTTCTATTTGTTGCATGTGATGGCTTGAAATTGATTTTTGGAGCTAAGGAAGGTGAAGTATGGAAGTTTCGAGTGTAACACTCAAATACAAAGGGCTGTTTTTGAGAAAAAGGCTTAACCTATGATGTTCTAGGGACTTGCATATTAGGTTTTACTCAAATTTTGGCTTTGGTGTCTTCATGAAACATCTTCCTCTATGTCTTAAACTACAACATACTTCAATTTCGTGATTTTTGAAGGTCATTTGCATATTAAATCGACCGTGAAATGAAAACTGTGAAATGTGTGTGTTTCGGACTTGAAAATATTGACATGCATGACCTATATCATTCTGTACAAATTTCTTTTGGAGAAATGTTCTGCATGAAATATCTTTATCTATGTCTTGACTAGTTATATAACATAGCATATTAAATACCGTGAAATTTGCAATGTGTGTGTGATTTTTGAAGGTCATTTGCATATTAAATGGACCGTGATTTTTGAAGGTCATTTGCATATTAAATGGACCGTGATATGAAAACTGTGCAAGGTGTGTGTTTCGGACTTGGAAATATTGACATGCATGACCTATATCTTTCTGTACAAATTTCTTTTGGAGAAATTCTCTGCAAGAAAAATCTTCCTCTATGTCTTAACTACAACATACTAAAATTTCGTGAGTTTTGAAGGTAATTTGCATATTAAATCGACTGTGATATGAAAACTGTGCAAGGTGTGTGTTTCGAACTTGGAAATATTGACATACATGACCTATATCTTTCTGTACAAATTTCTTTTGGAGAAATGCTCTGCATGAAAAATCTTCCTCTATGTCTTAAATACAACATACTTAAATGTCGTGAGTTTTGAAGGTCATTTGCATATTAAATCGACCGTGAAATGAAAACTGTGCAATGTGTGTGTTTCGGACTTGAAAATATTGACATGCATGACCTATATCATTCTGTACAAATTTATTTTGGAGAAAGCTTCTTCGTGAAACATCTTTATCTATGTCTTGACTATAACATAGTTAAATTTCGTAATTTTTAAAGGTCATTTGCATATTAAATCGACCGTGAAATGAAAACTGTGCAATGTGTGTGTTTCGGACTTGAAAATGTTGACATGCATGACCTATATCATTCTGTACAAATTTCTTTTGGAGAAATGTTCTTCATGAAACATCTTTATTTATGTCTTGACTATAACATAGTTAAATTTCGTGATTTTTGAAGGTCATTTGCCTATTTAATGAACTGTGTTTTGAAAACTGTGTAAGCTGCATTTTCGAAATTTATGATATTGGAATGCATGGCCAATTCTATGCTGCGATGCGTGATCTGTATGAATTATTGTGTGAATTATGAGACTTTGTATCATTATTCATGCAATGGTGTGATTGGATTTCATGCATTTCATATGACATTAAGGAAATGACGAATTTTCCATGATCTCAAAGAAAGATTTTTATTTAAACCATTGCATTAAAGGACATTTTCCCAATGCATATTACATGATTTCAAAAGAGAAATTTAAACCAATTGCATTGTAAATTTCAAATGTGAAATTGGAAGAAAAAAAAAAGATGTATGAGAATATGGATGACTGTCGGAGGTGTGAGCCGACAATGTCCCGGGAGTGTCGGGATGCCCGGAGGTGTGTGCCGGATGTCCTCGGGAGTTTCAAGATGCCTGGAGGTGTGCGCCGGATGCCCGGAGGTGTGTGCCGGAGGCTCCTCGCGATGCCAGGTTGGGTGCGAGCGATAAATGAGGGATGCAAACATTGGTCCCTGGAAGAAAAATGATGAGATCCTTGTGAAAGATAAAAATTGAAATTGAATCATGTGCATGGGTGTATGCATATGGCATGATGCATGATCTGCTTATGAAAGAAAATTGATGCTATTTGACATTGAGAATGCCATCATGAAGGCTTGAATGGATCTCATGGGGATGTATACATGATGGCATGGAATGAACCTCATGGAAATGCAAGCATGATTTTGTGCATGGTGATACATGCATATGGTATGATAACATGTGTGTGCATGGTGATATATACACATGGTAAGGTGACATGTATGCGTGATGAGATATGAACATGGTATAGCAACATGTATGTATGATGGTATAATGAAACATGTATGAGTACTAATGCATTGATGGATTTGGCACGTGACGTGGCGACCTATATGTACTTAATGTTGCCTTGATTGTTCTGTCTAATGCATTGAGTAGCGTAATGGATTTAAAATTGCTCAGTGGTTGTACTCACCCCTCTGGGGACTAACATTTCAGATTAGAGAGAGATGCCTCTCCCTCCAGTTTCACGTGGCACTTTCTATGGCATTCCCTTGGATGTGGAGGTGGAATGCATGGAGCATATCTGCGTCACCATCCCTGGGTTTGTGTTTCTGAGAGTTCGGGTGCTGGTCATGTACGATGTGGGCCTGGCTGGGGGCCCCGTCATCTAGGAATTCCTGTCCGTCCACGTCCAGCGTGACGAGGTAATGCTGGGGATGCTGCCATCGCCACCACCCGATGCACCTGGCTGGGTGTGATGGCCCGTGAGAAGAGAGAGAGAGAGATGACACTTTTTGGAGAGGGAGCCGACACTTGTAGATGGAAGGTCTTTCACGTTTTGATATAAGGGGTCGATGATCTCTTTTGAAATATAGCCGAGCATAGTGAAAAGTCTTGATTTCCTTTTTGGTTATATCGACCAAAGATGTCCATCCTGAAAATATAAATAAAAGTGGTTCAGCCTTATGTTTTCCTCCAATGTGTAGTTGGTGTGCATTGTATCGTCACTAAGAGAAGTGGAGGGATGGTGAGACTCGCCTCTAATTTTCGCTATGAGTTGCACTAATCTCCTTTAAAAAAAAAAAATGCCTATAAGCCTCGGTCCTTCTTTACAACCCCCCTTTTTATTAAAGACAAGTAACCAGTAATCGCAATGGTTAGAGCGTTTAGTATGTGTGATGACCCTACCGGGTTTGGGGGTGCCACATAAACTTTTGCAAAAAATTGTCTAATATGGTATCATAGGTCACATTTGAGTTCAAATCTTGACACTCTCTCTCAATTTTCTCCTATTTGTGATTCCTGTTATTTTACCTATTTTTTCATTTCGCTGTTTATTATTTCATTCAAATCTTGTCTTGCACATGTAAAACTGACTTAAGCGCTCATCCGCTGTAAATGCAGTATTGGTCATTTTCCTAAGCTTAAACGCACATTACATATTCATTACTCCTTTTACAAAATGTAAACGGTCCTTATATTTGAGATATCTAGTTGATTTTGACTCATGCTTTGATTTATAAAATGAGTGAAGAACTTTATGGTCTAGGGTTCAGCTAGGGCGTTTCGTCATAAAAATTAAAGAGCCATCTCACTTTAGCGTCTTCATGATAAAACCACACCACAAACATCAAAGAGACTTTTAGGATCCAAACAAAAATTCATATTGTCCCCCAAGTTAGGAAAATTTCCCCAATCTATATGCATAGATGTGGTCAATAACCTATATCCAGAGAGGCTCCCAAAATGAGCCAAAGCCATTATAATCATCCAAGCATGAGTTTATTTGGTAGTCGTATGGATTATTAAGGAGGCCCATAACGGACTGCTGCGGCAATGACTCCTGAGACTTGGTCATGTGCAATTGTTCCGTGAGATTAGCCCATTGGATTTGCATGCTTATGAGTTCAGCTTGTGACTTGGCTAGCTGTGCCTGGAGTTGGCTGATTTGCATTTGAAGTTGGCTAATGGCCCCGGCACAACCGTAGACAGGATCTCGAATCCTTGTACTGGCCTCGTAAATCATGCTGGTCACTGCATCATCTCTTTGCGATTCGGGAAGTGTCTGAAAATTCCGAAATGTCATGCCTCCATCAATTAATTGCTCCTCATATAGATAGTGACTAGCAAAATGGCACATTCAATGCATGTCCAAACAGCTATATATACAATTAATAAAGATTTCTGATATCTAAATTATTTAGAAAAAGAAATATCGGGATATTATAAATGTGTGTGTGTATGTGTGCAATTGCCTCATCAATCAATGAGAAGTGCTTGGAGACTGCAAATAGCCCCGATAAGCGACCCAAGGCCAGATCTGACCAACTTTATTTTGTGGAGGATTAACATGGGCAAGCAATTCTTCTGAAGCGAGCCCAATCGATCTTCATGTAAACTTCAATAAGTTATTAATCGTTTGGGCAATGGTTTTTGGTCCTACATGGGCTCTTCCATGTTATTGCCCCGTTTCAATTAAAAGTGCATCAATGGTGAAAAATGAAAGCTCGATACATTCATCAATTCAGATCAAAACTTAGTGACCTGAAAGTAAAATCTACTAGAGAGTTCGGTAAATTTTCCCCAAAAAATAGTTATGTCGTCACCCTTTAGGTGCACATTAGGAATAGGACAAGAATTTCCTCAACCAAACAACAACAATTAAAAAAAAAAAAAAAAAAAAAAACCATTCTTGCCCTATTCTGGGATTCATCCGATGGCTCACGGCACTCACACTTAATTAAAACCCTCCACCATCTGCACATGAAAAACAACTATTGACACGGTAGAAAAATGGGTATTGGTGGCTTTCTACGATCCCAGGGGACAGATCATCGCTGTTATGCAAAGTGTACAATAAAAGAGAGATTACAGAAAAATATACGTAACGACATCGGTCCAGCCTCAAGGCGTGAGAGTAAATAAAAGAGAACCATGTCGATATTGACTTCAAGTCCAACAAATCCCATTTAAAAACCTCACTTTAATTGGATTTTCTAATGAAAGGGAGGGAGTCTTCAAGTTTTACAGGGAAACTAAAATTCTCGACATCGAATTGAAAGATCAGATAATAATAGGGTATTAATTAATGTCGCACCAGCAAGAACTTGACAATGTTGCTAGCGCCGAACACGCGGTGGGCGATGGCAAACTTGGCGGGCTCCGAGGGAGGGAAGTACGGGGCCAACACACAGCTCTCTGAGCATCTCCTCCTTAATGTCTTGCACGCCGCGCAGGGGCTGGCCACGACCACCGGAAGCGGAAGAGCAGGAGTCGGAGACGACCAAGACGGAGGAACTAGAGATGAAGGAGGAGACGATGCGAAAGCACCTGTATCTGATGACTCCATTTTGTGGTCTTGGAGCTCAAAACTAGCTCACAATGAGCGTGAGTGAAGGGTGTAGGCGTGTGTGCCTGAGGTGGGTAGAGATGTATATATAGACCGAACTTGAGGAGAATTTGTGTGACCTTAGTCCACAATGTGCACCCAAGTCACATACACGCGTACTTATCAACCGACATGATGTGCTTGGTTGCTAATTAAAGCAATGCCAACCATGCACGTGTTGAATACGTTTGACTCATTTATAGCAAATATTTTCCCCGTTTGAAAATCATTGCAAATGTGATCTAATCGCTTGACCAACTTAAACACTAGAATCCATCGGGAAAATTCGATAAGAATTTGAAGATGCAGAGCTGGCATTAACGATGCATGGATTAACATTACCTTTTCTCAAACCAAACCATTCGCCTATTTGATCTAGCCAAAATTGCCAATATATATTTTTCTAGTATAACTTTTTGGATTCATCAATTTACACCTTCAATTCAATAAGAAACCTCCAGAAGATCATGTGCTCAATTCCTCACAGTGCCTTTCTTATACTAGCTGTCAATTTATTGCTCGATAGTTTAAAATAGTTTGAACTTTTGGAGTAACAAACTGAGCTTTCGTTTTAAACAACAACAAAAAAACATATAATCTGCACTAACATTTACCTTCAAAATGGAGAAACAAAATGCATGGTCACACAATCTAGATTTTAATATCCCATAGTGGAATTTTTCAAGCTAGCATTTGAGCATATCAATCTAATTGTGTAAACTTTTTCCTCTAAGTCCTCTGCCGTGTTGTCACCAAGAGCAGAGCCCACATCTACCTCTTGGTCCCATCCACGAAGAGCAGTGTCCCCATGGGCCTGAACTCGCAGGTACCAAGGTACATAAAAGAAGATTTTCTTGTCAAGATGGTCCCCGTTGAAAGATCGGGAAAGGTCTGTCCTAGGGCCGCGACGTGGCATTTGCAAACAGAGGATGTAATTTGTTTTTCGCTGGTTTTCTTTGGTAGATACTAGATAGGGATGGCAGTTGATTAGTTATTGGACATGCTGTTGCTGGCACCAATTGCTCGGAGCTATCTTTCTACTTCTTTGACCGGCACTTGATGACGTGGTGAGAGAGAGAGGGGATCGACTCATTAGGGCAAAGGCTTTGTTTGGTGAAGCCACAACGACCGGACACATGCTTAAATGTATCAACTTTAGGGATATCTAATAAATATCGATTCTTAAATCATGTCTCTTGTGAAATCTATCAGTACTAAGAATTCAGATATATTAGATTTACATGCGGGTCAATCACTTAAGAATTTTTTGGCGCTACTTTGACAACAAGCACGTGTCCATCCTTTTAGTGGAAGGGTTTTATGAAATTATATGGGCCAGGATCTCCTCTTCTTTTGCACAATGATATAATGCAGGAATTTCTTTGTATTCCATCAGGATTGAATATTCAATTTCATATCATATCAGACGGTGCTGTGACCGAAGCGGCACGGCATGCAAGTTGTACCATTCTATTTATTGGTCAGCTAATGTTGATTGAAGACAATGACCCAACATTCTTGGACTTTGACCGGGACTCCGTGTTCTTGTGAAGATTTGAAGGATAGAAACCAGAGTGGTGTTTAGAATATGTCTCGAGGGCAGAATAAAAATAAAAATAAAAGATCCAGTTCTAATTTAGAAAATTCAATCCTAACTTGAGTGGTTTTCTAATTTGAGTAGATTTCTTAAAAACGAGTTTCCTATTTTGAATGCAGATAATATATAGATGGAATTCTACTTGGTTTTTACACAATAAAGCAAACAAGATTAGCGTTGGGTTTTCTCTCTTGTGAGTTTTTTGAGTATGTCCCCAGAGAAAATTTGTGAAATAATACTTGTAGATTTCTTAACAGATTATAAGCTCTAGGTTTTCTAGTTGAGAGATTATGAAATAATATTTGTGTGACATCCTCAAATTTGACTCATATCCTAGACTCGAGGAATAGTCTAAAGCTTCAATGTGCTCTTAGCGGGAATAGACTATGGATTGATTTAAGTATCATTGATAAGTCGACTATCCGATTGAAAAAATAATTGTGGATCGAGAAATGCACTCAACTAGAGTGCTCGACCATGGAATGATAGCTTGACCATAAGGATCGATGCAATACGATCTTACATTGACATGGATCAATGAATAAACGATTATAAATCAATTCGGCCTAAGTATATATATAATCCTTAATGACCCTAAGTCGATTTTAAGTGACCATGGATCAAAGTAAGTAAATCGATTCTCGCTTAGTTACATGACAACTGAGGATCATCCATGAATCGATTAAGCTCAAATATGGATTGGTTTGGAATCAATCATGGGTTGTGCAAGCAATACCTAAAAGACTTGTCAATTCATATAAGTCTCATTAAAGTCATTTCCAATCGAATTTAGCCGTGAACATTGATTGGATCACGGGTATTCTTTGTGGATAATTAGGAAAAATCCATAATCGGTTTAGCCAATGTTTAACCTTGCAAATAATTTTGGGCCCTCAAATCTTTAGTCTTGGAAAAGTGGGCCAACCATTGAAAGCCCAATGGGCTAACACGCCCAAGTTAGGCCCAATGGGCCTCACACCCAATTAAAGACTCAAATTGGATGAGTTAAGCCCGTATTTGTTGAGCCAAATTAAAGGTCCATTAAACTTGTTAAGGCTCAAATTAGATGAATTAAGCTCAGGTTTGTTAATCCCAATTAAAGGCCCATCAAGCTTGCTAGGCCCAAATTGAATGAGTTAAACCTAGGTTTGTTAAGCCTAATTAAAAAGCCCATCAAGCTTGCTAAGGCCCATATTGGATGAGTTAAGCCCAAGCTCAAGCCCAAACCCAAGCCCTATGTGTATAAATAGTGACCTATGTGAAAGTAACTCGCGTGAATAATTGACCTATGTGAATAGTAACTCATTCGAACAGTGACCTAGCCTCTTAGTCTAGCCAGTAATTGAAGAGGTAAAAAGCAATTAAAGCCATTGATCTTATATTAAGCATGTGGTCTAATGAAGGGCCAAGATTTGTTCTTGAACTCCAAATTTGGGGCAATGGTGGATGAAGGATAATAATGCAAATTTGCATTGAACGCATAGAAAGACCCATTTCTCTCTCCTCATTCCTCTCTCTCTCTCTCATTTTCCACTCACCACCGAAGCCCCCCATACCCATTTCTCTCTCTCGGCTCATCTCTCTTTCCCCCTCTCTTTCTCTCTTGGTTTACCGCCCCTCCACCGTTGCCACCCTACATAGCCATGTCACGCCGCCTTGCCATTTGCCGTGAGCCACGAATTGCTGCCTCCAAAACGTGCCGCACCCTCACCGCCCTCACGTCGCCCCATGGCTGTGAGATCTCACACTGTTACTACCTCACACCACTGCCCTCACCGACCGCCCCTCACACCATGCCAAGCCCCTGTCGTGAGCTATCTGCCGCCGAGCTGGTAAGCCGAGATCCGAAAGTGAGTAGCTTCCTAACCTTGTTTAGGGTTGTAATTGCACTTATGAGTAGGATTAGGATTGTATTAAGCATTAATGATATTAAATTAGGTGATAAGTGGATTAAGATGATAAATTATCATAATAAGTGATAAATAGTGGTGATAAGCTATTATGATAGATGACAAGTAGAGGTCATAAGCTATCGCGATGAATGATTATTAGATGCAATAAACTATCAAGATGAGTGATAATTGAATGCAATAAGCTATCGTGATGAATGATAATTAGGTACGATAAGTTGTTGTGATAAATGATAATTGGATGCGATAAATTATTATGAAAGACTATTATTAAATGCGATAAGTTATCGTGATAAGCTATTATTGGATGTGAGAAGTTATCGTAGATGCAATAAGTTATCATGATAGGTTATAATTAGATGCGATAAGTTATCTTAATTGTGATGTTGTAAGTTTTAAAGTGGTAAGTACTTATTCAATACTAAATTTTAAAGGTTGTATAGATTTATGCAATCCCTATTTTGAAGTTGGTAAGTGTTATTGGCATTTTATGTTTACAAATAACGAGTACTTACGAAAAAATATTTTGAAAAGTGAGTTGCTGATTTGTTGAATGAAATCATGGTGCAATGTTATATAATATGGGGTTGATGCATAATTGCTTGGGTGAATGGTTAATTGAGGGACAATCATATGGCATTATTCGCGACATCTTTATGTGCGAATGTTGTGATAAATAATGTATGAGCACTAAATACTCTTGCATTGACTAATGGGAAAGATCAAATTCGGCTTGAGTGGTTGATGTACTCGTTTGATCATATAATGATCCCATACTCGTATAATTACAATGGATGATGTCCGATAAATTTCAAATGTCCTCACATCGACATGATGCCGGTCACGAATGGATTTCACAACAAAACTCCTTAATTGGAATGTCATTTTCAAGTGAGGCCAAGATGATACCATACCCAATGAGATTGGGAAGATGCTCGGTTATGCTAGAAGACCACCGACACTAGTGTCGATTGTGACCAAGGACAATCGTAGTAATGTGAAATCATGATCTCAAGGATTACATTATAGTGTAGGATGCCATGCAATTCTTGAGACATCATGTGTACAAAAAGCATGATTTTGAGAAATGATGCTATAGTTTGCACACATATGGCATGAATTTTATGAGTTGCATGAGATACGTGTGTGAATGACATGGCATTTTGGTGGTTTATATGACACATGCATGTTTGACTAATCCTACTTATGAATTAATAAGTATGTAGATTTGTATGCTTGTGTTAGTACTAGAGGAATGTAGGTCGAGGTCGATCCCTTCATGTTGGCTTTATAATTGATCTACCATCGATAATTAGGCTACATGTTTATGACGTTTTTTAGGCAAAGTACTTTCTTATGCAAGATTTAAGAATTTATTTATTCAGTTTATCTCACTCCTTGTTGTTTAACTTTTTCAAGTCCTAATCATAACTAGCCAAACTCGAGCTATAGTACCTTCAGATGGACGTGCACTAGCCGTGTAGGGGAATGCCACCTTTTGAGGTCACCCTCGTAGTAAGAGGTACTAGGTTAACCCCAAAACCCTTTTAGATGTGTGTATGGCCAAGCTTTTGGATGTTTAGTGTGTAATGATTAATGTGTGTGTGTCTATATATATGGAAGTGTGTCCTATCCATGCGTATGAATGGTTGGGTGGTTTTATTTCTTGTTCGAAAGATTAAAAAAAAAAAAAAGGATTGGCAACACCTCTTGAGACATTGCAATTAAATGACTAAAGAAAAAGAGGATTGTTCGCTTGTCCAAAGTGGGGCATTATAAAATATCACAAATGTATCAATTTAAAGGTTTTTTATAATAAGAGAAAAAGACAGATACCTTAACTATATGGTTGCAAAGTATATTTTGATAGGAAAAATTGTCCAAAAAATTTAAAACATATTATACTTTTTGTTAATTCAACTATAACTTTTAAGTTTGTCAAGTCAATCCTAATTTTTTTTTACTTCTTATCAATTAAATCTATTTAGTCAATTTTATCAAAATTTCCTAATATAGTCATTGAGACATGGAAAATTTTTAATAATATTTTGATATATTCTTAAAAATATTTATACTAATTTTTCTGATTTTTTTTTTTTTTTTCTCTTACTTTCTTTTTCACTTTTGTCTTCCTTTTGTCGGTGGCCGGCCATCGACCAACCGGCCTCGCCGCCTAAGGCGACGCGTGGCCGGGAGGGCGAGCCCCCCTGGCCGAGGCGAGACCCAGTGAAGGTCGGCCTCGCCCAGACCAGATCTGGCGAGGTTGACACTCAGCCTGGGCGAGCCCCTACGAGGGCTCCCCTCGCCAGAGGCCCGCCCTCGCCCAAGCCAGGGCAGCCTCGCCTGATCTGGGTGAGGGTCGGGCTCGCCGGGCCTAGCCTGTGGCGGGCGAGGCCAGCCCGGCGACCATGGCCGGTGGAGGGGCTTTATCTCTTTGCTTGCGTGGCTTACTCTCTTCTCTCTCTCTCTCTCTCTTTGCTTGCGGACATCGATGAGCGCCGGATCGTTGGTGAGCCCGAATCCTTGATTTTGTCCTCTTGCTTGTCTCGTCTCTTTCGTTGTTCCCTTCCTTCCTTTCCCCATGGCCGAAACCCTAGCCCTGCGTCCAGAGCCGGCCGGGGAGGCCGATGCGGGCGCGAAGCCCGGCAATGCCGGAGGGGAGAGGGTGGAGATCGACATGTCGACCCCGTTCGAGTCCGTCAAAGAGGCGGTGAGCCGGTTTGGCAGGATCGGTTTCTAGAGGCCCTCTCGTCTTCTCAAGTCCCCTGAAACTCAGGTCCCCTAATCTTCTCTCAATCTCTCTCTCTCTCTCTCTCTCTCTCTCTCTCTCTCTCTCTCTGTGTGCTTACTCTGAGCTTGATTTGGGAAAGTGAGAACTTCATGATCTTAGAGTCAAAATTAATTAAAACCTTCAACTGTGAAACTAGACCCGAAGAACTTTCCAACCATACCTCCTCTACTTTAATAAAAGGCTCCCTTAGGCAGCTCTAGAATTGGATGTGAGTGGATCAGAAGAACCCTCGGGAGTCGGGGGGAGAGTCCCAGAATAAAAGAAAAATTATTATGGAGAGTGGCTGGTCGAAAGAGAGGGAAAGGGAGAGCTTCTAGGAAAAACAAAGAAAAGTTGAGCCAAACTGCTAGTGAGAAAATAAACTAGGACACTGATAGATGAAATTTATGGGAGACAAATGGACAAGCATGGTCCACGAGTTGAGTTTTGAAGGCTTACAAAAATCTTGGCGAGCAGTCTGTTTTGCAGATCTTTCATTCCAGTTGGAGGGACATACTTTAGGCGTCGTTGGGGGAGTAGTTTCTTGGTTTTCTTGGCCAAGAACCACGACAGCAGCTAGTAATAAGGCAAAGATCTCAGCTCAGTTGTTATAAGATTTTAAGGAGAAAAATTGAGATAGAGCCGTGTCTTGGTTGCTGGTCTAACCTGTAGCCTGATTCACTTTTGCTGTGAATCAGGTGTATGGTAGGTTAATGTATCCTACTTTTTTGGGCTGTCTTAAGTTGTTTGTGTGTAACAAGTTGCTGGTGTCTGCTGTGTATGTGTGAGTTCTAATGTGTACTGTGTTAAGGGAGAGAGAAGAGTATGCTTAGGAGTATTCTGTTAGTGCGTGGTTACTGGTGATGGTTTTCATGAGTTGTGTGTTAATTGTGAGCATTGAAAATTGGTACCGTAAGCATGTGAGCTGTATGCGCATTCTCTGTGCACTGTAATTTGTGAGATTTGCATGTGTGGAGTGATGGCTTTGTGATGTTGCTGCACAATTGAATGTGCTGGTGCGAGTTGAATGAAGGTGTTGCTTGTGCGTGTGCTTTGTTAGGCGCGAGCTGGTGTAGAACTGAGTGAACTGCTGGTACGGGTATGCATGAGCTGTGTGTGTATGCTGTCAGTGTGGTGTGTGTGCTGGAGATGTAAAAATGCTTGTGCTGTGTAGGAGCTTCAAATGCTGACTGTGGACACGTGTGATGTTCCACCCATTAGGAAGCATCGGTTCTACACCGGTCCGGTTTCAGGCGGCCTAAGCAAGTCCCATTCTTTTGCACACACCTAAAAACAATATGGTTCTTTGATTGATTGTGCAACCCTCGCACTACCAGCTAAGTAATACCTCTTGGATACTTTCATTAGCTCATCAATCAATTCGTACAGTATATCATGCATTTCATCATATCTCATCAAAATCTCAAGAAAAAAAAATAAAAAGCCAAAATTGGAAGACGAAAATGAGATAGATTCTTTCCATTTTTGGGTCGGTCAACAAACAAGAGACAGGTTTGCGTAGCCAATCAGACAATGGTGTGGTCTCTGCAGTCTCACAAAATCTCTAAATCTCTAAATCTCTCTGACATGAATTGACAGGGGACCGTCGCGTGGTGGGTACGCATGAATGAATCTTCGCTCCTCCAACAGCAAGACATAGCAGCCCCTTACCGACACGGCGACACCATCGCAATTGCACAACCGACCAAAGCTAATTACATGAATTTGAAATTCAGCAATAATCCCATATGAAAACACGGCTAATTAAGTTAAAAAAAAAGATCTAATTCCACAATTACCCACAGATCATCTCCGGCTATTCCCGATCCATTCCTCCGACATCTGGAATCGAAATCGTGCTTCAACCGTCAGTCCGGCCCTCCTCCTCCTC
Organism: Eucalyptus cloeziana; assembly: GCA_014182715.1. Lineage (NCBI taxonomy): Eukaryota > Viridiplantae > Streptophyta > Magnoliopsida > Myrtales > Myrtaceae > Eucalyptus > Eucalyptus cloeziana. The sequence goes on from CM024638.1 coordinate 23,754,266, forward strand.
CTCCTCGAAGGCCGACACCGGGAACGACCGCGAGAGCCCGGTCGGGTTCGCGAAGGCTACCTTGGCCGGGTCGTTCCGGTCTATGTAGATGTCGGAGATGGTGACCCAGAACAGGAGCTCCTTGCTCTTGACCCCGGTGAGCCGCTTCATCCGGCGGTCCCCGACGAAGGCGGTGATCTCGGCGTCGTAGGAGACGCTGCGGGAGATGGCGCGGAAGCGGTGGACCTTGGGCTTGCGCTGCTGGACCCAGACGAAACCGGTGGAGCGGTTGTAGCCGACCTCGACGATGTCATCCAGGGGGAGAAGGCCCTTGGGGAGGTTGATCTCGGAGAGGAGCTCGCGGGACTTGAGCTGGCACAGAGAGTCCCCTTTGTAGACCTCGGCGTTGTCCCGATGCGTCGCTATGAGCTCGGTCGTCATTTCCTTTTCCTTTCTTCGGCTTGCCTTGGAAAGTCCAGATCTGCTCTCTTTCTTTTGCTATTTGACAGAGAGAGAGAGAGAGAAACACCGGAGAAGGGGTTCTTATACTCGTTCGGATTTAATGGTCCGGATTTGGATTAAGATAAAATAAGATAAGAATGAATAAAAAATCCTCCAAATATGTTACGAATTGTTAACAATCCCATCTTATATTTGGTAAAATCCAATATAGGATGAAAATATTAGAAAATTTTATTTGTCCAATAAAATCTTCGACGTTATCCAGAATTCACCACTTTCTTCCGATTCTTTCCTTCACCGCCATTTTCGTCGGATCCACCGTCATCTCCACCTCCATACTGGCATAGAGGTGAAGGCTGACGATGGGGTGGTGGACACTGGACACCATGCACGAAGCTCAAGTGCCACTTGATGTCGAAGCCAACAATCTAGTATACTGAGGGGCAAAAAGGAGGTGAATGGCATTGAGGCCCTAGGCGAGGCCGGGCGAGGGCCGCAACCCTCATTGGCCACCGCCAAAACAATCCAAGGAGGAAGAAGGAAGAAAATAAAAGGAAAAAGAAAAGAAAAAGAAAAAAATTAATAAAAAAAAAAAATTATCATGTTAGATCGATCATTTGGCGATGTCCACGTCAGTCTTGGCAGGCTAAAATTAGGCGAATGGACTGAATTGGTACCGATGTAAAAAAGTTTAGGACTGAAGTGATCCAATTAAAAAGTTTATGACTAAATTAGTACAATGCAATAAATACAGGACTTTTTTGATACTTTTCCCGACGGGGCGGCAATGGAGTTGGGGGATCACATTCCCCCCTCAATGCCGTGGATGAAAATCTTGCCCCACGGCAAGGTTACCTTCACTAGACAATGGAGCACCACTCTAGACTTATAAGCTTCTACCCAGAAAGAACTAAATATCACTTTCGTGATGGTCATTTGACATTTTTCTTATGTTTACTTTTCAAGAATGACATCTTAGGCGACTTTATAGGAAAGAATTGTTGGTTTTATAGAGTTAAACAAGTTCCAACTTTCACAAGTTAGATGTTGCGGGACAATGTGAACAAGTTGCTTACCTGAAGAACTTTCTCACTTTGTATCTCTTATAAAAGCAAGGTATTTTTATCATACTTTCATTTACCATAAATATATAAATAATATCAAAGACAACATATTTTTTCAAAGAATATACACGGGACAGGGGCGGGACCTAGACCAGCCAGGCGCCACCGATTGCCCCGCCTAGTAACACCTGGGGCATTTCAGCAGGAAAATTTGCCCCATCTAGGGTAGTACTCAACAAGGCACGAATTCCCTGCATCCCCTGCCCATCTCTATGCGTGTTGCATGGGTTAAATAGCAAATTCAAAGTAAATCAATACCCGCTAGCACGGATAACTCCGTGTTACCCAATTCATGCAACTACATGATCCTCATAAACAAATAAATCGTGCACACGTCCATTCTCTAATTGAACAGGAGTCTATTTTCTGCATTATTGAAACCAATTTATTAAGTTTCAAACTCGTTTAGTAACTTTCAATGAACAGCCAAAGGCACAACATTTGACCGGTCAGAGAGCGCGCAAAAAGGAAAGACCAGTTGGGACCGCTAGATGGCAGGATCAGTACCGCTTTTTCCCCGTCACGACCTCCCATGCCTGCAAGATGTGATTAACGATTTCCTCCACCCCATGGCCATGCTTTACCTGCAAATATATAGTTCATAGATCCATCATTTCTTTCAAGAAAGTCCAAATTCAGTAATTTGCATGCCCTCATGTATATACAGAATGTGCATAGAAGAAACTCCAGAAACAAGGATGTGTCTTAGATGATGAAAACCGCTCATCATAAAACCTTTCCCAAAGCTCTCTGTTCCGAGTGGTCTGAAACGATCGGTGTGCATGAGAGAGAGAGTGGGAGAAAAAGTCAGAGATGGATATAGAGACAGAAGGAACTAATGCAAAATGAGGTGGAAAGTACTAGGGTGAGATGATATCCTGTCAAACATAATGTTCCCTTGGAGCACCACCAATCAACTCTTTTATTTATTTAGTACTTAAACTCATCCAGTAAGTTAATGTGGGTTGCGAAGTCCACACTTCCCTCACCTGTGCAAAGACAAGGGGTCCTCCATCACGCATCCGAAGTGCATCTCGCTCCATCACAGCCAAGTCAGCTCCAACAGCTGATGCAAGGTCAGTTTTGTTTATCACCTGGAATATTGAAGTAGAGACACATGGCAATAAAATCATTTCCATTACACAAATCGCCTGAGTGAAAGCAAGATGCCATCGCTACTTGCACAGAAATAAAGATATTTCACCAAAAAAAGGAGAAGAAAATGTACCAGCAGATCAGCTTGGGTGATGCCTGGGCCTCCTTTGCGAGGAATTTTATCACCTCCAGAAACATCAATGATGTATATGATGAAGTCTGCCAGTTCTCTGCTGAAGTTCGCAGCTAAATTATCTGCATAAACGGTATAAAACCATCTTTATGCCTTGATCAGTTGAATTTAGAGGATGCAAGTCTAATCAAACAGTAGTATAGCCACCATTCGTTTCCTTTTTTAGAACCAGGTCTAAGGCACCATTCCTAGACACACCGCATGTTCATCATATGCGCATGCCTTTGCAATCTTCCAAACCCAACTGTAACAAACTTTGACTACAAATATTTATCGTTAGCCTGTTTTTCCAAATCTTCCAACATGGCATGTCATTTATCCAACACTTGGAGCTTGGTCCAATAACCAGATTGAGTGCAACAAATGAAATAGTATACTGTTGCAAGAGTGCCACATGTTATCATTGTGTTTACTAAGGAAAGATGGCACAAAAGAATCAATGTAGGCATAGCCAACTTTACTTTGTGAGAAAAACGGGTTATCTTATTTCTGTTTTTGCTTGAAGTGAAAGCAACAAGGCTAAGTTACCTCCCCCGGATTCACATAGCAATATGTCTGCTTTGTACAAGTTTGAAAGCTCCTCAAGAGGACCCAAATTAATACTAATGTCCTCACGAATTGCCGCATGTGGGCATCCTCCTGTTTCCACTGCCCGTATCCTTTCCTCGGGAAGTGCCCCATGCTTTACCAAGAACTCACCATCCTCTTTCGTGAAGATATCATTTGTCACCTGAAACAAAGAAACTGCTTTTGGTCATTCTTTTAGTGCAGTCTTGATAAAGCAGACAAGCAGAGACAATAGAGTTCATGCATAACAACGTAATGGGAAAATTGTTCCATTGTCCTAAACCTTTTGTACGGAATGCAATCAAGTTTTAAACATTTCGACTAAACAAATGTAGTACTACTCGCAAAGAAATGCAACCTAAGTCCTCAAATTATCACCAGGATTTTCTTATGTGACAATCCAGTCACGTTTGTCGGTTTGTCGGTCCAATGTATCATGGCAATTTGGTGATGTGGCCCATGATTAAATAAAACAATATCGTTTCCGTTTTTCTATCCTTTTTCTATTTGCTTTTCTTTTCTCTTCTCACTTTTCCATTTATGCCCGCACTCTCTTGACTCTCCTTTGTGCCTTCACTCTCTCTTCTCTCTCTTTCTCCTAGTTCATGAATAGAGCTCACAAGAAACAGAGCTTCATCAGAAGTCCTCGTCTTCTTCAATCAAAGCCATGCAACGCCTGCGCAGTAGTCGCCGTGCCTTGCCAGAACAGGCCCAACTCCTTCTAAGACCCACAATTTTGCCACCCATGCCACCGAGCCTCTATTGACATGAGCAGTGCCCCCTCTCTCTCTAGCCCCATCAATTTGTTGAGCCTCATGCTTGGGCTTACAACATTGGATCTGAGGTTGTGAGCCAAGATATGATGTCACCCTAGGCTAAGACATCCCTTTCAGTGGTCACAACCTCAGCCCCTTTGTCTTTATTAATAGAGGACGAGACAGTGGGAAACTTTGTCTCTGGCTGAAGGTTAATGAATGGAGGACCGAAGGTTGATGAGTCACGGGTGACGAATGACGGCAAGTGAAATCTAAGGGTGCAAGAATACGAACAACAATTGCAATGCAGTGGTGGCTGAGGCCGCTGGATGGTGGAGGGAGAGATGTTAATGTGAGACTAATTAAAAGACAACATTGTTTTATTAATTGCCAGCCACATCACCAAGTCGCTGCGACACATCAGATCAACGGGGGTAACTGCATCACCATGTAAGAACAGGTTGAGGACTTGGTTCCATTCCATACAAAAGATTTAGGATTTCCTTATATTATAGTAACAGCACTCAACCTTGTAATTTCAGGGTCAAGGACTATACTGCGTAGATACATACTGAAATCGGCTGTTTCTATCTGATTGATCTTAGATCTGCTATCATATTGAGACATAGATATCGATCTAGTAGCTAAGAAAAGGAGATAGATGCTAAATATCTTGAACTAAAAGCAGCCGAAGAAGTTTATTCCAGAGAACACTAGAATCCAACTAGCTGAAATTCTGAGCAATTACTAAACAGGAAAAGGACAATATCAGTCTCTTCTTGTGCCTTAACTTCAAGTCATGGTCTGACATTGCTTGAAGCTCAACGAATTGTCATTGGAGAAACAACTTTGACAGAGGTTATCATTCTATAAGAAATCTTCCAGAAGTAGGTGATAAAATTGATTAGAGTAAAGTGGCAGATCACAACAACAATGTAGTACAGCATGAACAGCCCACAGAACAAAGTTGTTCTAATGGCTCCCAGTTACACAGCATAGTCCATGATCATGGATAAACATCTGTTTCATATGATTCACCAGAACTATCCACTGAGGATGTCATGTCAGCAATGGCTAGTAAGGAAAGCATTGAACTTGTGTAAAGCAACATCAAATTCGTTGATTCCTAAAGTTCCTCATATCACTAGTTTTCATGGTTTAGATCAGCAGCTTTGAGAGGAGCTTTGCTTGAATTCCATAACACCCTATTTGCCAGTTGTTATTGGATAGAGCCCATTTTGTAACTCAACTTGTTTGCCAGGTGGTATTGTATGGAGCTCATTTTGTAACTCACTGATCAGAAAGGTTTGATAGGATCCCATTCTCTTCTCTCTAACTTTATATTACTAGTTTTCATGGTTTTAGATCAGCAGCTTCGTGAGAAGCTTTGCTTGAATTCCATAACACCTTGTTTGCCAGGTGTTATTGGATAGAGCTCATTTTGTAACTCACCTTGCTTGCCAAGTGTTATTGTATGGAGCTCATTTTGTCACTCACTGATCAGAAAGGTTTGAAAGGATCCCATTCTCTTCTCTCTAACTTTATATTTATGCATTCCAGGTTCTCTTTGGGATGAATCAAAAAGTGGTCCTCACCAAGTTCATGACAAGGCAATGGTAGAAGGAACTTCTTCCATTACATCCAAAATGCAAGAAAGTTGAATTTGCTTTTCTTTGCTAAGATGGTGATCTAGTGGTCCTTTTTAGGGAAAGCTTACAGGCTGTTGAGGCAGAGACTAATGTCTGAACTTCTTGCAAAAGTCAGAATCAGACCCAACTGTTGAAAAAATATTGAATTGGAAAGCACTGTAAGTGCAAAGGCTCTGTGTTTGTGACTTGTTCAATGGCCACTGTGAAATGGGAGAATTGTTGTCCAGCTCTCATGTTAAATGGAGGGCAAAGTTTGTTGGCAACAATGCATAAGACAAGATAGCTAAATTTTTGGGGGGGACTGAAAGAGTCTTAATGAGAAAGAAGTCCATAGGGGCCAGCGCATCGTGGTTATTGCATATGGAAAGCCAGAAACCTCATAATAAATCAAGGGAGCTTGGGAAAAAAAAAATCTTAAAATATATGTTGTGACAAAATGTAGTACTAAGGAATATCAAGTATTCTAAACAGATTAATAGGACAACTCATGAATATCATGGGTGCTCTGCTATGGCCGGAGCATTAGTTGATCGGATGTACATTGAAATTTCAGTGTTTCTTCGACCACCAAATCTTGATGTTTTAATTATATTATTGAATAATATTATTTTGAGGCAGAGGAGGTCCGTTATAATTTGGGGCGTGTAGTAGGTTGTCGGGCGGTTGAGCATATCATGATTAAGCAGAAGAAGCACAATAAAAAGTAATGAAATTGACCTAATGCTGTCAAATAGGTCAAGCAAGAGACATTTGATGATGACAAGTCAAACAAGAGATGTAGTCGATCAAATTCGGTTATTTGTGTGTGAAAATGAGCTCTCTTGGCTCATAATTGCCGTACCAAGAATTCACTTCTCACTTTCTTAAGGGGCAAACCTCTAGCACAACAGAGCTTATCCTCAAAGCCATGAACTTCAAATTTTCAAACCGTTCTTGATGAAAGCATACTTACCGCGGCAAGACTGTATTTATCTCTCAAGAATTGACACAAAGCCAGCATCAAAGCCGTTTTCCTACCCAAAAAAGAAATTTCAGTAAATTAGCACTCACAACCGAGTTTGAATTCTTCCGGAGTGCCGATTTGAGAGCACGGTTCCAATGCAATTAGACGAGGAAAAAAGAACAAAAAAGACGGTCAATCAGCAACATACCCAGTACCGACAGGTCCTCCAATGCCGACAGTGAAGGCCCGCTCGTTGAAATCCCTGGAGAGGATCGGCGGGGCTCGCTTGGGGAAGAAGCCGGGCGAGTAAATAGGCTCGTGGGAGTGAGGCGCGAGACCGTCGTGGCTGTGGTACACCCTCCCGTCCGGCCCCACCCACGAAGCTGCTCCTGCCGATTCACTGCAGATGGAGGAGGAGGAGGAGGGGCCAACGTTCTCGTTCAGCAAGGATTAAGGGAGTACGCAAGAAGACTGAATAAAAATGGCGAAGGACAAAAGAGAAACGAGACAGAAAAAGTCCATGGAGATGGATGGGTTCGATTACTCGTGGTGGTGGCCGTCGCGGTGGTGGTCGCCGTCGTGGTGGTTGTGGTGGTGGTGGTCCTGATCGCGGCGGACCGGACGGGTTTCCGAAGACATTTTACCAGAACTGCAGGGGGAGAGGTTTCACTGGACTTTGTTAGACTGAGAACGGGCCGGAAAGTTCGGGCTTAAATTCAAGCCCGGCCCGAAAACAGTGGAGCGGGTGCTTCTGATCCCGCACGGAAAGGTACCATCTAATTAACTTTAAAATTTTAACAAATGACTGCTTAATGGTTTAAGTACAACTTGATATTCTAACATAAAAGGGTGATGTTTGATGTTCCACAAGAAAGTATCCACTCTAAATAATACGTAATAAATTAAACATTGTCTTTTTTTTTTTTTTTGTCAGTCTTACTCTATTCCTATTCTACACACATTCTCGATTTTTTGCTCTCTATCTTGCCGGGCGTGGGAGTCGAAACCCACTCTTGAAACTTACGCGTCCCCACCCCATTTCCCCCTGAGAAGATGGGGATTTGAACCCCTCACCTCTCCCTTCCATGTTGGAAGGATGACCACTGGGGCGAATTCCAGTGATTAAATTAAACATTGTCTAAGTGGTAATACATTTTTCTCATTGTTAAAGTAAATAAATTTAGGAAAGTATTTATTAGGATGCATTTATTTGATGGATGCGTACCACTACAAACAAGGCTATAAATGGAAAGATACAATAGTAATGCATGCAATATTCTGCAATATATGCTTTAGGGAAATTTAAGATGATTTTTTTAATTCATTTATATTCAATTGCACATCTTCCATCTAGTGTTTTGAGAATTGTTGGTGAAACCTAGAGGTGGCAAAATGGGTCATTTTGCACCCATATTTTTCACAAACGGGTCGAATGTGGGTTATGAAGTTGTAATGAGCCATGACCCACATTCGACCCAGTTTAAGTTCAGTTTTATATGGGTCGAAAATGGGTCACACCTTCTGACCCATTATTGACCCATTTTAAAACCCAAAAGACATGAACTTCCTCAGCCGCTGACCTTTCGACCTTCACCTTCGTCAGCCACTGACCCATTTTCAACCCACCTCCGCCGCTCGCCTCCGAGCCGCCTCTGCCACTCGCTGCCGCAGCTCACCTCCGAGTCACCTCCGTCGCCCGCCTCTGAGGCTCACCTCCACCGCTCCCTCGAAGGTCAACGAGCTTCGTCACCCTCCTGGGCGGCTTGCCAACAAAATCGGAGGTGTCCGGGCCGACGCCCTACGGTTTGGCCTTCAAGGCATCAAGAGCGAGATCGTCGGATCTCACCCTCTCGAATTTGCCTACCAATCGGTAACCCCTTTTTTTTTTCTCCCTTTCTGTTTGCGGTTCTGCTATTTTGGATCAACATGTTGTTTTCTGCGAATTGCTTGGATAAAGAGGGAAACTTGGGGTTGATCGAGTTCTTATGGGCATGGGAAGTGAAATTGGTGAACTGGGCTTGGTGCTCGTTGTAGGTTAGGCGCAGGGGAGAATTTCTCCTCAATTGCTACGTTTATCTATCTCTGATATACTTCTGTGAGTATTCCGGCACATTTGACTTCAGAAACTGGGTGGAGTTAGCTTGCACTTTCATCGCGGTGTAGATGCTTATTTAGAGAAAATTGCTATGCCTTACAGCATTTACCTTGTCATTGTCTTGACTTTTGAGGTATGAGTAGGAGATTCTTTGCTGCTCAGGATAGTTTCATGCAAAGATAGTGCTATTTCACGGCATCTCTTTTTGTAGAAATGATGACATTATAAGAAGCTCTTATGGTGTGTTCTTTTTTTTTCTTTTCCAAGTAACATTCATTTTAATTGAACTTCACCGTGCTGGAAATTGGATGATTTGAATGTGATAGGTGGACCTCTATATTTAAGGCTGTCATAAGACAGCCATTAATTCATCTGCTAAACCTCAATGATATGGTTTCTCATGTTAAAATAGCATCCGTGTTCTTTTCTTGGGTAGATTATACTGGATCAGCCATGTGCTTTGCCCATGTATGAACCGTTTAATACTACATTATTTGTTCATCCTTTGCAATAGCTATGGTGGTTTCCACTTGCGGTCTAGTGGAATTGAGGAGTTTTTGTCGCATACAGTGGCACTTATAAAAGGTCACACCATGTTCATTAGAATGGGCCACACTGAAAAACCCCAACCATTTAGTCTTGAATCTGTCGTCTTTTACTTTCACAAGCATCATCTTTTCTTTTCAGATGTTTTTCATATAGGATGATGCTTTAAGAAACAGTATGCCTTTTTTTTTGGTTTCTCTTGCAAAACAGTATGTCTTAAATTTGTTGTCAAGTATGTTTTTGGGAGTCCTCTTATGAGAAGGGTGTTGTATGCTCAGTTTATGCTTCGTTGTTTTGTAGATTGTGTGGACTGTGCAATTCCATGTGGATGTGTTCCCTGTAAATGGGCAAAGTAGTTCTTTTTGGGTCTTCTGCATGTTTTATCTTTTGTACTCTACTCTTAAAGGAGAATGAAAGTTGGAGATGTTTTCTTTTAGTGTTAAATAGAAATATAAAATGTCATTTTCTCTTTGAGTAAATAACTTGTTCTAATTCACGTTTTCTTTAACAAATTAGTTGACATGTCAAGATCTAACGAGGATCAAGAAGAATATTCAACAACAGAAGGGTCTAAGAGGCGTAGAGTTGTATCCTTATTTCATGAGGATGTGGAAGATAACTCTACTTGCTCTAAACAATTGAAAAAATGCACTTCTACGTATGGTCCGAATTCGAAAAATTCACGAGATGAGGATGGCAAGAAAAGGCCAAGTGTAAATGGTGCAAATTAGCTTACATTGCTAGCCATGGGACAAAAAATTTGTTGCGTCATTTACATACTTGTCCCAATCGAGAGGCCAACATTAATGATTCCACAGAACAGTTTAATCAAATTGTGTTTAGAAGCAAGCTAGCAAAAGCAATAGTCAAACACAATTATACATACTCTTTTGTAGAGCATGAGGCTACCAGAGAGTTGCTTAGTTATCTTAATCCCAATGTGAAGCACATATCGAGGAATACAGCAAAAAGTGATATGGTAAAAGTTTATGAGAATGAGAAGAGAAATTTGAAATCAAATATAATGTCACTTTCTAGCAGAATATGTTTAACTTCTGACTTGTGGACTTCTGTGACAACTGATCATTATATGACCGTTGCTGCCCATTACATTGATGAGAATTGGGAATTGCAGCAAAGGTTTTGTGCTTCTCCTACGTGCCACCTCCATACAATGGCACCATTCTATTGGAAAAATTGCTGACTTTGTTGAGAGAGTGGGGCATTGAGAGGAAAATTTTAAGTATCACATTGGATAATGCATCATACAATGACAGTATGGTTGATATTTGGAAAAGTACACCTTATATGAGATCCTCTTTGTTGTGTGATGGGAAGTTTTTTCATGTACATTGTGGTGCACACATTCTGAATCTTATTGTCCAAGAAGGTCTAAAGATGATTGATGGATTATTGCAAAATATTAGAGAATCTGTCAAATATGTGAGAGCTACACAAGGGAGGAGAGCAAAATTTGTTGAGTGTATAACACAGTCTTGCTTGAAGACGGGTAAAAAGGTACGTCAAGATGTGGCAACTAGATGGAACTCCACATACTTAATGCTTGAAGGTGCTTTGGTCTTTGAACATGCATTTTCTCATTTGAAACTAATTGATTCTAACTTTCTTACATGTCCATTACTTGAGGATTGGGCTAGAGCCAAGAAAATTGCATTCTTGTTGCAACCTTTCTATGATATTACTACTCTCTTCTTCGGAGTTAGATATCCCACGGCAAATTTATATTTCTATGGAGTATGGCAGATTCAGCTTCGTTTGATAAATGCAAGGAATAGTGAGGATGTAGTTATTAGATCTATGGCTATGGCAATGCTAAAGAAGTTTGAAAAATATTGGAAGTGTTACAATGTTGTCTTATCTTTTGCTGCTGTATTAGATTCTCGCTATAAGCTACACTTGTTAGAATTTTGCTATTTGAAGTTGGAGATGGATGATCATGTGAAGTTTGTACAGAGCATTCGAGAAAAGCTTTATATGCTTTTTGATAAATATGTGACCTCTACATCGAGAGATGATCGCTTTGCATCTTCAATTAGTCGAGGTAACATTTCAGTTGAGGACATTCTCGAAAACATTGAGGACAATCTTGATGAGTACGATGCATTTGAGAGTGAACACTTTGGCTCGCAATCTACTAAATCACAATTGGATTTGTATTTAGAGGAGCCCAGGGTTGATAGAAAAAAATTCCCTGATCTCAATGTCTTTGATTATTGGAAAGCTAATTCACATCGATATCCCGAGTTATCTCTCATGGCATGTGATATATTAAGTATTCCTATCACTACCGTTGCCTCAAAGTTAGCCTTTAGCATTGGAGGACGCATCCTAAATAAATATCATAGTTCCCTTTCGCCTGAAAATGTGGAGGCAAACTTCGACTAATTGATCTTTGCATCCTAAACTCAAAGTTGAGAATTGTTGGTGAAACCTAGAGGAATAAAAATCATTATAGAAAAAAAGTTCCTTCAACTTTGAGTTTAACTTAAATCTTGCATAATGCAAGGAGAAATGTGTAATTGATCAGCGTCAATTTGACATTGATAAGCCACGATTGTGGTGGTGCTAGTAGTGGCAACGGTGACACAACCTAACGACAGTTCAATGTGGGATACACTTCAAGATAATTATCAAAGATGACAAGGAAAATCGACTCCTTCCACTGGATCATGAGTAGTTATTATTCCGCAACAGCATGTCAAAGTGTAGAAAAGCAGATAAATTGGTCCTACTTACTTGTCAATTAAGTTAAAGGGAGAAGCTCAAAAATTAGTTTTTCACATGATATTTCTAAAGAAATCAACAAGAATTTATGCTTTCACGATTTGATTTCAAAGGGGATTGATGTAGGATGTCCTATGAACAATTCCATGAAAAGATTGGTCTTGCCAAATAGAAGAAGATTAAGGCTCCGCTCATTTCACAGAAAATAACTTTTAGAAAAACGTTTTACAGATTTCTGACGTTCATTTCACAGAAAATGAATTCGAGGAAAACATCTTTAGTTATTAAAAAAAAAAACAACTTCAAAAGTGGGGAAAAGTTCTTCCGACTCACTTTCTTTCACCAAACACATTTTCATTTTATTTTTAAAATACATTTTTAATTATTTCTTTTTCCTTTCCTTTCCTTTCCTTTTTCTTCTTCCTTGACCGATCGTCGGCCACAGGCCAACTTGAGCCTTGCCACAAGCCGGCGAGGCTTGAGCTAGTCGACTGTGGCAAGGTGGGCGAGGCACGCAACGGTAGAGAAAGGAGGAGGAAGGAAAAGAAAATGATTAAAAGATTAAAAAAATAAAATTCTATTTTTAAAAATAAAAAAAAAAATTAAAAAATTAATCAAACATTTAATTTTTAATAAAAATATATATAAATTAAAAAAAAAATTGGTCGAATAAAACATTTAAAATTTCATTTTTTTTTTGACAATTATTCCTATAAAATCAAATCATATATTGAATAGTGAAAAATATTCTCCACTTTATTTTTAAATTTCAGCCGAACATGGAAAAATATCATTATTTTCTTGGAAAATGACTTTCTAGAAAATATTTTCCAGAAACGTAATATTTTCTACGAAACAAATGGAGCCTAAATTTTTTTGGGTGTTATCTTGTTTGTTATGTTAGATATCATGGTTGGGAGTGTAAATTTTTTTTAATATGCTTATTATCTTATTTTTGGGAATATTATCTAGGGGAATATCTAGCAATTTACAAATTCTTTTTGAATGAAAATTTTTAGGAGGAGGGTGGATTACCCCATGCCAAGACCAAGACATACCATAGGCCTAGAAGGTCTCATAGTGGATTTACAGAGCATGGATTTACAGATTGCCTAACAAACAAGGTTACTAGTAATGACATTCAAACTTATCAATTGAGCTAAATCACTTTGGCAATTTTATTTTTTATTTTTTAAATTATTTGCTTGGTGATCAAGTTCTAACACCCAGTAAACTAGTTACTTTGTCCATGCTTTTTCCAGACATGTCATTCCCAGTTTTCAATTAAAATGTCAATTATGAATGTAACTTAATAGAACACCATAGTTTTAGTGGTCCAAAGATCAATGAGAGGGAAAAAAATGTCACAATGCTATACATCATAAGTATGGAAAATAGTAAAAAGGAAATTATGATGCTTTTACTAGATAAAATTAACCTAAGAATGCGAGGAGAATAACAGTAATTTAAATGCAGAAATTAAATTCTATGGCAATTTTTTTTATTTGTAAATTCTGTGCAGTCATGGAGCTTTTTTTGTTTTTTGTTTTTTTGTTAGAAAATATAGCTTTCATTACTTAACCACCATCAGAATACCACAAAATCTCAACATCTAAGCATAAAATTAACCAAAGAGGAATGGGGGGACAAGTAATCCAATTCAGGGGAAGTTCTCCTGCTCGGTGGGCCTTTGCAACCCAATCTGCTGCTTCGATTGGCTTCTCTAGGGTTGTGGGCTAATTTTACACTTGGCATGTGGTCCAAGAGGAGTCTGCAGTCTTCAATTACTAATCGGGCAGCCCATGGAGATTCTTTTTGGCCTAGGATACCTTGAACAGCTTTTAGATTATCTGAAGTGAGTTGGAACCCCTGTTCATATTTCGATGTCGATCACTTGAAAGTAAAAGATGTTTCTTTTAAAATATTATAGATTACGAGGTCGTAAATGGCGAGGTGCTACTGTTCCCATTATGGGATTTACATAATAACTGGTATGAGATTGTATTGATCCGCATAATTCATAGACCATGCAAAATAGCTCAGAGAGAGAACATAACAGACATATAAAATCATATAGCTCTTTTGATTTGCTATCTTATTTTAGCAAATACCTTTCCACATCAAGCATCTCATCAAAGCTTGTAAAAAAGTATCACTCAAATTCAGTTATTATGACACATGCTATAATATTCTGATTGCTTCATCGTCGCACACGCCTTCTGCTAATTACCACATCTGAACTCACGATTATCCACAAGAAAGAAAATCTCTAAACACAAATTAGGAACCAATACAGAAGAATATCTCAAATATGTACAAATACACCATGACGTGCTTTGCTCCTATTGAATTCCCTTATTCAAACAAATATAATACATAGGACCACATGTTGCACGAATCCGATTCATGTGAATTCACCCAACACACAAAAACCCTTGAATAATTTGTTCCTCTGCTTCCAAGGATTGATGTGTATCGTAATATGCAAATGAATCGTACTCGTGCTATTTTTGGAACTTTGAAGAGAGTCTCTAGGAGTTCAAGCCTTAAAATAATTTACTATTGTAGAGAGCAAACAATCAAAGAGAAGAACTTAGGGTGGATGCTCCCAAAAACCAAAAGAAAAAAAAAAATCAAACAAGAGAAAGAAAAATGTGCCAATATACGGATCTATATAGATTCTAACTATCGAATACGATGGATTTCACGTAAAATCCATCGGACTCAATAGTTCAGATGATGTCAGCGTGTAGACTAATCGAACAAGTTCTTGAGAGCATTTTGTTTCGGACATGGTAGGAGGACCAACTCCTTGCGGCTCTCGATTTGCGAGCTCGTTAGATTGTTGGCCGACGGCGTGGTCGGCTCGTCGCCGGAGTTCACGCCTTGTCTTCGCACGTAGTCCCATTTGTCTATGAAGAGATACAAGAAGGCGATTAGAGAGACTTGAGCGGTGAAGAGGATGTTCCACACCCACGTGGATCTTGATGTCTTGTTGTGAAAGGCAATTACGCCTGTGTAGACGTTGATGATCCCCAGAAGGGAAACGGCTGTTCCGAGAATCCAATGCAAGAAGTACCAAGTGCTTCTCCTTTTGGTCCCCCTCCGTTGATTCATGGCGGAAAAAAAGTATTAGTAAAGGATGCTAGCAAAAGATTAAAAGGGGATTCAGACTGCTTTATATGATAATTGGGATGGGGAAGTTTATAAAAGTCCCCGAGATGGATCTGCAAGACTGCAATCCCTTTATGAACATCGATCAAAAAAGTAATATCATAAATCTTATAAACTTTTATATGGTATGACATATGATTTAGGAATTCTGAAAAAATATAAAGAGTTACGATATCTTAAGATCCATTCTCATGGAGACCATAAAAGGAAGACCCCTTTTCATGACAAGCGATTTTTTTTTTTTTTTTGGCCAAGAAATGCGAGGCTAATACAACTTTTATGTTCATTTCAATCTTAAACATTTTTCAAAGTGTGCAATTCGTCTTTTTCATAGATGGCACTAAAAATTGCATGCATGGCAGCATTAAATTGTATTTCTCAACATAGATTTAGGATTGATTATTCCAATTTAAAGACAGGGGAATGGACCGTACATTTTAGCAAAGATATAAGACTTAATTGTATTGATTAAAAGGTCAAGGACTCTATTACATTTCTACATAATATTCAGTAACTTATCAATGACCTCAGGGAAAACTGAAAGCTAAAATTAAGTGCCTTTTTGATGAAAATTGAAGTAAAATAAGTGACTCTTTTTGCTCGTGGCTGACTTCGACTCTTAACTTTGACTTCTTGCACTATAATTTGACTCATTTTTAGGGCGAAACGTTTAAAAATTTGTACAAGGATTGACAAATTTAATCTTAATTAATTTTTCTATATTCTTCAACGTAAAACAATTTTTTTTTTTTTTTATATTGTATTAGAGAAAGTTGGAAGGATTAGCTTTCCCGTTTCCAGATGGTGCAAAGAATGTTCTTCACTTACAAAAAAAAAGGTACAGGGGGAAAAACCTGGGACTATTCTGGCTAAGATCACATGTATATTAACAGGTAATTAGCTAGTCAAAAAACGGAGATTGATCAAAATTCGAGTGTTTAATTATTTGATTCGCACATAAAATTATTTCATAGTTGAATAGACTGCCTTTGTCAGATCGAGAAATCATCTGTTTAATGAAAATTAAATTTGTTAATCAATCCCAACAGTTTTCATCGTATTATTATGAGAGAAAGTATATTACCTACGGGGCCTCAGGAGTCCAGTCAAGGCTTGTACCCAGATGGCTACATAGAGAATGAGGCCTATTCTCTGATGATGGTTGTCGAATGAATTTTCGAAGGTTTTGATTGATAGTATAGCTCCAGATGTGGCGAGGAGTAGTGAGAGTACCTGTCAAATAAAAATTAGAATATTATAGGCGAGAAATAAAAGAAAGAAAATACAGACGAAATTTTCAGAGGCGAGACACAAAATAAAGAAAATAGAGCGAAAACGTTTGCATGAAGAACCTGAGAAGTAGAATCTCCTTGTGTTCTGCTAAACTAGCTTGGTGATACATATGTTAAAAGACGGATTTTACAAGTGAATTAGGTACATGACACATGTTCATGCAGCATCAAATGTAAATTGTCTTATATGTTTGAATCATTAGCCCTAACTTTTTGCTTGTGTCTTTTCTAGTTTATGAAATTCCCGGGGTATGGCAAATTTTGTGGGATCAATACTGATTATTTTAAAAACTCAAATTATTAGATAAAGACGTAATTTAATATTTAAATATTATAGTACTTCTCCTCACACATATTCAGAAATTTGACCTTGTACTAAGCATGGAGAGATATAAGAAGAAAGATAAATGAGGGGTTTGGAAGATTTGAACCAATGATTTGTTACTTTGATATCATAACATTTTTCATGGGATCCTTACCAATTGTTAATAAGTTTTAATCTGTTAAATAAATGAGTGATTTAATATTTGAATATTATAATATGATTTTTTATGTTCTCAAAGTTTACCTTTTCAAAGTGAGTGTTTTAGTTATGATTTTTTTTTTTAAATAGCACATGTAGCTTCCCTTTGAATATATCATCTATGGATCTGTACTGATCATTCATGGAGTGCCCAACTTTAGTGAAAATCAGTGACGAAAATTGAATTTTTTTTTTCGTATGGAAAGTAGGAGTAATATTGTATGTGTCACCGCTGCAAGTTTATTCATCTCCAATAGTATTTCTTGTAATTCAAGCACTCATTATTGGAGAATGGCTTACACGGAATCAAGAAACCTTTTCCACAATTAAAGAGAATTGAAAAAAAACACTGAAAAGGAAGCACAGACACAATGATTAGAATCATTTGAGACCTCCATGGTGGTTGTCATGTCCACACACAAATCAACAGTCTTTAAGACCCTACGATCCTATTCTATGCAACTGAAAGCATTTTTATGTCCTCCAACAACTTTTCTTTTACGTTGTTTTTTCACGAAAGCATTCTTGTTCTACACAAATCACTCACCATAATATCTTAATAACATGTAGAATGATGATAATGCGGCTTAATGAAAGATATGTTACCTGCAAGATGACATGAAGGAAAAAGAACGCTTTGGCCCGTGCGCGGTTTTCCTCTCTAATGGACAATCGTATTACGAGTATTCCAAGAGGCATTAAGAAGCCCATTGATGACCAAAGCAGAAGCCCGTGCACCGCTATCTCCTTGTTTATCTTCGCATTCATCTACAAAAAGAAGAAACAATCAGGTACAGGAACTGCGATCGAATTTAATTCCTGGAAGATCAGAGGTTGCAGGGAATTAGAGGGGCCAGCTCAAACCAACGCATACACAATCGCAAAGTACGTACCTTGTGAAGATTTTGGCGCACGCTCTTGTGGCCTTGAATTTGATTCGCCTCGCCGGGTTGATGAGCGGCCAAGGGAAGAAGAAGAGCTTGACATGCGGGAACTGCTAAGACTGCCAGCATCTTAGAGTAATGCTGCGTACTCTCTCTCTCTCTCTCTCTCTCTCTCTCTCTCTCTCTCTCTCTCTCTCTCTCTCTCTCTCTCTCTCTCTCTCTCTCTCTCTGGGTTCAGCTTTTGAGGATTGTGATGAAGATGAAGCCCATCAGTTTAAACTGGGGAAGAAAGTGGTTGGTTGCAGAAAGCGCATGTGAGTCCTCCAACTTCTGGAGGATATATATAGTAACCTATATTCTGTGATCATTGATTATTATGAGTATATACAAGCATATGGGAGTTTAATGGTGGTCGGTTGGTGTATCCAAGAAGATTATGGAGAGAGAAGAATAGAGGAAAATGGTAATGTAGTGTATTCTGTGAAGCTAGCTTTTCTGTGGTGTGTGGAGCTTGACATTGGACCTTTGGAAAAGCTTTTTCAACTCTTTTTGTCGTCGGTGAAAAGACTTTGCAGGCAAAGTGTAGTGGAAGGAAGAGAGTCAAAGTTTGAATGGATGGGCGTTGAAAAATGGGGTATTTCATTGTAGTTGCATGCGGCATACAGATGTCAATATTGATTCGGCAAATGTAAACTATGCGCTTTAACACTGATCTTTAGTTTCTTTTTCCTTCGAAACGGATGAAGTTGGTTACTCAATAGTCAATACCAACCAACGCTATAAATCAATCTTAGAATACAGAGAACATAAAAGTGTTTGTCCCAGTCATGCCACACCATCTTTTGAGCTCTCCGAGTATGGTATTTTCCATGGAGGTGGCGACGGCGACGGCGGCAACGGCAAGGTGCCTGTGGCGACTGAGGTGCCTGACCGATGGCTGATTAGGCGATGGTGCTGAATGTGCTGTGGCAGTACACAATAGGGGTAGGGCACTAAAGAGAGGAGAGAAGAAGAAACTAGGGATTTTATAATTACAAACTTCTCAAATTGCAACTACCGAGAATCTTTTTCCCCAAAACAAAAAGGGTCCAGGTCAATTACATGATTCAGTCTTTAAAGTCATTTTTCTTCATCTTGTATATTAAATAATGTAGCAGTGTAATCGGATACTTAAATAAGTGAGTCATATTTAATACCTTCCAACTTTATAAATCGAAAAACAAAGGGCAGAAAGATACTGATTTGGGTGTTGGATTTGAGTGATGGCATAAACAATTATGCACGTGAACTAGTTTACTTTTCACATTGGTTAGTCCCATAAAAATGTAAATAAACTATAAATAAATGGACACGAAATTTATAACCTACGTTACCTATAAAATATTTGGAACATTCTGAACTTTGGTTTTTTTTGGTCGGAGGAAATATTCTTAACTAACGCAGAGTTAATATATATTTCATAAATATCTTTTTTTGCTAAATTATTTTTAGTAAACATGAAATCAAGAGGTCCTATGACGACAAGAGATCCATCATGGTCACCAGTCATCCCGTGTCATAATCATCGAAGTAAAGACAGCCATTATCATGCTCTCTACGTATGAAAAGATGGGGAAGAAAAGGGCCTCGGATCTTCAATCTGAGTGGGTGGATATGAGGGGCCCCTATGCTTTTGTTCTTTCCCTTTTGTCCTTTAAATCTGTGGGGAGCGACATAGGTTTCATCCGAGCGTCAAGATCCTATTGAAGCGCGATGTTTGCAATCATCATGCGGGTTTTACTGAGATGACTTGCAAGATGAAGTTGATTACAATTTGAATAAGATAATTGTCGAAATTTATCGAATAGATTGAGTATTCATAATTCTTAGAATCAACATTAGTATTCATCGGAGGACAAAAAAACATTAGTATTCATCATCGCTTTGTGTGTATACATATATACACCTTGTCATATTCGATTTTTTTTTTTCAGAAGATTGATTTGATTTTGGATGCGAACTCCATTCTATGCTAAACAGTTCAGAATCATAGTCGCCAGAAAGGATAATTTAGAACTAGAAAGATGATTCATATCCTTCTACTCGCATCTCGAGGATGACTAAATTTGTTCTATAAACATTTGTTTAGACACATTAAACCAACACAAAAATACAAAAACATGATTTCAAGTTCCAAGTAGATTCAGCCCATCATCACATTTAGTATTGCCAAGGACTCAAGATAACATTGATCTCATTTTCACTTAGATGCATCTATTTCGTGGAAAATAAATTATTTGAAAAATATTTTCTTAAAAATAATCTCTACAAAATTGAATGAAAAAAAAAATCTCATTGCTTATGAAAGTATTTAGATATAAATTGTTTGAGGTAATGAAATATTTTTCATTAACTAATTATTTCAAACAGTTATTTGAAGGAAGCCTTAGGATGTGTTGTTCTTTTTTTTTTTTTTTTTAGCAAAGATAGTATGTGTGTTGTTTGTTTGAGTGAAAAGATTTTGGCGAATTAGTTTTTAGAACTTTCACACTTTTGATTTGCTAAAAACAATCGGTCAATGTAAAGTTATTTACTATTAAAGAAAAAATACATACTTAAAATTTAAAAATAAATAAAATTCTAACTTGAAAAGTGTTATTACAAATTTTCTCCAAAACAAATACATTTTTATTCCCAATTTGTTTTCATGTTTGATGGATGATTGTGATGGCCCCTGAGATAAAACAAAGAAATACTCTTGAAAGACAGCTAATATCCCAAAGTCACTGGTTCTTCACATGCCCCTATGACCTTTGTCCGATACGAGAAACACTGTTTGTCCAAAGGTCAGAAAATGCAATCATTGCATGCGACATGTGGGCCGGCAAAAAAGATGAATAGTGCGCTTTAGGGGGTTAGAGACGTGGAATGTGGTGATCAAAACAAAGTGGCTTTGGCCCCCGCCTCCCAATGAGAGCAGCACTTGATTTCTTCGTTTCAATGATGATGGTCATTGAAAAGCAGCACCGATGAGAGGTGAGCCAAATGATGCTTCTCGTTCTCGGTTCCCCCCCTTGATTAGTCGGTTCCAGTAAGTCCTCAGACTTGTGATTTTAGTGCCACTAGCTAATATAGTTTGTAAAATAAAATGGTCAAAAACTTTAAAAAAGTGTAGATATATGTGGGCCGACATTGGCTCTTCTCGAACAGTCGATTTGACAATGAAAATTACCTCGCCTTGACTCATGTGTTCTGACGGAATATCACGAGTCCTCCTTGTGCTTTGATATCGACAAACGACCATCGAGAAAGAAACAATAATTTGATGATTGAGTTGTATACTGATCCAATAAATTCATTGATCAAAACATTTAGATTTTTCAAAGAGCAAGAGCAATTTTTTAATTGACAAAAGTAAAAGAACAACGGTAGTGGTTATCAATAAGGGTGCATTTGATAACGTTTCTATTCAAAAATTATTTCAGGGGAATAGAAATAAAAAAAATTATTTCTGTTCCGGGAATAATTTTTTAACAAGAACACGTTTAGTAAAATTATTCTTGGAATAAAAAAGAATGTAAACACGTTTGGTAAATTTGTGTTCTTTTTTTGTTTCTTTTAATTTTTAGTATTTTTATTTTATTTTTCCTATTTTATTTTTCTTTTTTATTCCTTTTGGCCGGTCGCTAGCTTCGGCCATGGCTAGCGACCGGCCGACGAGGGCCGGTGGCCTCGCCTGGGTCGGCGCAAGGTCGGCCTTACCTTGGTTGGGCAAGCTTGGGCTCACCTAGCCACTAACAAGGCCTCGCTGGGGGCCGGCGACTCTCCGGCGAGGTCGCCGGGCCTCGATGGCCGATTGCTAGCCACCGGCCAAAGAAAAAAGAAGAAAAAGAAAAAAAGAAGAAAAGAAAGAGAAGAAAAAAACGAGGAGAGATAAATTTTTCTCGGAAGTGTTCGAGAAAAAAGAAACAAGAAACAAGTTTTTTTTTTTTTATTTCTTATTTTTGTTCCAAATTTGTTCAGGGAACAAAAAATTGATTTTGAACAAAAACCCAAACAAACACGTTTATGTTTTTTTTGTTTCCGGGAACAAAAAAATAGGAATGTGTTTATAAACAAGAAACAGGAACGCAAACAAACAGGGCCTAAAAAAAATAGGAAATAAATGTGTTTATAAACAAGTAAAAATCTCGTTCATCAAGTGTTTGCGTATGTCCTTCTTGGTCTGAATCTCCTTTTTATACTTGTTGCCATCCGCAAAGCCTTTGCTGAAAGCCGTCTTTGTAAGAGGGCCTAAAATGCTGAAAATTACTGGAAATAAATAGTAAGGAATTAAAGGATATTGACAGAAGTAAAAATCTCGTTCATCAAGTGTTTGCGTATGTCCTTCTTGGTCTGAATCTCCTTTTTATACTTGTTGCCATCCAAAACCTCGCCAGAGCCTTTGCTGACTAAGCCGTCTTTGCCCTTATTGATCCGGCGCGGTCAGTGACAAGTCTAACTCCTTGTCGTGGCGAGTGCACGCAACTACTAATCTTCCATTGATCATTCCGGTTTGCCTCGATTCATCTTGATCTAAAATCTTCCCTTTGGCTCAGTCAATGTCCATGGTCGATTTTTGAGTGCCAGTGGAATATGTATAAAGAAGTAAAGATTTGCAAAAGGAAAATACAATGCGATAGAAAACCAAAGATGTAGGCATACAAAATTTCCTATTTACATTTTATATTTACGGTTGGTGACTGTGGAATAGGAAATGTAGCTTTATTACATTGCAGATTTGTTGTAAGTACTACGGTCCTTGTGCATGTCCAGATACTGGATAAAGTCAACCATATTAATAAGGCTGGGTAAAGTTATATCATAATTAAAATGGTATCTTGCACTCAATTCTAGGCCCAAGACAACATTCTAATAAAGCTCGTTTGATAATTCAATTAGAATTTAATTGTGAAGACTCCATCAATTCAAAAATTCCCTTAACGTGGTAAGTAAAGAGGGGTCTAATTTATTCAGCAGAAAATAATAAATAAATGCCAACTAGAATCCTACCGAAAATATTACTAAACCCTACCAATAATTTATCATTGTTCTACAATGATATTCGGGTATCAATTTTCAATTATCATCAAACTAACCTTTTGTTCCTAATGCTTTTCTTCCATTTCTATATATATATATAAATTCAATCGTGAAAAAAGTTTCGCATAAACTATCGATTCATCCATATCTTTCTTATTTTGTTTTGGTTACTTCATATAATATGCACGCCCACGGGATCCACAAGCCTTTAAAGACAAGCACCGAACTAAAGTTTATCTCATTCTCACCCTTTAGCAAAGGGGGAGACCCCGCAATCATCAGCTGCATCATGTTCGACTAGTAATTTTTAAGAAGACGAAAAGGTCATGACGCTCGTTGGGTAGTCACGTCTTCTTGATTTGGTCAATCATTAAAGCGATTTTGATGACTAAAGTAAAACATGGATACAAAGCTCGATTTGAAGATAGAGGGACACCGCAAAAATTCACCAATGATCTCAACATGGCTCCAAAAGGCGATGCTCACTGCATATTACATACGATTCAACTTGAAATTTCAGTCATCAACATAGGAAGAGCAACCAGCCAACGCATAGCAAAACCGACTCCTATCACTGCTCGAGCTCTAGCCTCTGCTGAAGAGTATCGTAATACGCGTTACCTGCATAACTTAGAAAAAGATAACTCGCATACAACGTTTAAACCGGGGGAATTCGGTTTCACCAAACCCCGCCTTACCTTTTACCAGCCATTGCCGCGAGTTCACCCGCGCCGTAAACTACCCAATCAAACTTAAGCAAAGATCAGAAGAAGCACCAACCATCCAAGCCCCGCAGGCAAAATGAATCCTGTATTCGCATTCCTGCCGGCCCGTGAAAACCACACCCGCACATCATCAACAACCGGCCCGCAAAGCGAGCTCATGTCATCAGTCCTTGTGTTGTAGTACACGCTGTAGAACGCGATTCGTGTCCTCTCGGCCTTGGCTGTGAAGTTGACACTTGCGGTTTGGAATGTCGAGTTCGAATTTGGGGTGTAATGGATGTTCTCGGCTTGATCCCCGGCATGTGCCATCACGGCAAGCGGCTGTTTGCACTTGTCACCAGCATGGCCCAGGGCGAACGACAAGGTGTAATCTTTCTCAGGCTTCGTCTCGACCATTTGGGAGATTATACCTTCCTTTCCCGAAAGGAGCTCGACAGCTCGCTTTCCCTGCGGAACTGAGAAATGGTAGATGTCGATGTAACGAACGGCACGGTTGGACTCAACGTTCCAGCCAGGTAGGGAAGAGGTATCCTCGTCGAGGTTGGTGGGGAGTAACACCCCGAGAGATGTGTTCCGGAACATCCACGGACCTTCTTCTAGGTCACCATTTATCACAGCATTATCTGCAAGCAACAGGACAGCAAATTATACTGCGCCATGAACGTGGGCGACTATAGGTCCTTTGTATGCTTCACAATATCAAATGAGGATGTGCAATGTGTAGTAAAAACAGGAATGGCAACCCATTTCTAGGACTAAGGATTAGAGAAACTTAAATTTTTTCTTTTCAGTCTTCACAAAACATTTTTTATGAATATCAGGGGGAAAAAAAGTTATCTGTTCGGCTAAAATCATTTAATGATCGAAAGACTGAGGACTTCCAGTGAAGGACTTCTGTTCAAACTTAAGTCCTATCGATTGAAAAAACCTGAAAACTGAAACAACTTGCTCTGTCGACAGAACACAAGTTTTTCTACCCTAAGATAAGCATGATCTTCGCACATCTACCAAGAAAAAAAATAAATGCTCTATGATCAATACCCATGGGACAGAGCACATCACTCTCTCCTTTCTGTAGATGGCGGTTTAGCAATTGCTCACTAAGGATGATGAGTAACATAAGTTTGATGATATCGTTGAAAATAGGATGAAATGTTACAACAAACTCGGAAGACCCGGTAAATGACATTCTATTCCTAAAGCAAAGACGACATTAGTGCCTCTTCCTGCAAGCGTGCCTTGGTCACTATTCATTTGTAGTGCTTCATCTGGAAAGGATTGTCCTTCCCTTTAGTGGTACCAAGGGCAAGAAACAATTTGAGAGAGTTCAATGAAAAATTAATTGCACAGTGTGAAACTTTCATTCAGAGGAATTATGGCCCGAACAAACAGGGGGGACAAACGACTAAATGCTACTTGCCCTACTCCAGAGGAC
The DNA here is from genome assembly GCA_014182715.1 of Eucalyptus cloeziana. Classification (NCBI taxonomy): domain Eukaryota; kingdom Viridiplantae; phylum Streptophyta; class Magnoliopsida; order Myrtales; family Myrtaceae; genus Eucalyptus; species Eucalyptus cloeziana. The sequence continues at coordinate 23,779,513 of CM024638.1, forward strand.
AAAATTCATGGAAAGAGCAAGGACAAAATTCAATGCGGAGTCGGTCAAGGAAAATCGTGGTTTCTCATCCTAAAATTCAAATTATGCCCCCAAAATTCACTTCCTTAAGTGAGCTTTCATCATTCTCAAAAAAGATCATTATATTGTTTTCTGCTTTTCAAAAAAAATAAAAATAAAAATTCACTGAATACATCGGCATACGCATGTCACACACTTAGATCACATCTAGGAAAATCATGACTGAGCCTCAACTATCCATAAAAACAAACATGTGATCTATTATAACCTGTGCCTAGTTTGATATTGTAAAGAGGAATGAAAATGGCAATAATCTTCGGTTGCTTCATAGTAGGAACAAGCATTGACAGATCGAGTTATTTTCGCATTGAAGCAAGTGCCTAGTTTTAATTTAGTATTATATCCTGTGCATATGAGCATTGATGATCTTAAAATCGTGGGAACCCTCAAAAACATGTTCTTTTGTTTTCTCTTTTCCTTTTTCCTTTTTGTGGTTTGAAGTTTCAAAAGCAAAAGATCTTTGCCCAAGAAAAGGAAAAGGTAGTAGACAGAAAAAGAATTCACCGTACTAGATTTTGAAATTTACTGTACTAGATTTTGAGCATCCCTAAGCAAAGGCCCAAATTTCTCCATTCAGGGCCCACGGATTGACCCAGTGCAAGAAAAGGGGTAACAAAGTTCTTTTACCTTTGGGCTGATCGGGGGTGAAAAGCTTCTTGATCGCAATGTCGTCGATGATGGGCCCACACGTCGGGTCGTCCTCCATCCCGGGGTTCCTGAATGCCAGCGTCACCTTGTCGTCCAAAGCCTCGAAGGCCCATGCGTACGGGTCCCACCCCTGCACGCTGTACAGCGTCTGCAGGTCGATGGTCTGCGACGCCGATGGCGGGACTGACACGTTCAACGACTCCAGCTGCGCGCAAGTGCGCGCCGCGCTGAACGTGACCGAGTAAATCGACCCCTTCTCCACCGTCAGCTCCTGGCTGATCTCGGCATCGTTGCCCAGCCTCGCCGCGTGCGTGCCCTCCGGCACGATGAGGATCATCCCGCCCTGCTTCTGCCCCGACTCCACCAGCTCGACGGTGCCATTCGTCTTCCACCCCGGGATAGCTGCTGCGCCGGTTGACAGCCCGTCACTTGCGAAGCCGCCCGACGGGGGCGTCTCGAAGTTGCCATTTGTGACCGGGCCTGGACGAAATCAACCAAAAGTAACGAGCGAGTGATGGTCAATTTGGTTCAGCGTTGTGATAGTAGCAGGTCTATTGTACATCAACCCAAACATTAATACCCAAATTAAGATAAAATTGGTATTTGGTTGAAATTTCATCAAAATGAAGCTGAGCATAGATTGGAAAGAGTTAGAGAATTGGATGAAATGAACATATTTCTTGTATTTCTTGATTAAATTTGCAGACGAGCTTGCTCTAGCAGCAAAAATATAAGTACATAAAAAAATATTAAGCATTCCGGTGGTGTTATGCAAATTATATTAGCTAATGATATGCTCATGTTGATTTATTTTAACGAAAAAAATTCGACACTCGCCTTATGTAGAATGGGGGTTCTAATTTAATTATCAAATGCAACAAAAATATCAATAAAAGGAGCTAAAAGAATTCCACTTATTCGTGAAGGAAAAATCTATTGAGAAAAACGAAAGAGGCCAGCTATTATGATGGTCACGAGACCAGCCTGCTCTCCTCAAACAAGGGGACAAAAGAAGGGGCAATGTTTAAAACATTCGGATCACATCAACTTACACTAAAAAACAATGCGTAGTACTCACATGACACTGCAAGTAAATCCAATGAAAATAAAATAAAATGATGAGATTCCCCGCAGCTTCTGCTGTGTTATCGTAAGATCATGTTCAACAGATAGCAAAGGAAACTTCATGGTTCCTTTTTATCTTCACCCTATGTATGACATGCATGTAAGATTTGAGTAAAATTAAGTTATAAAATATTATGGAAGATTATATAGAGTGTTACATGTCAAAACTTGCATTCGGATAAAAAAAGGAATATCAAAAAAGGCATAAAATTTGAAAAAATTGATTTTATAAAATATGAAAAAATCACAAAAAACTCCAAACTCTCCAAACCATATTCATTATGACACATTTACTATAAAATTTGAAATTTGTGTGGAACAGAAAAAACTTTAAGATAAATGTATCATAAGTATAATTTATGATTTTTGGTGAGTTTTGTTCTTATAAAAATGAATTAAAGAATTCACAATGCATATTCAACCCAAATAAAAGTTTCACGAAACTAAGGCAACCCAATAAAAGATATTATCAGAAAATGAGGAAAAAAAAGAAAAGGAAAACGGAAGACTAAACAACAAAAAAGAAAAGGCTGAGAGACTGACAAAGGCTAACATCCACTGATGTATACGACAAAATCGGTGATGTGATGGGAGCGGAGTGACCGGAACGGGGCTCCAGAACGAGCCACACCGTCAACTCTGTGGACCCGACCCGAGTACAACTTATCTATTTGGGCCCCACTCTTCTTCAAATTATAGTCAAACCCCGCTTTGACCAACAGAAAGGTAATCAGCTCGCCCTCATCACGGACCATCATCGGTTTACTACACTCTAGGTTGAATTTTTTTGGGGATACTAAATGATATAATGAGAACGTGGAAAGAACCACCTCAAAAACAGGAAAAAAAAGGATCAAAATCATCGGATGCCACCATGATGCTTTGCGGAAAGCACATTGGGTATCTCAATTCAGTGGAAAGGGCAAAAAGAAAAGCCTCTTATTTGGCGGGAAGGGCCTTTTCCCTCTCTTTTTCTTTTGAGAGAAGAGGGAGAAAATATATATATATATATTTTCTAATTCTAAATGTAATTTGGCACATATGCACATCTATTGGAGTAAGACCATACAACGATTCTACTATATATTATTTTTATACACTATATGTTAATGTAGTGTATCATTGATCATTAAATCAACCAAAAGAGTCTCTAGCATGAATCAAGTCAAGAATCGAGCCAAAAAAATCCTTATTTAAGCTTGCCACTTGGCAAATGATTGGACCTAGACGAGCAATCCGAATCAAGGAAGAGAATAAGCTTGTCTAGACTTGCTCACTAGCACATAGAACTCAGGCCAGCTGACAGCACACATCCGACATTTCATAGCTTAAGGACCATGCATATGATTCCTAAATCATCATTTTATTTTTACACAAAGTTCACCACTTAATCATATAAGGAAAGCAGAAATGAATTTGTTAGGTGACCCAATGGTCCATTGCGAACCTGGCTCCACAGATTTTCCCCGTTCCATCGATTTTTGTGCTCCAAAGGAGATCTAGCGATGTGCGCTTTGACAAATAGCCATTAAAGATTGCCTAGTGAAAATGAAAATATACGAAAAGATGTATTCTTTTCTTTTTCTTCTTCTTCTTCTTTTGGGAAAAAATAACACTCAAAAGAATTACTAAAACTTGGTTTTTGTTAAGGACAATGCCAAGAGAACACAGAAGTAAATTCGATGCGTGCGAACCTTGGTGGTGGGTCGAGTAATCATGGTGGTCCTCCCATCCTTTATAGGGGGGCATGGGGTCGACTACGTTACTAGTGTCACATTAGTGCACCCTAGCGAACACGTTAGGCTTAGACAGAGCAGGTGCGAGTGTTGACAAAATAATTTCTTCGAACTTGGTGAAAATAATATCTTTCTTTTTAAAATAAATTCAACAAATTAGGTTGGAGATGCATGAAATTTCCTGAATGAATTACTTTCTAGTCTTTAGGGCAACTATATAGCCTATTGACTTTTAAATCCTATCTTTCTAAATTCAATTGGTGTCGGTCCCACCGGTAGACACATATAATATGATTTGTGGGCCCACGTCAATTTACATATTCACAATTAGAATTAAAAACAGTGAACACAGCTAAGGGGGGAGAGAGCGTGATAAAGACACATCATCCGTGCTTTCCGCCGTGGAACGACGCCGTTTTATTTGTAAATCCTGCTGAAATAGTTTCTACCATCCATAATAATTAAACTCAAAAAATCATTTTCCTTTTCCTGATAAAAATATCAAAATATAAATTGAAAGGACCAGCCGGCTTTGGATACCAACGCAACCTGGCACATATTCCTGTTTCTTTATTTTTCTTAAAGTCATTTCTGTCTCTCTTGTCCTCAAGAAAACGATAATAAAACAAAACACAAGAAAAATAAAAAATAGAGAAATCGTGCAAAAATGCAAGCGGCGAGCGAGCATAAAATCATCAAGAAATCACGATTAATGCAACTCCAGAAAGAAACCCAGTTCAATCAGTTGGATTGAAGAGAGATATCTGAACTGGGTGGAACCAAAGGAAGACTGAATGGCAACTAAAGCGTCAAATCTCACGATGAGAATCAGACAATGAGGAACAAACAGGCGCACGACAGAACACGATGGCAATGTAATTCATGGTAATGCGTAGAGAGAGAGAGAGAGAGAGAGAGAGAGAGAGAGAGGGTACCATCTTCGGCCACGGCTCCAGCCAGCTGATGAGCAAAGAGAAAGAGTAAGAGCGAGACCCATTTGCTTTTCTCCAAAGTTCCAACCATCACTCACTCTCTCTCTCTCTCTCTCTCTCTCTTTCTGTGTTGAGGGAGTGGAGTGGAGCGTGTTGCTTGATGGGGAAGAGTGGGAGTGAGAAAAGGAGGTGGAGAAGACGTCCTTTTATCCTACATTCTGGTTTAATCGTCTTCACTTAACTTGGAAAAGACAACTTTGTTCTGGAATTAACTTTATTTTGCTTTCGGTCATAATTAAATGGGGACAAGGAGGGTTTCGGATATTTAAATAATTATAATTAAGATTAGGAGGAGTAATGGTGAAAGGAGAAAAAGGTCATTGTCAGTGGAACCAGGATTCATCTTCGGTGCCACATTATTGTTTATCTCTTTCTTCACTTTTTGGCATAAAAAAAAGGAAAGTCGACTTTAATGGTTTGCGTGTTTTGGGAATCGTGGTCTCTCTGCGGAGTCCTTGCGGGGGACCCGCCCACCGCCGGATCCCTGTACCCGTACAAATTAAAGCACTCGTGAGCTCTTCTCTAGCACCGATCGTATACAAAAGAGATAGTTTATATGCAATCTACGGGAGAATCATTATAAAATAAGTAGTCCATAAAACATGGTCCTAATTAGAGGCGGTTGATGTACGGGCCTAGGGCAAGCGATACTAAAAAATCAAGCCTAATGCATCACCCAAGCAATGAATATTGCCATAAATGCAAACCTAATATGTTAAAGTGATAAAATTAGTACGAACACTTAGAGGGAGATTAAGAGGTGTTCAAAAAAAATCTTAATAAATAATTATGGAATAAAATAAGTTGCTAACAAAATTCAGAAAAAGATCATAATCAATTTTGCAAAACATCAAACTTCTGCAATAACTTGAAAGTGTGTAATAGAGCTAAATAAATATAGTTCAGGGAGGAGAAGATTGTGCACGAAATTTATAATAACTTGGCTTAGATTAAGCCTACATTCACTCTCCCATATCAATAGCTTATTAATTAAATTTCACTTATGAGTGTAAATACTTAGTGGTAGATCACACTATCTCATTAAGACATTATTTTCGTGTTTTCTCTCTTGATTAAAATTTGAAACGCTCGTAGACGAAGACAAGTAATTGAGAACAACTTTAGACTTTGGAATTTCAAATTCAGGTTCTTACTTTTTCTTGACCGAATGATCTTCTTAAATAGTCCTCCATGCTACACTAGCTGTTAGACATTCTCCGAGGGAAATCCTTCCAATATATCTATTGGACAGAATAATTCAAAGACATATTGTGGCTATTGAAAAAATGAATGAAATTTCTACTTGATTTTGGTCGTTCATACAAATAGAATCTTGATTTCTATAAGTGATACTTCATCATATGAAACTTATATTCAAGATTGATTTTGTCAATTTGTGGTTGACTCAATACATACATACATATGTCACGGGCCGATCGATTGGGATCGTGACCGCGCGGCGACTCGGGCACTTTAGGATCGGATTGGATCGCCGAAGCACCTAAGCCAAGCCTTACTCGATCGAATGCTCACTCGCTCGCTTACCCGGATCGTAGAGAGAGAAAGAATCTAGAGAGAGGAGCTCTGGAAAGAAGATTGCTTTGTATTGCGGAAGTAGTGGATGTTTACAAATGAATGAGGACATCATTTCTTATAGTCGGGGGCCTCGGATTACAACCATTGATCTAGATTTTAACCGGTGGACAAGATCGCACCACCTCATCTACCGACACTAATGGCAGCTACTAACCACCGACACTTATGACAACTACCAACTACTAGCTACCGACATAAATGAGGCTAAGGACTTCTAGAAGCTTCGGGGAGAAGGCTCATTGGGAATCCGAGCGAGCACAGGAACTTGACCACGGACGAGTCAAGGTCGTACTCGGGGAACCTCTTGGATCGGCCTTCAATCGGCCCGTGACATTCTCCCCCACTCAATCGAGCGACGTCCTCGTCACTCATAGCTTGACGGGTAGCCTTCTTGGTACGAGCACGGGCTTTGGCACGGGCTCTCTTGTTTTGGTATTGTTTGGTGCGGACGCTCACGTACGATGGACCGCAACCTTTTATGATCAGCTTGGACTTGGCGCACGGCTCCACCTTCGGTTTGGTCGGAGCATACGGCGTGTACTCAACCTCGGGGAAGAGCACTTGAATCGGCATGGCGTGTGTTGGAGTAGGATCCAACTCTACCTTCGGCTTTACCTCGGCCAACTTGTTTAATCGCTTCACGGACTTCAAGTTCTTGTCGAGGCGTCGGATTGACGCGATGGTCTTGGTGTCGACCACCCCTTTGATCATGAGGATGATCGTCGGGCATTTTTGGTCGGGGACTATGATGCATTTGGTCCTCATGTCGATCATAGCTCCCACACTTTCGAAGAATTGTATACCCAAAATGAGATCATAGTCGTCAAGTGGGATTACCTCGAAAGTCATCTTGCCTTTCCATCTGCCAATCTTGACATCCACATCGGGAGATGCTCTTACGCCACAGAAGTCGCCCGAATTGATGGGCTTGTATGACCTCTCGGATGGCTCCACGCGAAGATCCAGGGCTTTCGCTGCCTCAGTCGACATGAACATGTTCGACGCTCCCGTGTCAACCAAGGCGTAAAGCGTTCGGCCGCACACTTCGACCTCCACGAAGAACATGTCCGTGTTCGGTGTAATTCTTCCTTTGGTTGGCGACCAGGCTTGGACGGAGTTGATCCTCTTCACCACTCCAAGCCGGACTTGCCTTTCCTCTTTTTTGGGTTCCTCCTCTTCGATGGCAAGGAGGGCGTTGATTCGACCCCTCTTCGGGCACTTTTGGGTCCAATGCGGACCTTTGCAAATAAAGCAAGGAGAGGGTGGAGGTTGATCGAACTTACTCGTGTATTCCGTCGGTGGTCGACCCCTTTGAAAGGATGGCTTGGAAGTCCCTTCTCCCCATGTTTTGGCTCGGCCGCTTTGTTCATGCGCGCCTCGGGGAGTGCTTCTTGCTTCGTCTTCGCAAGGTCGATCCGACCTCCAATCTCTTGCTCGGTTGTTCCTTGGTTCAACCTTGGTAAGGTCGACGAGTGACTCGGCCATGCTTAGCGCACCCGTAAGGCTACTCACGTCCCGCCGCTTCAACTCAAGTTGTGCCCATGGCTTCAATCCATCCATGAACGCTCTGAAGGCCTCCTCTTTGCTTAGGTTGCGAGTTTGGAGTTTGAGCTCCGTGAACTCCTTCACGTACTCTCGGATCGCGCCTCTTTGTTCGAGGCGATGGAGCATGCTACGGGCTTCTTGTTGAGCGAATTCGGGGAAGAAGTAGTTGCGAAATTCCCTCACGAAGTCGTCCCACGTGTTCACGAGATCGGCGCCGCGTCTAACCTCGTCGCACCTATTACGCCACCAAAGCATGGCCGTATCGCAAGGAACATCGAAGCGGTTCGTACCTTGATCGGCTCGTCTCGGATGTTGACGGCGCCAAAGTATTGCTCCATGCTCCAGACGAAGTTGTCCACCTCTTGGGTGGATCGGTTGCCTTTGAACTCCTTTGATTTCGGCACCTCAATTTTGGGCATCGCTTGAGTAGACACCGCACCATTGGTGATGCTAAGTTTGCATAGGGCGAGCTCGGTCTTGAGCTCTTGGATCTCTGCCTTCATGACTTCGACCTCTTCCCTACACGGGCTTACCTCCTCGATCACTTGGACGCGCTCGTTCAAACCATCGATCGATGCTTCGAGAGCTTCGTCCTTGTCGAGCAATGGAGCCGTAGCTTGGTTGATGCCGGTCGTGAAGTCCTCACGGAGCAAGCCCTCAACGTCCATGATCCGGTCTCGCACATCGTCAAGACCTTCCATGAGTTCGAGCACGGCACTCGGACCTTCCCGAGCTTCTCATCGAACGTTGCCGCAAAGATCCACCGAGGTCTCCCTCTTCTTTGATCGGCCGCGAGTCTCCTTGACTTGCTCGGCCTCTCCAACTATAGCCGCATCTTGGCTCGACATTCTTTCAAACAGTTGGCGCTCTTCAATCTCCGGAAACGGATCTCTTTTTAGCTCTGATACCACTTGTCACAGGCCGATCAATTGGGATCGTGACCGCGCGGCGACTCGGGCACTTTAGGATCGGATTGGATCGTCGAAGCACCTAAGCCAAGCCTTACTCGATCTAACGCTCACTTGCTCGCTTACCCGGATCGTAGAGAGAGAAAGAATCTAGAGAGAGGAGCTCTGGAAAGAAGATTGCTTTGTATTGCGGAAGTAGTGGATGTTTACAAATGAAGGAGGACACCCCTTCTTATAGTCGGGGGCCTCGGATTACAACCATTGATCTAGATTTTAACCGGTGGACGAGATCGCACCGCCTCATCTACCGACACTAATGGCGGCTACTAACCACCGACACTTATGACAACTACCAATTACTAGCTACCGACATAAATGAGGCTAAGGACTTCTAGAAGCTTCGGGGAGAAGGCTCGTTGGGGATCTGAGCGAGCACAGGAACTTGACCATGGACGAGTCAGGGTCGTACTCGGGGAACCTCTTGGATAGGCCTTCAATCGGCCCGTGACACATACATACATACATACATACATACATACATACATATATATATATATATATATATATATATATATATATATATATTAAAATCCTTTGTAAAAAAACTAGTCATTGTAGAATAGTTTCTAAATAAGTTTCATTCTAAATATGTATTGTAACCTTATTAAGCCTGGTTCTTAATTCTTTCTTGTTTTGGCCTTAACACAATATTGATATGGACTCGTCAAGGTGGGATATGTTTCCGGAATAAAATAGACTTTAAAGAAAGTCTTCAATTAGAAACTCAAAAACATGCTTATAATCAATATGTTTTAATATAAGCGTTAGAACTAAAATGTTTTGTCAACTTCAAAATATGGTATGAATTTTGTGACAACCCAAGCGGCGGTGCTCGAGGAGGAGGAATGGCGGTGTGTCCGTGCCTCGGTCCTCGGACGTGCACAGGGATGGGGCATGTCTCTTGTCCCACATCGCCTAGGATGAGAGTTTTGAGCTACCTTATGAGGCAATGGGCTTTCTAATTATACACACACATCTTCTTGGGGTAGTATAAGCTGCCATGAGAGAAAAAAAAATCGTGAGGACTTAGGGCTCGAATGATAACCATTTTGGCCTGAAATTAATTTTTGGAACAGAAATAAATTTTTCTATTTCTATTTCTGGACGAGTTTTGAGCAAAAAAAAAAGGTGTTTGGTAACAATACAAAATTTCTGTTTCAGAAATAGAAATTCGTTTGATAACAGAATAAAATTTCTATTTCTTAAAACAAAATTTTTCCTTTTAGAGCAAGTGAGATGTCCATTCTTACAAATTTCATATACTTATAAACCCAAATACAAAGTAAGAGTTGTTATATTGAATTTTCTAAATTTTCACACAAAATTTTTAGAATCCACTTGGATAGACAATTATGGTCAAACAATATACTTATCAATAGTCTCCATACAAAAAAAAAAAAAAAAACAGTGATCCGGATGCATTACTCTTGAGCATGATAGTTGAAGGTTTCCAAAAATCTAGTAGAATGAAGGCGGGCAACCATGTTAGGTGCTTGAATTTTGGCTTTGAATTCTTAAAAAATAAGCACATTGGTAGACCTAAAATCCCTATGGACTATAGAAGGTTGAACCTTCTCATGCAAATATTCCAATCCCCTTCGTGCTAGTGTATCACGTCGATCGCTACCACAGTTTACGATATGCATCCGGCGCATGCATGCTCGATGCATGTTAATTCTAGCTCGTACGCAGTCGTTTTAGAAAGAAACACAAAGAAGTGTATCGAGCAATTTGTGGCAAATTTTATAAAATCGGCGAATTTTATGAAGTGTGATGGAGCTGTCATAAAAGACCATTACAAATAAGGGAAATCCTCAAATACAACATCACATTACAAGAATTAAGATATGAATCATCAAATACAGCATGACATTACAAAAACAAAGATAGGAAATCCCCAAATACAAAATAATATAAATACATTACAAAAGTTGAAAACACGATTTCATGGAATCTCTGGTATATTATAATCCCTTGCCATTTTATTGGCAATACTTTTTCTAAGCATGTTCATCTTAGTTTCCTCCCGGTCAATGTATCACCTATAACCTCATCTTGTGTAGGTCCAAATGGATACTCTAGATCTTCATATAAGGAAAAGTTTTTATCCCACCTGTCTTGATCACAGATGTAATTATGGATAGCACAACATACAAGTACAATATGTGCTTGCTTTCGAATTGCAAATGTAGGCATGTGTCTCAAAATAAAGAAGCGATTATTTAATGCCACAAATGATCTCTCAATGATATTCCTTAGTGAAGAATGCCTATAGTTGAACAACTCTCTTGCTGTTCTTGGTTGTCTTGCTCTACCTCTATAATCATTTAGATGATACTATTCACATTTAAAAGAAGTTAAGAATCTCGAAGTTGATGCATAACTAGAATCTACAACATAGTATTTGTTTATAACAAGGTATTCATATATTAGTCGTGATTTGTAAATGCAATACAATCTTTAAAAAAAATTGATACTTCCAGAACAAGTAAATACCTAGTGGTGGTCAAGGAAATTCCAAGCGAGGAGTCTCGAGTGTTGTTGATAGAACCTGACAATCATTGGCAGATCCTTCCCAACCAGCATACACAAAAGTAAATTTCATATCAAATGAACATACACACATCACATTTTGAGTGATAATTCATTTTCTGCCTCTAAATGGGATTTGCTTCGACATAGGTATAGAAGCATGAACATAAGTACCATCAATAGCGCCCACACAACCCTGTCGTTTTATCAAAGACTAATGTTATATAAGATTAACAACAAAATGAAACCGATATTTTAAATAAATGTATGAAAATCATATCTTAAAGTAAAGTTTATGGTTGAGATCCATAAGAATCTCATTTGGGATAACATCAAAGGAAGGTGGTACGATAATCTCTTTTGCAAGTTTGAGAACTGCTTTCAACATTATAGCGAAGTATTTGCTGAAAGTTTATCCCAAACTTTGGAATGTTTCGCATAAATTTCTATTCGAGTTCTTGTGACAAATCATAGATAAGAAGATCCCAATTTGTTCATCTACCTTTATATATCGATTATCTTCCAGCCAACCTCTTGCCTTCATCAAATTACAAAAGTTGAGAAAGACGTGTCTCTCCATTCTAAAAGTTTCATATATTCTATCTGCATGTCCATGAAAAACCTCCCTCATCCATTCGAGTCCTGACGATATGCTATCCCTAATAGATTCTCTCGTGTGCATAGACATATCTACCACAACAATGCACAACCATGCTATCAGTATATTAATATCAAAATCATCAAAGTCTAGTTCAACCGATTCACCTATTGCTACTTGATCACTATACATGCTATTTTCATCCCCCTCCATATTACCTATGCCATCACATGAAAAAAGAAGATAAACACAATATATAAGAAGGGAATCCAATAACAATCAACAATAGTCACAAAGTTTTCATAATTGCATCATAAAAAAGACCAAATATCTCAAATACATAAGTTATAGAGTGAAATTAAACAAAATATATAAGTCCATAGCATACTGCTTAACATCTACTTAAAGAGATTCAAGAAGTTCACGTCTCCTTTTAGGTAGCGATATGATGAAAGCCTCTCTCCAAGTGGCATTAAGGTATAATTGGTTCACAGTTTTGTTGTAAAGATTTTGCTCTAAATCAGGCATGCCATTTAGGATGGCAACCATGGCTCCTATGGAGTAGGGGTCTACAAGTGATGGGGCATCTGAGGTCATAGAGCCACTTGTTGATTGACTGGTCCTGAATTTAATCATTTGTTGATTAGCTTTGCAGATGTTACTAACATCATATGTGTTACTTTTCCTCCTCCTCTTAGAATTTGGAGTCCCATCTTGCTTGTGTTTTTTACGATCTAAGGTAGTAATCGTATTAGGTGTAAAGACTTCATCATCAATATGGTGTTCATCAAATTCCTCTAGATCACTTACTGCATGACCACTACCACCATCACCACCGTCACCACCATTGTCATCTCTCTCTAAGGACACTATCACTTCTTCTACATTTCCTACTACATACTCCTTAGTAGCATATGTATTACCAAACACGATATACAAATAAGGATATTGAGGAAATCCATCATTCCTAAATTTAGCCCATTTGCTATTATCCTGGAATTTATACAGTAATGACAAATGTCAGCAACATAATCAAAGCTTACAATACAATATAAACAAAATGACCCACGTAAAAGTTAATACCTTGATGTGAGACTCCCACACACTTTGATCATTCACAGCAACCATATTGTTTATATTATCCCATCCAAATCCAGATTGTGACAAAAGTTTCTTGAAACTACTATACTGTCTCTTCAGTTTGTTGACCCTGTTCTTCAATTGAACTATACTAAAGTGGAATCCTATCCGTTTATTGAATTCAGCATGTATGTTATTCCATCATGCTTTGTTATAGGTAGAGATGGTGCGATTTCCATTTTTTACCTACCAACAAACTTACAAGCTCATTGGTCAAAGGCTTAGTCCACTTTGCCATACAAACATTTTTTTGGGAAGCCATTTAACCTTAATTAGTTGAGCATCAAATGAACCATATCAATTGGTGAACCAGTTCAAGCTCATAGACTTTAATGTCAATATCACATCAATATAATGTTCTATGACTATTAATAAAATAAAATGCACAAAGAAAATTAAAAGAGAATCATCCTCATATAAGATTGTACAAGCAACCATATATTGCAAGCAAAAGGAACATTCCCACCAACCAAGTTATGAAGGACTTGCTGGCTCTCAACACAGTAAATTAACATCTTCAAAGAGCAATCCTATTTGAAGAAAGCAACTAAAAATTAATTCCTTCGCCTATATCATCGTCATTCTAAAGGCTACTTCTTTTGCTATATGAGTGGCGTGAGGAGAAAAAGAGCTAAAGGCAAGAGTATTCCTGCAACTCACGAAGGCGTCAATCTTAGTGCCATGGTATTGAGCACAAAAAGGGTAAATAGTCAAATTCATGCAGCAATAGGCCGATTCTTGTACAATATTGGGGCATCTTTGGATGTAGTAAACTTAGGGTGCGTTTGTTTGTGTTTCTGTTCTTTTTTTGTTCCGGGGAACAGAAATAGAAAAAACTATTTCTGTTCCGGGGAACAGTTTTGAACAAAAATGAGCGTTTGGTAAACTTGTTCCTAAAATAAAAAAAAAAGAACAGAAATATGTTTGGTAAATTTTGTTCTTATTTTATTTCTTTTAATTTTTTAATTTTTTTTTAATTTTTCATTATTTTTCTTTCTTTTTATTTTTTTTTTTTCTTGCTTTGGCCGATCACCGGCCCGCCATGGCCGGCGACCGGCCGACGAGGGCCGGCAGCCTCGCCCGGCCCACCGGCGAGGCTCGCCGTGGTTGGGCGAGGCTCGGCCTCGCCTTGGCCGGGCGAGCCCGAGCTCGCGAGCCTCGCCCAACCACGGCGAGGCTCGGCCTCGCCGGGGCCGGCGAGCCTTGCCGTGGCTGGGCGAGGCCGCCGGCCCTCGTCGGCCGGTCGTCGGCCATGGCCGAGGCCGGTGACCGGCCAAAGCAAGAAGAAGAAGAAAAGAAGAAAAAGAAGAAGAAGAAAAGAAGAAAACAAAAGAAAAGAAAAGAGAAGTGTTTCTTTGTTTTTGTTCTAGAAATAAGAAACAACTTTTTTTTTTTCTTGTTTCATTTTTTGTTCCCTGAACAAAAGAACAGATTTGGAACAAAAACGCACACAAACGCGTTTCTGTTCTTTTCTTGTTCCCGGGAACAAAAAAACAGAAAAACTGTTTAAGAACAAAAAAAAAAGAACATAAACAAACACACCCTTAGTTTACTTCCAACCAATGTTTGATGCAATTGCTTCTGGTGGACCAAATGTACTACCACCCACATATAATGACTTTAGAGGCCCTGTTCTGAAAAGTGTACTTACTGCTAAGCACACTGCAACTTGGGGCAAAACAGGTTGCTCATTGACGGTTGAGCAATCGAACACGGAGATGGACAGAACATTTTTGAAAATTTTTGTCTATTCACCAGAAGGAAAAGTGTTCCTAAAATCTGTTGATGCAACTGATTTCGTGCATTCGTAAGATATTTTGGTTGAAGTTCTCAAGCAGGTAGTAGAAGAAGTAGGTGTAAAAAAATGTATTGCAAGTGATTACAAAGGGTGAAGAATAATACGTGGTTGATGAGAAAAAAATGATGGATATCTTCCCTACTCTCTATTGTAGTCCTTGTGCAGTTGAGTGCATTGATTTGATACTCAAAGATTTTGAGAACCTTGAATGGATCAGTGGAGTTATTGAACAAGCTCGTTCTATCACAAGGTTTATATATAACCATGTTGTTGTTCTAAATCTTTTGAGAAGGTATACCTTTGGTTATGATACAATAGAAATTGCGGGAAGTCGTTCTACTACTAACATTTTCACAAAATATTTATGACCCCAAAACACCAAAGAGCTAGAAATGAACCGAGTTATGGCGAAAAGGGGGAAAGATAGGGAGCACGAGAGACCTGTAATCGGAGGCGGTGGCGCAAAAGTTGTTGGAGATAAGGAGGGCCTCGATGGCATCAACATGGCACTAGTTGTCGTCGAGGGTGCTGCTGTACTTACTCTCGAGGGGGATGTCGTCAATAGATCTGAAGGAGGCGTTTGATGTAGATTTGAGGGAGGCGTTTGGCGTAGATCTGAGGGAGGCGTCTGGCACAGATTCGAGGGGGGCGTTAAGGGGGACATCATTCGAGTCGATGACGGCGTTGAGCTGAGTGTGGCATAGTTTCAAGGAGAAGTGGCAGAGGTGTCAGAGGAGGAGAATATGGAGAGGCAGAGGAGGAGGAGAGGGAGACGTCCAGTAGAGGAGATAAGGGAGAGGCAAAGGAGAAGAAGAGGGAGACGTCGATGCATCGATGGAGGAGAAGAAGGAAAGGCAGGAGGAGGAGGAGAGGGAGACGTCCAGTAGAGGAGATGAGGGAGAGTCGATGCATCGATGGAGGAGAAGAAGGAAAGGCAGAGGAGGAGGAGAGGGAGACATCCAGTAGAGGAGATGAGGGAGAGGTAGAGGAGGAGGAGAGGAGATGAGGGCGAGGTAGAGGAGGAGGAGAGGGATACGTGAGGGAGAGTTGATGATATTAGGGTTAGGGTTGGAGAGTTTCAGGTGAGAAATTATTTCTGATTTTTGTTCCATAAATAGAAAAGTAAAAATTTTTTACTTTTGATTTCTATTCCAAACTTATTTCTGGAACAAAAATTATTTTAGAAATAGAAAAATGAAATAAATTTATTAAATGGATTTCTATTTAAAAACAAGTCTAGATTAAAAAAATTGTTTCTAGAATAGAAATTTTGGTTTGTCATGCACCCTTTTAGTGTCCAAAGCGGACAATATGTGTACAGTGAAAACCCAAGGTATTACAAATGGTATTAGAGCTGACTCCCAACTGCGTGTGGGCCACAGCGAAGGTTTTTTTTGCTCCTAAGGGGTGGAGAGTGTGACAGTCCAAGTGACAGTGCATGGGGAGGAGGGATGATGGTGCATCCGCGCCTCGGTCCCCAGACGCGTTTTGGGCTGCCTTATAAGGCAATGGGCTCTCTAATTGTACACACGCGTTTTTTGGGGTAGTATGGGCTACCATGAGAAGAGTAAAACCGTAAAGATTTAGTGTTCAAAGCGAATAATATATATATAATGGAGACCCGGGGTGTTACAAAATTTCTCAACAAAAAGTAGAACTCAACCAATCTTCTAATGAAATAAACTTGTCTAGATCCCTTCATATACGTTTTGTAGACTCGTTTGTCCTGGACAAGCTTTGAGGAGTGTGTAGGTTCTTAGATCCATTAAGTGTATAATGGATGTAGGTTTACCTAAATGGATTGGTGCAAACTCTAATTTGGCATTTAAGTTCATAATTGAATTTTGATCCCGTATATTACTCAAACATAGAATTTGAGAAGATTCTAGGGACTAAGATGCTTCTAGTTGTATAGATTGGCAACTCCATGGGTGATGTTAGAATGACAAAGAGGGTTTGAATCGCATTTTCTTTTGGTAGGTAAGGTAAAGAGGACCTGCTTCTCATGCAAGTCGAAGTCATTATTTTGCTTAATGTCCCTCTACATCATTTGCAGAAGAAGAGAGGAAGAGAGAGCTTAATGAAAGGCGTTTGGACAAAATGGAAGAAAAGTTGAAGGCCATTTAAGCCTTATGGGCCAATGAATTCTCCAAGCTAATCGATTTAGAGATAGAATTTGACATGAAAATTTATAAGAAATTTAGAATACCTAAATTTGCAAAGTACAGAGGTATTTGATTCCCTTTTTTTCATCTTAAGCTGTATAGGGCAAAGATGACATGTTATCACTAGAATGAAAAGCTAACTATACAAACATTCTAAGAAAATTTAAGTGGACCAATGCTCACCTGGTTCAGCCAATTGGATCCCAATAGTATAGAAACTTGGGTTGACCTCACCCCAACACTTTCTTGAAGTAGTATAGATTCAATTTAGAAACCGTGTCACATGGACTTGCGGAAAATGGTAAAGGAAAGCAATTGGAGCTATAAACAATGTGCTTGGCGTTGGAGAGAGAAGTTTTTGTAGCTTTATCCACCTCTATTTGAAAGGAGATTGTGACCATTATTATGAACACTTGATGCCTATCTACTACTCACACAAGCCGACGCACACATCCCTCAACTTTGTTGATCTTGTCATCATTGGGGGGAGAGAGAGAGAGAGAGAGTGAAAGAAAAAATTGAACTTTAGCTAGAACCACACAAGCAAATTTCCCTACATGTGGTTCATTCGTGCTTTCCGAGACGCTGCTTGTGACTCAACATGGTAGAAGGGGGTGGAATTGCACACTTTTATGTTTAGAACATTATTAGAGTGAGACTTTGATGAATGGTAAGATCACTAATGTATCCATAGCTTTGAAAGAAAACGACAAGAAAACTTTTCAGCCTCATGAGGCAAAGATAAAGACAACAATGTTCATGTCGTGTATTCGGGCCTAATCCATGTTTGGCCATGTAAAAACATACTGATCCAATCTCCAATACTGATATAACCCCCAACACATAATCCGGCAAACACTTAATTGCAAAACTTCCCTCGTCCCCTGGGCCAAATTTAAAGCAGCTAGAAACTAGGACATTCACACCTTTGTCCATGACCAACGAGAATCTTTTGCTAGCACTATTGGCCAACAATCTTGTTACTTTACTACTTGCTTGTTAACTTGAGAAACTACAAATTTGAATATAATTTGTGCCTTCCACCCTGGAGAGATACGGTACAAAATAAATGTATCTTCAAACTCAAACACATAATACAAGATCTCTTGGAATCCAATGGACTATAGTTTCATGAAGAAGGGAACACTAGATCAAAGGTAAATACTAAACCCAAACGATAAAGAGTGCAGTCATGGGAGATCTTATTGAGAAGGATAAAGAGGAATCGAAGATTGAGAACTTGGATCTTACTCAACTAGCGCCAATCCTTTTATAAGCAGGGTATGCTTTCTTAAGAAACATTGACCAATGATCCACTGAAAAAATAAATTCAAAGGATGATCAATCTAGTGTGATAGTCCAAACTTGGGAAGTATGGAGAGATGGTCCAGTGCAACGCCTCGATAGTACACGGGCAAGGCTAAGTGCATGGCTCTATCCCATATCGCTTAGGGGGAGTCTTGGTCTAGTTAATAAGACTTGGCTTCTCTACTCTGTGTAACACGTATCACACAAGCTTCCATTGTGCTGAGAACAAAACCTTGAGAGAGGCCCAAATTTGGGATGGCGGTGCATCCACACTAGTGCAAAAGGCTTAAAGAGGACAATATTGAGCTAGGATGAGGGATGGTAGTGTGGTTGTGCTTGTGCCCCAAACAATGCATTTTAAAGCCTTGAGGGCTAAAAGCTCAAAGTAGACAAATATTATAGAATGGAAGCTTGGGGGTCCTTATAAGTGGTATCAGAGATGACTCCTGACAGCATGTTAGGCCATAGTGAGGGTGTTGTGCCTTAAGGGGTGGAGAATATGACGACCCAGACCTAGGAATTACAAAGGGACAATCTAGTGGAGCGCCTTGGTAATATGCAAGTGAGACTAAGTGTGTGTCTCATATCTTACACCACCTAGTGAGAGTCATAGGCTAGTCGATAATATTTGGGTTTTCTACTCTATGTAATGTGTTTTAAAGCCATGAAAGCTTCAACTTTAGCTTAAAGCATATAATATTACACTGTAGTAACCCCTGGGTCCTTACAAGTGGTATCAAAATCGATTCCCACGGTGTGTGGGGCCATAACAGGGATGTTGTACTCGAAAAGGGAGAGAATGTGACGACTCAGATCTAGGAAGTATGAAGGGACGGTCTAGTGCAACGCCTTAGCAGTAGGCGGGTGAAGCAAAGTGCGTGATTCCTATCCCACATCGCTTATGGGGAGTCCTGGCTAGTTGAAAAGGTTTGGGTTTTCTACTTTGGGTAACGTGTTCCACACAAGTTTTCGCTATGCTGAGAACAAAGCCTTAAGGGAGGCTCATATTTGGGATGGCATTGTATCCATACCAATGCGAAAGGCCCAAATAGGACAATATTGGGCTGGAAAGAGGGATGGTAGTGTGATTGTGCCTTTATCCTAGACAACATAATTTAAAGTCGTAAGGGCTGAAAGCCCAAAGTAGACAATATTACATAGTGATAGCTCCCGAGTCTTTACAAGTGGTGCATTCCATAATCCTAGCCCAATATTGTCCTCTTTAGGCTTCTCACACTAGTGCATATGCATTGCCATCCTAGTTATGGGCCTCCCTCAGGATTTTATTCTTAACATAACAGAAGCTTGTGTGAAATGCGTTACACATAATAAAGAACTCAAGTCTTATCAACTAGCTTGGGACTCCCTTCTAGACAATGTGAGACAAGAGACATGCACTTAGCCTTGCCCACGTACTTCGAGGTGTTGCACTACATTGTCCCTCTATACTTCCTACGTTTGGATCATCACATTCTCCCCCCTTCCGGCATACCATCCTTGTTATCACCCCACACATTATGGGAGTCAACTTTGATACCGCTTGTAAGGAGCTGGGGGCTAGAAGTGTCAAAAACCGAAAATCAAACTAAACCAAACCAAAAAGTTCGGTTTTTTTGGGTTCAATTCTAATTTGGTTTGGATAATATTAAAGACCGAAATTTTTTTAACTAGTTCGATTTTTATCAACTCGGTTAATCGAATCAAATAGATTAAATCTAAAAAATTTTCCTTTTATATTTTTAAAAATAAAATTTTTTTAAATATTTATTATTCTTCTTCATTGGTCGATTATTGGCCAGGTGGTGACTGACAACCAACCAGAGGTGAGTTAGAGCCTTGCCATAGGTTGGCGAGGCTCGAGCTCACCATATTTCGATGAGATCGAGCTCGCTAGCTTATGGTGAGACCGAGCTCGCCCGACGCTGATGAGTTGGCACTTGTCAGATCTAGCGAGTTGGGCAAGGCTTGAGCCTTGTTAGAGGTCGCCTCGCCAGAATCTTTTAAGCTCGAGCTTCGCTAGCCTATGGTGAGGCTCCGGCTTGCCTCTGGTCGGTTGCTGACTACCGACGGGCTAGCGATCGGCTAATGAAGAATAAAAATAATTAAAAAATTGATTTTTAAACATATAAAAAAAATTATTGAAAGGAGTGCATGTAAGAAAATATTTTCCTTATTGAATATCGAAAAATATTTTCTAGTTCATTATCAAATTTTAGTCAAACAATGGAAAATATGGTTATTTTATTGGAAAATGACTTCTTGGAAAATATTTTCTAAAAAAGCTATATTTTTTGCAAAACAAACAAAGCCTTAATGAAACATTAATTAGCTTGGGCTCTAACATTTGTTTCACTAATTTTAGACCACTCCACCATTTCGTAATTTGTCCAATTTACAATTAGTAGATTAAGATAATATAAAATTCATTATTCTTTTTCGTAATTAAAATTCATCTATTGGTACCGTTAATATTTCTAATTATATCCGTGGAGATATGTATGACCAATTCTTTTCCTAACCAATTATGTGAATTCATAATACAAAGTACGCAATCATGGATTGTGCCCTTAAGCCTTCATTATCTATTATATGTATTATTTCATGCAAAAAATAAGGATCTTGGTGTCTTTTAAATTGATAAAAAATTAAGTAAAATGCTAATATTAAGGTTGAATTACTATGGAATTTAATACTGCATTTTATGACTTCAAGCGGGGAAAGCTAATTTAGTAGTTGATTTGGGAACGATTTTCACGTGGTATCATTCACAAAATTATTTTCATTTGAAAAAGTAATAACAGTATAGTGAATTTATTTTTTCACCAAATTAAAAAAAGAAATTCTTATGAAAACCAATGAAGTTTTTATCTTGTTGGGCAAAAGACAATTTAATATTGGAAAATGTTGACGTGGCATTTATAATTAATATCTCTCTCCTAGTTGGCATTTTTTATTATTTTCTTTTTAAATCTTATTTAAATCATATTAAAAACATAAAAAAGCTAACGTTTTATTTAAAGAAATAACTAGAGAGAGAGAGAGAGAGAGAGGAGAAGGGCAAGGTAGGACGCCGGTGGCCGCCACTGCCACCGCCGTCATTGCCACCCATCTCCAGAGGAGGTCACCAGCCCTACACGAGGGTGGCCAACCCTCGCCAGCTCCGATTAAGGCTTCATCGGCCTTAGGCTATGATGCCTAGAATGCATTCGACACGTAATTCTTGAATTATTACTCTTTTTTAACATGCGGAAGTGTAATTAAATATTTACGAATATTCTTTTAGCAATTAAAGCCTTACAATTATAAACAACATACTTTTGCTTTTTTTGTTTTTTTATTTACATTGCATTTGTTGTTCTCAAGTTCATTACATTACGAGCAAAACGACATAAGTTTGGATAGAAGTAGGGAGGCATATCTCTATAGTTTACTATATTTCTAAAAGTCTAGATATACAAACGTCAAGACTGAAATCACGAATCGATAGCTTCTCTTTCTGTTGTGTCTCTATCATCCAAATAGAAGCCACTCAATAGACCGACTAACTTACCATCAACATTCTGGTATCAAGCAACAAACCGAAAAGAAACCCACTCTGCGAAATCTCCTATATCAACCCATATCATAGAACTATATTTGATATATATTATTCTAGACTTCGGTTCAAGTACACTTTCATAAAATGTTTTATTATACATAGGGACTCTATAGCGCAAAAGTTGATGGGTGTCCATTCTACATATCTAAAAAAACAAGGAATAAGTCGAAACCCAGTAAATGAAATCTCTAGTTTTAAATTAGAAAAATTCTTTTACCATTTGACCTAGTATATACAAAACGAATGTGTAATCATTCGATAAATGTGATACAAATCTAATAATTAGACTTTACCTTTTATTTTATTTGCCAAAAAAATTATGAACAAACAATACGTCCATTCAAACTCATGCATATGTACACCATGTTTTACACAACAAACCATTTAAGCAATATTTGGCTCTGCATATAACAACTCATTTTATTTATTAATATTTTCTCTTCCCAAGCTCTCTCAGGACATCTCGGTTCATGGGGCATCTTGACTCCTAAAGTATCTCAAAACACTCCCCAAGACATCTTGACTCACATGTAATCCCGCAAACTTCCATCATAGGACATCATCACTCACCACTCTATGGGTGACAGAGTCACACGAACCTCATTCAAGCTATGATATATGTATGCTTACAAGCATAACACACATATCTCAACTTAATTTAATGCATTAGTCAAATAACTATATATTAAATAACACACAGACATGTTTTGATCATTAAAATCTGGTCATTTATTTGAGTACATTTTGAGTTTGGATATCGAGCACATTCTGGACGCTAAAATCTGATAAATCAAATGAGTATATTCCGAGTCTGAACAAACAAGTATTTTCTGCTCGTAAAGTCTGAACAATCAAAGGATAAATTTTGGTTTGATAAAAGCTTATAAAAGAAAAGAATAGATCCAACAATGAATAGAATCAACAAATAAATAGATTTAATACGGAATAAATTCATATTCAGTAAAGTTTATCTAAACCAATAAACAGATTTATTAATGAACAGATTCACAAGTCGGCAGATTCAGCAAGCAAAAAGATTTACAAATAAATAGATTCAATCAAATGAGTAGATACATAAATGGGTAGACTCACGAATAGACATATTCTATTATAAGAAATTCCGACAAAAACAAGGGAAATGAACAGATTCTAACTAGTAGAGTTTTAATAGAAAAAAGCAGAACAAACATGTAATGGGTTATTAAGATAAATATTAATAACCATATTCTAATTAACCTAGAATGAGGTAAAAAGAGGCACACCGAATATGCAATGTATTGTTAATTTAAATATAATAAAATGACCAGATTTTAACTACCCAAAATGAGGCAGAATGAAGTAGAACAAACATGCAATGGATTATCAAGATAAATATAGTAAAATAACCAAATTCTAACTACCTAGAATGAGGCAAAAAGAAGTAGAATGAACATGAAATAGATTATGATAATAAATATAATAGAATGCCTAGATTCCAACTACTCAAAATGAGGTAAAAAGATGTAAAACAAACATGAAATGGATTATCAAGACAAATATAGCAGATGATTAGATTTTAATTGCCCAAAATGAAGCAAAAAGAAGTAAAACGAACATGTCATGGATTATCAAAATAAATATAGCATAATGACCATATTCTAACTATCTAGAATAAGACAGAAAGAATCATAACGAACATGTAATAAATTATCAAGACAAATATGATAGAATGACCAGATTCCAACTATCCAGAATGAGGCAAAAAGAAATAGAACGAACATGTAATGGATTATTAAGTCAAATATAGCATAATGTCCATATTTTAATTACCTAGAATAAAGCAGAAAGAAGCAAAACCAATAGGCAATGGATTATCAAAACAAAATATAGCAAAATGACCATATTCTAACTATCTAGAATAAGGCAGAAAGAAGTAGAACGAATATACAATTGATTATCAAGACATATATAGTAAAATGACCATGTTTTGACTACACAGAACTATATAGAATGAATCATAACAAACAAAAGCGAAACAGAATGAACTTGTAAGAAATTATCAAAACCACTTAACAATCACCATACTCAGATCAAGACTTCATATCTAACCCAACCAATCAAGATGAAAATAATTAGGTAGCTAACTTAACAATAGAAACTTTACTTAGAATGAACACAAATCGCAAGCAACTAATTGCCTTGACCACCCTAGTAAATCTTGAACATAAAGTCTTGTTCTCTAATTTTTTGGATTAAAAAGTGGAAATAAAAAAAAAAGCAGCTTTTATTTGAATTATGGAGGAACAAAAATGGGTTCTTTTGCAAGATAGAATGAGTTTTATTAAAATTAATTAAGATAATTTGATTTTCTCTCATGCTAGGTGTAAATTTGCATGTTAGTCTTCAGCTTGATGTGGCACAAATGCAAGGTAAAACTCTCGCACGTGGTCAAGGGAAATACATGAAGAAAATGAGTCATTTGGGGAAAAAAATCATGATTTAATTCTTGATATCAAAATTGGTAATAAAAATATCGTTTGCTAGAGACATATGACCATGTAATACATAATATAAAGACAAGTGGCACTTAAAATTCAAATTAATAAATCTTTGCAAGGTAAATATAATAAGTTACGTAGCTCTCTTCTTACAACATTCACTAGTATAGATTAACCACTATTATCAATAATTAACTAAGTTTACACAATTTATAACACACATCAACTATTAAGACAGCGATAATTTAATTAATATCATTATACTATTAGCACACACATAATTCAATTCATACATCGGACTCAAGACAATCTACGATTATGGAAATTACCCGCCACATCCCACGAAATTTATGATTCACTTAAAGTTTCCGCGTGTTTGTCATAATACTAAAGCAATTATATTTAGCTCAAAATCTAAGTATCATTATCATAACATGAATTTTTGAATATTACATAATTTTAAATACGGATATTTCAGATGTCGCACATACGACTCTTGTTGGCCTAGGCGAGGGCGCTCAAATCTAGGTACCCACCCAAATTTGGATGACTCTGGCTATCACCTAGAGTCGATGAGGGCCGGCGATACTCACTAGGCCTGGGCAAGTGCCGGCGTCACCCAAATTTGGGTGCTCAAGTGCGAGCCCGAGCGTAAGCCTAGCGAAGGTTGCTAGCCCTCGCATGGGCCCAGCGAGGCCTTGCCCAAGTTTGGCGAGGGCTGGCCACCCTCGTCTAGGGCTGGCGGAGGTTGTCAGCACCTTTGGCGATAGGTGGCACTAACGGCAGTGCTTACTGGTGTGGCCTTGTCTTGCCCTTTTCTTCTCCTCTCTCTCTCTCTCTCTCTCTCTCTCTCTCGTTTTGTTTTTTAATAAATCCTTTTTTAAATTTGATTTAAATAAGATATTAAAACAAAAACAATAAAAAAAATGCCAATTAGGAGAGAGAAATTAATTTAAAATTACCACGTCAACATTTCCATTAAATAAATTGACGGTGTTAACTTTAGAATTTAATTGCACCTATTTAATAAGTTTTAGAACTTAATTGTACATTTTGTAAGTTTTAACACTTAATTGCACTTTCATGACAAGTTTTAGGACTTCTAATGAACTTATCCAAAAAAAAAAAAAAAAAAGAAAAATACAAAATATAAAAATTATCCATGTAGCATTAGCCATGTCGTGTAGGACAGTTGGTGTTCATGTTGGTGATTTTCGACTAAAATTGGCTGGAAATATTTAATTAGCAAATTGTCAAAAGATTTAGGACCCGACAAAAAAAGAGTTTAGGAGTAAACTAGCCAAATTAAAAAGTTTAAATTTAAATTTGCAAGAATGCAATATGCTTACAACCATATCAGGCAGGTTGTGCCTAACTGCGCATGCTAACGAAGCAATTCCAGCTTGTGTTGGGAATCTAGCTGCTAGATACAGAATTTGAGACCTTGATGTGATCTCGAAGATGAGTAAACAAAGGTAGGTATCGATTTGGCAACTTCATCCATTATTCTGATGTAGGCCGTGATTACCTGTCACAGGTGTTTGTCGTTCTGAATCACAATACATACCCTGCTTCTGGAGATGCAATTTTTGTTGATATTGATTTGAAGATGTATTCATATTAATTTGTTGTTGATGCATGAAGTCTGATCACAAAAGTAGTAGTGACACCGAAATTGCAGGTTATGGCACTGCGTCGCGACTCAAGGCAGCAGGAAAGCAAGCAAGGCCAAATTGGCCAGATCCGACGTGTGATTATTCGAAGCTCGATAAAGAGTCTGACAGTCTTGGATGAATTCAATGAAGGATTTCCTTCGAATGGCTTGTCAACGGCCTCAAATTAAAGTGGTGGGGAAGTGGCGGTCCAGGAGACTTTGATTACATAGATGCAATTGAAACTAATAGAGAATGCAGACCGAAGTGCGAAGACATCGGAGATGATGGTTCCAATGCTGAAAGTGAGAAAGAGAACAGTGATTCCACTCTCCCGGGGACGGGTTTGCTCACAGCCGTGAGAAAAAGAGCCCTTGAAGAAGGACGAGAGGCACTAAAGCTTGGTGTTTTCAGAAGCCACCATGCTGGTAAGATTGGCAAGAAAGAGAAATCACTGATGCTTTAACATTTTTCAATCTTCACAACCAAATTGATGGATAGATGATTAACTTTAATATGAGGAATGCCCAAAAGCCATAATGTAAAAGGTTGCTCATGGGTCTCTATCGTCGACTCTCAAGTGCTGAGGTGCTCCACTCACTATGGTGTTCATTTCATCGGTTTTTGTTGCGTCTGTTGGTATTTTCATCTGTTAAGCGGCAAGAAAAGGAGATTGATTTGCTGGAATGGGATTTCCAATTCTCAATTCTCAGAAGACATGCACAATTCAGCCAATAACATCTCCTCCTAAGGTTCACATGTTCGCACAATGCAAAGGTGTCCGAGCTAATAGTCCTGCCCCCCGAGCAGCATATCTAGGCGTTCCTAGGTTTTGTCCTTCAAGTTCCACCAACTGTGCGTGTT
Source organism: Eucalyptus cloeziana (assembly GCA_014182715.1). NCBI lineage: Eukaryota > Viridiplantae > Streptophyta > Magnoliopsida > Myrtales > Myrtaceae > Eucalyptus > Eucalyptus cloeziana. Next base: position 23,806,333 of record CM024638.1, read on the forward strand.
GATTTTGTTGATCGATTTTTAGCTTAAGAGATGCAACCTGAGCCAAGACACTCGCATCAAAGACATTATCGACATTGATGGCCGTGCATCTCATGAGAGGGAAGCACACCATCTACTAATCATTTTGATGCTCTAGATGATTACTTATGACATGGAAGCAAAATCACACAGCTCATTGAAACCGAAAACTTATTTGTGTTCAACAAGTGAAGTTGAACCATGCTCTTCCTGATGCCATCTTTGTCATGTTTCTTTCAATTGATTGACTTGCGAGATATATCACTCGGTAATTGTGGCAGTCTAATAGACAATTGACACAAGATAAAAAGTAGAAGACTGAGCTCGACCTCTAACAGGAGATAGTTAAAACAATAAACTGCTACAAGTTTTAGGAGTAATGTGAATACGCATTGATTAGTTTAACTAAATTATTAAACCCAAAAATATAACTGATGACAGATTCTCTTCCTAAAAACTAAGGCCCCCGTGGGTGACTTCTATTGGACAAGGAGATAGCCTTCTAATATCCAAATTTTTTTTTCATTGGTGGATGAAGAGACTATCAAGCTTAGTGGTGGAGAAGAGAAGGCCAACTTGAATGTAAAGCAAAATCATGCAGATCGATATCACCAATGAGAAATCAAATAGAGATATTTTAGAAAATAGAGAACCGAACCCTCTCTTTTATAAATACCACAACAACGATCTCCAATCAAAACCCAAAAGCCAAAACTCATCTCCAACGTTGTGACCCCCAAATGGCTGCCTCTACAGTGGCTTTGTCCTCTCCTTCGTTCATTGCCCAAGCCGTGAAGCTGGCATGCTCTGCTTCGGACCTCCTCGGCTAAGTTCGAATTAGCATGCGCAAAACCGTGGCCAAACCGAAGCCAGTTGCCTTCGTTAGCCCATGGTATGGGCCAGACCGCGTCAAGTACTTGGGCCCATTCTCTAGGGAGGCGCATCCCACGTCACTTGCGAATTTCCCATTGACTATGGGCGGGTTACTGCAGGCCTGTCGGCCGACACCGAGGCCTTCACCAAGAACCGTGAGCTTGAGGTCATCCACGCTAGGTGGGCCATGCTCGGCGCCCTCGGGTGCGTCTTCCCTGAGCTCTTATCCTGCAACGGGGTCAAGTTCGGCGAGGCGGTATGGTTCAAGGCTGGCGCACAAATATTCAGTGAGGGCGGGTTGGACTACTTGGGGGAACTCGAGCCTGATCCACGCGCAAAGCATATTGGCCATATGGGCCATACGGGTGATCCTTATGGGTGCGGTGGAAGGATACAGGGTCGCTGGGGGCCCACTTGGAGAGGTGACCGACCCACTCTACCCCAGCCGGAGCTTCGACCCGTTCGGCCTCGTGGACGATCCTGAGGCCTTCGCGGAGCTGAAGGTAAAGGAGATCAAGAATGGGAGGTTAGCCATGTTCTCCATGTTTGGGTTCTTTGTCCGGGCCACCGTGACTGGTAAAGGCCAATTGGAGAACCTGGCTGATCACATTGCCGACCCCGTCAATGACAATGCCTGGGCTTTATGCCACAAACTTTGTGCCTGGAAAGTGGAAGTGTAAGAAGATTAATCCGGTGAAAAATGCCTGAGATTGGTGTGATCGAATTACATCTGTTTTTAACTTTTTTGGACAGTTGATTGAACTTGAGATACTTCTTGAAAATCTTAGTAAATAGGGGTCAAAATCTTTAATTCCCCTTGCAATTATTTCACTCTTGAACCTTGAGAGTGGAACCGGATTTATCGATCATTTTTAAGAAAGTGATGATTCCGGTAGAAATGTTACCATTTAAGGGATTATGAGCACTAGACATCTTCATCAAATGAATATGAAATAATGAAAGACGAGGAGATTAGAGAAACAGGCACCAATGACAGCAGAATGCATAAGCAACCCTGGGCAGAAAACTTTAATTCCAGCAGAAACGGATCCAGATTTGTCGATAGTTTTCAAGTACGTATCTTTTTTTCTTTTTATTATATTCCTGCAGAAATGGTAAATCTCAAAGATTGCAAGAACCAGACATCTTTATCAATTTGAGCGTGATTAACTATTACATGGGAGGACTGTACCATGTCCGCTTGTCGCTCGACTTCACTCCTTCACTCTCCTTTGGAACGACATAAGTTCTGCTAACAAGGGTCGGATTATATTTTCCCCGTCAGTGTTTAGAAAGATATAAGTTTCGTATCTCTCCTCAGGGATGATCATTTGAGCGAATATATCTTCTCAGTTCCTTTCTGTGGGACTGATTTCCCTCCTGAGCTAGGAGATAGGTCTCTTCTTTTTTGTTGAAAAAGTAACTTCAGAACATCAATTGATTTTTAGATTTTTACATGCGTCGAATGTGAGGAAATTATTTTAGTAAACCTGATGAATGCGTGTAAAATGTGAGTCTTGTTAAAATTGTCTCCTCATATTTAAAGCACTGTGGATAATCTAATAGTTCATAGAGTCAGGTGTACATTTTAGGTGGCTTGGCCTAACAACAGCCTAAGCTTGCTTATATCATTCTACATGACAAGAGTTTTCATGAAATAAGGCCTTGTTTGATAACACTCTTGCGAACAATTGATTCTATTCTTTTGTTTCCCAAAACAAAAAAAAGAACAGAAATCCGTTTGATAAACTTTTTATTCCTGGGAATAAAAATCCATTTTTTTCATTCTCTGGAATAGATTTGGAAAAGAATTAAGCAATAAAAAAAATTGTTTCTTGTTCTCAAGAATAATTTTTAGAATAAAGTCTAATTTTTCTTCTTTTCAATTCTATTTCCTCTTCTTCTCTTTCGTTTTCTTCTTTTCCTTCTTCCTTTTGGTTGGTTGCCAGCCTTGACCATGGTCGACGACCTCACTGGAGTGTTGTTGGCCCCCTTCACTAGATGAGGCCAAGCTCGCTGGGCCATCACCAAGTCACTGTCTCCTAGCCAAGGCAAGGTCGACCTGGCGATGGCTCTGTGAGGCCGAGCCTTGCTAATGGCTAGGGGTGAGCATGGTCCAGGTTGGACCGGTCCACCCCCTAATCCCATGACCAATCCGCATAGTGCCGGTCCTCAATTTTTGGGAGTGAGGACCAACCCCATTGAGCTTGGGACCGAGGACCAAACTGACTCAATGGGTTAGGTCCGGTTCAGGGTCAACCCAAGACCAATTGATAATTTTTTATTTTATTTTTTGTACTCCTTAAAAAAACGATTGAGGACCGGACTGACCCAATGGGTTCGGTCCGATTTCAAGGTCAACCTAGGACTAATCAATAATTTTTTATTTCATTTTTTGTACTCTTTGAAAGGGCAACCGAGGGCAGTACTGACCAAATGGGTTCAATGATGAGCGAGGTTAGCTAAGAAAGACAAGCGGTGAGGGTCAAGTGGAGTGAGCGTCGAATAGAATGAGCATTGAATGTTGAGCAGGGAGCAACAAGCCAAGCGAGCATCGAGCGACGAGCGGCACGAGTGACCCAAAGCGAGCGAGGCGAGTGTCAAGTGGCAAGCAAAAAAGTTGTTTCTTTCGATTTTAGCAAATTGAAGACTAAGGGTGCGTTTGTTTGTGTTTCTGTTCTTTTTTTTTTAGGGGGAATGAAATAGAAAAAACTATTTCGTTATGGGGAACAGTTTTTGAACAAAAATGCGCGTTTGGTAAACTTGTTCGAAATAAAAAAAAGAACAAAAACATGTTTGGTAAATTTGGGGCCGTTTGTTAACGTTTTTTTTTTTTTTTTTTTTTTTTTAAACAGATTTTGTGTTTTTTTGTTCTAAGGAAAAAAAAAAGAACAAAAAACGCGTTTGTTTGCGTTTTTGTTCCAAATCTATTTTTTTTTTTTTTCCGAGAACACTTTTGGAACGAAACAAGAAACAAGAAAAACTTGTTTCTTATTTCGGAACAAAAATTAAAAACACATTTTCTCTCTCTCTCTTTTTCTTCTTTCTTTTTTTTTTTTTTTTCTTTCTCTTTTCTTTTGGCCGGTCACCGGCCTTGGCCATGGCCGGCGACCGGCCAAAGAGGGTGGCGACGCCGTCGAGGGCCGGCGACCTTGCCGGGTGTCGCCGGCCCTAGGCGAGGCCGAGTGTCGCCGGCCCTTGGCGAGGCTCGGCCTCGCCTTGGCCGGGCGAGCTCGGGCTCACCCGGCACCGGCGAGCTCGAGCTCGCCCCGGGCCACCTCCGGGCCGGCGTCGCCTGGCGGGTGGCCTAGCGACGCCGAGCCTTGCCGTGTGGCGGGCGAGCTCGGGCTCGCCGAATCCGGGCGAGCTCGAGCTCGCCTAGCTCAGGCATTCGGTGAGCCCGAGCTCAGCCCGAGTCGCCAGCCAAGGCGAGGCCGAGCCTCGCCCAACCTCGGCGAGGCTCGGCCTCGCCGGGGCCGGCGAGCCTCGCCGTGGCCGGGCGAGGCCGCCGGCCCTCGTTGGCCGATCGTCGGCCATGGCCGAGGCCGGCGACCGGCCAAAAGAAGAAAAAAAAAAAGAAAAAGAAAAAGAAAAAGAAAAAGAAAAAAAAAAGGAAAAAGAAAATAAAAATATTAAAAAACTAAAAGAAATAAAAAAAGAATACAAATTTACCAAACGTGTTTTCGCTCATTTTTTATTCCCGGAACAAGTTTACCAAATGCGTTTTTTTGTTCAAAAATTGTTCCCGAAATGTAAAACACTTTTTTCTATTTTCGTTCCCTGGAACAATATTTAAAAAAGTGTTACTAAACGCACCATTTATGTTCTTTTTTTTTTTTCTTTTAATTTTATAATGTTTATTTTTTTTTTTTTCATTTTTTTCATTTTTTTTTTTTTTTTTTTTTTCTTGCTTTGGCCGGTCGCCGGCCTCGGCCGAGGCCGAGCTTGCCGACCCATCGACGAGGCTCGGCGGCCTCGCCCCCACCGCCGGCAAGGCCGAGCTTGCGGTGGCCATCGGCGAGGCTCGAGCCTCGCCGGGCGGGCAGCTCGGCCTCGGCGTCGCTTGGGCGAGCCCGAGCTCGGCGAGGCGTGATCGCGCGGTGGCGGGCGAGCTCGGGCTCGCCAAATCGGGCTAGGCCGAGCTCGCCCGACCACCGGGGAGGGTCGGCCTCGCCGGTGGCCGGGCGAGCTCGATCGCGATCCGGGCAAGCCCGAGCTCGCCCGGGCAAGGCCGAGCTCGCCGTGGCCGGGCGGTGAGGCCCGAGCCCTCGTCGGCCGTCGGCCATGGCGAGCCGGCCGCCGGCCAAAGCAAGAAGAAGAAAAGAAGAAAAAAAAGAAAAGAGAAGAGAAGAGAGAGAAAAAGTCTTTCTCATTTTTGTTCCAGAAACAAGAAACAACTTTTTTTTTTTTTTTGTTTTTGTTCTTTTTTTGTTCCAGGAACAAAAAAACATATTTGGAACAAAAACGCAAACAAACACGTTTCTGTTCTTTTTTTGTTCCTAGGAACAAAAAAACAGAAAAACTGTTTTTGAACAAAAAAATAGAACATAAACAAACACACCCTAAGAGGACAAATAAGACATAAAAGAACGAATACTAGACGAAGATGCCACAAGGAGCTGTTTATGCATTTTTTGACGCTGTGAGGATTCCTTACAAAAACATTTTCCTCATTTTGTGAATTATGACTATTGACGCTGTAAAAGACATTAAAAATCTAAGTTATTAAAGAACAATGTATAATTACTTGAACTCCTCACTAAATAGCTATTTAATATTGTTGACGCCGTTTATTTTAAGGTTTTCTCTATATATATAGTTAGGGTTGGATTGACCCGGAACTCTCAGGACCAAGGATCAAACCGCATAGTGCTAGTCTAGGAATTTTAAGACCAAGGATTGACCCAGTCTCCCTAGGAACCAGACTAGGACCAATAGGGTTAGGCCGATTCAGGGTCGGTCCAGGGTCGACCCGAACTGATGCTCACCCCTACTAATGGCCGGGTGAGCTTGGCCTCATCAAATTCAGGCAAGGTCGACCTAGCAATGGCTCTGTGAGGCTGAGCCTTGCTAATGGATGGGTGAGCTTGCCCTCATCAAATTCAGGCAAGGTCGACCTCGTCCAGCCATCGGCGAGGCTTAACCTCACCCAGATTTGTAAGGTCGAGGCTCACGGTGGCCAGGCGAGGCTTCGGTGAGCTCGCCTGACCTCACAAAGCAACTCACTGACCACTGCCATGGCCGACAATTGGCAACAAAAAATAACAAAAGTATAACAAAAGTATTAAAAAAATTAAAAGAAACAAAAATATTTAAGAGTCCTACTAAATACATTCTTACTCTGGGAATAAAAATTTTGTGCGGTTATCAAATGCTTTTAAAAACTCATAAATTATTCTTGGGAGCAGAATAAAAAAAAATATATTTTTGAGCAAAAATTGTTCCTGGAAATAAAATGGTTAAATGTGCCATAAGCGTGCTGATTTTTCTCATTTAAGATTTGAGTTTGTGTTTATACACTTGTATAATCTTTTAAGACTCATCTAAGAATACAAATGTGTATGTCTCATCTAATTATCTAGTGTAAATGAAATAGAAGTATTGTAGTTACAATGCTAATTAATCTTTTTTTTTTTTTTTTTTTTTTTTCCGGTCAGGCAATGTTAATTAATTGAGTGATCTAAGAATTCCAAACTTACATGGAGGGAGGGAGAGAGATCATGACAACAGGTTTTCTATGTTCTTTTAGTCTTGATACTTCAAATGGATAAATTTCCAAAAAGTTAGAAACCTAACAAGCGGCCACGCCCCACACTAAGGCAGGGAGTCATAAGGTGACAGAGAAAACTATTAATACCTTGGAGACGAAGAAGCACAATTCAATTCTGAAATCCAAAACAATACTTTTGGCCATGCCAAATTGAGCATTGTTATTTCATTTCAACCTATCCAAATCGAGTGATGAAACCCTTCACTAAAGGCCTATATAGTACCGACATGGACACGCGACGCGACGCGACACGACACGATACGCTAACATGTCATTTCTAACAAAAGAGAGAATTCCAACACGTTCCAAGATATTATATATTAAATATATTTTTATATATAAATGCATAAATAAATAAATAATAACAAAAAGAGCCTAGAATTAATTTACACTAAAAACATTAATATAATATTCGTTAATATCATTTATTATTTTAATTTGACAAACTTAATTACATTCCATTACAATAATTCATAAAACTTGGTGAAGAAAATAAGCAATCCATATTCCACTATTAAAATAATGTGCCTCACTACTACCTATATTATCCATGCTGAAAATCACACTACAAATAAGGAATTTAGCCTTTATAGGCCAATGGACTCATGTCATAAAAGGTACAAATTCATCTTATGCTTAAGTGAAAACCAAAAGTTATTTTTCATTAAAAGTTATAATCGTATATGAATTCCATAAATTATGAGAAATTATATAAAAAATATACATTCAGCTTATATATTATGAAAATTTCAGATATTACCGAGCAACAAAAATCAAAATGCATCTATTTGAAATAAGAAAAAAATAAAAAGTAAGAAACTATTCGGACAAACAAAATAAACTCTAAAAGCGAAAGAGGAATAAAAACCGAATTATTCCCTCGAAAACAAGAAGGAGAAGAAGAAGAAAATAACAGGGCGCAACATTTTTCTGAGGTTTATTCTCTCTCATCGATTCTTCCTACTTCATCTTCTTAACCCAGAAATAGGACAATGCCAGCCACTCTCCCTCCCCACGGGGACAGTAATGGCGGTCTCTTTGCACACCCAGCCGAGACTCCACCGACCCTCTCTCAAGTCATTCGAGCGCTCGCTTTTCCCTGCCGAAGACCTGCCTTGGCTGAATTTCTCAATCTTGTTCTTTTAGTCGATTTTTTTAAGCTATGGGAAATTGATGTGAACATCCGGTTGCGATATTTGTAACTGCACCACCAAGCTCTATTAGAGGCTAAAGCTTCAATCCTCTAGTTTGTTTCTCACTCTTATGCCATCCGCTTGTTCATAAAAATAGAAGGCGGAGAGGGGCGGCCCCCGTCGGCCTAGGTGAGGCTCGCCTAGATTTGGGCAAAGTCGGCCCTCGCCTATGGCCAGTGAGCCTCCCCAGCCCTAGGCGAGGACTCACTAGCCCCACGGAGTCGCCTAGATTTGAGCGACCTCACTAGCCCTTGCCTCGTTAGTGATGGCCTCGCTCGGGTCAGCGAGGGGCCCCCTCCACCACCTAGGGCTGGTGACCTTGCCGGGCCCCTTTGATGGTGGCAACTATTAAATTAATGTCTCGATTTTGAATTCGGATAATGATTTGTTAAACCGAATTTATTGATAAAGATTTCCTAAGTACTCTTGAAGATTTACAAAAGAGGAGATAAATATCAAATAAAGGTTTTCTCTTTGAGCACACGCATATAAAAGGGAAAAGAAGCCCTACGTAAAGGGTTGCTGCTGAAACCCTATGAGGAGCCGCCGCTGCACAATGTCAAGTGAAGCCACCCATGCGATCAAGAAAATGAGTTCTTGTTTTCGGCGTTTGGTTTTGAGCTTGAACGCGCAGCAATTTTGTGCAGTGAGTTTATACCCAATTGAGTTGTTTATTTATAAACACTTAGGGTTTGGGGTTAAATCTAGGTGTGGGAAACACTTGAGCGATTGAGTGATTGTAAACTCTGATTTTTATATTTTAGTGGATTATTTGTTGTTGGCTCTCCCCATGGACGTAGGTACCAATACTTGGACCGAACCACGTAAATTTCTAGTGTCCTTATTTTTCTCGTTTAATTTCTTTGGGGTGATTTCGCATTGACGTAAATTGCAAGATCCTGGTAATTCCGCATATTATATCCCAACAATTGGTATCCAAGGGGTTGGATTTCTTGATTGTGATTTGGGGCTTTTGCTTGTCTGATTATTATCTGGAAATTCTGTTATTACAATTATGTCTGAGAGGAAATCTAAGATTGAGAAGTTTGATGGGAGCAATAACTTTGTGTTATGGAGCATCAAGATGCGAGCTTTATTGACAACACAAGGTTTAGCCAAGGCACTGGATGGTGAAGATGAGTTGCCGATTATAATGAAAACCTCTGAGAGGGTAGAGTTGATTGAAAAAGCAAAGAGCATAATCCTGTTAAATTTGATGGATGAGATCTTAATAGAGGTTACTGAGGAGAAGGATGCCGCAGCATTATGGGCAAAACTTCAAGCACTTTATGTGAAGAAAGGTTTGAACAATCGCTTGTACATGCTGAAGAAGATGTTTCAATTTAGATATATTGAAGGTACATCTATCAGAACCCATCTAGATGAATTTAATAAACTCATGTTGGATCTGAAGAACATCGGTAAGATACTTGATGATGAAGAACATGGCATGATGTTGTTAGCCTCTTTACCAGAGTCATGGGAGCACTTTACTGATTCGCTGTTGCAGGGGCGTACTATTATTACCTCAGAAGAGGTAAAGTCCGCCTTGTTCTCTAAGGAGTGGCAGAGAATGTTGTGAGATGACGGTCTGGCCAAAGGAGTAGCGCAAGCACATATGATTCGGGGTAGAGAACAACATCGAGAGCCTAGTAGCAACAGAGGTAAAAGCATATCAAAATCATGCCATAGAAAGTCTAAGGGACGTGTGAAGTGCTTTGAGTGTCACGAGGAGGGGCACATCAGGAGAGATTGTCCAAAGCGGAGGAATAAAGTTGATAAGCAGAATGCCACAAGCAGTGTGGCGAACGTTGCTGAGGGGAGCACTAGTGATGCAGAAGCTGTCTTATGTATGACTGCTACTTCGTCGGGAGACGAATGAGTGCTAGATTCGGGGTGTTCTTATCATATGACGCCTCATAAGAACTGGTTTACTACTTACCAGACTGCAGATGGTGGTAGAGTTCTTTTGGGGAATAATGCAGTCTGTAAGACTGTGGGGATAGGGACAATTTGTCACGCCCCGATCCTCAAACGCATGCCCATCCCTCACCTGGTCGATTAATAGCGACGTCCCAGGACGCATCGCCGACCTTGTTCATTTTATATGCACAAGCGGAAGTGTAAAGAAAATCCCCAGACAATAAAGCAATGGGATAGAAAAGTAGGGCCATACTTTCATACTGAAACTCATAACCAAACCTTTATGCATTGTACAAACCATAGTGCTTCACAACTATTCACAACCCTTTACTCTAGCTCTATTCACATCAAAAAGAGTTCACAAAAGAAGATGGGATCTCAGTCCATCCGGATCGTACTCAAAATCCCTCTCGGTACTATCTTCTTCTCCCAAAATTCTTCTCGTTCGATTTCACCTCTGAGTTTTCCTTCTCAGACTCCTCCTCCTCAGCTCCTCATCGGGATCCTGAAATGTTATCCCACAACCGGGATGAGACTACGTCTTAGCAAGTTCTACCCCACTAAGACTCAATTAGGGAGCCAATACATTACTCGGTTGCCTAAGCACAGCACGAGTTAGAGGATTTACCTTGGCCTCGCATTCCACCCCGCATGTTAGCACGAGATCACATAGGCATCCAAGCAATCACATCACTGATCGAAGTATCGATCAAATCGACCTAGTCGATTTCACACCAACAAGACCACTCACGGTCATTCCCATTCAGTCAATCAATTTACAATATCAGACTCAAGCAATGGTCAATCACATTAAATCACACTCAGATCGGATCATCGATCAATCGAACCATCTCTCGGTCATTCCTTCCGTCCCATATAACTTCCAATAGTACACTTAGTCACAGAGCTCCATTATTTCTCTCGGGCGTTGTTTTGGCCAAGGTGACATAAGTAACAGACGGTCTACGTGCGTTCTTTAAGGCGCCGTTTTCGCACAGTGATCTTCCCCATCACCGAACCACGCCCGTCATGGATCACAGACAGTCTACGTGCGTTCTTTAAGGCGCCGTTTTCGCACAGTGATATTTCTCCATCACCGAACCACGCCTGTCTCTATTCATAGGCAGTCTACGTGCGTTCTTTAAGGCGTCGTTTTCGCACAGTGATATTCCTCCATCACCGAACCACGCTGCCACAAGCCATAGACAGTTCTACGTGCGTTCTTTAAGGCGCCGTTTTCGCACAGTGATCTTCCACATCACCGAACCACGCCTGTCTATACTTCGTACTCAATAGACAATTGCATGCGTTCTTTAAGGCGCCGTTTTCGCCAGTGATCTTCCCCATCACCGAACCATGCATGCCTATAACAATATGAGTACTAGACCGATACGTGCGTTCTTTAAGGCGTCGTTTTCGCCAGTGACATCCTTAGTCACCGAACCATGTAGGTCCATACACCGTACCTGATCGGTCCAAACCCAAAGTACTTCTGATTCATTCTCACCATTCTACACACTTTACAACTCAACAGAGCATAAGAATGCTGAATAAACATACATGGCCAATTTCCAATCAATAATTCAATCTCAATCAATTCCAATCAATTTAGGGCAAACCCCTAAAATATCATAATTTAATTAATTTCCAAACAACGTAGAGCTCAAATAAATAAACGGGCTGCGCCACGACAATCAGCACGAGATTTCGGTCGTCGCCATCTCAGCCTTAATTTCCGAAAAATAATTAATTAAATAATTAATTTCGAAAATTAAATAATAAATATTAGAAATTCAATTTAGCTCAAAATAAAGCCTGATTAAATAAACGGACTTCACCACTGTCATCAGCATAATATTCCGGTTGTTGGCCATCACGGTTGAATTTTTGGAAAATAAATAATTAAATATTTAATTTTGAGAATTAAATATATAATTACAATAAATTCAATTCAGCACAATATAAAGCTCCATTAAATAAACGGGCTACACCATGATCATCAGCATAATATTCCGGTCGCTGGCCATCTAAGTTAAATTTTTGGAAAATAAATAATTATTTAATTTAATCTCGAAAAATAATATTTAAATGCCAAAAATTTCACTTAGGCCCAAAATATCAAATTGAAGCCCGATTAAGGGTCAGAAAATTCCCGAGCTACCCTCAATAAATAGTAGACTATGTCTACTTGCTAATTTCACATTCAATTTAACTAAATCACATCAAAATCAACTAATAAACCATAATCAAAACACATAAACTTAATTAAATAAACTAAACAACCAATTAAGCATAATTAACCCACTAAGCAAGCATTAGTGTGGTTACCCACCGGAATCGCGCGCAACCGGTACCAAATCGACGGGCTCGGCGCGGGGAACAACAAACCCCAAAGCGGGTCTCGGGTCCGGGGCTCGGAAACGGCCCAAAAGCGGGCCTAAAGCCGCTGCAATACCCACTCGTGGAGGCTGCGTTTTTTGCAAAAGAACTCACAAAACAGCCATAAAACACATCCACAAGGGCGGCGAGGCATGGGGAAGGTCGGTGGAGGTCGGCGAAGCTCAACCTAGGTGGCCGAAGGTGGCCAGACGAGGGCTGAACGGGGCTGGGCAGCAGCTGGTTCGTGCAGAGGAGGACGCCCGGGGCGCGAGGAGGGCGGTGGCGGAGCGCCGGCGTGCACGGGTGTGCGGGCGGCGGTGCGAGGGTGGCGGAACAGTGGCGACGAGCGGTGCGCGGTGTGGGCGAGCTCCTTCTTCTGGTTTTTTTGTTGGTTCGGCCAAGAAGAATGAAGAAGAAGGGGAGGGGCTTCGTTCACGTGGGGGAAGAGGGGAAGAAGAAAGAGAGAGAGAGAGAGAAGAGAATAAAATAAAAAGAAAAGAAAGGAAGGGATAAGGACATGGACTAGTCAAAGATAGGAGGGGAAGGCCAAATTCAATTTGGCTTGGGGGAGGGGCTCGCATGGATGGGGGAGGGGAGAGGAGAGAGAGAGAGAGAAGGGAGAAAGAAAAAGAAAGAAAAAGAAAAAGAGAAAATGGAGAGAGAGAAAAAGAAATTTAAACAATCAATTATTCTTGTTTTTCTTTTCTCTTTCCCTTTCTATTTTCTTTTGGTCTCCGATTTTCCTTCCGATAATTTCTTTCTTGAAATTTCGGACTCGTCAATAAATTGACGGACGATGAGACAAATTCCCAAAAATAAGAATTATGACACGCTTAAAATTCGATTCCCGAAATCGAGTTCAATTTCGTGGTTAAAATCGACCGAACACGATTTTAGTTCGATCCGACCTATCGAGTAGCTTTTAGGGATTTTACCGCGGTTATATCTTTTAACGGCTTCACCCAACAGATCGGCTAACTCATGAGTGATCAGCTCGAGAAAAGGACCATTGGCGTGTCGACGAGTTGCCCATTTCATATATTCAGGACGGGTCGAAATTCGGGATGTCACAACTCTTCCCCTCTTATAAAAATTTCATCCTCGAAATTTAAACCTTCATCCAATCTTGACAAAAGGTGGGGTATTGTCGTTTCATCAAGTCTTACTTTCCCTAGTTGCTTCTTTAGTCTCGTGGCGTTGTCCGACCACTTTAACCAAGGGGACTTTCTTGGTTCCCAATATCTCATCTTTCTGATGGCTCTTAGCGGTTTATAATTTGATTCTGCTCACGACAATTGCAATGACTGACTGCTGAACTAACTCTAAGCCTGTGATCTTTCTTTCTCTGATCTCATCTCAACAAACTGGAATTATGTACACTCTGCTCTGTTCTGCCTCAAAAGAACTATTTGACTACTTTGCTGAAATTAGAAATCCTTGGTTCTAAATCTGATATAGATCTATTGCTGGTACTCCACCAAGACGAACTATTTAACTCATGTACACTTCTTTGTGTCTGATCAAATCAAGATTCCTTCATACATCAATGAAATGAGTCAGTTTCATCCATCTACTGACCATTATCCCAAATGGAATCATTACTCTCTTAACTCTTGAGTAGTTCTGTCATAACGTTCCATCATGATGTACTTCTATTCTCACTCGAGACTCTTGAGTTATTATAAAAGTTCTCTCGGCTTGCATTACTGAACTTCCCCTATTGGCACATCTAACACTTGCAACCTGTCTGGTGATATCAATCCTTATGTCAATTTACCAATCGAACTGATGTCATCTTTGACCTACTTGTACTATTAGGTCGAATACTGCAACTGCTACAGTGAATTCCTCACAAGGCCTCCTCCTTAAGTTCCGCATCTTGTCTCGACACCAGTCCGTACTCACAATGCTTCGGTATTCCATCTTTCGAAATCTGAAAGTTAATCTCTTCATTATCAGTATCCTCTTGCAGGATCTTCTTATCATTCCAATCTATCGACTGACACGCTTGGTTCTTGCTTGTATATCTGGTTCAATTTTGAGGGCGGTTGTAAAAATTCAAAAGGTAGCCTACCTCAAATTTGAAAACCGAATTTCAATCATTTTTAAGTAAAGTCTATACTTTAGCCAGCCACTACACAATTGAAGACTCTCGACTCAATGCATTAGTGACTTCTTTCTTTCCTCCGGGGTGATACCAGATAACACCATTCTAGTCCTGCCAAGATTCTGATTCACGACATCGTCTCATGTTAACTCGCAAGATCACAGTTGACGGAACGCAAGTGCAACAATCCTACTATGTTGTATCAATATGCAACCCAATCCTTTAAATAATGCATAAATATAGATCTCATCTCCTCCACAACCATATGGAGAGATCAGCACAAACATAATAGCTAGTTCTTGCATCAGCTCTTGGAATTATCCTTACTCTTACCTATCCATACGAATTTCTCTCTTTCTTCAAAAGTCGAGTCAATGCTAACATTGATGTTACGGCTCTTTCCACAAACTTTCTGAAGTGACATGTACAACCCATACGGCTTCTGATCTCTGATACTATTGTCGATCTTGGTCCACTGATAATTGACTCGGTCTTGATTGGGTCCATGGAAATTCTTTCACCATTCTTAGGTATCTCTTGAGCTCCTTAGCATTTTTCTATTACATAGAATATCATGGAAGGACACGATCACAATTGATCTAGGTATTCTTCGAACACCAGGTTGTCAAATCCATTACAACAATTGGAGCATTTACCAGGCCAAACGATCTTACAATACTCACTAAGGTCATATTAAGTACGAACAATTGTCTTCAATATAACCTCATTTCTAGTTCTCAACTGATGATAACCTGTTCTCAAGTTGACCTTTAAAACATCGACACTCTTTATAATTAGTCGCACCATTCATTGATCTTAAGTAATAAACACTTGTCCTTGATTGTCACCTAATTGAGTTGACCATGGTTGATGCATGATTGCCATGAACCATCTTCATTTTCTCTCTCCACAAAACTAATGTTCCCTAAAGTGATGCACTAATAAGCATGAATTCCTCATTCCTCAATCTTCACATTCGCATCTTCGGTTCTAACAATTCAGATGACAATAACTGGTAAGAAGCCTTCAAGAGTGGCTCCATTTTGCTGTTAGCTCAATCGCAATTTCTATCTCTTTTTCTAGCAACGGTTTGACAGTTCTTATGACAACACGTCTAGAAATTCTTATACCACTGAGATGTCTTCCACCTCCAATTCTCCAATCTGTCTTAACTATAACCATCACCAAGTAACTTTGGCAATCTCCATCTAACAAGTGGTTTGTCTTCAATCAACGAGATTAAAGAAATCGAAGATTCTTTTTGACTCCCAATAAACTTGACACTTTCATGTGCTATTGGACTAAGTTGAACAGCTCCATGACCATGATTCCTTAATACAAGATGCTCCATGAGCCCCTTCTACTCATGTAGCATCAAAGTTACATCTCAGCAACTAGTCAAGCATTTACTAGTGATTCCCTTTTTCTTTCATTTATTCCAATAAACTGAAGTCTCCCAAACTTCATCAAAACTCTGTTGCGATACTCTGATAGAATTTTCCCCAAAACATTCTTCCTCTGATTAGTGTCGGGTCGGTTCCATTCCTGTTCTTCTCGCCATTCTAGTGGCATCCTAACTGAGGTAGCGGTGTCAATGTTCCATTGGACTTTCACTGACAGTCCTTCACCCGACGACCGTGCTGATCACAATCATAGCACGTTCTAGCTATACTCGGACACTGGATTCATCCATGTTTCCTTCCACAATTTCGACACCTACCTGGTGAGTCTTTTATTTCTTGTCAGGTGCCAACATACACTCTTCTTGTAACAGACACCTATTCCAAAAATCCACAGTGTGTCCCATGGTGCACTTCTCATGATCTGTCTTAACAATGGTGACAGCCATAACCATTATCGAGATTCCATCTACTTATGCGGATAACCCCTAAATCACTGTCCGTGCTAGCGACACTTACCACAAGTTCTATCCTCAAAATACACGAGACTGATCCATACCATCTTCCATGGAACAACATGTGCCATTTGTCTCGATGCTGACTTGACTATTACACCTTGTCCACCGGGTGGAATAAAATACTCTTTCCTCAACATCAGTCTTTACCCTGACCAAATTCTAAGTCTGCCTGCGTTGAATCTTGACTCAGACATCGAATTCCCTGATCATCATTCCAAGTTGAACCTCGGCAAAGGTAGCAACAACAACAACTTGATCCTGATCTTACTAGCTCATCCAGATCCCCAAGGAACACTTGCATCAAAACGATCCTATCGGACTTAGGATCATTTGACGCTACTACACTAGTACCAACCTACGGTGGTACTCTTACGCTAAAGTTGGCCAAAGTCGACACTCTGCCACAACCACCTCGGGTACCGACCTTTGTCGACGCTTTACCCCGAGTCACAGAGGACACTGTCCTCGTACTAGAAGTTCTCAACTCTTGCTTGCTTAAGATTCAGTCTTTTACTAACACTTGCCTTCCTAATCCACATTGGATTAGAAGATGAGCAATTCACACACGACAAACAATTCTACCAATTAGCTACCAAAGACATGCACCAGCATGAATTTAAAGGCCATCCTACTACTATCCATGAACCATCGCTCCTTATCACTCCAATCTTAAACTTCGCTCTAATACCACTTAAACGGGATGTCACGCCTCGATCCTCAAACACGTGCCCATCCCTCACCTGGTCGATTAATAGCGACGTCCCAGGACGCATCGCCGACCCTGTTCATTTTATATGCGCAAGCGGAAGTGTAAAGAAAATCCCCAGACAATAAAGCAATGGGATAGAAAAGTAGGGCCATACTTTCATACTGAAACTCATAACCAAACCTTTATGCATTGTACAAACCATAGTACTTCACAACTATTCACAACCCTTTACTCTAGCTCTATTCACATCAAAAAAAGTTCACAAAAGAAGATGGGATCTCAGTCCATCCAGATTGTACTCAAAATCCCTCTCGGTACTATATTCTTCTCCCAAAATTCTTCTCGTTCGATTTCACCTCTGAGTTTTCCTTCTCAGACTCCTCTTCCTCAGCTCCTCATCGGGATCCTGAAATATTATCCTACAACCGGGATGAGACTACGTCTCAGCGAGTTCTACCCCACTAAGACTCAATTAGGGAGCCAATACAATACTCGGTTGCCTAAGCACAGCACGAGTCAGAGGACTTACCTTGGCCTCAGATTCCACCTGCATGTTAGCACAGATCACATAGGCATCCAAGCAATCACATCACTGATCGAAGTATCGATCAAATCGACCTAGTCGATTTCACACCAACAAGACCACTCACGGTCATTCCCATTCAGTCAATCAATTTACAATATCAGATTCAAGCAATGGTCAATCACATTAAATCACACTCAAATCGGATCATCGATCAATCGAACCATCTCTCGGTCATTCCTTCCGTCCCATATAACTTCCAATAGTACACTTAGTCACAGAGCTCCATTATTTCTCTCGGGCGTTGTTTTGGCCAAGGTGACATAAGTAATAGACGGTCTACGTGCGTTCTTTAAGGCGCTGTTTTCGCACAGTGATCTTCCCCATCACTGAACCACGCCCGTCATGGATCACAGACAGTCTACGTGTGTTTTTTAAGGCGCCGTTTTCGCACAGTGATATTTCTCCATCACCGAACCACGCCTGTCTCTATTCATAGGCAGTCTACGTGCGTTCTTTAAGGCGCCGTTTTCGCACGTGATATTCTCCATTACCGAACCACGATTGCCACAAGCCATAGACAGTTTACGCAGGCGCCAGTGATCTTCCACATCACCGAATCTATACTTCGTACTCAATAGACAATTGCATGCGTTCTTTAAGGCGCCGTTTTCGCCAGTGATCTTCCCCATCACCGAACCATGCATGCCTATAACAATATGAGTACTAGACCGATACGTGCGTTCTTTAAGGCGCCGTTTTCGCCAGTGACATCCTTAGTCACCGAACCACGTAGGTCCATACACCGTACTTGATCGGTCCAAACCCAAAGTACTTCTGATTCATTCTCACCATTCTACACACTTTACAACTAAACAGAGCATAAGAATGCTGAATAAACATACATGGCCAATTTCCAATCAATAATTCAATCTCAATCAATTCCAATCAATTTAGGGCAAACCCCTAAAATATCACAATTTAATTAATTTCAAACAACGTAGAGCTCAAATAAATAAACGGGCTGCGCCACGACAATCAGCACGAGATTTCGGTCGTCGGCCATCTCAGCCTTAATTTCCGAAAAATAATTAATTAAATAATTAATTTCGAAAATTAAATAATAAATATTAGAAATTCAATTTAGCTCAAAATAAAGCCTGATTAAATAAACAGACTTCACCACTGTCATCAGCATAATATTCCGGTCGCTGGCCATCACAGTTGAATTTTTGGAAAATAAATAATTAAATATTTAATTTCGAGAATTAAATATATAATTACAATAAATTCAATTCAGCACAATATAAAGCTCCATTAAATAAACGGGCTGCACCATGATCATCAGCATAATATTCCGGTCGCTAGCCATCTAAGTTCACATTCAATTTAACTAAATCACATCAAAATCAACTAATAAACCATAATCAAAACACATAAGCTTAATTAAATAAACTAAACAACCAATTAAGCATAATTAACCCACTAAGCAAGCATTGGTGTGGTTACCCACCGGAATCGCGCGCAACCGGTACCAAATCGACGGGCTCAGCGCGGGGAACAACAAACCCCAAAGCGGGTCTCGGGTCCGGGGCTCGGAAACGGCCCAAAAGCGGGCCTAAAGCCGCTACAATACCCACTCAAAGAGGCTGCGTTTTCTACAAAAGAACTCACAAAACAGCCATAAAACACATCCACAAGGGCGGCAAGGCACGGGGGAAGGTCGGTGGAGGTCCGGCGAGCTCGATCGGTGGCCGGAGGTGGCCAGACGAGGGCTGAACGGGGCTGGGCAGCAGCTAGTTCGTGCAGAGGAGGACGCTCGGGGTGCGAGGAGGGCGGTGGCGGAGCGCCGGCATGCACGGGTGTGCGGGCGGCGGTGCGAGGGCGGCGGAGTGGTGGCGACGAGCGGTGCGCAGTGCGGGCGAGCTCCTTCTTCTGGTTTTTTTGTTGGTTCGGCCAAGAAGAATGAAGAAGAAGGGGAGGGGCTTCGTTCACGTGGGGGAAGAGGGGAAGAAGAAAGAGGAGAGAGAGAGAAGAGAATAAAATAAAAAGAAAAGAAAGGAAGGGATAAGGACATGGACTAGTCAAAGATAGGAGGGGAAGGCCAAATTCAATTTGGCTTGGGGGAGGGGCTCGCACGGATGGGGGATGGGAGAGGGGAGAGAGAGAGAAGGGAGAAAGAAAAAGAAAGAAAAAGAAAAAGAAAAGAGAAAAGGGAGAGAGAAAAAAAGAAATTTAAATAATCAATTATTCTTGTTTTTCTTTTCTCTTTCCCTTTCTATTTTCTTTTGGTCTCCGATTTTCCTTCCGATAATTTCTTTCTTGAAATTTCAGACTCGTCAATAAATTGACGGACAATGAGACAAATTCCCAAAAATAAGAATTATGACACGCTTAAAATTTGATTCCCGAAATCGAGTTCAATTTCGTGGTTAAAATCGACCGAACACGATTTTAGTCCGATTCGACCTATTGAGTAGCTTTTAGGGATTATACCGCGGTTATATCCCTTAACGGCTTCACCCAACAGATCGGCTAACTCATGAGTGATCAGCTCAGAGAAAAGGACCATCGGCGCGTCGACGAGTTGCCCATTTCATATATTCGGGACGGGTCGAAAATTCGGGATGTCACACAATTCGGATCCGGATGCACGATGGGGTGGTTCGCACATTAACAGATGTGAGGCATGTACCAGAGCTCAAGAAAAACCTTATTTCTTTGGGGACACTCGATGACATCGGGTGTAGGTACATCGCTGAAGGTGGAGTGCTGAAGATCTCTCGAGGTGCCATGACAATGATGAAGGGGAAGAAAGTGAATACTCTCTATCATCTACTGGGAGAGATTATGACCGGAACCGCTGCAGTTTCATCAAGTGAGTCAGATTCTGACTTGACTTAATTATGGCATATGCGTTTAGGGCACATGAGTGAGGCAGGTATGACGATACTGAGTGAAAATGGGTTGTTGAAGGGTTAGAAGACAAGGAAGCCGGACTTATGTGAGTACTGCATCTATGGGAAACAGCATCGGGTTAAGTTTACTACTGCTATTCATTCGACCAAACGACCGGTTGAATATATTCATTCAAACGTCTGGGGCCCGTCTTCAGTTCCTTTGAAAGGAGGTGCCCGATATATGCTAACTTTTATCGACGATTATTCGAGGAAGGTATGGATTTACTTTCTGAAGCACAAATATGATGTGTTTGATTGGTTCAAGAAATTTAAGATATTGATTGAGAAGCAGTCAAATAAACAAATCAAGTGCCTGAGAACCGATAATGGCATGGAGTTCTGTGGTAAAGATTTTACCGCGTTCTGTGAGAAAGAAGGTATTGTGAGACACCGCACAGTACTTGGGACACCACAGTAGAATGGCGTGGCAGAACGAAAGAACAGAACTTTGCTTAAGCGAGCTCGATGCATGCTTTCGCATGCAGGACTTGGCAAGGAATTTTGGGCCGAAGCAGTAAACATGGCATGTTACCTAGTAAATCGATCTCCATCGTCTGCTATTGAGTGGAAGACTCCTGAGGAAGTATGGTCGGAGAAATCTGTTGATTACTCCAGATTATGTATATTCGGATGTCCTGCGTATGCTCATGCAAGTGATGGTAAGCTTGAGTCGAGGGCGAAGAAGTGCATATTTCTGGGTTATGCACATGGGGTGAAAGACTACCGGCTGTGGTGCACCGATCCCAGATCACCCGGTTTTTTAATCAGCAGAGATGTGATCTTCGATGAGACTGAAATGCTTCAAAGGAGGAGTTCTGAGACACAACAGCAAAGAAGATAGATCATGGTGTCGGTAGTGAGGTGGAGCTTCAGGTGGAGACTCCGGAGACCTCGAAGGTAACAAAAGTTGAGACTGCAGATGAAGCCGCAGTTCTTGAAGTCCATGATAGTGAACAACCAGCAAAGCCGCAGCAAATTATAGCCACAGATAGACAGAGAAGGCAAATTAAATCACCGGTATGTTATGGTTATACAGATATTGCTTATGCATTGATTGTAGGTGATGAGGTGGAGACAGATGAGCCTTCATCTTACTCTGAGGCGATGGCTCGTTCGGAGTAATCGCAGTGGCTAGGGGCTATGAGTGAAGAGATGGAATCACTCAATCGAAATCAGACATGGGAGCTGGTCAAAGTACCTAAGAGCCAAAAGATTGTCGAAAGTAAATGGGTCTTTAAATGGAAAGAGAGCATTCTCGGTGTCGAGGCGGCAAGGTATAAGGCGAGACTTGTGGCAAAGGGGTATACACAGCGTGAGGGCATTGACTACAATGAGGTGTTCTCTCCTGTGGTAAGACATACTTCTATTTTGTATTTTACTTGCCTTAGTTGCTTCGCGGGATCTTGAGTTAGAGTAGCTAGACGTGAAAACTGCGTTTCTTCACGGTGAGTTGGAGGAGCAGATTTACATGAGGCAACCAGAGGGATTTGCTATTCCAGGTAAGGAAGATCATGTTTGCTTGTTAAAGAAATCTTTATATGGGTTGAAACAATCTCCTAGGTAGTGGTATAAACGTTTTGATACTTTTATGGCTAGTCAAGACTATTCAAAAAGTCAGATGGACAGCTGCGTTTACTATATGAGATTGGAGAATGGTTCTTTGATTTATCTACTCTTATATGTTGATGATATGCCGATAGAAGCTAAGAATATGTTTGATATTGATGTGCTGAAGAGGCAGTTAAATGCTGAATTTGAGATGAAAGATTTAGGTGCTGCAAAGAAAATTTTGGGTATGGAGATTTTGCGTGACAGGGCTACAGGAGTTTTACGTCTATCTCAAAAGAAATATATTGAGAATATCGTAGCACGTTTTAATATGCAGTCAACAAAATCTGTAAGTACACCTTTAGCGAAACATTTTAAACTTTCAGATAAATTTATCACCGCAGACTAAGGAGGAGGAGGAGGAGCATATGTCCCGTGTTCCTTATTCTAGTGCCGTGGGTAGTATTATGTATGCTATGGTGTGCACTAGGCCTAATATTTCACAAGCCGTGAGCGTGGTTAGTCGCTATATGAAGCGTCCTGATAAAGCTCATTGGGAAGATGTGAAGTGGATCCTTAGATATTTGAAGGGGACAACAGACGTGGGTATAGTATACCGAAGGGACAGTAATGACAGTGAGACCACTGGTTTTGTGGATTCGGATCACGCCAGTGACTTGGATGATTGCAGGTCTTTAGTAGGGTACGTGTTTACGCTAACGGGTGGTGCAGTTAGTTGGAAAGCATTCTTACGGGATCACATTGCCTTGTCTTCGACTGAGGCAGAGTACATGGCACTAATCTTTGTAGCGAATGAGGCGATATGGTTACAAAGTTTGCTCTCAGACTTTGGGTTAGAACAGAAAAAGTGTGGATATACACTGTGACAACCAAGGTGCGATATATTTGGCATATAATCCAGTTTATCACGAGTGAACGAAGCATATCAACATCAGGTACCACTTCATCCGAGATGTCTTAGCTAAGGGTATTGTTATTGTTAAAAAGATTTCTACAGCAGATAACCCGACAGACATGATGACTAAGTCTGTTCCTTTGGCAAAGCTCAAGCTCTACTTGAGCTCTATTGGCGTCTGTGGAGAGTGAGCGCCCGTCGGGGCATTGGGAGAGCAGCATGGATGATGAGCACTATAACTTGGCTTTAAACATCGAGCCAAGTTGGAGAATTGTTAAATTAATGTCTCGATTTTGAATTCGAATAATGATTTATTAAACCGAATTTATTGATAAAGATTTCCTAAGTACTCTTGAAGATTTACAAAAGAGGAGATAAAGATCAAATAAAGGTTTCCTCTTTGAGCACACGCATATAAAAGGGAAAAGAAGCCCTATGTAAAGGGTTGCTGCTAAAACCCTACAAGGAGCCGCCGCTGCACAACATCAAGTGAAGCCACCCACGCGATCAAGAAAAGGAGTTCTTGTTTTCGGCGTTTGGTTTTGAGCTTGAACGCGCAGCAATTTTGTGCAGTGAGTTTATACCCAATTGAGTTGTTTATTTATACACTTAGGGTTTGGGGTTAAATCTAGGTGTGGGAAACACTTGAGCAATTGAGCGATTGTAAACTCTGATTCTCATATTTTAGTGGATTATTTGCTGTTGGCTCTCCCTGTGGACGTAGGTACCTATATTCGAACCGAACCACGTAAATTTCTGGTATTCTTATTTTTCTCGTTTAATTTCTCTAAGGTGATTTCGCGTTGACGTAAATTGCAAGATCCTGATAATTCTGCATATTATATCCCAACAGCAACGGCGTCTTGCCACGATTCCTACTCTTTTCTTTTCTTTTATTAATATATTTACATTTTGACCACTCAAAGTATTGAAATTTTTTAAAATTGATCATGTGCATACTAGAATTTCGGACTAACATGTTAAGGAGAGTTGACCACATGTCAGATACACATCGGAGTGTCGGACATGATACAAAATCTCCCGAAGAGTATCAATACTTTTTAGCTGAGGGCAAGGCAAAATGGGAAAATCAAGGATGAGGACTAGAAGGTTCAGTTTTCAGTGGCTAGGCAAAGTCTATGTTTTAGTTGAGACATATCATCCATGTGCACCAAAGGGAAAAAGAAAGAGCCACAGCACGAAAAAGCAAAAGTCAGCAGAACGAATGAGTTAAAATTTTGGGTTCAAAAATGACAACATGGGATAGACAAGGTTAATAAATACCATTGCAAAGGAACGGATAATTGTCCCCAAAAATCCTAAATTTATTGTATGGCAACCAATTTTGTCCTAATTCTTTCAATTATGTTGATTAATTATAAATCTTTTGACGATTTGTCAATTTAGTCTTAAACATTTTCAATTGTGTCAATTTAGTCATAAACTTTTTTAAAATTTGCTAATTCAACATTAAACTTATTATTTGGATAGTTGGCCAAAAAGATTACATTGGTAAATTGTCAAATGGTTTATGACTAAATTGGCAAATCACTAAAATGTACAGGACTAAATTGTCATCATTGACCAATTGAAGACTAAATTGGAAAATTGTTAAAAAGTTTAAGACTAAATTAGCAAAATTAAAAAAATTAATATTGAATTGTCTATCTTACAATAGGTTTAGAACTTTTTAGACAATTTTCTTGCAAAGGAACTAATGTTACGGACTCAATGAAAGGCCCAATTTGTATATGTGATTTGAGCCTCAATCCTCCACCCAAGGATCACCCGTGGGTTTCTGAGCTTTACCCAGCCAAACATTTTTATCCTTGGAGAAAATTCCATTCTAATTAGGGAAATTCGTTTGAATTGCAACTCTTCGAAATATGAACGGATTTTCCAAGAAGAGATGAACGTGGTCGACTGTTCCAAAGAACCCGAGGGACCGCACATTTGATCGCTCCCGTAAAACTTTCGTTGGAGTCGGTGTGACGTACAATCTAATCACTTATTTAAGAAAGATCTTTGATCAGTGTGCGTTAATATCATGAGCTGTGACCAGTGTGCACTTTGGAGCACGTCTAAAAAATCATTGATCAGCTGCTCATTTGGGACATGATTGATCACCGACGCAAAAACATTTTTCGTTCAACTTGCACTTGAGCCGCACGTTTGCTCGCCTATTTTAAAACCTTCACCATAGTTAGCACGCACTTGAAAGGCGCGTCTGAACACTCATTTTAAAAACGTTTAGTTGGGACACGTATTTGATGCCCGATTATGACATCTTTCGCATGATTAATGTGTACTTAGAACGTGCGTTTCATCGTCTTTACCCTGCTCAAATATTATCTTGCTTGTTTATTACCATCTCCGTTCTTTTGCAATGAGAATCAATATCTCGACATAAGCCAAGAGGCAGATCTTGTGCCACTAGATATCTAAGCATGATCATCCACTTGCCAATGTCAATTTATATAGTAAGATAGCCGTATCTGTCATATTTCATAAGCGTACTTAGAATGTTAATGACATTTTAATAAATTTACCAGCATTGAATATAGTTTTTGTTGACGTGGTTGGACTTGTCATTTTACGGTGAAGGATTGGTGTCTCTGGCCTTTTGCTAGAAGCATCGAGGTTGAAATAAAAAAAATAAAAATCCCAGAAAAAGAAGAGACGGTTACACCCAAGCAAATTCCAAATTTCAAGCTTAAATTCGAAAAAATGGAAAACATGGCAAACGGAAGGAAAATTGGACAATTAGGTGTCATTAGAAATACGGGTGAGCGCAGTTCCCAATTCTACAAACCCAGTTTCTTTTTTTTGGGAACCGACAGTTCCCGGTTCTGGTTCCTATTAGAACCCGAACCAGAACCTTTTAGAGTTCAAAAAAAAAAAAACCCTAACACCCCACGTGATTTCCCTCCTCTTCTGTCGATTTTTCCCCCTTCCCCTTTCCTTTTCTCTCTCTCTTTCTTTTCTCCCATTTTTCCTCCTCACGTCACTTCTTGCCCCCCGCTCCTCACGTCACTTCCTGCCCCTGGACCCCTCCCCCTCCTCCTTCTTCTTCTTCTTCTTCTTCTTCCTCCTTCCTCTTGCTGGCTGCTGCTTCACCCACCACCACACTGCCACCCCACTCTCTACTCACCACCACCTCTTGGCCACCGAACCCCCACCACCCATCGAAGCCATCTCGCCGTTGAGCCTGACGAGCTGTCACGCCGTCCGCGCCGCCGTCCCCAAGCCACCGTCACCACCTCTTGCCGTTTGATAAAATGGATCATCCAAATTGAGCTCAAACCTGTTTTTGATGATTCTTTACCATATATATATTCGTGATCTTGAAAGTTTTGATTGGATCGTGTTCAAAATGTCCTCGGGAAAGCACGTCGCCGTCCTTGCGTTTCCATTCGCCTGCCACCCCCTGCCTCTCGCCAACCTCATCCGTGAGGTGGCGGAAACTGCCACGAACGTCCACTTCTCTTTCTTAAGCACGGCCAAGTCCAACGACGATCTCTTCCCCCATTTGTCGAGAGCCGAGTTGCCGCCCAACATCGTGATCTATGACATCGATGATGGATTGCCGGCCAGTCATCACGGAGCGACAATGGAGGAACTGATAGGGCAAACGGATGTGTTCCTCAAACAAGCTCCGAAGAGTTTTCGAGCTGCCATCAATGCTGCGGAGCGGGATGCAAGGAAGAAGGTGAGTTGTCTATTTAGTGATGCTTTATTGTATCCCGCATGCGAAATAGCCGAGCAAATGCGCATTCCAAATTTCGCATTCCATGGGTGACGTTCTGGGTTGCTTCTCCGTGCTTTCTGTCCGTTCACTTCCACATCGAGGTCCTTCGTCAGCTCCGCCATAGAAACTCCTGCACTGGCATGGCGGAAGTAGAAGCTGACGACAAGGCCCTGGAAATGGTTCCGGCGTTGTCATTGTTTCGCATGTCAGATATCCCGGACGAAATGCTAGAAGACCCGAATACGTCAATGGTGTCAAGCTTAGTCCACCAGTTGCAGCGCGTACTGCCACGCGCTGCGGCCGTCATCATGAACTCCTACATGGAAGCGAACCCGGCGCCTCAAATAGCGGACCTCAAGTCCAAGTTCAAGATTCTCCTCCATGTAGGGTGCCGCACGGTGTCTTTCTCACCGCCACCAGTGTTAACAAGCAGAGACTTAGACCCTACCGGTTGCTTAATGTGGCTAGACACCAAAGACCCTCGTTCCGTGGCATACATATGCTTTGGGACGGTGGCTATACTGTCGCCTACCGAGCTATCGGCTCTCGCCGAGGCCCTGGAATCCACTGGGACCCCATTCCTATGGTCTATCAAGGAGCACATGATGGTCCACTTGCCTGAAGGGTTCTTGGAGAGGATGGGGCCGCGGGGGAAGATAGTGTCGTGGGCCCCGCAGAGCCAGGTGTTGAGCCACCCGGCGTGCGGGGCGTACGTGACACACTGTGGGTACAACTCGGTGTTTGAGAGCATAGCGGGAGGCGTGCCGATGATATGTAAGCCGTTCTGGACGGACAACATGATGAATGGAAGGTTGGTGAAGGAATGGTGGGGGATTGGAGTAGGCGTGGAGGGGGGGACCATTACAAAGAGTGGGATGGTGACGGCACTGGAGGTAGTGTTGAGGAGTGAGGACGGGAAGGAGATGAGGAAGAAGGTTTGCAAGCTTAGAGAGAGATTGGTGGAGGCTGCCGGGCCTGGAGGGAGTGTTGAAACTGATTTCAAGACCCTTGTGGAGGTTATTTCTACTTCATGATATGTTTTCAGTCCTGCCTTGTATGTTTTGTGGGGATCAGATCCTTTGCTGGAGACACAGATCTGGATAAAGGATGTTTGTTTTACTTTGTGGAAGGTTTATATTGATCTTTTGTTATGATAGATACCCAAGTTGATTTATTTTTGGAAGTCCTTTTTACCGGTCGGGCAACTTAGAAAGATGGGTTTTGTGCCTTCAACAAATACTTCTTTTGGATAATTTGTACAAGGATATATAGTCTATGTTACTGAGAAATAGTCTTCACCCTTTTGAATTTAGACTATGATTGTAGAGATAAAGGTCATTGGCTTAAGGTACAACTTGTGATAGATGTTAAAAATTGAAACATATCATGAAAAGATAACCAATAGAAAGAATAATTTCATTGACTAAACTCAGTTTGACCACCATCTACGTCCCTCATATTCTCTTAGGTTATATTCTAGTTGATGATTGTCAAAAGGCCCTTCTTCTGTAGATCTGTGCAGTTTCTATATTAACTTGGCAGCGTATACCGATAAAATCGAAGTTATTAATCATGTGGTCTCTACTATCCGATTTATACGTAGACTAAGCCTACAAATTTTTGTAGTCTTTTTTTTTTTATCAGGAAAGAAAATTTATTGATAGAAAATTTCTTTTTGTAGTCTGCACATGAGCAACTAATAACTTCGGGATGCTAATAACAGGAGAATTTCCTTCCACAAATGGAGGCAAAGTTAGAGCCAAAGATCCCATAGAAAAGAAAATATGCTTTTAATTTTTTAATGCTTCAGATCATATATACTTTTTCGAAGCTTGCGCACATGAGATTGAGCCTTCCAAGTTTCAATGCCGTCAATGGAAAATTTATACACTAATATCATCATAGTCATTAATTGTATGAGCCTCACAATATGACCCACACGATTACTTTGATGTTGTTGGTCTACATAAGGTCACATTATGTAATAACTTCCTATCGAGCAATTCATTAACTTAAAAAACGAGAAAGAGAGAGTCGGCAAGATGTGGAGTGGCCAAAGGATCTAACAACTCTCTAAAACATATATTTTGTAATGATTACTCATGTGATGGCGACACATCGTCATACAATAGGCTAATCAAAGTGAGATGCATCTCACAAACTGCGCCAAGTAGAATGAGACACACATCATGCGAGTTATGTGATTGATTGGTTATTTACCACTTAATGTTACCATCACCTAAAATATCTTTTGTGATTCTAGTCCACATTACTAGAAGGGTCACAAATCTTCTATTCATGAATTGTCCAGTATGAGTCATAGTTATTCAATCTACTGAAAACTAGAAGTCAAGATTGTTAATCTCATTATCGCCGCCCAATAGACACACAAGAAGCTAAGAGGTCTCTCCAAACAAAGAACTGAGATGGGAAAAAGAGGAATTATAAATGTAAGATGTCTAATAAAATCGTAACTAGAATTGAGATCAAAGCATACATAGCTCGGAGACGCAGAATAAAAATTCTTTACTTTTAAATGCCCAAGAAATATGCGTATCATATAATTTTCTTATATTCTAGAATATAACATTGTAGTATTGATTTCTTGTAAACCCGTGCAAACAATTCTTGAATTAATTTTTGAGAAAATAATTAATCATTAGATACATTGCAAGTGGGCATTAATAGCATTCACTAAAATAATAACACCTGATTCTCGTGTGGTGACGTGGACTTCCAACTACTGGGTAGATACATTGCAAGTCGGCATTAATAGCATTCACTAAAATAATAACGCCCGATTCTCGTTGGTGACGTGGGCTTCCAACCACTGGGTAGATACATTGCAAGTCGGCATTAATAGCATTCACTAAAATAATAACACCCGATTCTCGTTGGTGACGTGGACTTCCAACTACTAGTCTATTGCCCATAGAGCTACAAACTTCGAGGCTTATGGGTGCATGATAACAAGTTATTTCTGTTTCAAAAACAATTTTTCTATTCCAAACTTATTTCTGGAATAGAAATTTGTTTGCCATTTTTCTATTTCTAAAATAAATTTTGATTACGAAATAGGTTTGGAATAGAAATCGAAGTAAGAATTTTTTACTTCTTTATTTTTGGAATAGAAATTAGAAATAAAAATTCTTCTCATCGTTCGTTGCCGCCGACCATCGTTTGTCGGACACCACCCGCCGCCGCCGCCGGCGTCGGTCGATTGCTGCCGTTGCCGTCGGTTCTTGCCGCCCGGTCGCCGCTTTGTCGCCCGTCATCGCCGCCGAACACTGTCACCGGTTGCCGGTCGCCGGACGCCGCCACCGAATGCCGGACACCGTCGAACGCTAGATGTCGATGGCCGCCGGTTGTCGCTGGTCGTCGCCGATTGTCGCTGGTCGTCGCCGATTGTTGCCGATCGCCAATCCACCGCCGTCCGAAAGGAAGAAACTTTTTGTTGTTATCAAACAAATTTCTATTTTTGAAGTAGAAATTTTATATCGTTATTAAACGGTTATTTTTGTTTAGAAACTCATTTAGAAATAGAAATAGAAAAATCTATTTCTCTTCAAAAAATCAATTTCTAGCCAGAATGGTTATTATTCGCGCCCTTAAAATCTAAGTTTAATTAACTTAGTCAGCAAGTCAACGATCCGATCAATTAAAGTGTCTGATTTTTCATGAGATTCTAAGACCCCGTGACCCAATCAGCCATTTTATTGAACTAATTAAAATATCATACTCCATTATTTTATTTCGGGCAATAAACGTGAAAGTTCCGAACCTTTGATGTGACTAATTCTAATGAATTTACAAAAATAACCCTTCCGTCTTCGCGAGTAAAAACCACCTAGGAGATAGCAGGCAGGCCCCCAATATTATCGTGCGCTAGAGGCACTGATCTTAACGCTGGTTTTTCCGTGTTCGAAATAAGTACTTAACCAACTCTTTTGGGGTTTTTATTATTATCCGTAACAAGATATAAATAGGGCTACCCATGTGCAATCAAGGGTAATGAAGCTGTTTTCAAGACCTTTTTGGAGCCCATTTCTAGTTCATGAAAGCACGGATATTCTTCTGATTGGATGAAACTGCATGCTTTTTCTGCTGAATCAGTATGTAATGGCGGGAAGTATTTCCTATGGACTATCGACAATATTAATACCGGATAGGGTTCATGGTATTAGCTTCATAATTTTAAAGACCATAATTGTAGAGACAAAATATTAATCCCATTTCGTGTACTAAGCTCATTATTTGAAAACTATCAATATGCGCCATTTTCCCTTGTGTTTGATTCTCTAAAGTGGAATTGGATGATTGCTAAAGATGCGCATGATAACAATTTTATTTCTATTCCAAATTTATTTCCTGACAAAAAATCCGTTTAGTAATGTAATTTCATTTTTTTTAACAAATTTTTTGGTCCAAAAATAGGTTCGGAATAGAAATGAAAAGTAAAATTTTTTTACTTATCTATTTCTAGAACAGAAATGAGAAATAAAAACTATTATCATCTCTTGTTCTCTCTACTAGTCAGCCACCTACCCACTGTTGCCGCTTGCCATCTGCCACCGTTCGCTACCGCCTACCGCTGTCATTTGGTAGTTGTTGCTGCCCATTACCGTTCGGAAAGGAAAAATTTTGTGTCGTTATCAAACGAAATTTTATTCCGAGAACAAAAAATTTGCATTATTATCAAACACATATTTTTGCTCAAAATATTATTCAGAAATAAAAATAGAAAAATCTATTTCTCTTATAAAAATCAATTTTTTATCGAATGGTTATCATTTGCGTCCTAAAAAGCTCTATCACAGTAGGCGTGATGGCTTGTCCAAGGGATTTAAAATTTTATACGCACATACAAGAGGCTGATCATTCTTGCAAGGAGCACTTTTTTTGCGTTCTCCACAATTTTTATTTATAGGATACTGGCTTGCCTCATTCAAAGCACATCCAATATCATGAATTTTGTTTATTAAACCTAATTAAAGAGTTCTGATGTTGTAAATTGATAATTATGAAAATTTCTTGCATCTATCGTAACTTCTCATTCTAAGTATTTTTTCAAAGATATCATTATTTTCTCTCAATATTGTTTTAATAATGTTTACCATATAGAAAATTTTCATGGAATAATACATGACAAATAACTAACATAGGATTATTTTTCTTCTCATGATGAATAAGTTCTATGAAAGTCAAAGAGATGCACATGGATGATCAACATAGCAGAATATGGATATGATTTAGCATGATTTTGAAAATTAGGTTGTGATTCATGATTATTAAAAAATCTAACTTTATATTCTGATTTTAAGTAAGTAGATAATTATTTTAATGAGGTTCAAGCATATCAGATGTGATTTTTCAAATTTTGATATTAGTTACACAAGTTCCCATCTGTGAATTTTTTGGTGTTATTTTCTATTAGTTGCTTGAAGATATTTACAATTTTATTTGATCGACAGAATCCTAATGATAATTGCGCATACATCTACAATGAGCTTTTAGTTACTGATTTCCAATTTTCGAAAAAGTAATTGGGTGATTTTTTTACCTCATCTGTAATTATTATAAAATAATATTCTCACTTAATTGCGGTCTTATAATTATCATTTTGTAAAAACCATCTCATCATGATGTGCATACTTGAATCGCATTAGTTTTGACGTAAACATCAAATGATATGTATTGTCAAGTTTTTTTAACCCAATTTTTTTTTTAATTGTGTATATGAATATTTTATTTATAGTAACGAAATAGATATTTTAAGATAATAAAGTCTTATATTATATATGTATAACTTAAAGGGGAAAAAATACTAAAGACCCTAAATTATGTCCATTGTGACATATTTATCTTAAACTTTTTTTGTGACACTAAAAATCTCAAATATGTATATGTATGACATATTTATCTTCCGTCAAGATTCAAATGAATACCGTTAAAAATCTGTCTAAATGGATGCATGAAAGCAAATTGTCTTGATATGATGTTCACATAACTCAAGTAAAATAAAAATGACATTGTTTTAACTGAAAAATCATTTAACAAAACATTAATAAAGGATTACATAGTTACAAGTTTGGGATTATTATTAAACATACTCCTAGAGAAATTAAGGAATATATCTAGTCCTTAAAATTTGATTAATTTAATGTCCTTGCCACTTACAAGAACATTTTGTAACCATTCAAATTTCTTCTAATTTTCCATGACAATGGATACGACAAAGTTATATGCACCTTTACTCGGGTGCCATTAGACTTGTCTTATCCTTTCATGAAAGGAAAGGACTACCCGTGATTGCTCATATAGCTCTTTTAGATACCCATTTTTTGGATTACTAAAATGCTTGCATTGGCTCATCTAGAGTACTTTTAATGCAAGAACAGTGCTTGTTAAGCCGTTTCCAAATTTCGACATAGCTCTTTCAGATCCATGGCTTCTCTCGGCCCTTAAAGTTCAGTTACAAATTACTAGAGCTCCTCAAACTCCATATTTTATTACTGCTACTTTGCATTATCAGATGGTTTATCACGTTCAGAATCATGATATTGACCTCAACTTCCTCAATTCTAATGATGCCTTGTTCATTTCGATGGATAATTATCAGACTTCTTGTATCCATATACATATATATAGATTCCTCAAAATCAGCTAGTCTAGATGCTTGGGTAACTAACTATAAAAAGACTCATCAAAACTCGGAAAAATATTTATGGTAATTGGGTTGGAGTGGGTACGCTTTAGGATTTTTAATGTCATAAAGAAAAAAAGTTTAAGATGAGTGTGCCACGGCAAACAAATTTAAGATTTTTTTTTAATCTTTTCTCTCAATTTTATTTTTTATTTTTATTTTTTTCGGTTGGTGCTTTTTCCCTAACTTAAAATAGTAAAAAACACGAATCTATTCTCGTGAATAGCACAGGTTGAAGGACTAGATGGTTCATAAAATGATGAAATAAACTACTAACGAATGTGGGATATTATTGGCTGACATACTTGAATATCATATTTGGTAAGGTGGATTTGATTAGATTTTCACTCAATTTAAGATTGTATCGACTCAATTAAAAGGTTTATAATTGATATTAAACCTGAACGGGAGAGGTGCTTATGACTAAATTTATAATTTCCCCGCGGATATCATTGGCTGACGGTGGAGGCTGACTGCACCAAGCACGATCGTCATTGCCACCTATACCACATTCACCATGCCGACAAAATCAATGCTCCATTTAAGGAGCTGATCCACTATTAACTCCTTGGGCCGTCTCAATGCGGGGAACGCATGTGCTTGTTCCAGTAACGTCAAAGGTGTCTAATGGTGATCGATTCATCCCGACGACAATCAACTTCTTTACCAAAGGGGTAGAAGATGTATCCTATGTCAATGGCGAAGTGAAAAATACCAACCATTTTGTGAAAGACCATGTTACACTACGGCCTGCCTGAGTCCTTGATAACAAGTAACGCAAAAGAACTGAAAAAATTGTCTCATCGAGAAGCTATAAGAACAATTTATGATTCATCTTTATGATTTGACTCCTCATCAGCTACAGATGAATGGAGTGATAGAGCTCGCAAATAAGCATATCAACAAGATCATCAAAGAGATGATTGTAACATAAGTGGTTGGCATGAGAAGTTGCCAAATGTTCTTATGGCATATAGAACAACTTTGAGAACTTCAATGAGAGCAACTCCTTACTCTCGTTTCCGGATTGGAAGCGGTATCACCTATAGCGGTGGAGATACCGACGGTCAGGATGCTAACCAAGACCAAACTCCAAGAGATACACTGGATAAGAGAGAGGCTTGAGCAATTGGATTCAATTAATGAAAAGAGGTTAGTGGCCTTATGCCATGCACACTATTACCAGAAAAGAATGACTAGAGCATTTAACAATATGGTGGTGATATTACCAAAAAAGTTCTAAATCTAGTGTACTCTTACTAACTCATTACAAACTTTTTAATTTGGCCAAAACCATTTGACAATTTGACAATTTGACAATTGCATTTTTCTAGCCAATTTTGGCAAAAAATCGCTGACGATCATCTTACATAAGACAACATAACACATGAGATTACTAATGATGAGGACAATTTTTGCATTTTTTGAACTTTTTTTGAATTTTTTTACCTTTTTTTTTTGGCCTTTTTTTCCCTTTGTGGCTAGTGCTCTTTTGCCACTAGGCCTTTGGCAAGGCCCTTACTAGCCACAAGAGCCTCACCGACGGTCGACGAGGCCATGAAGGCCTTAGGTGAGGCCATTGCGGCCTTATTGGCCATGAGCGAGGGCGTGAAAGCCCTCACCAAGTCTGGACGCAGGCTAGTAACCTTGGCCAGATTTTGGGGGAGGCCACAACCCTCCCACGAGATTTGTTGACCCTCGCCTGCGATTTGCTAGGATCATTGGCCATTGGCTAGGGCCCGGCCCTTGCCCCACCACTATTGCTTGAGCTTCTTCTTCCTCTTTTTTTTTTTTTTTCCTTAATCTCATTTATTTTTAATCTAATTAATATAACATTTAGATTAAAAAATCATATTTAGGCTAAAATGACATCATTTTAATTTTGTCCTTAATGTTTTAGTCATGTCATGTAGGAAATAGAAAATAATAAGAAATCCGTGTTAGCGGTTTCGGTTAGTTAAGTAGGAAGGTGATAACGAATAGACTTGATTGCACCAATTTGACAAAATTTTAGGACGTGATTATATATTTTTGAAAGTTTTGGCATTTGATTATATCTTTGTGACAAATCTTAAGATTTCTAATATACTTATCCCTTTTTTCAATAGTGATTGGTTAGGTGAATTGTATAAATAGTATTTAGAATGAAGTACATATGACTGTAGAGTGAGAATATGAAAGATCAATGGAAAATTATCCAAATAGGCCATGTCGCCTCTCCACTATTCCCGCATCATTCATTTTATCAAATATGGAATATGTTACATAATAGACTTATATATACAATTTAAATTAAGGTTTCAAATGTTTTTTTGGGGGGGGGTTAAACTTCTATAGGAAGAATTTTTATTGATGAATGTGGCACCCCCAAAGCGGCCCCCAATCCATTAGGGTCGCCATAGTTCACTTACCTTCCTATTACTTGACCTGGAGGTCTATCAATCCTGGGGGTTTATATCTTTTAGATCGGTCCCTGCGCAATTTATATGGCGGAAGCATATCTAACAACTCCCTTCCCTATATTCAGAAAAGATGCACACCAACTAAACACATTTATAGGTAAAAGCCAAACACTTTTATTTACTTAAACCAGATGGACATCATTTGTCGGTACATCAAAATGCCGTAGTCTTCTATACTTAGCTATACTTCAAAAGATGACCGACATCTTTGCAACAGTCGTATACTTAAAGTCCATTGATCAGTGTCGGCGTCCAAAAGTTCCTTCCTCTGCTGTCCTCCTCCTCGCGGCCATATCCAACCACTCGGTCCATCTACTGGTGGTAGTGGTGGCAGAGGTATCTTGTTTAGTCTGAAATGTTAGTCCCCAAAAGGGGTGAGTACAACCACTCAGCAGTAAAAGATTCACCAAG
This sequence comes from Eucalyptus cloeziana, assembly GCA_014182715.1. NCBI lineage: Eukaryota > Viridiplantae > Streptophyta > Magnoliopsida > Myrtales > Myrtaceae > Eucalyptus > Eucalyptus cloeziana. Next base: position 23,842,494 of record CM024638.1, read on the forward strand.
CTATATCAAGCAGTACCATTAATATCCAGATTCATGCAAGATAGACAGAAACAGGTAGTCAGAGGATAAGTATGCATCAAAATCATGAAATCCTTCAATGCAATGGCAAGTACAATTTCGAAATCCTCAAGATACATCATGTCCGGTTACATCAGTCCCGATCATAGGGCCAAACTGTAATGACACGTCCCATTCCATGCCATACAATTTAGTTTCATAACCAGACCATACTCACACTTAATGTAATCATCAGTTTTAATCATTCAAATGATGTTATCCCCCCAGAGGACCAATGTTTGCGTCCTTTTGAGATTTCGCACCCAACCTGGCGTCGCGAAAGCCTCCGAGCATGTATTCAAAATACAACCAGGCATCCAACACACACCTCCGGGCATCTCGCACCCCACCTGGCATCACGAGGAATCACTGGGGACCATAGACATGGTTACCCCTAACCTCTAGGCATGCATCATAATACAACCCTCACCCTCCGGGCATGTATCATAATACAACCGGGCATCCCGACACTCCCGGGGTAAACCTCTGGGCATGTATTCAAAATACAACTAGGCATCCAAAGGGCATCAACTCATTCGAACCTCTGGGCATCCCGACTCCCGGGGCATCGTTGACCCGAGGATTCAACGGTAACCATTAGCATTTTAATTCACAAAAGTACCTTCAAATACCACACAAGATGTCTCGTGGACCCTCTACCAATCTCAAGATTCCACCATCAGCACCATCATATCACATAACAATTCGAAATACATTCACCTATGGGACAATTTTGTGGAAATTCGAAACAAACAGTTTAATTTCCACATTCACACATTCGCACTGTTCTGGTAAAAATTCCGGATTAATTACTAAACGGACTCAGAAAATTATGAAATTTTGACACATTATCAATAAGACCTAGAGAAACAAATCTCAAGAAGGCTACTAGGTCAGATTCCGTATGTACCGAGGGTAAAATCTCGATTTTCTTCCTAACCATCATTCTGTAAAAATTCCAGATTTGATATTTTCATAGGAAAATTATTTCGATGGTCATACCTTGTTCTTTTTCTCTGAATTTTTGATATGTTATTCATGAAGATGTTATCTAAAACTTTCATCAAAGAATCGAAGTCAAATTCTATCTACAAAATTACAGAAAATTCACGAAATCATCAAAGGTCATACGGTTTCTCTACAAATCGGTTTACTAATTTATAGAGGGCCACTTCTACTCATTTAAAAAAAAATCCAGCATTCAACATCACAACCCAAACATCTCCAAGCCTATTGGACTCCACTAGACGATCACAGCACAACATGATATAGATTAATGGACTTTCACTTGCTACATGATAACTAAGATGCACTCGGTTTTGGAAGTATACTCAAGTAATTTGAAAACAAGAACCACCCAAATTTTAATGACAATAACGTAACGCCTCTTAACCTCTTTGACTAAAATACAAATTTAATAATGTACGTACAAATGCATGTCACGCTTTCGCTAAAAACATACTGCTCAAACCAATTCCCAAAAATTCTATAAGAATTTTACTATACACTCAGAATTTTCTTCTGGTTTTACTCACGAACAGCAAACAACACACACCGAAATCAATTTTGTATTCATTATACTAATACAGAAAACCTAGTGTGAATACATGTTACAATCTAGACAATTCCACATAACTCTCATGAAGAAATAAAAGCTGAATTCACGTTAAAACTTCTAAAAACAAGCATCGTAGCCACTGACTACGTATGAATTTCTCTGGACAGCATAGATTCAAGAAAATCTCATACCTATACCTTGTCTAATTTACTTCTAGAGTTCATAAAATCTATTGTTATGATTCTAGATTAGAAGACTCTAAAAGAACACATAGAAGTGCCAAAGTATCCTCTCGGCTTCTTAGTTCCAAATTCACTTTCATCACCAACAATTTAGTATTCAACCTTCATCCCGACATTTCTCAAATCTATTTGCACTCCTCAAGACAATCACAGCATGCGCAACATAGATTGATGAACTTCTACTTGCCTCACTCCTAAGCTCAATCGACAACAAAACAGGAAGCTCGTGGGTCTTCGAACGCGGCTCAACGGCGGCGAAGATGCCACGGTGGCAGCTCGCATGAGCACGGCTGAGGACGGTCCTTCTTTCCTCTTTTCCTCTCGCCGTTCGCCCTCTCTCTCACTCGTCGCTGCTCACTCTCTCTCTCTCTGTGAAATTTTTGCTCGGTCACTCTCTCTCTTCCTTCTCGACTAATCCTCCAATTTTGTGTTCCTTCGTTGGTTGACTTTATGAGTCAACAAAGGTGAATTCTCGGTGGCTTTTTGGGCGGGCGGCAGCTGGATTGTACGTGTCCAGCAATGGAGATCTCCTTCTTGGATGCACGCCACTTTTCTCCTCCATGCATGGGACGTGTCCTCAGCCAACCGTATTCTTTCTCTCTTTTTCGGTTTTGCTTGTCCGTTTGCCACTTTGGTCACTGGTTTTGTTAAAAACCAGTGAACAAAAGAGGGTGTTTCGGTGGCAGGAGGAGGCGAGGACAAGTGGGGGATTAGGTGGCCATCGTTCGGTCTTCCTTTGCCAGCTCAAGGCCGTTGCTGCGTGTCTTCCGTGGGTGTATACTTCTGGCGTGACTTGTTGACCGAAGAAACACCATAGCTCACGCATGCACATGCCAGCTCAACCCTTCATGCACTGGACGTGGCTTCAACTCGGTCAAGATTCTTCTTCTTGTTGACCGGCGAAATGAAGAGGCGACGTGGCTTCAAGGAACCGAATTCTTCAAGTCTTCATGAAGGGAAATAGGGAGACACGGCTGAATGGCCGAAAATGTGGCCATTTGCAAAGTCGTTCGTATGGCCTTCTAAGGAGAAAAATTGTATATGAAACTACGTTGGTCCGCGGTCCTTTACAAGGTAAAAAGTTGGGAGGTCTTCGATAATTTTCGTCGCTTAGTCACGGTTGTCGCATATTCAGGGGTTGTCGAAATTCTCGGATGCCACAATGAACATCCCGACGAAGTCAGTATTAGTATAATATTACTGAATATTAGATATTAGTCTAGATTAAATTAGATTAAATCATATTCTCTTATGTAATTAAGCTGACCTAAAACCTACATTTGAACCTGATGATATATTGCATTAGCTAACATTATCAAATTTGTAGTATTTTTTTAAGTCGTGCGTGCATATATATCTGCATATAATTTGAAAAGATAATTTGGAAGAAAACATAAAACAATCTAAATGAAATAACGTGAAAAGTTATTTGGCCTAACACCCTAAAAAACCCGCAACTTTACTTTTTGTTCCAATTTTACCTTTAGTCTCGTAAAAAACTAACTTTAAGCCTAGCCTCAATTTTATCATAATTTTTTTTTATCCCATGAAAAACCCTTAACTTTAAGTCTTATCCAAATTTTACTGTCTAGTCACAATTTTACTCTAAAATTTTTAGGGTCTCATAAGAAATTACAAACTTTTACTTAATTCACAAATTTGGCTGCATTAATGATCCGTCAAAAATTTCTTGTCAATAACCAATGATGGAAAACTCTAAAGCACAAGCCATTCAAACAACCTGAGCTCCACGAGAAATGGGAACATTCCCAAGCACGAGAAATTGAAAACTAAGCGCAAAATTGCTAAGGGCGATTTTGAGGGATGGTTAATGGAGAGCATGTTTGGGACTTAAGTAAAAGTTGGTAATCTTTTACGAGACAGAAAAATTAGAGTGAAATTGAAACTGGCCGAAAGTTGGGAATTTTTTATGAGATAAAAACAAGTTTATAATAGAATTGGTATTGAATTTAAACTTGAGGGTATTTTATGAGACAAAAAAAAAAAAGAGGATAAAACTTGAACTAAACCTTAAGTTGCGGGTCTTTATGAAACAAAATTAATGTTAAGGTAGAATTGGGATTGGACCTAAAATTAGGGATTTTGTGAGACAAAAAAAGCTTAAGAAATAATTGAGACAAGACCTAAAGTTGGAGGTTTTTTATTAGACAAAATGTAAAATTGTCAGAAGAATTAAAGTTGGAGATTTCTTAGGATATTAGGCCAAAATTATTTAAATAATCTTGGTAAAACAATATACAGGTATTGATAGTCATCTTTCTCCTCAAGCAACTTAAGTGTGAGATAACATCTTTTAAACGTTAAATGTGAGTATATTAAGGCTTTGTTTGTTTCATGAAAAATAAATAATTTTTGAATATTTTCCAAAATATACAAAAATGAATGAAAAAAAAATATTTTTATCATTCACGATTGTTCAAACATAAATTTGTTAATAATGGAAGCATTTTCAATTGACTAATTATTTCAAATGATATAAATAATTATTTTTATAAAAATATTTTTAAATTATTCTTTTTTTGCGAAACAAATCAAACCTAATATGGACTAAATTTGCAAAAGTCATTAATCAACTTGACTACCAATATGGACTCGGGAAAAAAGCTCTCCTCATTCGGAGCTCTCCTGTACCGATTGTGTAGCTATGGCAACCCCCACCCTCACCTTTTCAAACCCTAATCCCCCACCATAATTTAGCCCTCACACCCATAAAACTGTAGCTTTTTCAGCTAGTTGACCTTGTCGAATCTCTCCGATTCTCCACTGTTTCATTCCTCTCCCACCAATCCAAGAGTGATATGAACACTAGCGGCAGTGGTTTATTCCTCATGGGATCTTCGAGGCAAGCTCTTCCTCTCACCACCCAAGGTGCTATTCTTCTAGATCGGGGAAAAGACCAGGTTCTTCAGTCAGCAAACCCTAGCCAGATTCCCAGCGGCCATGGCGGAGGAGGAAGAAGCAGTGGCCCATCTCGCCCATCTTTGCAATAAATTGGGTAAGTTGATGTATGAGAAGGACATGCATATTCTTGATGAGGAAATTTCGGAAGAAAAAATTAAAGAGTGTCGCTTCTCCCTTGTTGGGCAATTCTACAAGAACCCTAACATTAACTTCCAAGCTCTCACAACATCGATAAAAAAGGCGTGGAAAAATGAGAATGTGGAAGTAAAACCCTTAGAAAATGGGAAAATCAGCTTTGTCTTTCGTAATGAAGGGGACAAAAACCGAGTACTAGAATGAGGTCCTTGGTCATTCTCTAACCATTTACTGTTGTTAAAAGCTTGGGAGCCGGATACCCCTTCATATTGTTATGAATTTAAGACATGTGCCTTTTGGGTTAGAATATTTGGGCTTCCTCTGGAATGGAATTCTAAAAGTATGATAAAAAAAATAGCAAATTCAATGGGGAAGGTTCTAGATGTGAAAACAGATGCTAGAGGCCCTGCTTTTCAGAAAATTGGGAAAGCAAGAGTGGAGTTAGATATGGAGGCTGAATTGCGAGTAGGATAATTGATAAGTCAGGAATAAAAAAGTTTGGTTGGACTTTAAATATGAGAGACTGTCCTTTTTCTGTTACTCTTGTGGCAAAATTGGGCATTATGCTAATTATTGTAAAGACATACCTTATGATGAGGAAAAATTCACAACTAGGCTTGGAGGGTGCTTTGGGAGCTGGCTGAAAGCAGAAACTTCTAATCATAGCCCATTCTAGAAAGTGTTTTACCATGAAGTATCACCAGCAGCAAATGTAGAAGAGGTTGTTCCTGAAACCCCTGAGCAGCCAAGACAAACTGAAGTTAGGGAAGATGGTCGACCTATCCCTATCATCATTAATTAAAATATTCAGCAGGGAGGTACTAAATAGATGCTATTGGATCCTAACTCCAACATTACAAATGAGATAACAATGTACAACTTAGTGAAAAGAGCACTTATGCTCACTGGTCCGGAGTACTTAAACAATCTAAATTTTCAGCTAGCAACTACCTCTGACAGCATTAGAAAGAAAACCCTCTTACAACCAAAAACTCCCTCTTTCAAGAAACAAAGAAGAGTCAGTGTTCAAGCAACAACAACTCCAGCACAAGGTTGGTTGGATGAGACTCAGTTTCTGGACACTCCCATTAAGATGATTGAAGAAGTTGCAGCATGGGCTGTGATGGCTAGCCCTAATAAGCCACCAAATGAACCATGAATATATTAAGTTGGAAATGTTAAGGGTTGGGCACACCCTTGACAGTCCGAGAATTGAGAGCCTTAACGACTCAATTTAGGCCCTCTTTGGTTTTTATAATGGAAACAAAAAATAAGACTGAGTTTGGGCAAAGAGTAAAGAGAAGACTTCAATTTTAGAGGTGTTTAGTAGGGGCATGTTTGTTTGTGTTCTTTTTTTTTGTTCATAAACAATTTTTCTTTTTTTGTTTCCGGAACAAAAAAAGAAAAAAACGCGTTTGTTTGCGTTTTTGTTCCAAATATGTTTTTTTTGTTCGGGAACAAAAAAAGAACAAGAAACAAGAAAAAAAAGTTGTTTCTTGTTTCTAGAACAAAAACAAGAAACATTTTTTCTCTCTTCTCTTTTTTTTTTTTTTTTCTTCTTTTCTTCTTCTTCTTGCTTTGGCCTTGGGCGGCTCGCCGGCCTAGGCGGATCCGGGATCCGGGCAAGCTCGGCCTCGCCCAACCACGAGGCCGAGGCTCGGCCTTGCGAGGGCCGGGGGCGGTGAGCCTCGCCGTGGCTAGGTGAGGCCGCCGACCCCCTCGTCGGCGACTGGTCGCCCGCGACCGGCCAAAGCAAGAAAAAAAGAAAAATGAAAAAAATGAAAAATAAAAAATAAAAAATAAACATTAAAAAATTAAAAGAAACAAAAAAAGAACATAAATTTACCAAACATATTTTTGTTCTTTTTTTTTTATTTCAAAAACAAGTTTACCAAATGCGCATTTTTGTTCAAAACTGTTCTCCAGGAACAGAAATAGTTTTTTCTATTTCTGTTCCCTAGAAAAAAAGAACAGAAACACAAACAAACGCACCCTAGTTGATCCAGTGGGTACGGCGGGATGTTTGGCTCTTATGTGGGATGATCGGATTTCATTGGAAATTGACTCAATGACTGAAAGCTTTGTGAGTTTGAAGTGTGCAGAGGGGGTTAAGGGTAAAAAAATGAGGATTACCTTTGTTCATGCTCCATATACATACCCAAAGAGACTGCAGCTTTGGGAGAGTTTGCGACAGATAAGCTCAACAAATACTATGCCTTGGGTGTGCTTGGGGGATTTTAATGAAGTGCGATTTTATTAGAAAAAAGTGGGGAAGCGACTGGCTGAAAATTTCAAAATGACTGCTTTTTGGGAATGCTTGGATGCATGCTCTCTAATGGACATAGACAACAAGGGATGTGCGTTTACCATGGCCAATAATAGGGAAGGGGAGGCATATGTGAAAGAACAACTTGATAGAGTGGTGTGCACGATAGATTGGCGGCTGATGTACCCTAAAGCTGAAGATTATGCCCTTCCTCCAGTAGAATCGGATCATAGTCCTATCATTCTTTCTCTTCAAACAAATCATGCTAGAAGAAAACGAGTTTTTATATTTGAGGCCTTTTGGTTTGAGAGTGCTGAATGCAAGGAAGTGGTGTTAAAGTCTTGGGAAACTACAAATCAGCACCAGACAAATTTAGTTGGGAAGCTTCAGGCTGTTCAAAAAGCATTTTCTAAATGGAGTAAAGAGAAATTTGTGAATGCAAAGAAGGGAATTAGCATGTTGAAGCAAGAACTAGAGTACCTAACAAATAATATTTCAGATTCCTTCAACAAGGTACAATTTAAAAAGTTACAAGGTGAAATTGATGAGCTTACGAGGCAAGAAGAAATGTACTGGGGGTTACGCTCTAGAGTTAATTGGCTGAGATGGGGAGATTAGAACACAAAATACTTCCATGTGACAACCATCCAAAGAAGACAAAGAAATAGGATTTCTATGCTACAAAATGCAGAAAATACATGGCTGGTTGAGCAAACTTAGTTGAGAGAACATACCGTGCAATTTTTCAAAGAGTTATATTGGTCCTTGGCCCCCGGAATTTTGCACCACTAGTAAACCA